>CM067842.1:387886229-389354979 GCA_034509565.1 Triticum monococcum | reverse complement strand
ATGTGGGTGGCTGGTCCTATTTATAGAGGCCCTGGTCCTCTTCCCAAATATCGAGTGGGAAGGGAGCCAACAATGGCGGGCTAATTTAAAGGGGGACAGCAAGTATCAACTATCCTGACAAAAGCGGTCTTCGCCTGCGCAAAGCTCTGGTGATGACGCCATCTTGGGCTCCACGGTGACCTCCATCTCGTAGTCCTCCTGGTCTTGGTCTCGTTGCACCAAAATGGCAACCTTTGCCTGATGCCTCGATACTCCGCGGCTGCGCTTGCCCCCTTTGCACCAAAGAGGAAAGGAGGACGCTACGCGGGCTGGCACCCGCTTGGCGCCCTAAGTCATCATGGCTTGCGTCACGGGCACCTCGCGAGGTACCCCGCCTTGATCTCTCCGCCTCCTCGCGAGCCAGCCTGACGAGGCCGTGCCTGAGGAAGCTCCGTGTCGTCCGCCTCGTGAGGCTTGGCCCCTCGCGAGGGTCTTGAGTCTTGTGTTGATGAAGATGGGCCGTGCTGGGCCCCTTTGAGCCATGCCGCAGGCCGCAGGCAGGCAAGTCTGGGGACCCCCGTTCCCAGAACGCCGACAGTAGCCCCCGGGCCCAAGGCGCGCCCGGACTTGGCCGTGCTGAGAGGCGAAAGGGCAAGGGTGAAGCGCCGCGGGCCCTAACAGCTTGCGGCCTTGGGCACCGCGTGGCGGTTGATGGGACGTGGGCGGCATTGTTCCCCCACGCCCCTTATTTCGCGCCCTACTAGGCAGACTTGTAGTTGCACACAGCCGCTCCCCTTCCTGTTGCTCGAGCGCCCCCTGTTCTTCCTTCCTTCATACGCCAGCTCCTTCCTCCAATCCAATCTCGAATCTTCCCCCTCCTTCCCATCGCCATGACTCCGAGGAAGAAGGAGAGTGGGAAGAAACCCATGGCTCCGCCTTGTGTGCCGCCATCGGCGGCCCCCGCCGCCGGCCAGTCGACCATACTCAATCAAGAGTGCCTGGGCAAGGCCAGCTTGGCACTGGCCACCATCTTCAATGAGTGCGGGAGGACGACGGCCTGGCCCGCGCCCCACTTCTCCATCGACAGGACAGCTACCGAGGTCCCATGTTTTACCGATGCCCTGTGGGCGGGTCTGGTTCCCCCCTTTTCTGATTTGTTCAATGCCGTGCTCTCCCATTATCAGATCCACATAATGCATCTAAGTCCTGAGTCCATCACCCTCCTTTCGGTCTTCGCCTTCGTTTGTGAAGCCATGGTGGGCATCCCTCCTTCGGTTGCCTTGCTGCGCCACTTCTTCTCGCTGCATCTTGTCAGCCCTTCCCAATGCTGGGCATGCGTGAGCTTCGCTGCCGAGCCTGAGACCGAGGCCTCTGGGATTGACTTCAAGCTCCCCCTGCCCGCGGTTGGGTTCCGCGAGCAGTAGCTGTATGTGGACGCAGGGGTGCCCAGTCCCCCTGCTATCGGAGCCGACCTCGCCTGCTGTCCCCAATTCAGGTTGGGGCCAGGAGACACTCGAGAGCCCCCGGCTCGTCTTCGTCTGGTGCCGCTTCGCGCTCCTGAGGAAGCTCAGCGTGATAGCGCCCAAGGTGGTGAAGGAGTTTCTATTGTGCCGTGTTTCTCCCCTTCAACGCCGCTCTCGCCGGATGTGGGCCTTCCGTGGGCGCGAGGATAGCATGAGGCTCCAGGAAGAGGACCTGGCTCCTGAGGTGCTGAAGTCGACGCTCTTGACCTTGGCCGGGGACCCCAACCCCGGCAACGTCCGGCAGGGAGGGGCCTTGCTGTATCTCTACCAGAGCAGGGCCGACTTCATGAAGCAGATGCCCGTCTTTGATGAGTGGGGGCTGCGCCCCGCCGGCCTCCAGGGACCTTGCGAGAATCCAGTGGTGGTGACTGCCCTTCCAATCGGCCGAGGCGACTCCTCCTCAAGTGGCGGAGCAGGGAGGCAGGAGGTGCCAGAGGCCAAGGGGACTCCTGATGAGGTGACAGCGCTGGGTGATGCTCTCGAGGGGACAGCTCCTGGGACCCATGCCGCTGAGGCTGAGGGTGGCAAGCAGCCGCTCCCAGCGCCCGGGGCTGAGGCCTTGGAGGCCCCAGTCACGTCTTCTGGCAAGGTGATGGACGGCATGCGCTAGGCAGGCGCCCCTGACGCGGATCGCTCCGATGCTCCGTCTTCGTCGCAGGTTGATCCTTGTGCTCTTCTCTTGGGCCGCTTCCGCGTGGACTTTGAGGCCCTCCGGAGGAAAAGGGAGGCCCTGGGTGATGACTTCCCTTGTCGCGTGCTGAAGCGCGGGAAGTACTTCGCCACTGACGAGTAAGTCTTCTCCCTTCCTGGCTCCTGATCCTCTTGTTGCTTTCACTGATCTTTGATCCATAGGCCCCTTCCGGCCAAGCTCGCGGAAGTAGCTGAGGTGCCGCCTCCTTTGGCTTCGCCCCCTCTACCGTCCTCAAGTGCTCTGAGCAGTTCTTCCCTTGTGGTGAGGGCGACTGAAGGGGTGGACCATCCCGAGGTGCACCACGGCCCTTCATTCCCCCCGATTTTCCTTCGCGGGCCCTCTCGGGGAATAGCCAGCCTGCCGTGGGCTTCAAGTCTGGTCATGGACTGCGACTGGTTGAGGCGCCTCCTGCGCCCTTCATCTGGGGACGGGCCGGCTCCAGGCTGGGCTTTTGGTGCGGCGCGCCCAGCCGTCGCGAGGGCGCCAGTCCCCAGCCCCCTGCCCGGAGGAGGAACGATGATTCATGGCCCCCGGTGCTTGCTTGGGGCAGATGATGGTGTGGAAGATGTGCTTGAGCGCGCCCGGGAGCACCACGCTCGCCGCCAAGGGTTCCTTCAAAGGGCCACCGACGCGGTGAACCTGCTTGGGGAGGAGCTTGCTGACGAAGACGTGCACCTGGAGGCCGAGGGCCTGCGCCTGGCTGCAGGGAGGCGCGAGCTGGAGGCCGCCATCGCCCTCGTGCGCCGTCAGTGAGATCTTGACGATGAAGAGGCGAAGGCGTCGCTGGAGGCCTCTCGGGTGGCCCAATCCCAGGCCGCCGAGGAGGCCCGGGGAGCTGACCGACGGCGAGAAGCGGCGGAGGAGCGGGCTCGTGAGCTCCTTGCCCGGTGTCACTCACTAGAGGAGCAAGTGGAGCTGCGCGAGTTGGCCCTTGCGTCGATTCGGGTGGCCTCCGGTGACCCAGCTGAGCTCCTGAAGCATGAAGAAGCGTTGACGCTGGAAGCCGCCGAACGCACCCGCGAGTACGAGCGGCTGGAGACGAGGGAGCGCTTGGTGACGCAGGTGGAGCACGATGTCGCCGCACGGGAGGCTCGTGTCCTGGAGGAGGTCGGACGTCGGGTGGCGATGGCATGCCAAGGCCTCGAGCGCGAGTTCGAGGGGAGGCTGGAGTTGATCCGGGTCGAAGCTAAAGGGAGGACCGCAGTCTTGAGGGCCAAGCGGGAGGAGGCGACGCGGCTGGCCGACGCCTCCCAGGCCACCCTTGAGGTAGCGCAAGGGGAGTTAGCCGCCTCCCAGGACAAGGTGCTCCGCCTCTGCCAGCAGGTGGAGGAGGCTGAGGGCGTCGCGCGCCAGAACGCGGATGAGATATGTTAGCGGCAAGTCCTGGAGCACATGCACGGCCCCATGCTCGCCACACTCCGGGAGAGGGCTAGCGCAGCCTTGGGCAACATCTGTGAGGCGGCTGTTGGCGAGCCGCACACAGGCAACTATGCTGGCAACCTTCAATTCTTCACCGCCGTGGTGACGCAGCTGGAGGTGCCGTCGGCCAGGGCCAACAGGTTGGTGGAGGAGAGGAGCCACGCCCTGCTCGGGCGCGCCTTTTCCCATGTCTTCATTCATCTCCTGAACATGGATTCCCACTTCGGTTTTGACGTCATCATCACCCCAGTTCCCCAGGCCGTCCGAGGCGACCTGGCGCACTGGGTGGAAGACAACATGGACGCCCTTGTCAGGGCCTTCACTTCGGACGATGACGACGTGATCATGGCTGCTGACGAGGGCGGTGCGGTGAACGGCATTGACGCCGCTGGTGGCGACGCAGACAATGATGGCGAGCTCAGCGATGCCAGCGAGGGCTCGGGAGGCGCTTCTGAGGACGCATTGGGGGATTGGTCCGACTGAGTGTGTATCGCTCCTGTCTTTTTTATCCTGCATGAATAGAACTCAGGTTTTTGACCTAATGGCTGTGAAAGCATTTTGGGAGGGGAAGCCCCTCATGTAAAACCCGTGTTCATCGTATCAGTAGTTGTCATATTGCACGAGCGCCCGTGCCCGGTGGTTGGCTGGTTTACCTTTGTTTCGCGCAAGCCCCGAAGCAGCCTGTGGGAGGGCGTGACGTCTAGGGTGTTCTTTAGTTGAATCTGTAGGGTATGAGAGTGTCGCCGGCGGGGAGCTTCACAGGCGTTGGCCTTTTTCACAGGCTCTGGGCCTTTTCTCAAATGCGATAGCTTCACAGGCACTCGCCTTGCTTCACAGGCTCTGGGCCTTTTCCAAAACGTGATAGCTTCATAGGCACTCGCCTTGCTTCACAGGCTCTGGGCCTTTTCCAAAATGTGATAGCTTCACAGGCACTCGCCTTGCTTCACAGGCTCTGGGCCTTTTCCAAAACGCGATAGCTTCACAGGCACTCGCCTTGCTTCACAGGCTCTGGGCCTTTTCCAAAACGCGATGGCTTCACAGGCACTCGCCTTGCTTCACAGGCTCTTGGCCTTTTCCAAAACGCGATGGCTTCACAGGCTCTGTGCCTTTTCCAAAACGCGATGGCTTCACAGGCACTCGCCTTGCTTCACAGGCTCTGGGCCTTTTCCAAACAGGACAACCTCCGCAGGCACCCGAAAATCCTCCCAAGAGGGAGTAACAGCGGCAGTTTGGGTTGCGCACGAGCCAAGCCTGACCCGACTCGCGAGGGGCTCGCGAGGGGAGGCAGCTGTGGCGAAGCGGTAACCAGAACGCGAGAAAAGGCTCGAACGAGAATAAGCACCCCTTCCCCGAACGCACGCAAATCTCAAATTCGAATCCAACTTAAATCCAGCGGGGGAAAAGCTACAGCCAAAGGGAAAGGCAATGAAAGCAGACAAAAGGCCGCGTCCGGCACCTAATCTAGTCTTGGACGTCTTCTCACCAGCGCGGAGCTAAGTGTTGTCCACTGGGCGTGGGAGGGAGCCCCAGGGCCTGAGGCCGGCACCCCTGAGACTCAGGGGCGTGTACAGCCCCACTCATTATTACGTGAGAGTGTCACGGGGCGGCGAGCTTCACAGGCACCGGGCCTTCTTCACAGTACTGGCCTTGCTTCATATCGCCAGATGAGGGCCTCACCTTGCGCCACACTCTGGTGCCATTAGACACGACCGGAACCCAGGACGCCACCCGATGGGGTAGAGCGGTCGCCAGCGGTTCCCCCGACGACCACGGGTCCTCCGCCAGGGGCAGGCCCTGAGGCACCTCCCCAGCAGAGGGCCTACCTCCTGAGAACACCTTGCTCCGAACGCCGCGGTGGTGATGTCGGATCTCGGCCCCTCTCCTGCAGCCCCCTGCGCCCTCCTCCCGAGGGGTAGGAGACTGTGGGAGCGGGGCAGCTGCTCGCCGCGGCGACCTGCACCTCCTGCGATCCATGGTTAGCATATACCTGCTCCTAAAGAATTAGCGGTGCCCGATGATCGTTGCCTCCAACGTGGCCAGCGGGACCGTCCCGAGGCTCCTGGAATGGCTCAGCTTCTAGTGCCTCGTCCCCCCAGCTTGGGCCGAGGAGCGAGCCTTGTCCGTTCTCGTGAGGGTGTCCTTGGTCCATCATGAGGGGCACATTTCCTCTGGCGCCGTCATCCCGAATGCCACGCCGTGATGCCCCGCATGCCACGCGGTCCGCCTGCCACGCCCACTACGGGGTGGCAGCGCGGCCGCCCACTTGGGCCGCAGGTCGCGTTGAGTCCTTCTTCGCGGGCCGAGGGCGGGGGCAGCGCCGCCCCCGGTCCGGTGCTGACAGCTTCGCTAGCCTCGGAGTAGCCTTAGAGCCCGCGGGCGCGCGCGGAGCCCCCGCGCGGGTCGCCATGGGCTTGTAATGGGAGCTGGGTGGAGAAGGGGTGAGCCCCCGAGGCAGCGAAGCCCAGCAGCTCCGCCACTTGCTCCAGCAGCACGTCGTGGCCGCCCTCTAGCAGTCTGCACCGCAGCAGCTCTCGGGCCACCGTGAGCATGGCCCTCGAGTTCGCCTGCTCCCGGCGGGTGTACGGTGTCGTGGTCGCGGCGTGATTGGAGGCCCTTGCTGCCGACCGTGCCTGCCGCGGTGTGAGAGTTGACGAAGTCTGTCCGCGTCGCCCGCGGCCTGCAGCGCCCTGCGGACCGCGAGCTGCCTGGGGCACGGGGTCGCCCGAGGCGAGCGGTTCTGCGCGGGCGAGCCACGCAGCCCATGGGTCGGGGTTGCCCTCCTGGTCGCCGGGCATGGTGATGACGACGCGATGGGGCACGGAGCGGTGGAAGACGAACTCCGGCGCACCCCTACCTGGCGCGCCAAATGTCGGATTTCGGGTTCCGACAGACCCTTACGGTTCGAACACTGGGGTGCGCGCGGAGATTACGCCTTCTACCTCCCTGTCTCGCAAAGATCTAGACTACTGAAAGAACTGCACAAGAGACACAAGGTTTATACTGGTTCGGGCCACCGTTGTGGTGTAATACCCTACTCCAGTGTGTGGTGGGTGGATTGCCTCTTGGGGCTGATGATGATGAACAATACAAGGAAGAAAAGCCTTGCGAGGGTCTGTTCTTGGCTGGGGTGATGAACTGCTAGGAGGCGTTCAACCACCTTTCTCTCTCTGGCTGCCTTACTCTTACTTGCCGGCTAACCACTTTCTCCCCTCTCTTGCTATGTGGGTGGCTGGTCCTATTTATAGAGGCCCTGGTCCTCTTCCCAAATATCGAGTGGGAAGGGAGCCAACAATGGCGGGCTAATTTAAAGGGGGACAACAAGTATCAACTATCCTGACAAAAGCGGTCTTCGCCTGCGCAAAGCTCTGGTGATGACGCCGTCTTGGGCTCCACGGTGACCTCCTTCTCGTAGTCCTCCTGGTTTTGGTCTCGTTGCACCGAAATGGCAACCTTTGCCTGATGCCTCGGTACTCCGCGGCTGCGCTTGCCCCGTTTGCACCAAAGAGGAAAGGAGGACGCTACACGGGCTGGCACCCGCCTGGCGCCCTAAGTCGTCATGGCTTGCGTCATGGGCACCTCGCGAGGTACCCCGCCTTGATCTCTCCGCCTCCTCGCGAGCCAGCCTGATGAGGCCGTGCCTGAGGAAGCTCTGTGTCGTCTGCCTCGTGAGGCTTGGCCTCTTGCGAGGGTCTTGAGTCTTGTGTTGATGAAGATGGGCCGTGCTGGGCCCCCTTTGAGCCACGCCGCAGGCCGCCGGCAGGCAAGTCTGGGGACCCCTGTTCCCAGAACACCGACACGTACCGAGCATGCTCTACTATCGAGCTTGTGTTATTTATTCTTAAAATTTGTGGTATATACTCCTAAGATGCCTTGATGGGTTGAACCTATGCCTTCCCCAAACAGTATGAACCCGAATGTTTTCGCGAGTCAGACTCTTCTGGTATTTTGCCAGATAAAATTTCAACACTACAACTTCATCGAACGCGAGAAGTAAATGAAAGGTTATGCATTGGAGAAGTGGGAGTCGACCTTGAACTTTGTGTTCATGCCCATGGACATGATGTAGATCCTATCGTGGAATCTTCTTGTAATAATAACTATTTCCTTGGTATAATATCATCTGGTATCTATGAATTGATCCTTTGCTATCATGGCTCCGACCATGATTGATCCCCTTTGATTCCATTTCTCAGACAAGATGAAGTACTTGTCTTCTGCAAATCACTTCACGTGTCCACCCTCTACTCTGCTCTACCGTCGAGTATTACAATCTGGTATCTCAAGAATATCATGGAACATCATAACTTCTTATGGGTTCTTCATCAATTGTTATTACTCACCAGGTCCAATTGTTCTTAGGTCCTAGGTTGTTGTCAATCGAGGACACCGACTAGTGAAATTATTCTGCACTACAAATCAAATACCCCTAGTATTTTTACTGGGAAATTCTGAATTCAATCTGGTCATTCCTAGACTATCGGCTACATCCTGGTCTTGCTATCTTTGACTGTGCTACCTCGTCCTTCTCTGGTGCACGAGTTCTTAAGTGTGTGAGCACGACTTACGTCGAGCTTTCAACATCATGTTGCCTGTCTTGAAAGGCAACTTTGGTTCTGAGCTTGCATCTTATATATTGATCCTATAACTTGTCGCTTCGTTAGTCCCTTTCTTGTTACCGTTGATGTTTGATTGCATCTTCATGAAACCTTTCGACAAAGGGTGTGTGATGTGTAAATTCAAAACTTCTAGCAACCCTATTGCTTTGAAGTTATTGGTTTATAGTTTCATTCTAAGGCTATTGCTTATTGAATCATCATTCAAACATTGATCGTGCTACCTAGTCCAGATTCCTAGGTGCACCCTTCTATCATTGTTCGGTTGTGTATGTTTCCCTCGAGCATACATCACCATATCATTTGATCTGACAAATGATATTTCCTTGTTCACATAATTGTGGAAATCCATCCTTTGGAAATCTCGATGATTTGCCGCTGACTCCATCAGCCACCTCCTCATCCTCTCGTTGGTTTACTTATGAACTCATGTTTTGGAACTTGCTTCCATAGTTCATTTCCCGAGGATCTTACGATGTCTTCTCGTCAATTTGTGTTGCACCTTTTCATCTCAGGCATCCTGAGTCTAAGGTATCCTGACACCAATCAGATCTGAATCCTGGTCAGATATGATGGTTGGAACATATTTCCAAGAGTTTTAACATTGGTCTATATATCTCTCGGTAAGGTGATGTCATGCCTAGCACACCTGGTTGGAGGACCTATTGCAAGACTTATTCTATGAGTTGTTCCGGATGGATCCTTTGTGTATCCAAAGTTTGACCTTTACCTGATGACCATGTCAATACTATCTCGAAGCATATCAGTGGTACTCCGATTTTCAACAAGAACATTTGAAGCCCAATGCTAGATGTTCTTGCCCAATTATCCGAACACCGTTGTATGGGTAATGTCATGAAATTTTTCTCCCCTTACCTAAAAGATTTTCTACATTATATCTTGTCATGGATATCATGCTCTGCTTATCATTGGGAAGGATAAACCCCTGAAATATCTGATAATCATATTTTCCTTTCCATTATTTGGTTTAACCTTTCTGGTGATCATTATGGTCTAAGCAGTAATAATTCCCTGCTTATGTAAACCCCTCGGTGTACAAGTCTGTCAGTAATACCTTGTTACTATTGTTGATGACATTCCGGTAACCATCGATGGACGAGAACTTTGCTTATTGGTCCGCCTCGTTTCAACGAGCCGGAAAAAGGTTCTCTTCGTCCCTCGCCCTTGGTACCGACATTGTTGCTGACATATAACTGACAGGCTACCCGCTGACATGCCTTGCTATCATGACCATGCAATATGTCACCACTCCTACTTTTATCCCACATGGTGGGCCCATAACCCACAGGTCCCAGGATCGAAACCTGACTCTCCTGTACACCACATGTTCCCAAGGTTGTTCCTCGCGCTTGACTTCGTATGTAATTCACGGACCACCTGTCTAGTGATCTATTCAGGTATGAGGCACAATACCCATTCTCGTTGCCCTGACACCCTTTCACCTTTTGATTAGGCATAAAACGATTGCCTATCCGTTTAAAACATCTCATGGTACCTTCTTACTTTTCTCTCGATATTTTGTTAAGTTTCAAATCGAGAGACACTTATGCTTCTTCCCTGAGTTAACCGTCTGATCCTCGATCTTGTTAGAATCCATCCATATAGAGTTTTCCCTTCTTACCCTTTCGTAAGTACGGTGAAGATCCTGAAGGAAGGACGACAACTTCATCATGATGACCTGAAACAGAGGAATGAAGACATCAGCGCTATGGATCGACCACCTCGAGAAGAGCAACCAAGGCCGAGAAGATTCGTTAGGATTTCGTAACCAGACCTTTCCCCCTTATTCCACCTCTTAAATCTCGAGACGAGATTTCTTGTAGTGGAGGAGAATTGTGACGCCCGGATAGTTACGCTACAGTAACCCTCCGCTAATGATGCCACGTCACCTCGATTACTATGGCTAATCTCGCATTAGTTCGAAACCGATTCAAATTCAAATTCAAAAGAAAAGCAAACAACAAAAGTTTTCAAAAAAATTAAAACTAAAATGTTCGGGTTGTTTCAAATAAATCGTAAGCAATTATGGTGGAGAAACCAAGCTTTTATAAAATGCTTAAATGAACTATAAGGATTTAAACAGTAGCAAAAACAATTAATTAAATGCCTTTTACAATTAATAAATTACTAAACTATTTTATTTTGTCACCAGACTTTTTGTGGCATTGGGGTATTTTGTAACACTAATTTAGGTACTACTTGTATATTTTATAAAAAAATATCTAGAAAATAAAATAGAAAACTAATAAAAAGAAAACAAATAAATAAAAAAGGAAACAAAACCTCCCCCTGGGCCATTCGGCCCAGCTAGCTACAGGCCGGCCCAGCCGGACCGGCCCACCCCACCTCACCTACTAACCCCCCCAGGGGACACCGAACCCTAACCCACTCCTCCCACTTCCCACGTCTCTCCTCTCCTCGTCCCGATCTGGATCAGGGATGAGCGTCCCCTCCCCCCCCCATCGACGAGCGCCCCCATCCCACCCCTCTGCCACACGCCCCCGTCGAACACCGCTAGCGCCCCCCCACCGCCGTCCTCCTCGCCTTCCCACTCTCCCAATCCAGGAGCTCCGACGCCGCGCCCGACCCGCCATTCGCCGCCGCCTCATCCTCGATTCACCGCCGCCCGGAGCTCCACGGACGCCGCCCGGAGCCCGCGCAGTCGCCCGAGGACCTCGCCGGACCTCCTCGCCGGCCTGCCTCCTCCTCCTCGCCGGTCTGCCTCCTCCCCGACGCGTCGTCTCCGTCATCCTCCTCGACCCCCGCTGCCCCGTCCCTACGAATCACGGTGAGGCTCCGGCCTCTTCCCTCCCCCCTCTCGCCGTGTTGGACGTCGCCGTGACCGCCGTCCCGTGCCCGTGCGTCGCCTCTCTGCCGCAGCACCACGCCCGCGCCCATCCGAGATCCGGGCCTCGCCCCGCTTGTCGTTGTCATCGACACGAGCCTCCTCTGGCCAACCCGTCGCCGCTGGCACGCCATCGCCCCAGCACGGCTCCGGTGGCTCCCCTGTCGCCGTTAGCCACTGCTCGCCGTGCGGCGTCGCCAGCCACCGCCCGCGCTCGGATCCGCCCTAGTCCGGGCCTGCGCACGCAGCTGCCCTCCCGCCGGCGTGCGCCTTTGGCCTTGCCCTGCTGCACTGCGGTGGCCTTGCCCTGCTACGCCCTATCGGGCGCTCAAAATGCGCCCGTGAACCGTCGCCCGAACCCACTATGGCCATGGGCCTTTGACAGGAGGGCCCCGCCCCAGAACGTTTAAAAAAATATAAAAATTAATTAAAAATAAATAATAACAATAATAATAATTAACTAATTAACTAATTATTTAAAGAAATGATTAACTTAATTAATTTCGAAATTAAACTAATCAATTAACTAAACTAATTAAACTCTTAGTTAATTAGCTAATTAATTAGTATGACAGTGGGGCCCATCCCCTAAATAATACTAATTAGGTTAATTAAATTGCCTAATTAAAATGTGTCACTGACCAGTGGGACCCACTAGTCAGGTTAACCAGTCAACTCTGTTGACTGCTGACGTTAGCATGACATCATGCTGATGTCATTAATCCATTTTTCGAATTAATTTAAATAATTAATTAAATTCCAGAAATTAATAAAAACTTTGGAAAATCATATAAAATAATCCGTAGCTCGGATGAAAATACTTTGTACATGAAAGTTGATCAGAACGACGAGACGAATCCGGATACGCAGCCCGTTCGTCCGCCACGCATCCCTAGCATAGAGAACACGCAACTTTCCCCCTCCAATTCATCTGTCCGGAAACGCGAAACACCGGGGATATTTTCCCGGATGTTTCCCCCCTTCACCGGTATCACCTCATATCGCGTTAGGGCACACCTAGCACCGCTACTTGTCATGTCATGCATCATTATGCGCATCTGTTTGCATTGTATTCATTGTTTCTTCCCCCTCTTCTCTCCGGTAGACTACGAGACTGACGCCGCTGCTGGTGCCCCATTCGACTACGCTGTTGACGACCCTCCTTCTTGCCAGAGCAACCAGGCAAGCCCCCCCTTTGATCACCAGATATCGCCTACTCTTCTCTATACTGCTTGCATTAGAGTAGTGTAGCTTGTTACTGCTTTTTGTTATTCCTATCCTGATGCATAGCCTGTCCTTGCTACTACTATTGTTACCATTACCTGCTATCCTACTGCTTAGTATAGGATGCTAGTGTTCCATCAGTGGCCCTACACTCTTGTCCGTCTGCCATGCTATACTACTGGGCCATGATCACTTCGGGAGGTGATAACGGGCATATACTATATACTTTACACAGTTACATTACCTGTGGTACTGTTCGGAGTTGGGGGCTGAAGGGGCAGGTGGCTCCATCCCGGTAGAGGTGGGCCTAGGTTCCCGACGGCCCCCGACTGTTACTTTGTGGCGGAGCGACAGGGCAGGTTGAGACCACCTAGGAGAGAGGTGGGCCTGGCCCTGGTCGGCGTTCGTAGGTACTTAACACATTAAACAAGATCTTGGTATTTGATCTGAGTCTGGCTACTAGCCTATACGCACTAACCATCTACGCGGGGACAATTATGGGCACTCGACGTCGTGGTATCAGCCGAAGCCTTCGTGACGTCAGTGACTGAGTGGCGCGCGCCGGATTGGACTGGAACACCACTAGGCTAGGTCTGCTTCCGGCCGCGTTCGCAACGTGCAGGTGTGCAAAGGGCGATGGGCCCAGACCCCTGCGCCATAGGATTTAGACCGGCGTGCTGACCTCTCTGTTGTGCCTAGGTAGGGCTACGACGTGTTGATCTTCCAAGGCCAAGCATGACCCAGGAAAGTGTGTCCGGCAAAATGGGATCAAGCGTGTCGGGTTATGTGGTGCACCCCTGTAGGGAAGTTTATCTATTCGAATAGCCGTGTCCCTCGGTAAAAGGACGACCCGGAGTTGTACCTTGACCTTATGACAACTAGAACCGGATACTTAATAAAACACACCCTTCCAAGTGCCAGATATAACCCGGTGATTGCTCTCTAACAGGGCGATGAGGAGAGGATCATCGGGTACGATTATGCTATACGATGCTACTTGGAGGACTTCAGTCTACTCTCTTGTACATGCTGCAAGACGGAGGCTGCCAGAAGCGTAGTCTTCGAAAGGACTAGCTATCCCCCTCTTATTCTGGCTTTCCGCAGTTCAGTCCACATATAATAGCCTTATTCCAGTTGATACCAATGCATACATATGTAGTGTAGCTCTTGCTTGCGAGTACTTTGGATGAGTACTCACGGTTGCTTTATCCTTCTTTTCCCTCTATCCCTTCTACCTGGTTGTCGCAACCAGATGTTGGAGCCCAGGAGCCAGACGCCACCGTCGACAACGACTCCTACTACACCGAAGGTGCCTACTACTACGTGCTGCCCGCTGATGATGACCAGGAGTAGTTTAGGAGGATCCCAGGTAGGAGGCATGTGCCTCTTTCGATCTGTATCCCAGTTTGTGCTAGCCTTCTTAAGGCAAACTTGTTTATCTTATGTCTGTTCTCAGATATTGTTGCTTCCGCTGACTCGTCTATGATCGAGCTCTTGTATTCGAGCCCTCGAGGCCCCTGGCATGTAATATGATGCTTGTATGACTTATTTTATTTGTAGAGTTGTGTTGTGATATCTACCCGTGAGTCCTTGATCTTGATCGTACACATTTGCGTGCATGATTAGTGTACGGTCAAATCGGGGGCGTCACAGAACAGCCCGTGGAGTGATTCGTCGGGCTCGGTTGCCGTGACTTGAGGGGTGGCCGACCGGCGAGCCACCGCATGCTTGATCCACCGCTGCAGCCGCGATCGACCGGATCGCTTGCGGTGTCAAGCAGATAAGAGCACATACGTTGTGGGAGCTGACCGATACTGGGTCGACGGCTCCCGCAGAAGGACGCCGCGGGCACACGCCCAAAAGGGGGTCGCTCTACGGACAGGGAGCGCCTCGACGTCGAGGGGACTTCTTGAAGCCAAGAGGAGTCATCGGCGATGAAAACGAGCGCACCGAGACGGATCTCGCGGCCCTCAACCAAACCTACGCCAAAAACCATGATGATGGGAATTGGAAAAATTGCAACCTCACCAGAAGTCGGTAAGACACCCTCCCCACGGTGGGTGCCAACTGTCATGGTTCTAAGTCTGACAGTAGAAAGGTGGTACGTAAGAGGAGGCAAAATCCTAGCTACGATGAGGTTGTGCACGCAAGATTTATGAGTTCGGGCCCTTCTCAGAGGAAGTAACATCCCTACGTCTTGGTGCCCTGAGGCGGTCGACTGGATTATGCGTGAAGTTACAGGGGGTGTGAGCCCTTGTCCCTAAGGAGGGGGTGGCTTATATAGAGTGAGTCGGACCCCTCTCGCCCTCAGTTATACAGGGTTCAATGTACATAAAGATGAGGTGTTACTAGTAACGCCAGCAATAAAGACATATAAATGATCATTAACACTACGGAGTGAACTCTTGACCGTTGCCATCCTGAGTGACTTTAGGTCTTCTGCCTTCTGTGTGGTTTCTTGTATGGTCGAATGGTGATATATTGGTTGAATGGAATTGGCTTATCCGAGTGGAATTATTGGTCAAGTGAACTGCACTCTGAGGAGATTCCAGTCGGTGGGAAATGTGCTTTGGATGTTGTTGTTCTTTGGGTAGTGTCTTGGGGAGGGTGTCTAGGCTAGGCCTATTACCCTACCCTAGGTACATGTCATCGTCACTGGCATCCCAAGCTATTATCCAAGAATAAGCAACCAACTAAGCTTGGGGATGCCCCCGAGTGGCATCCCCGCTTTCTTCCAATGACCATCGGTATTTTACTTGAGACTAAATTTTTTATTCGTCACATGATATGTGCTTTGCTTGGAGCGTCTTGTATGATATGAGTCTTTGCTTGTTTTATTTTATGTTTTAAGTCATCAATCCTTGCTAGACACACCTATTTGAGAGAGCCAAAATTATGTCATGACTTGTTAAAATTGCTCTCTATGCTTCACTTAAATCTTTTATGAGCTAGGACTTGCTCTATTGCTTCACTTATATCTTTTTGAGCATTGTGTGCTTAGTATTTTTGAAGAAATGCTCTCTTGCTTCACCTAGATTTATTTGACAGTTAGTAAACTTTTGAAGAAATTCTCTCTTGCTTCACTTAAATTATTTTGAGAGAAAGAAAATATTATTATGCTCATGATCTTCACTTATATTTGTTTGAGCTTATAAAAAGCAACATGTGAAAATTAGTCCCAACATGATAGATATCCAAGAAGGATAAAGAAAAAGAATGAAAAAATGTCATGAAGATCATTGGAAAAATGAACTTGATTCTTAGTAATAGTTTTGAGATATGATGATGTGATATGTGAGTTATGTTGATGAGTAATTGTGCTCTAGTAGGAATATTGGTGTTAAGGTTTGTGATTCCTGAAGCATGCACGTATAGTCTCTTGTTATGCTATGATGTTGGAGCAGGATTTATTTTTGATTGTCGTCCTTATGAGTGGCGGTCGGGGACGAGCGATGTTCTTTTCCTACCAATATATCCCCCTTGGGGCATGCATAGTAGTACTTTGCTTCAAGGGCTAATAAACTTCTGCAATAAGTATATGAGTTCTTTATGACTAATGCGAGTCCACGGATTATACACACTCTTACCTTTCCGCAATTTTCTAGCCTCTACGGTACCGTGCATTGCCCTTTCTCACATCGAGACGTGGTGCAAACTTCACAGGTGCATCCAAACCCCGTGATATGATACGCTCCATCACACATAAGCCTTATTATATCTTCCTCAAAACAGCCACCATACCTACCTATTATGGCTTTTCCATGGCCATTCCGAGATATATTACCATGCAACTTCCACCACTTCCATTTGATGACTTGAGAATTCACTGTCACATTGCTTTGCATGATCTTATAACTGACATAGTAGTTGTGGCTCGGCCACCGTTCATCATTTTTCATACATGTTACGCTAGATCATTGCACATCCTGGTACATGCCAGAGGCATTCATATAGAGTCATACTTTGTCATAGATATCAAGTTGAAATTTTTATTTGTTTTGAGTTATAAGTAAATAGAAGTGTGATGATCATCATAATTCATTTTCAGAGCAGTGCCCCAGTGAGGAAAGGATGATGGAGACTATGATTCCCCCACAAGTCGGGATGAGAATCCGGACAATGAGAAAAAAAAGAGGAGAAAAAGAAAAAAAGGGAAAAGAAAAAAAACAAAGAGAGAAGGGGCATTGTTAGTATCCTTTACCACACTTGTGCTTCAAAGTAGCACCATGTTTTTCATAAGAAGAGTCTCATATGTTGTCACTTTCATATACTAGTGGGAATTCTTCATTATAGGATTAGATGCACACCCACTTAGTTTCATACTGAGCTTTCATACACTTATAGCTCTTAGTGCATTCATAGCATGGCAATCCCTACTCCTCACGTTGATATGATTGATGGGCATCTCCATAGCCCGTTGGTTAGCCGCATCGATGTGAGACTTTCTACTTTTTGTCTTCTTTATATTTACCCCTATCATCATACTCTATTCCACCCATAGTGCTATATCCATGGCTTGCGCTCATGTATTGTGTGAGGGTTGAAAAATTTGAAGCGCGTTAAAAAGTATGAACCAATTGCTCGGTTTGTCATCAGGGTTGTGCATGATAAATACTTTGTGTTAAGAAGACAGAGCATGACAAGACTATACGATTTTGTAGGGATAACTTATTTTAGCATTGATATTTGGAAAGACATGGTTGCTTGTTGATATGCTTGAGTATCTAAATTATTATGTCAAAACTTGACTATTGCTATGAATCACATAAAAATTCCAATTGTCCATGCTATAAAGAAAAGAATATGATATGACATGTTAAACAGCACTCCACATCAAAAATTCTGTTTTTATCACTTACCTACTCGAGGACGAGTAGGAGTTAAGCTTGGGGATGCTGATACGTCTCCAATGTATCTATAATTTTTGATTGTTCCATGCTATTTTATTATCAATCTTGGATGTTTTATAATCATTTTGTAGTCATTTTATATCACTTTTTGGTACTAACCTATTTACATAGTGCCAAGTGTCAGTTCCTGTTTTTCCAGTGTTTTTTACATCGCAGAAAATCAATATCAAACGGAGTCCAAATGCCACGGAACTTTACGGAGATTTTTTCTAGACCCGAAGGAAGATGTTGGGCCCTGGTTGCACCTGGGGGAGTCCCGAGGAGGGGACAACCCACCAGGGCGCGCCAAGAGGCCCAGGCAAGCCCTGGTGGGTAGTGCCCACCTCGGGTGCCCCCAGACCACCTCTTTGCTCTATAAATACCCCAATATTTCCAGAACCCTAGAGGCGTCGATGAAATATTCATCCAGTCGCCGCAGAGTCGAGAACCACCAGATCCAATCTGGACACCATCTCGGATGGGGTTCACCACCTCCATTGGTGCCTCTCCGATGATGCATGAGTAGTTCTTTGTAGACCTTCGGGTCCGTAGTTAGTAGCTAGATGTCTTCATCTCTCTCTCTCTCTCTCTCTCTCTCTTGATTCTCAATACAATGGTCTCTTGGAGATCCATATGATGTAACTCTTTTTGTAGTGTGTTTGTTGGGATCTGATGAACTTTGAGTTTATGATCAGTCATACCTTTTTATATCCATGAAAGTTATTTGAGTTTCTTTAATATCTTATATGCATGATCTCTTATAGCCTCGTATTTCTTCTCCGACATTTGGGTTTTGTTTGGCCAACTTGATCTATTTATCTTGCAATGGGAAGAGGTGCCCGGTAGTGGGTTCGATCTTACGGTGCTTGATCCCAGTGATAGAAAGGGAACCGACGTGTATGTATCATTACTACTAAGGATAAAAAGATGGGATGTATATCTATGCCATAGATAAATGTATCTCGTCTACATCATGTCATCATTCTTATTGCATTACTCCATTTTCCATGAACTTAATACACTAGATGCATGTTGGTTAGCGGTCGATGTGTGGAGTAATAGTAGTAGATGCTAGCAGGAGTCGGTCTACTAATCTTGGACGTGATGCCTATGTAATGATCATTGCCTGGATATCGTCATAATTATTTGAGGTTCTATCAATTGACCAACAGTAATTTGTTTACCCACCATTTGCTATCTTTCTCGAGAGAAGCCACTAGTGAAACCTACGGCCCCCGGGTCTTCTTTCTCATATATTTGCTTGCGATCTACTTTCTCCTTTGCATTTTTATTCAGATCTATTCACTACAAAAAAAGACACATTCGTGACATTTTGGGCCAGACAAAAAAAATCTATCATGCTTATGACACTTCTATGATGATAATTGTGACAAAACCCGGTATCATCATAGATGTGGTGGGGTCCTATTTCTATGACAAAAAATCATGATAGAAAATTGGCTTTTTGTCCTGGGTAGGCCGGAGACGCAGCTGCATGACATTCTTTGGGCCGTCCATGACGGAAAAAACCATGGTAGAAGCGAGGGTGAGGAAAATATCAAGGGAGTTCCCAGTTACGGTGGGTGGTCGGGGCCGAGCTATGCGCGTTTCTCATGCGTACGCGTGTGTGTTTGAGGCATTGGGCTCTAACTAAACCCGAGCGAGGCGTTGGGCTCTAACTGAACCCGAGCGATTGCACTGCAGGATACGCGTTACTGAACTCGAGCGATCGATCGATCCCTTGCTGTTAACTGAACCCGAGTGATTCCTTCGCTACTGCTGCTAACTGAAGCCGATCGATGCTGCCTCTAGATGAATAGTGAGTGTTGTTGGGGGGTTTGGATGAACATTTCCTAGTGGGGGTGGATGAACAGGACCCCGTGGTGTTGCCGCTGGATGAACATGACCTTGATCGAGCCGGTTGGGGGTGGATGAGCAGGACCCCGTGGAGGGCTGGACGAATAGGGCCCCGTGGAGGGCTGGTTGAACAGTAGCCGGTGGAGGGCTGGATGGACAGTAGCCCGTGGAGGAGTGGTTCAACAGGACCCCGTGGAGAGGGCTGGTTGAACAAGAGCTGGTGGAGGAGCGTGCGGTGGAGGTTGGATGAACAGGAGCCCATGGATGAACAGTCGCAGGGAGGCAGTTGACGGTGGAGATGAACAGTATCCCAGGGAGTCCCGTTTTGCGGTACGCCACACCCCCTCCCGATGAACAGGACCCCCGTTTTGACCGTAGCGCTCCAACACAAGTCTGTTTCCTCCGTTTTGTGGTACGCCACACTCCTCCCGATCAACAGGACCCCGTTTCGACCGTAGGAGGTCCGAGAGAAGTTTGTTTCCTCCATTTTGCGGTACGCCAGACCCCTCCCGATGAACAGGATCCCATTTCGACCATGGTCAGTCGAACGCAAGGCCATTTCTTCCGTTCTGTGGTACGCCAGGCCTCGTTTCCATCGGATGTTCTGTCCAAGCCGGTTGGCTCCCGATGAATAGCACGCGTTCCATTGCCTCCTGATGAACACGACGCATTCCGTTGCCTCCCCATGAACATGACGACGACATAGTTTCTCTGTTCCAACCCAGCCATGTACATGAGCCCTGGCCGTACGTATGCGTGAGTAGGCGTTCGAGACCCTGCCCGTATGTACGTACGTGGCTGTATTTTTTGGCGTGTGGCTTCATGTACGTGTACACGGTTTAGATGGGACAGCCTGAACTGCTACGTGGGGGCTCTACTATGACATGTGCCGCTACTTACTCTGCCATGGTTCATACTTGTAGAGAGACCGATCGACCAGTATGTACGTACACGTTCCGATAAGACAGACAACGCTACATACGCTTCGACCGTGTGGGTCCTAGCTATCAGGGAGGATAAGGACGCACTTCCTTGCGTGCGAAAACTAGCTGCTGGTTCCCAGCTATCAGGGGGGATATATTTTTTTGCCCGTAATAAGGATGCACTTTCTTGCATGCGAGGATGTAGCTGGTGGGTCCTAGCAGTCAGGGGGAGAAAAGATTATTTTTCAGGGTAAAAAGGATGCAGTTGCATGCATGCGTCCATCAGCGTGGTGTGTCCCCACTATCAGGCTCTCATGTACAGTCATCTTCCGATGACTGTCGTTTGTTGACCACGTTTACAACACCGCGCCGAGCTCACCAAGGCCGGTGGACGGCGGCGAGGCCCCAAACTGGAACGACCCGGAGATGGGGAAGACGCGGTAGTGGAGTCGCAAATGGAGAGGAGTGGGAAGCTTGACTACTTTAGGTGGGTGGTAGCACTGCCGCCCAGGGGAGACAGGAGCAAGAACAGAGGTTGAAGAAGGAGCATGGCTGTTGGATTAACATCCAATGGTCCAGCTGCTAGAATCATTTGTTGATTAAGTTGACAAAGCCCCTGCATACATGTTTGCTTAGTAGGCCCACAACTCAGCCACCAAATCTGCCGGGTCCTAGCTGTCATCGGGAGGAATGGTTTTTTTCGCATAACAAGGAGGCAGTTCCTTCCATGCAAAGATACCGCCGATGGGTCCCAGCTGTCAGGGGGAGGAAATAGCTTAATTAGGAGGAACTTTCCTTGCGTGTGACCATGGACCTCATGGGTCCCAGCCGTCAGGCTCTCCACATACAGTCCTCTTCCGATGACTCTCGTTTATTCACCACGCCGCGCCGAGCACAGCGAGGCGGTGGACGACGGCGAGGCCCCAGACGGGAACGACCCGGAGATGGGAAGACGCGGCAGTGGAGTCACATATTGAGAGGAGTACATGGGTTATAACTGGTTCTGGTGCGGTGTGGGGCTGCAATCGGTGGAGAATAACAGGAGGTGTGGAGGGGTGAAGGGATAGCCTGGCCGGCGGTGGGGTAGCGCTTCATAGCGATGCGTGATAAGCAGAGCCGCTAGCTGCCGGATGCCGGACCTGGCGGTCCCGACGACGCTGGAGGAAGAAGACGAGAGATTGAAGGTGCATACCGACTGTTGGATATAAATCCAATGGTTGTGGATGTCATAATCATTTGTTGACCAAGTTGACAACGCCCTGCGTAGGCTTCGACCTATTGGCCCACATGTCAGCCTACAAAAATGTGGCACACATTTAACCCATGTTTTCTAGAATGTACAGTCCATTTGCTAGGCTGGGTGAACAAATAATTTCGCGTCAATGCGGCCCATTTAATATTTTCTAACAAATCCCAGCCCATTTGCACTTTCTTGAAATACACGAATTGGCTGGGCTCGTTCTATATATAATGTTAGGTTAGAAGGAGCAATTAATATCAAAAAATAAACTGGAGCGACACATTATATATATATATATAATTAACAAATTAGCGAGTTATTGCTCAAAATAAAAATGGGTGTGTTATTATTACATTGGTCCTTAAAATCTTCGCAAGCGTTTTTTTCGCAATCACCGGGATTTTCCTACCTGTGAGTCAAAAACAACCAGGATTTTCCTTGCCAACTTTTGTTAAACATTTACTCCCTCTACAAACTAATATAAGAGTGTTCAGATCGCTATTTTAGTAATCTAAACACTCTTATATTAGTTTATGGAGGAAGTACTTTTATAAGTTAATAACACGTGGGATGTTTTTATAATGTATATAAGTCTCTATAAAATATACGATAATAGTAATGATATAAATATATATAATGTGGTTAGAAGGGAAAACATAAATTGGAAACAACATTATTATTCCTATATATATATGTAGATAAATAGAATAGAGATCTGCGTTTTATTAAAAAAATACATTGGGTTGCCGATCTTTAAGAAAAAGTAAAACCTACGCTAGGAGGCCCATAGGCCGGTACGGACCTCAAAAAATAAGTTGAAACCACTGTCTCCATGTGTCGCGGGCTACGCATACCTAGGCCTAGCTGATACTTGTTCGCCCACTGCAAAAAATGATACCAGCTAGATCCCCGAGCGAACTGGATTAAAGAGGGGGCCGGCGGCGCGACTGAAGAAGCACATCAGACGTGATTTTTTTTCTTCAGTGGATGGCTCTCGATAGCGTTTTTTTACTTGCCTCTGCACCATACAACTTGTATTTTTAGCCTCCCAGTCCGTGGTGGACCAGCAGCCCATTTGTTGGGCGGGCCAACCTACAGAAACCAGCACTCGATTTTTCATCAAGCCCCAAAAACAATGAAGTACTATGCTTGTTTTGAGGCCGAAAACATTACGGCATTGGTTGAGCGGGGGAGGGGGGAAGACAAAGCAAAAATATTAAAAAGAGCTGATGTGCCGTTGCTACCCTAACAAAGCAGGTGCAATTCTTCTCGTGAAGAAGGTGTGTCGTTGACACCCACACGTCACAAATCCCATAGTAGACATACTAACAAGTTCACACACAAGTACACCATAACAAGTAAACATTTGTATCAAACTCAGGTTCACAAGATAGGTTCATATTCATAGCCAACATTCACAATCAACAACTCAAAAGATTCGTATATACACAAGTTCAGCATGTCTATGCATCCCAATGATTGATAGATCACACAACAATATTCATAGATAATTCACAAAAAGATTCAGATATACACATGTTCAGTTTTTTTATGCAACCAAATGATTGAGATCACAGCCAATATCATCCATGGACGAACTTTAATTACCTAGGGTACATACTGGTAAATGTTGTTTAGTCGGAGGTATTTCTTGCTAAAATTAATGCTTGTACGACTAAACTTTCGAGTACATAAGAGGCAACACAGACAATCTGAACTTTGCTTGTAGGTTTATCCTCAAATATTGGCCTCGTGCTGAGGGAGGTTTGAGCAACTTGGCCACTACTTTCATCCAACTAGTTTACTGGCTCGCCAAAATTCTACATTGCAGACAAGAAAGGAGGCGGTTGAGAAAATGAACCACCCAAATTTTTGTGCAGTTCAACTGAAATGGAGCATCCCTGGCATGCAGGTTGATTAAATGCCAGATGAATATACACGTCAACCAACTTGTCTAGAATATTTAGACTCCATGCCATACAGTTCACTACCATATGTGCCGATAACAAAAAGGCACAAGTTGGGACCAAAGACTAGACTGCGTTTCTCTGGGCTATGCACCAAGCAATATTTTTGGTGTTTGCTCTCCTAATACTTGGAGTTTGATAACTGGTTGACGCTGGTTGATACTCAAATGAATATAGGCACTTCTTCATGTCAACATCGATGCTTGTCTGAGTGAACTTTGGAGTAGATAGGAGCAGCATAAGTATCTATCCATCTAATCTTTTTGTGCAGTTCTATTGAAATCACCCAATGTAATGATTTGCCTACGAGTTCAGGCTCCAAGTTACTCCTTTATGAAATTGGCAAACAGTAACACAATACCAAATTACCAATACATATGACAAGCACAATAATCAGGATAAAGACCAGTACCAACCTGTGTGAGGTAGCATATCAGTTACTATTTCCTTTGACCGGAAGCCGAGATAAGCAAAGCGACTGACAGCAAAGGAAGGAAGCAAGCCGAGATTAGCGACTGACAGGAAAGGAAGGAAGCTATCGAGGCAATGAAGCACCCAAAGTTTTTGTGCAGTTCCACCAAAATTGAGCATCCCTATTGGCACATATATTGAGAGAGTGAGATTACTGTAATAGTGGGACTAGTTGATGAAACATACACTAACAAATAGAAGCACCCTCATTATCTTAATGGGTAAAGTTAGCAACATAGTAGTATTGCTTAAAGAGAGGTATTAGTTTATTTAATCAGTGCCAATTAGCTCAAAACTCAAAGCATTGCCATGTATCATAGGTTGCAAAACTTTAACATGCAAAGGTAAAGGAGTTTCTCATGACAGTAGCACAATACAAATAGAGATGACAACAAACTAATATGGATGAAGGCCTTAGGCCGGTACCAACCTGAGCAAAAAAGCTTATTCATGTAGTCCCAGAAGAGATGATAAAGCACTCACTGGAATCTGTAACGCCCCAGATATAACTTTCCCAATTTGTACTCCAACTCTTGTCGTTTCCGGCATTAAGTTATATTTATTTCTCGGGTTCGGGTCTTCGTCTCCGTGTGTTGTTTTCATTCTCATGCATCTCATATCATGTCATCATGTGCATTGCATTTGCATACGTGTTCATCTCATGCATTCGAGCATTTTCCCCGTTGTCCGATTTGCATTCCGGCGCTTCGTTCTCCTCCGGTGGACATTTCTAGCTTTCTTTCGTGTGTGGGGATTAAACATTTCCGGATTGGACCGAGACTTGCCAAGCGGCCTTGTTTTACTACCGGTAGACCGCCTGTCAAGTTTCGTATCATTTGGACTTCGTTTGATACTCCAACGGTTAACCGAGGGACCGAAAAGGCCTCGTGTGTGTTGCAGCCCAACACCCCTCCATTTTGGCCCAAAACCCACCAAACTCTGCTCCATCGTCTAGAGCATTCGATCACGATCGCGTGGCAGAAAACCGCACCTCATTTGGACTCTCCTAGCTCCACTTATGCCTATAAATACACCCCCCCTCGAAAATTCACGGTTCTTCTCTTCCCCTAACCCTAGATCCTTTTCCCCGCCGCCGTCGGACATAATCCCGCGGTCCGGACATTGTCCGCCGCCGCTGCCGACCTACCGGGGCACGCCACATGGCAGCGGGCGCCCCACATCGCCGCCGTTTCC
The DNA here is from genome assembly GCA_034509565.1 of Triticum monococcum. NCBI lineage: Eukaryota > Viridiplantae > Streptophyta > Magnoliopsida > Poales > Poaceae > Triticum > Triticum monococcum. The sequence goes on along the minus strand of CM067842.1, from coordinate 389,330,123 downwards.
GCGCGGGCCCGCTCGGCCCGTGGCCGGCCCCTGCGGCCCGGGCTCCCTCCGCCGCCACCAACCTCGTCTCCGCCTCCAGCGCCGCCCGCCGCCCTTCGCCACCCTTCGCCGCCAACGCCGGTCGCCGTCGTCTGCCGGCTAGCCGCTGCCACCCGGCGCCTAGCTGCCGCGCCGCTCGAGCCGGAGCCGCGGAGGACGCCGGCGAGCTCCTCCCACTCCGGCGAGCCTCCTCCTCCACGCCAAGCTCCTCTCCGCCCACCTTGGCCTCACTCCGGCGAACGACTCCGGCGTCCTCGAAGTCCGTGCTCCGGCGTGAACAGTGCACCCCGGGCCAGATCTAGATCCAAAATACCCTACGGTTGACTTTTTATCCCCGAACCCTAATTTTCGAGCAAAGTTTGACCTGCCATATCTCCGCATTCGTAGCTCCGATTTGGACATATAGTATATCAAAATGTTCGTCTCGACGTGTACATCATTTCATTCCATTGCCCCATTTTCATTTGAGTTCATCTTGATGCCCGAAATGCTGCTACAAGGAGGCTTCGTGAGATATTTGTCAGATCTGCTAGTTCATCTTAGACTTTTGTCATTTTTGCCATGATTGTTGTGTGCATGATATGCCTGTGAGTCCTTCATATGTTTTGTTAAGCATTTTGTCTTCTTTCCAGAGGTGCAACCCATGCATTTTTAGGATGTGTGTGGTGACTTGTGCTAGCTTGCAAAGTGAGGCACCCGGTAAATCTGTTTTCAGGGACTTAGTTGTTTTCACCAAGTCTGGGATTATTTAGTTCGTGATGCCAGATGTTCAGCTTGCTTCCTAGTGATCCGTGCCTCTTTTGAGGATGATCAGTAAAGGAGTTTTGTTAATCTTGTTATGCTCTATCCATCCATGTCCTTGTTTGCATATATGGAGCACCCTAGCTTGAGTCAAACGAGCTCTACTTTTGCTTCATGGTAAATCGGGGCAGATCGTCAACTTGTTTGCGATTTTGCCGATGCTATTGTAGTTGATCCGTGCATGTTATGCCATTGTTCTTGCCATGTCTAGCTAGCATTTTGTGCCTTCTTAATGGATATATGCTTGCCTTGCCATGACTTTCACCGTAGTGAGTGCATCGAGCTTGTTTACATGCCTTCATGAGTTATGTTTCAGCATGTCTCAGTTTTCACAAGTCTGAAAACTGATTGTGTGTGAGCTATGTTCGTGTGCTTGTTAGTATATTTTGTGATCCCTTTTGGCCCCAGGTGACTTTGGGACTTTTGATAAGCTTGTTGAGTAGCTCCATGCCATGTTCTTATTTATCATAATAAGGTCATGTGTCATGTTGTTTTGCTGCTCCGAAGAGGGCTTCGTGATCTGAAATTTCAGACTAGTGTTAATTTCACTAAGTCTGAAATCTGTTTTGCATTTGCGTTTTTGCCATGCTTGTTTGAACCTCATAATGGATGAATTGGCCATGGCTCAGTGCTAGTGTTTTGTTAAGCATCTTGTGTGCATCCCTACCATGTATTTTGATGCCATGTTTGGGTGCTGTAGCATGTTCATCTCGTTGCATTTAGATGCCTACTTGCTGTAAATCGCAGACCGGTGTCATTCTTAAAACGCTTGCCATTTCCAAACCGTAACTCCGATTCCAATGATCTTTATATCGTTTTCAAGCGATTTCATCCCCTCTTTCCAGTGGCACACTTGCTTTTCCAAGTTGAGGCCAGGTTCATGCATTTCCTGTCACATCTTGCATTTTGCATCCCGCATCGCATCCCGCATAGCATACCATCATTGCATCTTATTGTTTGAGTTTGCACGTGGTTGATTGTATCCTTGTTGTTTGTTTGTCTTGCTTGGGTAGACCCGGAAGACGAGTTCGCTAACGAGGAGCCCATTGAGTTTGCATTTGAGGGTCTAGTCAACTCTGACAACTTTGCAGGCAAGATGATCATACCCTCGAAATCACTACTATCTTTGCTATGCTAGTTTGCTCGCTCTTTTGCTATGCCAATGCTACGATGCCTACCACTTACTTGTCAGCCTCCCAAATTGCCATGTTCAGCCTCTAACCCACCATTGTCCTAGCAAACCGTTGATTGGCTATGATACCGCTTTGCTCAGCCCCTCTTATAGCGTTGCTAGTTGCAGGTGAAGATTGGAGTCGTTCCTTGTTGGAACATTTACTTACTTGTTGGGATATCATTATATTGCTATGTTATCTTAATGCATCTATATACTTGGTAAAGGGTGGAAGGCTCGGCCTCTCGCCTAGTGTTTTGTTCCACTCTTGCCGCCCTAGTTTCCGTCATATCGGTGTTATGTTCCCGGATTTTGCGTCCCTTACGCGGTTGGGCTATAATGGGAACCCCTTGATAGTTCGCCTTGATTAAAGATTTTCCAGCAATGCCCAACATTGGTTTTACCATTTTCCACCTAGCCTCTTTTTCCTTTGGGTTTCCGGAGCCCGAGGGTCATCTTATTTAAACCCCCCCGGGCCAGTGCTCCTCTGAGTGTTGGTCCGACCGAGTAGACTGCGGGGCCACCTCGGGGCAACTTGAGGGTTGCTTTTACTCGTAGGATGTCTCATCTGAGTGTGCCATGAGAACGAGATATGTGCAGATCCTATCGGGATTTGTCGGTACATTCGGGCGGTGTTGCTGGTCTTGTTTTAACCTGTCGAAATGTCTTGTTGTACCGGGATACCGAGTCTGATCGGAATGTCTCGGGTGGAGGTCTATTCCTTCGTTGGTCGTGAGAGCTTGTTATGGGCTAAGTTGGGACCCCCTGTAGGGATTGAACTTTCGAAAGCCGTGCCCGCGGTTATGGGCAGATGGGAATTTGTTAATGTCCGGTTGTAGATCACTTGAACCTTAATTAATTAAAATGAATCAACCGAGTGTGTTACCGTGATGGCCTCTTCTCGGCAGGAGTCCGAGAAGTGGACACGGTGTTGGAGTTATGTTTGTGCAGGTTGCTCTCTAGTTTCTCGCTCGTGCCTTGCCTCCTCTTCTCGCTCTCTTTTGCGAATAAGTTAGCCACCTTATATGCTAGTCGCTTGCTGCAGCTCCACATATATTTACCCCATCCTACCTATTAAGCTTAAATAGTCTTGATCGCGAGGGTGCGAGATTGCTGACTCCCTGTGGCTCACAGATTACTATTACACCAGATGCAGGGACAGATGATACAGCTCCAGATGGCGCGCTTGAGCTCAAGTGGGAGTACGACGAGGATTCCCAGCGTTACTATGTTTCTTTTCCTGATGATCAGTAGTGGTGCCCAGTTGGGGTGATCGGGACCTATGTCGCTTGTTGGGTTGTCTTTTATTTTGGCGCTGTAGTCAGGCCATGAGTGTTTGGATGATGTATGTTATTTATGTACTTTGATGTGACGTGGCGAGTGTAAGCCAACTATTGTATCTCCCCTTTTATTCTATATATTACATGGGATGTTGTAATGATTGCCTAACTTGCGACATTGCTTTCAATGCGGTTATGTCTCTAAGTCGTGCCTCGACACGTGGGAGCTATAGCTGCATCGAGGGCGTTACAGAATCACTCAATAGTATATACTTTTGTGCACTTCAAATGTATGGTTGAAATCGCTCTTGTTTACAAGTGCTGAGATTATACCAAAAGATTCTCAAGAACTTCCAGCAGAGTTAAAGCACTGGTTGGGATACAGTTCATTGTATTGCCTTGTGTAGTTCCACTAAAATGTATGATTGGCACAACATGATCCCTGTTTGCACAAGTAGGAACAAGGCGAAACCTTCATTAGCTTAGTGAGAAAGGATAGAAAGACATTAGCATATTACTCTAGCAGTAGCATCAAATTCATGATGGACAATACGCAGAAGTGGAAGGGCTCCCTAGAGGATCGTCTCACATGTAAGGTAGACATTGTCGGAGCCCTTGAATGGCCTCGAATGAGGCCTCAACTTCAGCAAGATCACCTTGGCACTGTTTATTCTTCTTCTTCTTCCTCTTCATGCTTTGTTTCTCTTTCTCCTCACCAGTTGGTGAAACCAAGTACATGATTGGCCTTCTATTTCAGAATTGGTTTTGTCAGTGAGGGAGTACAAGTGTACTAGTAAACAATAGCATTATTTTCTCATGGCAGTCGAAAAATAGAGATGAACACATGCATTAAATAGCATTCTTACCTAAAGGAAGGTTATGGTGCCAATATGGATGATGAGGATTGGAACACAGATCCCCCTTTGTGCAGTTCCACCAAAATGAACCAACTGTTCCATTCTGACATTCTAGTTAAACAACACAAAAGTCACTTCTTTTAAGAAGTGTTCTGTGCAGTGCACGAAAAGGTCACACAGTGACCAGGTGAAATGGATATCCTTGTTTGCACAAAAAGCTACAGAGGAAACAGTTAGAGTCTCAAACAATTACAGGCAAAAACATTTGGCTAAACTTGTCATGGCTTATAACAGTGGCATGGCTTCATTTTACCAGGGGCATTAGATTAAGAACGGCTAAATATTTGGTATAAGGGCATGGGATAGTGGGTGCACCAGCAGTCCAGCACCATGTACCTAAACCGGGGCATAAAGTGATGATTCGGAGTTTATTGCCCCGAGAAACAAATATCCAAGAAACATATCTGGGTTGGTCCCATTTTTGTTCACACTAGCCACCTACTCCTATGTGTGGACAGCAAATCTAGTCCTGGTCATACCACTGTGTACAGTGTTTCCCCTATATTTCCCTTTTCGACCAAGAGACCGGTTGGATGACCAGTCTGTACTACTTTCACCCCCTTTCCTTCATGTTTGTACCAAGTCCGATGTACATACTAAATTCCCCCACCCCCACTTTATTTCTTGTTTGAACCAAGTACAAGATTCGACTCCATGAAGTAGCTTTACCTCTAACAATAGAAGAAGAAAAATATGTGTCGCTGGACCATACAATTGAGAGGGGCTGAGAGGTAGAAAATGATGCACATGCAGCGACGTAGCGAGCGGGGTAAGTAGAGCTTGGGCGGTTTCGAAGGAAGATATAGCTGAAGGTCGTCGGGATGCGGATAGGTGGGTGGCGGGAGGCCTGATCCGCCCACACTAGGGCAACGACAAACAGGTCGGAGGCCTCCTGCGTTGGCGCTCGGCCAGAGATAACGGTGCGGCCGGTAGTGGGTCTCCTCCCTCGCTATCGACGACAGCCTAAACGCTGCCCCTCCTCCCCTTCACCGGCAGAGGGGGATACGTACAGATCTGTAACCAGTGGTGAGGATAGAAAGACAGTGTTTTTTGAAGGGAGAAAGACATGTTACCACCGCTATCTTGTTTAGATCTGGAGAGGATGAGAGTGTGTGAATAGAGCAACCCTAGCAAGCAAGCGTGGAGGCTCCAGCCTATATATACGTAGTGGGGTAGTTTTCCTTTTTCCACTCCATCAAAACAATCGCTTAAAATTGTGTACGTGCCAGGTCGCCTTTTTTTGGAGTTGTTGATTGTTTTTTGAGATAGCTACCCGCTTATTATAAGTGGTGTTACGGTGTGCCAGGTCGCACTTTGTATCGTTCAAGTCTGGTATAAGACCCTCCATTAAATGAACAACCACCCCCTCGTAAAATTTGTGAACAAGCCCATGGCTAAAATTATCGGAAACGTGGGCTGCCCCAACACGCATTATTATTTATATTTTCTATGTGGGAGTATCCTCAAAACAAAATATGAGAGTACAATATTTATTGGGCCCCTTTGTAATTGGTGCTGAATTTTGACCAAAGATTTAACTGACAAAATGTTAGTGCATGTTAACAAAAAATTATATTGTTTGATTCGTATTTGAACATAGTTTTCAATGACGTAATTTTTTGTGACATGCATGAACATTTGGTTAGTTAAATTTATAGTCAAAATTTGGCAAGGTGCATTAAACCAACACAGGCAAGTATCAAAAGGAGAGTCACGGCATGCATGCATGCGTTGTAATTAATGCATCGGTAAACGCAAATTATTGAAATATATCGAGTGCAGTGCTTTGATGTGTTGCGTCAACTCGTACAAGACCGAGAAATTTGATTACTACAACGCCCTCTCCCTCGCGGACTGAGCTCGGGTGCCTTAACTGCACCTACCTTTGGTTGCATGACAAGTGGGCCACCCACCTGTTGGGCCCACCTGTCATACACGCATAGGCAGGAGCAGTAAGTCAATGAAGCTGTGTCCCTCCCTTGCCCATGAGCGTGGTAGCTGGCAGGACTAGGAGAAGCTTTCACTACTCTCCCTCCCGCACGCAGTGGACATGTAGCAGTTCAATTGGTGTCAGATGGCCAGAAGCATGTTGTAGTACTCCTCCACTTCAGTAGTACTCCATCATTGTTCGACCCCAAAGAGGCGAAGAGCCAAGCGCAACTCGGACGCCCGTGTGACAGTTTCATGTGTAGAGTAGTCTAGGATAGCGTGTACTGTGCATGTAAGCTTAAAATCATTGGGGTCAGCTCGATGCTTTTTTATTAAAATAATCTTCTGGCCCTACTTATCATCTTGGTGATTGTAGTTTGCACGCTCATCTGGTCAAGACAGGAATATATATTTTAATTTGTGGTGGGGTAAATGTTAGAGGTTGCAGCAAATATATTGTACACTGCGGGTCTTGCAGCAGATATATTGTACACTTGTTGAAACATCTAGAAAGACAAATATTTAGGAATGGAGGGAGTACAACCTATGATACTCCCATTACAACTATCTTTATAGAGTACTAAAACAAGCTATCCCTCCCGCACGCGCTGGACGGACATGCAGCAGTGGATTCGATATTGTAGAAGTAGTAGTAGCATCATTGTTCGTCTTCTCGAAGAGGAGAAGAGCCAAGCACAACCCAAATGCGGCAGTTGCGAATGCTCGCCACAGTGTGTTTGGTTGCATTCTCATCTCAGCATAGTTGTTCCCTCTTCGTGCATGCTCATCCCAGCACCCCTCTTCATGCATGCTCATCCCAGCACCCCTCTTCATGCATGCTCCTAGTGTATTTGTGTTAAGCTAGTGTGGACTCATGCACCCTTCATATACCCTACCAAACACCCAAAAGTGGGTTGAGAAGGGCTTGGAGAACGCATATAGCCAGGCTCTTGCATGAGACAAAATTGCTATTTGAGCCCACTATTGTAGTACTACTTGCTAGTATAGCCCTGTAAACCAGAAATGAGTATTTGCCTTTCTAGAGATTTCAACAAGTGACTGGACTAAACCCTAAATGAGTAGTACTAGAGCAAAATGAGTGAATCTACACCGTAAATAAATGCATATCTCTCGTTTTCCTCTCCTCCTTGGTCGCGGTGCACAATATTGAGTACTCCTATATGACTAGCCGCTCTATCTACATGCGGGACATCAAAGCATTCGGTCCCACGTGCCATCAACCAAATCATAGTGAGGTGATATAGTCGAGACTCATCGGTCACCCCGGTGTGGCCGTCATGACCCGTCATATCACAAAACCACACCTTTACCAGCAGTGGTAAAGTGGCCTCGAAGTTGGACTGGACAAAGCAACCATCATTTCACAGGAACGCTCACTGAAGCCCTTTCTCCCCTTTCTTGAAGAAAACCTCACTCCAGGCTACTCACTTCTACCATTTTTCTTCTGTACCGACGAAGGAAAGGTGGGCGAATCAGTGATGCTACTATATTTTCATTCCAAGAATCTTATTTTTGCGAAGCACCGACCGATTCTCACAGCCTATTCTTTTTCCCGTTTTCATTGCGATTAGTGGCACTATTAATTTGAGGCAATGTTTTGGCACCTCTAGTGCCACTGTTTTTTATATATATCGAAAGAGGGGGTTCCCTCCGATTTCATTAAAGAAACCCAACCATAGAGAACCATTATCCGACAACATCTCAGTGTAAATAGGCAGTTATGCAACTACTACTAGAACGGACTGAGTACTAGCAGCAGACAAGTTCGCCACATAAGCTAGGCAGGTAGGGGGACGCAGCACCAGCTCGACCAAGTTCGGATTACAACCCAAATGCTACCACAGAAACATCAGGGGGAAGATAGGGACTGAACGAGCCAGCTTCAGCATCCCAGTCTAAGCACCCCCAGCCTTCATCCTTGCGACGCATGGTACACCTTGTTTGCCACCTGCTCGACCCTAGTGTCACTGATAAAATAAAGTAATATTACAGTTAAAATAGAGCGAGTGTCCTCTCTATAATTTCATTTCCAATGTAGATAAAGAAAGTGCTTCTCTTTGTTAATGTATGTTTCATCAACTAGTCCCATTGTTAATGTTCAAGCGTTTCTGCAAACTGGGGTGCTTAATTTTAGTTGATCTGCACAAAAATAGAGATCTGAATGTCTCAAGGCCCCTCCTTGTACTACCGTTGTACACTGATGTTCATCATTGGCAGAAGGTGTATCGGGGATACTTGGGTCGATTTCCAGTATGATGTAATATTTTCTTCTGTTTATTAGTGTATGTTTCATCAACTAGTGCCACTATAATGTAATCACGCCTTTCCATTATCTGTGCAAACAGGATTATTCAGCTGCATTTTGGTGGAACTGCACAAATGTACGGATGGAACCGGCATATATGCAGAGTGCGAGGTGCCAAGTAAAAATTACCAACACCAACCCTGCTCCATCTAAGCATTGGCATCCACCACCATCAGTGGGATGTGTGGCGCTCACTGTGGACGGATCTTTCTCGGCAGCAAATCCTCTAACCAAATACTAGTAGCTTAGACTTAAAAATACTAGTAGCTTATATTGGCAGTTTTCTAGGGGTGTACTCTTTTCTGAAAGAAGCACCAATCTATTTTTCTTTATTTGTACATAGTGTCACAACTTTGACCCAAAGGTCCAGAGCTATTTTAGGGTGATTGGCGTAGTACTCGGAGACTGATTGTAAGCATGATTTTTATTAGTTGTCACATTGATTGTAAGCATGACAAGATGGAAGATTAGGTTAGTGTGAGCTTACCTTAAACCCTACCGATGTCGTTGAAACGAGGAGAGCGTCGAGGGAACCGTGGAGAACGGCGGGGAAGCGACGTCGCGCCATCCGGCCTCCTCTTGTGGTGGGAGAACGAATACTCATGTGGCTTCGGCTGGCTCTGCACCCTCACGAACGGCACACTGTACTCGATCGATTCGTTATCCTTTGGGTGCTTGACCTTCGACCTGTATGCCCACCACATCCGCCTGACATTCGCCTCGGGCGAATCTGTCTGCTCCATCGCAAAGAGGAGATACTCGATGAACTCGAAGGACTATGACGTGACTGTCGCCGAGGAGTACATCGCCGCCCTCATCACCATCGTCTCGCTCTTTCGCATACATTGCCACATGGCCCTCACCATCCTCGAAATCTCCCGCTCATTGTCAAACCAAGGAAGGATCTCCTTCAACCTGGCTAACTTTACCTGGTCGCCACCGGTGATCTGCCTGATTCGCTGCTGCATCCCTTCCATAGATGTCCTTCTGAGTGGTCCGGTGCTAGATTTGGAAGATGGGAGGAGAGACGGTGGTCTTGCAATAGAGAAGAGGGAGAGGCGAGACAGTGGTTTTGGAATGGAGATGATGGAGAGGAGAGGGGTGGTTTTGAAATGGAGAAGAGGGAGAGGCGAGACGGTGGTTTTGGAATGGAGATGATGGAGAGGAGAGGTTCCCCTACCTTTCGGTCGTTGACAAGTGATTCTCAGAGAAGAAACTGCAAGTTTCAGTTTCAGATAAGAAACTCCAAGTTCAGTTTCAGATAAGAAACTGCAACTTTCAGAGCCAGAGCATTTATATTAACACAGCCTTTTCAAACAGTGTTAACATCATGCTGGAAGTTTTATTCATGGTCGAAACTGGAACTACCAGCCAGTTAACATCATGCTGATCAAAATTCATGCATAGCACATCTTCATATGATGCACAGTCAAAAAGATATGCTATTTTCAAGATGCCCACACAATGTCAAGTGCGCGAAAAACAGAGAAAACGAGGGACGAACTTTTGGCAAGTGTTGGATGTGGTGTGCATAGATGACAATTGGGACCCACATGTCAATAAAGGCAGAGGCAAAAATTTGGAGATATTTTCTCTGCACAGGTGAAATCGAACCCGGGCGGAACAACTGTCGGGTAGTGTCACTCGGCCACTAGGCTAGTTCAGTTGTTTCGTTACTAATAAGGCACTTCCTCAGGTGGTCGGATCTTCTCATGCGCCTTTGTGCACTCGCGCGACGCCGTTGTCTGCCATTGTGAACATGCTGAACAAACGAGAGGAATCTGGAGAGGACTGTACGTGGAGAGGTGGACAGTCGGGACCCACCAGGTCTATGGCCGTATGCAAGCAAGTGCCTCATCGAAAAAATACTTCCTCCTAATGCTATACTGACGTTGGGGCCCATGGGTTTGTCAACATAGTTACATTTTTTAGGTGCTTCAATGCTGTTACTATAGGAGATAAATTCACAACGAAGTCGGGGAGCTGGCAGGTATCATTTATTATCACTGGGGCAGCAAGTATCAGCTGGGTTTTGGGCTGCCCCATCTAGGCTTTCTTTTTTAACATGCGCAGCCCACGACCTCGGATGGGAGGTCCATTGGCTTGTTTGTATTTTCTTGAGGGCCGTCATGTATTGACCGGCCTATGGACCTCCCATCCGAGGTTTTATTTTTCTTGAAACATCGGCAGCCCAATTTATGTATTTTTTTGAAGAAAACACAGAGGTCTGTTCAATTTTTCTATATAAGAATAGGAACGCCTAGTCCAACTTATGTTTCCCTCCTAACTATATTATATATATTTAAATTATTTTATATTTTATTATATATTATTGTTATTGTCGTCATATATTTAACAGATACTTACATATGTAAGAAAACAATATCCCACATCTTATTAACTTATAAAAATAATTTCTTAACAATAAAATCCTGGATTTTTTTGGCAACGAAAATCCTGGTGATTGTGTACAAAAGCTTGGTAAGATTTAAGGACCAATGTAATAATAAATCACTTATTATTTAAATATATATATATGTAACAAAATGCTCAGCCCCTGTTTATTTTTTGATAACATTGTTGCGCCCACCCCAACATTATAATTATAATAAGCCCAGCAAAATCGTGTATTTCGAGAAAGTGCAAATGGCTTGTAATTTTTTAGGAAAAACATAAATGGGTCACATGGACGCTACATTATTTGTTCACCCAACCCAGCTAATGGAATGTAATTCAAAAAAGAGATAAAATGGACTGTAAATTCTACCCCGCAAAAAAAAGACTGTAAATTCTGAAAAAATGGGTTGAATATGTGAAACATTTTTGGAGGCTGGAATGTGGGCCAATAGGTCGAAGCCAATGCAAGTCATTGTCAACTTAGTTAACAAACGATTCTGACATCATTAGCCGTTGGATTTACATCCAACAACCGACATCCATCTTCAATCTCTCGTCTTCTTCCTCCGGCGCCGCCGGGACTACCTGCTCCTGCCTCCACCCCTCCACACCTCCTGTTCTTCTCCACTAACTGCTGAACCACATCGCACCAGAACCAGTTAACCCTCGTAGACCTCTCCGTCTCTGACTCTACTCCCGCGTCTTCCCATCTCCGGCTCGTTGCTGTCCGGGACCTCGCCATCGTCCACCAACTTGGATGCGCTCGGCGTGGAGTGGTCAACATGGTCAACGAACGACACCATGGGAAGTAGACTGTGCGTGGACAGGCTGACAGCTGGGTCCATGGTCACACGCAAGGAAATGCCTCCTTATTAAGCGCAAAATAATGATTCCTCCACCTGACAGCTGGGATCCACCGGAAGGGCCTCTATTTCGCGAAAAATGTTCCCACTGCTGACAGGTGGGACCCACCAGCTATATCTTCGCATGCAAGGAAGTGCCTCCTTATTACGCACAAAAAATGAATACCCCCTGCTAGCTGGGACCCACAATAGTGGGAGGCTGACTTGTGGGCCAACTAAGTTGATGGGGACGGAGGGCTTTGTCAACTTAGTCAATATGAACGATTCTAGCTCCAGTGACCGTATGATGTCCATCCAACGGTCGTAGTGCTTCTTCAACCTCTGGTCTTCTTTCTCCAGCCGCCTAAACCAGCGCCGGTCGTGCCTTGTGCTGCTGCCTCCCGTGGCCGGCTGCGATGCCGCGGAGGTCTCACCGCCCCCTACTACTCCCACCGCAGGCCAGGCCATCCCTCTACTCACCCACACCCCTGTTATTCTGCGACGATGGTAACCTCACACCGCAGCGAACCAGCGAACCCTCATACTCCTCTACGCGTGGGCATCCACTGGCCGTCTTCCCCGGCTCCACGTCGTCCCCTTCCTAGGCCTCGCCGTCGTCCACTGCCCTGGTGCTCTTGGCGCGGTGTGGTCAACGTGGTCAAGGAACGACTTCCATCGGAAGAGTATTGTACGTGGAGAGGCTGACAGCTGGGTCCATGGTAGCCGCAAGGAAGTGCCTCCTTATTACGCGGAAAATAATTATTCCTCCACCTGACAGCAGGGAACCACCGAACGGGCCACCGTATTTGGCGAAAAAATGTTTCCCCCTGACAGCTGGGACCCACCAGACGGGCCACCGTATTTCACGAAAAAAACGCCCCCCCCCCCCCACCCCCGCTGTCAGCTCGGACCCACCAGAAGTGCCTCCTTATTACGCACAAAAAACGAATACTCCCCCAGCTAGTGGGGACCCACCTTGGTGGGTGGCTGACTTGTGGGCCTACTAAGTTGACGGGGACGCAGTGCTTTGTCAACTTAGTCAATATGAACGATTCTAGCTCCAGTGACCGTACGATGTCCATCCAACGGCCATAGTGCTTCTTCAGCCTCTGGTCTTCTTGCTCCAGCCGCCCAAAGCAGCGCCGGTCGTGCCGCATGCTCCTGCCTCCCATGGTCGGCTGTGCTACCGCGGAGGCCTCACCGCCCCCTACTATTCACATCGCTGGCCAGGCCCTGTGGCGACGGCAGCCTCACACCGCAGCCGACCCAGTGAACCCTCGTACTCCTCTCCACGTAGGCTTCCACTGTCGCGTCTTCCCCGGCTCCGCGTCGTCCCCTTCCTAGGCCTCGCCGTCGTCCACTGCCCTGGTGCTCTCGACGCAGCGTGGTCAACATGGTCAAGGAACGGCTTCCATCGGACCTGGACTGTACGTGGAGAGGCTGACAGCCGGGTCCACGGCCGCAGCAAGGAAGTGCCTCCTTATTACGCACAAAATAATTATTCCTCCACCTGACAGCGGGGACCCACCAGACGGGCCACCGTATTTCGCAAAAAAAATGTTTCCCCTGACTGCTATGACCCACCAGCTACATCTTTGCACGCAAGGAAGTGTGTCTAGACAAAAAAATGATTCGCCCCCAGCCTGCTGGGACCCACCAGCTACATCTTCGCACGCAAGGAAGTGCCTGACAGTCGGGACCCACCTGGTCGAAGCGTACGTAGCATTGTCATTCTGGTCGCGAACGTGTACGTACATACTGGTCGATGTAAAGGCGTGCACATGTCGTAGCAGAGGCGCGCACGTAGCATGTACACGTACGTACAGCAGCCAAGGTGCGAGAAAGTAAATACGGCCACGTACGTACATACTAGCAGGGTATCGAACGCCTACTCGCGTGTACGTATAGCCAGGGCTCGTGTACATGGCTGGGTCGGAACGGAGAAACAGTGTCGTCGTCGTGTTCATGGGGAGCCAACCGGCTGGGTTGGAACGGAATGTGTCGTCGTGTTCATCGGGAGGTCTTGGAGGGAACAGCCGATGGAAATGAGGCTTGGCGTACCGCAGAACGGAGGAAACAGCCTTGTGTTCGACCGGCCATGGTCGAAACGGGATCATGTCCATCGGGAGGGGTCTGGCATACCGCAAAACGAAGGAAACGGACCTCCTACGGTCGAAAGGGGGGTCCTGTTGATCGGGAGGGGTGTGGCGTACCGCAAAACGGAGGAAACCGACTTGTGTTGGAGCGCTACGGTCGAAACGGGGGTCCTGTTCATCGGGAGGGGTGTGGCGTACCGCAAAACGGGACTCCACGGGATACTATTCGTCTCCACCGTCGACCCCCTCCAGCCTCCACGGGCTAATGTTCATCCACCGTTGACCTCCTCTAGCCTCCACATGCAACTGTTCATCCATGGGCTCCTGTTCATCTAGCCTCCACCGTGCGCTACTCCACCGGCTACTGTTCAACCAGCCCTCTCCACGGGCTCCTGTTCAACCACCCCTCCACGGGCTACTGTTCATCCAGCCCACCACCGTCTAATGTTCATCTTGCCCTCCACAGGGTGGTCCTATTTATCCAGCCCTCCACGTGGTCTTGTTCATCCAGCCCCAACTGGCTCGATCGATCGGGGTCCTGTTCATCCAGTGGCAACACCACGGGGTCCTATTCATCCACCCCCACCGGGAACTGTTCATCCAAACCCACCAGCAACGCTCACTGTTCATCCAGAGGCAGCATCAGTCGGCTTCAGTTAGCAGCAGTAGCGAAGGAATTGCTCGATCGGGTTCAGTTAACAGCCATCGATCGATCGCTCGGGTTCAGTAACGCGTAGCCTGCAGTGCAATCGCTCGGGTTCAGTTAGAGCCCAACGCCTCGCTCGGGTTCAGTTAGATCCCAGCACCTCGCACCCACGTGCGTGCATGTACGAGAGAAACACGCATCGCTCAGCCCCGACCACCCACCGTAACCGGGAACACCCCGATATTTTCCTCGCCCTCGCTTCTACCACGGTTTTTTCCGTCATGGACGGCCCCGAAGAATGTCATGCAGCTGCGTCAACGGCCCACCCAGGATGAAAAGCCCATTTTCTGTCATGATTTTGTCATAGAAGTAGGACCCCACCACATCTATGATGATACCGTGTTTTGTAACAATTATTGTCATAGAAGTGTCATAAGTATGAGAGAGAAAATTCGTTCGGACCAAAATGTCACGGATGTGTCTTTTTTGGCAGTGTGTGCAAAAGAGATCAACCTATAAATGCATGTATGGAGAGACATATATAGTGTGGGTGATAGGAATCAAGAGTGCGTGCAAGAAAGAAATGTTGATGGAGAAACTACAGATAGATACAGAGATAGAGATGCTAGCTAGAGGGACATCGGCTAGTTTGAGTGTTGGAGATGACTGCCGGGTGGTTTAGAGGGTGAAGTTATGTGTGTGTGAGAGAAAGATAAAAAGAGGGCACTTGACTGCATGTAGAGAGAAACATATATAGCGTGCGTGATAGGAAGCAAGAGTGAAGGCGAGAAAGAAGGTTGATGGAGAAACAGATAAATAGAAAGATAAAGATGCTAGCTTATGTGTGTTAGAGATAGGAGTCGAGTGGATCAGAATGCTGAGTAATGTGTGTGGGTGTGAGAGAGATACAGAGAGGGTGCATCTGAGTCACATATTGTCGGTCTACAAAAGTAGGGGCTCTCCTTTTGACCCCTTTACTTGTGCATGAGCAGTCAGAGCCACGCGCTGCGGCCACACTTAGCAGGGCAGAGGAGGTTAGCCGAAGAGAAACCGAAGCACAAGACAACCAAGGCGACGCCAAGACCAGAAGCACAGGAGGGCAAGAGGGCGAGGTGGACTCCCTCGGCAAGATCCTTACCGAGGCAGCCCTGGCAAGGGCCTTACCGGGGCCACTTGCCCAACACCAGCTGAGTGAGCCACCCTTGAGCCCACAGGCTCCAACCCAATCAACTACATTGGAGCCAAGGCTTGGGAGGTGCCTTTGTGGTGACATGGAAATCTTCGTCAACATCACAAACATATGAGTTCAGATGAGGACCAGAAGAAGGCGACCCTCGGCAGGATCCTAGCCGAGGAAATCCACACGACCCCCGGCAAGCGTCTTGCCGGGGACGACTACAACACCACGGCAAGACCCTTGCGGGGGCCCCGGCAAGGCCCTTGCCGAGGACGCCAGCAGGGCCACTGCCAGGCCCGCAACAGCCAAGACTCCTGCGCTGTTCGCATGCAGCTGCCAGCCCAACCAGCTGGGCAGGCACCTGCGTGGCAACATGCAGCTTCCAGGCCAAATCAGCAAGCACCTGCGTGGCGGCATGCAAATCTTCATGAAGGCCCTACCACCGCGCCACCTCAGCTGCTTGCCTGCCTACATGGCGCTGCATGCATCGCTAGCCTAGGCGCGTGTCGGAGCAAGGCGGAGCAGCGACGGACGGGATGGGCCTCGTTCCCGTCCCCGATAAAGCTAATGGACACCTACGTAGCGCATTTAATGAGCTTTGTCCCGTAATGTCATGCGATAAGCTCACGCACTGTAGGCCTTTCCACCTCCTGTGTGCCACTGTGGCAACCCCTTTTTCCTATAAGAGGAGGCCCAAGGCGACCAGGAGAGGGATTCGGCTTTTTGGGACGGCACAGCCACCCTAGCTAGTTCAGAAAGCTCAAGAACACTCAATACATCCACCAAAGCAAGACTAGGGTTTTACGCATCCTCGCGACCCAAACCTGGGTAAACGATCCGTGGGCTTCCGCCTAAACCTTCTCTTCTCAAGACCCCGCACCCGCCGACCGTAGAAGGGATCCCGGTGATCCCATAGGTGTCGTTCCCACCGACATCTTTGGCGCGCCAGGTAGGGGGCACAGTTGTGAGAATCTGGTCTAGCAGTTAGCATAGCGGTTCTTCGTCTCCATGGATCCCAAGAAGAAGGCGGCCACGATGGTCGGTTCGTCGGGAGTCAGATGGCCCATACCGGTGAGGGCGAGTAGTGGGCCAGTCGCAGAGAGGACCCGAGGCGCGGCCCGCGAGCAACAACATCGCTCTAGCAGTCAGAGCCTAGCGAGCGGCGTCGTTCGCGCGCAAGACGGCGGGCCGCATGCCACAAAATCTAAAGACGGAGTTGGGCCCCCCGCGGGGTGGCGCGGGGCCCTCTGGGGTCACCGCCGTGCCACCCACGGGTGATGCGACGACCTCTAGGACACCTGCCCCGGCACCCATGACGCGCTCTTCGCATGGTGTGCGCGACAAGTAGCGTCACCACGCCGGCGACCCTGGACACCGCCGTGGAAAGAGCCCTGTGCATCATCTGCGGGACGAAGGAGGCCAGCCTGCCCGCCGAAGTGCTGGCGACAATGGCACGCAGCCGCTGGGCCGTGATAGAGCTCCTTCTAACATGGTTAGAAGTCGAAGCGCGCCACGGTCCACGTAGCTTTCGCCACCACCCACGCGAGCAGAAGCTTTGGCGCGCGCAGCTGCTCCTCGATTTCCCTCCTGCTGCGGAGAAGCTTGACGAGTGGAGAGCCACCATCCGGAGCCTCATCGCCGTCGCCAACAAAGACGAGCCACAGCCGGCGGGTCCCTCGGGTCGGCGCTCCGTTGAGCCACCACACGCCAGCAGTGGGATGGACGGGGGAGTTGCAGCCACATTGCACTCTCCTCCCCCGCGCCAGCTGCCACCGGTGCTGGTCCGTCATGACGACACTGGTGATAACATTTCCATAGCATCGTCTAACCCCCGAACCCACCGCGATCAACGCCAAGTTCTTCGGGAGCGAGCCCACAAAGACGCTTGAACCACTATCGAGCGTCGGCGCGATACACACCACCAGTCGAATAAGCAGGCGGGACCCGCTATGGACCACCTAGCACCGGGGGGCTCCGACGGCCTACCTTACGCGGTGGTTGCCCAGCCTTTACCCGTGAGCTGTCGCAGTTCCAGTGGCCGTCCCACCGTATGTTCAAGCCTGACGTCGGCGAGAATTACAACGGCAAGACCCATCCATCAGAGTTCCTCAGCATCTACACCATCGCGATGCAAGCTGCCAGAGCTTGCGACGACAAGGTGCTTGCCAATTACTTCCCGTTGGCGCTGAAGCCCAATGTCAGGTCTTGGTTAATGCACTTGCCGGCGGATTCCATTTCTTCTTGGTCAGATCTGTGCCATGAGTTCGTTGGTGCCTTCACCGGAGGCCACCAAGCTCATGGCCAGGCCAGTGATTTGCATATCATTCCCCAGAAGGAAGGGGAAACCCTGCGTAAGTACATCCAGAGATTCAGCCAGGTGCAGTACAACATCCCCGATGTTCATCCCGCCGCTGTGATTAGCGCGTTCCATCAGAACGTGCGCAACCGCAAGATGCGCGAAGAGCTGGCGATGAACAAGGTTAAGGATGTGGCCGAACTTTATGTTCTGGCCGATAGGTGCGCCTGGGCTGAAGAGGGAAGGAAGTACCCCGGCGAGGACACCGGCGTGGAAACTGACTCTACTGATGAAGACACCGCCGCCCCGACGAAGAAGGGCCGGCGTCGCAACAGGAAACGCAAGGGCAAGGCCGTGCTTGTCGTCAAGGGATCCGCGACACCGGCGCTGCCAAGAAGGCCAAGGCAGACGACCCCGGCAAGGAGATTGCCGGGTGCGCCGCCTGTTGGGCCTTGGCAGCCGCCGACAAGCCAGGAGGCTCTGACAAGCAGTATTGCAAGATCCACCACACCAAGGGCCATGACCTCCAGAACTACTGAGAGGTCGAGCTGCTTGCCGAAAAGAAAAAGGCCGAGTTTGAGAGGCGGGACAAGGAGAAGGGTCAGGATGGTGCCGAAGGATCCGGCAAGAAGCGTGGCGGGCAAGGAGGCCGCCGCGGCAAGGATAACCAGCGAGAGAGGCCCGCTCGGGGCCGCGACAAGAAGCAGGAAGACGATGATCATGACGAGGACGACGAGTCCGGCGAGCAAGAGTTTCAGAAGGCTACGGAGGCCATGTGCGTCGATGGTGGCGCCTCGCTGCACACTTCTCACTGCCAGCTCAAGCAGTGGGCACGTGAGATTATAGCGGCAGAGCCATCGTTCGACGCTCAGAAGCCACTAAAGTTGTCCAGCACACCCCTCATCTTTAACGCCAAGGACCACCCTGACCGCACAACTTCGGTCGGGTGTTTGCCGTTGTTGGTCTCACCAACAATACGCAACCTCAAGGTGAACAAGATGCTGCTTGACGGTGGGGCCGGCTTGAACTTGATCTCGCACGTCGTGATCAAAAGGCTGCAAATTCCTGATGGGGACCTCGAGGAAACAGGTACGTTTCAAGTGGTCAGTCCTGGAAGGAGTCAACCGAAGGGGAAGGTCACATTGCCCGTGACGTTTGGAGGTGAGTTGAATTACAGGACAGAGAGGATCGTCTTTGATGTGGCCAAGATTACCTTGCCCTACAACGGGATCCTCGGCCGCCCGGCACTAGCCAAGTTTATGGTGGCGGCGCACTACACCTACAACACGTTGAAGATGCCTGGGCCGATGACCATCATCATCGTCCCCTCCGACAAGAAGGATGCGCTGATTTGCGCTGACCAACTCTATCGAGAAGCAGTTGCAACAGCTCGCCAAGGCACTTGCTCCTGCTGTTGAAGCCCCGGGAGGGAAGAAGAAGACCGGCAAGACCTCTCGCACCCACTCCGGCAAGCGCACCTCTTCGGAGTGTTGTGCTACCATCGAGGACGTGCCCGAGATCTCTACCGGCAAGAGCAAGAAATCCAGAGCTGCACCAGCAAAGACCAAGAGGGTGTCCGTCAAGGAGGATGGCATGGGAGGGGCTTTCACCATAAGCTCCACCCTCGACAGCAAATAGGAAAGCGCGCTCATCACTTTCCTACGGGCGAATATCGATGTGTTTGCGTGGAAAGCATCTGACATCCCCGGCGTTCCCAGGGAAGTAATTGAGCACCACCTTGCTGTCTGTCCCCATGTGTGACCCGTCAAGCAGAAGGTCAGGAAGCAGGCTTTGGTACGACAGGAGTTCATCACAGAGGAGATCAGGAAATTGGAAGCGGCGGGTTTGGTGAGAGGAGTGCTCCATCCGACGTGGTTGGCCAATCCGGTGGTGGTGCGCAAGGCAAATGGGAAGTGGAGGATGTGTATTAACTATACAGATGTCCATAAGGCTTGTCCTAAGGACCCCTTCCCATTGCCGCACATCAACCAGATTATTGACTCCATGGCCGGGTGTGATCTGTTGTCATTCCTCGATGCATACTCGGGCTACCACCAGATCTTCATGACAAGAGAAGATGAAGAGAAGGCGGCATTTATCACCCAGTGTGGTACATATTGCTTTTTACGGATGCCTTTCGGGTTGAAGAGTGCTGGCTCGACATTCGCAAGGGCGGTCCAGATTAGTTTTGAGCCCCATCTACATATAAATATGGAAGCTTATATGGATGACATAGTGGTCAAAACCAAGGACAAGGCGACCCTTGTACAAGACTTAGAAGAGATGTTTGCGAACCTACGCAAGATCAACCTCAAGCTGAACCCTGAGAAGTGTTTCTTTGGCGTCCCGTCAGGAAAACTTCTCAGTTTCTTTGTGTGGCAGCGTGGGATCGAGGCAAACCCAGACAAGATCAAGGCTATTGAGCAGATTGAGGCACCCAAGCGGATCAAGGATGTGCGCCGGCTAACTGGCTGCGTTGCCGCCATCAACAGATTCATCTCCAAGTCCACTGAGCGTGCCCTTCCTTTTTACAAAATCTTGAAGAAGGCAGGCCCAATGGAGTGGACCCCATAGGCCGAGGCGGCATTGCAGGATCTGAAGAAGTACCTTTCCCCTACGCCAATACTGGTTGCGCCTAAACCACAAGAGCCATCGTTGCTGTATCTAGCGGCAACGGATCAAGTGGTGAGCGCCGCACTAGTGGCACAGAGGAAGGTCGATGAAGAGGCAGTGGCAACTGCAGGACCGGCGGATGGCAAGTCGAAGATTCCCCTGGCAGGGCCAGGTGTCGGCAAGGCAAGGCCCCCGGCAGAGTGTGACGCCATCGGGGCAGGGCCCGCGCAGCCAAGTGAAGTGGTGCAAAAGAAGAAGATGATGCATCACCCGGTTTACTTTGTCAGCTCCCTCTTGCATGGGCCCAGGTCAAGGTACTCCGGTGTGCAGAAATTTCTCTTAAGCCTCCTTATGGCCTCGAGGAAGCTATGTCATTACTTCCAAGCCCACGAGATCACTATCGTCACCCGCCTCCCATTGAAACGGATACTGCACAACCCAGATGCAACCGGAAGGACTGTGGAGTGGGCCTTGGAGTTGTCAAGCTTTGGGTTGAAGTTTGAAAGTACTTCGACAATCCAGAGCAGAGTCTTGGAGGAGTTCATTGAAGAATGGACCTCAACGCCCAACGAATAAATCCAGGAGACCTCTCTCCCCGGCAAGGAAGCAAGTCGCGACTAGATCATGTACTTTGATGGGGATTTCTCGCTGCAAGGCGCCGGTGCCGGTGTGCTGCTTGTCGCACCCACCGGAGAGCACCTCAAGTATGTGATCCAGATGCACTTTCCCAGGGAGATGTCCACAAACGATACTGCTGAGTACGAGGGGCTGCTTGCCGGTCTAAGGATCGCGATAGACCTCGGGGTGAAGAAGCTCATCGTCAGGGGTGATTCGCAGCTTGTCGTCAGACAAGTCAACAAAGATTATCAGAGTCCGTTGATGGAGGCCTACGTAGATGAGGTGAGGAAGCTGGAGGAGCTCTTCAACGGTATACAAGCGAAGCACGTTCCCCAAGCGGAGAACAACATTGCTGACTACCTGTCAAAGCACGCTGCATTCAAGCTACATGTGGACCCAGGTACCTTTTTGCTTCGGTTAACTCAACCATCCGTTGAACCATCAACGGAGCAAAACAAGCGAAGGAAATCAGGTCCCGGCAAGTAATTTCCCGCCGAGCCCCCAGGGGCCGCCGGCAAGGGTGTTGCCGTGGATTCCGAGCCTGCCAAGGGGCAGGTGGTTCCCGTAGGGCGCCGAGACCTGGCCATAGAGACGGCTGCCCCCATGGTGGAAGAGAAGCCTTTGGTCCTTGCCGTCAAGCCCCAGGATCCGGCATGGGCACAGCATACCGTACGTTTTCTCTAGATAGGGGAACTTCCTGAGGAGCAGGAAGAAGCGGAAAAAGTAGCCCGTCGGTCTGCCGTGTACCAGTTTGTCGATGACGTCCTGTACAGAAAAAGACCGAACGGTGTGAAATTGAAGTGCATCCCCCGGGAGGAAGGACTGGAGTTGTTGGCAGATATACATGGAGGCATATGTGGCTCCCACATAGGGTCGAGGGACCTTGCCAGCAAGGCATTCCAGCAAGGCTTCTTCTGGCCCACTGCCCTCTAGGATGCGAGGGCACTAGTAACCAGGTGTGAAGCATGCCAGTTCCATTCGAAGAAGCTTCATCAACCAGCTCAAGCCCTTGAAACAATCCCTCTCTCCTGGCCATTTTCGGTCTGGCAGCTTGACATACTGGGTCCTTTCCCTCGCACTATCGGGGGCTTTGAGTACTTGTACGTTGCAATCGACAAGTTCACAAAGTGGCCGGAGGTGGAGGTGGAGGCAGTGAGGAAGGTAACAGCACAGTCAGTCGTCAGGTTCTTCAAGGAACTAGTCTGCCATTTTGGTGTGCCAAACAGAGTCATCACCAACAATGACACGCAGTTCACAAGCCACACCTTCATGCAGTACACCCAAGACCTCGGCAGCAAGGTCTGTTTTGCTTCCGTGGCACACCCATGGAGCAACGGCCAGGCGGAGAGGGCAAATGCTACTGCGAGGCCTGAGAACAAAGACTTTTGACAAGCTGCACAAAAGCGGAAGGCGC
Source organism: Triticum monococcum (assembly GCA_034509565.1). NCBI lineage: Eukaryota > Viridiplantae > Streptophyta > Magnoliopsida > Poales > Poaceae > Triticum > Triticum monococcum. The sequence continues at coordinate 389,307,561 of CM067842.1, read as the reverse complement.
TGGATTGATGAGTTGTCGGCGGTTCTTTGGTCGATCAGAACGACGCCAAATCGAGCCACCGGCCAGACACCCTTTGCCCTGGTATACGGGGCAGAAGCAGTTCTCCCCATGGAACTCATATACGGGTCACCTCGAGTGCTCGCTTATGACGAGCTTGAGCAAGAGTGATTGCGGCAAGATGACACAACGCTCCTTGAGGAAGATCGTCTTCGGGCGGCTGTGAGAGCAGCATGCTACCAGCAAGCCTTGCGCCGCTACCATAGCCGCAAGGTTCATGCCCAAAGCTTTGAGGAAGGCGACATTGTTCTTCGGCGCGTTCAGTTGGCCAAGAATTCCAACAAGTTGACGCCAAAGTGGGAAGGCCCTTATCGGGTAATACGAGTCACGAGGCCCGGCGCAGTCCGCCTAGAGACCGAAGATGCTGTCACAATGAGCAATTCCTGGAACATCGAACATCTTCGCAAGTTGTACCCATAAGCCGCGGTTGCCGGGGCCCCCGGCAAACCACCTTCTGTACAAGCCTTGCCGGCAAGGCATGTAACCCTTTGTACAAAGCCAGGCGCAGACCCTAAGCATAAATAAATGAAGCGCTCGCGCCCTAAGTTATAGCATGTATGCTAGGTTAAGTCTCTCCCTCGGTTAGGGTTGATAGTTCTTAGTGGCGAATAACCCTAGCCTAGAGGTCGAATATGCGTTTTCTCCTTTGGTTCGTAGGGCACATGGACACTTCTGTTGAGCCGCTCGGGTGGAAGAAAACGAATCAGCGCTCCGGCCCCAGCAAGCCGATACTGTCGGGGGCTGAAGATACAAGGATCCAACCACGGCAAGCCAAGGTTGTCGGGGGCTGTGGATTCAGATAAGTCTTTTATCCCCCTGTTATGTGTTTCCGTATAGAACTGGGACATGTGAAACCTCGTTCATGTTCTTAAAATGACCGTGCTCCCCTTTCCTGTACCCAAGAGCTACCTCCTGGGTCGGATTTTGGTAGTAGTCGCGGTGGCGAGGAAATGAACGAGGGGCCTAACTCTACTTCGCCCTTGCCTCCGCCAAGAGCGCGAGAATGGTCAATTGAAGTGGGGAGACAGCAAGGCCTGTTGTCGGGCGACAATGTTTATCTTAAAAATAACAAGGATTCATCCTTGGCATGGGCCTTGCTCACACACAAACCTGGCAATCACCCTTTTTCATTAAAAACATCCCATACAGGTACAGTTCATACGGAATTAAAAACACGAGCAAGGGGATAACAAGTCTTAAAATTAACAAGTGCTCGCAGGCTTACAAACTAAAAAAAGATAAGATCCCGTAATCCCTTTCATGTCCCTCTCCTCAGAAGGTGGAACAAGAGGGCAGGAGGGCGAAAAGAGCGCCTAGGCAAGGTGCGAGGAGTAGAAGGCACCAAGAGAACGTCCCAGTGCCGGGAGGGGAGCTGGAAGATGAGGCAGCGGTCCGTCAATACACGACGAAGGCATCAGTGCCCGCGTACTCCGACTTGATGGCCGCCACCACCTTCTTCGCCTTCTCCGACCCTCCTACGCCAGTCGCCCAAGGAGACAACGAGGAGCGCCCCGATGGAGAGCTTGGCGAGGAAGGCCCTCGGCAGGCCGCGCAACGTAGGGAGGGGCGACACGGTCAGTTGGAGACAAGGTCGACGTGACCCCGCTCGACGCTCTCGTTGTCGCTGTCGCTGCCCTCCTCATCACTCCCGCTTGAAGAGGAATATTCATTGTCGGAGGAGCTCTCCACGCAGCACGTCAAGCGAGTTCCGAGATCTCCAAAGACCTTGATGGAAAGCAGGCTGCCCTCCATTAACTTGAAGTAGAGGACAAGCCCCGCCGTCAAGCTGTGGGTGCGAGTGAACGTCTTCCATCCGCGGCAGAGGTACATGACGTGAGGAGCGGGGAAGTCGACGTTGACCCGCATGCCACCGTTCCCGCAGCCCCTCATGTGCAACCAGAGGGTCTGGGGTGGATCGAGCTCCATCTCCCGAGCAAATGTGGTACGGAGACGGAGGCGGCGACGTGGTGGCCGGCGCAGCCTGATGAAGAAATCGCGTGGCTGGTCCCCGACGTGGCGCTCCATCGGGGGAGGCATCGCTGGCGGAGGCGAGGCTGATGCGTCAGCCCATCCTCCTCTCCCCCGAGCGCCACGGCTACCTCGGCCTCGCCCCCTCCCCCTTCCTCTCGTGGTCGGTTCTGCCGCCACTTGCTCTTGGGAAGGAGGATCGCGCTGATGAGCAGCAACCCTCACCGCCACCGTCGAAGGGCCAGCGCTTCCTCTCGCCATGGCGGATGGAAGAAAGAAGCTGAGGTGGAAGGAGACTGATGATGGAAGAATGCGGAATGCCACCCCTCCCCTTCTTATAAAGGAGCAGAGTCGGGGCTCGGCCGCCCCACTCGACCAATCCGGTCATCGGGGGCGTAGGGAATCAGGACTGGCCCGCTGCCCCAATCAGCGACGGCCCGGTTTCCCGCCTCCACCTCCTGCCACCTGCATGAGGGACACATGGCGAGCGAGCAGCATTAAAGGGACGGGCGAAGCAGCCGCTCCCCACCCCATGATCATGGGGCGCGGGCACCTTGAAGGCCACGACCCGAGTCCACCCAAGTAAATGGGTCGTGCCTCTGCGCCTCCCTCCTTTTATGGGAAAGGCGCAAGCCGCCTCTTTAACACGATGTGACACATGCGTGTGGGAACCGTCCCAAGCATGACCCCCACGTCACGCACAACCCTCCACGTCGCGCGTTCAACGCGGGTCATGGGGGAGCGCAGCGGACGAGAAGTTACTACGGTAAAATCCGCCCCACCTGCCCGCGCACCGTTCTGGGCCTAGCCCAACAACACGGTGCGCTTATGCATGGCCCAGGCCCGGGGGCTCCTGTCGGTGTACAAAAGTAGGGGCTCTCCTTTTGACCCCTTTACTTGTGCACGGGAAGTCAGAGCCACGCGCTGCGGCCACACTTAGCAGGGCAGAGGAGGGAAGCCGGAGAGAAGCCAAAGCAAAAGACAACCAAGGCGACGCCAAGACCAGAAGCACATGAGGGCAAGAGGGCGAGGTGGACTCCCTTGGCAAGATCCTTGCCGAGGAAGCTTCCGCAGCCCCGGCAAGGGCCTTGTCGGGGCAACTTTCCCAACACCAGCTAAGCGAGCCACCCTTGAGCCCATAGGCTCCAACCCAATCAACTACATTGGAGCCAAGGCTCGGGAGGCGCCTCTGTGGTGACATGCAAATCTTCGTCAAGATCATAAACATATGAGTTCAGATGAGGACCAAAAGACGGCGACCCTCGGCAGGATCCTAGTCGAGGAAATCCACAAGACCCCTAGCAAGCGTCTTGTTGGGGACGACTATGACACCACGGCAAGACCCTTGTCGGGCCCCCGGCAAGGCCCTTGCCGAGGACGCTAGTAGGGCCACTGCCAGGCCCGCACAAGCCAAGACTCCGCCGCCGTTCGCATGCAGCTGCCAGCCCAACCAGCTGGGCAGGCACTTGCGTGGCAACATGCAGCTTCCAGGCCAAATCAGCAAGCACATGCGTGGCGGCATGCAGATCTTCATGAAGGCCCTACCACCGCGCCACCTCAGCAACTTGCCTGCCTACATGGCGCTGCATGCATTGCTAGCCTGGGCGCGTGTCGGAGCGAGGCGGAGCAGCGACGGACGGGATGGGCCTCGTTCCCGTCCCCGATAAAGCTAACGGACACCTACGTAGCGCATTTAATGCACTTTGTCCCGTAATGCCGTGCGATAAGCTCGCGCACTGTAGGCCTTTGCACCTCCTGCGTGCCACTGTGGCAACCCTTTTTTCCAATAAAAGGAGGCCCGAGTTGACCAGGAGAGGGATTCAGCTTTTTGGGACGGCATAGCCACCGTAGCTAGTTCAGAAAGCTCAAGAACACTCGATAGATCCACCAAAGCAGGACTAGGGTTTTACGCATCCTCGCGGCCCGAACCTGGGTAAATGATCCGTGTGCTTGCTCCTAAACCTGCTCTTCTCATGACCCCGCACCCGCCGACCGTAGAAGGGATCCCAGTGATCCCATAGGTGTCATTCCCACCGACACATACAAACAAATATCAGAGAGAAAGGAGATCCCGAGACACGGAGTTTTGTGTTTGTGAGAGAGAAAGATATTTCACAACGAGAGTGATAGCTAGAGAGACATATGAGGGAACGCAAGATATCTCTAGGGAGAGAGAGTGTGTGTGAGCGGCATACAAGAGAACGATGGAGAGATATGAGACCCTGGGAGACAGAGTTTGTGTTTGTGTGTTAGAAAGAGATATTTAAGAGGAAGAGTCATAGCTTCTCATACATAAGGAGTGAAAGACATCTCTGTGTGAGAGGGGGTGTGCGAGTGGCACATAAGGGAATAGTAGAGAGAAATGAAACCCCGGGAGATGAAGTTTATGTTTGTGTGAGAGAAAGAGATTTCACATGAAGAATCATAGTTAGAGACACATAGCAGGGAGCGAGATATACTTAGAGAGAGATAGAGTGATGAAGGTCGAGGGAGAGAGTACCGTCAGTGTGTTGCGAAGATAAAAGATCATTGTTGACATACAGGTAGCACGAGAGATACCCGAGAGACGACGAACGTGTATAGGTCTAGAGAGATACTCCTATATAAGCATGAGTGATAGCTATATGAGATGAATATCTGGATTAAAGGGGATTCAAATATTTAAACTGGAGATCACGACATCGATAATATCATAACGCAAATTGGTGTATCAAACATGCATATTCATTTGAATTTGGGGACATGTGTAATGTTATATAGTTTATCAATATTAGTGATCCATAGATTCTTTAATTAGAGACAATGCATGATTTATATGCAATTAATGTATAAATGGGATTACACTATATGTTGCATGTGTGAAACGCATTATACATGTTTGAGAAGTAAAAAAACCGCATGAAACACACATTAATTGGAGACAGTTAGCGAGGAATGCATACATTGGATTTCAACATAAAGTGGTTTCAAATATTTGGAAATCCAAATTAAGATGGATACAGCCTTATGAATCTGAGATCATGCCATTTCTAAACCATATTTATGTATAAAGGGTGTTGTGCTTTTGAAAGTATATATAAAAAATGATGTATATAAAATTTTATTCCAACTGAAAATGGATCATGCCCGAACAAAAATAGAATACAAACTGGATTTGAATTGAGTTGGCACGGTAAACATGCACTCTTGCTCTGCAAAAATTTGAATGAAGCGGGGAAAGTCACAGTAACCGCCCAAAACCAAAATCTGCGAGATGGAAATTACTGCCTATCCCTGACACGCAAAGCCTATCGGCTCGATTTCTATAGGTTTTGATAGGGGTAGGTTTGTAATTTCACTCAAACGTGACATAACCGCCTCTGACCCGGATTCATACACAGTGGGCACCAAAACACAGTGTCTCCTCGGCTCAAATCGACTCCCTCCCCGATTCATACACGGTGGGCGCCAAAAACAAACTCTCGTCGGCAAATATTCGCTGTATGCGAGAATATCGTACCATCCCCAACTGACTAATATTGATGTGATGTAGGAAATTTTAAACAGGGGCTAAGTTTGTAAATTTCTTGGTATTTGAGACAAGCGCGCCCTAAAGACATGGTTCCCCCTTCCTCTCTCCCTCCATTTCCCCATTTGTACTCCGTGGGCGCCAAAACACCCTCTCCACCCCAGCCTCCTCCGCCCGCCACCGCATCCACCGCCATCCTCCTCCACCATGCTGGAGCTGATACCCCTACGCCGTCGTCCATTACAAGAGATCGACCTCTCTCATCCATGGCTTCGGACCGGGATCCTTGCATCATGTCCTCTAGCTTCATCCCCGCTGTCGTCCACCTTGCCGGCACTTCTCCTACGACCGTCTCGTCCACCGTGCCCCGCCGCCACCGTCTACCCTCCTAGATCTTCTTCCACGATGCCGACAGCCATCGCTACCGCAGCATCGTCAAATTCTCAGCAAATGCATACACGGCTCCGCATCAGAGGTGGTACTCTTTCGTATTTGCTCAACTTATTTATCACAGCAAGAAAATATATCCTGTCCATCACTTACTTGTTAGTTGAATGCAAACATTGGTTGCGAAGTTGCCTTTGTCCGGTTTGCACCTTCAGATCCGACATGGCACGCTCAACACTATACTCGCAATGCTTATGGTTTTCCCCTTTTATATTCCACACTAGTTAAATGACGGTAGACTAAATTTCAAAATTGGATCAGTCGATTTTTGAGAGCTCGCCGGAGAAAGGGGCTCGGGTGGGGACAGTGGTTGTGGGGCGGTGGTGGGGCCTCGTCGAACGAAGAAAACTTGATGCGGGTGGGGCAGGGTGGGGGTGGGGGTGGCGGAGGAATATAGGCGGTGGGGCGGTTCATGGGAGGGCGAGGGGTCGGGGCCGGTGGTTCGGCCGGCGGCCCGTGCGGTGTTCTGTATGTGAAGAATCAGAGACGAGGACGAAGAAGGGTTAGGAGACGCAGGATCTTCCTCCAACCGCCTGAAATGGTCGACTGACCCAAATGACAAAAGTCACGTGACTTGCATGCAGACATGCAGAATATGCTTCCTCTTTTGTTCTTTAACATGTTCCTCTTATGTTCTTCTTTAGTAAGCACAGTATGTTCCTTGTTAGGAAGGGGAGCAGGGACATCTGCAGCCGACACCTCTATTGGGGCGGTTTTGCTAAATGATTTCGCACTTCGAGTTGGTCTGCCATAATACCCCGGAAATGGTGGGAGCCGCGCGGTCTTTGATAGACTAAAGTGATAGTAACAGATGTGCACCTTTAGATGAATAGAGCTGGCATGTAGGTGATCCACAGGCTGCGTATTAGTAGCGGCAAAACCCTATGTTTTCCAGCCAGTTCCACTTTCCCGATTTATTTATGGTGGTTATGGTGTACCCCTATTATCTACACTATGATCTGCCTACTGGCTCTGCACTCTCGTTATCATGGTTTGGCAATAAACTTTCTATACGGTATATTATGAACCTATCGTGTGCCAACTATCCTTACTTCCAGGGCCCCCCAACAGGGAGCTTATTTTTTTGTGTAGTTGTGCCAGATTATATTTATCTACTCACCATATTACAGCACACATGGGCTCTCTCATCAGAATCCAGTGATGGCACACAAGGGTTTACAGGGAGCCTCTATTATATTACAATATCCTCTGCATTACAAAGATAATCTCATTACTATTTGTGTTTTCATGCGTTATAGATATTGTATGTAATCACAATGAATATAAGAATGCACACATCAGAAGAATACTACGGAATAGTTCAATGGGTAACAAACTTGGCATAAAGGGATTGAGGTCCATTGTTGATGCAATGAAACCCACATTCTCCCGACCTATAGATTTGTATTCAGAATATGATCCTAATGACTATTCTGAGCTCAAGGAGTCAAAGGCAGATGGCCTATCCTGTTCACCCAATAAGGTGTCTGTTCTAATTTGGCAAGGTTTTATTGGTTGCACATATCTTGCATAAGGTGTCTTGCATTTCTTTTGCTTCGTTGCACCGCCATCTGCTTAGTTTACTCACGATATATGTGAAGATGCCATGCCCATCCATGATCAACACCTATTCCATTTGTCGCCATACCATGTTTTTTCATTCAAATGTTATTCTTGTGTTTCAGATATCCAAAAGGAAGAGGGTGATTGCAGAACCTGAAGGAGTACAAGCAAAGTCCTTGAAAAAGGTGGTGCTACCGGAGAAATCACATAGCACCTGACATATATTGGTGATAGAACCAATGCCACAAAACCGAGGATATCGCAACTATGTTGGTCGCTGCTTTGCTCTTGTGAGTATACCTATTGTCCTAGCGATGTCCTTACATTCATACCTGGTGGATTATGTGACATCATTGTGCATTATAGCTTGCTTATCCACTATTTGCTCCAAATTATTAGATCTATATTAATGCTTAAATTAATGTAGAGTAAACCCAATGCTTAAGAAGAAATTTAGTTCTGCATTGTTCTTGTAAGTATTTGTTGTCCTTCATCACTGTACATATATTTGTCAGCTAGTTCTTCATGTGCATTTTGCAGCTTATTTTCCCCTGTCCTCCACTTTTCTAAAAATCAGATCTACATTTACTCTTGCCAAAATATAGAATAAAACCAATGTTACTAAAGAAGTTTAGCTCCACATTGCTCTTGTTAGTGCCTTCTGGATGTATGTTGTATTTACATTTGTACTCTGCATCATAAGTTAAATAATCGCCATTTGTTCCTATATTTTCACATCTATATTTACTCTTAACAAAATGTAGAATAAAGGCAATAGTCTTGAAGAAGAGTGTGCAGTAAACTTCTTGAATTGCCCCCCCCCCATCAATATGGACATGGCCTTTATAGAGCGTGTCTTCACTACTAATGTATGTTTGTCCTCCTCAAGCCTTCAAACTTTGTTGTTTATATTTGGATAGCTATGAGTGCAAATGCTATTTATTTTTGTTGTCTACATCAAATTGTTTGTTCAAAGTTTATAAAGTATAAGTACATAGACATAAGTTTGTCCTTCTCAATTTCAGTCTTTAGTTGTACAATCTAGTTCCTTATTCGTACCATGTAAATTAAACTAAACATAGCAAGTTATCTTCTTTAGCACTATGTGTATGCTTGTGTTCTTGATCTGTAATCCAGTGGTGTGGTGAGACTACCAACAACAGCACAATGTCATATCCTGCTATGTCTCAACTATGAACAATGCCATGTTATATTAATGTTATTTAAATTGTGTCTCTTTATTTACCAATCCAAAATAGTATAAATTGACAGTACACTCACCATTCATGCTTATACGTTGTTTAGAACTACATCTATGCTTGTGTTCTTGATCTGTAATCCAGTGGTCTGGTGAAGCTGGCCGCTCCTGCATAATGTCATTTCCTGCCATCTTAAGTATGAACAATGCCTACTATGTTAATGCTATTTTAAACCGTGTCTCTTTATTTCTGACAAAGAAATGAGATGAATTGACAGCGCTGATGCTTATACGTGCAAAACCTGTTATCTACCTACTTGTTTCTCTTTCAGGGTGACAACACTGCTGCTAGGAAGAACTACCACAATGATACTGAGACGAACCCATTGTTTGTCCCTCTAACACATATTCCAGAGGAGAAGGCAACACATATTGAGGGTAGGGATACAACCACGAAGTCACATCTTGATGTAGTGTCAAACTTACTCAGTGACACAAGCTCGATGAAGTCGCCGCCTGAATCTGTTCGACTTCTTCGGTCTGAAATTCAAGCAGAAATACGTGCTTCCGCTCAAATACGACTGGAACTCCAATCTCTATGCAAGATTAACCGTAAGTACAGGACATTTATTGATGCTTTCTAGCTTAAGTTGGTGGATATGATCGCCAAAGAAGCACAGTCTCATTAGGTTGCTAAGCTGCTTGCGCTGCAGCTCCTGGGCCGGGCTAACCTTTCTTGAACTATGTTGAAGTGTTGTCGGTTATGTCTATTATTTTGTCCGCCTGTTAACTTCCACTGGTGGCAACCTGCCCAGTTTATGTAAATTGTTGTCTGGTTGCCCTTTATTATCACTGGCGGTGAACTTTGATGTCGAGGGGATGTAATATGTTGTAATTTTTTATTGTATAGTCTAGGTTTATTCTTGGTCGGTATGCTGTAATTTAGGTCGAAAGGTTCAGTGGATCTCGATGTTGTCGGTCTTCAGGCTGGTCTGTTACTCATATGGACCAAAATATGGGCCTATAATCATCTTGGGCCATTAGCAGGTCTAAACGAGTTGTTTCCCGCCTTTAACAGACTGAGTAAAGTTCTGTCCAGCTGGGCCAGAGAATACCATGGGCTTTTAATAGGCTAAAACCTAGATTGGGCTAGCGTTGAGCCATAAAATTCACGGGCCAATACAGGCCGAAACTGCCTAAGGCCCATGTTTGGCCCAAATAGGACGAGCAGTTAACAGGCCAAAATATATCTCGGGCCTGTTTGGCCAAATATAATTATGGGCTTTAAGCAGGACAGTATCTACGCGGGCCATAGGCCTAAAAGTGTCATGGGACATTATCAGATGGGTTGGAAGTAGGCCAGATTCAACGTGGGATGTAATTAGGCCCAACTATTACACGGGCCATTAACAGGCCGATAGACAGTTGGGCTGAAATTTATCCACGAAGACTACGGGCCGTTAAGAGGCCTAAAGTTACTTCGGACAAGAAATAGCCCAGTTTTTGCATGGGCCGTTAAACGGCCTAAAGTTAAACTGGGCCGACAACGTCCCAGATGCACCACGGGCCGCTAACAGGCTGAAACTATTATCGGGCCAAACTGGTAAACGGCCATTTAGCAGGCTGAAATACAAACCTGTCTTAGAATGGGCCCAAAAGAACAGTGGCCTGTTAACGAGCCTGATCCGATATGGGCCGTAATTTGGCCCAAAATACGGTAGGCTGTGAACGGGCCTGATCGTGTATGGGCCTCAATTTGACCCAAAACATGGCAGGCTGTTAACGGGCCAGCCCAATAGTGTCTAAAAAACATGGTGGGCCTTTAGCTGGGCCAGCCTTTTCACCGGAATGGGCCTCTGTTGGGCCGTGCCACGTGTTGATGTATCATAGGCACCTCCTGTCCAATGAGTGGATGACATCTGTCCCAACGGTGAGCCAACACGTGTTTCCTCCGACCAATGAGAATTTTACACGTGGAAAATCCCCATTGGTCTGGGATGTTAACGGGTTATCGGATCCAAAACCGGACCCGATAGCTTAATGGCGACCCGTTACGGTCGATGCCATGTGTCGGTCACCCTTGATGAAAGCACTTCTATGACGCGCGATTTATCATCATGGAAGTGGACACTTCTGCGATGATATTTTTGTAATGTCATGGAACACATCTAGCACAGGTATGACTATCTTGATTCTGTCATAAAATCGTCATGGATGTACATGAAACGTGACCTACTGTGACAAACACGTATCATCACGGAAGTGTATTTTTTTGTAGTGATTAAACCAAAAATATAAAAATACTTTGCTGCACTTTATTTATTTACGATCTTTTATTTCAATCTACTATAAATTTCTAGCATCGTTACCCGAAAGGGATTGACAACCCCTTTAACATGTCGGGTTGCGAGGTGTTGTTTACGTTGTGTTGCTTGGTTCTCCTACTGGTTCGATAACCTTGGTTTCATCACTGAGGGAAATACCTACCTTCACTGTGCTACACCATCCCTTCCTCTTTGGGGAAATACCGACGTAGTCCTAGCATACAGGAGTTTTCTGGCGCTATAGTCAGGGAGAAATCAGATGACTACTTGATAGTTTAGTGCGCCATGCTTTACGGCTTAGAACCGGAACTTCAAAACGATTTGAATGCCAAGGAGCATATAAGATGTTCCAAGATCTGAAATTGGTATTTCAGACTCATGCCCGAGTCGAGAGGTATGAGACCTCTGACAAGTATTTTGCCTACAAGATGGAGGAGAATAGCTCAACCAGTGAGCATGTGCTCATAATGTCTGAGTACTACAATTGCTTGAATCAAGTGGGAGTTAATCTTCCAGATAAGATAATGATTGACAGAGTTCTCTAATCACTATCATCAAGTTACTAGAACTTCGTGATGAACTATAATATGCAAGGGATGACAAAAATGATTTCCCGAGCTCTTCGTGAAGCTGAAATCGGCGAAGGTAGAAATCAAGAAAGGCATCAAGTGTTGATGGTTGACAAGACCACTAGTTTCAATTAAAAGGGCAAGGGAAAGAAAGGGAACTTCAAGAATAATGGCAAGCAAGTTACCACTCCCATGAAGAAGCCCAAAGCTAGACCCAAGCCTAAAACTGAGTGCTTCTACTGCAAAGGAAATGGTCACTGGAAGCGGAACTGCCCCAAATACTTGGCGGATAAGAAGGATGGCAAAGTGAACAAAAGTATATATGATATACATGTTATTGCTGTGTACTTTACTAGTGTTCATAGTAGCCCCTGGGTATTTGATACTGGTTCAGTTGTTATGATTAGTAACTTAAAACATGAGTTACAAAATGAACAGAGACTAGTTGAGGGCGAGGTGAGGATGTGTGTTGGAAGTGATTCCAAGGTTGATAAGGTCACCATCGCACGCTCCCTTTACCTTTGGGATTAGTTTTGAACCTAAAATAAATGTTATTTGGTGTTTGCGTTGAGCATAATATGATTGGATCATGTTTATTGCAATACGGCTATTCATTTAAGTCAAAGAATAATTGTTATTCTGTTTACATGAATAAAACCTTCTGTGGTCATACACCCAAGGTGAATGGTTTATTGAATCTCGATCATAGTGATACACATATTCATATTATTGATGACAAAAGATACAAAGTTGATAATGATAGTGCAACATACTAGGGGCACTGCCATTTAGGTCATATTGGCGTAAAGCGCATGAAGAAACTCCATGCGGATGGACTTTTGGAATCACTTGATTATGAATAATTTGATGCTTGAGAAGGGCAAGATGACTAAGACTCTGTTCTCCAGAACAATGGAGCGAGCCACTGACTTATTGGAAATAATACATACCAATGTATGCGGTCCGATGAGTGTTGAGGCTCGCGGCGGGTATCATTATTTCCTGACCTTCACAGATGATTTGAGCAGATATGGGTATATCTACTTAATGAAACATAGGTATGAACCATTTGAAAAGTTCAAAGAATTTTAGAGTGAAGCGGAAAATCATCGCGACAAGAAAATAAAGTTTCTACGATCTGATCACGGAGGTGAATATTTGAGTTACGAGTTTGGTCTGCATTTGAAACAATGTGGAATAGTTTCACAACTCACGCCACCTGGAACACCACAGCGTAATGGTGTGTCCAAACATCGTAACCTTACTTGATTAGATATGGTGCGATCTATGATGTCGCTTACTGATTTTCCACTATCGTTTTGGGGTTATGCATTACAGATGGCTTCATTCACGTTAAATAGGGCACCATCTAAATCCGTTGAGATGACACCATATGAATTGTGGTTTAGCAAGAAACCTAAGTTGTCGTTTCTTAAAGTTCGGGACTGTGGTGCTTATGTGAAAACGCTTCAACCTGATAAGCTCGAACCCGAATCAGAGAAATGCGTCTTCATAGGATACCCAAAGGAAAATGTTGGGTACACCTTCTATCACAGATCCAAAGGCAAGATATTCGTTGCTAAAAATGGATCCTTTCTAGAGAAGAAGTTTCTCTCGAAAGAAGTGATTGGGAGGAATGTAGAACTTGATGAAGTAATTGTACCTTCTCTTGAATTGGAAAGTAGTTCATCACAGAAATCAGTTCCAGTGATTCTCACCAATTAGTGAGGAAGTTAATGATGATGATCATGAAACTTCAGATCAAGTTACTACTGAACCTCATAGGTCAACCAGAGTATGGTCTACACCAGAGTGGTACGGTAATCATGTTCTGGAAGTCATGTTACTAGACCATGACGAACCTACGAACTATGAGGAAGCGGAGATGAGCCCAGATTCCGCGAAATGGCTTGAGGCTATAAAATCTGAGATGGGATCCATGTATAAGAACAAAGTATGGACTTTGATTGACTTGCCGGATGATTGGCGAGCCATTGAGAATAAATGGATCTTCAAGAGGAAGACAGGCGCTGATAGTAGTATTACTATCTACAAAGCTCGAATTGTCGCAAAAAGTTTTTCGACAAGTTCAAGGTGTTGACTACGATAAGATTTTCTCACTCATAGCGATGCTTAAGTCTGTCCGAATCATGTTAGCAATTGCCACATTTCATGAAATCTGGCAAATGGATGTCAATACTACATTCCTTAATGTCGGTGTCCTGGAACGGGGGTACCTAGACTTGCCTGCCTGCGGCCCAGCGCGTGGCTCCACCAACGGCCTGGTACGACCCATCTTCACCAGCAACCACTCAAGACCCTCGCGAGGGGCCAAGCCTCGTGAGGCGAACGACACCAAGATCTCCTCCGGGGCGGCCTTGCCAGGATGTCTCCTAAGGAGCGGAGATATCTATGCAAGGGGCACCACACGAGGTCCGCGTGACATGAGCCATGATGACCAAGGCCAGGCGGGCGCCAGCGAGCGCAGGGTGCCAGTTTCCTCTTTGGTGCTAAGGACGTAGGTGCAGGCGATGAGTCCCGAGGATCAGACAAAGGTTTCCATATCGGTGCAACAAGACCAAGACCAGCAGGACGGCAGGACGAAGGTCACCGAGGAGCCCACGGCGGCGTCACCACCAGAGCCTTTGGCAAGCGAAGACCACCTTTTGTCAGGATAACTTGTACAAGTTGTCCCCCTTCAAAATTGGCCATTGTGGGATCCCTTCCCGCCTAAACATTTGGGAAGATAACCAGGGCCTCTATAAATAGGGCTAGCCACCACTGTAGTCAAGGATCGGCTCATCTTGGATCGAATCCACTCCACCAAGGCCATCTCACCAGCTCATCGAGCTCAAGAACACCTCTCCTCAAGAGGTTGTTCGTCCACTATACTAGTTCATCCTCAGCCCACGAGTCAATCCACCACACCACACTGGAGTAGGGTATTACACCACAACGGTGGCCTGAACCAGTATAAACTCCCATGTCACTTGTTCCTTGGGTTCGGCGAGCTAGGCCTAGAGATTGTTGCGAGAGTGAGCTAGGGAGAGAGAGATCTTCGTGTGCACCCCAGTGTTCAAACCTCAAGGGTTTGCCGGAACCCACAATCCGACACGTAATGGATTTCTTAAAGAAGAGTTGTATATGATACAATCAGAAGGTTTTGTCAATCCTAAATGTGCTAACAAAGTGTGCAAGCTCCGGCAATCCATCTATGGATTGATGCAAGCATCTCAGAGTTGGAATATACGCTTTTATAAGGTGATCAAAACATATGGTTTTATACAGACTTTTGGTGAAGCCTGTATTTACAAGAAAGTGAGTGGGAGCACTACAGCATTTCTCATATTATATGTGGATGACATATTGTTGATTGGAAATAATACAGAATTTCTGGATAGCATAAAAGGATACCTGAATAAGAATTTTTCAATGAAATACCTTGGTGAAGCTACTTACATATTGGGCATCAAGATCTATAAAGATAGATCAAGATGCTTGATAAGACTTTCGATGAGTACATACCTTGATAAGATTTTGAAGGAGTTCAAAATGGATCAGTCAAAGAAGGAGGTCTTGCCTGAGTTGTAAGGTGTGAAGTTGAGTAAAGACTCAAAACCCAACCATGGCAGAAAATAAATAGAGAATGAAAAGTCATTCCCTATGCCTCAGTCATAGGTTCTATAAAGTATGCTATGCTGTTTACCAGACCAATTGTGTACCTCACCATGAGTTTGGCACGAGGGTACAATAGTGATCCAAGACTGGATCACCGGACAGCGGTCAAAATTATCCTGAGTGGAATAAGGACATGTTTCTCGGTTATGGAGGTGACAAAAACTTCATCAATAAGGGTTATGTCGACGCAAGCTTTGACACTGATCCAGATGACTCTAAGTCTCATTCTGGATACATATTGAAAGTGGGAGCAATTAGCTAGAGCAGCTCCTTACAGAGCATTGTAGATATAGAAAATTGGTAAAATACAAACGGCTCTGAATGTGGCAGACCCGTTGACTGAACTTCTCTCACAAGCAAAACATGATCACACCTTAGTACTCTTTGGGTGTTGATCACATAGCGATGTGAACTAGATTATTGACTCTAGTAAACCCTTTGGGTGTTAGTCACATGGAGATGTGAACTAATCACACAAAGATGTGAACTATTGGTGTTAAATCACATGACGATGTCAAGACTGAAGGAAATACGCCCTAGAGGCAATAATAAAGTTGTTATTTATATTTCCTTATGTCATGATAAATTATTATTATTCATGCTAGAATTTTATTAACCGGAAACTTAGTACATGTGTGAATACATAGACAAAATAGAGTGTCCCTAGTATGCCTCTACTTGACTAGCTCGTTAATCAAAGATGGTTAAGTTTCTCGACCATAGACATGTGTTGTCATTTGATGAACGGGATCACATCATTAGGAGAATGATGTGATGGACAAGACCCATCTATTAGCTTAGCATAATGATCGTTTAGTTTTATTGCTATTGCTTTCTTCATGACTTATACATGTTCCTCTGACTATGAGATTATGCAACTCCCAAATACCGGAGGAACACCTTGTGTGCTATCAAATGTCACAACGTAACTGGGTGATTATAAAGATGCTCTACGGGTGTCTCCGAAGGTGCTTGTTGGGCTGGCATATATCAAGATTAGGATTTGTCACTCCGTATATTAGAGAGGTATCTCTGGGCCCTCTCGGTAATGCTCGTCACTATAAGCCTTGAAAGCAATGTGACTAATGAGTTAGTTGCGGGATGATGCATTACGGAACGAGTAAAGAGACTTGCCGATAATGAGATTGAACTAGGTATAATGATACCGACGATCGAATCTTGGGCAAGTAAACATACCGATGACAAAGGGAACAATGTATGTTGTTATGCGGTTTGACCGATAAAGATCTTCATACAATATGTAGGAGCCAATATGAGCATCCAGGTTCCGCTATTGGTTATTGATCGGAGATGTGTCTCGGTCATGTCTACATAGTTCTCGAACCCATAGGGTCCGCACGCTTAACGTTCGATGACGATTTATATTATGAGTTATGTGATTTGATGACCGAAGTTTGTTCGGAGTCCCGGATGAGATCACGGACATGACGATGAGTCTCTAAATGGTTGAGTGATAAAGATCGATATATTGGAAGGCTATATTCGGACATCGGAAAGGTTCCGAGTGATTCGGGTATTTTTTCGGAGTACCGGAGAGTTACGGGAATTCGCCGGGGGTAGTTAATGGGCCTTATTGGGCTTTAGTGGAGAGAGGGAAGAAGGGCCACGAGGTGGCGCATGCCTCCCCCTACCCAAACCTAATTGGACAAGGGGTGGGGGAGCCCCCCCCCTTCCTTCTCCCTCTCCCTCCATTCCTTCCTTCCTACTCAGAAAACGAAAGGGAATCCTACTAGGACTTGGGTGTCCTAGTAGGACTCCCTACACTTGGCGCGCCCCTAGGAGGGCCGGCCTCTCTCCCTCCCACCTTTATATACGTGGGCAGGGGGCACCCCAAAGGCACTCCAAGATTTGTCTTAGCCGTGTGAAGTGCCCCCTCCATAGTTACACACCTCGGTCGTATCATTGTAGTGCTTAGGCCAAGCCCTGCGCCGGTAAATTCATCATCACCATCGCCACGCCGTCATGCTGACGGAACTCTCCCTCATCCTCAACTGGATCAAGAGCTTGAGGGACGTCATCGAGTTGAACGTGTGCTGAACACGAAGGTGTCATACATTCGCTACTTGGATCGGTTGGATCGTGAAGACGTTCGACTACATCAACTGTGTTACCAAACGCTTCCACTTTCGGTCTATGAGGGTGCGTGGACACATGATGTAGGGTAGAATCCTAATCGCCCGATCTTTCTCGAAAGGAGCGAATCCCGCAAAGAACGCGAAGAACACGAGGAGGGAAACAAGGGGAAAACACGAGGGGAACACAAGAGAACACTCAAACCAACAATAATGATCACACATGCGCTAGATCCACGAGTACATAAGAGAAGATACACGATCCACGGACAACTAAGGACGATAGAAGGGTAGCCAATCTTCTCCGTGAGGAGGTCTTCAATCCACGGGGGGGTCTTCCCTTAGAAAGGGGTCTTGAATCCAAAGGGATCTTCTCCGAAGAGGTCGCAGTCTCTCGGACGGAGGAGGTCCGATATGGATGAGCGTAGCTCTATCTCTCAAATGAGCTAAACCAACGCTAACCCTAACTAGGAGGAGGTGGGGGAGTATATATAGTGCAAGCCCATGAAGGGGTAAGTGAGAGGGGGAATACATGGGCCCTTGGCCCGAGTCTTAGCACGCACGCAGGCCGGAAGTTCCGGGTGGGGCCGGAAGTTCCAGGCTCCAGAAGTTTTGGGCAGGTTCCGGTCGGGTTCCGATCTATCCAGAGAGTTGGCGCGCTCGGGGCTGGTCTGGACTCCAGGGGCCGGAGGTTCCGGGCAGGCCGAAAGGTCCGGGGCCGGAAGTTCCGGGCAGAGTGCAGAAGTTCCGGGCTTTCCAGAAGCTTGTCCCTGCTTCTTCTTCCTTCTTCGTTTCCAGGCTTTCCTCGCGAATGGTGTAGTTGTTCCTTGGCGGTTGCACTCCTCCTCGTCGTCCATAGTGTTCCGACAATACGTATGCATGCACATGGGAGAAGTGTCAAGTAGTATACCATCCTCGAAGGGGCCAAGTGAGCAAGTGTAAAGGAGACGATCCACCTTTGTGTATGTGAAGTAGATGTCGCACGTGTCACTCGCCGAACGGAATCTTGACATGGTGATGTCCATAGGATGCTCCGCATCATCTCCCCTCCCTTGGGGAAGATCCGACCTCGGATTGAAATCCAGATCACCATGGGAAAGAGATGGCGTCACCGTGTAGGAGTGGTCGATCACCAAGTTATCGTCATCTTGAAGCTCGAAATGGGCACTCTCCAATGTCGCACCATCTTGGGATTCCTTCGAAAGGAGAAAATACAATAAACACTTGGAAAAACAAATGTGGTTAGCATTAGTGCAAAACCAAGCATTCAAGAGGTGATTCACCAAACAAGTGTCGTCATCATGCAAAGCATATGGTTTGACAAAGGATTGTGACATGGCATATAAGCACATAAATTGAGCACAAGCAAAGATATCATGGGGACTAGCATGTGAATGTGAGGTAGTGATGCAAATATGTGTGATAAGAGAATAAGCATCTACCTCAAGTTCATAGCAAACATGGGCGAAACGCTCAATGAAAGGTCTATGGTAGGCATAGGAATCATTCACAACACCAAAAGAAATGCAGTGTCTAAACACATGGGTCAAGTGCAAGACAATCCAAGCATAACGTGCATAGGGTGTAGTGAAGATAGTGTGGCACTCAACACAATAGAAAGAGCAATTGTTCATCATGTGTGAGGCAATCAAGACAAGCATGTAGAAATCAATGGGATATGGCATATGTGAAGTGATGACATTGTTGCAACCAAACATGTGAGAGGAACAAGTAATCTAAGAATTGGATGCAACACACAAGGCATATATATCATGATGCATGGAATGGTGAAAATGACAAATCGAAGCAAGATCTCTAACAAGTGTGCAGTCAAGTGGTCCAAGTCTCATGGTTTGGGGGTTCTCAAAAGAGAAGGATATCACCTTGAAAGCATGTCCTTGCGTGTCCTTCACAATGCCGAAGTACAAGCAAGTGCGATGTAGAATCGTCGTGGTAGGAGGTGGTTCGCTCTCAAGAGCTCGGATTGTCAACTCACGTGACGTGGAAGTTGACACAAGGTCCAAGTATCCTACACATGCACACAACAAAACAAAGAACGTATGCGCATGGTAGATAAACACATCATCCATCATGATGGTTCTCTTCTCTTGCACATAACCATTACAAGCACAAGTGCGTGAATAATATGATGCAACAATAGCAATATTCATGGCACTAGGTATATGGTGCAAAGAGGTAAGACAAGCATGCTTCACAATAAATACGTTAAAATCTCCAAACATATGTGAGAATGCTATGGGGGCAAACTCATTATCAAGATTAGGGGCATTGTTGCACTTAATACATGTCAAATCATCTAGCACGAGAGATGCAGCATATGGAGAGATATGACAAGAAGCAATAATAATCATGTGCAAAGCATGTAGATGGTTGTCATCAACCGCGTGAAGTGAGCAAGTATGAATCATTGGGGGTGCACCATAAGAAAGTATGGTAATCAAGTCGTGCAAGCTAGTAGTGTGAAGATGCCACATACCAGAGGAAATCATGGCAATCATGTCATGTGAGCAAATAATAGGCATAGGCAATGCACATGACATATCGCAAGCACGAACACAAAGCAAGATCATAGTATAATCATAGGCATGGGGCACAAAGCAAATATGGCAATAACAAGTTATATCTCCACCAAGCTTGCAAATACACATACAAGTAGTAGAATCAATCATCATGTGTAATGCAAAGCATGGGTCACAAATGCATGGCAAAGGCATGGGAATGAACATATCATGCAAAGTGAACATGGCAAGATGGGCATAGAAAATGTAATGGACAATAATCCATAACCATGTGAGGGACATGTCGACTAAATGCGCGAAGTCTTTGCGCGAAGAAAGCTGTGGGAAGGATAATCCATGGGATCCCAAGTCATCATTGCTCTCTAGAGCTCGTTTTGTCAACTCGTGGGATTGCGCGGTTGACAAGTATTCATGGGTACCTACACAAAAGAGACACAAACTAAAGAAATTGTGCGTGTGGTAAATGTACACATCATCCATCATGATGTGTATTTGCACGTGTAAGTTAGCACAAGATAAGCATCGCTCAAAGAAATTTGATGCATGGTATAAGAACATGTCATCCATCATGAAAGAATAGTTATTGTGTATAACATGATGGGGATGCAAATTGAGCATACAAGTATATGGCACATCAATAGCATGTTTATTCATGGGAAGCATATTGTGCACATAAGTATTGGGATCATGCAATGGATGGGAGTGATCAAAATCTCCAAACATGTATGAGGAAACTATGGGGGTCTCCTCATGAGCAATAATGGAAACATCATATGGAGAAAATGGACAATATCCAAAACAATGCATATCCGAAGCTAGGTGGTTATGGCATGGCATATGAGATAAATGATGCAAAGGTAGCATGTCAATATCATCACCAGAGAAACAAATGCCAATAACCACAGGCTTGTCATCTATGCCATATGTGCAAATTGGGTTCATTTTAATAGCATATGCATAGTCACTATGAAGAGATTGCAAATATGACATATGATTGATCTCATGCATAGCATATGATAAGTCAAGCCGATTGGAAAACATGATGTGACTGAGAGAATTAGCACAAGAAATCATGTGTAACATGGCATCACAACTAAAAGACTCCACATGGCAATCATCATACTCATCATAAATGGGTAAATCATCGCATGGGGAAATCATACTAGCATGAAGCATGTCAATAGAGGGATCAACATCATGCAAGCAATCAATGTCATGAATGTCCACTAGTGGGACTAGAGCATCACCTTCACCTATGGTACCTTGTTCATTCCACTCATGTGGTGTAGGTGTAGGATCGAAAGTATGTCTAGAGGGGGGTGATTAGACTACTTGACCAAATAAAAACTTAACCTTTTCCCAATTTTAGTTCTTGGCAGATTTTAGCTATCTTAGGACAAGTCAAGCAATCATCACACAATTCAAGCAAGCATGCAAAGAGTATATTGGCAGCGGAAAGTAAAGCATGCAACTTGCAAGAATGTAAAGGGAAGGGTTTGGAGAATTCAAACGCAATTGGAGACACGGATGTTTTTCCCGTGGTTCGGATAGGTGGTGCTATCCTACATCCACGTTGATGGAGACTTCAACCCACGAAGGGTAACGGTTGCGCGAGTCCACGGAGGGCTCCACCCACGAAGGGTCCACGAAGAAGCAACCTTGTCTATCCCACCATGGCCATCACCCACAAAGGACTTGCCTCACTAGCGGTAGATCTTCATGAAGTAGGCGATCTCCTTGCCCTTACAAACTCCTTGGTTCAACTCCACAATCTTGTCGGAGGCTCCCAAGTGACACCTAGCCAATCTAGGAGACACCACTCTCCAAGAAGTAACAAATGGTGTGTTGATGATGAACTCCTTGATCTTGTGCTTCAAATGATAGTCTCCCCAACACTCAACTCTCTCTCATAGGATTTGGATCTGGTGGAAAGAAGATTTGAGTGGAAAGCAACTTGGGGAAGGCTAGAGATCAAGATTCATATGGTAGGAATGGAATATCTTGGTCTCAACACATGAGTAGGTGGTTCTCTCTCAAAACATATGAGTTTGAAGTGTAGATGTGTTCTGATGGCTCTCTCCATGAGTGAAGAGGAGGTGGAGGGGTATATATAGCCTCCACACAAAATCCAACCGTTAAACACAATTTACCAATCTCGGTGGGACCGAATCAACAAACTCGATCAGACCGAAATAGTAAACCTAGTGACCGTTAGAGATTTTCGGTGGGACTCACATGCAACTCGGTAGGACCGATTTTGGTTAGGGTTAGGGCATAACGTAATCTCGGTGAGACCGATTACACAAACTCGGTGAGACCGATTTTGGTAATAATCTAACCAGAGAGTTGGTCAGGTAAACTCGGTGGGACCGATTTGCTCTTTTGGTGAGACCGAAAAGTTACAAAAAGGAAACACTGAATTTACATTGCAATCTCGGTGGGACCGATCCGCTCTTTCGGTGAGACCGAAAAGTTACGAAAGGGAAACAGAGAGTTTGCAATCCCATCTCGGTGAGACCGAGATCCCTATCGGTAGAACCAATTTGCTAGGGTTTGGCAATGGCTATGACAAGTGAAACTCAGTGACGCTAGGTTGAAAGAATCGGTAGGGCCGAGTTTGGCTTGGGGTTTAGGTCAAATGTGGATATGGGAAAGTAGTTGAGGGTTTTGGAGCATATCACTAAGCACATGAAGCAAGAGGCTCATTAAGCAACACCTCATCCCTCCTTGATAGTATTGGCTTTTCCTAAAGACTCAATGTGATCTTGGATCACTAAAATATAAAATGAAGAGTCTTGAGCTTTTGAGCTTGAGCCAATCCTTTGTCCTTAGCATTTTGAGGGTTCCACTTTCACCATCCATGCCATGCCAATCATTGAGCTTTCCTGAAATAATCATCTTGGAATAGCATTAGCTCAATGAGCTATATGTTGTTATGAATTACCAAAACCACCTAGGGATAGTTGCACTTTCAATCTCCCCCTTTTTGGTAATTGATGACAACATATAGATCAAAGCTTCGACAAATGATAATAAGCATGAAAAATATCGTCGCTTTGAGAAGTATGTGATAAGTAAGAGCTCCCTCTAAATTTGTGCATATTTAAGATTTGCTCTGGACTGCAAATGCACAAAGAGTTAGAGTCATGGGTTACTCTTCCATGTCACATACATCTTGGTGGAGCGCTTAGAATGATAAGAATGAAATACATGCACTCATCACCAAGAAAAGTGAATGATCACATAAGATAGATAAGATGATAGCATTCACCAAGCATTAAGTGTAGCTTATGATCAAACACATGATCATCAATGTCTCACAGATAACGGCATAGTATCTCAAGCACTCAAAAGCAAACAAAGTTCGAAGAACCACCAAATAAAGCAAGAGAAAATAAAAGCAACACTCTCTCTCTCTCTCTCTCTCGAAGCCTATGATCTATACATTTTTCTCCCCCTTTGGCAACAAGTTACCAAAAAGTTCCTAGAAAATGCATAGTGCTAGATCGACTCTCAGGCTTGATCTTCTGGTGGTGGTGGAGTCCGGAGCACTCCAAGGACGAAGCCTTCTATAGACGTGGTTGGAGTTGAGGCTGAAGTAGATGCTGGAGCTGGTGGAACTGAAGCTGTAGCTAGTGCAGAAGTGGTGGCTCTGGTGTCAGCAACAGGCACTGCATGTGATCTCTGAGCTCTTGGCATTCTGGCAAATGCATCAGTTGTAGTCTTGCCTCTCCTCTCCTGCATGTCATCCTGAAGTTGTTCCACTGCAGACTGAATCTCTGTTACTTTGACATCCAAGTCATAGAACTTTTGTTCCATGATCCTCTCTAAGCTCTGCTGATTCTGAGTGAGGGTGGCCAGTCCTTGCTCAATCCTTAGTGTGGATGCAATCAAGTAACCAAGCTGCTCTTGTTTGGTTTTCAAGAAATACTCAGATGCCTCCTCTTGAGTTGGCATCTTGGCAGCTTTCTCCTTCCATGCCTGCAACTTCTTTGCTTGTGCTTGAACTGATGATGGTTCATTCTCATTCATCACAACTTGGTTGTCCTCAAAGTCTAGATGAATAGGCAAGTGTTCCTTGTCCAACAAGTATATGCCTGTGCCCATCTTTGAGTTGAGCCATATTCCTTCTTGAGCACAACTCTCTTTGATGTGGCTTTCTCTTCCTCTGCCACATAACCTTCATCCTCAGAATCTGAAGTTCTCTTCTTCCTCTGTCTGGTGGCAGCTTTTGGCAAATTGCTTGGGGTACTTCTGCTGCCATCATCTGAAGAGCTGGAGGGACTAGTGCCCTCACTCATGAGCACCTGCTCTTCTGATCTGTTCTGGCTGTCACTCTGATCAGACATGATGTAAAAGCTGACTGCAGGCCCTGTGAATAGTTTATAGATGAGGTAGAGTGGATGAGCATCACAAAATGCAGAGATTTTTGCAAAAAAATGATTCAAAAACTTAGTTTTAGTTTCCCACTGAAATCATCTCGGATCTACCGATTTTTAAACTCGGTGATACCGAAGCAGTTTTGGAACCTAAACTAGTGAACTCGGTCAGACCGAGTCATAGTTCGGTGGCACCAAGACTGCTAGGGTTTCACAAAGTTCCAAAATCGGTCACATCGATAAGTAATTCTCGGTCAGACCGAGTCTCACTTGTGCAATGGCATGAGCCAAACCGGTGGGACCGAGTTTTTCAACTCGGTGGGTCCGAGATAGTTTCGGCGGAAACCTAACCCTAAAATTTTCGAATCAAAACTAATCTACGAACGCATTGACTGGATAGGAGTGTTTCAATTGTGGCAAGAATCATTAAGAACACAATGTGCTAGGAATCAGATTGGGGATAGCACAAAGTTCGAGTCCATACCCTAGTTCGGCGGAGACTCGCTACGGCGGCAACGGCGGGGTTGAATTCTGTTGACAGCGATGGAGACCAGCGACTGGAGGCGGCTGGCGGCGAGGAGACGATCCGGAGACCATGTTGGCAGAGCGAGCTATCGCGCGGGCGAAGGGGTTCGGGGAAATTTCCAAATTTTTGCCCGTGACTATATATAGCCCGACCCTGTCGGTGTGACTGAGTGGAACAACTCGGTGGCACCGAGATGCAAAACTGTATACAGTTGTTGCAACTCGGTGTGACCGAATGATTCAAATCGGTTGCACCGAGATCGAAAATTCAGATCAACTTAATGATCTTGGTAGGACCGAAAGTAGGATATCAGTCAGACCGAGAATCACAAAGAGGTTTTGGAAGTTTAAGTCTATGACGAATCGGGGACTCCGAGTGCTCCTCACACAGAGTGGTTCGAATCTGACTTGATCAAATTTTGTGATGTAGCATGAATAGAGTTTGAGACGAGAAAAACATAGATAGCTAGAGGAGGTTCTTAGGAATTCTTGTCCATCCACTTGGCAAAAGGAAATAAAACCGAACAATCAAAACAACAAGTGGATGTCCTCGAATGAGTAAAATATGCAACCAACATGCTCACATAATAAGATGGCAACTGAAATATGTGACAAAGCATGCACAACCAATTCTAGCATCTATCAAGCAATTTGCGATGACTAGGTCATCTATATATGAGTATATTGACTTAGGAGTCAAGTGAGAACACTTGATCATAGGTCATACTCATTGTTTAAGCTCAAGTGGGGTTACCACTTTTACATAAAGCATTGTTGTGTTCACATCTTTAGAGTTGCTTTAGCTCAAGTCTTAGAGTAAAGCTCCCCCTAGATGTGATATCCCCCCTTAGAGGGATGAACTAACCTTGGGTTTTGTCGATGATGACTTCATGTAGATGTTGAAGATGTGGATGCTCAATGTTGATGTAGATCACTTGGAGCTATCCATTTGAGTGAATTGCACTTTCAATACCTACATGGGTTAGTCCCACAAGGAACAAACAAGGATATCCATAGACATAGAGTGATGCACACACAAGATGATGTCCATGAAAACTTTTAGGTTACCTTGTCCCTTGTCTTACCAACAAGAGGGTTTGTGACTCCTTGAACTAGTGCAAGATGTGGAAGTTGATTGCACTTGTTCTTGCCAAAATGATAAGAGTGAAGTATGTTGGCGGAGTCACCCTCAAGAACTCTCTAGTTCTTCTTCTTTTGGATCCACACCATCTTGATGGGAATCCTTGGAGTTGTAGTCGTACTTGATGAAGTGGAACTTGAAGTGGTCTTGGGAATCCTTGGAGTTGGTTGACACAAGTGCTAGACCGGCAACACCTTCATCTTGAGTATATTCGGAATCAGAGTGATAACTTCTCTCGGAGTGGTTGTCGGAGTCGGAGCCGGATACCCATTCACCAACATGAGCTTGATGTCTTCATTTTGTGTAGCTCCTTGATGATTTTTCCTTCCTTTCCGAATCCTTGCTTCTCCGTGAGTATCTTCGTTCATAACGATCATCTCTACTTCTTCTCTCTCTTGGTGGTGATTCTTCTCTTTTGCTTCTTCTTTTTGGAGAGTCTTCTCTTCTCTTGTAGGGAGCCGTACACTCATTGGAATAGTGTCCGGGTCTTCCACAATTGTAGCAGTTTCGCTCTCGACTAGAGGATCTTTTGTCATTGTAGGACCTTGATTTGGGGCTTCTATCTTTGCTTCTACTCTTGTAGAACTTGTTGAAGTTCTTCACCATTAAGCTCAATTCTTCATTGAAGTTTTGTTTCTCACTTGATGATGTAGGGGCTTCACATGAGGCTTTGTAGGCACCACTTGATTTGTTGTGAAGTTCCTCTTTATCCTTAAGTGACATCTCATGAGCAACAATTCTTCCAATTACCTCCGTTGGCTTGAGATCTTTGTAATTGGGCATCATTTGGATCAATGTGCACATGGTATCATATTTTCCATCCAAGGCTCTTAGAATCTTCTTGATGATGAATCTATCGGTCATCTCTTCACTTCCTAAGCCGGCAATCTCATTTGTGATGAGAGCAAGCCTAGAGTACATTTCAGCGACACCTTCACCATCCTTCATTTTGAACTTGTCAAGTTGACTTTGAAGCACATCCAATTTGGATTCCTTGACGGAATCGGTACCTTCGTGCATATCAATCAAAGTGTCCCAAATTTCCCTTGCATTCTCAAGACGGCTGATTTTGTTGAATTCTTCGGGGCACAATCTGTTGAAGAGAATATCACAAGCTTGAGCATTGTATTGCAACATCTTCAACTCATCTGCGGTAGCTTCACGGTTTGGTTCTCTCCATCAAAGAAGTCACCTTGCAACCAACACACACAATAGCCCAAACGGTAGGGTTATGTCCAAGAATATGCATTTTCATTTTATGCTTCCAACTAGCAAAATTAGTACCATCAAAGTAAGGACCTCTACAGTGATAATTTCCCTCGCTAGACGCCATACTCTCCTAGGTTGTGAAACCAAGGCTATGACCACCAAAAGCTATGGAAATCAAAGCAAATGGAGACCAAGGCTCTGATACCACTTATAGGATCGAAAGTATGTCTAGAGGGGGGTGATTAGACTACTTGACCAAATAAAAACTTAACCTTTTCCCAATTTTAGTTCTTGGCAGATTTTAGCTATCTTAGGACAAGTCAAGCAATCATCACACAATTCAAGCAAGCATGCAAAGAGTATATTGGCAGCGGAAAGTAAAGCATGCAACTTGCAAGAATGTAAAGGGAAGGGTTTGGAGAATTCAAACGCAATTGGAGACACGGATGTTTTTCCCGTGGTTCGGATAGGTGGTGCTATCCTACATCCACGTTGATGGAGACTTCAACCCACGAAGGGTAACGGTTGCGCGAGTCCATGGAGGGCTCCACCCACGAAGGGTCCACGAAGAAGCAACCTTGTCTATCCCACCATGGCCATCGCCCACAAAGGACTTGCCTCACTAGCGGTAGATCTTCACAAAGTAGGCGATCTCCTTGCCCTTACAAACTCCTTGGTTCAACTCCACAATCTTGTCGGAGGCTCCCAAGTGACACCTAGCCAATCTAGGAGACACCACTCTCCAAGAAGTAACAAATGGTGTGTTGATGATGAACTCCTTGCTCTTGTGCTTCAAATGATAGTCTCCCCAACACTCAACTCTCTCTCATAGGATTTGGATCTGGTGGAAAGAAGATTTGAGTGGAAAGCAACTTGGGGAAGGCTAGAGATCAAGATTCATATGGTAGGAATGGAATATCTTGGTCTCAACACATGAGTAGTTGGTTCTCTCTCAGAACATATGAGTTAGAAGTGTAGATGTGTTCTGATGGCTCTCTCCATGAGTGAAGAGGAGGTGGAGGGGTATATATAGCCTCCACACAAAATCCAACCGTTACACACAATTTACCAATCTCGGTGGGACCGAATCAACAAACTCGGTCAGACCGAAATAGTAAACCTAGTGACCGTTAGAGATTTTCGGTCGGACTGACATGCAACTCGGTAGGACCGATTTTGGTTAGGGTTAGGGCATAACGTAATCCCGGTGAGACCGATTACACAAACTCGGTGAGACCGATTTTGGTAATAATCTAACCTGGGAGTTGGTCAGGTAAACTCGGTGGGACCGATTTGCTCTTTCGGTGAGACTGAAAAGTTACAAAAAGGAAACACTGAATTTACGTTGCAATCTCGGTGGGACCGATCCGCTCTTTCGGTGAGACCGAAAAGTTACGAAAGGGAAACCAAGAGTTTGCAATCCCATCTTGGTGAGACCGAGATCCCTATCGGTAGAACCGATTTGCTAGGGTTTGGCAATGGCTATGACAAGTGAAACTCGGTGACGCCAGGTTGAAAGAATCGGTAGGGCCGAGTTTGGCTTGGGGTTTAGGTCAAATGTGGATATGGGAAAGTAGTTGAGGGTTTTGGAGCATATCACTAAGCACATGAAGCAAGAGGCTCATTAAGCAACACCTCATCCCTCCTTGATAGTATTGGCTTTTCCTAAAGACTCAATGTGATCTTGGATCACTAAAATATAAAATGAAGAGTCTTGAGCTTTTGAGCTTGAGCCAATCCTTTGTCCTTAGCATTTTGAGGGTTCCACTTTCACCATCCATGCCATGCCAATCACTGAGCTTTCCTGAAATAATCATTTTGGAATAGCATTAGCTCAATGAGCTATATGTTGTTATGAATTACCAAAACCACCTAGGGATAGTTGCACTTTCAGTAGGTGAGGTGGGAAAGACCAAATGGTGGTCATCTTCATCTTGATGGAACCATGTGGGGGTGCATCATATTCCACCATGGCCATCGTCTTGTCCAAAGGGAGGACGAAGTCATCGCGAATCGGCGCGTCATCATAGATGGGACCTAGCACCAAATGAGAAGACACAATAGAGGTAGAGGTCAAGTCGTTAGTGTTGAAAGTGGCCTCACATGACCTATCAACTATCTCACTCTCTCTATGTGGTGGTTCACTCACTCCCTCAAAGTAGGTGCACTTAAACTCACATATGGTGGAGTCACTCATCTCACTCAGGTGGTGGGGGTTGTGGCTCTCCTCACATGGGAATTGTGGCAACACATCATATATGGGGCTAGTGGTGAAGTCGCTCTCACTCTCAATATGGTGGCACAAGTCACTCAAGTCATCATACGTCGCCATGGTCGAAGGGAAAATCCCATGCTCAACCATCTCGATGTTGTCGCCGTGGATGAAGGCCGAAGATGGCACATCATCACCCTCGCCTCCTAAGATGGGAACATCATCCGTGCTCGTCACCATGTCGTGCGCCTCCAAATCTTGGTCCTTGATGGTCTTCGTAGTCGTTGTCATCGCCGCACCATCTTGAAAAAGAGTTGAAGTAGACTCGGCATCATCAATGCCACAAAGAGGGATGGTGGTGAAGTCGAACTTGGGAGCATCGTCTTGGAGCTCATCGGGCTTGGACATCTTGGTGATACTATCCTCATGCTCGCCTTCTTGGAGCTTGGTCTTCGAGAAGTGTGCTTGGGGTCGAGACGCCTTGGCCTTCATGAGTTCTCGTTCCGCCTTAAGAGCACCAATGTAGTTGTCGTCGAGTGACTTATAGTTCACGAGGAAGATCGTCTTGGAGATGTCGTTGTGTAGTCCC
Organism: Triticum monococcum; assembly: GCA_034509565.1. Taxonomy (NCBI): domain Eukaryota; kingdom Viridiplantae; phylum Streptophyta; class Magnoliopsida; order Poales; family Poaceae; genus Triticum; species Triticum monococcum. The sequence continues at coordinate 389,277,561 of CM067842.1, read as the reverse complement.
ATCATGAAGTGGAACTTCATCGAAATGGGGTCGTCCATGTCGGCTCGTCGTAAGGCAATCTTCATCTCCTTGAAGTACTCGTCGATGGACTTGGATCCTTGGATGGTGTTCTCCAATTGGCGTTGAAGTTGCTCCGTGTAGATTGGAGGCACAAACTCTCGCCGCAAAGCTCTCTTCGTCTTGGGCCAACTCATGTTGTAGGTCTCCGAAGGTGTGTGAAGCCACCATGTGGACGCGTAGTCGTGGAAGTTCCTTGTGGCGCACTTCACTTGATCTTCGGGAGCTAGTTGATGTAGCTTGAGGTAGTCGTCCATCAAATGTTCCCACTCGAGATACTCCTCGGGTTCTAGAGTTCCATCGAAAGGAATCTCATGGTCGATGTCGAGGTCGTAGTAGCTCGTGGAAGTCGCGGACATGAGATTGGGGAGCTTCTCTTGAAGTGCTTGTGGGTGAAGATGTCGTATGTCCATAGGTGAAGATGCCTTGAAGTCGCTTGGCGAAGATGTCGAGGGAGATCGTGAAGTCGTTGAGCGGTTGTTGGTGTTGAGATCTTGACCTTCACATTCATGGTGGTGATGGTGTCGATGCCGATATGACCTTGCTGGAGATGGTAGCTCGGAAGCATGTGTACTTGAGCGTCTTCTCGAAGATGAGGAAGATCTCTTGTAGAACTTGATGAGGGCTTTGATCTCCTCCATTTGAGCTTGCATCTTGGCGTCGTTGGAGTTGTTCGTGGCATCGAACTCATCGTTGTTGTTGTAGACCAAAGATGAAATGCCTTGCCTATCCATCACTCCAAGAGAAAAATGTGAGTGGTAGAAAGAGAAGAACGAATACCAAATGTACCTTGACCGAAGTTGAAAGTGGATCAATGATCACTCCAATGTGGACAAGGAAATAGCACAATTGGTACCAATTCTTGTCGGTTTCTCACACCTACACAAATAAGGCTTATGGTGGAGCTCAGTGAGGATAATGGCACAAAAATTTAATGCAAAATGTTAGCAAGAGTCAATAATGTTGAAAGAGATTCACAAATTCGCAAGTGTAACAAGTAGACCAATAGCAATGAATGGCACACGGAAACGCACACACAGATAGATAAATGGGGTCGTGCAACCAAGGATGAGCACAAAATGTGGAAACCACGGAAAACGCTCGTGTTGCACAACTCAAGAGAGACGCTAGCACGATTGCTCTATAGGTGGATACGACACTTGTGCACAACCTATAAGATGCAAAATGTATCAACTTTCTATCCCAAGTATGCTATATATGTATGGTTCCCGGTGTTTCTCACAAGGTGATCCAAGATGATCTTATATGACAATGTGGTATGATGCTATGGCACTTGCTTACAAGCTCTTTGTTCACTCTTTTTCTTTGCTTAAAAGCTTTATTCTCTTTTTTTGTATGGCCACTTTTGCACAATGCACAAACCAAGATAGCTATTGTGTATAGGCGGGAACAAACTTGAGGCACGAAGGATGATATGATACCAAGATGATACCGATATGGTATGATATGTATGCAATGTATGGTGTAGATCACTAATGTGCACAAGTAACATTGCCGGCAATACTCAAATGGCTAGTCTCGATAGGCAAGTGACGCAAAATGAGCTAGGGGTTATCAATGCAATTGCAAGGGAATATACAATGGAGGGATACCACGATACCAAGATGATATGGAGGTTACCGTCCTTGGCGATGATGAGTGGCGGTGATCTTGATGGAGATACCAAGATGATGGAGACTCGTCCCTAAGTAGCCAAAACACCTTAGGAAGCGGAAAAACCGCGAACTCAAAATCTCAAATGTCAAATGGTGGTAGCGGGATGCGGTGGTGGTGTTGCGGAAGTCAATGGGATTGCGGCAATGCAATGATGGGTTATGCAAGTAGGCAATGCAGAAGTGGAGGGTTATTGGGTTATGTGAGTCGGAGTTGGAAGCACGGTTCCTAAGTAGCCGAAACACGTTAGGAGACACAACTCACAACACAAACAAAATTGGGTTAGGTTGGGGTGTAAGAAGTGTATGGTTGGTAAGCCTATGCGGAAGTTATGGTGGTGGTGGTCGTTGATGAAGAAGCAACCGTCCCTAAGTAGCCTATACACCTTAGGAGACTCAAATCACTCCTCAAGCAACCACATATGCGATGGGGAACAAAATTGGTTAGGTTGCGGAAGTCTGCGGTGGTGTAGCGGATGATGTGGTGGAAGCACTTGGCAAAGATGCCAAAATTCACAAAATTTGATGGTGTCAAAAGGTTGTGAAACCAAGTTTAGGTCCTCAGGCACGTCGATAGCTTCAAAACGAGCCAAAGAACACTCAAATCGGAGTTCGGAGTGAAAAGTTGTGATGAAAACAGTGAAGAAGGCTGATGCTGAAATTCTGTGTAAAGTATCGAGTTAGGCCGGAAGTTCTGGGCCTAGGGCCGGAAGTTCCGGGCTCCAAAAGTTCCGGGGGGTGGCCGGAAGTTCCGGGGGTCGCGGAAAAAGTCTTGGGGAAGCCGGGGTATTTTGGGTAAACTCTCTGTTTAGCCCGGAAGTTCCGAGGCTGGGACGGAAGTTCCGGGGGTCGTGGAATTTCTTCCGAGACGAATCCTAAATTCCAGATCTGAGAACGGGGGCGGAAAAACTCGATTTCCAAGGTCAAAATTGGGGAGATTTTGTGGATGGAAAGGGGGGAAGATGGGGGAAAGCTAGATCCACTTGAAATACAATGAATCCATGGATCAAAATCAACAAAACATCGTCAAACCAACAAATCACAAAAAAAATTGGGGCTATTTTTGGTGGGGATTTATGAATTAGGGACAAAATCAACAAAATTAGGCTAGCAAACAAAGAGGGGCTCCGAAATCGTGATCAACGTGGCTCATGATACCAAGATGATGTAGGGTAGAACCCTAATCGCCCGATCTTTCACGAAAGGAGCGGATCCCGCGAAGAACACGAGGAGGGAAACGAGGGGAAAAACACGAGGGGAACACAAGAGAACACTCAAACCAACAAGAATGATCACACATGCGCTAGATTCACGAGTACATGAGAGAAGATACACGATCCACGGACAACTAAGGACGATACAAGGGTAGCCGGTCTTCTTCGTGAGGAGGTCTTGAATCCACGGGGGGGTCTTCCCTTAGAAAGGGCTCTTGAATCCAAAGGGATCTTCTCCGAAGAGGCCGCAGTCTCTCGCACAGAGGAGATCCTATATGGATGAGCGTAGCTTTATCTCTCAAATGAGCTAAACCAACGCTAACCCTAACTAGGAGGAGGTGGGGGAGTATATATAGTGCTAGCCCACTAAGGGGTAAGTGAGAGGGGGATACATGGGCCCTTGGCCCGAGTCTTTGCACGCGGGTAGGCTGGAAGTTCCGGGTGGGGCCGGAACTTCCGGGCTCCGGAAGTTCCGGGCAGGTTCCGACTGGGTTTCGGGCTATCCAGAGAGTTGGCGCGCTCGGGGCTGGTCTGGACTCCGGGGGCCGGAGGTTCCGGGCAGGCCGGAAGTTCCGGGCTTTCCAGAAGCTTGTCCCTGCTTCTTCTTCCTTCTTCGTTTCCAGGCTTTCCTCGCGGATGGTGTAGTTGTTCCTTGGTGGTTGCACTCCTCCTCGTCGTCCATAGCGTTCCGACAATACCTATGCATGCACACGGGAGAAGTGTCAAGTAGTATACCATCCTCGAAGGGGTCAAGTGAGCACGTGTAAAGGAGACGATTCACCTTTGTGTATGTGAAGTAGATGTCGCACGTGTCACTCGCCGAACGGACTCTTGACATGGTGATGTCCATAGGATGCTCCGCATCAACACACTTTCCCCGCTCGTTACTATGCATCTCCTAGATAGATCTTGCATGATTGTAGGAAATTTTTTGAAATACTGCGTTCCCCAACAAGTACTCTCTCCGTTCCAAAATATAAGTCTTTGTAGAGATTCCTCCATGGTCTACATATAGAGCAAAATGAGTGAATCTACACTCTAAAATGTATCTATATGCATTTGTATGTGATCCATTGTGGAATCTCTACAAAGACTTGTATTTAGGAACAAAGGGAGTATAATAGTAGTACAGTATGTTCCTTGTAGTGAAGAGGGGCGGGGACATTTGCAGTGTACAGGTCTATTCAGCCGCTTGTCATGGACGCTTTCAACTCTTTGTGTTGGTCTTCATGTCGCTTGTCATGGATGCTTTCAACACTTCGTATTCGGTTGTATGTGTTGCCTTTGAGAGTTAGACTGATAGTAACAGTACTGCGCCTTCAGTTATAGAGAGCTGGTATCCGAATCCTTTCTAATCGTACTGGCAATACTAGCACATATTTTCCAGCAAGTTCCACTTTTCTGATTTTACTCGTGATGCTTAGGTTTTTCCCATTATATCTACACTATGATCTGGGTAGGTGCTTTGTGCCCTACTAGCAGCAATCCACCCTTTAAAGCTAAACAACACACCAATCCTAATTCCAAAGCTTAGTTGTTCCAATATGAATGTGACATGATATTCATATTAGTTAACAGACATACATTTAATTGGTCAGCTAATGCTCCCACTTGAGTTTCCAAATGCTTGTGGCCACATAGAGAGAGAGACAACATGGAATTGCATTTCTTTGGATGTTCTGATTTATCATGGGTGGGCGACCAACATTGTATAGAAAGAAATGGAATCTCCCTAATATGCTTCCTCTTCTATTCTTTAAGATGATCCTCTACTAGTCTTCTTTAATAAGTAAAGTATGTTCCTCATCAAGAAGGCAAGCAGGGACATCTACAGTCGATGGCTCTATTTGGCCGCTTCTACAAGTTGCCTTCAGCAATTCGAGTTGGTCTGCCATAATATCCAAGAAATGTTGGCAGTTGTGCGGCCTTTGACACACTAGACTGATAGTAATAGTAGCGCGCCTTCGGGTGAATAGATCTGGCCTGTAGGTGATCGATAGGCTTTCGATTAGTAGTGGCAATACAACTCTATATTTTCCAGCCAGTTCCACTTCCGCAATTTATTTATGATGCTAATGGTGACCCCCTTTCAACAACATTACAATCTGCGTAGTGGCTTTGTGTCGTATTAGCAGCACTCCATCCTTCAAGAGAAACTACATGCCACTCATATTTTCAAACCTTACATTTAATTGGCCAGCTAATGTTTCTACATGAGTTTCGAAATGCATGTGTGCCACATATAGAGACACGTTGGAATACTATTTCTCTATGCACTCTCATTGTCATGGTTTCACAATAAACTTTCAATACAGCATATTATGAACCTATCATCTACCAACTATCCTTACTTCTGGAGCTCCCAACAGGGAGCCTATTTTTTGTGTAGTTGTGCCAGATTATATTATTGTACACACCAAATTACAGCACACAAGGGCTCTCTCATCAAAATCCAGTAATAGCACACAAGGGTTTACAAGGACCCCCTATTATATTAGAATATCCTCTGCATTACAAAGATAATCTCACTAATATTTATGTTCTCATGCTTCTCAGATATTGAACAAAATCACAATGAATATGAGAATGCGCACATCACAAGAGTAACGCGAAATAGTGCAATGACTAACAAACATGGCATCAAGGCATTGAGTTCCATTCTGGATGGAATGAAGCCCACACACTCCACACCTACAGATTCGTGTTCAGAATATGATCCTAATGACTATTCTGAGCTCAAGGATTCAAAGGCAGATGGCCTATCATGTTCACCCTACAAGGTGCATGTTCTAATTTGGCAAGGTTTTATTGGTTGCACGTAACTTGCTTAAGTTGTCTTGCGTTTCTTCTGCTTCTTTGCACCGCCATGTGCTTAGTTTACTCATCATATATGCAAAGTTTCCATACCCACCCATTATCAATACGCATTCCATTTGTCATCATACCATGTTTTTCCATTCAAATGTTGCTCTTGTGTATCAGACATCCAAAAGTAAGAGAGTGATTGCAGAACCTAAAGGAGTAGTAGCAAAGTCCTTGAAAAAGGTGGTGGTACCGCAGAAATCAGACATCACCCCACTTATATTGGCGATAGAACCAGTGCCACAAAACCTAGGATATCGCAACTATGTCGCTCGCTTCTTTGCTCTTGTTAGTACCTATTGTCTTGTATTTCTGTACTTACATTCATACCTGATTGATTATGTGACATCAGTGTGCATGATAATCTACATATCCACTATTCTCTCCTAATTATCGTATCTATATTAATGCTTACATTAATTTAAATAAACCCAATGATTATGAAGAACTTTAGCTCTACATTGTTCTTGTAAGTATGTGTTGTCCTTTATCACTATACTTATACTGTCAGCTAGTTGTTCATGTACCACTGGTACGCGTCGGTGCTATACAAACGGTTTTTATCACCTTTCCTCGATGGCATTTGGAACCATCACCTAGTGAGTGATGGCGATAGGGGGGTCCTTCCCACATGACCTAGAAACCGTCGGGGATATCCCTCCTGGCACACACGCTCGGCAAAATGAGGTTGTGTGCGACCGGCGAGCGCTCAAATACAGAAATACATACAATAGAGCTAAAAATACAATTATACAGGCGAAATTGTTTCCAATCGCAAGTACATCCCACACAGTCAGTTCCCGCTACACAGTTCCGTCCGTATGTACATCCCACACAGTCGCTCCAAGGAAAACATTTCCGTTCACAGGTACATCACACACAATTTTCCCTGTTAAATCATGTGATAGTGTTGCCATTGCACACGATATTAACAATTTTATCATTTGCGTTATTGAATGCATCACACACGGTGCGTAGAAGAAACTGTGTGGCAAAGGTTGTCCATCACACAGTTTTTATGTGGTAAACGTTTGTGTAAGGTGGCCTAATGCGAACAGTTTTCAAGAGAAGGTCGTGTGTGATTGTTCATTGATCCAACATGATTTATTCCTAGAAATTGTGTGCGTTGCTTGAGGTCATCGCCCACGGTATTTTCTAAATAACCGTTTACAATAGCAAAATCCAATTAGCAGGCTAATTGCCCTATTATTAATAATCCATTTATTAATCTAATTGACATTCATATTAAGCACATAATATATTTCATTTCCATATTAAGGAAGCATGATTTCATAATTGAAATACATCAGAGTACAACATGATATAGCTTCAGCACTTAGCTACCCCATTACACAACTGCACCAGCACCAAATTTACATGCAACATGTAGAACCTTTCGAAATTAGTATCATAGACGGTATATAGACAGATGCATCTCATCTGGAAAACTGCTGAAGCGGAAGGCGAATATTGAGCCTTCATTCATGTTGAAGGTCTTTGCAACTTTAGACTAGTGCTTGTGGATGATTGACCGTCCGTCCTTCGTCCTCTTCAGGAGCACTTCAATATTGAACCGTGGGTGTTGTATGAAAATCTTCCTCGCCTCCTGACCATAGAGGTGGTTTGAGAGGTAATCATCAGTGAACTGCTTTGGAAAGGCCTGAAAACAAGGATGTGCATAAATATCTTCTCTATATTGGAAATGGGGCAAAGGAGTAAAAAAGGCAAGGTATAATAGTTAGTACCATCTTGTAGTGAACTGATGTCTTCTTCATTGTGCAGACAATGATCTTGTTGTTTTTTGTCGCTAATTTCTTTATCCTAACAATCTTTCTTAGTTTCTTGACTTGATTGATATTCATGGACAACTCATTTCCCCATATGCAAAAAGGGTCGAATAGTGGGTCAAAACCTCTGACAGCAAGACCTACATGTGCAAGACCAGATTGTTAAAAACCTAAATATTAGAATGGTTCCTGCAATTGCACAATAATGTGCTATTAGACAACGGACCATGCACGTGCTAACCTCGATTGTAAACCTCAGTGCTTCCCATTGTTTCCCTGCAACACATATAAGGTAGTTAGTCATCAGGTTAAGTAAGGGTTCGCATGCTATTAGTAAAATATGTTGATGAAAAATAAGCACATTGCAGATTCATCAGATTAATTCAAGCCACATGGAAAACCCATTTATCCAAACCAAGCATGATTAAGAACTAGGAAATATAGCACTTGTATATGTTTCTCATGTATTAAGTCCACCCAAATTTGATTTATTCCTCACATGCACAACAATACAAAATTCTACCAACGATAATTGGACATCGCATTGCATAATTGAACCAAGCAATTAACTAAACACCACAACAAATGAACCAAACATTAAATGAGCACCACATTGCACAATATAACATACTCCTAATAGAAGATCGGACAGTTAACCAAACCAAGCATACTTAACAACTTGGAAATATAGCAATTGTATTTGTTTCTCATGTATTTACTAGAGCCAAATTCAATTTATTCCTCACATGGTATACAATAACAGAATGCACCCACAACTATTGAACATCGCATTGCAGAATTGAACCAAACAGTTAACTAAACACCACAACACAAATGAACCAAACGTTAACTAAGCACCACATTGCACAATGTATAACCAAACCAAGCATGCTTGAAAACTTTGAAATATAGCAATTGTATTCATTTCTCATGTATTTTGTAAAGATAAATTCGATTTATTTCTCACATGGAAAACAATACAAAATTGCAGCCTAAAGAATTGAACATCACATTTGCAGAATTGAACCAAACAGTTAACTAAAGACGACAACTAATTAACAAAACAGTTAATAAGTGAGCACCACACTGCACGACATATAGAACATATACACTAGAGCAACAGATTGCATGGTAAAATTAGATAGCACAATTCACTAGAATTTGTGAAGGAAAGGCAGGAGAAGTACACGCAACGGGTAAACCGAGCATGCTTAACCGGCATAGCTAGAAAATGGCAAGGTGCTCCTCCAAGATCTGGGGGTCAGCACGAATGGCAGCCATCGCGACCTCATCCACGCGTGCGGCCGCGATTTGCTTCTCCGCTGCCAAATGCTCCTTGAGATCCTGGCTATACTACGTGCACCATGGCTTAGGGCGGAGCTTATTTGCTGGAGGAGTCGGTGATTTGGGTGGAAGGTGTCGCGCCGGCGGTCGGGACATGTGGGATGTGGAAGGAGGAGAAGGATGGGGGTCCGGTGTGGATTACTGTCTGGATAGACAAGGCCGAGCGGCGTGAAGGAGGGACATCGGCGAGGAGGCGGCCCTGCAAGCAAGGAGTGAAGGTTTCAACTTGGAAAGGAAGGCGCAAATAGGGGAAATGTGGCTTTTGGTAAGGGGAGGGGCGGGGAGGTAGATATTTCCGTGGAAGCCGAAAATTTGGAATCGCTTCAGCGAAAAAACTGGCGCGCAAAGTGTCATCACACGGTCCCTTATTCAGAACTTTGTACGATATGTGAACATCACAAATGATTCAGATAGCTCAACCCGTGTGTGATGAGTTTGAACGTCAAAAATTTTGGTTCGAATTTCCCTGGTTACAGTGGTCATCCACGTCATTGCATAATTTGGGTACATAAAGGAGACTACAGCACACCCACACTTCTTAATCAAGCAAGTTCAGCAATTAAACAGAGCTAGCTAACCTAAACATTACTCTAACCAATTAAAGATTGGCGCTCTTAATTGAAAAAAACAAAGAGTACTACTACGGCTGGTGCTCATTGATCTCCGCCGCCGCCTCCATGTCGAGCTCGCGCCCGATGTTCTCCTGGCAAAGGGGCTCCATGGCATCCATCGCACCATACTCGGCAAGCATCTTGCCATCCACGTCCGCCATCTCTTTGGAAAAGGCCGCTACGAGATGGGCGTGGGCAGCCGCGATCTGGGCTTGGACGGGCTCCGTCATCGCAAGGTATGTTGCAGAGGAACGGACGGCTGCTCGAACACTCTCGGCGATTGCCAACTCTTCGGTCATGGGTTATTGACCGTTGTCGGAGAAGGTTTGTTTGATTTGTGCGGTGACCACCATGAGCTGGGCGTGGGCGGCCTCGACATGGTCGTGGGCGGCCTCCATCAGGACTAAGGCCGCTGCGGTGGAACGGATGGCTGTTGTGCCACTCTCGCCAGTTGCTATCCCCGAGGCAAATATTTCTGCCGCCACCTGAGAAGCAAACAGCGGCCATTTGGGTTGCCTTGGCCGCCCGGTCGCAGATTGCGGCCGCGCTCATGCACATTGTTAGCACGTCCATGGCGGCTGCAGCCACGCTCTCACCGGAGTGGGCCATCGAAGTTGCCCTCACAACGCGGGTCCACGTGCCCATCTTTCACCGGCGACGATTGCACAATGAAATGATATTTGGGGAGCGAGTTAGTGAAGGAAATATACCCTAGAGGCAATGATAGAGTTGTAATTTATATTTCCTTATATCATGATAAATGTTTATTATTCATGCTAGAATTGTATTAATCGTAAACTTGATACATGTGTGAATACATAGACAAACAAAGTGTCCCTAATATGCCTCTACTTGACTAGCTCGTTAACCAAAGATGGTTAAGTTTCCTGAGCATAGACATGTGTTGTCATTTGATCAACGGAATGACATCATTAGAGAATGATGTGATGGACAAGACCCATCCGTTAGCTTAGTATAATGATCGTTTAGTTTTATTGCTATTGCTTTCTTCATGACTTATACATGTTCCTCTGACTATGAGATTACGCAACTCCTGAATACCGGAGGAACACCTTGTGTGCTATCAAACGTCACAACGTAAATGGGTGATTATAAAGATACAAGCAATGTGACTAATGAGTTAGTTGCGGGATTTGTCACTCCGTGTATCGGAGAGGTATCTCTGGGCCCTCTCGGTAATGCACATCACTATAAGCCTTGCAAGCAATGTGATAATGAGTTAGTTGCGGGATGATGCATTACAAAACGAGTAAAGAGACTTGTCGGTGATGAGATTGAACTAGGTATGATGATACCGACGATCGAATCTCGGGCAAGTGACATACTGATGACATAGGGAATAACATGTGTTGTTATGCGGTTTGACCGATAAAGATCTTCGTAGAATATGTAGGAGCCAATATGAGCATCCAGGTTCTGCTATTGGTTATTGACTAGAGATGTGTCTCGGTCATGTCTGCATAGTTCTCGAACCCGTAGGGTCTGCACGTTTAACATTCGATGACGATTTGTATTATGAGTTATGTGTGTTTGGTGACCGAAGTTTGTTCGGAGTCCCGAATGAGATCACGGACATGAAGAGGAGTCTTGGAATGGTCCAGAGGTAAAGATTGATATATTGGACAAAGGTATTCGGACACCTGAAAGGTTTTGGGATGTTTCGGATATTTATCGGGGAACCGAGGGGTTACTGTCGGATCATGGGTTCCGACAAACCCTTGAGGTTCGAACACTGGGATGCGCACGAAGATCGATCTCTCTCTCTCTCTCTCTCACTCGCTCATTCTCGCAATGATCTCTAGGCCTAGCTCGTCGAACCCAAGGAACAAGAGACACGAGAGTTTATACTGGTTCAGGCCACCATTGTGGTGTAATACCCTACTCCAGTGTGGTGTGGTGGATTGCCTCGTGGGGTGAGGATGAACTAGTATAAAGGATGAACAGCCTCCTGAGGAGAGGTGTTCTTGAGCTCGGTGAGCTTGTGTGTGTGAGGATGGTCTGAATGATCCTCCCTCCTAAGGTGGTGGCTAGTCTTATTTATAGGGGCCCTGGTCCTCTTCCCAAATGTTTAGGCGGGAAGGGATCCCACAACAGCCAATTTTGAAGGGAGACAACTAGTACATGTTATCCTAACAAAAGGTGGTCTTCGCCTGCCAAAGGCTCTAGTGGTGACGCCGTCGTGGTCTCCACAGTGACCTCTGTCCTGCCGTCCTGCTGGTCTTGGTCTTGTTGCACCGATATGGAAACCTTTGTCTGATGCCTCGGGACTCCTCGCCTGCGCTTGCCTCTTTAGCACCAAAGAGGAATCTGGCACCCTGCGCCCGTTGGCACCCGCCTGGCCTTGGTCGTCATGGTTCATGTCATGCGAACCTCGCGAGGTGCCCCTTTCATAGATATCTCCGCTCCTCGGGAGCCGGCCTAAGGAGGCCGTTACGGAGGGGGTCTTGAGTGTTGCTAGTGAAGATGGGGCATACCAGGCCATCGGATGAGCCACGCCCTGGGCCGCAAGCAGGCAAGTCTGGGTACCCCCGTTCCCAGGACGCTGACAGTAGTCCCCGGGCCCAAGGCGTGCTCGGACTTGGCTTCGAGGCAAAGCCAACGGGCAAATGCGGAGCACCACGGGCCCCAATAGCCTGCAGCCTTTATTGACGCATGGCGAGTGATGCGATGTGGGCCCTCCACTTCCCCATGCAGCCTCGATTTCCGCCTGGCTAGGCAACCACTGCCGTCTTCATAGCTCCGCCTCCTTTACAGGCAGCACTCTTCGCAGCTCCCTCATCTTCTGGAAGGCAGCGGATCTCTTCCCTCGGTCCAATATGACACCAACTCCCCCGCCGCCATGGCACCAAGCCGAAAGAAGAAGAGGAAGAAGGAGTCCCGTACCTCGGCCCCCGCAATGCCGGTCTTCGAGCCTGCCATCGAGCGGTCGATGGTGCTCAACCAAGAGGCGATGGGCAAGGTTCGCCCGGCGTTTGCCGCCGATTCCAATGAGTGGGGGTGTCGGTGTCAAAACCGGCGGATCTCGGGTAGGGGGTCTTGAGTGGGGGTGTCGGTGTCAAAGCAGGGGACACGATATTTACCCAGGTTTGGGCCCTCTTAATGGAGGTAATACCCTATGTCCTGCTTGATTGTTCTTGATGATATGAGTATTACAAGAGTTGATCTACCACGAGATCGTAGAGGATAAACCCTAGAAGCTAGCCTATGGTATGATTGTATGTTGTCCTACGGACTAAACCCTCCGGTTTATATAGACACCGGAGGGGGCTAGGGTTACACAAGGTCGGTTACAAGGGAGGAGATATACATATCCGTATTGCCTAGCTTGCCTTCCACGCCAAGTAGAGTCCCATCCGGACACGGGACGAAGTCTTCAATCTTGTATCTTCATAGTCCAACAGTCCGGCTAAAGGATATAGTCCGGCTGTCCGGAGACCCCCTAATCCAGGACTCCCTCAGTAGACCCTGAACCAGGCTTCAATGACGATGAGTCTAGCGCGCAGTATTGTCTTCGGCATTGCAAGGCGGGTTCCTCCTCTGAATACTCCAGGGAAGAGTTTGAACACAAGGATAGTGTCCGGCTCTACAAAATAAGTTCCACATACCACCGTAGAGAGAATAATATTTCCACAAATCTAATCTGCTGACACGTTTTGACAGCACGACATCACGCCATGGCCCGGTCATTATTCGAACCATTTTTCTCAATGAGCACTGCACATATCGTGGGGCGGTTTTCTTGGCACGTCTTGTCAAAGCAGAGATCGTATTCCCCTTATTATGGGATTCTCATCAATACGGACGTGGGTAACCCAACCGTGTCATCAATTACAGCGCTTGGGGAATAAGAGATTTTGCCAGGCAAGTGGGGAGGCACATTGCCTCTTCCGCCCTTATAAAGGGATTAGGATTCACTCTTTTTACCCATGCCTTCTTCCTCCTTGCTTACCCATCCTCGCACACTCGAGCTCCAGCGCCCAAGTTCGTGTCTTTCTTCTCAAACCACTCCAAGCATGTCCGGAGCGGGAGGCAAGTGGATGGTCTCCTCTGTCACAGAGGAGAACATCATAAAGTTCCGGGAAGCCGGATATCTGGCTGCGGATATCACGCACCGGCTGCCAGATGCGGGGCAGATCATCCCTACGCCTGAACCCCATGAGAGGGCAGTTTTTCTTACCCACTTCGTCCGTGGACTGGGATTTCCCCTTCACCCGTTCGTCCGCGGGCTCATGTTCTACTACGGGCTGGATTTTCATGATCTGGCCCCCAATTTCATCCTCAACATCTCGGCGTTTATCGTCATGTGCGAGGCCTTCCTCCGCATCAAGCCCCATTTTGGCATGTGGCTGAAGACCTTTAATGTCAAACCGAAGGTGGTGGTCGGCCAGCAAGCAGAGTGCGGAGGCGCCATGGTGGGCAAGATGCCTAACATCACCTGGCTCGAAGGCTCCTATGTGGAGACCATAAAGGGGTGGCAATCGGGGTGGTTCTACATCACCGAGCCACGCGACACCAACTGGGCAGCGTCCCCCAAATTTCGATCTGGAATCCCCACGCGGCTCACTTCCTGGAAAGAGAAGGGCCTGTCCTGGGGTTCTTTGGTAGAGCTGACCGGACTCCAGACCTGCATCAGGAACATGATGAGCAAGAAAATCAAGCTTGTCAACGTGGTCCAGGTCATGCTCTTCCGCCGGATTCTCCCGTGTCAACGACGGGCATTCAATTTGTGGGAGTTTGACCCGGCCAAGCACCAGACGCTGTGAGAGCTCTATGACACGACGCACAAGGACGTCTGGAGGGTGCTGTTCAAGGGCGCCGAGGTACCTCCTTCCCTCTCCGAGGACCGCGGACTCAGCGCAAAGTGCCATGCCAATCCGGTAAGTTTCGATATCTCACAAGGTATTTATTTGCCCAGTTAAATCATGTGCGGGATCTAAGCTTCCATGTCATTAACAGGACTGGATAAAGACAGTGGAGGAGCTCGATTGCCCAGCCCCCCAGCCTGAAGATCTGGCAGATTCTCTCCTAAAGGAGATGCTGGCTCTGGCACCTTACGAGGTGCCGGCAAAGAAGGCCAAGAAGAAGGCCACAGGGACCCGAAAGGGTCTCCGGTGCAAGGTTGTATTGGACTCATTGTTCGATGACTCCGACGCGCACTCCTCCCATGAAAACGAGGAGGAGGAGGAGGAGGAGAGTTCTCCCCCCCCCCCAGCCGGGGGAGATAAGAAAAGGAAGGCCGACCCAACTGAGGAGGCCGAAGGGTCCAAGAAGGGCAAGACCCTCCCTCTGGACTGCTCCACGACGGCCGCCTACAGCGGTGATGATTGGCTACCCAGGGTCAAGCCCCTGGCGAAGTCGTAAGTATCCGGACACCATAGTAATTCATGGTATGTTGTACTGCACTGCTTCTTCTCATGCCGAACATGATTGTGCTATCCGTCCCAAGCTCATCTCGATGCAACTTCGTCGAGCGGTTCGTTGGACTCGTCGGATATGAACAGCGGTTCTCTTCCGACCGCCTCCACTCCTTGCCCTGCGGACAACGTCGAGGTGTTGTCTCAATAGGCACCAGGCCAATGGGAGGCAGTCTTGGGGGCACCTCGAGGCGACCTTTTGGACCTTGGGCGCAAAGGGAGCCGGACTCCCATGGGCTCCAGGTTCGGCCCCCAGCCGAGCACTGCACCGGAATCTTCGGTGGTTCCGGACTTTGGCGGGCGAGCCCCGTTAAGGGGGCAAGCCACCCGTGCCGGTGTCCTCTGTCTATCTAGAGGCACCAGAAAACTTGCTGGAAGTGCTTCACGGCGCTTCCGTCGGCGATGAGCACCGCACTATCATGAGTGCGGTGATCGAGAAAGTTCAGTCCGCCAAGAATGGACTGACCGAAGCTTGCGCCAGCCTCCTAACAGGCTTTGAGGTAAGCAATGAAGATATAGGAAAATATGCCTGCACGGATACTAGCCCCTGATGCTCTGTTCGGTGTTCGGAAAGAAAGGCCAGATAGAGGATCAAATGATAACTCAGGAGTCTAATCAGAAAAATGTCTATGTGTATGTGCAGGCTTCACTGCTGGTCGCTGTTGCACGTACTGCGGAGGTCTCTGCGCTGAAGCAGGACCCAGAGCGGTCCGAGGATGAGCTCGGCCTTACCAAGAGGTAGCTCAAGGAGAGCAAAGGTAAGCAATACCCTTGTCTATATATTTAAAAAGAAATTCGGGTGTAAAGTAATAGGATCATCATGGATTTGCCAGGGGCCATGACCGAAGTGGCAACCCTGAGGAAGGCGTTGTCCGAGGCCGAAGACAAAGCGGCCAAGGAGCGCATTGAACGGGAGAAGCAAGAAGCCCGAGTAGGCGAGGTGCAGCAAGAGCTCGAGGCTCTTGCCAAAAAGCACGAGTCCTTAGAGCTTGACTCTAAGACGCGAGAGTCCGAGCTCGCGCAGGCGCTTGAAAGCGTTCGGAGCGCCAAGGCCGAAGCACACAAGGCCCTCCAGGAGATTGATGTGGTGAAGAAGATAGCAGCGGGTAAGGCATTCATTATGCAAAGCAAGCACGTGAAGGAGACTTTCCTTTTTCTTACCCAAGTTCGGAGCTCTCCAGGAGCATTTGCAGATCTTCCCCGCAGTGTACTGGATGCCGTGGAGTTTTACCGAGCTGAGGAGGGGAGCTCGACAAAGAAGTTGTTCTGGTCTCAGTATACTGGAACCGAACACCCCGTGCCCTTGAGCGACCAGCTGAAGTAGTTGGTCGAGCTTCACAAGGTGGCCGAACAAGCCATGAGGGGCCTTATAGTCCGGATGTGGTCTGGCAAGCCCCTGTCCGGCAACTACTTTGGTCTGGTAAGGCGGCTCGTCGACGCTTGCCCATGGCTTGAAGTCATAAAGCGGTCCGTCTACATTGAGGGTGCGCGCAGGGCTTTTGCCCGGGTGAAGGTGCACTGGGCGAAGCTGGACGCCATGAAGCTGGTGAAGGAGGGGCCGCCGGAGGGCAAGGAGCATCGCTGCCCCGAGATGTACTATGAGAGTGTCCTGAAGGGTTCCCGCCTTGTGGCGGATGAGTGTGCCAAGGATGTAATTTTTGAATGAACATGCTCATGTGATCCTGTAATATGAAACGAGTTCATTTGCGCCATGCGACGCTTTTTTAATTTAAAATATTACCTTCTGTGTGGCCATTTATAACATCTGAGAGTTGGCCAATCGTCGGCTTCTGCCCCCATGTAATTAGTACTGGGGTGTTCAGGATAAACCTGAGCACTCTTTACCCCAATTTTGGGTCCTTCAAGGGAGGTGTTCAACGCAACGAACCAGGCAATCAGACTATAATGCTTTATCACTCTCACTTAGCCATAGAAGTCTATAATATTAAATTTTGGCAAAGCCCCTGGTATTCGGAAGGCCGAATTTGGGGCGCTATACACGCCTAAGCCGGACAAGGCCGACTCCTCGCCCGAAGCAGAAAAAGTCTTTAAAGACTTGAGACCTCTCGAATAGTGACCAGTCTCTCACCTTATCATGACAGTCCGTTTTCGGCTTTCTCTACTAAGGTGCTCGTCCGGAAGAACCGGGACACAATCGCAGTAGTTCTCCCACCGCTACCTTAGCCGATATAGCAGAACGTAAGGTATCAAAGCATGGGATCCGGGCAAACCCAACATTTGACCAAAGACATGATTCGGAGCTGATGCATATAATGCTATAAGTTCCGGGTGCCGCACTGTCGAAAGTGTACGGACTTCTTGCGCCGTATTATGGGGTAAACAAAAGCCCCTGGCGTACTGACCGTACCCGAACATGCGGGTCCGGATTGTCGTAAATGGACATATAAGAGAGAGAAAAAAGTTTAAATAATGCAATGATAGACTAATGATATGCATTGTTATTTAAATAATACGTCGAAGCATACTGGTACAAGTAGTGCAATAAGCAGAAAGTAGGACAATTCGAATGTCCTATCCCAGGGCAAGCTGCGCATAGATAGTGAAAAACGGGTATATCAATTTTTATTAGAGACCAGCTGGGGGTTCCCATGTTCATCTTAGCTTCTTGCCGCCTTGGTTGTTGCTTCCGGAATGTGTTCGGCAATCGTACTGCCAGAAAGGGCTTCCAGAGAGTTATGCCCTGAAAGAGAAAAGGAATGATAAAGGTATACAACCCCTAGGGCGGTTAAGCCACATTGCGGGATGTGCCCTAATCGTGCCCCCGCCAATGTCCATGGTATTTTCAGTGCGTAGTTATGTACGCGTGGCACGGATTTTGTCGCTTGACTGGGACTGGGATGGGGGCCGAATTGCTAGGCGAGCTCTGGACATGCCAGGTGATCCTATTGCAGCTTGTTCCAGACTCGCTTGAAGGTGTCCGGGGGCTGTGACGCCGAATTAGTGGTATGCCTTAAAAGGCTACTTCGTGCTTCTGCTGCAAGGACCGCAATGTGCTCTTCCGTGCGGTGCGAGCGTTCTGTGTTTCCATTTACCATTATGACCCCCCTAGGTCCTGGCATCTTGAGCTCGAGGTATGCGTAATGCAGCACTGCATTAAATTTTGCGAATGATGTTCATCCGAGCAGCGCGTGATAGCCACTACGAAACGGGACAATATCGAAGATTAACTCCTTGCTTCGGAAGTTGTCCGGTGATCCGAAGACCACTTCCAGTGTGATTGAGCCTGTGCAATGGGCCTCTACACCTGGATGACGCCTTTAAAGGTGGTTTTGCTGGGTTTGATCCTCGCGGGATCGATACCCATTTTTCGCATTGTATCCTGATAGAGCAGGTTCAGGCTGCTGCCGCCGTCCATAAGGACTCGAGTGAGGTGAAATCCATCGATGATGGGGTCTAGGACCAGTGCGGCGGATCCTCCATGATGGATGCTAGTGGGGTGGTCCCTGCGATCAAAGGTGATCGGGCAAGCATACCATGGGTTGAACTTTGGGCCGACGGGCTCCATCACATAGACGTCCCTTAGTGGACGCTTCCGCTCCCTCTTGGGAATGTGGGTTGCGTATATCATGTTCACCGTCTTCACTTGTGGGGGGAACCCCTTCTGTCCTCCTGTGTTCGGCGGCCGGGGCTCCTCCTCGTCATCACTATGTAGCCCCTTGTCCTTGTTTTTGGCGTTTAACTTGCCAGCCTGCTTAAACACCCAGCATTCTCTGTTGGTGTGATTGGCTGGCTTGTCGGGGGTGGCGTGGATTTGACACGAGCGATCCAGTATGCGATCCAAACTGGATGGAGCCGGAGTACTTCTTTTAAATGGCTTTTTTTGCTGACCGGATCTAGAGCCTCTGAATCCGGCATTGACTGTCGTATCTTCTGTGTTATCGCTGTTATTGCAGCGCTTTGGTCTGTTACAACGTTGCCTACCGTTGGCATCTTTGGTATCCGAAGTGCCCGGATTCCTCGATGTGTTGTTGTTGCGAGCCAGCCAGCTATCCTCGCCCGGGCAAAAGTGGGTCATGAGTGTTGTGAGGGCTGCCATAGATTTCGGCTTCTCCTGGCCAAGGTGGCGAGCCAGCCATTCGTCACGGATGTTATGCTTGAATGCCGCTAGGGCCTCTGCGTCCAAACAGTGGACAATTTGGTTTTTCTTAGTCAGGAACCGTGTCCAGAATTGTCTGGACGATTCCCCTAGCTGCTGGGTTATATGGCTCAAGTCGTCAGCATCCGGTGGCCGCAGATAAGTGCCCTGGAAGTTGTCCAGAAATGTGTCTTCCAGATCCTACCAACTGCCTATGGATTCTTCTGGCAAGTTGTTCAGCCAATGCCGAGCTGGTCCTTTGAGTTTTAGTGGGAGCTACTTGATGGCATGTAGATCATCGCCGCGAGCCATGTGGATGTGAAGGAGGAAATCCTCAATCCATACAGCAGGATCTGTTGTGCCATCGTATGATTCGATATTTACGGGTTTGAAACCCTCCAGGAATTCATGATTCATAACTTCATCAGTGAAGCATAGGGGGTGTGCGGCACCTCTGTGCCGGGCTATATCCCCCACACAGTTCGTATGAGTCTTGTCTGCTGTATTCGGCCCGGCCGGATTTACTCTTGGTGTATCCGACGCGACGATCATCGTCCCGTGTTGGCGCGCGCGCCCGTGACCCATATATTGACCTTGTGATTTTTGCCTTACTGTCCAATACGTCTCGCAGGTCCCCTGTGTTGCCCCAGGCCTTAGTATTTTTGATTGAGTGGTGGCGGGGTGCAGGCTGAACTTCAGGCTGAAACGCCTCTCTGGCTCGGCCACATAGTGGCCGGTCAGCCGCATCGTACACTGGTGAATGAGGTTTCAATGCTTCCTCCTCGAGGTGAGGTAGCAACCTGCGTTTTGGGTAACTCTTGGAGGGGCGCTCAAGTTCGTACTCCTTGGCCACAAGGACTTCGGTCCATATGTCTGCTATCAAGTCTTGATCAGCTTCAAGCTGTTGCTGCTTTTTCTTCAGGCTATTTGCCGTGGCCATAAGCCAGCCCTTGAAGCGCTCTTGCTCGACGGGGTCCTCAGGCATGATAAATTCTTCATCGTCGAGGCTCGCCTCGTCTTCGGAGAGAGGCATGTAATTGTCCTCCTCCGGTTCTCCATCTGCTGCCCGCTCTGGAGGGCTAGCTTGTTCATCCTCCGGCTCTACATCGTGCTGGAGGGGATTGTTGTTGTCTTCGGCACTATCCGGAGTGTTATTATCTCCTGTGTCGGTATCACTACTTTTTTTGTGGCGGGACTTAGAGCGGCGCCGCTGACGTCGGCGCTTGGGTTGCTTGTTGGAGGGGTAATCCTCCGTTGTTTCGTCGCCATTGCCTTCTTTGGGGGTGTCCACCATGTATATATCATATGCTGAGGTGGCGGTCCAGCACCGTATGGGCGGTGGTTCCTGTTCGTCTCCTGCACCGTCGTCCATACTGTCAAAGTCTTCGGAGTCAAAGTTGAGCATGTCGGTTAAGTCGTCAAGAGTGGCTACTAAGTGGGTGGTGGGTGGGCAGCGAATTTCTTCGTTGTCCGCATCCCATGCTAGCCGGACATAGTTCGGCCAAGGTTCTCCTGACATGGAGAGAGACCTTAATGTATTTAGCAGATCGCTGAAAGGCGAGTGTTGAGAGATATCCGCGGAGGTGAACTCCATGATCGGCGCCCAGTCGGGTTCGACGGGCACGGATGTAAGCGGCTCGGAGTCCGTGGACGGAGATGAATCCAGTGGTTCGGCGACACGGCTCTCGTAAGGGGTAAAGTCAGCATCCGACTCTATTGCCGCTGAGAGCGCGACCTCCATGGCGGGGTCTATCCCTCCGCTCTCGGATGACGCGATTTGCTCCGGATTGATAGCCGGAGTAGTTGCAGATGCGATCTCCTGAATACTGTGCGACGATAGAGTTATGTCATGCTCATCGTAAATGTGCGGCGCACCTGACACAGGCTCGAATCCATCGAAGATCAAGTCTCCGCGAATGTCGGCAGTGTAGTTCAAGTTTCTGAATCTGGCCTGATGGCCAGGGGCGTAGCTCTTGATCTGCTCCAGATGGCCAAGCGAATTGGCCCGCAGTGTGGAGTCACCGAATACAAGGATCTATCCGGGGAGGAAAACCTCACCCTGGACCGCATCGCTACCGATGATCGAAGGAGCCATCAAGCCTTATGGTGATGACATAGTGGAACTCTCGATGAAAGCACCAATGTCGGTGTCAAAACCGGCGGATCTCGGGTAGGGGGTCCCGAACTGCGCGTCTAAGGTGGATGGTAACAGGAAGCAGGGGACACGATATTTACCTAGGTTCGGGCCCTCTTGATGGAGGTAATACCCTATGTCCTGCTTGATTGTTCTTGATGATATGAGTATTACAAGAGTTGATCTACCACGAGATCGTAGAGGCTAAACCCTAGAATCTAGCCTATCGTATGATTGTATGTTGTCCTACAGACTAAACCCTCCTGTTTATATAGACACCGGAGGGGGCTAGGGTTACATAAGGTCGGTTACAAGGGAGGAGATATACATATCCGTATTGCCTAGCTTGCCTTCCACGCCAAGTAGAGTCCCATCTGGACACGGGACGAAGTCTTCAATCTTATATCTTCATAGTCCAACAGTCCGGCCAAAGGATATAGTCCGGCTGTCCGGAGACCCCCTAATATAGGACTCCCTCAGGGGGCGACAGTGGCTGGCCTGCTTCCCACGCCGAAGTTGACAGGACAGCCACCAAGGTCCCCATCCATCTTCATGCCCTTTGGGCAGGCTTGATTCCCCCTTCTCCAATTTCTTCAATGCGGTGCTCTCGCATTACCAGATCAATGTGTTGCATCTCGATCCCCAATCCATCATTCTCCTTGCTGTCTTTGCCTTCGTCTGCAAAGCCATGGTGGGCATTGCCCCTTCCGTGGCCCTGCTTCGCCACTTCTTCTCGCTACACCTGACAGATCCTCTCCAGCGCTTAGGGTGTGTATCCCTTCAGGCCGTCGCGGTGACGGCCGGCTCGGGGATCGACTTCGAGCTCTCATCGGTCGTCGGAGGCTTCAAGAAGAGGTCGGTGTTTGTGGACGTTGGCGTGCACAGCCCCCTGCTGCTCCCACGGATTCCAGCTGCTCCGAGCTCCGGCTGGGGGCACGTGAAGCTCACTGATCGGTGGCTCACCCATGTTTGGCACCGGCTTGCCAGGCTGAAGGACCTCGGAGTGACGGCGTCCATGGTGGTGAAGGATTTCATCCGATGTTTCATCGCTCTGCTTCAGCGCCACGCCCGGCAAATGTGGACCTTCTCCGGCTACGGGGACTGAGGGAGTCCTGGATTAGGGGGTCCTCAGACAGCCGGACTATATGCTTTGGTCGGACTGTTGGACTATGAAGATACAAGATTGAAGACCCCGTCCCGTGTCCGGGTGGGACTCTCCTTTGCATGGAAGGCAAGCTTGGCAGTTCGGATATGTAGATCTCCTCCCTTGTAACCAACTCTGTGTAACCCTAGCCCCCTCCGGTGTCTATATAAATCGGAGGGTTTAGTCCGTAGGACAACAACAATCATAATCATAGGGTAGCTTCTATGGTTTAGCCTCTACGATCTCGTGGTAGATCAACTCTTGTAATACTCATATCATCAAGATCTTTCAAGCAGGATGTACGGTATTACCTCCATCGAGAGGGCCCGAACCTGGGTAAACATTGTGTCCCCTACCTCCTGTTACCATCCGCCTTAGACGCACAGTTCGGGACCCCCTACCCAAGATCCACCGGTTTTGACACCGACATTGGTGCTTTCATTGAGAGTTCCACTATGTCGTCACTGTAAGGCTTGATGGCTCCTTCGATCATCAGCAACGATGCGGTCCAGGGTGAGGTTTTTCTCCCCAGACAGATCTTCATATTCGGCGGCTTCGTACTGCGGGCCAACTCGCTTGGCCATCTAGAGCAGATCGAGAGCTACGCCCCTGGCCATCAGGTCAGGTTTGGAAGCTTGAACTATACTGCCGACATCCGCGGAGACTTGATCTTCGATGGATTCGAGCCCATGTCAGGTTCGCTGCACAGTCACGATGAGCATGACTTAGCTCTGCCGCCGGACGGTGTTCGGGAGATCACACCTGTGGCTACTCCGGCCCTCAATCCGTAGCAAACGTGTCGTCCCAGGACGGGTGGATGGACCCTGCCACGGAGGCCGCACACTCATCGGCGATAGAGCCGAATACTAACTCCACCTCCTATGAGACCTATGTTGTCAGACCCTTGGATTCGTCCCCGGCCATAGGCTCCATACCGCCTGCGTCCGTGCCTATCGAATCTGATTGGGCACCGATCATGGAGTTTACCTCCATGGATATTTTTCAGCACTCGCCCTTGGGCGACGTACTAAATTCATTGAGGTCTCTCTCCTTGTCAGGAGACCCTTGGCCGAACTATGTCCGGCTTGAGTGGGAAGTGGACGACGAAGAAATTCATTCCCCACCACCCACCCACTTAATAGCCACTGTCGACGACTTAACCGACATGCTTAATTTTGGCTCCGAAGACATCGACGGTATGGACGACGATGCAGGAGAGGAACAGGAACCACCGCCCATAGGGTGCTGGACAGCCACCACTTCATCACACGATATATACATGGCGGATACACCCAAAGAAAACAATGACAAGGAATGGAAGGATGCAGCGGAGGATAATTCCCTCGAGAAGCAACCAAAGCGGTGACGTAAGCGTCGCTCCAAATCCCGCCTCGACAAAAACAGCGATAACAGCGCAAGAAAGAATAATACCCCGGTCGACTCCAAAGCAAGCGACGACTACATGGACCCAGCGACAGAGCAGGATGAACTATTGGACGGCAAACATAGTACGGAGCCGCTGTCCGATCACGGCGACGCCGAGGGTAAAGCTCATCAACCTGTCTCTGGAGAGGAGAACAGTCCGGACGACGAGGCACACATCATCGCTGAAAGGAACTCGGAGCAAGAGGACCTCCATAGAAGGCTTATTGCCACTGCGAGGAGTCTGAAGAAGCAGAAACAAAGGCTTAAGGCCGCGCAAAATACACTCAATAGTAGATGGAACAAAGTGCTCGGCACTGAAGAAAAGAACGGGGGCAGTCGCCACACAAAGAGCTATCCAAAGCGCAAGCTGCTGCCCGAATTCGATGACGAGGCCTTAGAGCCTATAAAGCCGAAAAATAAAACGGCTGATCAGTCGGATCGACCACCCCGTGGCCGCGATAGGGCGGCTAACGATGTCGAACATAAGTCAGTGCACGATTTATGTGAGGACTTGCACCAAAAATCCGGTCTGACCAGATCCATCTACGGATCTAGGAAGCGCGCTCCGGCACAGAATCAAAATAGAAAACTACAACCGTCAGAACGCCATGGCACATCCAAATACAGGGGTGCCGCACACCCCCTATGCTTCACCGATGAGGTGCTGGATCACGAATTTCCCGAAGGATTCAAACCCGTGAACATAGAGGCATACGACGGAATGACAGACCCTAGGGTCTGGATTGAGGACTTTATCCTTCATATCCACATGGCTCGCGGAGATGATCTCCACGCCATAAAATACTTACCCCTCAAGTTGAAAGGACTAGCTCGGCACTGGCTGAAGAGCCTCCCCGAAAACTCAAATGGAAGTTGGGAAGAGCTCGAAGATGCTTTTAGGGCTAATTTTCAAGGGACCTATGTCTGACCTCCGGATGCAGACGATCTAAGTCATATAATTCAACAGCCTAAAAGCTTTAGAACAGATTCCTCACTAAGAAGAATCAAATCGTCGACTGCCCGGATGCCGAAGCCTTAACGGATTTCAAACACAGTGTCCGGGACGAATGGCTCGCCAGACACCTCGGCCAGGAAAACCCGAGGACAATGGCAGCCCTCACAAGCCTCATGACCCGCTTTTGCACAGGCGAAGACAGTTGGCTGGCCCGTAGCGGCACCAGCAACCCAGGCACATCCGAAGTCAGGGATGGCAATGGAAAACCACGCCACAATAAAAGCAAGCGTCGAAACAATGAAGACAGCCCAGATAACACGGTAGTAAATGCCAGATTGATGGGGCTCTCGACCCGATCAATGGAAAAAGCCATTTAAAGGCAGCAAAGACGGACCGTCCAGCCTAAACAAGATTCTAGACGGATTATGTCATATTCATGGCACCTCCGACAAACCGGCAAATCACACCAACAGGGAATGATGGGTCTTCAAGCAGGCCGGCAAGCTAAACGCCGACCACAAGGGGAGGGAGACACCAAGCAAAGACGAGGATGAGCCTCGCCAGCCGAACACTGGGGGACAGAAAAAAAATCCCACCAGAGGTCAAAACAGTGAACATGATTCACGTAACGAAGAGGAGGAGCAAACACGCACTCCGAGACACATGCGCCATAGAGCCCGTCACCCCAATTTCAACCCCTGGTCGGCCTGCCCGGTCACCTTTGATCATAGGGATCACCCAACTAGTATCCGGCACGGAGGATCGGCTGCCTTGGTACTGGACCCAATAATTGACGGATACCATCTCACCCGAGTCCTTATGGACGACGGCAGTAGTCTTAATCTGATATATCAGGACACAATCCGCAAAATGGGGATAGACCGGACAAGAATCAGCCAAAGCAATACTACCTTTAAAGGAGTAATACCAGGCCCAGAGGCCCGTTGCACGGGCTCTCTAATACTAGAGGTTGTATTCGGTTCTCTCGACAACTTCCGAAGTGAAAAGTTAACCTTCGACATCGCTCCGTTTCGAAGCGGCTATCAAGCACTACTCGAAAGAACAGCCTTCGCTCGTTTCAATGCAATACCACATTACGCTTATCTTAAGCTTAAGATGCCCGGTCCACGTGGCATCATCATAGTTAGCGGAAACACAGAACGTTCCTTATGTGCGGAAGAATGTGTGGCGGCTTTGGCAGCCGAACACTGAGCGGCCTCTCCAACCAGAATAAATGATTGGTCGTCAAGACTGCGGACACGGCTAGATGAGTCTGGCGCACCACTAGCTGTAATAGCTCAAATAAACCTAAGGCTGGGTTGATAGATATACCCCCATGGGTGGTGCTAGGGGCTTCCCACAAGTACAAAGGACTACAATTCGACTTGATCTAATTTAAATTGAATTTTAATGGTTTATTAAGAATAACCAATTTTTTGCACGAAAACTTTCACCTGGGCCTTTCTCTCTTACAGATGATCATCGTGCTACACCCTTCCAGGATACGGCACAACGGGGACACAGGCGCAGACATGTAGCAGGGCCTCGTTCAAAGGTTTCTTTTTAGATTAAGACCTTGTGTAAACCTTTTTTACTGTCTCTTGTTGCTTCACACCCTCAGGATACTCAACATAACCAAGAGGGATGCTGGAGTTATTGACATTTTCGTCACGTCAGACTAATGCACGTACCTGGAAATTCAGGGATGCTGGAGTTATTGACATTTTTGTCACGTCAGACTAATGCACGTACCTGGAAATTCAGGGCTTATTATCGAGGGCGTTACTCAGCCCAATATGCATTGTAAAGACCGAATACCTTAGGGAGTGTTCGGTGTCGCGAGTTTGGGCTTATATGCATCAACTCTGAATCATGTCTTTGGTCAATAGTTGGGTTTGCCCGGCTCCCGTGTTTTGCTACCTTATGTTCCGCTCTATCGTCTAAGGTGGCACCGGGAGAACTACTACGATTGTGCCCTGGTTCATCTGGATGAGCACCTTAGTAGAGAAAGCCGAAAACTGACTATCATGATAAAACGCGAGACTGGTCAACCACTCGAGGACTCAGCGGAATCTTCGTGATTCTTCCACTTTAACAAAGGACCGGTTTCCCGGTCATGTATGTACGCGCACCATATTCGGGTAAGCGCAAAAATACCAGGGGTTATATAGTAGCCCCACTGTCAAACTCATATGGCTAAGTGAAAGTGTTAAAGCAATATAGTCTGATTGCCTTGTTCATCGTGCTATCACCTCCTTAATGGACCAAGACGTTGGATCAAGTGTGAATACGCGCTTTTCCGAACACCCCTGCATTATATGCGTGGGGGCTGAAGCCGACGACTGCAAACTTTCAAGGTATATACATACATAAAACGGCTGCACAGGAGGCATCATAATACTTTCAGGCAAAAGTATAAACACAGCCTTTACATTCCAAATAGCATTGTTTTTACAATTGGGATACACGTCACTCGAACATAATACTCTTTGAGCATTGAGCCTCTATTAAATGAGCGCCTTCTAGGACTTCTCCAAAATAGTGCTCGGTCAAGCCCTGGCCTACGGCCGGACCCCGGTTTGCAATAGCGATGGCATCCATCTCTGCCCAGTATGTCTTAACACGGCAAGAGCCATCCGCGCACCCTCTATGCACGCCGACCTCTTTACAGCATCGATATGAGGCACAACACCAAAGAATCGTTGCACTAAACTAAAATAACTATTCGGCCTTGGTCCTTCCGGCCAAAGATGATCCACGACAGACCTCATGGCAAGCCCGGACAACCTATGGAGCTCAGCCCACTCGGCCACTTGCTCATTTAACAGCAGCGGACGCGTCGGAGCACTGAACTGCAACCAGAACAACTTTTCCACTTCGTGATCTTTTTGATCTTTGAAAAACGCAGTCGCATCAGCACCACTCATTGCCAAATCTGAATATGCGTCTGCAGCACTCCATAATTGACCCAAAGGGGCATACTTCGGATCTCCGAACTTCGTCCACAACAAAAAGGGCTTCTCAGCCGTGATATCTCCGGCTTGACGGAGCTCCTCCTTCGCCTCTCTGATTTCAGAACGGGTTTCCTTGGTTGCTTCCACGACTCTCTTCAGGTCAGCCGCTCTCGCTTGGTTTCCCTTTCAAGAAGCTCATATCGGCCGGCGGCATCTTTCAGCTCATCAGCCATCTTGGCTATTTTATCTTCACTCTTGCGATGAGCAGCCTGTTCGGCTCTTAAGTCTTCTGCTGCCTTTAGGACGGCCACATCACTCCTCCTGGCTTGTTCCTTGGCTCGGGAAAGTTCCCCCCGAAGGGTCTCCACGGCGGCAGCTCCATCTGTAGTCACAACATATTATAGATACTAGCATCATGCTCCTCTTAATATTTGTTGACCACCCGAAAATACATACCATGTGCCTCGTCAAGCCGCTTGTTCACAAGCGCAATGTCGGCATCTGCCGCATCAAGTTGCCGGCTCAAACCAGCAAACTCAGCAGTCCAGCCAGCTACCGGACCGTCAGCCGCCTGCACATGAAAGTAGTGCGATTATTACCTGGGACTATGATCCTCTGTTTGCTACATCTGGATAGCAACCAGAGTCTTAGGGGCTACTATCTGTATAGACCACACCTAGCGTGTGCGGTACCGTCAAAACATTTATATATTACTTTGTGTACCTCAAAGCCTCTTAGCAGGCTCGTAAAAGCCTCATGCAACCCACTTGTGGCGGATGAGATCCTCTCAACCACCGTACTCATTAAAGTACGATGCTCCTCTGAAATAGCCACTCTCTCCAAAAGACTCATCGGTGCGTCCGGTTGCCCACCGGACAGTCCCGGACTCTTTTTCTTGCTCTCCATAGGAGACGAATATTCCGGACTGCGGGTGGCCGAAGGGTTACCTTCTGGCCTTGGCGGATCAGGAGAAACCCTTCGTGATGACACCTCAGGGTCGTCCGCCCAAGGAGGCGGGGAGGCAGGGGGAGGCGTTTCGCTCTCAATCATCTCCGGAAGAAGATCCCCTGAAGACGAACTCTTCTGAGAAAGGCTACGAGTTGGACTGCAAGATATATGTCTCGGTTATTGTCCTTGGAGATAAAGCAGGATATATTTACCAAAAGTACTCTTGATTCACTTACAGCTCGGTGGAGGGCTGGCCCCCTTGCGGCACTGTGCGGTAAGGACGCCCTCCGGGGCAGTGCCTCCTTTCGAAGGTTTCTTCCCTCGTCTGGAACCTTTCGTTTCCAAGTCATCAGAGCCAGTCCTTTTCCTTCCTTGGGGAGAGGGGATTCTAGATTCTTCTCTCCAATCATCCTCCTTCGTGGAGACACTAATCCCCCCGGTTTGGACGAGTAAAGCGTGAGGCCCACTTTCGGCTTCTTTATCCCTCCTTTTATCTTCCCCTGATGGCACTTGATAAAGTGCGTGCTCGAGCATCCTAGCTAGTACAGGATCCGGTGAGCCTTCGGGAAGGGGGGCCGAACACCTGATCATCTTCGCCTTTCTTATCCAGTCCTGGCCAAGATCGACTTTTTCAAAATGATGTTGTGACAAATAAAAAGACGGCATGTTCAGCCACAGAATTACTCACCTGGGTATATAGATGGTTGCAGTTGAGACCCGGATCCTCGGTGGTGTCCGTACACTTTATTCGTGATCCTAAGAACAATCCATACATCTCTTCGAGTGTCATGCCGAAGAACTGCTAAATAGCTCGCGGTCCCTCCGGGTTGAACTCCCACATACGGAGAGATCGACGTTGACATAGCAGGACCCGACAAACTAGCATGACTTGCATTACCATGACAAGGCCGACATCTCTCTTGAGGAGATCACGGATGTGACTCTGCAATGTCAGCACGTCATTAACTGGCCCCCAGTCCAGCCCCTTGTTGACCCATGACGCCAGTAGCGGCAGGGGGGTCGAACTGAAGGCGGGGGGGCTACCCACTTAGTACTTCGGGGAGCTGTGATATAAAACCACTCCCGCTGCCATAAGGTGGACACCTCCGGGAAGGAACCCTTTGGCCATGGGGTATCAACGCCTTTGCTTATTCTGGCACCTCCGCATTCTGCGTGTCGCCCATCGATCGTCTTCGGCTTCACATTGAAGGTCTTGAGCCATAAGCCGAAGTGTGGGGTGATGCGGAGGAAGGCCTCACATACGACGATAAACGACGAGATGTGAAGGATGGAATATGGGGCTAGATCATGGAAATCGAGCCTGTAATAGAACATAAGCCCTCTAACAACGGGATCAAGACTAAAACCTAGCCCTCTGAGGAAGTGGGAAACAAATATGACCCTCTCGTTGGGTTTGGGAGTGGGGATGACCTGCCCTTGAGCAGGCAGCCTGTGCGAGATTTCGGCGGTCAGATACCTGGCTTCTCTTAACTTCTTGATGTCCTCCTTTGTGGCAGAAGAGGCCATCCACTGGCCTTGAAGGTTGGATCCGGACATGGTTGAAGGTCCGAAGCACTTAGCCTAAGCTTTGGGTGTTGGAACTCAAGGTGGGGGGAGGGAAGGATCGAGCATGAGAAGAAAAGGACAGACCTTGGCCCCTTTATAAAGAGGGCGAATATCACGCGTCCTCCGCGTGCCCGTTTGAAACTTGCCTAAAATCGAGGAGTCATATTAACAAACACGGTTGGGTTACCCACGCCCGTATTGATGAGAATCCCGTGATAGGGGGACACGATCTCTGCTTCAACAAGAGGTGCCAAGAAAACTGCCTCGCAACACGTGCAATGGCAGGCAGGGAAAAACGGTTCGTAATGACCGGGCCATGGCGTGATGTCACGTTGTGAAAAGTTGTCAGCAGATTTGATTTGTGGAATAATATACTCTCTATGGTGGTATTTGGTTTTTTTTTTGCAGAGCCGGACACGATCATTGTGTTCAAAATCTTCTATGGAGTATTCGGAGAAGGAACCCGCCTTGCAATGCCGAAGATAATCTGCGTGCCGGACTCATCGTCATTGAAGCCTGGTTCAGGGGCTACTAAGGGAGTCCTGGATTAGGAGGTCCTCGAACAGCCGGACTATATGCTTTGGCCGGACTGTTAGACTATGAAGATACAAGATTGAAGACCTTGTCCCGTGTCCGTGTGGGACTCTCCTTTGCGTGGAAGGCAAGCTTGGCAGTTCGGATATGTAGATCTCCTCCCTTGTAACCGACTCTATGTAACCCTAGCCCCTTCGGTGTCTATATAAACCGGAGGGTTTAGTCCGTAGGACAACAACAATCATAATCATAGGCTAGCTTCCAGGGTTTAGCCTCTATGATCTCGTGGTAGATCAACTCTTGTAATACTCGTATCATCAAGATCAATCAAGCAAGACGAAGGGTATTACCTCCATCGAGAGGGCCCGAACCTGGGTAAACATTGTGTCCCCTGCCTCCTGTTACCATCCGCCTTAGACACACAGTTCGGGACCTCCTACCCGAGATCCGCCGGTTTTGACACCGACAGGGACCGCATGAGGCTTCAGGCTCCGGCTCTTCCTCCTGAGGTGCGGCGCATGATGCTCAAGCTCCTGACGGGCGACCCGATGCCAACCAACCTGCCGGAGGAGGGCTGTCTTCTGTACTGCAGTTCGAACAAGGTGGAGTTTGTGAAGCAGATGCCCCTCTTCGACGAATGGGGACCGCACCCAGGTGGCCTTAAAGGGCCACGCAAGAGCCCCATCTTCGTGGCCCCCTGCCTGCCGCCAGCGCGACGCCCGCCCCAGGGGCGGGCGTAGGGGGCGGTCACTGTTGAGCAATGGAGGCGGTGCTGCTGAGGAACCGGCACCACTCGGGGCTCCTAAGTTGCCGTCCTCCGGGACCCTGGAGAGCCGTCTTGAGGAAGCGGTCGGGGGGTCGACGCAGTCTGATGCTCCTGAGGCTGGAGCTCCCGAGGCCCCGGTGAACCGCCATGAGGCGAGTACCAAGGTCTCTGCGCGGTCCAGCACCCCTGAGGTCGCCTCCTCACGACTCACACCATCCGCGCGCGGCCTTGGTGACCGCGCCTAGGGCTTTGGACGGCTCCGACCAAACTTCGAGGTGCTTCGCAAGAGGAAGGGGTCGCCAGGCTGCAGTGGTGACGCCTTCCGGCCACTGAAGCAGAGGAAGTACATTGCTATTGATGAGTAAGTACATTATCTTTGTAATTTCTTGAGCGCCGCTTCTCCACCTGACCATAGTTCTTCAGGTCCCCTTCCGCCATGGCGATGGAGTCTCCCGAGAAGCAACCTTCGCCTGCTTCGGGCTCTTTGCTGACTCTGAGTGCCTCCAGTCGACCCGCCACGTGCGACGCGAGGCCTGCTGGGAAGGCGGACGCGCCAGCCTAGCGTCTTGACCCCGCGCTCTTGTCGTCCCTCCTTCGCGGCTCGGCCTGGGGTGCGGGGAGTGTGCCGAGGGCCCCTCCAATGGTGCTTGCCCGCAGTTGGGCGACCTCAGTCTTGGCCTCACCTTTGAGTGTCGAGGCCCCGCCCCACTAGGCCTGCGCCGAGGTCCGGAGGGCGGCCAGAAGGGCACCGGCCTCCAGCCCCCTGCTGAGGGCAGACGAGCCGCTTCGAACTTCTCCAACACAGCTTGGCACAGAGGACGAACTCAGCCATGTGTTCAAGCCAGCACGCGAGCGCAGAGTAGTCCGTCATGAGCTCTTTCGGGAGGCGATGGGTGCGCTGAGCCGGCTCGGAGAAGAGCTTGTGGGCGTTGACGCCCACCTTGAAACCGAAGGCCTTTGGCTGGCGGGCGAATGGCATCAGCTGAAGGTGGCCATCGACCTTGGGCGTCTCCAGCACAAACACGCCAATGCGAAGGCCGAGGCATCCCTTGCTACCTCACGGGAGGCCAGCGCCCGGTCCCCGGAGGAGGCCAGGGAAGCCGGCCGTTGCCGTGAGGCCGCAGAGAAACGCGAAGGGGAGCTCCGGGCTCCGAATGCCTCCCTGGAGCGGCAGGTCGAGGCGCGCAGGGCCACCTTGGCATCGATGAAGGGGGCGCCTTCCAACGAGGAGGAGATCTTGAAGCGCGAGGAGGCGCTGGTGCTGGAGGCCACTAAGCGCAGCCTCGAGCTCGAATGGCTTGAGACGAGGGAGCGCCAGGTTGCCCAAGCGGAGGACGCAGCCACCGCGCATGAAGCCAGGATCCAGGAGGAGGTCAATCGCAGGGTGGCGGAGGCTCGAGCAGATCTTGCCAGCAGATACGACCTGAAGCTGAAGCTCGAGGAAGCCGAAGCTGAGGGCAGAACCACCGCCCTCAGGTCAAGGTTGGATGAAGCGGAACGGCGCGAGAAGGACACTGCAATGGCCCTGGTCTCCGTCCAGGCCGAGTTGGCCTCCGCCCGCGCTGAACTGCTCCCGCTCCAGCGGTGGGTTGCTGATGCTGAGTCCCTCACGCAGCAAAGCAGGGAGGAAGCGCTCCGCCGGCAGATATTACTGCGCGAGCATACTCCCATGCTCTGGGCCCTCAGGGTGAGGGCCAACCAAGTGTTGGGTGCCATCTGGGACGAACACGCCCCTCACCCTCATGTAGAGACCTATGCCATCCATCTTTGCTTCTTCACCGACGTCGTGACCTGCCTAGAGGACCATGCTGAGAGGGCTCACGAACTCGTGGACGAAAAGAGCCGAGGCCTCCTTGGACGCTCGTTCTCCTGCATCTTCAGCAATCTTCAGAATGCCGACCCCAACTTCGACTTCGACGCCGCCATCACCCCAGTGCCCGGGGCTATCCGAGACTACCTGGCGCGCTGGTTGGTGATAACGTGGATGCAATGGTCAGAGCTTTCGCTTCCGATAATGACGCAGTGGTGGTCGTGGCGGATGAAGGCAGCGTGGTTGATGATGGTGAAGACGACGCTGGCAACGACGCCAGCAGCATGTTTGGGAGCGATTCAGAGGATGTTGCGAGCGACATGTCCTGTTGAGCCCGCGCTCCTTGTCTTCAACCTGCGCGCAAAAGCTTGGGCACAACCTTTCAAGATGTAAGAGCATTTTGGGGAGGGGAGCCCCTCATGTAATTAGACTATTGTTTTATTTCCTGAGCCATACTTAAGGCGTGCTTTTGCGAGTTCTCAAGTTCTTCTGCGAGTTTGCTGCATTGACTTACCTCAGTCTAGGCAGGCCTCAGACTGGTCTTGTAGTTGTGGATGTGCATTTCTCCCGAGGGGATTCCTTCACGGGCTCACGAGGTTTCGGGCTTCTGAGGAGCCTGCTAGTATGCCTAAGAGGGCCTCTCAAGAGACGAGCGTTAGATCATGGCGAGGTGTGCACGCATACCACGCCCAGCCCCTGCTCGTGAGGTGCCTATAAGGGGGGCAACAGGCGCTGGCCTCGAAACAAGGCACGAAGCCTAAAAACTAAGGAATCAACACGAACGAGAAAAGATGCCCCCCATGCTTGCCAATGAAAATACAACTTCAAGTTCAAATCCAAAAAGGCGGAAAATCGAGTTACAGAAAAGGGGTTGAAAGCAAATGGCCGCGTCCGGCACCTAGCTAGTCTTCTTGTCTTCTCACCAGCGCGAAGCCTAGTGCTTTCACTGGTCGTGAGCATAGTCATTGGGGGACAGTGTCGACGGCCAGCACTGAGGATGGTGCTTCCATTAGGACGTGGGCGGGAGCCCCCGAGGCCCGAGGGCGGCTCTCCGGAGACTCTGGGGCGTGTACAGCCCCACTCATTATTACGTGAGAGTGTCATGGGCGAAGACCTTCACAGGCATGAGCCTTGTTTCATATCGCCAGACGAGGGGCCCGCCTTGCACCACGCTCGACCACCGTTGGTGCGTCTAGAAACCAGGACAATGCCAAGGGGCAAAGGGGATGCTTGTAATGCCCTCGGCGACCACGGGCCCTATGCCGGGGGGAGGGCTCGCCGGCGCCTCCCCGGCAGAGGACCTACCTCCGGGCGATGCCTTGCCCCGCGCGACATGAGGGAGGGCCTTGCTCCGGACCCCTTCCATGCAGCCCCTAGCACGCTGCCCCTAGCTAGAGTGGGGCTGCCGTGCTAGGGTCGTCGTCCGCCGCTGCGGCCTGGTCCACCTGCGACCCATGGTTAGCATATGCCTGCTCCTGAGATACCAGTGGTACCCTGCGGTTGTTGTCATTGGTGGGGGCGGCGGGGCTCCTTGGTGGCAAATGGAAGGCCTCGACTTCCAGCATCTCTTCTTCCCATCTCGGCTCCTGGAACATGCAGGGGTCATCCTATGGCTTGTACTCTCGATCCACCATGCGGGGCACATAGGCTTCCTGAGCTGCCTCTCCGGAACCTTCGTCAAGACGCCATGTGCCCCATGACGCCAAGCCTGGTGCGCCTCCCTGGTGGCTGTAGGGTGGTGCCCCATTGGGGCCGTGAGGAGCAATGCCCGCACCTACGCCACCCGAGGGAGGAAAAGGCGTGGCCGGATGTCCGGCACCGTTGGTCGTGCTCGTGCTGCCGAGCCCTCTCGGTGCAGCTGGGAGCACGTGGGTAGGACGAGGCCTGGTGTGCGACCTGGCCACAACTTGAGATGTAAGTAGGGAGCAGAAAGGTGGCGTACCCCTGGTTGCAGCATCCAATAGCTCAGCGACGTGTTCCAGCAATGCATCGAGGTCGCTCTCCATCAGCCGGCACTACAGCAGCTCCCGCGCCACCACGAGCGCGGCTCACATGTTTGCTTGTTCCCGTCGGGTGTGTGGTGACGTCACTGCCGCGTTGCTTGAGGATCTTGCGGCGGCCCGCGCGCACCACGGTGTGAGGGTGGAGGCGTCAGTCCGCGCCGCCCGCGTCCCGCGGTGCTCGGTGGTGTGCGGGCCACCTGGAGTGCAGAGTTGAGGTCTCCTTGGGCGGACGGTGCCGCCCTGACGAGCCAAGCAGCCCAATGGTCGGCGTTGGTCCTTGGGTCGCAAGACATCGAGACCGCGGGGTGTTGGCGGATCAGCTGACGGAAGAGAGGCTTTGGTGCACCCCTACCTAGCGCGCCAAATGTCGGATCATGGGTTCCGAAAAACCCTTGAGGTTCGAACACTGGGGTGCTCATGAAGATCTCTCTCTCTCTCTCTTGCTCACTCTCGCAATGACCTCTAGGCCTAGCTCGCCGAACCCAATGAACAAGAGACACGAGAGTTTATACTGGTTTGGGCCACCATTGTGGTGTAATACCCTACTCTAGTGTGGTGTGGTGGATTGCCTCGTGGGCTAAGGATGAACTAGTACAAAGGATGAACAGCCTCCTGAGGAGAGGTGTTCTTGAGCTCGATGAGCTTGTGTGTGTGAGGATGGTATGAATGATCCTCCCTGCTAAGGTGGTGGCTAGTCCTATTTATAGGGGCCCTGGTCCTCTTCCCAAATGTTTAGGCGGGAAGGGATCCCGCAACGGCCAATTTTGAAGGGAGACAACTAGTACAAGTTATCCTGACAAAAGGTGGTCTTCGCTTGCCAAAGGCTCTGGTGGTGACGCCGTCGTGGGCTCCGCGATCACCTCCGTCCTGCCGTCCTACCGGTCTTGGTCTTATTGCACCGATATGGAAACCTTTGCCTGATGCCTCAGGACATCTCGCCTGCGCTTGCCTCTTTAGCACAAAAGAGGAAACTGGCACCCTGCGCCCGCTGGCACCCGCCTGGCCTTGGTCGTCATGGCTCACGTCACGCGAACCTCGTGAGGTGCCCCTTGCATAGATATCTCCGCTCCTCGTGAGCCGGCCTAAGGAGGCCGCCCTGGAGGAGGTCTTGGTGTCGTTCGCCTCATGAGGCTTGGCCCGTCGCGAGGGTCTTGAGTGGTTGCTGGTGAAGATGGGCCAAACCAGGCCGCCGGATGAGTCATGCCCTGGGCCGCAGGCAGGCAAGTCTGGGTACCCCCATTCCTAGGATGCCGACAGTTACCGGAACCCCCCAGGGAAGTTATGGGTCGTAATGGGCCATAAGGGAGTAGGAGAGGGTAGCCCACAAGGTGGCGCCCCCCCCCCCAAGGGAGTCTGAATT
This sequence comes from Triticum monococcum, assembly GCA_034509565.1. Classification (NCBI taxonomy): domain Eukaryota; kingdom Viridiplantae; phylum Streptophyta; class Magnoliopsida; order Poales; family Poaceae; genus Triticum; species Triticum monococcum. The sequence continues at coordinate 389,240,883 of CM067842.1, read as the reverse complement.
TGACTAGGGGGAGGGGATGCGGCTCCCTCTCCATCTCCTTCCCTCTTTCCCCCTCTTGGAATAGGAAAGGGGGTCCAACTAGGATGGGGAATCCTAGTTGGGCTCCCCCATTGGCGCGTGCCCTCATGGCCGCCGGCCTCCTCCCTCTCCTCCTTTATATACAGTGGCGGGGGCACCCCAAAGACACACCAAGATTTGTCTTAGCCGTGTGCGGTGCCCCCCTCCACAGTTTACCACCTCAGTCATATTCCCGTAGTTCTTAGGCGAAGCCCTACGCGGATCACAGCACCAACACTGTCGCCATGCAGTCGTGCTAACGGAACTCTCCATCGACCCTCTACTGGATCAAGAGCTCGAGGGACGTCATCATGCTGAACGTGTGCTCAACACGGAGGTGTCGTACGTTCGGTACTTGGATTGGTTGGATCATGAAGACGTTCGACTACATCAACCGCGTTAGCATAACGCTTCCGCTTTCGGTCTACGAGGGTACGTGGACACACTCTCCCCTCTCGTTGATATGCATCTCCTAGATAGATCTTGCATGATCGTAGGGATTTTTTTGAATTACTACGTTCCCCAACAGTGGTATCCGAGCCGGGTCTATGCGTAGATGATATGCACGAGGTAGAACACAAAGAGTTGTGGGCGATAATAGTCATACTGCTTACCACCAACGTCTTACTTTGATTTGGCAGTATTGTTGGATGAAGCGGCTCGAACCGACATTACATGACCGCGTTCATGAGACTGGTTCTACCGACGTGCTTTGCACACAGGTGGCTGGCGGGTGTCTGTTTCTCCAACTTTAGTTGAATTGAGTTTGACTACGATCGGTCCTTGTTGAAGGTTAAAACAGCACACTTGACGAAAAATCGTTGTGGTTTTGATGCGTAGGTAAGAACATTTCTTGCTAGAAGCCCGTAGCAGCCATGTAAAACTTGCAACAACATAGTAGAGGATGTCTCACTTGTTTTTGCAGGGCATGTTGTGATGTGATATGGTCAAGACTTCATGAGATATAAATTGTTGTATGAGATGACCATGTTTTGTAACAGTTATCGGCAACTGGCAGGAGCCATATGGTTGTCGCTTTATTTTATGAAATGCAATCGCCATGTAATTGCTTTACTTTATCACTAAGCGGTAGCGATAGTCATAGTAGCAATAGTTGGCGAGACGACAATGATGCTACGATGGAGATCAAGGTGTCAAGCCGGTGACAATGGAGATCATGACGGTGCTTTGGAGATGGAGATCAAAGGCACAAGATGATGATGGCCATATCATGTCACATATTTTGATTGCATGTGATGTTTATCCTTTATGCATCTTATTTTGCTTAGTACAACGGTAGCATTATAAGATGATCCCTCACTAAATTTCAAGGAACAAGTGTTCTCCCTGAGTATGCACTATTGCTACAGTTCGTCATGCCGAGACACCATGTGATGATCGGGTGTGATAAGCCCTACATTCACATACAACGGGTTCAAGCCAGTTTTGCACGCGCAGAATACTCAGGTCAAACTTGACGAGCCTGGCATATGCAGATATGGCCTCGGAACACTGAGACCGAAAGGTCGAACATGAATCATATAGTAGATATGATCAACATAGTGATGTTCACCATTGAAAACTACTCCATCTCACGTGATGATCGGACATGGTTTAGTTGATATGGATCACGTGATCATTTAGATGACTAGAGGGATGTCTATCTAAGTGGGAGTTCCTTAGTAATATGATTAACTGAACTTTAATTTATCATGAACTTAGTACCTGATAGTTTTTTTGCATATCTATGTTGTTGTAGATCAATGGCTCGTGCTACCGTTCCCTTGAATTTTAATGCGTTCCTAGAGGAAGCTAAGTTGAAAGATGACGGAAACAAATACACGGACTGGGTCCGTAACTTGAGGATTATCCTCATTGTTGCATAGAATAATTACGTCCTGGAAGCACCGCTAGGTGCAAGACCCGCTGCAGGAGCAACTCCGGACGTTATGAACGCCTGGCAGAGAAAAACTGATGACTACTCGATAGTTCAGTGTGTCATGCTTTACGGCTTAGAATTGGGACTTCAAAGACATTTTGAACGTCATGGAGCATATGAGATGTTCCAGGAGTTGAAGTTAATATTTCAAGCAAATGCCCAAGTTGAGAGATATGAAGTCTCCAACAAGTTCTACACCTGCAAAATGGAGGAGAATAGTTCTATCAGTGAACACATACTCAGAATGTCTGGGTACCATAACCACTTAACTCAGCTGGGAGTTAATCTTCCGGATGATAGTGTCATTAGCAGAGTTCTTCAATCACTGCCAGCAAGCAATAAAGGCTTCGTGATGAACTATAATATGCAAGGGATGGAAAAGACAATTCCCGAGCTCTTTGTGATGCTAAAGGTTGTGGAGGTAGAAATCAAGAAGGAGCATCAAGTGTTGATGGTGAACAAGACCACTAGTTTCAAGAAAAAGGGCAAAGGGAAGAAGGGGAACTTCAAGAAGAACAGCAAGCCAGTTGCTGCTCAAGGGAAGAAGCCCAAGTGTGGACCTAAGCCTGAAACTAAGTGCTTCTACTACAAAGGGACTGGTCACTAGAAGCGGAACTGACCCAAGTATTTGGCGGATAAGAAGGATGGCAAAGTGAAAGGTATATTTGATATACATGTTATTGATGTGTACCTTACTAATGCTCGTAGTAGCGCCTGTGTATTTGATATTGGTTCTGTTGCTCATATTTGCAACTTGAAACAGGGGCTATGGATTAAACAAAGATTGGCTAAGGACGAGGTGACGATGCATGTGGGAAATGGTTCCAAAGTCGATGTGATCTCCGTCGGCACGCTGCCTCTACATCTACCATCGGAATTAGTTTTAGACATAAATAATTGTTATTTGGTGCCAGCGTTGAGCATGAACATTATATCTGGATCTTTTTTGATGCGAGACAGTTATTCATTTAAATCAAAGAATAATGGTTGTTTTATTTATATCACTTTTATGGTCATGCACCCTTGATGAGTGGTCTATTTTTGTTGAATCTCGATTGTAGTGATACACATATTCATAATATTGAAGCCAAAAGATGCAAAGTTAATAATGATAGTGCAACTTATTTTTGGCACTGCCGTTTAGGTCATATTGGTGTAAAGCTCATGAAGAAACTCCATGCTGATGGGCTTTGGAATCACTTGATGCTTGCGAACCATGCGTCATGGGCAAAATGACTAAGACTCCATTCTCAGGAACAATGGAGCGAGCAATAGACTTATTGGAAATAATACATACTGATGTATGCGGTCCGATGAGTGTTGAAGCTCGCGGAGGGTATCATTATTTTCTGACCTTCACAGATGATTTGAGCAGATATGGGTATATCTACTTAATGGAACATAAGTCTGAAACATTTGAAAAGTTCAAAGAATTTCAGAGTGAAGTGGAAAATCATCGTAACAAGAAAATAAAGTTTCTACGATCTGATCGTGGAGGTGAATATTTGAGTTATGAGTTTGGTCTTCATTTGAAGCAATGTGGAATAGTTTCACAACTCACGCCACTTGGAACACCACGGCGTAATGGTGTGTCCGAACATCGTAACCGTACTTTATTAGATATGGTGCGATCTATGATGTCTCTTACCGATTTACCGCTATCGTTTTGGGGTTATGCTTTAGAGACGGCTGCATTCACATTAAATAGGGCACCATCTAAATCCGTTGAGACGACACCATATGAACTGTGGTTTGGGAAGAAACCTAAGTTGTAGTTTCTTAAAGTTTGGGGTCGCGATGCTTATGTGAAAAAGCTTCAACCTGATAAGCTCGAACCCAAATTGAAGAAATGCGTCTTCATAGGATACCCAAAGGAGACTGTTGGGTACACCTTCTATCACAGATTCGAAGGCAAGATATTCGTTGCTAAAATGGGTCCTTTCTAGAGAAGGAGTTTCTCTCGAAAGAGGTGAGTGGGAGGAAAGTAGAACTTGATGAGGTAAGTGTACCTTCTCCCGAATTGGAAAGTAGTTCATCACAGAAATCGGTTCTAGTGATTCCTACACCAATCAGTGAGGAAGCTAATGATGATGATCATGAAACTTCGGGTCAAGTTACTATCGAACCTCGTAGGTCAACCAGAGTATGATCCGCACCAGAGTGGTACGGTAATCCTATTCTGGAGGTCATGTTACTTGACCATGACGAACCTACGTACTATGAGGAAGCGATGATGAGCCCAGATTCTGCGAAATGGCTTGAGGCCATGAAATATGAGATGGGATCCATGTATGAGAACAAAGTGTGGACTTTGGTTGACTTGCCCGATGACTGACAAGACATAGAGAATAAGTGGATCTTCAAGAAGAAGACTGACGCTGACGGTAATATTGCTGTCTACAAAGCTCGACTTGTTGCGAAAGGTTTTCGACAAGTTCAAGGAGTTGACTACGATGAGACCTTCTCACCCGTAGCGATGCTTAAGTCTGTCCGAATCATGTTAGCAATTGCCGCATTTTATGATTATGAAATTTGGCAAATGGATGTCAAAACTGCATTCCTTAATGGATATCTTAAAGAAGAGTTGTATATGATGCAACCAGAAGGTTTTGTCGATCCTGAAGGTGCTAACAAAATGTGCAAGCTCCAGCGATACATTCATGTGAACGAAATATGCCCTAGAGGCAATAATAAAGTTGTTATTTATATTTCCTCATAACATGATAAATGTTTATTATTCATGCTAGAATTGTATTAACCGGAAACTTAGTACATGTGTGAATATATAGACAAACAAAGTGCCCCTAGTATGCCTCTACTTAATTAGCTCGTTAATCAAAGATGGTTAAATTTCCTGACCATAGACATGTGTTGTCATTTGATGAACAGGATCACATCATTAGAGAATGATGTGATGGACAAGATCCATCTGTTAGCTTAACATAATGATAGTTTAGTTTTATTGCTATTGCTTTCTTCATGACTTATACATATTCCTTTGACTATGAGATTATGTAACTCCTGAATACCGTAGGAACACTTTGTGTGCTATCGAATGTCACAACATAACTGGGTGATTATAAGGATGCTCTGCAAATGTCTCTAAAGGTGTTTGTTGAGTTGGCATAGATCGAGATCAGGATTTGTCACTCCATGTATCGGAGAGGTGTCTCTGGGCCGTCTCAGTAATGCACATCACTATAAGCCTTGCAAGCAATGTAACTAATGAGTTAGTTATGGGATGATGCATTACAGAACGAGTAAAGAGACTTGCCGGTAACGATATTGAACTAGGTATGATGATACCAATGATCGAATCTCGGGCAAGTAACATACCGATGATAAAGGGAATAACGTATGTTGTTATGCGGTTTGACCGATAAAGATCTTCGTAGAATATGTAGGAGCCAATATGAGCATACAGGTTCCGCTATTGGTTATTGACTGGAGATGTGTCTCGGTCATGTCTACATAGTTCTCGAACCCGTAGGGTCCGCACGCTTAATGTTCGATGACGATTTGTCTTATGAGTTATGTGTTTTGGTGACCGACGTTTGTTCAGTGTCCCGGATGAGATCATGGACATAATGAGGAGTCTCGAAATGGTCGAGAGGTAAGGATTGATATATTGGAAGGTTATATACGGACACCCGGAATGGTTTGGAAAAAGATCGGGGATTTTTTGGAGTACCGGGAGGTTACCGGAACCCCCCCCCCCTCCCCCGGAAAGTTATTGGGCCTAATGGGCCATAGTGGAGGAGAGGAGGTGGGGCGCGCCCCCTTGCCCCAATCCAAATTGGACAAGGGGAGAGGGTGTGGCCCCCCTCTTTCCTTCTCCCTCTCCCTCCTTTCCCCTTTCCCCCTCTCCGTTGGAAGGAAAGGGGGATGAATCCTACTAGGTTTGGAGTCTTAGTAGGACTCCCCCCCCCTTGGCGCGCCTCCCCCTTGGCCGGCCTTCTCCTCCCCCCTCCTTTATATACGTGGGCATAGGCCACCCCAAAGGCACAACATCAATTGTCTTAGCCGTGTGCGGTGCCCCCCTCCACAGTTTACCACCTCGGTCATATTGTCGTAGTGCTTAGGCGAAGCCTTGCGCGGATCACATCATCAACACCATCACCACACCGTCGTGCTGACGAAACTCTCCCTCGACCCTCTACTGGATCAAGAGCTCGAGGGATGTCATCGTGCTGAACGTGTGCTGAACACGGAGGTGTCGTATGTTCGGTACTTGGATCGGTTGGATCGTCAAGACATTCGACTACATCAACCGCGTTACTAAACGCTTCCGCTTTCGGTCTACGAGGGTACATGGACACACTCTCCCATCTCGTTGCTATGCATCTCCTAGATAGATCTTGTGTGATCATAGGAATTTTTTTGAATTACTATGTTCCCCAACATTATGGACTAGTGCAAGCCTCTCGGAGTTGGAATATACGCTTTGATAGTGTGATCAAAGCATATGGTTTTATACAGACTTTTGGAGAAGCTTGTATTTACAAGAAAGTGAGTGGAAGCTTTATAGCATTTCTAATATTACATGTGGATGACATATTATTGATTGCAAATAATACGGAATTTCTAGATAGCAAAAAAGGATACTTGAATAAGAAATTTTCAATGAAAGACCTCGGTGAAGCTGCTTATATATTAGGCATCAAGATCTATAGAGATAGATCAAGACGCTTAATTGGACTTTCACAAAGCATACCTTGATAAAGTTTTGAAGAAGTTCAAAATGAATCAATGAAAGAAAGGGTTCTTGCCTTTGTTACAAGGTGTGAAGTTGAGTCAGATTCAATGCCCGACCAGTGCAGAAGATAGAGAGAAAATGAAAGTCATTCCCCATGCCTCGGCCATAGGTTATATCACGTATGCAATGCTTTGTACCAGACCTGATGTGTGCCTTCCTATAAGTTTAGTAGGGAGGTACCAAAGTAATCCAGGAGTGCATCACTGGACAGCGGTCAAGAACATCCTGAAATGCCTGAAAAGGACTAAGGATATGTTTCTCGTTTATGGAGGTGACAAAGAGCTTGTCGTAAATGGTTACGTCGATGCAAGATTTGACACTAATCTGGATGACTCTAAGTCACAAACCAGATACGAATTTATATTGAATGGTGGAGCTGTCAGTTGGTGCAGTTCCAAGCAAGGCGCGTGGAAGGATCTACGTGTGAAGCGGAGTACATAGCTGCTTCGGAAGCAGCAAATGAAGGAGTCTGGATGAAGGAGTTTAGATCTAGGTGTAATACCTAGTGCATCGGGTCCAATGAAAATCTTTGGTGACAATACTGGAGCGATTGCCTTGGCGAAGGAATCCAGATTTCACAAGAGAACCAAACACATCAAAAGACGTTTCAATTCCATCCGCGATCAAGTCAAGGAGGGAGACATAGAGATTTGCAAGATACATACAGATCTGAATGTTGCAGACCCGTTGACTAAGCCTCTCTCATGAGCAAAACATGATCAGGACCAAGACTCCATGGGTGTTAAAATCATTACTATGTAATCTAGATTATTGACTCTAGTGCAAGTGGGAGACTGAAGGAAATATGCCCTAGAGGCAATAATAAAGTTGTTATTTATATTTCCTTATATCATAATAAATGTTTATTGTCCATGCTATAATTTATTAACCGGAAACATTGTACATGTGTGAATACATAGACAAACACAGTATGCCTCTACTTGACTAGCTCGTTAATCAAAGATGGTTAAGTTTCCTGACCATAGACATGTGTTGTCATTTTATCAACGAGATCACATCATTAGAGGATGATGTGATGGACAAGACCCATCCGTTAGCTTAGCATAATGATCGTTTAGTTTTATTGCTATTGCTTTCTTCATGACTTATACATGTTCCTCTGACTATGAGATTATGCAACTCCCAAATACCGGAGGAACACCTTGTGTGCTATCAAACGTCACAACGTAACTGGGTGATTATAAAGATGTTCTATAGGTGTCTCCAAAGGTGTTTGTTGAGTTGGCATAGATCAAGATTAGGATTTGTCACTCCGTGTATCGGAGAGGTATCTCTGGGCCCTCTCAGTAATGCACATCACTATAAGCCTTGCAAGCAATGTGACTAATGAGTTAGTTGCGGGATGATGCATTACGGAACGAGTAAAGAGACTTGCCGGTAACGAGATTGAACTAGGTATGATGATACTGACAATCGAATCTCGGGCAAGTAACATACCGATGACAAAGGGAATAACGTATGTTGTTATGCGGTTTGAACGATAAAGATATTCGTAGAATATGTAGGAGCCAATATGAGCATCCAAGTTCCTCTATTGGTTATTGACCAGAGATGTGTTCCGGTCACGTCTACATAGTTCTCGAACCCAGACGGTCCGCACGCTTAACATTCGATGACGATTTGTATTATGAGTTATGTGTTTTGGTGACCAAAGTTTGTTTCAGAGTCCCGTATGAGATCACGGACATGACGAGGAGTCTCGAAATGGTCGAGAGGTAGAGATTGATATATTTGACGAAGGTATTCGGACACCGAAAAGGCTTCGGGACGTTTCGGATATTTATCGGGGAACCCAGGGGTTACCGGAACCCCCGGGGAAGTTATGGGCCTTAATGGGCCATAAGGGAGTAGGAGAGGGCAGCCCGTATGGTGCCCCCCCCCAAGGGAGTTTGAATTGGACTAGGGGAGGGGGTGCGGTCCCCTCTTTCCTCTCCCTCTCCCTCTCCTTCCCTCTTTCCTCCTCTTGGAATAGGAAAGGGAGTCCAACTAGGTTGGGAATCCTAGTTGGGCTCCCCCTTGGCGCGCCCCCTCATGGACGCCGGCCTCCTCCCTCTCCTCCTTTATATATGGGGGCGGGGGGCACCCCAAAGACACACCAAGATTTATCTTGGCCGTGTGCGGTTCCCCCTCCACAGTTTACCACCTCGGTCATATTATCGTAGTGCTTAGGCGAAGCCCTGCGCGGATCACATCACCAACACCGTCACCACGCCGTCGTGCTGACGGAACTCTCCCTCAACCCTCTACTGGATCAAGAGCTCGAGGGACGTCATCGTGCTGAACGTGTGCTAAACACGAAGGTGTCGTATGTTCGGTACTTAGATCGGTTGGATCGTGAAGACGTTCGACTACATCAACCGTGTTAACATAACGCTCCCGCTTTCGGTCTACGAGGGTACGTGAACACACTCTCCCCTCTTGTTGCTATGCATCTCCTGGATAGATCTTGCATGATCGTAGGAAATTTTTCGAATTACTACATTCCCCAACAGCTAGTGTGCTTGAGACGCCGGCTGTGGACTGTAGTCGATGCACCTTCTCGCGTAAGCCATAGGCGTACTATACACCGACGGTGCTCCAGGATATTTTGTGATGCATCTCACATGGTTGGTGATAATAAACTATGTAGTATCTACTTGATTTTTCATCTTGAGTTGAATACATAATAGGGTCAAAGCGGCAATGGACGGTGTTTGAATTGCTAGACCTTTTATCTGCAGTGAACATGCAAATATATGTGTGTCGTAAAAGAATTGGAATTATTTAGGGTTCATTTGAACATTTTACACACTAAATTCTAGTAAATCCAAAGCTTGTCTGAAATTCATGAAACTTGGCATGTTGTCATGGAGCGGCATCAACATGCCATGGTAATTTTTTTTGTCCCATTTGGGGCAGGTTTGGGTATATGCTTCTCACAAACTAGAGCTTCTCACAACTAGCCTGATGGTTTCGGTAGGGAACGTTTCACCTTTCTGGATGAAACGATATCGATTGCCCCTTCTCGATTTCAATTTTTTTCTAGTATCAACATAGAACCACATGAGTGTTGTGTCTCTTTTTGGGATTTTTCGGGGTTCATTTGGACATTTTTATGCATTAATTGAGTTTTCAATTCATTTATGTGCATAATTAAAATTTGAACTACATGCACATGCTCTAATGCATATAAATTAGTTGAAAATTCAAATTTGTGTCCTTGGTTGCGTGCTTAGGTCCCATGCAAGAAATGGGAATGAATGTCAAACACCCTGCCACCGTCACTCGGCCGCAAACATTGAGATACCTTGTTTTTAAATTCTAGTAAATCCAAAACTCGTCTAAAATTCATGAAACTTGGCATGTTGTCATGGAGCGGCATCAACATGCCATGGTTAATTTTTTGTCCCATTTGGGGCAGGTTTCGCGATATGCTTCTCACAAACCAGAGCTTCTCACAAGAAGCCTGATGGTTTCGGTAGGGAACGTTTCACCTTTCTCGACGAAACGATATCCATTGCCTCTTCTCGATTTCAATTTTTTCCTAGTGTCAACATACAACAACAGGAGTGTTGTGTCACTTTTTGGGACTTTTCGGGGTTCTTTTGGACATTTTTATGCATTAGTTGAGTTTTCAATGCATTTATGTGCATAATTCAAATTTGGACTACATGCACATGCTCTAATGCATATAAATTAGTTGAAAATTCAAATATATGTCCTTGGTTTCATGCTTAGGTCCCATGCAAGAAACGGGAATGAATGTGAGCCATCCTGCCACTGTCACTCGGCTGCAAACATTGAGATACCTTGTTTTTAAATTCTAGTAAATCCAAAACCTGACTGAAATTCATGAAACTTGGCATGCTATCTTGGAGTGGCATCAACATGGCGTGGTAAAAAATTTGTCCCATTTGGGGCAGGTTTGGGTATATGCTTCTCACAAACTAGAGCTTCACAGAACAAGCATGATCGTTTCGGTAGGGAACGTCTCACCTTTGGGGACGAAACGATATCCATTGCCTCTTATTGCTTCCAAAAAAAATTATCGTGTCAACGTAGAACAACAGGAGTGTTGTGTCAATTTTTTTGATTTTTCGGGGTTCGTTTGGACATTTTTACGCGTTAACTGAGTTTTCAATGCATTCATGTGCATAATTCAAATTTGAACTACATGCACATGCTCTAATGCATATAAATTGGTTGGAAATTCAAATCTTTGTCCTCGGTTGCATGCTTAGGTCCCATGCAAGAAATGGGAATGAATGTCAAACGCCCTGCCACCGTCACTCGGCCGCAAACATTGAGATACCTTGTTTTTAAATTATAGTAAATCCAAAACTCATCTGAAATTCATGAAACTCAGCATGCTATCATGGAGCAGCATCAACATGTCATGGTAAAAATTTTGTCCCATTTGGGGCAGGTTTGGGTATATGCTTCTCACAAACTAGAGCTTCTCACAAGAAGCCTGATGGTTTCGGTACGGAAGGTTTCACCTTTCTGGACGAAACGGTATACATTGCCTCTTCTCGATTTCAATTTTTTTCCTAGTGTCAACATAGAACAACAGGAGTGTTGTGTCAATTTTTGGGATTTTTGGGGTTCGTTTGGACATTTTTATGCATTAATTGAGTTTTCAATGCATTTATGTGCATAATTCAAATTAGAACTACATGCACATGCTCTAATGCATATAAAGTGGTTGAAAATTCAAATCTGTGTCCTTGGTTGCATGCTTAGGTCCCATGCAAGAAATGGGAATGGATGTCAAACACCCTGCCACCGTCACTCGGTCGCAAACATTGAGATACCTTGTTTTTAAATTCTAGTAAATCCAAAACTCGTCTGAAATTCATGAAACTTGGCATGCTATCATGGAGCGGCATCAACATGCCGTGGTAAAAAAATTTGTCCTGTTTGGGGCAGGTTTGGGTATATGCTTCTCACAAACCAGAGCTTCTCACAACAAGCTTGATTGTTTCGGTAGGGAACGTCCCACCTTTGGGGACGAAACGATATCCATTGCCTCTTATTGCTTTCAAAAAAGTTCTCATGTCAACATAGAACAACAGGAGTGTTGTGTCAATTTTTGTGATTTTTTGGCGTTCGTTTGGACATTTTTATGCATTAACTGAGTTTTCAATGCATTTATGTGCATAATTCAAATTTGAACTACATGCACATGCTCCAGTGCATATAAATTGGTTGAAAAATCAAATCTTTGTCCTTTGGTGCATGCTTAGATCCAATGCAAGAAATGGGAATGAATTTCAAACATCAGGGAATCGTTGATTGCCGGCAAAACATTGAGATACTTTGTTTTTAAATTCTAATAAATCCAAAACTCATGTGAAATTCATGAAACTTGGCATGCTATCATGGAATGGCACCCAACATGATGTGGTGTTTTTCGTGTCCATTTGAGAGAAGGCGCACTCGAATAACAGCCAACAAAGGCATTTTGAAAAAATAGTTGCCACTTTAATATCTCAAACGTTTGTATAATTCAAACCGTGTGCATTCTGCTAACCATTCATGTGACGCCACGTGTCTTGGTTTTAATAGCTATAGGAGGTGTCATGCGGACAGCTGCTTGACCTTGACTGAATAGGAGGCGTGCGAGCGCAGTCCGGTGTGCAGGCTGACCGAGAGGCCTGCAAGCTGTCCTCCAATGCGTAGGATCACCGGGAAGCGTGCGAGCTGTACACTGCGCAGGCTCACTGGGAAGCGAGCCCTTTGACTTCCATGGTCGCCCGCCTTCCTCTCCATTAATGGCGCCCGAGCCGCTGCTTAATATGGGCAGCCTTACTGTTCGCCTCCCATTCCCCTCCCTCCCGCAGACCACACCAATGCCATGGCGCAGAAGGATGATCTGCCACTAGTCTTCAAGTTTGGTGAAGTCGACTCCAAGCCGTAGGAGATAGAAAATAAGGAGGAATGGGGCCTCATGGACATGACCCAGAATGAGCTGGCCGTGGCGGTTGCTGGCCCCGCTCCCATCCCCACGCCCGTGCCAACGACCATCCCCGTAGCATTAACGGGCTGGTCGCCGAGCACTATCGCAGAGCTGGAAGCCACGGGCGTCAGCAAGGTCTCCGCGGGTTTAAGTCTATGACGAATATGTGACTCCGAGTGCTCCTCACCCATGCGGTTCGAATCTGACTTGATCAAACTTTGTGATGTAGCATGAATAGAGTTTGAGACGAGAAAAGCATAGATAGCTAGAGGAGGTTCTTAGGCATTCTTGTCCATCCATTTGGCAAAATAAGAAGAGCCAAACAATCAAAGCAACAAATGAATGTCCTCGAATGGGAAAAATATGCAATCAACATGCTCACACAATAAAATGACAAATGAAATATGTGGCAAAGCATGCACAAATACTCTAGCATCTATCAAGCAATTGGTGATGACTAGGTCATCTATATATGAATATATTGACTTAGGAGGCAAATGAGAACATTTGATCATAGGTCACACTCATCGTTTAAGCGCAAGTGGGGTTACCACTTTTACATAAAGCATTGTTATGCTCACACCTTTAGAGTTGCTTTAGCTCAATTCTTAGAGTAAAGCTCCCCCTAGATGTGATATCACCCCTAAGAGGGATGAACTAACCTTGGGTTTTGTCGATGATGACTTCATGTAGATGTTGAAGATGTGGATGCTCAATGTTGATGTTGATTGTTTGGGGCAATCCATTGGAGTGAGTTGCACTTTCAATACCTACACGTGTTAGTCCCAAAGGAACAAACAAGGATATCCATAGACATAGAGTGAAATACACACAAGATGATGTCCATGAAAGCATTAGGTTACCTTGTCCCTTGTCTTACCAACAAGAGGGTTTGTGACTCCTTGAACTAGTGCAAGATGTGTAAGTTGTTTGCACTTGTTCTCGCCAAAATGATATGAGTGAAGTATGTTGGCAGAGTCACCCTCAAGAACTCTCTAGTTCTTCTTCTTCGGGATCCACATCAACTTGATGGGAATCCTTGGAGTTGTAGTCGTACTTGATGAAGTAGAACTTGATGTAGTCTTGGAAACCCACTTAACCAAGGCCTTGGGAGCTTATTCAAATGCATCAATCTCCTCTTGAAGCTTGTCCTTTCCTTTTTGCTTGTGGTCTTGTGGTGGAAGATCATCTTGAGCTTGTGTTCCCTTGAAAGAAGTAGGATCATACTTCTCTTGTTGAGGAACAAACTTCATCTTGGGGTATTTATCTTCTTCCCACTCAACTCCATTGGCATTGAACTTTCGTTCAAAACCAACACCTTGATTCTTCCAGTGCCTTCCTTGCTTGGGTACAATTTACTCAAATTGTTTACTTCCGGCAAGGCACCTTTCTCTATAATTCCCTTCAATAAGCTATTTTCTTGCTCAAGTGTACCTTGGCTAAGAGAATCATTAGTAGAATCAAGAGAACTACTAGAAGCAACAACATTGGATTAACATGATTATTTTTACTACTAGAAGAAGAATATTTCTTACTCTTGTTGCTATATTTTACTTGAGGCATGTAAGTAGACAAGAGTAAATGCTTGGCGATGTAAGAAGAACTTTTCTTGTGAAGATCATCATTGATTGCTTTTAAGAACCCATGCTCTTGCTCTAGATTGAGCTTTTCAAAGCATAGCTTCTCATGAGTCTTTAAAAGCTCTCGATGATCTTACAAGGTAGTTTCATGAGCTAACTTAAGAGTGCTTAGTTCTTTAGTTAGACGCTCAATCTCCTTCTTATCATCGTCATTCATTTTATCTTGATTAGCATGATTAATAGCAAGTTCATCATAGATTTCATCACTAGAGTTGTCAACAAGTAAATCATCATCACCTAGCAAATCATCTTCATCACTATTGAAATCAAAATACTCGGGGTGTGATACCTTTGGGCCCTTAGCCATGAAGCGTCTTCCAATTCTTTCATTTGGTGAGTCAAATATGTCATAGGAGTTGGTTGACACAAGTGCTAGACCGGAAACACCTTCATCTTGAGTATATTCGGAGTCGGAGTGATAACTCCTCTCGGAATGATGGTCGGAGTCGAAGCCGGATACCCATTCACCAACGTGAGTTTGATGTATTCGTTTTGTGTAGCTCCTTGATGACTTGTCCTTCCTTTCCGAATCCTTGGTTCTGCGAGAGGTTCTTCGTTCATAATGATCATCTCTACTCCTTCTCTCTCTTGGAGGTGATTCTTCTCTTCTACTTCTCCTTTGAGGTGAGTCTTCTCTTATTTTGTAGGGAGCCATACACTCATTGGAGTAGTGTCCGTGTCTTCCACAATTGTAGCGATTACGCTCATGACTAGAAGATCTTTTGTCATTGTAGGACCTTGACTTGGAACTTCTTTCTTTGCTTCTACTCTTGTAGAACTTGTTGAAGTTCTTCACCATTATGCTCAATTCCTCATTGAAGACTTGTTTCTCCCTTGATGATGTAGGATCATCACATGAGGCTTTGTAAGAACCACTAGACTTGTTGTGAAGCTCTTCTTTATCCTTGAGTGACATCTCATTAGCAACAATTCTCCCAATGACTTCCGTTAGCTTGAGATCTTTGTAATTGGACATCATTTGGATCAATGTGCACATGGTATCATATTTTTCCACCCAAGGCTCTTAGGATCTTCTTGATGATGAATCTGTTGGTCATCTCTTCACTTCCTAAGCCGGCAATCTCATTTGTGATGAGAGCAAGCCTAGAGTACATTTCAGTGACACCTTTGCCATCCTTCATTTTGAATTTGTCAAGCTGACTTTGAAGCACATCCAATTTGGATTCCTTGACGGAGTCGGTACCTTCATGCATATCAATCAAAGTATCACAAATTTCCTTTGCATTCTCAAGATGGCTGATTTTGTTGAATTCTTGAGGGCACAATCCGTTGAAGAGGATATCGCAAGCTTGAGCATTGTATTGCAGCATCTTCAATTCTTCTGCGGTAGCTTCACGATTCGGATCTCTCCCACCAAAGAATTCACCTTGCAAGCCAATACACACAATAGCCCAAACGGCGGGGTTATGTCCAAGAATATGCATTTTCATCTTATGCTTCCAACTAGCAAAATTAGTGCCATCAAAGTAAGGACCTCTACGATGGTAATTTCCCTCACTGGACGCCATACTCTCCTAGGTTGTGAAACCAAGGCTATGGAAATCAAGGCAAATGGAGACCAAAGCTCTAATACCACTTGTAGGATCGAAAGTATGTCTAGAGGGGGTGATTAGACTACTTGACCAAATAAAAATCTAGAATTTTCCCAACTTTAAGTCTTGGCAAATTTTAGCAACTTATCACAAGTCAAGCAATCAACCTACACATGCAAATCTAAGAGTATAGTAGCGGAATGTAAATCATTGCATATGAAGGTAAAGAGGAGGAGTTTGGAGGGAGCAAACGCAATGTAGACACGGAGATTTTTGGCGTGGTTCCGATAGGTGGTGCTATCGTACATCCACGTTGATGGAGACTTCAACCCACGAAGGGTAACGGTTGCGTGAGTCCACGGAGGGCTCCACCCATGAAGGGTCCATGAAGAAGCAACCTTGTATATCCCACCATGGCCATCGCCCATGAAGGACTTGCCTCACTTGGGTAGATCTTCACAAAGTAGGCGATCTCCTCGCCCTTACAAACTCCTTAGTTTAACTCCACAATCTTGACGGAAGCTCCCAAGTGACACCTAACCGATCTAGGAGACACCACTCTCCAAAAGGTAATAGATGGTGTGTTGATGATGAACTCCTTGCTCTTGTGCTTCAAATGATAGTCTCCCCAACACTCAACTCTCTCACACAGATTTGGATTTGGTGGAAAGATGATTTGAGTGGAAAGCAACTTGGGTAAGGCTAGAGATCAAGATTCTTGTGGTTGGATTGGAATGTCTTGCTCTCAACACATGAGTAGGGTGGTTCTCTCTCAGAAAATGAATGGTGGAAGTGTAGACACGTTCTGATAGCTCTCTCCATGTATGGAGGATGGCTGAAGGGGTATATATAGCCTCCACACAAAATCTAACCGTTACACACAATTAGCCAAACTCGGTGGGACCCAATAGTTCAATATGTGAACGTTAGGATTTTCGATGGGACCGACATGTCAGCTCGGTGGGATCAATTTCATTAGGGTTAGGGCATAACATAATCTCGGTGAGACCGGTCACATGAACTCGGCGAGACCGATTTCTGTAATAGGTAAACAGAGAGTTGGTCAGGCAAACTCGGTGGGACCGATAGCTCATTTCGGTGGGACCGAAATGTTACGAAAAGGAAACACAGAGTTTGCATTGCGAACTCGGTGGGACTGATCGCTCATCTCGGTTAGGCCGAAACGTTACGAATGGAAATAGAGAGTTTGCAATCCCATCTCGGTGAGACTGAGATCCCTATCGATGAGACCGAACTGATTAGGGTTTCTAGCAGTGGCTATGTCAAATGAACTCGGTGGTGCCAGATAGATCAAGTCAGTGGGGCCGAGTTTGACTTTTGGTTTGGGACATATGTGGATATGAGAAAGTGGTTGAGGGCTTTTGGAGCATATCACTAAGCATTTTGAGCAAGCAAGCCATTAAGCAACAAATCATCCCCTTTTAATAGTATTGGATTTTCCTATGGACTCAATGTGATCTTGGATCACTACAATGAAAATGTAGAGTCTTGAGCTTGAGCCAATATGTGTCCTTAGCATTTTGAGGGGTCCACATCTCTAGTCCATGCCATGCCAATCATTGAAATTTCTGAAATGATCATCTTGAAAGGGTATTAGTTCAATGAGCTCTATGTTGTTAAGAATTACCAAAACCACCCAAGGATTAGTTGCACTTTCATGGACCCAGTCCGTGTAGTTGCTACCTTCGTCTTTCAACTTAGCTTTCTCTAGGAACGCATTAAAATTCAAGGGAACAGTAGCATGGGCCATTGATCTACAACATAGATATGCAAAAACTATTAAGACTAGGTTCATGATAAATTTTAGTTCAAATAATCAAATTACTAATGAACTCGCACTTAAATCAACATCCCTCAAGTTGTCTAAGTGATAAATGATCCAAATCAACTAACCCATGTCCGATCATCACGTGAGATGGGGTGGTATTCAACAGTGAACATCTCTATGTTGATCATATCTACTATATGACTAACATTCGACCTTTCGGTCTCCAGTGTTTAGAGACCATGTCTATACATGCTAGGATCGTCAAGTTTAACCCAAGTATTCTGCATGTGCAAGATTGTCTTACACCCGTTGTATGTGAACGCAGAGTCTATCACAACCGATCATCATGAGGTGCTTTGAAACAACGAACTTTGGCAACGATGCATACACAGGGAGAACACGTCTATCTCGAGATTAAGTGAAGGGGTCATATTATAATGCTACCGTCGTTCTAAGCAAAATAAGATGCATAAAGGATAAGCATCACATGCAATCAAAATATATGACATGATATGGGCATCATCATCTTGTGTTTTTGATCTCCATCTCTGAAGCATCGGCATGATCTCCATCATCACCGGCACGACACCTTGATCTCCATCGCAGCGCCGGGGTCATCTCGCCAACTATTGCTTCTACAACTATTGCTAACGCATAGTGATAAAGTAAAGCAATTACATGGCGCTTGCATTAATAATCAAGTGATTGACACATAGGTCATATAATAATTAAAGGAACCCTAAGGCTCCTGTCGGTTGTCGTACTCATCAACATGCAAGTCGTGAACTTATTACAAAACATGATCATCTCATACATCAACATATATCACATCATATCTTGACCATATCACATCACAACATGCCCTGCAAAAACAAGTTAGACGTCCTCTACTTTATTGTTGCAAGTTTTACATGGCTGCTATGGGCAACTAAGCAAGAACCGTTCTTACTACGCAAAACCACAACGGTAATTATCAAGTTTGTTGTTTTAACCTTCTACAAGGACCGATCATAGTCAAATCTGATTCAACTAAAGTAGGAGAAACAGACACCCGCCAGCCACCTTTATGCAAAACAAGTTGCATGTCAGTCGGTGGAACTGGTCTCATGTGCGTGGACATGTAAGGTTAGTTCGGGCTGCTTCATCCCACAATACCTCCAAATCAAAATAAGACGTTGGTGGTAAGCAGTATGAACATCACCACCCGCAACTCTTTTGTGTTCTGCTCGTGCATATCATCTACGCATTGAACTGGCTCTGATACCACTGATGGGGAACGTTGCATGGAAAACAAAAAAACTCTACGCACACGCAAGATCTATCCATGGAGATGCATAGCTATGAGAGGGGAGAGTATATCTACGTACCCTCGTAGACCGTTAAGCGAAAGCGCTTATCAATGTGGTTGATGTAGTCGTACACCTTCACGATCCGACCGATCAAGTACCGAACGCACAGCACCTCCACGTTCAGCACATGTTCAGCTCGATGACGTCCTCGCCTTCCTGATCCAGCAAGTAGGGCGAAGTAGTAGATGAGTTCCTGTAGCACGACGGCATGGTGACAGCGATGGTGCAACTATCTCCGCAGGGCTTCGCAGAGCACTACGGAAATTATGACCGAGGACGAACTAGAGGGAGAGGGGCACCGCACACGGCTTGGGGATCATGGTGTGTGTGCCCAGGTGGGGGAGGAGGAGGCTGCCCAGGTGCACCCCTAGGGGCTGGCGGCCAGCCCTAGGGCGCCTGCCCTTAGGCACGCCCCTTCCTTATTTGCTCTCGGGGGAAAGGAAAGGGGAGGAGAGGGAAGGCAAGGGGAGGCCGACTCCCCTCCTTCCTTTTATCCACAAGGCCTGCGGCCAGAGGAGGGGCGCACCAGCCACTTGTGGGCTGGTGTGCTCCCCTCGTTTGGCCCATATGGCCCAATAACCTCCCGGGACCTCCCGGAACCCCTTCGGTGATCCGATGATTACCCGATACATTCCGAAACCTTTTCGGTGACCAAATAGTATCGTCCTATATATCGATCTTTACCTCCAAACCATTCCGGATCTCCTCGTCATGTCTGTGGTCTTATCTGGGACTCCGAACAACATTCGGTCACCAACTCACATAACTCGTATGGTACTATATCATCAACGTACATTAAGTGTGCGGACCCTACGGGTTCGAGAATGATGTAGACATGACCGAGACGCTTCTCCGGTCAATAACCAATAGCGGGACCTGGATGACCATATTGGTTCCTATATATTCTATGAAGATCTTTATAGGCCGAACCTTTATGACAACATACGTAGTTCCCTTTGTCTATCGGTATGTTACTTGCTCGAGATTCGATCGTCGATATCTCCATACCTAGTTCAATCTCGTTACTGGCAATTCTCTTTACATGTTCCGTAATATATCATCTCATAACTAACTCCTTATTCACTTTGCTTGCAAGCTTCTTATGATGTTGTATTACCGAGAGGGCCCCGAGATACATCTCCGATACACGGAGTGACAAATCCCAATATCGGTCCATGCCAACTCAACAAACACCTTCGGATATACTTGTAGAGCATCTTTATGATCAGCCAGTTACGTTGTGACGCATGATAGCACATAAGGTATTCCCCCGGTATCCGGGAGTTGCATGATCTCATGGTCAAAGGAATATGTATTCGACATTAAGAAAGCAGCAACAATAAACTGAACGATCATATGCTAAGCTAACAGATGGGTCTTGTCCATCACATCATTCTCCTAATGATGTGATCCTGTTATCAAGTGACAACACATGTCTATGGTTAGGAAACCTTAACCATCTCTTGATCAACGAGCTAGTCTAGTAGAGGCTCACTAGGGACACGGTATTTTTTTATGTATCCACACATGTATTTAAGTTTTCGGTCAATACGATTCTAGCATGAATAATAAACCTTTATCATGATTAAGGAAATATAATAATAACCACTTTATTATTGCGTCTAGGGCATATTTCCAACATTACCCTCAAACGTTGGCCAGTCCATCCCTTGATTCCCCCACACGTCCTATTATTCTTTGGTGACGCCGGCCCCAACCCGCACCCGCACCCAAACTAGTCAACCCTCGTACTCCCCTCCATCTGTGACTATACTGCTGCATCTTCCACGACTCATGTTCGTTCCCGTCTGAGGCCTCACTGTCGTCCTCCGCCGTGGTTCACTCGCCGTGCATGCTGCGCCGCCCTCTGGCGTTGTCAACATGGTCAATAATCAAGAGGAATCGGTAGGTGACTGTATGTGGAGAGGATGACAGTAGGGACCGACTAGGGTCATGGCAGTACGCAAGCAAGTGTCTTGTTATTACAAGCCAAAAAATGCTTCCTCCTAATGCTTTGAAATCTGGGTCCCATGCCATTGCCAACGTATAGTCAATAAATGAGAGATTTACACAACGAGCGGCTGACATCAGGGACCCAGCAGCTCGTGTGGTTGTTTTTTTAGTTTTAGAGATGGATCAGGGTATTAATG
Source organism: Triticum monococcum (assembly GCA_034509565.1). Classification (NCBI taxonomy): domain Eukaryota; kingdom Viridiplantae; phylum Streptophyta; class Magnoliopsida; order Poales; family Poaceae; genus Triticum; species Triticum monococcum. Next base: position 389,219,691 of record CM067842.1, on the reverse strand, counting down.
GGGTTGTGCGGGGGCTATGGCCCATCTAGCCCAGGCTTTTATTTTATGTTTACCACATGACGAGCCTAGTTGTTTTTTTCTTTCTAAAAATGGTTAGCACAGTTCTATTTTTTATAGAATACCCAACCAAGGCCTACTTGCTTTTCTCGGCCCTGTTGGGCTGCAAATCTTTCAAGATGGTGAGGGATGTATACGCTTGCTCAGAAAATGGGCTATAAGTAGTAAGAAATGGGCTGTAAATTTTAAAAACACAACAAACTGGCAATTAGCTTCAAATATCTTTTTTAGGATTTTGAGATTTTAAATTTCAATGATTTTTTTGCGGGGAAAATTATGCTGGATTTTAAATTGATATAAATTTATTTTTCAAATTAGTTTGAATGTGACTCAAAATTTTAGGATTAAAAATAGTTCAGACCGCACCAAAATATGCAAAATTTCATTATATTTTTTAACCATGGTCAGAATATGGGATGTAATGCTACAAAAAGAATATGGACTCCAAAAAATCCTTAAGAATTAGCAAATGGGCTGTAAAGTACTAGAAATAATGGCAGATGAGTCGTATGTTGTTTTCCACATATTTGAGAATGACTTGTGGCTTGTGGGCCTACTAGGTTGACGCGTACGCTTTCCTGAAAAACTAGATGATACCCCGCGCATTGTTGCGGAAATTCAAGCCAAGAAATTTAGATAGAAAACAATAGTAATTTATAGACAATTATGAGATAACTTCTTAGGTGGGGAACACACTTATCGTAAAGCTTCTGTCCAACTGATTACTTTGATGTTGCCTACATTGTCTTTTGCGTTTCTCGTTTTGTACAATCCTGAGTGGCATTATGCATTTCTTACCATGACACAAAGACATGTGTGCATTCTCCATTACCTAAAATTTGAATGTTGTAGACCAGTCAGCAATAGGGAAACAAATTTAGGAACTATTATGATAATTAGTTATGGACTGAACATGGCGAAAATGAATAAAAAATCCAGAATTTGGAACATAATGTGATTGACTTGATGATGTCTGCAACTACCACTTTGGTTAGAAGAATTTTTTTTATCATATTGTTCCGTGCATACCTATGAGACCAAAACACCAGTGAACAAAAAATATTAGGAGTCAAGCAAGAAGACTGAAAGAGGTTCACTTAGAATATATTCATAAAGCTCTGCTTTGTAGACTACATATTCTACTAACTCCCGATGTAAACAAAAACTTCAGAATGAGAAAGAGGGACATCTCTAACATTTTATGATAGTAATATGAATGGTTGCTACCAGTATAAATTTTAGCTTTCTTATGGCAAGAAAAAATCTTCAGATCAAAGATCCAAAAATGAATGTCCAAAAATAACATTGTAGAAACAACATGAGATGGGATTATCCTTGACTATATCCCAAAGATCAGGTTAACCTCACATGCAGTGTGTTTGGATTTTCATGAAATAGCTTGCCGACGTGACAAAACAAAAGATCTGTAGAAATACCATGAGAGGGAGTGAGTTGATTTTAGCAGATTAATGCAGCCCCAAGATCTTGATGTTGTTGCTTAAATGGAAATAAAGTGTACTAATAAGAAAGGTAAAAATCAATTTACAAAATCAATCTAAATGAACTGCAACAACACACAAATCGTCCAACTGTATATATATCAAATCAGGAAAGAATTTTAATGTCATAGACACCTGCCTACCGCACGGATGACTATTGAATCTTGTGCAAGGAAGGATGACCTGCTCGGGAGAATATCTGGAGCACCGGTGCTTGTGGTGCTATCGGTGCACCGAACTCAAGTTGCACATTTTAAATGTTTGAATAATTCTGAAAAAATGTAGAACATTTAGAAAACATTAGTGTAGATTGCCACAAAATTTCAAGTCAAAATTCGAAACACAGCTCCTAAAACAAAAATGATAAATTCAACACTGAATAGTACACAACATAAGTTGGGCTTTAGATTTGGCCCATTATCACACTGATGTCAATTTTGTCATTTTTGTATCTTAAAAAATATTTCAAATTTTGACACGCAATTTTGTGTTGACATACATTGATGTTGTGTCAATGTGCTATAATTTTTTCAGATTTTTTAAAATATTGTACGGCACCCGGTGCACCGGTAAGCAACACAAGTATGGGTGCACGAGATACGTTCCCCGACCTGCTCGCCTGCCAGTGCAATGGATATTATGGTTGTAGTGGTCATGAGGAAATGCAAGGGAAAGCCAAGAAGTAGAGCAAAAAAAGGAAGGAGTTAGAACCTACGGACGGGGAGGACATAGTGACTCGCCTGATGGAGCCAAGGCCGGTAGCCGTCGCGGTGTGGACAACGCTAGGTGAATGGGTCGTTCAGGTGGGGTGCCGATTGCGGACAACGGCAACCCGAGGTAGATGCTGACATGGTCCTCTCCATGTCGTGCCATGCCAGAAATGCATGAACCCCGCACAAACGCACTTGCCCCTGCAGTTGCGGCATGCACGACAGCGTGGTCGCGGCCGTAATCTGAAGAACTGTAGTTGGTCCACTCCACGTCGTCGAAATCGACTCCATGACAATGATCACGAGTATAGTGCCAGTTGCTGCAGCGTGCCATGAAAAAGGTCCTCATAGAGTCATAGATGGGATCTTCGTGGCCGAGGAGATCAAATGGAGGTGAGAGAAGGGAAGGGGAAGGAAATTTATCTTTTTTAGGGAGAAGGAGGAGAGTTGGAAACATGTGAGAATCTAAGAGAGGGAGAGAGAGAGGGATCGTTTTACATAAACAACGCCACGTAGTTTAACTACCCGATTAAGTGCAGCAATTAACGTGATGTACTCTACTCCTATTGCCGTGGGACGTGCATGCATATGTATTGGCTGCATGGTCCTGGTTTCCAGCTGTATGGAGCTCTCTCCCTTTAATTCTCTAGTCAGCTGATTTATTTCTTTTCTTTTGGCGTGGAAGCTGATTTTTTTTCCTCAAGCGACGCACATATAAGAAGGAGATATTGAGGGAGCCAAGGAAAAAACTATTGTTGTCCCTTCATCACCCGCTGGCTTAATAAATTCGGATGAATAGAGCACTAACTATTTGTGAAAAATATTTTAGAACATAAATGATGACATGGATGCATGGCTGCATTATGCATGTCGATTGGTTGGTGTTTGGGTCTGAGCACTGACATGGCATGCATGCTAATGCGGACAGACCGCATTTAGAGAGAATTGGTAAAAGTGGGGAGCAACTTCTAAGAATGTAGGATAAGTTGATGACTACGCAAGCCTGTGTCAACTTAGTCAACACACAAGAGCGGTGACTGTTGGATGTCCATCCAACGGCCGTCATGCTTCTTCAATCTCTAATCTTCTCGCCCCAGCCGCCCAAACCAGTGCCGGCAGGACTGCCTGCTCCCTCCCCCCATGGCAGGCTATGCTACCGCTAAGGCCTCACCAACCCACCCTACTCCCACCACTGGGCATGCCATCCCTCTACCCACCTGCACCTCATGTTATTTTCTGGCGACGGCAACCTCACCCAGCAGCCGAACCCGTCAGCCCTCATACTCCCCTCAGCATGGGCATCCATTGTTGTGGCTTCGCCGACTCTGGGTCATTCCCTTCCTAGGCCTCGTCGTCGTCTGCCGTGTTGATGCTATCGGCGGGGCGTGGTCAAAAAACAACAGCCATAGGAAGAGGGATGTAAGTGGAGAGGCTGACAGTAGGGACCCACATTGTCCATGGTTGCATGCAAGCAAGTGCCTCCTTATTACACGGGAAAAAAGTTTCCTGCACCTGAGCTGAGACCCACCAACTACATCTTCACACGCAAGGAAGTGTCTCCTTATTACACGCAAGGAAGTGTCTCCTTATTACACACAAGGAAGTGTCTCCTTATTATGCACAAGGTAAATGATTCCTCCCACTGCTAGCTGGGACCCACTGAAGGAAATATGCCTTAGAGGCAATAATGAAGTTGTCATTTTATATTTCCTTATATCATGATAATGTTTATTATTCATGCTGGAATTGTATTAACCGAAAACATGATACATGTGTGAATACATAGAAAAAACACTGTGTCCCTAGTAAGCCTCTACTAGACTAGCTCGTTAATCAAAGATGGTTAACTTCCCTAACCATAGACATGTGTTGTCATTTGATGAACGGGATCACATCATTAGGAGAATGATGTGACGGACAAGACCCATCCGTTAGCTTAGCATATTGATCGTTCAATTTTATTGTCATTGCTTTCTTCATGACTTATACATATTCCTTTGACTATGAGATTACGCAACTCCCAAATACCGGAGGAACACCTTGTGTGCTATCAAATGTCACACTGTAACTGGGTGATTATAAAGATGCTCTACAGATGTCTCCGAAGGTGTTTCTTGGATTGGCATAGATCGAGATTAGGATTTGTCACTCCGAGTATTGGAGAGGTATCTCTGGGCCCTCTCGGTAATGCACATCACCATAAGCCTTGCAAACAATGTGACTAATGAGTTAGTTGCGGGATTATGCATTACGAAACGAGTAAATAGACTTGCCGGTAACGAGATTGAACTAGGTATGAAGATACCGACGATCGAATCTCGGGCAAGTAACATACCGACGACAAAGGGAATGACGTATGTTGTCATTGCAGCTTGACCGATAAAGATCTTCGTAGGTAGGAACCAATATGAGCATCTAGGTTCCGTTGTTTCTTATTAACCGGAGATGTGTCTCGGTCATGTCTACATAGTTCTCGAACCCGTAAGGTCTGCACGCTTAACGTTTGAGGACGATTTGTATTATGAGTTATGTGTTTTGGTGACCGAATATTTTTCGGAGTCCCGAATAAGATCACGGACATGACGAGGAGTCTTGAAATGGTCGAGAGGTAAAGATTGATATATTGGACGATAGTATTCGGACATCGGAATGGTTCCGGAATGTTTCGGGTATTTTTCAAAGTACAGGGAGGTTACTGGAACCCCCCCGTGGAAGTAATGGGCCATAGGGGAGAGAGAGGGGAGCCCACAAGGGGTGCCCTTGTTGGAAATATGCCCTAGAGGCAATAATAAATTGGTTATTATTATATTTCCTTGTTCATGATAATCGTTTATTATCCATGCTAGAATTGTATTGATAGGAAACTCAGATACATGTGTGGATACATAGACAACACCATGTCCCTAGTAAGCCTCTAGTTGACTAGCTCGTTGATCAATAGATGGTTACGGTTTCCTGACCATGGACATTGGATGTCGTTGATAACGGTATCACATCATTAGGAGAATGATGTGATGGACAAGACCCAATCCTAAGCATAGCACAAGATCGTGTAGTTCGCATGCTAAAGCTTTTCTAATGTCAAGTATCATTTCCTTAGACCATGAGATTGTGCAACTCCCGGATACCATAGGAGTGCTTTGGGTGTGCCAAACATCACAACGTAACTGGGTGGCTATAAAGGTACACTACAGGTATCTCTGAAAGTGTCTGTTGGGTTGGCACGAATCAAGACTGGGATTTGTCACTCCGTGTAAATGAAGAGGTATCTCTGGGCCCACTCAGTAGGACATCATCATAATGTGCACAATGTGATCAAGGAGTTGATCACGGGATGATGTGTTACGGAACGAGTAAAGAGACTTGCCGGTAACGAGATTGAACAAGGTATCGGGATACCAACGATCGAATCTCGGGCAAGTATCGTACCGATAGACAAAGGGAATTGTATACGGGATTGATTAAGTCCTTGACATCATGGTTCATTCGATGAGATCATTGTGGAGCATGTGGGAGCCAACATGGGTATCCAGATCCCGTTGTTGGTTATTGACCGGAGAACGTCTCGGTCATGTCTGCATGGTTCCCGAACCCGTAGGGTCTACACACTTAAGGTTCGATGACGCTAGGGTTATAGGGAATAGATATACGTGGTTACCGAATGTTGTTCGGAGTCCCAGATGAGATCCCAGACATCACGAGGAGTTCCGGAATGGTCCGGAGGTAAAGATTTATATATGGGAAGTCCTGTTTTGGTCGCCGGAAAAGTTTCGGGGTTTATCGGTAACGTTCCGGGACCATCGGGAGGGTCCCGGGGGTCCACCAAGTGGGGCCACAAGCCCCAGAGGGCTACATGGGCCAAGTGTGGGAGGGGACCGGCCCCAGGTGGGCTGGTGCGCCCCCCCACAAGGGCCCAAGGCGCCTCCAAGAGGGAAGGGGGGGCAAACCCTAGGCCAGATGGGCCCTAAGGCCCACCCCAGGTGCGCCTCCCCCTCTCCCCCTTGTGGCCGCCACCCATATGGGATCTGGGGGCTGCCGCCACCCCTAGGGAGGGAACCCTAGGTGGGGGCGCAGCCCCTCCCCTTTCCCTATATATACTTGAGGTTTGGGCTGCCCAAGACACACGAGTTCCTCTCCTTCTTGGCGCAGCCCTACCCCTCTCTTTCTCCTCATATCTCGCGGTGCTTGGCGAAGCCCTGCTGGATCACCATGGTCCTCCACCACCACCACGCCGTTGTGCTGCTGCTGGATGGAGTCTTCCTCAACCTGTCCCTCTCTCCTTGCTGGATCAAGGCATGGGAGACGTCGTCGGGCTGTACGTGTGTTGAACACGGAGGTGCCGTCCGTTTGGCACTAGGATCTCTGGTGATTTGGATCACGACGAGTACAACTCCTTCAACCCCGTTCTCTTGAACGCTTTCGCTTAGCTATCTACAAGGGTATGTAGATGCACTCTCCTTCCCCTCGTTGTTGGTTTCTCCATAGATAGATCTTGGTGACACGTAGGAAAATTTTGAATTTCTGCTACGTTCCCCAACAGTGGCATCATGAGCTAGGTCTATTGCGTAGATTCTATGCGCGAGTAGAACACAAAGTAGTTGTGGGTGTTGATTCTGTCAATTTACTTGCCGTTACTAGTCTTATCTTGACTCAGCGGCATCGTGGGATGAAGCGGCCCGGACCGACCTTACACGTACTCTTACGTGATACTGGTTCCACCGACTGACATGCACTAGTTGCATAAGGTGGCTTTCGGGTGTCTGTCTCTCCCACTTTAGTCGGATCGGATTCGATGAAAAGGGTCCTTATGAAGGGTAAATAGCAATTGGCATATCACGTTGTGGTTTTTGCGTAGGTAAGAAACGTTCTTGCTAGAAACCCATAGCAGCCACGTAAAACATGCAAACAACAATTAGAGGACGTCTAACTTGTTTTTGCAGGGTATGCTATGTGATGTGATATGGCAAAGAAGAATGTGATGAATGATATGTGATGTATGAGATTGATCATGTTCTTGTAATAGGAATCACGACTTGCATGTCGATGAGTATGACAACCGGCAGGAGCCATAGGAGTTGTCTTTATTTATTATATGTAACACCCTCGATGCGGCTATATCTCCCACGTGTCGAAGCACGACTTAGAGGCATAACCGCATTGAAAGCAATGTCGCAAGTGAGGTAATCTTCACACAACCCATGTAATACAATAGGGGAAAAGATACATAGTTGGCTTACAATCGCCACTTCACACAATTACATGAATAAAGCATTACATCAACCAGTTACAATCAAGGTCCGACTACGAAACCAAAATAAAAGAAGAACCCCAAATGCGACAAAGGTCCCCGATCGACCCCAACTGGGCTCCACTACTGATCGACTAGAACGAAACAACATAAAGGACAAGATCTTCATCGAGCTCCTCCTGAGCTTGGTTGCGTCATCTGTACGGACTCATCGGCACCTGCAAGCTGGTTTTGGAAGTATCTGTGAGCCACAGGGACTCAGCAATCTCGCACCCTCGCGATCAAGACTATTTAAGCTTATGGGTAAGGTAAAGGTATGAGGTGGAGCTGCAGCAAGCAACTAGCATATATGGTGGCTAACATACGCAAATGAGAGTGAGAAGAGAAGGCAAAGCACGGTCGATAAAAATATGATCAAGAAGTGATCCTGGACTACCTACGTCAAGCATAACTCCAACAACCGTGTTCACTTCCCGGACTCCGCCGGAAAGAGACCATCATGGTTACACACGCAGTTGATTCATTTTAATTAAGGTCAACTTCAGGTTTTCTACAACCGGACGTTAACAAATTCCCATCTGCCCATAACCGCGGGCACGGCTTTCGAAAGTTCAAATCCCTGCAGGGGTGTCCCAACTTAGCCCATCACAAGCTCTCACAGTCAACGAAGGAATAGACCTCCACCCGAGACATTCCGATCAGACTCGGTATCCCGGTACAACAAGACATTTCAACAGGGTAAAACTAAACCAGCAACACCGCCCGAATGTGCCGACAAATCCCGATAGGAGCTGCACATATCTCTTTCTCGGGGCACACTCAGATGAGCAATCCATACAACTAAAACCAAACCTCGAGTTTCCCCGAGGGGGCGCTGCACAGGGCTCTAGTTCGGACCAACACTCAGAGGAGCACTGGCCCGGGGGGGTTAGAATAAAGATGACCCTTGAGTCTGCAGAACCCAAGGGAAGGTGGTAGGTTGTTAGTGCAAATGGTAAAACCAATGTTGGGCATTGCTGGAGGAGCTTTACTTAAGGCGAACTGTCAAGGGGTTCCCATTATAGCCCAACCGCGTAAGGGACGCAAAATCCGGGAACATAACACCGATATGACGGAAACTAGGGCGGCAAGAGTGGAACAAAACGCCAGGCATAAGGCTGAGCCTTCCACCCTTTACCAAGTATATAGATGCATTAATTAAATACGATATATAGTGATATCCCAACAAGTAAACAATGTTCCAACAAGGAACGATCTCCATGTTCCAACAAGGAACAAACTTCAATCTTCACCTGCAACTAATAACGCTATAAGAGGGGCTGAGCAAAGCGGTAACATAGCCAAACAACGGTTTGCTAGGACAAGGTGGGTTAGAGGCTTGGTTCAACAATATATGAGGCATGATAAGCAAGTGGTAGGTATCGCAGCATGGGCATAGCAAAAGAGCGAGCATCTAACAAAGCAAAGATAGTAGTGATTTCGAGGGTATGGTCATCTTGCCTGAAATCCCGCAAGGAAGAAGAACGAGTCCATGAAGAAGAAAAACGGACGTAGTCGAACGGGTCCTCACAAACACGACATAACCAGATCCAACCCGAAGAAGCAAACATCAGAAAAGAAAGCACACACATAGTAAACAACCAACACATGAACATGGTATGATATGCGGGATGCGGTATGCGATGCATATGCATGATTTGACGAGGAATGCATGAACCTGGCCTCAACTTGGAAAACCAAGTGTGCCACTGGAAAGATGGGATGAAATCGCTTGAAAACTATATAAAGATCACCGGAATCGGAGTTACGGTTTGGAAATGGCAAGCGATTCAAAAATGGCACCGGTCTGCGATTTACAGCAAGTATGCAACTAAATGCAATGAGATGAACATGCTACAGCACTCAAACATGGCATCAAAATACATGGAAGGGAAGCATTCAAGATGCTTAACAAAAGTCTAGCACCGAGCTACGGCCAATTCATCCATTAGGAGGTTCAAACAAGCATGGCAAAAACGCAAACGGTAAACAGATCTCAGACTTAGTGAAATTAACACTTGTCTGGAATTTCAGATCATGAAGCCCTCTTCGGAGAAACAAAACAACATGCTACAGGACCTGAACATGACAAAGAAAGATATAGCATGGAGCTACTCAACAAGCTTAAAAAAAGTCCCTTAGTGACCTTGAGCCAAAAGGGATCACAAAATATACTAACAAGCACACGAACATAGCTAAAACATAATCAGTTTTCAGACTTAGTGAAAACTGGGACATGCTGAAACATAACTCACGAAGGCATGTTAACGAGCTCGATGCACTCACTACGGTGCAAGTCATGGCAAGACAAGCATACATCCATTAAGAAGGCACAAAATGCTAGCTAGACATGGCAAGAACAATGGCATAGCATGCACGGATCAACTACAATAACATCGGCAAAATCGCAAACAAGTTGACGATCTGCCCAGATTCACCACGAAGCAAAAGTAGAGCTCAATTGACTCAAGCTAGGGTGCTCCATATATGCAAACAAAGACATGGATGGATAGAGCACTACAATATTAACAAAACTCCTTTACTGATCATCCTCAAAAGAGGCACGGATCACTAGGAAACAACATGAACATATGGCATCATGAACTAGACAATCCCAGGACTTAGTGAAATCACTAAGTCACTGAAAACAGATTTACCGGGTGCCTCACTTTGCAAGCTTACACTAGGCACCACACACATCACAAAAATACATGGGTTGCACCTCTGGAAAGATGACAAAACCCTTAACAAAACATATGTAGAACTCATGGGCATAGCATGCACACAACAATCATGGCAAAAATGACAAAAGTCTAAGATGAACTAGCAGATCTGACAATTAACTCACGAAGCACTCTTCTAACAGCATTTCGGGCATCAAGATGAACTCAAATGAAAATTATGCAATGGAATGAAATGATGTACTCATCGAGACGAACATTTTGATATGCTATATGCGCAAAACGGAGTTACAAATGATGAGATACGGCATGATGAACATGGGCATATGAAACGTGGAAATCTCGGGGACTTGGTGAAATTCGCCAAGTCTGGAACTGGGCGTAAGATAATAAGTCGCGCACGGGGCAGGGAATAGTGGTAGCTCACCCATGGGCTTCGGCCCAAAATGAAGAGGAAGGAGGCCGGCGAGCTGGGCCAGACTCGGGCGCGGCCCACGAAGGGTCAACGGGGCGCTCGTCGGCTCCCTCGATCCCGGTCGGATCGGGGAGGCAGGGGCGGCGACGTCGGTTCCCGCCGGCGAGGCGAGGCGACGAAGGAAGGCGCGGGCGGCGGGCCTCCGGCGAGGGTCGACGGCGGCGGCGCGCTCTGGGAGGCGGCGCGAGGCGACGAGCGAAGAGGCGGCGCCGAGTGCGGGCGGCGGCGCGAAGACCTGGCGGCGGCCGGCGACGGGCGTGGGGAACCGCGCCGGTGAGGCAGAGCGCTCCGGCGGGGCGATTCCGGTGACCGGAAATGGCGAAGACGACGGACATGGGCGGCGGCGTGCGCAGGAAACGGCGGCCCGACTCGGGCCCGGGGAGGGCTGGATCTGGGCTCCTTCGGGCCCCGACGAAGTGGGGCGCGGGGAGGACAGGTGGCGCGCGCTGGTTGGATGCGGAAGGTGGCGGGGATGACGTGGAAGCCCCTCATTGGTCGGAGCGACATGAAGGCGGCTGTGGACATGTCCGGCACGGTGCGGACATGTCCGGCGGCGCGGAGGGAGTTGGATCTAGGGTTGGACTGCGCGAAAAATTCGGGGAGAGTCACATATATATAGGTAGAGGGAGCTAGGAGAGTCCAAATGAGGTGCGGTTTTCGGCCACGCGATCGTGATCGAACGACCGAGATGATGGAGATGTCTTAGGTGGGTTTTTGGGCCAAATTGGAAGGGTGTTGGGCTGCAACACACACGAGGCCTTCTCGGTCCCTCGGTTAACCGTTGGAGCATCAAACGAAGTCCAAATGATACGAAACTTGACAGGCGGTCTACCGGTAGTAAACCAAGGCCGCATGACAATTCTCGGTCCAATCCGGAAATGTTTAATCCCCACACATGAAAGAAAGGTAGAAATGACCACCGGAGGAGAACAGAGCGCCGGAATGCAAAACGGACAACAGGGAAAATGCTCGGATGCATGAGACGAACACGTATGCAAATGGAATGCACATGATGACATGATATGCAATGCATGACATGCAAGCAATGACAACACAACAACAGCGAAAAATTGAACGACACCTGGCACATCGGTCTCGGGGCGTTACATTATATGACCTGCGTGTCATTGAACAACGCCATGTAATTACTTTACTTTATTGCTAACCGTTAGCTGTAGTAGTAGAATTAATAGTTGGCGAGACAACTTCATGAAGACACGATGATGGAGATCATGATGATGGAGATCATGGTGTCATGCCGGTGACAATGATGATCATGGAGCCCCGAAGATGGAGATCAAAAGGAGCAAAGTGATGATGGCCATATCATGTCACTATTTGATTGCATGTGATGTTTATCATGTTTATACATATTATTTGCTTAGAACGACGGTAGTAAATAAGATGATCCCTCATTAAAATTTCAAGAAAGTGTTCCCCCTAATTGTGCACCGTTGCAAAAGTTCGTCGTTTCGAAGCACCACGTGATGATCGGGTGTGATAGATTCTTACGTTCGAATACAACGGGTGTTGACGAGCCTACCATGTACAAACATGGCCTCGGAACACATGCAAAACACTTAGGTTGACTTGACGAGCCTAGCATGTACAGACATGGCATCGGAACACAAGAAGACCGAATGGTCGAGCATGAGTCGTATGGTAGATACGATCAACATGAAGATGTTCACCGATGATGACTAGTCCGTCTCACGTGATGATTGGACACGGCCTAGTTGACTCGGATCATGTAATCACTTAGATGACTAGAGGGATGTCTATCTGAGTGGGAGTTCATAAGATGAACTTAATTATCCTGAACATAGTCAAAAAGGTCTTCGCAAATTATGTCGTAGCTCGTGCTTCAGTTCTACTGTTTAGATATGTTCCTAGAGAAAATTTAGTTGAAAGTTGATAGTAGCAATTATGCGGACTAGGTCCATAAACTGAGGATTGTCCTCATGGCTTCATAGAAGGCTTATGTTCTTAATGCACCGCTCAGTGTGCTGAACCTTGAACGTCGTCTGTGGATGTTGCGAACATCTGACATACACATTTTGATAACTATGTGATAGTTCAGTTAAACAGTTTAGAGTTGAGGCACCGAAGACGTTTTGAAACATCACGAAACATATGAGATGTTTCGAGGGCTGAAATTGGGATTTCAGGCTTGTGCCCACGTCAAGAGGTATAAGACCTCCGACGAGTTTCTTAGCCTACAAACTAAGGGAGAAAAGCTCAATTGTTGAGCTTGTGCTTAGCTTGTTTGAGTACAACAATCATTTGAATCGAGTGGGAGTTGATCTTACAGATGAGATAGTGATGTTTCTCCGAAGTCATTACCACCAAGCTGCTAGAGCTTCATGATGAACTATAATATATCAGGGACATATATGATGATCCTTGAGATATTCGCGATGTTTGACACCACAAAAGTAGAAATCAAGAAGGAGCATCAATTGTTGATGGTTGGTGAAACCACTAGTTTCAAGAAGGGCAAGGGCAAGAAGGGATACTTCATGAAACGGCAAATCAGCTGCTGCTCTAGTGAAGAAACCCAAGGTTGAACCCAAACCCGAGACTAAGTGCTTCTGTAATAAGGGGAACAGCCACTGGAGCAGAATTACCCTAGATACTTGGTAGATGAGAAGGCTGGCATTCTGGCAAGGTCGACAGAAGTATATTGGATATGCATTACAATGTGTACTTTACTAGTACTCCTGGTACACCAGGGTATTAGATACCGGTTCGGTTGCTAAGTGTTAGTAACTCGAAACAAAAGGCTACGGAATAAACGGAGACTAGCTAAAAGGTGAGATGACGATATGTGTTGGAAGTATTTTTCCAAGGTTGATCAAATATCGTACGCTCCCTCTACCATCGAGATTGGTATTAAAACCTAAATAATTGTTATTTGGTGTTTGCGTTGAGCATAGACATGATTGGATTACGTCTATCGCAATACGGTTATTCATTTAAGGAGAATAATGGTTACTTTGTTTATTTGAATAATACCTTCAATGGTCTTACACCTAAAATGAATGTTTTATTGAATCTCGATCGTAGTGATACACATGTTCATGCCAAAAGATATAATATAGTAATGATAGTACCACCTACTTGTGGCACTGCCACTTAAGTCATATCGGTATAAAACGCATGAAGAAGCTCCATGTTGATGGATCTTTGGACTCACTCATTTTTGAAAGGATTGAGACATGCGAACCATGTTTGTTGGTAGATATGCATGAAGAAACTCTATACAGATGGATCGTTTGGACTCACTTGATTTTGAATCACTTGAGACATGCAAATCATACCACATGGGCAAGATGACTGAAAGCCTCGTTTTCGGTAAAATGGAACAAGAAAGCAACTTGTTGGAAGTAATACATCTTGATGTGCGCAGTCCAATGAGTGCTGAGGCATGTAGTGGATATCGTTATGTTCTTACTTCACAGATGATTTGAGTAGATACTGAGTATATTTACTTGATGAAACATAAATCTGAATTATTGAAAGGTTCAAGTAATTTCAGAGTGAAGTTGAACATCGTCGTGACAAGAGGATAAAATGTCTATGATATGATCGTAGAGATGAATATCTGAATTACGAGTTTGGCACAGAATTAAGACATTGTGGAAATTGTTTCAAAACTAATACAGCCTGGAACACCATAGTGTGATGGTGTGTCCGAACATCATAACTGCACCCTATTGGATATGATGCATACCATGATGTCTCTTATCGAATTACCACGATAGTTTATGGGTTAGGCATTAGAGACAACCACATTCACTTTAAATAGGGCACCGCATAATTCCGATGACATGACACCGTATGAACTATGGTTTAGAGAAACCTAAGCTGTCATTTCTTAAAAGTTTGGGGCTGCGACGCTTATGTGAAAAAGTTTCAGGACTGATAAGCTCGAACCCAAAGCGGATAAATGCATCTTCATAGGACACCCAAAACAGTTGGGTATACCTCATGTCTCAGATCCGAAAGCAATAAGGGATTGTTTCTAGAATCGGGTCCTTTCTCGAGGAAAAGTTTCTCTCGAAAGAATTGAGTGGGAGGATGGTGGAGACTTGATGAGGTTATTGAACTGTCTCTTCAACTAGTGTGTGGCAGGGCACAAGAAGTTGTTCCTGTGGCACCTACACCAATTGAAGTGGAAGCTTATGATAGTGATCATGAAACTTTAGATCAAGTCACTACCAAACCTCGTAGGATGACAAGGATGCGTACTACTTCAGAGTGGTACGTAATCCTGTCTTGGAAGTCATGTTGCTAGACAACAATGAACCTACGAGCTATGGAGAAGCGATGGTGGGCCTGGATTCCAAAATGGCTCGAGGCCATATAATCCGAGAGAGGATCCATATATGAAAACAAAGTATAGACTTTGGAAGAACTACTTGATGGTCGTAAGGCTGTTAGGTACATATGGATTTAAAAGGAAGACGGACAATGATGGTATGTATCACCATTAAGAAAGCTCGACTTTGTCGTTAAGATGTTTTTCGACAAGTTCAAGGAGTTGACTACGATGAGACTTTCTCACTCGTAGCGATGCTAAGAGTCTGTTGGAATTATATTAGCGATTACTGCATTATTTATGAAATCTTGCAGATAGGATGTCAAAACATTGTTTCCTCGACGATTTTCTTGAGGAAAGGTTGTATGTGATACAACCGGAAGGTTTTGTCAATCCTAAAAGATGCTAACAAGTATGCAAAGCTCCAGCAATCCTTCTAAGGACTGGACTAAGCATCTCAGAGTTGGAATATACGCTTTGATGATGATCAAAGATTTTGGGTTTATACAAAGTTTATGAGAAACTTGTATTTCCAAAGAAGTGAGTGGGAGCACTATAGAATTTCCGATGAGTATATGTTGTTAACATATTGTTGATCGGAAATGATGTAGAATTTCTGCAAAGCATGCAGAGTTATTTGAAAAGTGTTTTTCAATGGAAAACCTGGATTAGGCTACTTGAGTATTGAGCATTAAGATCTATAAGGATAGATCAAAATGCTTAATAGTACTTTCAAATGAATACATACCGTGACAAGATTTTGAAGGAGTTCAAAATGGATCGGCAAAGAAGGAGTTCTTGGTTGTGTTATAAGGTGTGAACATTGAGTAAGACTCGAAACCTGACTGCGGCAAAATAGAGAGAAAGGACGAAGGTCCTCCCCTATGCTTTAGACGTAGGCTCTACAGTATGTGTAACACCCTCGATGCGACTATAGCTCCCACGTGTCGAGGCACGACTTAGAGGCATAATCGCATTGAAGGCATATGTCGCAAGTGAGGTAATCTTTACACAACCCATGTAATACATAAGGGAAAGAGATACATAGTTGGCTTACAATCGCCACTTCACACAAATACATGAATAAAGCATTACATCATTCAAATACACTCAAGGTCCGACTACGGAACCAAAATAAAAGAAGAACCCCAAATGCGACAAAGGTCCCCGATCGACCCCAACTGGGCTCCACTACTGATCAACTAGAACGGAACAACACAAAGGACAAGATCTTCATCGAGCTCCTCCTGAGCTTGGTTGCATCATCTGCAAGGTATCATCGGCACCTGCAAGCTGGTTTTGGAAGTATCTGTGAGTCACGGGGACTCAGCAATCTCGCACCCTCGCGATCAAGACTATTTAAGCTTATGGGTAAGGTAAAAGGTATGAGGTGGAGCTGCAGCAAGCGACTGAGTCCCCGTGACTCACAGATACTTCCAAAACCAGCTTGCAGGTGCCGATGATACCTTGCAGATGACGCAACCAAGCTCAGGAGGAGCTCGATGAAGATCTTGTCCTTTGTGTTGTTCCGTTCTAGTTGATCAGTAGTGGAGCCCAGTTGGGGTCGATCGGGGACCTTTGTCGCATTTGGGGTTCTTCTTTTATTTTGGTTCCGTAGTCGGACCTTGAGTGTATTTGAATGATGTAATGCTTTATTCATGTATTTGTGTGAAGTGGCGATTGTAAGCCAACTATGTATCTCTTTCCCTTATGTATTACATGGGTTGTGTAAAGATTACCTCACTTGCGACATATGCCTTCAATGCGATTATGCCTCTAAGTCGTGCCTCGACACGTGGGAGCTATAGTCGCACCGAGGGTGTTATAGTATGCTATGTTGTGTACCGCACCTGAAGTGTGCCTTGCCATGAGTCAGTCAAGGGGTACAAGAGTGATCCAAGAATGGATCACGGGACAGCGGTCAAAGTTATCCTTAGTAACTAGTGGACTAAGGAATTTTCTCGATTATGGAGGTGGTAAAAGAGTTCGTCGTAAAGGGTTACACCGATGCAAACTTTGACACTAATCCAGATTATTCTGAGTAGTAAACTGGATTTGTATAGTAGAACAATTATTTGGAATAGCTCCAAATACAACGTGGTAGCTGCATCTAGGAGATGACATAGAGATTTGTAAAGCACACACGGATCTAAAAGGTTCAGACCCGTTGACTATAACATCTCTCACAAGCATAACATGATCAAACCCAGAACTCATCGAGTGTTAATCACATGGTAATGTGAACTAGATTATTGACTCTAGTAAACTCTTTGGGTGTTAGTCACATGGGGATGTGACCTTGAGTGTTAATCACATATAAATGTGAACTGGATTATTGACTCTAGTGCAAGTGGGAGACTGTTGGAAATATGCCCTAGAGGCAATAATAAATTGGTTATTATTATATTTCCTTGTTCATGATAATCGTTTATTATCCATGCTAGAATTGTATTGATAGGAAACTCAGATACATGTGTGGATACATAGACAACACCATGTCCCTAGTAAGCCTCTAGTTGACTAGCTCGTTGATCAATAGATGGTTACGGTTTCCTGACCATGGACATTGGATGTCGTTGATAACGGGATCACATCATTAGGAGAATGATGTGATGGACAAGACCCAATCCTAAGCATAGCACAAGATCGTGTAGTTCGCATGCTAAAGCTTTTCTAATGTCAAGTATCATTTCCTTAGACCATGAGATTGTGCAACTCCCGGATACCGTAGGAGTGCTTTGGGTGTGCCAAACGTCACAACGTAACTGGGTGGCTATAAAGGTACACTACAGATATCTCCGAAAGTGTCTGTTGGGTTGGCATGAATCGAGACTGGGATTTGTCACTCCGTGTAAATGGAGAGGTATCTCTGGGCCCACTCGGCAGGACATCATCATAATGTGCACAATGTGATCAAGGAGTTGATCACGGGATGATGTGTTACGGAACGAGTAAAGAGACTTGCCGGTAACGAGATTGAACACGGTATCGGGATACCGACGATCGAATCTCGGGCAAGTATCGTACCGATAGACAAAGGGAATTGTATACGGGATTGATTAAGTCCTTGACATCGTGGTTCATACGATGAGATCATCATGGAGCATGTGTGAGCCAACATGGGTATCCAGATCCCGCTGTTGGTTATTGACCGGAGAACGTCTCGGTCATGTCTGCATGGTTCCCGAACCCGTAGGGTCTACACACTTAAGGTTCGATGACGCTAGGGTTATAGGGAATAGATATACGTGGTTACCGAATGTTGTTCGGAGTCCCGGATGAGATCCCGGACGTCATGAGGAGTTACGGAATGGTCCGTAGGTAAAGATTTATATATGGGAAGTCCTATTTTGGTCGCCGGAAAAGTTTCGGGGTTTATCGGTAACGTACCGGGACCACCGGGAGGGTCCCGGGGGTCCACCAAGTGGGGCCACAAGCCCCGGAGGGCTACATGGGCCAAGTGTGGGAGGGGACCAGCCCCAGGTGGGCTGGTGCACCCCCCACAAGGGCCCAAGGCGCCTCCAAGAGGGAAGGGGGGCAAACCCTAGGGCAGATGGGCCCTAAGGCTCACCCCAGGTGCGCCTCCCCCTCTCCCCCTTGTGGGCGCCACCCAGATGGGATCTGGGGGCTGCCGCCACCCCTAGGGAGGGAACCCTAGGTGGGGGCGCAGCCCCTCCCCTTCCCCTATATATACTTGAGGTTTGGGCTGCCCAAGACACACGAGTTCCTCTCCTTCTTGGCGCAGCCCTACCCCTCTCTTTCTCCTCATATCTCGCGGTGCTTGGCGAAGCCCTGCTGGATCACCACGCTCCTCCACCACCACCATGCCGTTGTGCTGCTGTTGGGTGGAGTCTTCCTCAACCTGTCCCTCTCTCCTTGCTGGATCAAGGCATGGGAGACGTCGTCCGGTTGTACGTGTGTTGAACGCGGAGGTGCCGTCCGTTCGGCACTAGGATCTCCGGTGATTTGGATCACGACGAGTACGACTCCTTCAACCCCGTTCTCTTGAACGCTCCCGCTTAGCGATCTAAAAGGGTATGTAGATGCACTCTCCTTCCCCTCGTTGTTGGTTTCTCCATAGATAGATCTTGGTGACACGTAGGAAAATTTTGAATTTCTGCTACGTTCCCCAACAGCCCTCCCATGGGTTGTGTCCGAATTGGACAAGCGGAAGGGGGTGCGCCCCCTTTCCTTCTCCCTCTCCCTCTCCTTCCCCTTTCCCCCTACGAGAAGAAAGGAAAGGGGGGGCGACTAGGACTAGGAGTCCTAGTCGGTTTCCCCCCACTTAGGCGCGTCCCTAGGGTCGGCCTCCTCCCCTCCTCCTTTATATACGGGGGCAGGGGGCACCCCAAAGCACATCAATTGTTTCTTCCGTGTGCGGTGCCCCCCTGCACAGTTTACTCCTCCGGTCATATTGTCGTAGTGCTTAGGCGAAGCCCTACACGGATCACATCACCGTCACCACGCCGTCGTGTTGACGAAACTCTCCCTCGACACTTTGCTGGATCAAGAGTTTGAGGGACATCATTGAGCTGAACATGTGCAGAACTCGGAGGTGCCGTACGTTCGGTGCTTGATTGGTTGGATTGCGAAGATGTTCGACTACATCAACCACGTTAAGCTAATACTTCCGCTTTTGGTCTACGAGGGTACGTGGACACACTCTCCCCTCTCGTTTCTATGCATCTCCTAGATAGATCTTGCGTGATCGTAGGATTTTTTTTTAAATTGCATGCTACGTTCCCTAACACCCACCAGTTTTGGTGGCTGACTTGTGGGCCTACTAAGTTGACACGTACGCAAAACTTTGTTAAGTTAGTCAAAAAATTATTCTAGCAGCAGTGACCGTTTGATGTTAATCCAACAACCATGATACTTTTTCAACTTCTGATCTTCTTGCTCGAGCAGCCCAAACCAACAATGGTCGTACCGCCTGCTCCTGCCTCCTGTGGTCGGCTGTGCTACTACGCAGGCCTCACCGCCCCATCCTACTCCCACCACTGGTCAGGTCTTCCCTTTACTCACCCACACCCCCTGTTATTTTCTGGCGACGGCAGCCTCACACCGTAGCTGAACCACACAACCCTCATACTCCCCTCCGTGTGGGCAACCACTTCAAAGTATTCCCCAGCTCCGGGTTGTTCCCTTCCTAGGCCTCGCCGTCATCCATCGCGTTTGTGCTCTAGGTGCGGCATGGTCAACGAACAACAACCATCGAAAGAGGAATGTACGTGGTGAGGCTGATAGGTGGACCCACCGGCTACATGTTTGCACGCAAGTAAGTGCCTCCTTATTACGGGGGGAAAATGATTCCTCCCCCTGACAGCTGGGACCCACCAGCTATATCTTTGCGCGCCACGAAGTGCGTCCTTATCCTCCCTGACAGCTGGGACCCACCCGGTCGAAGCATACACAACATTGTCTGTCTGGTCGCAAACGTGTATGTACATACTAGTCGATCGGTCTGTCTACCATGATGAATCATGGCCGAGTAAAGAGCAGTAGCAATTCAGGCAGCCCCGTCTAAATGGTGTACATATACGTACATCCACGCTGCAAAAAAGACGGCCATCTACGTACATACGGGAGTGGTCTCGAACACATACAACGATGGCGTCATGTTCATCGGCAGCCTACCGGCTGGGTCGGAATGGAGAAACAACATATGGTTCATTGGGAGGCACCCGTCTGGGTCAGAATGCGTCCTATTCAATGGGAGCCAGCCAGCTTGAACAGACCAGACGAAACGGGGTCTGGCGTGCCGTAGAACGGAGGAAACGGCATTTTGTTCGACCGGCTACGGTCGAAACGGAATCCTATTCATGGGGAGGGGTGTGGCATACCACAAAATGGAGGAAACGAACTTCTCTCCAACCGCCTATAGTTGAAACGAGGTCCTGTTGATCGGGAGGGGTGTGGTGTACCGCAAAACGGAGGAAACAGACTTCTGTTCGAGCGCCTACGGTCGAAACGGGGTCCTGTTCATCAGAAGGGGTGTGGCGTACCGCAAAACGGGACTCCACAGGCTACTATTCATCCACCATCTACTACCTCACTCCAGCCTCCACGGGCTACTGTTCATCCACCATTGACTTCCTCCAGCCTCTACTGGCTATTGGTCATCCAGCCTCCATGGGGTCCTGTTCATTCACCCCCAATAGGCTGGGTGTGGCGGCCTCCTTGGGGTCATGTTCATCCAGCGACAACCACGAGGTCCTATTCATCCAACCCCCACCAGGAACTGTTCATCCACAGCCAACCAACCGGATTGACTCATCATGTCTCGACTCATTCTATGTACCGTGTGCGTGGTAGCAGCGGTCACTGTTCATCGAGAGGCAACCCAACACCGGCTGGCTACGTCTCACACGGGGGCTCAATCGGCTTCAGTAAGTAGCAACAACGATTGACCGGTCGGCTCAATTAGCAGTAGTAGGGAA
Source organism: Triticum monococcum (assembly GCA_034509565.1). NCBI lineage: Eukaryota > Viridiplantae > Streptophyta > Magnoliopsida > Poales > Poaceae > Triticum > Triticum monococcum. The sequence continues at coordinate 389,198,221 of CM067842.1, read as the reverse complement.
GGAATTGCTCATGTCCAGTCAGCAGTGAAGGAATCGCTCGGGTTTAGTTAACAGCCAAGGGATCGATCGCTCGGGTTCAATAATGTAGCTAGTGCAATCGCTCGACTTCAGTAAGCGAACGCCTCGCTCGGGTTCAGTTAGCCAACGCCTCACACACACATGCGTACGAGAGAAACACGCAAACCATAGTGCATCGCTCGGCCCAACCACCCACCATAATGGGGAACTCCCCGATATTTTTCTCATCCTTGCTTCTCCCATGATTTTTTTTGTCATGGCCCAATTTCTGTCATGATTTTTTGTCATAGAAGTAGGAGCCCACCACATATATGATGATACGTGTTTTTGTCACAATTATCGTCATAGAAGTGTCACAAGCATGACAGAAAAAGTTCTCGTTCGCGCCATAATGTCACGGATGTCACTTTTTTTGTAGTGTATGCTTGAACAAAATAGTTCTCAAGGGTTACTGGAAAAATATATAAACATAGCATTGTTGTAGAAGAAGGGTGGGGTACTAAAAACTTGGGAAACACCACTACAGAACACATAGCTAATAGGCATAGTTGTACTGATATAATACTAATGGGACTGTATCAGGTGCATGATCTGACCATCGAAGGTCCAACAATTGTTTCCTCACTTTTTTAATCCTCTTCTCTCATGTGTACTCCTTGAAGAGCTCCAGGAATCATGTCTCGTAAATTAAGCTCCAAGTCTACAACTGTGAATTGCAGTGCATTAAGCTACTGTAAACTAACTAACTCACGAGTCGCGCCCACCGGGTCCATGATGCCCACAAAGCATGGGTGTGACCTCCATGATGTCCAGTGACGTCAAGCGGGCCTGTCGGAAAGGTGTGCGGCCTCCACAAGGTCTGGGCAACGCCGAGCAAAGTAGGCGGGCTGGGGTTGCAACTTCTTCTTATCAGCAAGGGCGAGCTAGCGGCGCTAGCAACTGGAGTGGCCTCCACACTATAGTGGTGATAGAGAGCAAGCAGGGTAGCAGAAAACTAAGCGCGTCGAGATGGGGAAGAGAGGGGGGTGGACCTTTGGAGTAATCGTGTGGGGCAGCATCACAATTTGAATTTTGAATGAGTACCCTAAGCTGAATTGGGCAGGAGGGAGGGGACTGGGGGAGTCAGGTGGCCACAGGGGAGAGGAGGACGTCGCATGAGGTACTGTATAGTAGAGAAGGACATCGGGGAAGGGTCACTTTTTTATAATAAAGAGCAATCCTAGTAACCATATTAATTTAGAAAATTGTAGTATTCCTATAACATGTAGAGAAAAACCGAGCTATCAAACGGGGCCTAAGTGAAGAGGGCCTAAGAAAATTCTGAAAGATTTGGTGTGCACGAAACTATTCCATTACATGACTTAAAGGACCTATGCGGCAATGCTAAGAACTTTAGGGTCCATTTGTAAATAAAAAAATCCCTACTAAGAGCATCTCTAGCAGACTCCTTAAATTGCCGACCCGTATTGCACATTTCGAGTTCGTGGAAATCGCGTTTTGTGGGCTCGCGCGGGCTGCGGCCGGACAGACCCCACATAGCGGAACTGTAAAACAGAATATTCGTTTATCAGAATTTGACACATATTTCACATATGACAGTAATATGAATTCAAATAACATAAAATGTGAATATTATGAATCCAAATTACAATGATATTCAAGTCACCAAGTAAAACTAATAATTCAATACCATAGTTGTTCCGAATACAACAATGGTACTGATCACACATGAATTAAATTAAATGAATGTAAAATTGGCCGATGCCTTTGCCAATGGTGACCAATACCTTTGGCCATGCCTCTACCAACGGTGCTCAATGAGATCCCCCTGGAGCTGATGGTGAGTGTTTGCATCTTCAGTTTGTCGATATGTCAAGGAATGCTTGTATGCGGTCAGGGTCTCTAGCTAGCTTCACACGACAACCGACATTGTCATAGAAGAACTCCAAGTTCAAGTCCCACTCGTCTTCGATGATCATATTGTGAAGAATCACACAGCATGTCATGAGTTGCTCAGGGTTTTCTTGTCTCAAAAAACGAGCAGGATCATGAGCAATGGCTAATCTAGATTACAAAACCCCGAAGGCTCTTTCTATATATTTTCTGGCAGCCTCTTGCACCTTTGCAAATTCAATATGCTTTATAGTATTGGGCTTTTTTATGCTCTTCACAAATGTACACTAGGAGGGGTAAATACCATCTGCAAGATACTACCCCTTTGTGTACTCATGCCCATCACTGTGAAGTTGCAAGCAGGGGCATCAACACTAGCAAGTCTAGCAAACAAATGAGACCGTTGCAACACATTGATATCATTGAGAGTACCCGGCATACCAAAAAAAAACAATGCCAAATCCACAAATCCTCGGATGTTACAACCTCTAGCACAATTGTTGCACCATGAGACTTGTCACAATACTGCCCGTGCCATGCCTTCGGGCTGTTTTTCCAAGTCCAATGCATGCAATCAACGCTTCCTAGCACGCCGGGCCAACCTCGCTTCTCATTTGTGGCCATCAACTTTATTGTGTCTTCCTCATTGGGTGCACGAAGATAGACAGGACCAAAGCCGCGGATCATCACTTTGGCAAACCTACGCACTGACTTGATGACCCACAAGTATAGAGGATCAATCGTAGTCCTTTTGATAAGTAAGAGTGTCGAACCCAATGACGAGCAAAAGGAAATGGCAAGCGGTTTTCAGCAATGTATTTTCTGCAGGCACTAAAAATGTCGGTAACAGATAGTTTGATAGCAAGGCAATTGGTAACAAGCAAGTAATAGTAATGGTAACCAGGGTGCAGCAAGGAAGTCCAATCCTTTTTGTAGCAAAGGACCAGCCAGAACAAACTCTTATAGTAAGTAAAGCGTTCTTGAGGACACACGGGAATTTCATCTAGTCACTTTCATCATGTTTGTTTGATTCACGTTTGTTACTTTGATAATTTGATATGTGGGTGGACCGGTGCTTGAGTGATGTTCTTACTTGAACAAGACTCCCATTTATGCTTACCCCCTCTCACAAGCATCCGCAACTACGAAAGAAGAATTGAGAATAATCTAATCATAGCATGAAACATATGGATCCAAATCAGCCCCTTACGGAATAACGCATAAATTAGGGTTTAAACTTATGTCACTCTAGCAACCCATCATCTAATTACTACTACGCAACGCATTCCCTTAGGCCCAAAGATGGTGAAGTGTCATGTAGTCGACGTTCACATAACACCACTAAGGGAAACAACAATATACATATCATCAAAATACCGAACGAATACCAAATTCACATGATTACTTATGACAAGATTTCTCCCATGTCCTCGAGAACAAACGTAAATACTCACAAAACATATTTAAGTTCAAGATCAGAGGGGTATTGAATAGCATAATGGATCTGAACATATGATCTTCCATCGTATAAACCAACAAGCATCAATTACAAAATGTAATCAACACTACTAACAACCCACATGTACTAATATGAGATTTTGAGACAAAAATTGAGTACAAGAAATGAACTAGGATTGGAGATGACATGGTGCTGGTGAAGATGTTGATGAAGATTGGTCCTTCCACAGTGAGAGAATCGTTGGTAATGACGATGGCTTCGATTTCCCCCTCCCGGAGGGAAGTTTTCCCCGCGGAATCGCTCCGCCGAAGAGTAAAAGTGCTCCTGCGCAAGTTCCGCCTCAAGAGCGGCGCTTCGTCCCGAAACCTTCCTTCTGATTTTCCTAAGGCAAATGGCATCATATAGGTGAAGATGGGCCCCGAAGGCCTGCCAGGATCACCACAAGCTTAGGGGCCCACCCAGGCTTGTGGCTGCCTGGTGGGTCCCCCTCTGGTACTTCTTTCGCTAATAATTTTAATACATTCCAAAATAATTCTCCGTCAATTTCCAGCTCATTTGGAGATGTTCAAAAAATGCCTTCGATATAGCCCTTTCCGGTCCAAAATTTCAGCTGCCGGCAATCTCTCTCTTTATGTGAAACTTATAAAATAAAAGAGAAAAGGCATAAGAATTGTATTATAAAGTGAAATAACAGTGCATAATACAATAAATATCAACATAAAAATATGATGCAAATTTGACGTATCATGACTCAATTGTAGCATCTTCGCCAATGCGAAGATACTCGTCGGCATAGTCAGCAGGATTACCATATGCAATCACACGCATAGCCCTAGAGAGTTTTTTATAGGCGCTAAAACCCAACAAGCCCGCAACGTTTCTTCTTTGAGTAAAAAAACCGGCAATTGGCATCACAAGCTTGCACAATTTTTTCGAAGAGTGATCGGCGCATTCGATACCTTCTCCGAAAGAGGTGCAACAGATAGGTTGGATTGTCCGTGAAGTAGTCTTGCATCAACATCATATTTTCGAGATGGCGGTTGTGAGGGATGCAAAGACGACCCATGGTCAAACCTCACCGTTTCTTGCGGTTTCGATCCTCCACCTCCTTCACGTCCAGGACCGCTACGACCATCTGATTCCACGTCTGAGTCGTCGGACGAGGATGAATCCTTGAGCAAAAATTCCTCGCACGGGCTCAAATCCATCTAAAAAACCGCATCTAAGCTCGCATCAACAAAATTTCTGCGACCGAGCTACAAGGGGAAGGAAAGTGTGACGCCCGGATATTTAAGCTACAGTAATTTCCTGTTAATCATGCCACGTCATCGCGGTTACTGTTGTTAATCTCACGTTAGTTCAAAACGATTCAAATTCGAATTTGAGTTAAAGGCAAACCACAAAAGTTTTCAAATATTAAAACTAAAATGTTCGGATTGTGACAAATAATGCATAGGTAATTATGGTGGAGAATCCACAATTTTATAAATTATTTAAATACTCTAAAATGAACAAAACAGTAGCAAAAACAAATATTTAAAAGCTTTTATAATAAGAAACCATCACAACTATTTTACTTTGTGTGCCAAATTAAATGTGGTTGCGGCATTTTTACATATACTAAATTAGGTGCGACTTTGATATTTTACTAAAACTAAGGTATATTGAAAATTAGAGAAAACAGTAAAAGGAAGATAAATAAAAAGAAAAATGAAAAGGTCTAAACAAAAAAAAGAATAAACCCCTTGGACTTCGGCCCATCGGGCCGCCTTGCTGGCCCAATCGGCCGCACCCCCCCCACTCCCTTATCCGATCCCCCTGGACCCCAAAACCCTAGCGCTAACCACTCCCCACTCCTCCCCACTCCTCGCTCTCCCTCCCCGATCCAGATCGGGCTCCAACCCCTCCCCGCTGCCCACCTTGCCATCGGCGTTCCCGACGCCGCTCGTCGTCTCAGGCGTCGCCCCGCCATCGCCGCCTAGACCCCGTCGCTCGCCTCCCCGTCCTCGCCCCCTTCCCGATCCAGAACGGGATCGGGGCACGAACCCGACGCCGCCTCGCCGCCGCCCGGAGCTCCACATGCCTCGCCGGAGCCACCTCGTCGTCTACCCCGCCGCATGTCGTCCCCGGCATCCGCCCCGAGCCCCGCTACCCTAGTCCCTACTCCTCGATGTGAGCACGCGCCTCCCTCCTGTCTGTCCGCTCCGCCTCACCCGTTCCCGCTCGTGCGCTGCCCTGCTACGTGGCCTTGGCCGCCCTCGCCGTGCCAGGGGCCGAGCCCCTGTCGCTCCGGACGCGCGTCTCCTTGTCGCTGCGCACCCCGCTCCCCCTCTGCGCGCGCGCCCGCTCTCACCGCGCGGCGACCGCGCCCGTCCCGCGCCGCGAACCGCCGCCGCCGCGGGTCTCGCCTGCCTCCAGACGCCACTCCGACCACCTGGCCGGCCCCGCGGCCTCCGGCCTCCTTTGCTCCGGCGCCCGGCCGAGTACGCCCGCCCCTGGGCGTGCGACCGCTCGGGCCACACCCGTGGCGCCCGGTGCCCGTTTCGCCTGGCGCCCGCAAACCCACTAGGCCCTCTGGGCCTATGACGAATGGGCCCCAGCACCCCAGAACGTTTTTTTTAAATAATAATAATAAATAAATAAATAATAAAAATAAAACTAAAACTAAATTTAATTAATTAATTAATTAATTAAATTTAATTAATTAATTAACTAAATTAATTAAGTTAATTAAACCGGATTAATTAATATAATTAATCTGTTAGTTTAATTAGACAGTGGTTAGTTTAACCTAACCCTAATCAACCTAATAGAGTATGACAGGTGGGTCCCACTGGACCCACGTGTCAGGTTGACCAGTCAACCCCTGTTGACTGCTGACGTCAGCATGACATCATGCCGATGTCATAAATCCATTTTCAAATTAAATTAAGTAATTAATTAAATTCCAGAAAATTATAAAATCTTTAAAAATTAATATAAAATAATCCGTAGCTCGGATGAAAATACTTTGTACATGAAAGTTGCTCAGAACGACGAGACGATTCCGGATACGCAACCCGTTCGTCCTCCACACCCCTCTAACCTATCGAACTCGCAACTTTCCCCCTCCGGCCCCTCTGCCCGAAAACGCGAAACACCGGGGATACTTTCCCGGATGTCATCCCCCTTCACCGGTAGCACCTATTACCGCGTTAGGGCACTCTAACGCCGTTACTTGTCATGTCATGCATCACTATGCATATGCTTGCTTAAATATTTATTGTTTCTCCCCCCTCTTCTCTCGATAGACACCGAGACCGACGCCGCTGCTACCCAGTACGACTACGGTGTTGACGACCCCTCTCTCTTGCCAGAGCAACCAGGCAAGCCCCCCCCCCCTTGATCACCAGATATCGCCTACTCTTCTCTATACTACTTGCATTAGAGTAGTGTAGCATGTTACTGCTTCCCGTTAATCCTATCCTGATGCATAGCCTGTCCTTGCTACTACTGTTGTTACCTTTACCTGCAAACCTAATGCTTATTATAGGATGCTAGTTTATCATCAGTGGCCCTACATTCTTGTCCGTCTGCCATGCTATACTATCGGGCCGTGATCACTCGGGAGGTGATCACGGGTATATACTATGTACTTTATACATGATACATGTGATGAACAAAGTCGGGTTGGCTCGAGGAGTACCCGCAGTTGATTCACGAATTGGGGGCTGGAAGGACATACTTTCCCGACGGCCCTCTGTGTGGATCTTTGTGGCGAAGCGACAGGGCAGGTTCCGACCACCTAGGAGAGAGGTGGGCCTGGCCCTGGTCGGCGTTCGCGGATACTTAACACGCTTAATGAGATCTGGGTATTTGATCTGAGTCTGGCCATTTGGTTTATACGCACTAACCATCTACGCGGGAGTAGTTATGGGTATCCCGGCGTCGTGGTATCAGCCGAAGCCTTCGTGACGTCAGCGACTGAGTGGCGCGCGCCGGATTGGACCGTAAGCCTGCTCTTGTATTAAGGGGGCTAGTTCTGCTTCCGGCCGCGTCCGCAACGTGCAGGTGTGCAAAGGGCGATGGGCCCAGACCCCTGCGCCATAGGATTTAGACCGGCGTGCTGACCTCTCTGTTGGGCCTAGGTAGGGCTGCGACGTGTTGATCTTTCGAGGCCGGGCATGACCCCGAAAAGTGTGTTCGGCCAAATGGGATCGAGCGTGTTGGGGTATGTGGTGCACCCCTGCAGGGAAGTTTATCTATTCAAATAGCCGTGTCCCTCGGTAAAAGGACGACCCGGAGTTGTACCTTGACCTTATGACAACTAGAACCGGATACTTAATAAAACACACCCTTCCAAGTGCCAGAGACAACCGGTGATCGCTCTCTCACAGGGCGACGAGGGGAGGATCATCGGTTAGGATTATGCTATACGATGCTACTTGGAGGTCTTCAATCTACTCTCTTCTACATGCTGCAAGACGGAGGCTGCCAGAAGCGTAGTCTTCGAAAGGATTAGCTATCCCCCTCTTATTCTGGCTTTCTGCAGTTCAGTCCACCGATATGGCCCTTTAACACATTTACCCATGCATATGTAGTGTAGCTCCTTGCTTGCGAGTACTTTGGATGAGTACTCACGGTTGCTTTCTCCCTCTTTTCCCCCTATCCCTTCTACCTGGTTGTCGCAACCAGATGTTGGAGCCCAGGAGCCAGACGCCACCGTCGATGACGACTCCTACTACACCGGAGGTGCCTACTACTACGTGCTGCCCGCTGACGACGACCAGGAGTAGTTTAGAAGGATCCCAGGCAGGAGGCCTGCGCCTCTTTCGATCTGTATCCCAGTTTGTGCTAGCCTTCTTAAGGCAGACTTGTTTATCTTATGTCTGTACTCAGATATTGTTGCTTCCGCTGACTCGTCTATGATCGAGTTCTTGTATTCGAGCCTTCGAGGCCCCTAGCTTGTAATATGATGCTTGTATGACTTATTTTATTTGTAGAGTTGTGTTGTGATATCTTCCCGTGAGTCCCTGATCTTGATCGTACACGTTTGCGTGTATGATTAGTGTACGATTAAATCGGGGGCGTCACAAGTTGGTATCAGAGCCGACTGCCTGTAGGAATCCCCCTTCCGCACTCCTTGGCCGAAGTCGAGTCTAGACATTACGAAACTTTTTACTAACATGGCTGTGTGCCTTACGGGCCCACGTCGCCATCTGGGTGGTATTAGGATCTTTTACTCCTTGTCTATGCTCTGGGACTCTGATCTCTCTTCTATTCGGGTTAAATGTATTTTGCTAAATCTAACATTAGGATCTCGTTATCACTTTCACCCGGAGAGCCCCTTATTACTGGTGATCGTCTGCTGCACGTGAAGACCCTAAAGATACTCTCAGCTGTTAACCCGAGAACTTGTGTTCATCGCGTTTGCAATTCCCCTTCCACCGTCAACATTTATGGATAAATACTTGCAGTTGTTATGCTTACATACATCCCTAGTTGGTCTTGTTATTACAAGATACTTCAAAATACTTGTCGTTGTTTCGATAATCCTTTGAGCTTACCGCCTTGCTGTTCTTTGTCACCTGAATACCCCTACGGATAATTCTCGCACTTATCGAGTATTCGCTCATTCCCTAGCTGTTCTTGTGTTTCACAATGGTCTTTGAAATACTATTCGACCTTTCAAAAATCCTTAGTAGCTTATTGCTCTGCAATACTTGCCTGCTGGCATTATGGATGCTTTCCATATGTCTGGCAATATTCGTTAGTATCCTTAGGCATCGTCTTTTTGATCCTATTGATTCAACATGAGTGCGAATGCACGCAATCATCAGTTGATCCTTTCAAATTATCTTTCCGGCTCAGACGTTATTTTAAAACATGAGCTGGATCTCGACCAATCAAATTGCTGTCGATTGTACCCTTAAGGCTATTCAACCTATCCATCCCTGATCAGAGCATTTGCTTCTGATCCCTTGTCTTGGAATTGATAATTCCTTTGCATTTGAGCCTTGAATTAGTCAGTTGTTTCTAAAGTCTGATCTCCTTGCATTGTTTCTCCCTCTGGTTGAGTACCGATGCTCGCACCAGATCCCTTGAGGACCACCAGATCATTTGCTGGATTTTATCCGACAGCGTCCTTCATATTCAATAAGTCTGTGAGCCTTTCCTCGGATACATAATACCTTTGGTAAATTGTATCCTCTGCTTTCTCAAACATGCTCTACTATCGAGCTTGTGTTATTTATTCTTGAAATTTGTGGTATATACTCCTAAGATGCCCTGATGGGTTGAACCTATGCCTTCTCTAAACTGTGTGAACTCGAAAGTTTTCACGAGCCATACACTTCTGGTATTTTGCCAAATAAAATTTCAACACTACAACTTCTTCGAAAGTGAGAAGTGAATGAAAGGTTATGCATTGGAGAAGTGGGAGTCGACCTTGAACTTGTGTTCATGCCCATGGACACGATGTAGATCTTATCATTAAAGCTTCTCTTAAATTAAATTATTCCTTTGGTATAAGTTCATCTTATATCTGGGATCTGACCTTTTGCAATCGTGGTTCCGACCATGTTCTCCTTTAAATACCATTTCGCGTGCAAGTTTAAGCGCTTGTCTTTTGAAGAGCAATACCCCAGGCCAACCTCTACTTGACCTGTCATCGAGTATTACCCCCCTCTGGTATCTCGAGATTATCACGGAACTGCATAACTTCTTATGAGTTCTTCATCAGGTATTACATTCTCACGGACTCCAATTTTTCACGGGCCTTGAGTTATGAAACACTCAAGGACACCGATAACGGAATCGAGTCTGCACTGCGATTCAACGAGGATTAGAGATCTTCATCGCTTACAAGTTTAATACTCCATGTCTGCCCTAGCCTGAACGGATACATCATTATCGTGCTAATTTTAATCATCAGCATTTTGAGCTCTTCAAGGGTATCAACTGAATTCATGATGAGAAATACCATCCTTGCCCCTGATGATTTGTGTTATCATCGGCCACTTTATTGCCTTCCCTCCAACACAAACTTGTTCATGTTTTGTGTTATACCTTGAGTTCCTTGCTATCCAGCATTTGTCCTTCTTTACCTTGGAATATTACCACCTTTTGTGTCAAGAATGTCGTGGTAATTTTACCACCTCTTGAGAATTCTTGATATAGTAATATCTCTCGCCATTTGCGTTCATTTCTTGGTCTCCGTGTTGTTTCTAACCGGAATACCGACAAATGGTCTGTGATGTGTAAATTCTAAACTTCTAGCAACCCTATTGCTTTGAAGTTATTGGTCTACAGTTCCAGTCTAAGTCTATTGCTTATTGAATCATCATTCGAACATTGACCGTGCTACCTAGTCCAGATTCCTGGGTGCACCCTTCTATCATTGTTCAGTTGTGTATGTTTCCCTCGAGCATACATCATTATATCATTTGATCCGACAAATGATATTTCCTTGTTCACATAATTGTGGAAATCAATCCTTTGGAAATCTCGATGATTTGTTGCTCAGCCTATCAGCCACCTCATCCTCTCCTTGGTTTAATGATGAACTCATGTTGCGGAAGTCGCTTCCATAGTTCAATTCCTGAGAATCTTAAAATGTCATCTTGACAATGTGTGTTACACCTTTCTTCTCAGGCATCCCGAGTCTGAGTTATCCTGACACCAATCAGATCTGAATCTCGGTCAGATATGATGGTTGGAACATATTTCCAAGAATTATAACAATGGTCTTTATGTGACCCGGTAAGGTGGTGTCATGCCTAGTACACCTGGCCGGAGGACCTATTGTCATAGCTCCCTTCTTAGTAAGGTTAGCGATTTTTCCATGCGGAAGTTGTAAAACTTATTCTACAAGTTGTTCCTGATGGATCCTTCGTGCATCCAAATTCTGAACCTTACTTGATGACCTTGTCAATGCTATCTCGAAGCATGTCTGTGGTACTCTGCACATTTTGAAGCACCATGCTAAATTTCCTTTATCAACTATTCAAACACTGTGGTATGGGTAATGTCATGAAATTTCTCTCCCCTTATCTAAAGAGTTTTCTACATCATATCCTATCATGGATATCATGCTCTGCTTCACCTTGGGAAGGATATACCCCTGAAATATGTGTTTAATCGCATTTTCCTTTCCATTGTTCTGTTTAACCTGATGATCACATTATCCTTTCCATTGGTTTCCTTGACCTTTCTTGTGATCTATATACTCTAAGCAGTAATAATTCACTGCTTAGGTAAGCACCTCGTTGCACCACTCTATTAGTATGACCCTGTTACTAGTGTTGATGACATTTCGGTAGCCACCGATGGATGAGAACCTTGCTTATTGGCCCGCCTCGTTCAACGAGCAGGAAAGTGGTTCTCTTCGTCCCTCGCCCTTGGTATCGATATTGTTGCCGACATAACTGGCAGGCTACCCTCTGAATTGCCTTGCTATCATGACCGTGCAAGATGTCAACCCCCTTTCTACTTTTACCCACATGGTGGGCCCATAACCCACAGTTCCACAGGATCGAAACCTGACTCTCCTGTAGACCCTATTGCCAAAGATATTCCTTGAGCTTGGCGTCGTATGCAAATCACGAGCCGCATTCCTAGTGATCTATTCTGGTATCAGACGCACTACTTATTTGCGTTGCCCTGAAACCCTTTCACCTTCTCACTAGGCAATGAATGATTGCCCGGCTGCTTGAAACTTCTTGTTGTACCTTCAAACTTTACTCTCGATGTGTTTTATTTCTTCAACTCGAGAGGTACTCATATGCTCATTCATGGGTTAACCCCAGATGCTTACCCCTTATAGCATCCTATCGTTACCAACCTGCCCCTTACCTATTCGTAAGTATGATGGAGTTCCCGAAGATAGGATGCCGACTTCATCAAGATGACCTGGAGAAGATCAACTTAATGTATCGACCTCCTCAAGAAGATTAACCAAGAGCAACAAGACCCGTTAGAATTTCGTAACCTAATCCCTCCCCCGCACTTCCCCTCTTAAATCTCGGGACGAGATTTCTTGTAGTGGAGGAGAATTGTGACGCCCGGATATTTAAGCTACAGTAATTTCCTGTTAATCATGCCACGTCATCGCGGTTACTGTTGTTAATCTCACGTTAGTTCAAAACGATTCAAATTCGAATTTGAGTTAAAGGCAAACCACAAAAGTTTTCAAATATTAAAACTAAAATGTTCGGATTGTGACAAATAATGCATAGGTAATTATGGTGGAGAATCCACAATTTTATAAATTATTTAAATACTCTAAAATGAACAAAATAGTAGCAAAAACAAATATTTAAAAGCTTTTATAATAAGAAACCATCACAACTATTTTACTTTGTGTGCCAAATTAAATGTGGTTGCGGCATTTTTACATATACTAAATTAGGTGCGACTTTGATATTTTACTAAAACTAAGGTATATTGAAAATTAGAGAAAACAGTAAAAGGAAGATAAATAAAAAGAAAAATGAAAAGGTTTAAACAAAAAAAATAGAATAAACCCCTGGACTTCAGCCCACCGGGCCGCCTTGCTGGCCCAATCGGCCGCACCCCCCCCCACTCCCTTATCCGATCCCCCTGGACCCCGAAACCCTAGCGCTAACCACTCCCCACTCCTCCCCATTCCTCGCTCTCCCTCCCCGATCCAGATTGGGCTCCAACCCCTCCCCGCTGCCCACCTTGCCATCGGCGTTCCCGACGCCGCTCGTCGTCTCAGGCGTCGCCCCGCCATCGCCGCCTAGACCCCGTCGCTCGCCTCCCCGTCCTCGCCCCCTTCCCGATTCAGAACGGGATCGGGGCACGAACCCGCCGCCGCCTCGCCGCCGCCCGGAGCTCCACATGCCTCGCCGGAGCCACCTCGTCGTCTACCCCGCCGCATGTCATCCCCGGCATCCGCCCCGAGCCCCGCTACCCTAGTCCCTACTCCTCGATGTGAGCACGCGCCTCCCTCCTGTCTGTCCGCTCCGCCTCACCCGTTCCCGCTCGTGCGCTGCCCTGCTCCGTGGCCTTGGCCGCCCTCGCCGTGCCAGGGGCCGAGCCCCTGTCGCTCCGGACGCGCGTCCCCCTGTCGCTGCGCACCCCGCTCCCCCTATGCGCGCGCGCCCGCTCTCGCCGCGCGGCGACCGCGCCCGTCCCACGCCGCGAACCGCCGCCGCCGCGGGCCTCGCCTGCCTCCAGACGCCACTCCGACCACCTGGCCGGCCCCGCGGCCTCCGGCCTCCTTTGCTCCGGTGCCCGGCCAGGTACGCCCGCCCCTGGGCGTGCAACCGCTCGGGCCACACCCATGGCGCCCGGTGCCCGTTTCGCCTGGCGCCCGCAAACCCACTAGGCCCTCTGGGCCTATGACGAATGGGCCCCAGCGCCCTAGATTGTTTTTTTAAAATAATAATAATAAATAATAAATAATAAATAATAAAAATAAAACTAAATTTAATTAATTAATTAATTAACTAAATTAATTAAGTTAATTAAACCGGATTAATTAATCTAATTAATCTGTTAGTTTAATTAGACAGTGGTTAGTTTAACCTAACCCTAATCAACCTAATAGAGTATGACAGGTGGGTCCCACTGGACCCACGTGTCAGGTTGACCAGTCAACCCCTGTTGACTGCAGATGTCATAAATCCATTTTCGAATTAAATTAAGTAATTAATTAAATTCCAGAAAATTATAAAATCTTTAAAAATTAATATAAAATAATCCGTAGCTCGGATGAAAATACTTTGTACATGAAAGTTGCTCAGAACGACGAGACGATTCCGGATACGCAATCCGTTCGTCCGCCACACCCCTCTAACCTATCGAACTCGCAACTTTCCCCCTCCGGCCCCTCTGCCCGAAAACGCGAAACACCGGGGATACTTTCCCGGATGTCATCCCCCTTCACCGGTAGCACCTATTACCGCGTTAGGGCACCTCTAACGCCGTTACTTGTCATGTCATGCATCACTATGCATATGCTTGCTTAAATATTTATTGTTTCTCCCCCGTCTTCTCTCGATAGACACCGAGACCGACGCCGCTGCTACCCAGTACGACTACGGTGTTGACGACCCCGCTCTCTTGCCAGAGCAACCAGGCAAGCCCCCCCCCCCTTGATCACCAGATATCGCCTACTCTTCTCTATACTACTTGCATTAGACTAGTGTAGCATGTTACTGCTTCCCGTTAATTCTATCCTGATGCATAGCCTGTCCTTGCTACTACTGTTGTTACCTTTACCTGCAAACCTAATGCTTATTATAGGATGCTAGTTTATCATCAGTGGCCCTACATTCTTGTCCGTCTACCATGCTATACTATCGGGCCGTGATCACTCGGGAGGTGATCACGGGTATATACTATGTACTTTATACATGATACATGTGATGAACAAAGTCGGGTTGGCTCGAGGAGTACCCGCAGTTGATTCACGAATTGGGGGCTGGAAGGACATACTTTCCCGACGGCCCTCTGTCTGGATCTTTGTGGCGAAGCGACAGGGCAGGTTCCGACCACCTAGGAGAGAGGTGGGCCTGGCCCTGGTTGGCGTTCGCGGATACTTAACACGCTTAACGAGATCTGGATATTTGATCTGAGTCTGGCCATTTGGTCTATACGCACTAACCATCTACGCGGGAGTAGTTATGGGTATCTCGGCGTCGTGGTATCAGCCGAAGCCTTCGTGACGTCAGCGACTGAGTGGCGCGCGCCGGATTGGACCGTAAGCCTGCTCTTGTATTAAGGGGGCTAGTTCTGCTTCCGGCCGCATTCGCAACGTGCAGGTGTGCAAAGGGCGATGGGCACAGACCCCTGCGCCATAGGATTTAGACCGGCGTGCTGACCTCTCTGTTGGGCCTAGGTAGGGCTGCGACGTGTTGATCTTCCGAGGCCAGGCATGACCCCGAAAAGTGTGTTCGACCAAATGGGATCGAGCGTGTTGGGATATGTGGTGCACCCCTGCAGGGAAGTTTATCTATTCGAATAGCCGTGTCCCTCGGTAAAAGGACGACCCGGAGTTGTACCTTGACCTTATGACAACTAGAACCGGATACTTAATAAAAACACACCCTTCCAAGTGCCAGAGACAACCGGTGATCGCTCTCTCACAGGGCGACGAGGGGAGGATCATCGGTTAGGATTATGCTATACGATGCTACTTGGAGGTCTTCAGTCTACTCTTTTCTACATGCTGCAAGACGGAGGCTGCCAGAAGCGTAGTCTTCGAAAGGATTAGCTATCCCCCTCTTATTCTGGCTTTCTGCAGTTCAGTCCACCGATATGGCCCTTTTACACATTTACCCATGCATATGTAGTGTAGCTCCTTGCTTGCGAGTACTTTGGATGAGTACTCACGGTTGCTTTCTCCCTCTTTTCCCCCTATCCCTTCTACCTGGTTGTCGCAACCAGATGTTGGAGCCCAGGAGCCAGACGCCACCGTCGATGACGACTCCTACTACACCGAAGGTGCCTACTACTACGTGCTGCCCGCTGACGACGACCAGGAGTAGTTTAGGAGGATCCCAGGCAGGAGGCCTGCGCCTCTTTCGATCTGTATCCCAGTTTGTGCTAGCCTTCTTAAGGCAGACTTGTTTATCTTATGTCTGTACTCAGATATTGTTGCTTCCGCTGACTCGTCTATGATCGAGTTCTTGTATTTGAGCCTTCGAGGCCCCTGGCTTGTAATATGATGCTTGTATGACTTATTTTATTTATAGAGTTGTGTTGTGATATCTTCCCGTGAGTCCCTGATCTTGATCGTACACGTTTGCGTGTATGATTAGTGTACGATTAAATTGGAGGCGTCACAGAAAGGGGCTCACCGGGGTGGCGGCTATCGGTGGCGGCTCGACGAATCTAGGAAGGGGAACGACTGGCGGCGGCTCGGCGAATCCGGAGCGGGCAGCGGCTCGAGGCGGTCGATCCGGGGCGGCGGGTCGCAGTGGCTCGGCTCGTCGGATCCGGAGCGGGCGGCACGATTCCGCTGGCGGGAATGGCTAGAATCGCAGGCGGCAGGTGATGGCGACGGTGGCGGGCGGTCGTGGGAGGAGATGTGGAGAGCGCGCACACTGAAATGTCCCTCTCACTAACCGCTTTCGCGGGATACATGGCACCAATGAGGGGTTGTGTTTTCGCGGGTTGGAGGGGATTTTATCGCGTCTTTCAAATTTTTTTTATGATTGGATGCTTTTAAGATTTTTGTTCGGGTTACTTTTTGGCTAAACTGAACGTTATTTTACGGGTCAGCGATTTTAAAAGTCCGCTACAAATTTTCTAAAAACCGGCAAACTCGTTCACGGCTCACTTTTTCTCCTGAGATCACCACGTATCTCTATCTCATCGCTCTCTCTCCCCACCTCACAGAGAGAGAGACCACGCACGCCAGGAAACCAAAGAGAGAGAAACGAGAGAGGGCGGTTCCTCCCCCTCCTGCGTCCGAACTAACCGGAGCATATTCCACGCCGGGATCCCCTCCCTCCCTCCCTCCCACATAAACGCAGCCCTCCCGGGGAGAGAGAGAGAGGGAGAGGACATAGGACAGCATGTGTTCTTGACGGGGAGTCCAATCCAATCCAATCCAAGGTCAGTTGTGGATTCTTCCATTTCCATTCTCCGTCACTGGATTCTCGTGTATGAGGCATGGGTTGGATCTCGTTTCTGTGGTGCTATGCGCGATTTCGTCTGGTCGTAGATCCGTTTGTTGGGAGTAGACAAGGATGCCCCCGGCGGTTGCTCGGCGCAATGCCGGTCCGCTCCGGTTGTTTGATCCGACTTGTGCGCCAGTATTTGCAGCGGGTAATGCTTGGTTTTTGATCGGTTACTCCTGTTGTTTCTGTACGAAAGGATGAATTTCATTTTAGATTCGTACGGGTGTAATTGCTGTTGATTTGTTTCCAGTGAGAATTCCCGTCTAGCTCTCTAATAAATCACGTATTTTTGGAAGAAGTTTGATGGCTTCCGCTACGTTTGGTGCAGTTTTATATTCATCTGCACGCAAAAATGTTTATACGTTTCTCTTATTACTTTCTTTTGTGTGTGTTTCCTGTTAGTTTTTGCTTGACTCTCTCCTTAGGCAATGCAAAAGCATCTGCTGTTCCTCGTGGTTGGAATATCCTTTCTGTGCGGATCACTTTTTTGTTTTGTTTTTCTGCCGTTGATCAATTGCTACACCGTTTTATATATTTTAGCCGGTCATTCCAATATTACTTCCAAAAAAATGATCGAACATTACTTAAGACTTGCTAATTGTGTCGAACCAGTTACTTGAAATATGATCTAGACCTTACGGGCTGTTAGACAGATTATTTTTGTTAATTGCTTGTGCAGTGTATACAATTTTTTTGTCTGGACCGTTGTTACTACCTGAAGTCCAAATCAATATACTCTTATAGGTATAAACTGGCATCTTCCTTTTCTAGTTCAGTATGAAGCTCAATTTTGAGTTTGGGGTTTCTATGCTTATCTTGAAAAAAAGAAGTTCTCTGCCACATAATAGTTGACAGTCTGTTGCTTTGTTTGATAAATCAGATCATTAGATGCTATCCAATTGCTTGGTAAATCAGATCATTGCACAACCTGGTAACATATTTGTTTGCAACTTGATTAAGAAAAAAGCTGATGGACAAAAAGTAGCTCTAGTGTTCTACCATACGAAATATGACAGAGGAACTCTAAAATGGCCACCTGGTCACCTGTAGGTTGAGAAATTTATGTGCTAGATTGTAATTTTACTATGATGTGATGATCATTTTCTATATCGTGTTAGCTGCATATTTTCCAAGTTTTTTTGGCCGGCTGACTTCTCTAATACATATATAAGTTCACATATGCCCAAGTAGTCCTGCTATTGCACTCTAGACTTTAACGCAAATGCCTTTTTGATGCTGGCCTCTTTTTCATCAAACATTGGTTAGAATTGTTAGTTAGCAATCTCACTCACTATTATTTTGGCTGTTTGCTAATATTTATTCTACTAATCGATGCCATTTTTAAACCCGTCTTGTATCTTAATTAGCCCATTTTATCATTTGACTGATCTACTGTCGATAGTTTCTGCATTATGTCCTTCTACTAATTTATATTCATTTTACTATGCAGGTTGATCTCTATTCTATGGATGCTTCTTTATCTAGCATCCCAGTTGGACATGGAATAGCATCCTAACCTCATGGAACTCTAATAAAATAATTGGGCTCAGGATGAAGATCTAGTGCCATGCTGTCCTATGTTACTTGGCTAGTTTAGGATATCAGTCTTAGAGAGTGGAGATGATAATCATCCAAGCTTTCTGCCAGTTCTCCTTGCAGAGATAAAACTGTAACGATACTATACTTTTTCTTTAGGATTAAGATTAACTTACTACCGATTAGTCAAACGGTACCAAAATAGTGTTGCTGCTGTGGAAAATACCTGTGGCATGCAAGCAGTTCAGCAGTGGACCTGCCTTTCTAGGTACCATGACATTTTAAACTAAACAAATGTCATTTTCTGATATTGTTGTGACGGAGTACTGATTTGTCTCAATAACCCCATAGATACTTGTGCAATTGAGAAGTGCCATGGAGCCTTCAGTATCTCCGCCAGGCGCACCGAAGCAAGCTGGCACGCGCAGACCTTGTACTGGATGCTCTGTGAAGGATTTGTGTCTTGTTTCAAAACAAGGGTCAATAGCTGAAGTGGAATCTGCTTTGGCCTTGATAAAAAAGAACGGTGGAAGCATTGACGGTAGAAATGCATTTGGCCTTGGTGCCCTCCACCTTGCAACATGGAGAAATCACCTTCCAATCGTCAGGCGGCTCCTAGATGCTGGTGCTAATCCAGATGCAAGGGTATGCACCACCTTTGTCTTCATTTATAAATTTTCTTATTGTCTCCTTTTCATTAAAGCACTATGCCTCCATTTATCGAACTGCTGGGTTGCTATTGGGCATTCTACAAATTATATGCATTGGCAGAGGAAAACTTGTATCCAGATACCAAAGGCAAATCATAAAATATGTTGTTCATTGAGAAAAACATATCCTTAAACGCCCACATTGGTGTGGATTTGAAGTATATAATCTGTTTGCTCTTTACTTGCTAAATGCAATTTTTGTCCATTATTAAGTATCACACTATTTTTTTGTAAATTCCCACCAAATTCCATTTTTGCAGGATGGAGAATCCGGTTGGAGCAGCCTTCACAGAGCACTTCATTTTGGCCACTTGTGCATTGCTGGTGTTCTTCTACAGTTTGGTGCATCCCTCAATTTGGAGGACACCAAGGGTCGTACACCTATTGATCTTCTCTCTGGCCCTGTATCACAGGCTAATGGGGATTCTCCCAATTCAGGTAGCATGCCTCTCTTCTGTTTCGGGAGACAGTTAATTTGTCTCTAATTGTGTTCAGTGCTTTGGTACTGGTGTGATTATGACCTTCTGGAAATTTCTTTAGGATGCGCTTACAAATCCTCCTTACCTTTTTCCATTTTAGTTGCAACGGAAGTCTTCAGTTGGGGAAGTGGAACAAACTATCAACTGGGAACTGGCAATGCCCACATACAAAAACTACCTTGCAAAGTAGATGCCTTGCATGGGTCATATATCAAAACTGTTGCTGCATCAAAGTTCCACAGTGTAGCAGTCAGTTCTGATGGTGAATTATACACTTGGGGATTTGGTCGAGGTGGTCGTCTTGGACATCCGGATATTCAGAGGTAAGCAGTCATGCAGTATCTAATAAAACACTTTTTGTAGAAAGGTTGAAAATGGTTATCTCCACATGACTTTGTGGTAAGTTCTTTGCAGAGAATGCACAAACCTCAAAACACAAGCACTTATTTGTTCTAGAATTTTCCATACTTTAACCCTCTTAACTTTTTTCATCTAAATGAGTTACCATTCCTTTTTACCTGATGGTCTACGATTCACTTCAAATTATAAGCACTTCTCATTTGTTTTAGACCCTTCCATACTTTAGTTCCCCAAAGTGATTTCTTCTAAACAAATTGCCATTCAATTTTGTTTTATGATTTTATAATTCAAGGCTATGCCACCTTCATAAAGTCTGTTTGGCTTTGAAGATACAACACTAACTACTCAAAACTGCAGTACAAGATAGTTAAAAATAAATGTGCTGGATATATTTCACATCAGTTTTGTGTAGTATATACCATGCAGTCTTTCGATTATTTTGTAGCTATAATTTGATTTCCAATGCGATGAACTACGAGAATTAAATCTACATCATATAAGTCATGCATATATGACTCCAAACTTACATGTAGTGTGGTATGTCGATATTCGTTCGTACTTCGGTTATCTAAGCTCCCACATGCAATGCACATGTACCTTACTAGTATATTCAAATGTGCCAATGAAGCGTAAAGTCGCTAACATTTTTCAACAGTAGTTGAGCACTAATGTCTCGGGCCTTTCGGTGTTAAAAGTCTCATTTCTCATGCTATTGGTAAAATTTATTTTGTGTTGCTACAACTACCATTTTATTGCAGTGGCCAGACGACAGCTGTGATTACCCCTCGCCAAGTGACAGTTGGATTAGGCCGTAAAAAGGTGAATGTTGTGGCTGCTGCGAAACATCACACAGTGATTGCTACATCAGCTGGGGAATTGTTTACCTGGGGATCAAACAGAGGTATGTGTGAATGTGTATGTGTCTCCAGCAACATACTTCTAAATTTTACAGTGTGCTTATGGCCTATAACAAAATGCTATGGACGATGCAGAGGGTCAGCTTGGTTACCCTTCTGTCGATACCCAACCAACACCAAGGCGTGTTAGTTCACTCAAGCAAAGGATAATTGCAGTAGCCGCTGCAAACAAGCACTCAGCAGCAGTTGCCGATACTGGCGAAGTGTTCACATGGGGTTCCAATAAGGAGGGCCAGCTAGGCTATGGCACTTCAAACTCGGCATCCAATTGCATTCCAAGAATGGTAGAGTATTTGAAAGGAAAAGTATTTAAAGGTGTATCTGCAGCAAAATATCATACGTTAGTGTTTGGGGCTGATGGTGAGGTAAGTTAAAATCGGTTCGAATAACACCAAGAAAATTAACAGACCTCAGACCTGCTGATGTCACCCTCTTTTGCAGGTGTTCACTTGGGGTCATCGCCTCGTGACCCCTCGCCGTGTTGTAATAGCTAGATGTCTTAAGAAGGGTGGGAATGCAAATGTGAAGTTTCATCGTATGGAGCGACTTCAGGTGATCTCTGTGGCAGCTGGAGTGATGCACAGTACTGCTCTAACGGCTGATGGTGCTATTTTGTACTGGAATTCATCGGATCTGGACTTAAGATGTCAACAGGTTCGGTTATTACATCTCACAAGGTCATCTTTTAAGCTATGTTATGTGTTTCATGCTTACATTTAAACTGTTTCTGCACAGATATTCTCTATGTGTGGACGGAATGTAGTGAGCATCTCAGCTGGAAAGTACTGGACTGCACTGGCTACATCAACTGGTGATGTTTTCATGTGTGATGCAAAGAAACGTAAGGATGAAACTCCAGTATTTACTCGAGTGAATGGTGTTAAGCGAGCATCATCAGTTTGTGTTGGTGAAACACATATGCTTGTGCTTTCTAGTATTTACCATCCCGAGTATCCACCCAAACCCAAATTCCAAAGCAAAAAGCCCTCATCAGAATGGAGTGGTGTGATGGAAGAGTTGGATGAAGACATATTGTTTACTGATGTCCAGCCTGAAACTGATCTATCTGTTACCAGCAATGAAATGAGCAAAGGCATACCCAGTCTGAAGAGCCTCTGTGAGAAAGTCGCAATTCAGCATATAATGGAGCCAAAGAATGCTATACAACTTCTTGAAGTTGCTGATTCCTTGGAAGCCAAAGAGCTCAAGAAGCACTGTGAGGTAATACATCGGTGTGCTGCAGCTTACATGCATTATACAGTTGTTACCACATACTGATATGCATTCATCCTTTGTCCATGCCTAATTAATTTTCATATAGTGATTTCTGGTACTCTGCTGTGCAATGCGATGCAGGATACAGCTATTCGCAACCTTGATTACATCTTCACAGTGGCAGCTCCTTCAATTATGAATGCTTCTCCTGAAATTCTTGCAAATTTAGAGAGATTGCTGGATGAAAAATCCTCGGAGCCCTGGAGTCACCGCCGTCTTCCCACAATGACAGCTACTTATCCTGCTGTCATTGATAGCGATGCAGAGGGAGATAATGCAGGAGGATTCCCTAGGCTCAGGGACAATCAGAAGCCTGCATCAAAGTTGTATGGAATGTCAGGTTATGGTAACTTCCTTCAGAAAGAAAGCAATGCTGAGCAATTTGTCTCCAAACAGATCAGGGCAATTCGCAAGAAACTGCAGCAGATTGAGATGCTCGAGGCTAAACAACTGGATGGTCATCAGCTTGATGATCAACAGCTAGCAAAGCTCGAGTCTAGGGCTTCTCTTGAAAGTGAACTTGCAGAGCTTGGCTTTCCAACAGAAGCATTTTCAAGACCTTCAGTTTATGTGCCAAACAAAAAATCTGAGGGTTCTAAGAAACAGAAGAAGAAAATCAAGCAGGCAGCACAATCTGATATTACCTCTATAAAGCATGAGGACAAGGAGCAAAACCACAATAAGGAGCTTCCAGAAGTGTTACCAACCCATGGCTCTTCAGAAAAGGTTTGCGCTCTTCTATCCTATGATACCAATAAGGTTCATTTTCTTTGGTTCTTTCCGTGTTGGTCTTCAGTCTCATGCCTGTATTCCTAGCCAGTGAAAAATCTTCTACCTATCTTAAAGACCATACGGTTGAAAATAAAAGGATTGCTGTCCTACATTTGAAATTTTGATTTCTGTGAAAGTGTCACCTACACTTTCATCTATAATTCAATATTTAGTTCTTCTCTATATCATTTTGTAACAAGTCCAC
Source organism: Triticum monococcum (assembly GCA_034509565.1). NCBI lineage: Eukaryota > Viridiplantae > Streptophyta > Magnoliopsida > Poales > Poaceae > Triticum > Triticum monococcum. The sequence goes on along the minus strand of CM067842.1, from coordinate 389,174,967 downwards.
AAAAATGAGAAAATTCCAACAACCTCCAACTTCGGGTTTTGGAAAAAATCTGGCTGCACCGGCCTTACTGGTGACCAGTTGTATAATTTTGGACTGGTCGTGTTTATCCGTGACCCTAGCTACTAGCAGTTTTTTGATGTATGCTTGGCCGTGTCTTCGTGGGTTTGTTTGACTAAGTTTTGCACCTTTGCTTTTCTCGATACCTAGTGGTGAGAGGCCATGCGAAACTTTATTCTTCTGGTACCTGTTCTGAGTGTTGCTTCCATGGGAGGCTAAGTATTTGATAAGGCAGAATATCTTGTTTCTTTCTTTTAAGAGTTATAATTCCAATTTTTACCCCTAAGTTTCAGATTTGTGACAGATTATACCCCATCTAACAGAAATTCTCGTCGCTTCACATTTCAGCGCTGACTTGGATGCCACATAGACTGATTAATCTGGCCCACCGGTTTTCTTAGGTCCGGTTTGTTTTGGTTTTGTCCAACCACACTAACACATGCACGAACACGAGGTCCTCCACGCTGTACCTCGCGCCCTTCCCCACAAACATCTGTCGGTTTGGCTCACACCCAGTGCCCACCGCCGATAACCCGGGTGTGCCAGTGCTTTGGCAAGGATGCCATGCCTGCGGCGCCATCATCGCTGGATGCCGGCGGAGCACCTCTTTCTTGAGCCGCCGTCACAGCTGTGCCCTTTGGTCCTTCACGCGTGCTGCGTTGCTGCCGCCGGGACCTGTTGTAGTAAAACACGATGTCGGCCAGCTGGAGCAGTGCAAAGACGAAAACTCTCACGACAATGCCAGCGACGCCGTGCCAGAGAGCTTGCCCTTCTTGTTGTTCCCAGGCACGTTGTACTCGGGCTCATCCCGGGTGCTGGCGATGGGGACGGGAAGAAGGGGCTCCCGCTGGAGGTTTACCCACAAAGGCGTTGGCCGGAAAGCGGTGTGAGGGCCTACAGGATGGAGACGCTGAAAAGGCGGTTCCTGTCCAGCCACAACACGCGCAGTGAGGCGAGGCTACTAAGGCCATGTTCAGTGCATGGGAGCAGAGCGGAGGCCACCACCCAGATCTGGCGAGGTCTGGCTCCCCCTCCTATCTGCCCAGATCACCAGCTTCGGCGGCTGTTGCAGTCGATTCGAACCCCTTTGGAGGCAGATGCACTTGATCCAGGACCTGGTAGCCTACGATGGCGGCCTCTGGTGGTGAGAAGTGTGGTGGCATCTGGTGGCGACTCTGCGTCATAGTCCACTGCGTGTCCTACTCCCCATCGTGAGCGGAGGCTGAGTGCCGCCTCCCGCAGCTCCCTGGTGGTGTGGCCGTATCTCCGTCCTTGGCGCCACCTCAGAGTGGCTTTACGGACGGTGTCGCCGGCTTGACTGTGGTTCCGTCCTCTACAACGCAGGCATGACCGGCTGTGCCTTGTCTCCATCCCCAGCCTCCATTGCATCGATGTCGCCGCTCCCACGGCACGGAGCTCATGAGGCGGCCTGGCTCTGATTATGGGCAACATCCTGGTGATCTGACCTGAGTGTTGTCTGCAAGAACGCCGCCTACTTTGAGGTCACCAGGCCCATGAACCTGTTCACCGGCTTGTCGGACGGTGGGTACCACAGGTGCCGGCGGAGTGGCATCGGGGACTTGCCTTTGCTGCTGGAGAACCTCAAGGTCCCGACGCCAGACTTCATGATTGACGGGTCGTACCCTTCCCTCTCACTGCGGCTGGACCATGGTCATGACGCCATCAAAAATCAGAAGGGGTAAAAACTGACAAATGATTATTACATGGAGTAAAATTGAGGATTTTTTCTTAAATGGGGTAAAACATGTCACAAACATAAATCGATCCTATTTATGTAGGCATTTCTTTATAGTTTCTTTGCTTTAATCATCGTTTTGTTCATTATGGATGTGTTCTTTTATTTATCTATTATGTTAAAGGAAGCAACAGTATTAATAAATTTATATATTCAAGCAGGAACCAGTCAAACCATCTGATGATGGCACTTCGAGTAACACAAAAGCCATCTTTTGTCCATTAGGGAACAAAGCTTCCCGGCCAACTTCATCAAAGAAGAAGAACAAGAAAGGTGGCTTGTCATTGTTTTTGAGTGGTGCTCTTGATGACACCTCAAAGCTAAGCTTGCCTACTCCTGCTGTGCCTGTGACACCAAAGCAAGAAGGACCTGCCTGGGGTGGAGCTAAGATAACGAAGGGACCTGCTTCCCTTCGTGATATTCAAAGCGAGCAGAGGTCGAAAACGAACGAGCTGGTGACGACGAAAGCAAAAGACCGCCATGAGGATTCACCTGACAGTGCTGGGCTTTTGCGGCTTTCTTCATTTATGCCTGATGCGTGTTCAAGTCCAATATCTGTTACACCTGCTCGTGCTGTTCCTGCTCACGAAGGGGATAAGAGCACACCACCTTGGTCATCTTCAGCTACCTCACCCAACCTATCACGGCCTTCACTCAGGGACATACAGATGCAGCAGGTTGACTTCATGTTACCAAATGTTAAATTGATACGTATTTTCTTACACCAATATAACAAAGTGCAGCCTCTGATTGAAACCAACTGACTTTTGAGCAGGAGAAACGGCACCACGGCGTTGTCTCCCACAGTCCGAAAACCCGGACATCAGGCTTTGCCATACCATCCCTGGGCGCAGCGCCAGAGGTTGTTGGCGTGAAGGACAACGTTCCCAACCGCTGGTTTAAGCCAGAGACTGACACCCCGTCCTCCATCCGCTCGATCCAGATTGAGGAACAAGCGATGAAGGACTTCAAGCGTTTCTACACCACCGTGAGGATCATGAAGCCACAGGTCTAGGATGAGCTGCCGCGGCCTGGCCTCAATCCCGGAAGAGTTAGTCATCTTGTTTAGGCTCACCCTCCCGTTGCAATGTACATTCAAGTGTACAGTCAGTTTCTGTTAACTGTAGGTTCCTTGTGTCGAATAAAGTTCAAAGCTTCTCCTGGCTTTCATTTTTTGCCCTGCTTTTTTATTTTAACTTTGGCAACCTTTATTAAACGATGATCATGTCTGTTACAAGATGGAGGAATAAGAAAGTCAGGAGTGTTTCCTTCTGTAACTGGATCGGCATTGCTCTCCTGGGCGTCGCCCTGCCGAAAGAGTTCATCATCTCCCGGCAGGCAGAGTTCAGCAAGACGCAGTACTTCCACCCTGCGTGGAGTTACTAATACCGGTGTTCAACCCATATGTCACAACTTCCGGCGGCTGCCTTCTACTCCCTCTGTTTACAAATATAATGTTTTCGACTTATCATACAAGTCTGACATATCTTGAAGAATAAAATTTCATTACCATGTACCCTTTCTGTCCCGTAATATAAGAGCGTTCCAAAATGGAGGGAATTAATATCTATATCTACCTATACCAATATATTAAAGGGAGGATTGTTTCTTCAGTATTTTTCGTTCACGATGGACCCACATAATTTACGTCCTAGGCTTTGTACGTATAGTGGCGCCAGATACTGAGAGGAAAATATATTTTTCAAAATGAGTATATTTTAGAATGCAAAAATTTGGCAAAGTTATTAATAAAAAAAAATTAAAGTCGCATATTTTTAAAGAAAAATATTTATCTTTTTATTTTTTTGAAACCTGAGTATTTTCTAAAATACAGACAAATTTTTTAAACTAGGAGGTATTGTTGTGATTATTTCTCGAATTTAGAAACATTTTTAAAACAAAAATATTTTTTGAACTTTAAATTTGGAAAGGCAAACATTTTTGTAAACATGTTCTTTTAAATGGGAGGTAATGTAGCTAAATTGTTTTAATCTATACATATATTAATAAAACTTGGCGAATATTTGAAATATGCCCACATGATGCTTTGTTTCACTTCATTTTATTAAACTAGGGATACGAAAGGAATCTTTTCTCTTTCGCGTCTTTACGTACAACGAGTCTCACTCGGTCTAATGACTCTCGTCAAAATGCATGAGGAGTCCAGCTAAGGTTTCATGGTCTATCTGACGAAAACTACTCAATTTATATGATAACACGGACATATATTATGTGCAGTGCTTTTTCCTATTATATTAGCCAAATGATAGAAACAAATTGTGTTCAACGCTTTTGATCTTCATCGGACATGAAGGCGGCTCAACAATCCAACTATTGGACCTTGCCAACCTTAGTTAGTGACAGCTGGTGCTGCGACCACCGACGACGAGGACGACAAAGACGACAAGCGAAAACATGTGTCTGGTGTTATATTGAAATGGAGGATGTGGACCTGAGAATGAGGTATTAGTCATGTTTATTATGTTATGATAATGAGGGTGAGGTCTTTAGCCATGCTCAATGGGTAAAGGCATGTAAGGGCTGTTTTCCCTCGTTGCAATGCACGGGAATGTTTTCTAGTCTATACCAATATAAAAAGACCCAAAGAGGCAGATCCAAATCATCTCAACCGTCAAATCATGTAATCTAGTGGTTCAAATCGCTTCAATATTAAGCACCGAACACGTTTAACGCTTTAATTACCCACCATTGACATTGGTTATAAACATGTTTAGACTCAACGCTATCCCATGAAATCTACCATGTAATTAATATCTTACCATTTCCATGAAGAAAGTAATTAATATCTTACCAAATATCAATGTGCCACAAATATGCCTTACCTAATATAACGTGCCACTAATATCCTACCTAATACGTGCATTGCACGTACATAATTACTAAGACTGGCCACAGTGGGAGTAACATCACTATTAACATCACACTTTTCAAGATAATTTTGCTTATGTGGCACATATTTAATGATGAGAGAGGTGATGGTGGTAACTTAGCTAGTTACTGTAACATCACACATACCAAGACAATATGAGTCTATAGGCTAATAAATGAACCATAATATGACAACACACATATGTTATTACCCACTATAAAGATAATAACATAGCTTAGTAAAATGTGATGTTACTAGTCTAAGTTACTCCGCATTGTGACTAGTCAAATAAGAAATGGTATCATCTTGATTCTAGTACTATGGCCAACCCATACATCGTTTTCCATTTTATATGAGCTCACTATTACCAACTTATCTCAAGAGCCCGTAAGAGGAAAATTACACCAAACCGTATTTTTGGAGACTAGAAAACATGCTCGTGTGTTGCAACGGAAGAAAACAGCCCTTCCGTGCCTTTACCTATTGAGCATGGCTAAAGACCTCACCCTCATTATCATAACATAATAAACACGACTACTACCTCATTCTCAGGTCCACATCCTCCATTTTAATATAACACCAGACACATGTTTCCGCTTGTCGTCTTTGTCGTCCTCGTCGTCGGTGGTCGCAGTACCAGCTGTCCACTAATCAAGGTTGGCAAGGTCCAATAGTTGAATTGTTGAGCCGCCTTCATGTCCGATGAAGATCAAAAGCGTTGAACACAATTTGTTTTTATCATTTGGCTAATATAATAGGGAAAAGCACTGCACATAATATATGTCCGTGTCATCATGTAAATTGGGTAGTTTCTGTCAGATATACCATGAAACCTTAGCTGGACTCCTTATGCATTTTGACGGAAGTCATTAGGCCGAGTGAGACTCGTTGAACGTGAAGACGCGAAAGAAAAAAGATTCCTTTCGTGTCCCTAGTTTAATAAAATGAAGTGAAACAAAGTATCATGTGGGCATATTTCAAATATTCGTCAAGTTTTATTAATATATGTATAGATTAAAACAATTTAGCTACAGTACCTCCCATTTAAAAAAACATGTTTACAAAAATGTTTGCCTTTTCAAATTTAAAGTTTTAAAAATATTTGTGTTTTAAAAATGTTTCTAAATTTGAGAAATAATCACAACAATACCTCCTAGTTTTAAAAATTTGTCCGTATTTTAAAAAATACTCATGTTTCAAAAAAATAAAAAGACAAATATTTTTCTTTAAAAAATGTGCGACTTTAAATTTTTTAGTAATAACTTTGCCAAATTTTTGCATTCTAAAATATATTCACTTTGAAAAATATATTTTCCTCGCAGTATCTGGCATCACTGTGTACGTAATTTAAAATTTCGTGGTGCTAATAAAACAAATAGTCTTGTTTAGTCTATTGGTAAGCATTTGAGTGCTCTAGCATGAGTGGCAGGGTTTGATTCCTTGCGTTGCAATATTTTTTCTTGGAAATTCTTTTAGCGTGGGCTCTTTGTACGCTAATGGGCCGGCCCATTGCGGCTCTATGCGTCCTGTGAATTTTTTTTTGATAGAAACAAATCAAGAGAAGTAGAAAACGCTGCGACGTACAAAGCCTTATGTGGGTCCACCGTGAACGAAAAATACTGAAGAAACAATCCTCCCTTTAATATTAAAAATTAGGGAAGGAAGAGGATATTTATATGCAAAATAAGACAAACTTGACAAAAGGACTTTGTTATACACTGGCACCGTGCTGTCATGACTGAATTAAAATCTTGCGCCGCGTCAAATATTTTTTATATATCTTCCGGATTGTGGATTTATACGGAAAAAACCCTTTAAATTCTTCGTTCATGGTCAGTAAAGACCACAGAGAAACTGTGGAAAAGAGAAAAGAATCTGTAATAAAAATATTCTGATCTCTGGTTGCACAAAGATGGCCTAATATGACTTTGCAAAAATAGCAACTTCATCGGCTGGATTGCCAGTCATGAAACATTTTTTCGCACCCTCCGGCTGATCAAAGGGAAAGCACCTGATGGTCGCACTGGTCTCTTCTTTCACCTTCAGCTCATCCGCATCGCTGAAGTTTACCACAAATCAATCAAATCGTCAAATAAAAAAAACATGGTTGACCCACAAGGATAAAAGCCGTCCATTCAAACACGACCTACCTAGCTGACCATGGACCTCTTGCCCATTTACCCTCGGAAATGACCTCCTTCAGTTCTCCATATGAGTTGACATCAACTATATTACTGCAAGGAGTGAAAAGGTTATTAGTTCTGATAGAAAAAATCTGGATCATGCAATGAAGAGAACCCACAAAAGAATCCATGTGTCCGACGACAAGTACATATAAACCTAACACAGGTACACACTAGAACAGTTATTATCACTATGGGGAAAGGATGGCATAAGAGCACAGAACAAAACGGGCATAAGAAAGTAGCAATAAACACTTCTTGAAGACAAGTTATGAGTTCATAAAAAATATATTCTGGATCATAAGTACCTATCACGAAATGTGATGGCCTTCTGTAGAAGAGATGCCTGAATTTCCTCTAGACGGTCTTTTATATGATCCACCAATATTGATGGTTCCATAGATATCCCAAACTCCTTTCCTTGCTTTCCAGGGACATCTCGCCTAGAAAGCACAACACTCCTGTTTTTTACATCGCGGGGACCAAGTTCAATCCTTATGGGAACTCCCTGTCAAAACAATAGAAGAAATGTCAAGCACAAGCCTATGGAAAAGTAGAAGGGGAAAATAACTGAACTGGAATTCCAGTAGAAGTGCAAAAGTGGTTACTTTCATTTCGTAAAAGTTAAACTTCCATCCAGGTGTCCTCAGCTCTGAGTCATCCACTTTGACTCTAATGCCTGCTTCTTTGAGCGTGTTCTGAACTGAAGCTACAGCTTCCATAACAACACCCTTTTCGTCACCCTTTTTCCAAATAGGCACTATTACCACCTGTGTTGAACAAAAAATTCTTACATTCTACTCACAAGTGTATAGTTCAAAATACTGAGAGCAGATAGTACGATGCAAAACTTTGCAGAAAAGGGACATAGCTGGCATTTTCGGCCAAAAAAAATTGAGTGTCCCTTTTATCCAAACTTCCACAGGGGTTTTGTAGAGTACAAGACAGATGAAGGAAAAACTTATACAGGTACAAGGGCCTGAGCTTTGTGCGCACAAAGGTGTAAACAAAGCAATGGGATAAGACCTGAATGGGAGCAATCCTTGGTGGAAGCATTAAACCAGCATCATCACCATGGGTCATGATGATCCCACCAACGAACCGAGTGCTAATAGCCCAAGAAGTCTGCCATACGTGCTCAAGTTGACCATTTTCATCCATAAACTGCAGCAGGTGAGGAAAATCAAAATAAACAGTTTGTCTCAGAGGATTGCAATAGGTACTTAACTACTTATAATAGCTAAATGATCGAGTACAGGAAGCACACAAGATGCCAATAAAATGAGACAGTTCAAAGTTGGTAAACAGCAACCTGTGTTTCGAAGGCACGGGAGAAGTTCTGGCCAAGGTTGTGACTAGTTCCAGCTTGTAAGGCCTTCTTGTCACCCATCATAGCTTCTATAGTGTAGGTCCGATCAGCACCAGCAAATGTCTCCACTCTTGATTTCCTGCCTGGAATAACTGGTATTGCAGCTTGCTCATAAGCAAATTTGGTATATACATCAATCATCTGCATCGCCTGCAGAGTATTAAGAAATGGAGCAGATGACAGCGCATTAGAACCTTTCATTGTTTCACATCTGTATCATTACATGAATGGCATGGTACTGAACAAGTTCAGGGGCAAAAGGAACTTGCAGAATGATGAACAAACCTCCTTCTCTGCCTCTTCAAGGGTTGCATGAGCTGTATGACCTTCTTGCCATAAAAATTCAAGAGTTCTGATGAATGGCTTAGTCCTCATTTCCCATCTTGTCACATTGGCCCACTAGAATAATAGGAAATAATTAGTACAGTAAATGATAGTGAGCGTGTTGACCCAAGTCTGCCAATGAGGTTACCTGATTAATCATGAGAGGGAGATCACGATAGCTCTGGATCCATTTAGTGAACATGTGATTTACGATGGTTTCACTTGTTGGTCTTACCTACAAAACCCTCGAGAATGGAAATGCAAAAAAGTGCAGCTTTAGAAGTGACCCACTCACAGAATTAATCGCACATTTATAAGAATTGTTCAAAGTGAATATAATGGTTCTTAACTTCATAAAACTAGAGCAAAGTATTACCACAAGCTTTTCCTCCAGCTCCTTTCCTCCTCCAATGGTAACTACTGCAAGCTCCGGACTAAACCCTTGGACATGACTGGCCTCCTTCTCTATAAACGAGTACGGTATGAACTGGTCCAACAAAGAGGGCAAGGATAAGAAAGTATATCAAGGGGAATGCCAAGAAAACAGTCTCATTCAGATAAAACATGAGCTAAGCTATGTGTGAAGAAGAAACAGTCACCAATTACAGCAATAATTTGATAAAATAGACTAGCTAATTAGCTATAAAAAAGATACTCCTTCCATTCCAGAATATAAGGTGTATTGGTTCCGTGCAAGTCAAACTTATGTATGTTTGACCAAGGTTATAGAATAAAATATCAACATCTAGAATACAAATTAAATAAAATATGAAAATATTTTTCATGATGGATCTAGTGATACAAATTGGTACTGCAGATGTTGATACTTTTTTCTAAAAGCTTGGTCAAACAAGCACGTGTTTGACTTATATAAAAACTAATACACCTTTGTTAGGAGCCCCTCCTAACTTGTACTCGTACATGTACAGGGCCTGGCCTCTTGGGCCAGCTCATGGGCCCCGCTCCTGACCCACTGCTGCATCTACAAGTACACAGGAGAAGGCTACGAACGGGGTATCCAGTGGATCACGGCAAACGGCACACAGCGGCTCGGCTCTCTTCTTCCTCTCGTTCCCCTTCCTTTGTTCTTCCTTACCCAACTATCAATTAGTGTGTAATCGATACTCTGCACTCGGATCAATGGTGCTTGTGAGCAATTGAGTGGTAGTGTGATCGGGTCCCTAACATCTGGTATTCAGAGCCAGTAAATATTCCCACAATTTTTTTTCACCCACCACCACCTCCTCCAATTCCCCAATTTCCACCGGCGACAGCACCATGTCCGATCCAGAGCAGGCTCCTTGTTCCCTCGTCTATCCACCGGAGTGGGACGCCATGACCGCAGATGACCAGATGCTGTGGTTTCTCGTGCAGCTATCGGCGCAACTGGATAGCATCAGGTCTGAGTTCGCGGCTGCACGCACGGGCGATCCAGCCGGGGCTACCTAGCGAGTCGATCCGGCTGCCTCACCTGCTACTACTACCGCTACATCAACAACTGCTCTCGCCGTGCTCCACACCAACCACAACACCACCTGCCGTGCCGCTGTTTCAGGCACAAACGAGTCTGCAATTGTGGCGGCCTCTGCCGAAGTCGCTCCCAAGCTTGCCGTCCTCCCCAGCGTCTTCTCAACCATCAAGGTCCAGGAGGTCCTCCAGATTACCCACCATGCGTCCCTTGACTGCATCGCCACGACGCCCGTTACCTGTTCGACAGAGTGCCCGAACCAAGTCAGTGTCACATCGTCGCTCACGTTGCCAGTCATGACGGCACCACTACTCCCAGCAACCACAGTTGTGCTCGTCACCAACCTCAGTCACCCTGCTAGCAACGGTGATTCTAACCTGTGGGCGCCCCTAGACATGGAAGACAAGCTCCTGACCACTCCATCTTCTCCTATGTTTTCAGCTATCTATTCAATGCAGCCGTTCCTGAACCATGACCTGGACGTCTCGTTGCCCACAAGGCACCTAGGACTTTTGATATGGCCGACACCATGGCCATCGTTTCTGGCAGATCATTTTGCAGAGGGGAATGAGATTCGACCAACTCCATGGCCATCATTTCAAATCGGTGTGCCATCAGAGGACAAGGATGATTCATGTTTTTGTAAGCAGTTATTTCATGAAGGTAAAAAGTGGCTTTTAGAACTATGTGCTTGCTCTATTACTACGGCTCCTCAAGTGCAGCATTCCAATCTACCTATCACGACTGCACATCTATTTCTGAGCATGCAGAAAATGGCTGCTCTAAGCACTGAACATTCAAGCAAAAAAATTCTTCAGTTCATGCAATTTGGGCCGTATGAACTAGTCTGTTACAAGCTTCAGGGTTAAGTATCCAGTTTGTTTACTAGTGTTGTTGTTCAGACTGTACTCTCTGCATATCCTATTGATTCACTTCCTCTGTGGGAATTTGGTACATGTGCTGTGAAAGACACTGTTCTGCTCCATGGCATAGCTTGTGGTTGCGTCTCCGGTGACCCTGGATATGTGTGGTGGCCACGGGATCAGCAGCCAAGCATGAAGCGTGATTTGCAAGAATGGGCGCCTCCTGTTCAGTCTGCTTGAGAGCTGCTGCATTGGCCTTTTTGGGAGACATCTTCTGCTTCATATAGTGGTGATAACTCTCGTTTTGCAAGGTAATGGCAGCAAGACAGAGCTGCAATCACTACTGTGGCCCTCATTTCCATACAAATGCCAAGCAGTACAAGTATGGTTAGAACTACCCAAGTATGAACAAGGACAGCTCACTTCCTTAGTTTCCACTGAGTCAAGCAATTGTTGTGAGGCTGGGTCAAAGAGAGTGAAATTCAACACTCTATCCGTTTTTCCTAATTGCTCTAAACATTCCCAATGGAAAGTTGCATGGCCACTCAGTTCCAAGAGGAAAACATCTGCTAGCAGGCTCTGTCTTATGCCATGGCCATCATTTGCTTGCTATCCTGAAGGAGTTACTCTGAAGCACACATGGATGCTACCACAAGTCATTTATGTGATGAAGAGTTTATCTGGTAATCTGAATTCTCTTAGAGCTTTCTCAAGGTATTTTCCAAATCTGCAACTGAAGTCCAGATTCGGTCAAACAAATGTCCACCTGAAGCTTCCTTGGCCATCTGGTTCTTGCGATTGCCGAGCAGTGCAAGTGTGTTCAGAACTGCCTAAGGTGAAATATATTGAATATCAATTTATGGTTGTTTGTGAGCATCACGTAGTGGATTGGGACTATGCTGTTCTGGGTTGCATTCCTATTTCTGATAAATTGCAGGGAATAATTCATATTATGCATATATCAGTGCACTTGTTTTTTTTCGAGTCAAGAAGAATTTAAAGGCAGTGGTCGTGCTTCAATCAACTTTAACACTAACAATGCATGGGAACAGTGCTCCAATCTCCTTCGGAATTGCATAAGGATATTTCCAGTGCAGCTCTCGTGCTCGTGGTTTTTGAAACGGGGCAAAAATGATTCAGATTTCAGTGGTCATGACAGGCTCCTTCACAGCAAGCAGTGATTGGGTGCTCTAAGTACAACATTTCCGAGTAGTGTCTGTCTTCAGTTCGTGCAGTTTTGGCCATTATTGTCTTTTGCTCCAGCTGGTATCACAATGCAATGGCAGGTGGACAAGCATCAATCGCGTGACAAAAATTCACAACATATTTTTATGTTGCCTCGTCCCCTTTCTGAACCAATATTATGTGAGGTTAATCATGGCTGGTATTTCGACACTCTCAAACTATTTGCGATTCAGGCTGTACAATTTGCAACAGAGATTCATTATTCAGATTCCAGTCTATTTGGTAGTGTATCATTCTCCTTTGGGCATAAACAAATGTTTCGCTGGACTCCAGATACTTCAGCTAGTGGTGACCACCTTGAGCAATTGTGGGATCCTGGAGGCCTTGCGAGCTATATATGCAGTACATGTGCATTGACTTCCCTGATGCATTACTTGTTTGAAGTCTGGCTTGCATATGCGACTCCTATATGCATCCAGTTGAGAATGAAGAAGCCAATGGGCAGCGGCGAACTAAATCAGTGGATGACCATCCATTTCTTGCATGGAACATTGGAGCTTGATTGCAGACTTGACAAGCTCATAGCACTATGGGGGTCCTTGCTGCCATTCTATTGCCAGTCATGCAAGTCTACGAGGAGCGGAAAATCTGTGTGTGGGCCACACCTGATGATCTAGGGAGCTTCACCGTCGTCCAGGAAGGCTATGGGACTTCAGCTTCCAATCAAGACACTTTTCAAGGAGGGAGGGGTTTCATCACCAGTGTCGCTGTCGTCGTCGTGCAGGGCTCCATCGACCACAAGTACTACCTCAACTTCGATCAAGACTATGTTGGCAACGACCACTTCCGCGGCGCCTCTTGGGATGGAGTCACCATCGGACACGGCTACTACAACTTTGTCGTTCAAGTCAACCCCGACTTCGACTACCATCAGGACTTCGAGCTAGTCAAGGAACACCGAGTGCAATGGGATCCCGGCGGTTCTCGGTGGTGTCGGCTTGGGGTCAAGCCGCATTTCAAGGAGGGGGGGGATGTTAGGAGCCCCTCCTAACTTGTACTCGTACATGTACAGGGCCTGGCCTCTTGGGCCAGCTCATGGGCTTGCCCCGCTCCTGAACCACTGCTGCATCTACAAGTACACAGGAGAAGGCTACGAACGGGGTATCCAGTGGATCACGGCAAACAGCACCCGGCGGCTCGGCTCTCTTCTTCCTCTCGTTCCCCTTCCTCTGTTCTTCCTTACCCAACTATCAAGTAGTGTGTAATCGATACTCTGTACTCGAATCAATGGTGCTTGTGAGCAATTGAGTGGTAGTGTGATCGGGTCCCTAACATCCTTATATTTTGGAATGGAGGGAGTACATATAGGACATAAGTATCTGGAACACGTGCATACATTCGTACTATGTTTCAAATGATTTTTTTTTCACTTTGTTATGCCTGCTTTACATCCAAAACAAGTTAATAGCTAGCACCTGCACATCAGGTATGAAGATCATAGCTCAGCAATAGATAAGCCAAGACATAAACTGATATTTTTACAAAAGGATTATATTTCATCGTGTGGCGCTATTAAATGGTACCGACATGCATCGAATTAGAGCAAAGAACGGCAGAAACAAACTAACATCTTGATCGATCAAGACTCTGGCTTCGGCACTACAGAAAAAATAGCGCAGCCAAATGAAACATGGTATGCGTACCTGAGGGAAGTACATGTTGCTGTGCCCCGTCTCCTTGAACTTTACATTCAAATAATCCTACAACAACAACAACAAAAATAAAAAATATTCAAACTCTGTACTAAAGACACTTCCTGCTATGAAGTACTCCACTTCCAATCCCATGCAAGGATTACAAGTTTATACTAAGGACGCGCTAAAATTGACAGCATTTTATGAATATTCCTCGAATGCATAAGCAACGATAAAATGGTAAGAGTGGCACGTCAGGAAGTGAGAACTAGAGGTCTAAGACTGAGAGGCGAGGCCAAGATACCGTTATGGTTGCTACAATTCGCACATACACAACACTAAATAAGTTCATACAGTTCACAGTGTATTCAAGCATTGCCTCACAGTAGCACCAGGTAACTACCATTCCTGTTTACACCAACAATGTCAAAGTCTGCCCAACAAGCACGGGCATTAAGGCGCGTTAAAGCGAGCACGCGGTAAGGAGGACTATACTCTGGAGCACCGACCTGTATGGCCTCCCAGATGGCGTACCCGTAGGGGCGGATGACCATGGTGCCCCGCACGGGCCCGTAGTCCGCGAGCTCGGCGGCGGCGATCACGTCCGTGTACCAGGCGTTGAAGTCCGTCGACCGCGGCGTCACCTGCCCCTCCCTGTCGCCGCCGCGTGTCTCCATCTTAACGGGCGCTGCCGAGGAAGCACCCGCGGTCGTAGCGGCAGGGCATAGCCTCGCCGGAGACGTGTGGAGGCAGCGGCCCCGGTGGCGGAGCAGGGCCGCCGGTCTGGCCGCCGCCGGCGCGAATAGCGAGGGGAGGCGCAGCAGCGAACCCATCAGAGGGGATGATTAGTTGGATTGGGGGTGTGCTGCCCGAATGCTTCTGCTATACCCTGACAGGCTGGGCTCTTATTGGGCTTTCTAGGTCAGCCGGCCGGCCCAGCTGTTGGCCGGTCGCCTACCGAGCGTTAGATTGCACGGAGCTCAGATAGACGCAGACTGCCCCTCACAGAGAGAGACGCAGAATAGGTCGTTCGCTGCAACTAGTTAACAAGCGCTTCTTCGGAAGCCTCGCAACGATCAGCGTCACTTAACGCGCTTTCAGTCATTCGTCATGTGTCGCGTTTTGGACGCTTTCTTTGAAAAAAATTTTGCACGCGTTTTCGGCTTTTTAAACGGGTTTTTTCAGAGTTTTTTCGTCGTTTTGGTTTTCCCACGGTCTTTCTTAGCTTTTCGATAAAAAAAAGATTCGAAATTTTTTTCCCGCAAAAAAATGCGGTTTTTTTCCTTTCGTGAAAGTCACGGTTTTTCTTCCGCGAAAGACACGGTTGTGCTTTAGCGAGAGTCACGGTCGTGCCTCTCGAAAACGAAAAAAACGCGTTTTTTTTTCTTTCGCGAGAGTCACGGTTTTGCTTTCGCGAGAGGCACGGTTGTGCTTTCGCGAGAGTTACGGCCATGCCTCTCGGAAAGGGAAAAACAAAACGTGTTTTCTGTTTTTTTTCGTTCGTGTGAGTCACGGTTTTGCTTTCGCGAGAGGCACGGTTGTGTTTACGCGAAAGTCACGCCCGTGCCTTTCGAAAAGGGAAAAAATACGCGTTTTTTATTTTTTTTTTCTTTCGCGAGAGTCACGGTTCTGCTTTTGCGAGAGTCACGGTTCTGCTTTCGCGAGAGGCACGGTTGTGCTTTCGCGAGAGTCACGGCCGTGCCTCTCGGAAATGGAAAAAAACGCGTTTTTTGTTTTTTTTCCTTACACAAGAGTTACGGTTTTGCTTCCACGAGAGGCACGGTTGTGATTTTGCGAGGGGCACGGGCGTGCCTCTTTCAGAAAGGGAAAAAAACCATGCTCCCAGTTCGTTTTTTCGCCCGGTTTTTTTCTTCCGTTTTTTTCGTGAAAAAAAAAGTTCATCAAAACCTATCAACATGGGATCTAGTTTTGAAAATCTCAACGCGAGGAATCCAACGGTGAAAACGGTTCAAGATTTGGACGCACTGTTAAGAGATAAAACATTTTAAATAAACGGATCTATGAAAAAAAGGAAAAACTCCCAGATTGTGACAAGTGGCGTGCTGCATGTGCGCCACTTGTCGCGACCTGGAAAGTGGAGTGTTCTTTGCAACTAGTACTCCTTAATTAGTGATTTCGCCATCTCCCGCTTTCCTGCACGCGCGCACAAAAGGAAGAGGATCTCCGCACTCACCGGCCGCCTCACGCTCGTCCTTACAGCATCTCTAGCAGACCCCGCATAAGTGGTTAAATCCGTAAAAAATTTACGTTTTACAGTTTTGGGAAAAAAATGTTCAAAACAGAAACCGTAAAAATGATCCAACCCGTAAAATTTTTAAGGGCTACCGCAAATGCACACCCGAAACTCTTATCTTTGGAGGTTGGAAGGCTGAATTTAGAGGCCCCCGTATACCGGTCAAACCTCGTCGGAGCAAATACGCCGCCGCGGAGTTTGCCGGAATCCGCCCTAAACTCACCGGAATTCATCATCGCACATCGGAAAAGGCCGCTAGACGCCGCAATCGATCACCGCTGGTTTGAATTGGACGAGCTCGACGTCGTCGTGGCCTCCCATGACCTCAGCCTGGCCGCCGAAATCCTCCCGACGCGGCAGGCAAAGCGGCACGGCTCGCCTGGCAATAGAGTAAGGCGCGGACGACGTAGGCGACGGGGCGTGGCCGACAAGACTGGGCACGGACGACGGAGGCGACGGGGCATGGCCGGCGAGGCTGGGACGCAATCGGCGCGATGATGGGGCGCGACCAGCAGGGACGGGGCGCGACCGACGGGCGACGGGGCATGGCCTAGGGGCGACGGGGTTGGGCGCGGCCGGCGTGGCCGGCTGGAGGAAGGGGCGGCAACAGCCGGACTGGAGGAAGGAGCTCTTTATTCCAGTTTTACAGTTTGTTTTATAGTATCTGTTTAGCTGCGCTAGTTTTCGAGCCACAAACACGATCGTCATGAAACTGCAAACGCGTTTTGCGGGTCAAGTTTTTGTGGAGTCTACTAGAGTTGCTCTTAGCCGCCTTATTTGTCCAACCAGCGAACCGCCTGCCCTCAACACATTCGTTAGTGGACGAGACTTGTCTGCTCCCCCGGCGTGTGCCCATCCATGCTCCCGCATACGTGGCATGGTTTGATTGGAACAAAATAAAGCTCAGTCCCATCCTCTTAAAATCAAGGGGAGAGATGATTAGATTAAAAAAAAGAAAAAAAAAGACAGCCGTAGAATGAACTGGAAGTACAGATAAAAGCATGAAAAAAGAGCAGGCAAACCGGATCCGAAACGTGACCATCGGAGTAGTAGCGATTTTTGTTGTCGGTCGCAGCGAAAGAAGGTGATGGTTGCAGATCTGTACGCCCGCCCTTGGCCGCTCCACACTTGCATGCGCTTGTCCATCAACTCGCGTCGCTCGTGGCCTCCCCTCCCCTCGGACGCATGTAATTATCATCTCTCATCATCACTGAGGAACACATTTTCACTAGTAGAATGCGAGCTACCATTTGATATAAATAGATTAAATAAATAATTAAGATCGTATTGAAAGTAGAAGCTCATGGATACCATTTGATATAAATAGATTAAATAAATAATTAAGATCGTATTGAAAGTAAAAGCTCATTTATCTCAGCTCCTCAAAATTCAGCCGTCAGAACAGTCCGGACTTCTTGAAATCCAGACCACATATGGGGAGAAATATGGTTTTTTGGACTATCCGCTATGTTATCGTCAACACGCGAGCCCAACACAAAAACCCCCACTCACTTTTTTCTGCTAGACCTTCCCATTCCTACTCGTTTTTCGGCCATAGCGGGACATTTCTCGCTGGAACTCCCTAATTTAAAACCAGATCACGACCACCTCACCTTTGCAGTCGAGCCCTCTCTCCTTCATATCTTACTTTCCCACGGGCTGCCCTAATCCCCTCCTCCACTGTGTTCGTGTTGATCTGCCACCACCATAAAGGGGGAGGAGGTGAGCACCGTTCATGACGCCCCCACCCCACCCCCCGATATGATGTCTCATGATCCATTACTACATTGCAACATAGAGTTGAAATGCCATGCATTACCATAAAATAAAAACATATTCATTGTTGGGCATGCAACTGATACGCCATGGGGTCCGTTATCAACTCTTGAAGCAACCAGCTAATGGATTTACTCTTCTATCATAACCAAAAAATTGTACGACTTGATGGAAAAAAATATAAATGGCTCGGTCATGCAAATTCTACAAAGCCATCTCTAATGAAGCACAATTTTACCATATTTTCTAAAGTAGGAAAATTAGCCGTAACTCAGTAGACTAACCCCAATCCACATCCACATCTGCTGGATAATATAAATTTTTTTTAGGAGGGGGGGGGGGCGTGTGTCCACGTAATTTTTATAGGACAAGTAGACATCACACATATTCTCACGTCAATGATAATCTTGCTAAACCCGAAACAAAATACTGTTGCCAGACACTTCAGATAACCAACTACTGATCTATCATTGTTCTTACTGAGTTACACCAAATCCACCGTGAGTTGTAAGAAGTTAAAAAATAAACCAAAAAATAAATTTAAAATACATTAGAATATCGAAAGCCATGCTATAGTACCACCAGATATGATCTGAGAAAACAAATGTTCCCATCAATAACGAGAACTGCATGGCAAACAGCTAGATAAGCAAAAATAGATATAACTACGATAGAATCTCAGTTTAAAATAGCATAGCACCCTTGATTAATTCCTGAGAGTCCACTACTAACGAAGGCCGCAACATGATGAATCCTTTCATCCATAAACTACAATATTTCAGCAATCAGCAAGGATACTCCATTTAAACACATGTCACTTGGCACCGACATAGCGGCCATCCTCAGCCTAGGCACATCCTCACAAGTCTCACCAATATGCCCAGTGCTCCATAAAAAATACAAATTGAGATCCCCATTAAAAGTTTGATAGCATAACTATCACCAAACTTGAAGGTGATGTTTTATCATGTAGACATTCCTCGAACACATATCCGGATCCTTCTTGAAAGAAACCTGGGTTGGAATAAATGTACACACCTCTATGTTGGGTAACGTAGTAATTTCGAAGAATTTCCTACGCACACGCAAGATCATGGTGATGCATAGCAACGAGGGGGAGAGTATTGTCTACGTACCAACGCAGACCGACTGCGGAAGCGATCTCACAACATAGAGGAAGTAGTCGTACGTCTTCTTCCCGATCCGACCGATTCAAGCACCGTTACTCCGGCACCTCCGAGTTCTTAGCACACGTACAGCTCGATGACGATCCCCGGGCTTCGATCCAGCAAAGCTTCGGGGAGGAGTTCCGTCAGCACGACGGCGTGGTGACGATCTTGATGTACTACCGACGCAGGGCTTCGCCTAAGCACTACAACGGTATGATCGAGGTGGAATTTGGTGGCAGGGGGCACCGCACACGGCTAAGGAATGATCTCAAGGATCAACTTGTGTGTCTTGGGGTGTCCCCTGCCCTCGTATATAAAGGATGGAGGGAGGGAGGCTGGCCGGCCAAAGGAGGGAGGCGCAGGAGGAGTCCTACTCCTACCGGGAGTAGGACTCCCCCCTCCAATCCTAGTCCAACTAGGATTCCCAAGTGGGAAGAGAAAGAGAGAGGTGGCCGGCCCCTCTCCTAGTCCTAATAGGACTAGGGAGAGGGGGGGAGGCGCAGCCCTATGTGGGCTGCCCTCTCACCTTTCCACTAAGGCCCATGTTGGCCCATTTGGCTCCCGGGGGGGTTCCGGTAACCCTCCCGGTAATCCGGTAAAATCCCGATTTCACCCGGAACACTTCCGATGTCCAAACATAGGCTTCCAATATATCAATCTTTACGTCTCGACCATTTCGAGACTCCTCGTCATGTCCGTGATCACATCCGGGACTCCGAACAACCTTCGGTACATCAAAATGCATAAACTCATAATAACTGTCATCGTAACGTTAAGCGTGCGGACCCTACGGTTCGAGAACAATGTAGACATGACCGAGACACGTCTCCGGTCAATAACCAATAGCGGGACCTGGATGACCATATTGGCTCCTACATATTCTACGAAGATCTTTATCGGTCAGACCGCATAACAACATACGTTGTTCCTTTTGTCATCAGTATGTTACTTGCCCGAGATTCGATCGTCGGTATCCAATACCTAGTTCAATCTCGTTACTGGCAAGTCTCTTTACTCGTTCCGTAATACATCATCTCATAACTAACATCTTTAGTTATTATGCTTGCAAGGCTTATGTGATGTGTATTACCGAGAGGGCCCAGAGATACCTCTCCGACAATCGGAGTGACAAACCCTAATCTCGAAATACGCCAACCCAACATCCACCATTGGAGACACCTGTAGTACTCCTTTATAATCACCCAGTTACGTTGTGACATTTGGTAGTACCCAAAGTGTTCCTCCGGTAAACGGGAGTTGCATAATCTCATAGTTATAGGAACATGTATAAGTCATGAAGAAAGCAATAGCAACATACTAAACGATCGGGTGCTAAGCTAATGGAATGGGTCATGTCAATCAGATCATTCAACTAATGATGTGACCTCGTTAATCAAATAACAACTCTTTGTTCATGGTTAGGAAACATAACCATCTTTGATTAACGAGCTAGTCAAGTAGAGGCATACTAGTGACACTCTGTTTGTCTATGTATTCACACATGTATTATGTTTCCGGTTAATACAATTCTAGCATGAATAATAAACATTTATCATGATATAAGGAAATAAATAATAACTTTATTATTGCCTCTAGGGCATATTTCCTTCAGTCTCCCACTTGCACTAGAGTCAATAATCTAGATCACATCACCATGTGATTAACATCAATAGTTCACATCATCATGTGATTAACACCCATAGTTCACATCGCCATGTGACCAACACCCAAAGGGTTTACTAGATTCAGTAATCTAGTTCACATCGCTATGTGATTAACACCCAAAGAGTACTAAGGTGTGATCATGTTTTGCTTGTGAGAGAATCTTAGTCAACGGGTCTGCCACATTCAGATCCACATGTATTTTGCAAATTTCTATGTCAACAATGCTCTGCATGGAGCTACTCTAGCTAATTGCTCCCACTTTCAATATGTATCTAGACCGAGACTTAGAGTCATCTAGATTAGTGTTCAAACTTGCATCGGCGTAACCCTTTACGACGAACCTTTTTATCACGTCCATAATCGAGAAACATATCCTTATTTCACTAAGGATAATTCTGACCGCTGTCCAGTGATCTACTCCTAGATCACTATTGTACTCTCTTGCCAAATCAGTGCAGGGTATACAATAGATCTGGTATACAGCATGACATACTTTATAAAACCTATGGCCAAGGCATAGGGAATGACTTTCATTCTCTTTCTATCTTCTGCCGTGGTCGGGTTTTTGAGTCTTACTCAACTTCACACCTTGTAATACAGGCAAGAACTCTTTCTTTGACTGCTCCATTTTGAACTACTTCAAAATCTTGTCAAGGTATGTACTCATTGAAAAAACTTATCAAGCGTCTTGATCTATCTCTATAGATCTTGAAGCTCAATATGTAAGCAGCTTCACCGAAGTCTTTCTTTGAAAAACTCCTTTCAAACACTCCTTTATGCTTTACAGAATAATTCTACATTATTTCCGATCAACAATATGTCATTCACATATACTCATCAGAAATGCTGTAGTGCTCCCACTCACTTTCTTGTAAATACAGGCTTTACCGCAAGTCTGTATAAAACTATATGCTTTGATCAACTCATCAAAGCGTATATTCCAACTCCGAGATGCTTGTACCAGTCCACAGATGGATCGCTGGAGCTTGCACATTTTGTTAGCACCTTTCGGATTGACAAAACCTTCTGTTGCATCATATACAACTCTTCTTTAATAAATCCATTAAGGAATGCAGTTTTGTTTATCCATTTGCCAGATTTCATAAAATGCGGCAATTGCTAACATGATTCGGACAGACTTAAGCATAGATACGAGTGAGAAAAACTCATCGTAGTCAACACTTTGAACTTGTCGAAAACCTTTTTCGACAATTCTAGCTTTGTAGATAGTAACACTACTATCAGCGTCCGTCTTCCTCTTGAAGATCCATTTATTTTCTATGGTTTGCCGATCATCGGGCAAATCCATCAAAGTCCATACTTTGTTCTCATACATGGATCATATCTCAGATTTCATGGCCTCAAACCATTTTGTGGAATCTGGGCTCATCATCGCTTCCTCATAGTTCGTAGGTTCATCATGATCTAGTAGCATGACTTCCAGAAAAGGATTACCGTACCACTCTGGCGCGGATCTTACTCTGGTTGATCTACGAGGTTCAGTAGTATCTTGTTCTGAAGTTTCATGATCATCATCATTAGCTTCCTCACTAACTGGTGTAGGTGTCACAGAAACAGTTTTCTGTGATGTACAACTTTCCAATAAGGGAGTAGGTACAGTTACCTCGTCAAGTTCTACTTTTCTCCCACTCACTTCTTTCGAGAGAAACTCCTTCTGCAGAAAGTTTCCGAATTTTAGCAACAAAAGTCTTGCCTTCGGATCTGTGATAGAAGGTGTATCCAATAGTTTCCTTTGGATATCTTATGAAGACGCACTTCTTCGATTTGAGTTTGAGCTTATCAGGATGAAACTTTTTCATATAAGCATCGCAACCCCAGACTTTAAGAAACGACAACTTTGGTTTCTTGCCAAACCATAGTTCATACAGTGTCGTCTCAACGGATTTAGATGGTGCCCTATTTAACGTGAATGCAACTGTCTCTAATGCATAACCCCAAAACGATAGCGGTAAATCAGTAAGAGACATCATAGATCGCACCATATCTAGTAAAGTACGATTACGACGTTCGGACACACCATTACGCTGTGGTGTTCCGGGTGGCGTGAGTTGCGAAACTATTCCATAATTTTTCAAATGTACACCAAACTTGTAACTCAAATATTCTTCTCCACGATCAGATCATAGAAACTTTATTTTCTTGTTACGATGATTTTCAACTTCACTCTGAAATTCCTTGAACTTTTCAAATGTTTCAGACTTATGTTTCATTAAGTAGATATACCCATGTCTGCTTAAATCATCTGTGAAGGTGAGAAAATAACGATATCTGCCACGAGCCTCAATATTCATCGGACCACATACATCGGTATGTATGATTTCCAATAAATCTGTTGCTCTCTCCATAGTACCGGAGAACGGTGTTTTAGTCATCTTGCCTATGAGGCACGGTTCGCAAGTACCAAGTGATTCATAATCAAGTGGTTCCAAAAGCCCATCAGTATGGAGTTTCTTCATGCGCTTTACACCGATATGACCTAAACGGCAGTGCCGCAAATAAGTTGCACTATCATTATCAACTCTGTATCTTTTGGCTTCTACATTATGAATATGTGTATCACTACTATCGAGATCCAACGAACTTGTTTCATTGGGTGTATGACCATCGAAGGTTTTATTCATGTAAACAGAACAACAATTATTCTCTGACTTTAATGAATAACCATATTGCAATAAACATGATCAAATCATATTCATGCTCAATGCAAACACCAAAATAACACTTATTTAGGTTCAACACTAATCCCGAAATTTATAGGGAGTGTGCGATGATGATCATATCAATCTTGGAACCACTTCCAACACACATCGTCACTTCACCCTTAACTAGTCTCTGTTTATTCTGCAACTCCTGTTTCGAGTTACTACTCTTAGCAACTGAACTAGCATCAAATACTGAGGGGTTGCTATAAACACTAGTAAAGTACACATCAATAACATGTATATCAAATATACTTATGTTCACTTTGCCATCCTTCTTATCCGCCAATCACTTGGGGTAGTTCCGCTTCCAGTGACCAGTCCCTTTGCAGTAGAAGCACTTAGTCTCAGGCTCAGGATCAGACTTGGGCTTCTTCACTCGAGCAGCAACTTGCTTGCCGTTCTTCTTGAAGTTCCCCTTCTTCCCTTTGCCCTTTTCTTGAAACTAGTGGTCTTGTCAACCATCAACACTTGATGTTTTTCTTGATTTCTACCTTCGTTGATTTCAGCATCACGAAGAGCTTGGGAGTTGTTTCCGTTATCCCTTGCATATTATAGTTCATCACGAAGTTCTACTAACTTGGTGATGGTGACTAGAGAATTCTGTCAATCACTATCTTATCTGGAAGATTAACTCCCACTTGATTCAAGCGATTGTAGTACTCAGACAATCTGAGCACATGCTCACTAGTTGAGCGATTCTCCTCCATCTTTTAGCTATAGAACTTGTTGGAGACTTCATATCTCTCAACTCGGGTATTTGCTTGAAATATTAACTTCAACTCCTGGAACATCTCATATGGTCCATGACATTCAAAACGTCTTTGAAGTCCCGATTCTAAGCCATTAAGCATGGTGCACTAAACTATCAAGTAGTCATCATATTGAGCTAGCCAAACGTTCATAACGTCTGCATCTGCTCCTGCAATAGGTCTGTCACCTAGCGGTGCATCAAGGACATAATTCTTCTGTGCAGCAATGAGGATAAACCTCAGATCATGGATCCAATCCGCATCATTGCTACTAACATCTTTCAACACAATTTTCTCTAGGAACATATCAAAATAAACACAGGGAAGCAACAACGCGAGCTATTGATCTACAACATAATTTGCAAAATACTACCAGGACTAAGTTCATGATAAATTTAAGTTCAATTTAATCATATTACTTAAGAACTCCCACTTAGATAGACATCCCTCTAATCCTCTAAGTGATCACGTGATCCAAATCAACTAAACCATAACCGATCATCACGTGAGATGGAGTAGTTTTCAATGGTGAACATCGTTATGTTGATCATATCTACTATATGATTCACGCTCGACCTTTTGGTCTCCGTGTTCCGAGGCCATATCTGCATATGCTAGGCTCGTCAAGTTTAACTTGAGTATTCTACGTGTGCAAAACTGGCTTGCACCCATTGTAGATGGACGTAGAGCTTATCACACCCGATCATCACGTGGTGTCTGGGCACGACGAACTTTGGCAACGTTGCATACTCAGGGAGAACACTTCTTGATAATTTAGTGAGAGATCATCTTATAATGCTATCGTCAATCAAAGCAAGATAAGATGCATAAAAGGATAAACATCACATGCAATCAATATAAGTGATATGATATGGCCATCATCATCTTGTGCTTGTGATCTCCATCTCCGAAGCACCGTCATGATCACCATCGTCATCGACGCGACACCTTGATCTCCATCGTAGCATCGTTGTCGTCTCGCCAATCTTATGCTTCCACGACTATCACTACCGCTTAGTAATAAAGTAAAGCATTACATCGCGATTGCATTGCATACAATAAAGCGACAACCATATGGCTCCTGCCAGTTGCCGATAACTCGGTTACAAAACATGATCATCTCATACAATAAAATCAGCATCATGCCTTGACCATATCACATCACAACATGCCCTGCAAAAACAAGTTAAACGTCCTCTACTTTGTTGTTGCAAGTTTTACGTGGCTGCTACGGGCTTAAGTAAGAACTCATCTCACCTACGCATCAAAACCACAACGATAGTTCGTCAAATAGACTCCGTTTTAACCTTCTCAAGGACTGGGCGTAGTCACACTTGGTTCAACTAAAGTTGGAGAGACAGTCTTCCGCAAGCCATCTATGTGCAAAGCACGTCGAGGGAACCGGTCTCGCGTAAGAGTACGCGTAAGGTTGGTCCGGATCGTCTCGTCCAACAATACCGCCGAACCAAAGTATGACATGCTGGTAGGCAGTATGACTTGTATCGCCCACAACTCACTTGTGTTCTACTCGTGCAAATAACATCAAACCATAAAACCTAGGCTCGGATGCCACTGTTGGGTAACGTAGTAATTTCAAAAAATTTCCTACGCACACGCAAGATCATGGTGATGCATAGCAACGAGGGGGAGAGTATTGTCTACGTACCAACGCAGACCGACTGCGGAAGCGATCTCACAACGTAGAGGAAGTAGTCGTACGTCTTCTTCCCGATCCGACCGATCCAAGCACCGTTACTCCGGCACCTCCGAGTTCTTAGCACACGTACAGCTCGATGACGATCCCCGGGCTCCGATCCAGCAAAGCTTCGGGGAGGAGTTCCGTCAGCACGACGGCGTGGTGACGATCTTGATGTACTACCGACGCAGGGCTTCACCTAAGCACTACAACGGTATAATCGAGGTGGAATTTGGTGGCAGGGGGCACCGCACACGGCTAAGGAACGATCTCAAGGATCAACTTGTGTGTCTTGGGGTGTCCCCTGCCCTCGTATATAAAGGATGGAGGGAGGGAGGCTGGCCGGCCAACGGAGGGAGGCGCAGGAGGAATCCTACTCCTACCGGGAGTAGGACTCCCCCCTCCAATCCTAGTCCAACTAGGATTCCTAAGTGGGAAGAGAAAGAGAGAGGTGGCCGGCCCCTCTCCTAGTCCTAATAGGACTAGGGAGAGGGGGGGAGGCGCAGCCCTATGTGGGCTGCCCTCTCACCTTTCCACTAAGGCCCATGTTGGCCCATTTGGCTCCCGGGGGGGTTCCGGTAACCCTCCCGGTAATCCGGTAAAATCCCGATTTCACCCGGAACACTTCCGATGTCCAAACATAGGCTTCCAATATATCAATCTTTACGTCTCGACCATTTCGAGACTCCTCGTCATGTCCGTGATCACATCCGGGACTCCGAACAACCTTCGGTACATCAAAATGCATAAACTCATAATAACTGTCATCGTAACGTTAAGCGTGCGGACCCTACGGTTCGAGAACAATGTAGACATGACCGAGACACGTCTCCGGTCAATAACCAATAGCGGGACCTGGATGCCCATATTGGCTCCTACATATTCTACGAAGATCTTTATCGGTCAGACCGCATAACAACATACGTTGTTCCTTTTGTCATCAGTATGTTACTTGCCCGAGATTCGATCGTCGGTATCCAATACCTAGTTCAATATCGTTACTGGCAAGTCTCTTTACTCGTTCCGTAATACATCATCTCATAACTAACATCTTTAGTTATTATGCTTGCAAGGCTTATGTGATGTGTATTACCGAGAGGGCCCAGAGATACCTCTCCGACAATCGGAGTGACAAACCCTAATCTCGAAATACGCCAACCCAACATCCACCATTGGAGACACCTGTAGTACTCCTTTATAATCACCCAGTTACGTTGTGACGTTTGGTAGTACCCAAAGTGTTCCTCCGGTAAACGGGAGTTGCATAATCTCATAGTTATAGGAACATGTATAAGTCATGAAGAAAGCAATAGCAACATACTAAACGATCGGGTGCTAAGCTAATGGAATGGGTCATGTCAATCAGATCATTCAACTAATGATGTGACCTCGTTAATCAAATAACAACTCTTTGTTCATGGTTAGGAAACATAACCATCTTTGATTAACGAGCTAGTCAAGTAGAGGCATACTAGTGACACTCTGTTTGTCTATGTATTCACACATGTATTATGTTTCCGGTTAATACAATTCTAGCATGAATAATAAACATTTATCATGATATAAGGAAATAAATAATAACTTTATTATTGCCTCTAGGGCATATTTCCTTCACTCTAGGCAGGAGAAAACAGAAAGCAAACACGGATATGATTGAAACTGCCTGGGAAGAGTCTCAGTAATTGTTACCTTGGTTTTCCTTAGCTCCATTACATCATTCACATAATCACAAACTCTGTAATTGAGCCGATAAAGAAATAGGTTGCCATACAAGCATTAGATCAGTGTTAGTAATCTAGCTCATGTGATATTTCACAAAAGCAGTAGTTCCATCACGAACGGTGGTGGACTATGTGCCCTTTGTATCTGGTTTTCACCTGGTTTCCCCTAATTAACCGGGCAACTCTCTTCTTCTTCTTTATAAAATGCAGGACCCCCTGCCCATCTGGAGGTAGTACTTGGAAAAAGTATATTATTTTGTGTCTGGTTTATTTTTTAATGTAGAGGATTATGCATTATTTATATCAGTTAATAAACCGTAGGACAACATTTTCAGTTCTAATCTCCATAGCTCTACATAGTGTGTACTAACTTTTTTTTTTGCAAATGCGGGGAGAGCCATGGGAAGTCAAGTGCTACTTGATATAGTAGGTCAAACAACCTACAAACATTGTACTTCTTAATCAAGGTCAAACCAGTTCACGGGAACAATCCAAATAATAGTAGTTATCATGTCTCGAAAGAAATATACAATAGGTGTTCATATATCTAAAGGCAGCACATTCATTATTCCAGCTCCAAACTCGAAGGCGTATATAATTTACGAACATTACTCCAATGTCATAAAACCTGCAATCTCGAATATGACCTTTCGACTCAAGAACCATATTCTGACATGGCACTCATATTTTACCGTTTGATAGTGCAATGAAATTCTAATAACACAAAGAGTAAATCGTCCACATGTGATATTTATTAGCAATGTGTGCTATATAACAAATATTTATCGCGCCCCTCATTATTACTGTAACTTCTTCAACATGAGCATACTCTCATGCAGTGGTGGAGCTACAAAAGAAAAGTTGGGCAGGCCAGGGAATACAAATGTTTTATTTTTTTCGTGAATACGCAAGCTGCGTATCTTTGCATTGATAGAAGAAGGCTTTATACCAGGAGATTACAACCACACGCAAGCCATGTACGCTAGAGGCATGTTCGCCGGCGAGGGAATACAAATGTTTCCAAATTATTACCATATATATATAGGGTTGCGCTATTCGTCACCCTGGGTGAGGAATAGTTATTCTTCACCCCCTCTATTTTATCATCAATTCACCGTATTTTTACGTTTCGTAAGTTTTGTCTTATTTCCGACGTAAAAAGAGGCCGTAAGAAAATATATAATTATTGTAAAAAGTATTTTATGTTATGTAAAATTACAAACGTAAAAACATAGTATAAAATACACATAAACTGCAAATTTTCTTATCTTATAACCTATATTTTCATTTTCTTATGCCAAATTTTACATAGTGAATCAATAGAAATATAAATATTTGAATTCCAATCGTAATTTAATTATACAATGATCGTAAGATTACCTCGGGTGAAGAATAAGTTATTTTGCACCCTGGATGATGAATAGTAATACTATATATATATATATATAGGTAAAATAGATGGGGCACCTAGGTGCCTGGGCACCTTGATCGTTTTGGAAATCGTGATATATTTAATTTGTTTCCTAACTATTCTTCATGCAAGACTTTCCATGTTTATGTTTTATTTTTGGTTCTAACAATTGGACATGCAAGACTTACCATAGAATCAAACTATTAATGTTGACTTTTTTAATTGCTGTAGGTATATAATGTGCATATTTTTGTTCCTAACTATCTAATACCTACCGATGAAATTATATGCATACGCATGTATGTATGTATTCAATAATTTATTTTTTCAACTATTACATTTTTTGTTTCCTAATTATCTAAAATGGGCATCATATACTTACTAACGAATGTATGTACATACACGGGTATATATACACAATAATTTATTTGTTGACTAATTGCATTTTATTTTTGTTTCCTAACTATTCAATACAGTTATATAATATCTACTGACAAAAATATTGTAATACCCTGTCGACGTATATAACCGGCTATATGAAAAAGGGTATAAAAATATTGTATATACCCGGTCGACATATATACCCGACTATGTGAATAAATGTAAGAAAATATTATACATCCAATAATATATTTTAAGTGGAAATACCCAAGGTATCTGCACACCTGTATACCCGACTGTACAAATTTTTTTTGAAAAATATTATACATAATCAGTCGACATATATACCTAAATAAGTATGGCTACATGACGTACGTCTATCTAATATATACCTAACATATTTCGAGTACAAAAACATACTTAAGATATTTTGGTTATGTATGTATATACCTAATGATTTATTCAAGGTATTAGATACTTGGTGAAAAATAAAGGCAAGTAAATAAAAAATTATAATATCCATTATACGCAAAAGAATACGCGGCTACGTGACATATGAGGTATGCATGGGCTTAATTTGCCGGGTATTAAGTATCCATATTAAGTAATAATTAGAAAAAAATCTTTCCTAATACAAAACTAATTAATTTATCAATAAATGATAATACTAATTACACGTGCACACATCTTAGTGTCATCCAACGATTTTTAAACAAGGTGCCCAGGCACCTAGATGTCCCATACTGGCAATATATATATATATATATATATATATAGAGTTGGACTATTCTGTTACTAGTAACAGAATATTATTCTGTTACCCCTCGCCTCTATAAGGGCCCGGTCCATTTTGCAAAACCCGGTGCTGCACCCCCACCCGAAACACAGAGAAAGCCCACCCACTCGAACCACCCCTCCCCGACGGCTCCGCCCCCTGCTCCCACGCACCGGCGCCGCCACCCCCTGCTCCCACGCGCCGTCGGCCGCCGCCCCCTGCTCCCACGCGCCGTCGCCCGCCGCCCACTGCTCCCACGCGCCGCCTCCCTCTCCCCGACGGCCGGCTGCGTCCCTTACCCCAGCGTCGGCCTTCTCCTTCCCCCACGTCGACGATGGTCGCCTAGTGGATGCAGACCGTCTTCTTCCCCGCCGCCGACCACCTCTTCCCCTTGCTCCGGCCGCCTCCTTCCCTCCCTCCACTGCGCGCCTCCTGCTGGATCCCGTCGTCGAGCTCGCCGGCCGCCCTGGCCACAGCCGTGCCTCGTCCTCCCCCGCGGCTACCCCCGCCAGGGGCTTCCCAGCTCACCGGATCCGCTGGGCGCACGCGTTCCTCGCCGCCGTGAGTGTGAGGTCCGGAACCTGCAAGTTCAACATTTGCACAATATTCAGTTCTTGTAGTACAAATGTCTCCCTCCCCCCACGCCATCCTCGGCACCCCTCACTCGCGCCACGGCCGCAGCTTCACTCCCGTGCGCCACCCTCGGCTGTCGCGCCATGGCCTGCGCTCAGCGGCTGCGGGTGGAGCCGCTAGGTCGAGGAACTTTGCCTCGACAGTACAACAACACACTCTGCTGTCGGTCGCGATAAGAGCTGCGCACAGGCCACCCCGTGTCCGCCCTCGATCCGTCTTAGTCATCTCCCTCTCATCCTCTCTCTATCTATGGTCTGCGTTTGTGTGTGCAGGGAGTGGGAGAAGATAGAGCAGGGGAGTGGGAGGCCCTTCTACGACAAATCCGTCGGCATCTTCCATGGAGATTGTGACCTCTCTTGATTTTTGCTTGAGGATTTCTCCTCTGGATCTGTAGACTGTAGTTCCTGCATAGCGGTGTGCTTTTTTCTAGTGTTCCTCTCTCGATGTTGATGCATGTGTTTAATAACCCCACTGATACGAATTCTGAAAACAAGCTTCAGTACAAGAATAATGGGTCGTTCAGTTCAATTCTAAATTGTAAGTGTGTAAACACATCCTGCTTACACAGTAACTAATTAACTATGATAACCATGTTCAGACTTCTACAAATCCCAAAACTATCCAGAGTTAGGATTGTTACTACCTTGTTTCTTACTATTGATTCATTTTTTATGAGAAGGTATTAAGATGGTACATGTAGTTGGACATCTCAATATACTGTAATGTGTTTTTTTGCATATTACCTTGAAATTATGTTAGCAATTCTGAATTGCGATTGTGCTTGAAACTGAAAATAATTCTGTAACTTCTCAAACCTCGTGGACTTGATGCTTAAAATACTTCCAGAACGAATTGATTCTTGTTTCTTTCATGATCAGTTCAGCAAAAAAAAAAGTTCAGTCCAATTTCAAATTCTCATTTGAGTTTAGTCAAAGTTTCTTATTTTAGTTCAGTACAATATCCAAGTTTATTTCAGTTCAATTCTTATTTTAGTTTTAGTTCATTTCAATTCTTATTTTAGTCAATCTGTAGTCTATGGATTTTATTTGGCCTAGATTGCTAGATGTACTAACTTGTTGTGCCAAGGCAATCTAAAACATTAAGTGTTGCTACTGTAATTTGTTCATTGTTTCACGCCTTCCCGCAGACGCGCGCCCCCACCTCCTCGCCGATGCGCGCCACCCTGAGACACGCGCCCCCGCCTCCCCGTCGACGTGCGCCGCCATGCCTTCCTATAGACGCGCGCCGCTCCGCTGCCTCAGCGCCCATGCCGTTCAAACTCAGCCACCTAGGCCGTTCAGTTGGCGGCGTTCCTGCAGCTGCAGATGTGGTGCTGACAGTAGTAGGCGCTGGTTGTGTTGGATAAAATGCCTAGGAGCTCCCATGATTTATACATGGAACCTAGATGATTCTGTTTCTTCATTCCCCCAAGTGCTTCAATGCTGGCTCCTCGGCTGGCTCGATCGCTGCTGGGTTGGGTGGGCGTAGGTGTGGGTTTACATGGGAGCTGGCACCGCTCTTGTGTTATTTTCTCTAGCGATTGAGAAATTTATACACTCTTTTTAATGCGTAAGTTTATCTGCCCACGACCTATTTGTATGAAAAGCCAAATAGCTTGAGAATAGCAACCTGTTCGAGCTTAGCTGAGAGGATTTTGAATCGTTGTGTGAGGAAGTGTGGACATGGCCTTGAGATAATGCATGCTGCTTTATTCATAAAGAGACGGTGCCGTTGATTTTATTCATAGGAAACTGAACCAAAACAGTGGTTGCTACTAGTGTTTGGAAATTATAATTACTAGAACTCTTATTTCTCACCCTTTTAATTGCTGGCTAATTCTTGTAAAAAGTAGTGGTTAATCTTGCTAATTACTTTGATGTGATGCCTAGGTGGCCAGTCCAGCTCCTGCAACCAACACAGGTCGTTGCCCCCTTTGCCACAACGGCAGGAGCACAAAAATACCAGTGTGGCGTCCTCAACCAGTTCCTTCACGCGGCCTCCGCGCAAGCCCTGCTGATGTATTCTTACACCAAAAGTACAACTCTTGTTACTCTCCTCGTACTTGCTCTTGCTTATTTTCTAAGCAATAATTCCTATTGCTTCCTCTTGGGGAAAGGGATCCCATGTTGAAGCTGTTTTGGTGCTCACCCGCTGTTTATATTCATCACCATAGTGTACGAAAACATATGAAAACCATTCTGGCTTCGGGAGAAAATATAACCAGTACATGTGCAATTGCGTGAGAAGTTCCCTTATGAAAGTTCCTTGTAAACAAACCACATGAAAGTTCGTCAAGAAAAACTTTGTAAGTTCAAAATGGCTATAGGAAAACTTTGTAGGTTCAGATGAGTATAGAAAACTTTGTAAGTTCAAAATGGGCACGCCTAATAGTGCATGAATAAAAATTTTAAACCCAACAAAGTCCATGTTGGTCGGCCTACAGTATGTTGTCAAGAAGGTTGTTGGCCTTGGAGGCCGACACTGGCTGATCATCTACCTTCCAATTATATTAGGCATATACCACTGAAACTGCAGGTCGCGCCCTCCTCCCACCGTAGGTGGTGCCCTCCTCCCGCATAGCCTATTGGTTGGTGTACCGTGACCCCTCCTCATATTTTTGGTATGAACTTGATGAATCTTCTTGATGCTCTGTTCTTATTCATCTAGAGATTCCTCCTCGTATTGATTGTTTGTATTGCTCTGTTCTTGTCATTTTGTAAATTAGAAAACAGTTGTCAGTATTTTTTATATAAAAAAGTTCACCGCATAAAAAAATGCAACAGTAGTTCAACACAATATCAAGGAGGGTGTGAGTTGGGTATGGTTACAGACGAAAGATATGTGTCGAAAAGTTCACTTCGTCTACATACGTAAGTTCAAAAAATTGTCGTAGAGCTAGTTCAAAAGATTGTCAAAAGGAAAAATGGTTGTGCTAGTTCAATTTTTTCAGTCCATCTTCTGTATGCTATTCAGTACATCTAATTCCAAATCGTAAGTACAATTGCCTTCATGTTTTCCATCTTCATATAACACAAAATAGGCACTGGAGGATAAGGTGAGAATATATACTAATGAAATTATGCTTGTATGTCCAAAATATGTACATTTACTACTTTTGATTTGTTGTAGTGCAGAGAAGCTACCCTGTTGAGGGCTGACCTGGAGGCGGCTCCTCCACGTCGACACAATTGCACGACCAACGTGCTACTGACCACGCAAGCTTCCTCAAGGAGCTCGTGCCCAACGATACTGAAAGGAAAAACTGCTCCAGTTTTGAACTTCTTATCCAGTCATGCTATTACTTAGTGAAAAATGGAAAGAAAGTGTATTGCAATTGATCTCTCTTAGACCCTGTCAATCCTCTATTTATCCTTTGTTTGCTTGTTTTTTGGCCTGTAATTCAAGAACTTTGACCTTCATAATTCGGTTTTTGGTTAATTTGTTATGCCCAGTACAAACCATTAAATCTGAAGAGGCTTCTAATAGCAAGAAAATGTGCAGTCGGTGTGGTGTATATGTCATTCATGTGTGAAATTTGTCGGAGTTGTGTATATGTTATTCATGTACATGTATTATATGTATGAAAAAATTTATGTATATGATGAGATGATTGCTACTTCTTCAAAGAAGGTATAGTACATGACAGCTTGATGTGCATACAAGAATAAAAACTGGTTTGAATAAAAAATATTGACCCGTACGAATTAAAACAATGATCAGTTTGAAAAAGAAGATGGTTAGGTTTTGGTATTCTGTGACGTTGACGTTCAAGAGTTCACGTCCAAGAAAACGTCCAAGTTCTGCAACTGATCCGTCCAGATGGGACAAGGAGGTCAGTCCAGCAGGCGCATCTCAAGTGTCATGTCAGTGCGCCGCCCACCCATCGCCATGCCTCTCCGCCGCATGTCGTGTCGTGCCACCTTGCCATCAACCACCGTTGTGGCCCTGTAGTGCTTCCAGGATCACCACACGTAGCTTCCTTCTATCGTTGTTCTCGCACTGCTCTCCTCAATATTGGCATTGCAAAAACACAGCAAGTTCACAATTAAAAAAATTGTAAGTTCAACATGACGTCCCAGATAAGTTTGAGAAAAAAGCTTAAACAAAATGAAACCTAATGAAAACTCAAATGATAAAAGTTCAAGTTGCAAAACGAGAGAAGTCCAAAACATCTTGCAAGAAAATTGAGTTAAAAAACCAAACACACGAAATTATTTCCTTTGTCCTCGCCCTGCTCTCCTAAATATTGGCATTGCAAAAACACAGCAAGTTCACAATTAAAAAAATTGTAAGTTCAACACGACGTCCCAAATAAGTTTGAGAAAAAAAACTCAAACAAAATGAAACCCAATGAAAAATCAAATGGTAAAAGTTCAAGTCGCAAAACAAGAGAAGTCCAAAACATCTTGCAAGAAAATTGAGTTAAAAAAACAAACACACGAAATTATTTCCTTTTGAAAAAATATCATTCAGTTCGACGATATAAACCATGCAAGTTCGGGGACAATGATACCCAAAAAACAGAGTGAAGTCTAGTATGTGAAAACATGCTCAGTACAAAACCATACGAACATCAGTGCAAGTACTCTTTTCTCGAAACCATTCAAAATTACTCTGAAAAATACCTCAGTACAAACACACACATAGATGAGTACGAGTACTCTTTTTTTCAGACAGAAAAACAACACGATGAGTCTCACCGTATTTCAAAATTACTCTTAAAAGACGGGAGAAAGTACAAAATCATAAAGACATCCGTTTAAAGTATTTTTTTTGAAACCATTCAAAACTACTCTGTGAAAAATACCTCAGTACAAACATAGACATAGATCAGTACGAGTATTCTGTTTTTTAGACACGAAAAAACAACACAATGGGTTTCACCTTATTCAAAATTACTTTTAAACGATTTCGAAGTAGAGAAAACGTTCAACATGACTAAGCTTCGCATTTTCGATAGTTATCCAACGGTATATGATTTGCCCCATTTCGACAAACTTTTAAAAAAACGCGTTCAAAACCAATTTTAAATGTATTTGAATTCATATTTAAACCGTAAAGAATTAGAAAAAACTTTTTATACGCAAAAGTTGCGCATTTTGCATAGCTTTTCAATGCCGTATCATTTGCGTCAATCCAACAAACCGTTTGCAAAAAACAGTGAAAAAATATTTCGCCCAGAATTCATCATTTTTCAAATTACTTTTAAATCATATAGAATTTGAAAAAATAGTAGATATATGGAAGATGCGGATTTTCACAAGCTTTCCAACGCCATCTCATTTGCTCAATTCTGACAAACCGTTTGAAAATTAAGTCGAAAATACGATTCGCGTTTTCGGTTTTGAAAAAAACGGTTTTTTCAAAACTGCTCTTAAATCATAATTTTTTTGCAAAAACAAATTATAATATTGTAATGTGGATGTCAAGAGCTTTCCAATGATATATTACACGTCCCGTTTCGACAAAAAAAATTTGCAAAAAAATTTGAACTAAAGAAAACGATTTGTAACAGCAACAGAAAGCATCAGTTCAACCGCTCGAATTTCATCAGTTCAATCGCTTGAATTCATCAGTTCAAGTAGGGTAACAGAATAATATTCTATTACGCGTAACAGAATAGCCCAGATGTATATATATATATAAGCTATCAAAGTATAGTAAACAACGCTACCAAATTGACAGTAAACGACAATTGAGTGCATTGTTAGACAGTAAACAACAACACTATTTTTGTTGTGAACTTGTAAACTGTAAACTTGGCATCTGTTGTGAACTTGTAAAGTGTCAAGAACAGATCTTCAGTGGATTATTTAGAGAAAAGTATATTTTTCGTCCCGCAACTCTTGGTGAAGTCTAGATTTGGTCCCTCAACTTTAAAACCGGACAACTTGCACCCCCAACTACTGAAACCGGACAAGGTTCGTCCCTAGACTCGGTTTTGACCGGTTTTTGGTGTTGACTCACACCGGTTTTGATCAGTGCTCACTCATATTCCTGTATTTTTTGTATCCGTGAACTTTTTGAAATTCACATACACTTTTCAACTCCGCGTAATTTTTTCAAGGTCGCGTATTTAAAAGAAATAAACATATATTTTTTTTCAAATCGGCGAGCTATTATGAAATTCCCGTACTTTTTTCAAATCCGTGATATTTTAACATTTACGTACTTTTTCCAAATCCCCGTAATTTTCCCGAGTTTGTGTAATTTTATCAAATCCAAGTATTTTTCAAAGACATGAACTGTTTTTGAAATTCACATACTTATTTCAAATCCACATGCTTTTCAAAGTCCACATTTTTTTTTCAAATCCGTGTTCCTTTTATAATCCATGAACTTTGTATGAAATTCACGTACTTATTTCAAGTTGAAATGATTTTTGGAATCCTCATATTTTTGTGCAAAAGAAGTCCATATCCGTGTATTTTTTTCAAGTTAGCATAAAATTTCAAATTCATGAACTCATTCAAAAAATGTACTCGGATATGAAAGGTACATCAATTTAAAAAAATTAAATGAACTTAAAAAAACTAAATGAACTTTAAAAAATACGCATATTTGAAGAAGTACATGAACTTGGAAAAAAGTACGCATATTTAAAAAAAGTACACAAATTTTAAAAAGGTTCACGTATTTGAAAAAAGTAACTGAACTTGAAAACAGTACGTTGACTTGGAAAAGGTAGGCAAATTTGAGTCGGAACGGTCAAAACCGGGGTGGGACAGCACCAAAACCGGTCAAAACCATGACCAGGGATGAATCTTGTCCGGTTTAAGAAGTTAAGGGTGCAAGTTGTCCGGTTTTGAAGTTGAGGGACCAAAACTAGACTCCGCCAAAAATTGAGGGACGAAAATTATACTTTTCTCGATTATTTATGTTTATTGGGGTCGAATTTAGGGGATGATTTAACGAACAATGACCTAAGTTGAATTTAGGGGAATAAAATCGAGAATCATTCAAATCGATTAGCTATGCTGCTTGCAGGGATACACATTAGTAGTGATTCTCATGGATTGAGAGAAGAAGCTAGCTAGTTGGGTGCTTGGGTCGCCGCCTACCGTTGCGTTGTCGCGTGGGTCGGCTGAATACACGTGTGCCGGTTGGCCGTCCGTCCGTGGGACACTGATGTGTGCGGTGCTCCAGTGGCCGGCGGCCGGCGTCGCGGCAGCCGGCGGCTTATGTGTGCTTCCTACTGCACTATGAGGCTGCAGTCGCGGTCGAACCCTGAGCCTGCATCGCTGTGAATCCTACGCGTACGACTCTGCTGCGTTTTCTGTACGGTGTCCGTCAGCGCTGTGAGCTGCAGTACTATATATTTAGCTTTTTGCTCCAGACTTGGGCGGGCCACGGCCCAATCGGCCTTGCCGAAGCTCCGCCAGTGCTCTCATGGATCAAGAGGCCACGAAAACTCCTAAACTGAAAGGTTATAAATGAGTGCCACAAAAGTCAAGCCATCTAACACTCCATCATATTGTATACCACGAAATAAAACATTAAGAAGAGATGTTTGAAGTAGTACCTCTCTGATAATAAGGGGGGATACTTGCTACTTTGAGCCATACAAGAAATCTGGCATAGTCAAGTTAGCTCCGAGCAGTCAATACATAGCAGGATAATTTCAAGTTCTGTGCAACCACATCAACACATGAGATTATATGGTTAGATACAGAATCATATACAACTCAAAGTAAGTTTACAGTTTACACTAACCATTCTACAGAAAGAAAATAAATGTCTATGTATGTTCTAATTTGTATTTAGTGCAAATAACTTTCCATACGATTTAAATTTCCGCATAAAAATGTCTCTCGGTTTAGGTAAGAGTTATTTCTCAGATATTTGAAACAGGGTGATTTTTTTGATCCTAGCAGACAAGAAGCCCATAGATGTGCAGATCCTACGTGTACTGTAGTTATATAATTTGAAGGGTGCTATGATCAAGAAAAAACTAATCTGCAAAAGCATGTATGTATGGTCTGAATGATAAATAAAAATTCAATTTTTTCCAATTTGAGAAGCAGGTGTCGCTGATATATGTAGATAGTCCAAAGGTGATTTATCTATATATCCTTCACCTTGATATCATATAACCTATGTTCAGCCCTAAAGCATGTAATTGTTTCCTTGTCAACAAAGCTAATATGAACATAAAATGTGTGGTGTTAATCACCAACAGGGAAGGTAGATCCTACAGTTCTGCAACAGACAGCAACCAAGATATACACAAAAGGGTAATATGTGCAGGAGAACTTAAAATGACAACACCTATAACAACATATATAAAAGGCAGACTGTACCGCGAGCTAAGAAAAGTACTCCCTCCGTTCGGAAATACTTGTCTCAGAAATTTCTGAGACAAGTATTTCCGAACGGAGGGAGTAAGAATTATCTAACTGATAGATGCCCAATAGTAAATTTTCTTTACTGTGCACTATTTATTGTAGCATCGGTTACACAATTAATCACCTTGAAGTGTCCTCATCGTTGAAAATAAAGCTTGTGCAGGTGCCTTTCTTCTTCTGCACTGCTGGCAGAAGTTGCTATGTCACCCAGATTCTGAGTTGCACCTTAGATCATTTCAGATGGCTAACTATGCCTATAAGAAGAAGAAAATTGTCATTTACCAAATTCAAAAGCAGAGGAACCTCAAATAATAAGGTGTTTTCATTGCTCACATGTAAAAAAAAAAATCAAAATCTCAACAAATGCCTGAACAATGGAAATTTGTTCAGAAATTAGTGAAAGGAACTCATCTAATTAGTGTCATGATTTCATATGCGTAACAGTATATTTGGTATATAATATAGCACACTTTTAAACTCTTTGATGTATCAATCCCGAACCATATGGAAAACCATATTGAATCTCGGACAACTCCCTGAACTTATTCCGTTCCGTTCCCAGTCATGCCGCTCCTTCCAGAATTTGTCTAGGTGCCTGAAAAAAAATACTTAGTTAACCTCTAATGAGAATAATAAATTTGCATGTCATGATGGATAGTTTTATGACTGTATTAAAAAATTACTCTAATATGACTCGGTGGTTTGAGTTGCTAGATATTGTAGGCCATCTGGTTAAATTAAGGTCCGACTTCCTAGATAGAAATAGACACGAGAGGAGCACTTTCAATTGGGTCAATTCCATGAGCGGAAGTGGCACAAAGTCAGCAGTGTGAGAAAGCGGCTGCAACACAAAATCAGCAGTTTGAGTGGCACAAGTCAGCTGCATTAGCCAACAGCATCCTGTCCACATATGCAAGAAGCTCCTGCAGAAGGAACAAAATTACATATTCTACTGAACCCAAACTTATTAGTAACAAGCTTAACGGCTGGGACTCAAGTTAAATGACATGTTCCTCGACGGCAGTGACGAACTCATCGACCAAGTGAATGCACGACGAGAGAGCCACCAGGGGAACAGAGATGGTGACCAGGGCCTTGAGCGCAACTGGGACGCGGCCATCACGGCCACGGTGGTGGAGGGCTCATGAAAACGGACGATGACACTCGCCGCTGTCATCCGTGGCGGTGGCCTCAAAGGCAAGGCGAGATCGTCGTGGGTCGGTACCACCGTAGGCCCGCAGTTGGCCACGTACAAGACGACGCTAAGAGCGGCGTGCGGGCTGCGTCCTCCGTGATGCGCGGCAGGTTCTTGTACCCAGACTTGGCCATCTGCAGGGTTGCGATAGCCGGAGATCGAGTTGGAGGTGGGGGTGGACGGAGGAGAACCGTCACGCGAGCAGCGGCGGCGGCGAGGTGGGCGGCAGTGCATCGGCATGTCCTTTTCCCGCGTGATGGTCCAGAGGCCACCATGCTCCCATCTGCGCCCTCTCTCTTCCATGGCTTGTAGAACGGACGGGATGGGTAGGAACTTGAAAGGGAGGCAAAGGCAACCCCTGATTCACAGTGGCAGATCTAGGATTTCATGTTATCCGGGGCGGACTTTTAAAGAAAAAATGAAGCCACAATGCAATCAGTAACACAAGTAATTTGCAAGCAGTAGTACCCATTCAGACAAGACAATCAACACAATTTTTTTTCAAAGCAGTTTCAAATTCAAGAACTAGGTACAATTGAAAATTTATATTAAGTCTAGCATAAACAGGAATAACACTTGCTCACACAAAATATAAGATAAGTATTTACCACTAAGTTGTAGTTATACGTGGAAGATTTGGTAGATGGTCAGTAGTGTTCCGTATGCCATGGAAATGCTCAACAATTTTCTGTTCTTCAACCCCAGCAATTCTCTTTTTAGTATCCAAATTTCAGGAATTAGGCCAATGTGAGAAGAAACTAGAAACCTAGAACAAAAGAAGAGAAGATTGGGGGAGAGTCGAAGAACCTGATGTTCTTTGCTCGCTTGTAATTTTGAGCGGGGCACGCGGCGGCGACGGTGGCGATGTCATCTCCCGTGTGTATGACGGACCGAGCAGCATGAACAGAGGGATCCCCATCTCCATCGAGCGACATCGGCAAGGCGGCGTGCGTGGAGCCGTGATCGCGATGCCCTGATCGGTTTTTCCGATCCGTGTGGATTGGAAATAGTAGAAGTTGGGAACAACAGTAATGGGCTCTTATTCAGTTGGGCCTTTATTTGCTCGCTGGCCCATCTAACGAATCGTTTTCTTCTCCGTCTCATCTTCCTGCTCGAGTCGACCTCACAGACTACGACCGAATCTCCTAACTCTCGCTCCAATGTTGTCACTGGCTAAAGTAGTAGGGTGGGTACCCTAGGTACGAAAATTTTACCCGGGGCGACCGCCCCTACACGACCCCACGCTGGCTCCGCCCCTGCTGATTCAGATCGGGTGGGGATTGTTTGGAAAGACCGGAAAGAAAATCAAAATCAGGATCCTCCAAAAAAAGAAACAAATAAAAAAACCGTTGTTAGCTCCGAAAAAATCGGTCGGTGCCAGATGCTTTCGATAGATGGGAGGGGAGGAGCGAACAAACAAAAAGAGCCACAACCTTCGTACTCAGACTTAGAAGTAGAGATTAGGAGTAGAAAGATCAAGAAAGGTAAGAATCCATGTGTTAGGAAAGTTAGGATTTTGAATAGATTTCTATGAAAATGGTGTTTAATTTTTGGTAACATGATATTAGTATATGCCTGTTTGTGACATACCTGGTTAGGAAAGTTTGCACATGTTAACATAGTTTTTGTTTGGAGGGTAAAAAAAATCAATGTGAAGATATGATGATGAAAGATGAGACGAAATTAAACGAGACGAAAATAAACCAGACGAAAAAAACCATGAACATAATCCTATCAACTGCTCCATTAGGAATAGAGATTAGTCGCGAAGAAACATGGTCGTCGTCGTAGTAACGTTTTTCATTGCTGGACGTAGCAAGCGGAGACGACAATTGCATCAAAAAATATCATCGTCATCAATGACGGTTGTAACTTTCCGTGCAGGTCAAAACATATCCATCGCTGGTTGTAGCAAACAACCTCATCGGTTCCAGGAAAAAATGACACCATAGTTCCAACACTTCTTTTGTTGGTTGCAGCATCATGTCGTAGCACGGTCGTCGCCAGTTGTAGCAGCGGCAGTCACCGGTTCCAGCAAAATTGCATCGCCATTGCAGCAAAGCAACATCACCGTCACGACCGTCGACCTCTTGTTCCAGCAAATCCGTGCATGGTTGCAACAAAAAATAAGTCGCTGATAGTAGCTTCTGCCATCGCCGGTTGCAGAACTCAAAGTCGTCGGTTCCAGCAAATGTTTAGCTCGTGGTCGCCGCCATTGCAGCTTCTTTGCCATCACCGGTAATAGCACCGCGGCAGGGCGCAACCGAGTTTTCCAACACCGATGGTCGTCGTTTCCCAACCGCTGATGAATCGTTGTGAAAGTAACTTAGCGAGATCCTCGTGTGTCCTCATGAACGTTTTAGTCATTATAAGAAGAACAATCGGCTTGTCCTTAGCAGCAATAAGGATTGGGCCACTTGCTGCACTTTATTAATTTTGTTACTTGTTACCTTATTACTATTTATCTTGCTATCAAACTATCTTTATATCATTTGCACTGAAACCTTATCGAAAACGCTTGTCAATTTCTTCTGCTCTTCGATGGGTTTGACACTCTTATTTCTCGAAAGGTCTAAATTGACCCTCTATTCTTGTGAGTCATTAAGACTCTTTTCTAGCGCCATCGTCGGGACTGTAGCATTCTTGGTAAGTGGAATTTGGTAGGGACAACTTTTACCGTATGTGTTGTATTTTGTTTATGTTTACTACTATGGGAGATAATCCTTTAAGAGGCTTGTTCGGGATGACTTCTCCACGGTGATGGTGTCCTGGGCTAGTGGGTACTCACCACGTTGTCTCTCGACCAGGTGGATCGGGCCGAGGACCCCCATGGCGGTTCACTCATGGGCCAATTCAGGCAGCCATGACGCATACAAGGAGGATTCCACAAGACTTGGTGATCAAGACAAGGACTCCTCTGAAGGAAATATGCCCTAGAGGCAATAATAAAGTTGTTATTTATATTTCCTTATATCGTGGTAAATGTTTATTATTCATGCTAGAATTGTATTAACCGGTTAGTACATGTGTGAATACATAGACAAACAGAGTGTCTCTAGTATGTCTCTACTTGACTAGCTCGTTAATCAAAGATGGTTAAGTTTCCTGACCATAGACATGTGTTGTCATTTGATGAACGGGATCACATCATTAGAGAATGATGTGATGGACAAGACCCATCCGTTAGCTTATCATAATGATCGTTTAGTTTTATTGCTATTGCCTTCTTCATGACTTATACATGTTCCTCTCAATACGAGATTATGCAACTCCCGAATATCGGATGAACACCTTGTGTTCTATCAAATGTCACAACGTAACTGGGTGATTATAGAGATGCTCTACAGGTGTCTCCGATGGTGTTTTTTGAGTTGGCATAGATCGAGATTAGGATTTGCCACTCTGTGTATCGGAGAGGTATCTCTAGGCCCTCTCGGTAATGCACATCACTATAAGCCTTGCGAGCAATGTGTCTAATGAGTTAGTTACGGGATGATGCATCATGGAACGAGTAAAGAAACTTGCCGGTAATGAGATTGAACTAGGTATGATGATACCGACGATCGAAACTCGAGCAAGTAACATACCAATGACAAAGAGAACAACATATGTTGTTATGCGGTTTGACCGATAAATATCTTCGTAGAATATGTAGGAGCCAGTATGAGCATCCAACTTCCGCTATTGGTTATTGACCAGAGATGTGTCTTGGTCATGTCTACATAATTATCGAACCCGTAGGGTCCGCACGCTTAACGTCCGATGATGATTTGTATTATGAGTTATGTGATTTGATGACCGAAGTTTGTTCAGAGTCCCAGATGAGATCACGGACATGACGAGGAGTCTCAAAATGGTCGAGAGGTAAAGATTCATATATTGGAAGGTTACATTCGGACACTAGAATGGTTTGGGTCGTTTCGGATGAGTTTCGGAGTACCGGGGATTACTGGACCCCCTCGAGAGGTTAAAGGGCCACCATGGGCCTTAATGAAGAAGAAAGAGGGCCGACCAGGAGGTGGCGCTCGCCCCTCC
The DNA here is from genome assembly GCA_034509565.1 of Triticum monococcum. Classification (NCBI taxonomy): domain Eukaryota; kingdom Viridiplantae; phylum Streptophyta; class Magnoliopsida; order Poales; family Poaceae; genus Triticum; species Triticum monococcum. Next base: position 389,130,650 of record CM067842.1, on the reverse strand, counting down.
TTGCCAATCCGAATTGGACAAGGGGTGGGGGCGGCGCCCCCTTCCCTCTCCTACTCCTTCTCTCTTCCCCCATTTAGCTACTCCGGAAAAGGAAAAAAGGGAGAAGGAATCCTACTAGGACTAGGGAGTCCTAGTAGGACTCCCCACACCCGGCGCGCCTCCTCCCTGGCCGCTGGCCTCCCCTTCCTTTATATACATGGGAGGGGGGCACCCCAAAGACACACCAAGTCTTCTTTTAACCGTGTGCGGTGCCTCCCTCCACAGTTACACACCTCAGTCATATCGTTGTAGTGCTTAGGCGAAGTCCTGCACCAGTAACATCATCATCACCGTGCCACGCCGTCGTGCTGACAGAACTGTCCCTCATCCTCAACTGGATAAAGAGCTCGAGGGATGTCATCATGCTGAACATGTGCTGAACATGGAGGTGCCGTACGTTCGGTGCTTGGATCGGTTGGATCGCGAAGACGTTCGACTACATCAACCACGTTACTAAACGCTTCCGCTTTTGGTCTACGAGGGTACATGGACACACTCTCCCCTCTCGTTGCTATGCATCTCCTAGATAGATCTTGTGTGGTCGTAGGATTTTTTTTGAAATACTGCGTTCCCCAACAGTGGCATCCGAGCCAGGTCTATGCATAGATGTTATATGCACAAGTAGAACACAAAGAGTTGTGTGCGATAATAGTCATACTGCTTACCAGCAATGTCTTACTTTGATTCGGTGGTATTGTTGGATGAAGCGGCCTGGACCGACATTACATGACCGTATTCATAAATTGTTGTATGAGATGATCATGTTTTGTAAAAGTTATCGGCAACTAGCAGGAGCCTTATGGTTGTCGCTTTGTTGTATGAAATGCAATCACCATGTAATTGCTTTACTTTATCACTAAGCGGTCGCTATAGTCGTGGAAGCAATAGTTGGCGAGACGAAAATGATGCTACGATGGAGATCAAGGTGTCAAGCCGGTGACGATGGAGATCATGACAATGCTTTGGAGATGGAGATCAAAGGCACAAGATGACGATGGCCATATCATGTCACATATTTTGATTGCATGTGGTGTTTATCTTTTATGCATCTTATTTTGCTTAATACAGCGGTAGCATTATAAGATGACCCCTCACTAAATTTCAAGGTATAAGTGTTCTCCCTGAGTATGCACCGTTGCTACAGTTCGTCGTGCTGAGACACCACGTGATGATCGGGTGTGATAAGCTCTACGTTCACATACAACGGGTGTAAGCCAGTTTTGCACATGCAGAATACTTGGGTTACACTTAACGAGCCTAGCATATGCAGATATGGCCTCGGAATACTGAGACCGAAAGGTCGAACGTGAATCATATAGTAGATATGATCAACATAATGATGTTCACCATTGAAAACTACTCGATCTCACGTGATGATCGGAGATGGTTTCATTGATTTGGATCACGTGATCATTTATATGACTAGAGGGATGTCTATCTAAGTGGGAGTTCTTAAGTAATATGATTAATTGAACTTTAATTTATCTTGAACTTAGTACCTGATAGTATTTTGCATGTCTATGTTGTTGTAGATCAATGGCCCGTGCTACCGTTCCCTTAAATTTTAATGCATTCCTAGAGAAAGCTAAGTTGAAAGATGATGGTAGAAACTACACGGAATCGGTCAGTAACTTGAGGATTATCCTCATTGGTGCACAGAAGAATTACATCCTGGAAGCACCGCTAGGTGCAAGACCCGCTGCAGGAGCAACTCTGGACGTTATGAATGTCTGGCAGAGCAAAGCTAATGACTAGTCGATAGTTCAGTGTGCCATGCTTTACGACTTAGAATCGGGACTTCAAAGACGTTTTGAACGTCATGGAGCATATGAGATGTTCCAGGAGTTAAATTTAATATTTCAAGCAAATGCCCGAATTGAGAGATATGAAGTCTCCAATAAGTTCTATAGTTGCAAGATGGAGGAGAATAGTTCTGTCAGTGAACATATACTCAAAATGTCTCGATACCACAACCACTTGACTCAACTAGGAGTTAGGGCCTGTTCGGAATTCCACCAGCTCCACAAAATTCCAGCAGTTGTGGAGTCAGGAAATAGCTACTCCACAATTTTCAACTGTAACTCCACCAACTCCAGGAGTGGAGTTGTGGAGTGGAGGCTTTCCGAATAGGACGTTAATCTTCCTGATGATAGTGTCATTGACAGAGTTCTTCAATCACTGCCACCAAGCTACAAAAGCTTCGTGATGAACTATAATATGCAAGGGATGGATAAGACAATTCCCGAGCTCTTCGCAATGCTAAAGGCTGCGGAGGTAGAAATCAAGAAGAAGCATCAAGTGTTGATGGTTAACAAGACCACTAGTTTCAAGAAGAAGGGCAAAGGGAAGAAGGGGAACTTCAAGAAGAACGGCAAGCAAGTTGCTGCTCAAGTGAAGAAGCCCAAGTCTGGACCTAAGCCTGAGACTGAGTACTTCTACTGCAAAGGGACTGGTCACTGGAAGTGGAACTGCCCCAAGTATTTGGCGGATAAGAAGGATGGCAAAATGAAAGGTATATTTGATATACACGTTATTGATGCGTACCTTACTAATGCTCGTAGTAGCGCCTGGGTATTTGATACTGGTTCTGTTGCTCATATTTGCAACTCGAAACAGGGGCTACGAATTAAACGAAGATTGGCTAAGGACGAGGTGACATTGCGCGTGGGAAATGGTTCCAAAGTCGATGTGATCGTCGTCGGCACGCTGCCTCTGCATCTACCACCGGGATTAGTTTTAGACCTAAATAATTGTTATTTGGTGCCAGCGTTGAGCATGAACATTATATCTGGATCTTGTTTGATGCGATACGGTTATTCATTTAAATAAGAGAATAATGGTTGTTCTATTTATATGAGTAATATCTTTTATGGTCATGCAACCTTGATGAGTGGTCTATTTTTGTTGGATCTCGATAGTAGTGATACACATATTCATAATATTGAAGCCAAAAGGTGCAAAGTTAATAATGATAGTGCAACTTATTTGTGGTACTGCCGTTTAGGTCATATTGGTGTAAAGCTCATGAAGAAACTCCATGCTGATGGGCTTTTGGAATCACTTGATTATGAATCACTTGATGCTTGCGAACCATGCCTCATGGGCAAGATGACTAAGACTCTGTTCTCCGGAACAATGGAGCGAGCAACTGACTTGTTGGAAATAATATATACTGATGTATGCAGTCCGATGAGTGTTGAGGCTCGCGGCGGGTATCGTTATTTTCTGACCTTCACAGATGATTTGAGAAGATATGGGTATATCTACTTAATGAAACATAAGTCTGAAACATTTGAAAAGTTCAAAGATTTCAGAGCAAAGTGGAAAATCATCGTAACAAGAAAATAAAGTTTCTATGATCTGATCATGGAGGTGAATATTTGAGTTATGAGTTTGGTCTTCATTTTAAAACAATGCAGAATAGTTTCGCTACTCACACCACCTGGAACACCACAGCGTAATAGTGTATCTGAACATCGTAACCGCACTTTATTAGATATGGTGCGATCTATGATGTCTCTTACTGATTTACCATTATCATTTTGGGGTTATGCTTTAGAGATGGTTGCATTCACGTTAAATAGGGCACCATCTAAATCCGTTGAGACAACACCATATGAAGTGTGGTTTGGCAAGAATCCCAAGTTGTCATTTCTTAAAGTTTGGGGTTGCGATGCTTATGTGAAAAAGCTTCAACCTGATAAGCTCGAACCCAAATCAGAGAAATGTAACTTCATAGGATACCCAAAGGAAACTGTTGGGTACACCTTCTATCACAGATCCCAAGGCAAGATATTCATTGCTAAGAATGGATCCTTTCTAGAGAAGGAGTTTCTCTTGAAAGAAGTGAGTGGGAGGAAAGTAGAACTTGATGAGGTAATCTTACCTTCTCCCTTATTGTAAAGTAGTTCATCACAGAAATCAGTTCCAGTGATTCCTACACCAATCAGTGAGGAAGCTAATGATAATGATCATGAAACTTCTGATCAAGTTACTACCGAACCTCGTAGGTCAACCAGAGTAAGGTCCGCACGAGAGTGGTATGGTAATCATGTTCTGGAGGTCATGTTACTTGACCATGACGAACCTACAAACTATGAGGAAGCGATGATGAGCCCAGATTCCGTAAAATGGCTTGAAGCCATGAAATCTGAGATGGGATCCATGTATGAGAACAAAATATGGACTTTGGTTGACTTGCCTGATGATCGGCAAGCCATAGAGAATAAATGGATTTTCAAGAAGAAGACCAACGCTGACGGTAATGTTACTGTCTGCAAAACTCTACTTGTTGTGAAAGGTTTTCGACAAGTTCAAGGAGTTGACTATGATGAGACCTTCTCACCCGTAGTGATACTTAAGTCTGTCCGAATCATGTTAGCAATTGCCGCATTTTATGAATATGAAATTTGGAAAATGGATGTCAAAACTGCTTTCCTTAATGGATATCTTAAAGAAGAGTTGTATATGATGCAACCAGAAGGTTTTGTCGATCCAAAAGGTACTAATAAAGTGTGCAAGCTCCAGCGATCCATTTATGGACTGGTGCAAGCCTCTCGGAGTTGGAATATACGCTTTGATAGTGTGATCAAAGCATATGGTTTTATACAGACTTTTGGAGAAGACTGTATTTACAAGAAAGTGAGTGGGAGCTCTGTAGCATTTCTAATACTATATGTGGATGACATATTGTTGATTGGAAATAATATAGAATTTCTGGATAGCATAAAATGATACTTGAATAAGAATTTTTCAATGAAAGACCTCGATGAAGCTGCTTATATATTGGGCATCAAGATCTATAAAGATAGATCAAGATGCTTAATTGGACTTTCACAAAGCACATACCTTGATAAAGTTTTGAAGAAGTTCAAAATGGTCAGTCAAAGAAAGGGTTCTTGCATGTGTTACAAGGTGTGAACTTGAGTCAGACTCAATGCTCGACCACTGCAAAAGATATAGAGAAAATGAAAGTCATTCCCTATGCCTCAGCCATAGGTTCTATAATGTATGCAATGTTGTGTACCAAACCTGATGTGTGCCTTGCTATTAGTTTAGCAGGGAGGTACTAAAGTAATCCAGGAGTGGTTCACTGGATAGCGGTCAAGAACATCCTGAAATACATGAAAAGGACTAAGGATATGTTTCTCGTTTATGGAGGTGACAAAGAGCCCGTCGTAAATGGTTACGTCGATGCAAGCTTTGACACTGATCCGGATGACTCTAAGTCACAAACCGGACACATATTTATATTGAATGGTGAAGCTGTCAGTTGGTGCAGTTCCAAGCAGAGCGTCGTGGCGGGATCTACGTGTGAAGCGGAGTACATAGCTGCTTCGAAAGCAGCAAATGAAGGAGTCTAGATGAAGGAGTTCATATCTGATCTAGGTGTCATACCTAGTGCATCGGGTCCAATGAAAATCTTTTGTGACAATACTGGTGCAATTGCCTTGGCAAAGGAATCAAGATTTCACAAGAGGACCAAGCACATCAAGAGATGCTTCAATTCCATCTGCGATCAAGTCAAGGAGGGAGACATAAAGATTTGCAAGATACATACGAATCTGAATGTTGCAGACCCATTGACTAAGCCTCTCTCATGAGCAAAACATGATCAACACCAAGACTCCATGGGTGTTAGAATCATTACTATGTAATCTAGATTATTGACTCTAGTACAAGTGGGAGACTGAAGGAAATATGCCCTAGAGGCAGTAATAAAGTTGTTATTTATATTTCCTTATATCATGGTAAATGCTTATTATTCATGCTAGAATTGTATTAACCGGAAACTTAGTACATGTGTGAATACATAGACAAACAGAGTGTCCCTAGTATGCCTCTACTTGACTAGCTCGTTAATCAAAGATGGTTAAGTTTCATGATCATAGACATGCGTTGTCATTTGATGAATGGGGTCCATCCGTTAGCTTAGCATAATGATCATTTAGTTTTATTGCTATTACTTTCTTCATGACTTATACATGTTCCTCTGACTATGAGATTATGCAACTCCCAAATACCAGAGGAACACCTTGTGTGCTATCAAACGTCACAACGTAACTGGGTGATTATAAAGATGCTCTACAGGTGTCTCCGATGGTGTTTGTTGAGTTGGCATAGATCGAGATTAGGATTTGTCACTCCGTGTATCGGAGAGGTATCTTTGGGCCCTCTCGGTGATGCACATCACTATAAGCCTTGCAAGCAATGTGACTAATGATTTAGTTACAGGATGGTGCATTACGGAACAAGTAAAAAAGGATAGGGAACCCTACTAGGACTAGGGAGTCCAAGTAGGACTCCCCACACCTGGCGTGCCTCCTCCCTGTCCGCCGGCCTCCCCCTCCTTTATATACGTGGGAGGGGGCACCCCAAAGACACACCAAGTCTTCTTTTAGCCATGTGCGATGCCTCCCTCCACAGTTACACACCTCGGTCATATCGTCATAGTGCTTAGGTGAAGCCCTAATGGAACTCTCCCTCGTCCTCAACTGGATCAAAAGCTCGAGGGACGTCATCGTGCTGAACGTGTGCTGAACACGGAGGTGCCGTACGTTCGGTGCTTGGATCGCGAAGACATTCGGCTACATCAACCGCGTTACTAAACGCTTCCGCTTTCGGTCTACGAGGGTACGTGGACACACTCTCCCCTCTCGTTGCTACGCATATCCTAGATAGATCTTGCGTGGTCGTAGGAAAGTTTTCGAAATACTGCGTTCCCCAACATCCTCTCCATCGACGTAGCCGACTAGGACTCTTGTTATCCTAGGCCTCCAGACATTATATAAGCCGAGGCCAGATTAGTCGATACATATAAGCTAGATCATTAGAATCATACACAACATACGATCTCGAGGTAGATCAACTATGTACTCGATACATCATCATCAATATAAACAAGAGCAGGACGTAGGGTTTTACCTCCATCAAGAGGGCCTGAACTGGGTAAACACCATCTCCTTCATCTCCTGTTACCCATCGATCCAAGCTCCACAGCTCGGAACCTCCTACCCCGAGGTCTGCCGGTTTTGACATCGATAACGGTGCTTTCATGGAGAGTTCCGTTGTGTGATCGACAAAGGATCAATGGCTCGCCTGGAGATCAACTACGATGTCGGCATCTTCGTCACCGGCTCGACTGGTCACCTTGGCTTGACCGAGAACTGTTGTCCACCTCAGATTGTCATGATCGGACGAGGGCCTTCATCAACATCAACTTCGATCTCTACCAAGATCATGGAGGAATCATCCATGAAGCTCGGGGGCTCAACGTCAACATTGCTCTCGGGCGATCATGCTGTTTTTCTAGACAACGAAGTTGTATCCTCCGTCACCGCCTTCTCGAGCGTCGCTTTGATGATTACTTTGGTGAAATTGTGCACAATTGAGTCCACAAGCACCCTGTAAAATTTCATCGTATTCAGATGGAGGAATCTCCAGCGATCTTCGATATACCGAAGCCCTGTCGAATCTGGACGAGAATCTGGATGAGTTTGGGGCGAGGAGTCCAACATCCAGCTCGGTCATCCTTTGGAAGATCCAACCGTTCATCGGCTGCGGAATTCCTATATCTACCACCCCTCAAAATTTCAGCTCGATCCGACCGTTCAAACTCCAGAAAACTTGTGATGAGTAGATCAATTTTCGGATATGTTTTCTGCGCGAATACGAATCCGACCCGGGTTCATCTTTCTTCATGAACGGTATATTGGACACCCTTTTGGGAGAAAGTTTTTCTAAGGGTATTGTGTGTTGTTCTTAAACACGTGCCCACAAATATGAGCCTTTTCCAAGGTAATCTTTACCATCACCCTGGTGTCAAACCAACCCAACTACGTTGCTCCACGGCTGCCGACCGGCGCTAGACACATCGTCGCCTCGTTGAGCCGAGGTTACCCTCATCAGATCGTCATCTCGGCAAGCCAACCAAGAGTTGGGCATCACGAAGGCTAAATCATCACCAACATCGTCGCCCCATGGATTGCATGGGACGGGCGCGCCGACATCACTGTGCAGTCACTTCATCAAGCCGACATTGACCACGTCACAAGTTACGACATGCGTCGGCATGGCCGTGCTGCCTCTTGAAGACGATGTCCATCAGGCCAACATGCTTCGACACCTCAGCTGGCATGGCGGCTGCAACGTCATCTGCTGACCTGCTCCATCACCTCGGCTGGACCGAGGCCTTCGCCACCTCTTCATCAACCTACTCTAGGGACTTCGGCGTCACGAGTCGACCAACTTCGTCATGGTAGCTAGACTGGGGGCTTCGCCTCGCCTCATCGACCATGCTGCATCGTTACTTCGTCAAGCCGAGCTCCTCGATCGATCACCTCGGGCTTGGGGGCTGGGACCTCGGCCTGGCCGAGGAGTATGTCTTCTTCCCGCCACAAGCCCAGACCACATCATTGACGCCAAGCACATTAACTAGCTAAGTCACTTTCATGCTCAAAATTCCTCCAATCTTTTAATTTTTGTTCAGTTCGACCAACATCATATTTGTTTTAAACAAAAAGTTGTTTGTTAAAAACTTAGTTTGTCAAAAATGTTGTTTGTCAAAACACTTCTTTTACCCAAGTTAACCGGGGGCTCTTAAATTTGTATGAGCCATTTTATAATAACTGTTTTTCTAAGTCGTTGCAAAGTCTTTTTCCACCACCCTTTTTTTGACTCGAGTGTGTGGTAAATAGTCAGATAGTCTGGTTTCTCTCTAAAAGCCGCTCGAGTTTAGTTTGCTAAACTGGCCTGAGAAGCACTCCACCTTCGGGATATGAGGTTGAAGCCAAAGGCTGGCCCGTTTGAAGTCTTGAGATCGGATGTGTCATGCTAGAGCACGACGGAAGCACAAACTAATTTTAAGACCAATTTTTGGATTGGCACCGAAAAACTTGATTTACTTTGAATGTAAAGTTTACAAATAAGTTTTTTGGTTTTTAGAGCTTATAATACTTTTAACCTATTGTATGTTTTCCTTTCAGGAGGTGGGACATCCTCTTGATCAAGGTGTTCGGTGCTATGGTTTTTCTCGTGAAATTTCCGACCCACAGTTCGACATCTCTCCTGCCGAGCCATAGCTCGATGTTGTTAAAACACATTCAATAGATCAAACATTTCCCAAGGGGACTCGATCCTCAGGTTGGTCGGCCGCACCCAACCTGAGTCTCGGGGTCTACTGGCTATACATCTCGGCAGAGAATAGATTGCACTAATCGGAAATAAATTCCGCAAAAAATTAACCCAAGGTCGAGGTGGTGCACCACCTCGGAAGCAGTCCGGCATAAAGCTTAGCTACGAGTAGCTGGCTCCATAGAGGGCATTTCCGGCACTAAGCTCGGCTAAACACCTTCAAAGTTTTTCTAGAATGAGGTAATTTATGACACCTCGGATGCAGATCAGCGTTGGAGCCCGGCTGCAAAAACACACCTCGTATGTAGTCCCGCATTGGAGCTCGGACACAAGAGGACACCGCCGCACGAGAAACACTTCAAATTCGAGGTGGCATAAAAAATAACAAGGCATTGATAAAGGCCGAAGACTTAAAGGGCTCCTCGGATGCCCGACGTGTGAACACTTCCGATTTAGCTCGACAATCCTCAAGATCGAAGATGGGAAGATTTATTGAACTAGTTTTCAAGACCAACGACCGAAGATGAAGAACAATTCGAAAGAATAGAGGAGCGTTCCCAACTTGAAGACCGGGTGAGGGGGCTACTTACGGTGTCCTGGACTAGGGGTACTCACCACGTCGTCTCTCAACCAGGTGGATCGGGTCGAGGACCCCCATGGCGGTTCACTCATGGGCCACTTCGGGCAGCCATGACGCATACAAGGAGGATTCCACAAGACTTGGTGATCAAGACAAGGACTCCTCTCCATCGACGTAGCCGACTAGGACTCTTGTTGTCCTAGGCCTCTGGTACATTATATAAGCCGAGGCCAAGCTAGTCGATAGATATAGGCTAGATCATTAAAATCATACATAACATACGATCTCGAGGTAGATCGAATCTGTACTCGATACATCATCATCAATATAAACAATAGCAGGACGTAGGGTTTTACCTCCATCAAGAGGGCCCGAACCTGGGTAAACACCGCCTCCTTCGTCTCCTGTTACCCATCGATCCAAGATCCATAGCTTGGGACCCACTACCCTGAGGTCTGCCAGTTTTGACACTGACACACTGTGACGCCCCCGATTCAATCATACACTAATCATACACGCAAACATGTACGATCAAGATTAGGGAATCACAGGAAGATATCACAACACAACTCTACAAATAAATAAGTCATACAAGCATCATATTACAAGCCAGGGGCCTCGAGGGCTCGAATACAAGAGCTCGATCATAGACGAGTCAGCGGAAGCAACAATATCTAAGTATAGACATAAGTTAAACAAATCTGCCTTAAGAAGGCTAGCACAAACAGGGATACATATTGAAAGAGGCGCAGGCCTCCTGCCCGGGATCCTCCTAAACCACTCCTGGTCGTCGTCTGCGGCCTGCACGTAGTAGTAGGCACCTCAAGTGTAGTAGGAGTCGTCGTCGACGGTGGCGTCTGGCTCCTGGACTCCATTGTCTGGTCCCAACAATCGGATATAGAAATGGGGAAAAGGGGGAGCAAAGCAACCGTGAGTACTCATCCGAAGTACTCGCAAGCAAGGAGCTACACTACATATGCAATGTATCAAATGAAAGGGGTAATATATGTGGACTGAACTGTAGAATGCCAGAATAAGAGGGGGATAGCTAGTCCTATCAAAGACTACGCTTCTGGCAACCTTCATCTTGTAGCATGTAGAAGAGAGTAGATGGTAAGTTCACCAAGTATCATCGCATAGCATAATCCTACACGGTGATCCTCCCCTCATCGCCCTGTGAGAGAGCGATCACCGGTTGTATCTGGCACTTGGAAGGGTGTGTTTTATTAAGTATCTGGTTCTAGTTGTCATAAGGTTAAGGTACAACTCCGGGTCATCCTTTTACTGAGGGACACGACTATTCGAATAGATAAACTTCCATGCAGGGGTGCACCACATTTCCCAACACGCTCGATCCCCTTTGTCTAGAGACACTTTTCTGGGTCATGCCCGGCCTCGAAAGATCAACACGTCGCAGCCCCACCTAGGCACAACAGATAGGTCAACATGCCGGTCTAAATCCTATGGCGCAGGGGTCTGGGCCCATCGCCCATTGCACACCTGCACGTTGCGTACGCAGCCGGCGAGCAGACCTAGCCTCCCTTATACAAGAGCAGGCGTTCCAGTCCAACCCGGCGTGCGCCGCTCAGTCGCTGACGTCACGAAGGCTTCGGCTGATATCACGACGTCGAGTGCCCATAACTGTTCCCGCGTAGTTGGTTAGTGCGTATAGGCCAGTGGCCAGACTCAGATCAAATACCTAGATCTCGTTAAGCGTGTTATTTTGAAATAACCACGGATGCCGACCAGGGCCAGGCCTACCTCTCTCCTAGGCGGTATCAACCTGCCCTGTCGCTCCGCCACAAAGATTCACTCAGAGGGCCATCGGGACAAACGTCCTTTCGGACCCAACCCGTGAATCACTCGCGGGTACTCTATGAGCCGACCCAACTTTAGTCACCATAGGTATCATATAATATGTATAAGTATATACCAGTGATCACCTCCCGAGTGATCACGACCCGATAGTATAGCATGGCAGACGGACAAGGATGTAGGGCCACTGATGATAAACTAGCATCCTATACTAAGCATTTAGGATTGCAGGTAAGGTATCAATAACTGGAGCAACAATGACAGGCTAGGCATCAGGATATGATTAACGGAAAGTAGTAACATGCTACACTACTCTAATGCAAGCAGTAGAGAGAAGAGTAAGCGATATCTGGTGATCAAGGGGGGGCTTGCCTGGTTGCTTTGGCAAGAAGGAGGGGTCATCTTCGATGTAGTCGAACACACGGACATCGGCAGCGGTCTCGGAGTCTACCGGAAAGGATTAACAGAGGGGGAACATAATAAATAACAGAGCAATCAAAAGTAACACAAAGCAAGATGCGGCAATACTTTGTGCTAGGGGTGACCTAATGTAGGGATAGGCGATACCGGCGAAGGGGAAAAACATCCGGGAAAGTATTCCCGGTGTTTCGCGTCTTCGGGCAGATGAACCGGAGGGGAAAGCTGCATGTTCGCTATGCTAGGGATGTATGACGCACGAATGGACTACGTATCCGGATTCGTCCCGTCGTTCTGAGCAACTTTCATGTACAAAGTTTTTCCATCCGAGCTACGGTTTATTTTATACGATTTTTCAAAGTTTTATTCATTTTTTGAAATTATTATTAATTCAAAATTAATAGATAAAACGCTATGGGTACCCAGCCCTATGTACATAGAATGTACACAGACACTGACATGTGGGCCAAGGGACCCAGTTGACCAAGTCAACTATTGACTAGTCAATGGTGTGAATAGTGCGTGTGGGACCCACATGTCATTGACTGCCAAACTAACTAACAGATTATTTAGATTAGTTAGCTAATTAGATTACCTAACACTGGCTAATTCATTAAATTTAATTAAGTTAATTAATTTGTTAATCAATTAAATAATTTTTATTTTTTTTAATTTTCGTTTTGGGGCTGGGCCCATTCGGTCAGTGGCCCAAGGCCATTGCGGGCGTGCGGGCGCCAGCGGTGCGGGGCCAAACCCGACCGGGGAGGCGAGGCGAGGCCACCGGGGCGTGGTGGCGCTTGGCCGACGCATGGCTGCGGCGGGCGTGGCAGCGGGGCAGCGCCGACGTCGACATGACGGAGCGGGCACTAAGGAGGGAAGGACGCGGTCGACGCGCGTAGGCGCAGGGGCCAGCGTGTGCGGCATGCGGGGCTGCGAGCGCGGCCGACAAGGTCATCGGAGAAGGCGGCGGTAGCAGCAGCAGTTTGAAGCGGCACGGCAAGGCAGCAACCGCAGCACGCGAGAGTGCAAGCGGGGCGACGGTGAACGCGCGCAGGGCATGCGGGTGCGTGGCCAGCAAGGTCGAGCAGGGGGTGGCGCGGTCGGCCGGCGAGCGGGACTAGCAGATGAGGGGGGGCACGAGGTGCGGACGCGGGACAACGTCGGCGGGCGTGTGCGGTGGCCAACGGTGCATGACCGGCGACGGGGAGGGGTGCCGGAGCGGGCGCACAGGGGAAAGAGGAGGCCAGAGGCCTCACCCGCGTTGCAGGGGTTCAGTCGTCGAGGCTTGGGGAAGCCGGTGTGGAGGAAGACGAGGAGGCGTCTGGCGACGTCGGTGATGGGGTCGGGGCGGTCCGGTGAGCCGACGACGAAGCTCGAGGGCAGGCGGGGCAGCGTGGTCGAGGTGGAGGAAGAAGGCGGGCGGCGAGGTGGTGCAGTGCACGGCGAGGAGCAGTCGAGGACGGATCGTTCCGGCGGAGAGGCGGTCCGACGATGGGAGAGGCACTGGGAGGTCCAGCGACGGCGGTGAGTGTCGAGGCATCAACGGGGCAGGGCACCGTGGGGGAGGGGGTTTCGTTCCCCCGATCCCATTCTGGATCGGGGTGGGGGAGAGAGCGACGTGGGGGGGGGGGGGAGAGTGGGTGCGGTTAGTGGAGCTAGGGTTCGGGTAGTGGGGTTATGGGGAGTGGGGTGGCCGGCCAGCCGGCCGGGCCAGGTGGGCTGGGCCACCTGGTCCAGTGGGGGGGGGGGTTCTCTTTTTTTTTTCTCATTTTTTGTTAGTTTTGTTTTCCCCCTTTTGTTTATTTTTTCTATTTATTTGTTTTCTTTTAGTCTTTAATGTATTTTAGTTTAAATGAAATACAACACATACTTCTAAATTAGTCTTATCTTTAAACCCACTGCCACAAAAAGTTTGACCCCTAATTAAGATATTTTAATATTATATAATTTATAAAATGCATTTAATTAATGTTTTTGCTGTTGTTTTAATTACCTGAGTGCATTTAACTATGTTATAAAAATGTGGTTTCTCCACCATAATTGATTATGCATTATTTGGCTCACTCCGAACATTTTAGTTTTAATGTTTGAAAACTTCTGGTTGTTTGCCATATTTTGAATTTGAATTTGAATCAGTTTTTGAACTAACACGATATCATCAATAGTAATTGAAGTGACCTGGCACCATTAACAGGGAATTACTATAGCTTAAATATCCGGGCGTCACAAATCTCCTCCACTACAAGAAATCTCGTCCTGAGATTTAATAGGTAGTGAAAGGGGAAAAGGTTTGGTAACGAATCTAGTGGGTCTTCTCATTCTGGCTTGCTCTTCTCGAAGAAGCCGGTCCAATACATTGATGTCTTCATTTCTCTGCTTCAGGTCATCATGATGAAGTCGACATCCTTTCTTCGGGAACTCCATCGTACTTACGGAAGAATAAAGGGTGGCATTCCAGGAGAACAGACCTCTGCCAGGTCGACTATCTGATCGATAACATCGAGGAAGGTGGTGGAACTCTTGAATTGAAACTTAAGAAAATACCGAGAGCAAAGTAAGAAGGTACATCATAGAAGTTTCAAGCGCATAGGCAATCGTTTGATGCCTGGTACGAAATGTGAAAGGGGTTCAGAGCAATGGGAATAACTGTTGCGTCTGATACCAGAATAGATTACTAGGCAGGTGGCCCGTGATTTACATACGAAGTCAAGCTCAAGGAATATCTTTGGCAATAGGGTCTACAGGAGAGTCAGGTTTCGATCCCGTGGAACTGTGGGTTATGGGCCCACCATGTGGGTTAAAAGTAGGAAGGTCGTTGACATCTTACACGGTCATGATAGCGAGACATGTCAGAGGGTAGCATGTCGGTTATGTTGGCAACAACGTTGGTACCAAGGGCGAGGGACGAAGAGAACCATTTTCCTGCTCGTTGAACGAGGCAGACCAATAGGCAAGGTTCTTGTCCATCGGTGGCTACCGGAATGTCATCAACAATAGCAACAGGTTCTTACTGACAGTGTTGTACACCGATGTGCTTACAAAAGCAGTGACTGATTACTGCTTAGATCATATAAACCTCAAGAAGGTTAACCAAAACAATGGAAAGGAAAATGTGATTATCAGATTAAACAGAACAATGGAAAGGAAAAATGTGTTTAAACACATAATTCAGGGTTATATCCTTCCCAAGGACAAGCGGAGCATGATATCCATGACAGGATAGAAAGTAGAAAACCATTTAGGTAAGGGGGGAGGAATCTCATGATATTACCCATACAACGTTGTTAGGATAAATGATAAAGAAAATTTAGCATTGTGCTTCAAATGTTCTTATTGAAAATTGGAGTACCACAGACATGCCTCGAGATAGCATTGACATGGTCATTGGGTAAAGATCAGACTTTGGATTCACAAAGGATCCATCAGGAACAACTTATAGAATAAGTCTTACAATTTCCTCATGGAAGAAATGGCTAAACTTGCTAAAAAGGAAGACTATAACAATGGGTCCTCTGACCCGGTGCGCTAGGCATGACATCACCTTACTGGGCTATACAAAGTCCAATGTTACGGCTTTTGGAAAATGTCCCATCCATCATATCTGACCGAGATTCAGTTCTGATTGGTGTCAGGATACCTCAGACTCATGATGCCTAAGAAGGAAGGGGTGCAACACAACTTGACGAGACAGAGTTGCAAGATTCTCGGTAAATGAACTATGGAAGCAAGTTCCGAATCATGAGTTCATCATTTAACCAAGGAGAGAATGAGGAGATGGCTGATGGACTCAGCGACAATTCATCGAGAATTCCCCAAAAGATGGATTTCCACAATTATGTGAACAAGGAGATAACCTTTGCAGATCAATGATTTAATGAGGTATGCTCAAGGAAAACATACACAATTAACATTGGTTGAAAGGTGTACCCAAAATATGGGCTTAGGTAGCATGATCAATGTTAATGGTGATCCAATAACCAATAGTCTAAGAATGAACTATCAACCATTAACTTGGAAGCAATAGGGTTGCTAGAAGTTTTGAAGTTGCACCTCATAGTTCAATTGTCGGTTTTTCGGTTAGAAACAACACGGGGACCAAGGAGTGAACGGATATGGCAAGGAGTATCACCTGTATCAAGAATTCTTAAGAGGTGGTGAAATTCTCACGACATTCTTGACATAAAAGATGGTAATACTCCAAGGCAAAGAACAAATGCTGGATAGCAAGGATCTCAAGGTATATCACGAAACACGAACAAGTTTGTGTTGAACGGAAGGCAATAAAGTGGTCGATGATAACACAAATCATCGCGGCAAGGATGGTACTTCTCATCATGAATTCAATTGATATCCTGGAAGGAGTCAAAATGTTGAAGATTTTCACGACATACTTGTCGAGGGGTTTCATGAGGTTATAATTGATCATCGATGACATCAAGCAAAAGGAAGGGTGAAGCAAAAGTTATTAGAACCATGGGTATGAAACAAACTCAAAATCAAGTTTGCTATTCAAGGAGAAATGATATGACAAGGAAGATCGACGTAAGGTTAGCTCACTGTCGAAATTTGTGCTCCGTGAAGAAGGACCAGGTAGTACAGTTAAAAACTAGCCCAATAATGGTATAGCCGATCAGGCTAGGAATGACGTGAAGGATTATTAAACTCATAAGCAACAAAAATTAATTAGGTTTATTAAACCGGAATGCGGAATCGGTTCACATATCGGTGTTCTTGGTTGACGACAACCCAGAACCCAGAAAAATTGGAATCGGTGAGAAATAACAGTTGATGAAGAACCCATAAGAAGTTATGCAGTTCCATGACATTATCAAGATATCATAGTGTAATACTCGACGGTAGATCAAAGTAAAGGTTGGACAGGTGCAATGATCTGCAAAGACAAGTACTTCAACTTGTCCGATAAATGGTATTAATGAGAAAATATGGTCAGAACCATGATTGCAAAGGACCAAACATAGATACAGGATGAACTTATAACAAGGGGAGTATTATCATTTACAAGAAGCTTCGATGATAAGTTCCACATCGGGTCCATGGGCATGAACGCAAAGGCTCAAGGTCGACTCCCACTTCTTCCATGCATAACCTTTCATTTTACTTCTCGCTTTTGATGAAGCTGTAGTGTAGAAATTTTATCTAGCAAAACACCAGAAGTGTATGACTTGTGAAAACTTCCGAGTTCACACATAATAAGGAAGGCATAGGTTCAACCCATGAGGGTATCGTGGAAACATATACCACAAGCTTCAATAGTAAATACCACCAGCTCGAAAACAGAGCATGGTTGATAAAGCAGAGGATACAATTTAGCAAAGGATTTATATATCCGTGGAAAGGCTCACAAGGTTACTTGAATATGAAGGACACTATCGGATAATAATCCAACAAGAGGTCTGGTGGTCTACAACAGAGCTGATGTGAGTATCGGTACTCTATCCAGACTCAGATCAAATACCTAGATCTCGTTAAGCGTGTTATTTTGAAATAACCACGGATGCCGACCAGGGCCAGGCCCACCTCTCTCCTAGGCGGTATCAACCTGCCCTGTCGCTCCGCCACAAAGATTCACTCAGAGGGCCGTCGGGACAAACGTCCTTTCGGACCCAACCCGTGAATCACTCGCGGGCACTCTATGAGCCGACCTGACTTTAGTCACCATAGGTATCATATAATATGTATAAGTATATACCAGTGATCACCTTCTGAGTGATCACGGCCCGATAGTATAGCATGGCAGAGGGACAAGGATGTAGGGCCACTGATGATAAACTAGCATCCTATACTAAGCATTTAGGATTGCAGGTAAGGTATCAATAACCAGAGCAACAATGATAGGCTATGCATCAGGATAGGATTAATGGAAAGCAGTAACATGCTACACTACTCTAATGCAAGCAGTAGAGAGAAGAGTAGGCGATATCTGGTGATCAAGGGGGGGCTTGCCTGGTTGCTTTGGCAAGAAGGAGGGGTCAACTTCGATGTAGTCGAACACACGAACATCGGCAGTGGTCTCGGAGTCTACCGGAAAGGAGTAACGGAGGGGGAACACAATAAATAACAGAGCAATCAAAAGTAACACAAAGCAAGACGCGGCAATACGTTGTGCTAGGGGTGACCTAATGTAGGGATAGCCGATACCGACGAAGGGGGAAAAACATCCGGGAAAGTATTCCCAGCGTTTCGCGTCTTCGGGCAGATGAACCGGAGGGGGAAAGTTGCATGTTCGCTATGCTAGGGATGTGTGACGCATGAACGAAGGGCGTATCCGGTTTCGTCCCGTATTTCTGAGCAACTTTCATGTACAAAGTTTTTCCATCCGTCTACAATTTATTTTATATGATTTTTCAAAGTTTTATTCATTTTCTGAAATTATTATTAATTCAAAATTAATAGATAAAATGCTATGGGTACCCAGCCCTGTGTACACAGAATGTACACAGAGGCTGACATGTGGGCCAGGGGACCGAGTTGACCAAGTCAACTGTTGACTAGTCAATGGTGTGAATAGTGCGTGTGGGACCCACATGTCATTGACTGCCTAACTAACTAACAAATTATTTAAATTAGTTAGCTAATTAGATTACCTAACACTGGTTAATTAAGTAAATTAATTAAGTTAATTAATTTGTTAATTAATTAATTTTTAATCTCTTTTTTTAAATTTTCGTTTTGGGGCTGGGCCCATTCTGTCAGTGGCCCAAGGCCATTGCGGGCGTGCGGGCGCCAGCGGTGTGGGGCCGAACCCGACTGGGGAGGCGAGGCGAGGCCATCGGGGCGCGGTGGCGCTTGGCCGACGCGTGGCTGCGGCGGGCGCGGCAGCGGGGCGGCGCCGACGCCGGCGTGATGGAGCGGGCACTAAGGAGGGAAGGACGCGGTCGGCGCGCGTAGACGCAGGGGCCAGCTTGTGCGGCATGCGGGGTTGCGAGCGGGGCCGACAAGGTCATCGGAGAAGGCGGCGGTAGCAGCAGCAGTTTGAAGCGGTAGGGCAAGTTAGCAACCGCAGCACACGAGAGTGCGAGCGGGGCGACGGTGAACGCACGCCGGGCATGCGGGTGCGTGGCCGGCGAGGTCGAGCAGGGGGTGGCGCGGTCAGCCGGCGAGTGGGACTAGCAGATGCGGGGGGCACGAGGTGCGGACGTGGCACGACGTCGGCGGGCGTGTGCGGTGGCCAACAGTGCGTGAACGGCGACGGTGAGAGGTGCCGGAGCGGGCGCACAGGGGAAAGAGGAGGCCAGAGGCCTCACCCGCGCTGTAGGGGTTCGGTCGTCGAGGCTTGGGGAAGCCGGCATGGAGTAAGACGAGGAGGCGTCTAGCGACGGCGATGATGGGGTCGGGGCGGTCCGGAGAGCCGGCGACAAAGCTCGGGGGCAGGCGGAGCAGCATGGCCGTGGCGGAGGAAGAAGACGGGCGGCGAGGTGGTGCAGTGCACGGCGAGGAGCAGTCGAGGACGGATCGTTCTGGCGGAGAGGCAGTCTGGCGAGGGCGGTTTCGAGCAGTGCCGTGGGGTGGTTCGGCGATGGGAGAGGCGCGGGGAGGTCCAGCGATGGCGGTGAGCATCGGTGCATCAACGGGGCACCGTGGGGGAGGGGGTTTCGTTCCCCCGATCCCGTTCTGGATCGGGGTGGGGGAGAGAGCGACGTGGGGGGGGGGGGGAGAGTGGGTGCGATCAATGGGGCTAGGGTTCGGGTAGTGGGGTTATGGGGAGTGGGGTGGCCGGCTGGCTGGGCCAGGTGGGCTGGGCCTCCTGGTCCAGTGGGGGGGGGGGTTCTCTTTTTTTCATTTTTTGTTAGTTTTGTTTTCCCCCCTTTGTTTAATTTTTTCTATTTATTTGTTTTCTTTTAGTCTTTAATGTATTTTAGTTTAAATGAAATACAACACAAACTTCTAAATTAGTCTTATCTTTAAACCCACTGCCACTAAAAGTTTGACCCCTAATTAAGATGTTTTAATATTATATAATTTATAAAAGGCATTTAATTAATGTTTTGGTTGTTGTCTTAATTACCTGAGTGCATTTAACTATGTTATAAAAATGTGGTTTCTCCACCATAATTGACTACGCATTACTTGGCTCACTCCGAACATTTTAGTTTTAATGTTTGAAAACTTCTGGTTGTTTGCCATATTTTGAATTTGAATTTTAATCGGTTTTTTGAACTAACACGAGATCATCAATAGTAATTGAAGTGACGTGGCACCATTAACAGGGAATTACTATAGCTTAAATATCTGGGCATCACACACACGTGCACAAGTGGTTAGGTGTCACGACCCGATCCCAAGAGGGGCCCGAACCTCTGCACTTTCTATGTCAGTCCCTGAATCAATGGCTGACACGCACAGTCGGCGATGAAATGCGAAGAATACATCACATGTCATAGTATTACATCACAAATCCAGTGCTTTACAATACATACCTGCTTAGCTCATGGGCTAGCTTAGTATACAATCATGCAACAGAGATACTATTCTAGTCTTGTGGCGTCCATCCACTCACATGCAAGATTTGAGTATAGCGTCGTAACCCTACTTCGTACCTTTCCTTTGATATGGTAAACCTGCAACATGATATGTTGCACCCACAAGGGTCAATACATCGAGTGTATTGGCAAGGTTCACTAGGATTTACTTGTTGGAAAATAAAGATGTTGTTTGGTGTGGCTGGTTTTCCTTTTGAGTGAGATAGTTTTTCCCTACCTTTGTAACATTGGTCTAAACTAATAGCATTATGACACTCCAATCCATCTCCGGTCATAGTCAAAGCACTCCCGGTCCATCTCCGGTTGTAACCTTGGGCATAGAGGTCCATCTCCCCTGGTGGCCCTATTCCCTTGGTTCAACCCATCAAATTTTAATTAAGAAGGGGTAATGAGATCAAGCTGACAATTCGCTAATAAGTTGCTGAAAATTTTCCGTAACCGGGACACGACTAATCATGATGAGTTTTATACACTTGTAGAGGTTTGTGTACTTTACCCACGATTCCAAATCACACATTCCTACTACTAAACTTCACTTGTGAAATAGCTAGGTAGATCAAGATGAGACTTTTGGGAAGTAGTAGCCCTCTCCCAATGGTGGACCTAGTCCAACCTACAACCAATAACTACATCTGCTGGTCATGCCGGGGAGGGTTCCCACAAATTACTTAGTCCAGGCAGAGCCCATATTGTCTCATGGTTACACATGGAAGATACTCAAGTTTCAACTCATACAATCCTTTGAGCCTAGGCGGTCGCCCATACAACTGCCAACCACCAAGCAATACCGAAGCACTGCCCATATGATTCATCAATTAAGTTGTTTTATTAAGTATTCATCCATAAAGTAACCTTTTGAATGTTGATCCCAAACCATGTAATAGTAGCTAAGAAACTACTCGTTGGATACAAGGTCATGGTAAAATGGACCTGCATTTCTTCTACCGGGTTCTGTCAAGCATAAGTAAAATCCTATAGGGGATTCCTAACTGAAAAGAACTACAATGCATGAAAACATAGGTTATGATCAAAGGTTTCTCTTGCCTGGTATTGACGATTCTTCAATCTCACAATCCTAATCATGTTGCTCTTTGCTATCCATGAAGTCTAAAGTAAGTAAAGAGCAATCTTAAATAACCATACCAATCAAACATACAACAAGTATTGTGCATGATGTTAGTGTTGTTGTGTTGTGAGATCATGTGCCACTGTTAACTCATAAGAGTTTGGAAAACAACATAGTGGTTGTCAATTGGAATACATGTGACTTAAGGGTTCACATGCAAGTTTCAAATAAAGGGTCCATCACAGTACTACTACACATGTGCCTAGGGGGGTAGATTGGTAGGAAAAGACCATCGCTCATCCCTGACCGCCACTCATAAGGAAGACAATCAATAAATCATGCTCCAATATCATCGCATAACGAGAGACCATATGTGCATGCTTCGAGAATCACAAACCTTAACACCAATATTCTTACTAAACCACAATCATTCACTAGTACCTCTCACATATTACCATCTCTATATCACAAAACTATTGCAAGGAATCAAATACATCATATCAGTGATCTACAAATTTATGTAGGATTTTATGACTAACCATGTGAATGACCAATTCCTGTCAACTCTCTAAATAGATATAAGTGAAGCATGATAGTTTAATTCTTTCTACAAATGATATGCCCACGCTCTAACAAATATAACTGAGCAAAAGAGCATTCTACAAATGGCGGGTTTCTATGTGTAGAGAAACATGCAATCCAAACTTCAAATGATATAAGTGAAGCACATGAAGCATTATATAAAGCCATACTCAAATGATATAAGTGAAGTGCAATGAGCATTCTATAAATCAACCAAGGACTATCTCATACCAGCATGGTGCATAAAATAAAAAGGAAAAACAAACACAAAAGACGCTCCAAGAATCGAATAAAAATATAGCTCCAAGTAAAATTACCAATGGTCGTTAGAAGAAAGAGGGGATGCCTTCTGGGGCATCCCCAAGCTTAGTTGCTTGGGAGTCCTTGAATATTACCTTGGGGTGCCACGGGCATCCCAAAGCTTAGGCTCTTGCCACTCCTTTTTTTGAGTTAAAACGAAACTTTATTCATTAGAAATAATCAGTACATCGTTTGTGAGGATCATTACAATTTCATTTAGAGGCTCCTCAAACCAATCCAAAGTTGAAGAAAATCTGGCTAATCTAGCAAGTTCATGTGCTAATTTATTTTCCTCTCTATTATAGTGTTCGAATATAGTCATGATAAAATCACATGCATAGTGAAAGCAGTCATCGAAAATTGGCACCGCCTCACCCGTTGATTGTCCTCCGTCCTGCATGGTCTCAATTACATACAGATTATCTGAGTTGATGATTAATCGATTGCACCCCGCCCTTTGTGCTAATGTTAGTCCAAATTTGAGAGCTAATGCTTCTGCCATCAGAACATCCACGCAATGGTCAATCTTTCCATTTCCTCCTGCAATAAACCTACCTTTGTCGTCTCGCATGTAACACCCCGGATATGATTTACCTAATATGTAATTCAACTCTTGCCGTTTCCGGCGCTAAGTTATTTTATTTTCTCGGGTTCGGGTTTTTGTCTCCGTGTGTTGTTGTTGTCATGCATCTCATATCATGTCATCATGTGCATTGCATTTGCATACGTGTTCGTCTCATGCATCCGAGCATTTTCCCCGTTGTCCGTTTTACATTCCGGCGCTCCGTTCTCCTCCGGTGGTCATTTCTACTTTTCTTTCGTGTGTGGGGGTTAAACATTTCCAGGTTGGACTGAGTCTTGCCAAGCGGCCTTGGTTTACTACCGGTAGACTGCCTGTCAAGTTTCGTACCATTTGGATTTCGTTTGATGCTCCAACAATTAACCGAGGAACCGAAAAGGCCTCGTGTGAGTTGCAGCACAACACCCTTCCAATTTGGCCCAAAACCCACCAAAACCCACTCCATCATCTAGAGCGTTCGATCACGATCGCCTGGCCGAAAATCGCACCTCATTTGGACACTCCTAGATCCCCCTATGCCTATAAATAGCCCCCTCCGAAATCCATGGGTTCTTCTCCCCCGAAACCCTAAAGAATTGCCTCGCGCCGCGCCGGACATGTCCGTATCCGGCTGGACACGCCGCGTCGCCGCCCGCGGCCACTGACAGAGCGCCACGTGGCTCCACTCCGCCCGCCGCTGCCGTAGCCTGCTCGAGCCCGGGGGAGGACCTCCCGGCCCACACGCGCGTCGCCGCCCGCGCCTTCGCCCTGCCGCCGTCCTCCTCCGCTCCGGCGACCGAGCCGGCCAGCCCCGCCGCAAGCCATCGCCGGAGGCCGCGCAAGCTCCGGCCACCAGCGCCGCCCCGGCCGCCAACTCCCTCCTCGCTGATCCACGCCGGCAACCGCGCCGCGGCCACCGCACTCTCCGGCCACCTCGCCGACCGGCCTCGTCCCCCTCCTCCTCCGACCGGCTTCTCTCCGGCGAGCTTGAGCACCAAGTGTGGCTGACCTCCTCGACGAACCTCGATCTGCGCGCCGGATCCAGATATGGAAACTAGGGTTGACTTCAACTTTTTCCTAAGCCTGCAGATTATTTTGCTATGTTCATCATGCCGTAACTTTGTATCCATAGATCCGTTTTGGGCATGTAGCATATCAAAATGTTCGTCTCAGAGAGCACATCATTTCATCTCATTGCATCATTTTCATTTGAGTTCATCTTGATGCCCGGAATGCTGTTGGAAGAATGCTATTTGAGTTAATTGTCAGATCTGCTGCTCCAAATAGCTATTTGTCATTTTTGCCATGATTATTGTGTGCATGATATGCCCCTGAGCTCTACATGTGTTTTGTCATATGCTTTGCCATCTTTCCAGAGGTGCCATCCATATATTTTTATGATCTGTGTGGTGACTAGCACAAGCTTGCAAAGTGGTGCACTCGTTAACGCTGATTTCAGGGACTTAGCAATTCCACTAAGTCCTTGATCTGTTTTTATCAATATGTCATATGTTCATGTTGTTTCCTAGTGATCCGTGCCTCTTTTGAGGATGATAAGTAAGGATGATTTGTTAATATTGTAGTGCTCTATCCATCCATGTCTTTGTTTGCAATTATGGAGCACCCTAGCTTGAGTCAATCGAGCTCTACTTTTGCTATTTCGTGAATCTGGGCAGATTGTCTACTTGTTAGCGATTTTGCCGAGGATGTGGTAGTTGATCCGTTCATGCTATGTTGTTGTTCTTGCCATGTCTAGCTTGTATAATGCGTATTCTTGATGGGAGTATGCTTAGATTGTCATGACATGCTCTGTAGTGAGTGCATCGAGCTCGTAAACATGCCTACTTGATATCTGATTTGCATGCTCCAGTTTTTCTCTAAGTCTGTAATCTGATTATGTTTTTGCCATGTTCACATGCTTGCAATTGTATTTTCTGATCCCTTTTGGCTCAAGGTCACTAAGGGACTTTTGTTAAGCTCTTTGAGTAGCTCCATGCCATGCTTTGCTTTGCCATGTTAAGTTCCTGTAGCATCTAGTTTTCATGCTCCAAAGTGTGCTACCTGATCTGAAATTCCAGACAAGTGTTAAGTTCACTAAGTCTGAAATCTGTTTACCAATTGCTCTTTTGCCATGCTTGTGTGAACCTGCTAATGGATGAGTTGGCCGTAGCTCAGTGTTCATCTTTTGTTAAGAATCATGAATGGGTCCCTGCCATGTATTTTGTTGCCATGTTTGAGTGCTGTAGCATGTTTGTCTTGTTGCATTTAGAGGGCTACTTGCTGTTTATCAAAGAGCGTTACCATATTTGAATTGCTTGCCATTTCCAAACCGTGCATCCGATTCCGGTGTTCTTTATATCGATTTCAACCGAAATCACCTCATATTTCCAGTGGCACACTTGGCTTTCCAAGTTGAGGCCAGGTTCATTCATCTCTTGTCAAATCTTGCATATGCATCACATATCGCATCCCGCATAGCGTATCATGTTTGCATCATGTTGTTTGAGTTTTGCACGTGGTTGATTGTGTCCTTTTTGCTTGTTTGTCTTGTTTGGGTAGAGCCAGGAGACGAGTTCACTAACAAGGAGCCCATTGAGTTTGCTTTCGAGGATCCAGTCAACTCTGACAACTTTGCAGGCAAGATGATCATACCCTCGAAATCACTTCTATCTTTGCTTTGCTAGATGCTCGCTCTTTTGCTATGCCTATGCTATGATGCCTACCACTTGCTTATCATGCCTCCCAAATTGCCATGTCAAACCTCTAACCCACCATGTCCTAGAAACCGTTGATTGGCTATGCTACCGCTTTGCTCAGCCCCTCTTATAGCGTTGCTAGTTGTAGGTGAAGATTGGAGATCGTTCCTTGTTGGAACATTATTTTCTTGTTGGGATATCATTATATGATCTTGTTATCTTAATGCATCTATATACTTGGTAAAGGGTGGAAGGCTCGGCCTTTTTCCTAGTGTTTTGTTCCACTCTTGCCGCCCTAGTTTCTGTCATATCGGTGTTATGTTCCCGGATTTTGCGTTCCTTACGCGGTTGGGTAATAATGGGAACCCCTTGACAAATCGCCTTGAATAAAACTTCTCCAGCAATGCCCAACCTTGGTTTTACCATTTGCCACCTAGCCTCTTTTTCCCTTGGGTTTCCGGAGCCCAAGGGTCATCTTATTTAAACCCCCCCGGCCAGTGCTCCTCTGAGTGTTGGTCCAACCTGTCAGCTGCCGGTGGCCACCAGGGGCAACTCTGGGCTGGCCTACCCGTACCTTAGACAATCTGAGTGTGCCCTGAGAAAGAGATATGTGCAGCTCCTATCGGGATTTGTCGGCACATTCGGGCGGTGTTGCTGGTTTAGTTTTACCTTGTCGAAAAGTCTTGTAACCGGGATTCCGAGTCTGATCGGGTCTTCCCGCTAGAAGGAATATCCTTTGTTGACCGTGAGAGCTTGTCATGGGCTAAGTTGGGACCCCTACAGGGATTTGAACTTTCGAAAGCTGTGCCCACGGTTATGGGCAGATGGGAATTTATTAATGTCCGGTTGTAGATAACTTGAACCTTAACTTAATTAAAATGAATCAACTGTGTGCGTTACCGTGATGGTCTCTTCTCGGCGGAGTCCGGGAAGGGAACACGGTGTTGGAGTAATGCTTGTCGCAGGATGTTCTCTAGTTCTTCGTTCGCGCTTTGCCTTCTCTTCTCGCTCTCTTTTGCGAACAGGTTAGCCACCATATATGCTAGTCGCTTGCTGCAACTCCACATATTACCTTGCCTTACCTATAAGCTTAAATAGTCTTGATCGCGAGGGTGCGAGATTGCTGAGTCCCTGTGGCTCACAGATTACTTCCAAACCAGATGCAGGGCCTGATGACTCCGTTCTAGATGACGCGCTTGAGCTCAAGTGGGAGTTCGACGAGGACTCACGCCGTTACTATGTGTCTTTCCCTAATGATCAGTAGTGGTGCCCAGTTGGAGCGATCGGGACCGTGTCGCATGTTGGGTTGATCTTTTACTTTGGCACCGTAGTCGGGCCATGAGTGATTGGATGATGTAATGCTATTTATGTACTTTGTTTGACGTGGCGAGTGTAAGCCAACTACGTACCTTCCCCTTTTATTATCTATTTACATGGGATGTTGTGAAGATTGCCTTACTTGCGACATTGCTTTCAATGCAGTTATGCCTCTAAGTCGTGCTTCGACACATAGGAGATATAGCCGCATCGAGGGTGTTACAAGTTGGTATCAGAGCCTTCCCCGACCTTAGGAGCCCCCACTGCTTGATCGTTTTTAGCAACCATTGTTGAGTCTAGAAAAATGTTTTGAGTCATTTAGGAATTATATATCGGAGAGTTTAGGAATTCTTTTTACTCCCCAGTCCCCTCATCACTCTGGTAAGGCATCCTGACATAGAGTTTTGACTCTTCTCTTCTCAAATTTCACAAAAAAAAAAATTTAGGATCACGCGGGTATCTTGGAATCGTTCCGATGGATTTGTGACGAGAACATTGTTCTTGGTGCCTCTTGTCATTTAGGGGTTGTGGCAGTGTCCCGGGGAGTTGAGCTCCGAGGTGTTGTCGTCACAATTTTATCGTTGCAGTTCTGGAATACCTGAGTTTAGTTCACCGACATCGAAAATCTCTTTTATGCAGTTGTTGGTGAGATAACCTCGACGCCACCCAATACTGGGGCGGGAGTTCAGGAGTATTGCCATAACTGGTATAACGGATGCTTTTCGAAGGTTGAGGTAGATGGTTTCCGAAGTTTTTCTCGGTTATGTGTTGAAGGATGGATACAGCTGGATGTAGGATTTGCTAGATTTGGGTGAGATATTATGCTTCCCCTGTATCCCCAACACCCGATTGCATAACCGGAAAGGTTCGGGAGTTTCATAGGTGGGAATTCTTGTAGCTCTAGTTCTTCTTCCACGGATATTTGGTTTGAGATTGGGATTTCTTACCGAGTATTTGTTCTTGTTCCATACCTTGTTGATTTATTCCTCTACCTAAATTCTAAGTGGCTTCTCAATTTATGGATATGTGACCATTTCAAGTGGAATGCATTCGTTCTTATGTTCGGATGTGAAGACTATATGTTGCAATTTCAACCCGTTTGATTCAGCTTCAATTTTATCTGTCAATGTGCTAACAGATGTCACCCTCTTCAGGATGGCTCCCGCTAAGAGCAACAATCAGAATCAGAATCAGGATCCGCCACCACCTCCCCCTCCTCCGGAGGCATGGCAAGCTGTGATGGCCGCTACCAATGCAAACACGCAGTTGATCATGCAAATTCTTCAAGAGCGCAACCAAGTGAACCAAGGCAACCAAGGCAACAATCAGAATCACTTTGCTACACTCAACCAGTTCCTTGCTAACCAACCAAAGACCTTCAGCAATTGTGTTGAGGCAACTGATGCTGACGATTGGCTCGTGGACTTATGCAAGCATTTCGAGTGCAGTAACGTCAGGCCTGAGGACTTCGTCAAGTTCGCTTCCTTCCAACTCAAAGACCAAGCTGCAGAATGGTTCCAATAGTACAAAGATTCTAGAGGAGGCCGTGTGATTACCTGGGATGAATTCCGTCAAGACTTCAAAGCTCATCATATTCCTCAGAGCGTGGTTGAAAGCAAGCGTGAGGAATTCCACAACCTGAAGAAAGGCTCTTTGTCTGTCTATGACTACAACAAGTTGTTTCAGAAGCTCGCCCGCTTTGCTAAGCAGGACGTCCCTGATGAGAAGAGCATGATATACCAGTTCAGGGGTGGTCTCAGAGAAGAAATCTAGCTAGCTCTTGTTCTCTTTGAGCCCTTGAGGTAGGGAGAAGAGGAGGGCCGGCCAGGGCAGGCCGCGCGCCCCCTCCCCCTAGTCTGAATAGGACAAGGAAGGGGGGGGGGGGCAGCACCCCCTTTCCTCTTTCCCCCTTCCCCTTTCCTTCTCTAACAAGGCAAGAGGGGGGAGTCCTACTCCCGGTGGGAGTAGGACTCCTCCAGGCGCACCCCTAGGGGCCGGCCGCACCTCCCCCTCCCTCCTTTATATACGGGGCAAGGGGGCACCCCATGACACACAAGTTGATCTTCGTGATCGTTCCTTAGCCGTGTGCGGTGCCCCCTTCCACCATATTCCACCTCGGTCATATCGTAGCGGTGCTTAGGTGATGCCCTGCGTCGGTAGAACATCATCACCGTCATCATGCCGTCATGCTGATGAAACTCTCCCTCAACACTCGGCTGGATCGGAGCTCGAGGGACGTCACCGAGTTGAACGTGTGCAGAACTTGGAGGTGCCGTATGTTCGGTACTTGGATCGGTCGGATCGGGAAGACGTACGACTACTTCCTCTACGTTGTGTCAACGCTTCCGTTGCCGGTCTACGAGGGTACGTAGACAACACTCTCCCCTCTCGGTGCTATGCATCACCATGATCTTGCGTGTGCGTAGGATTTTTTTTGAAATTACTACGTTCCCCAACAGTGGCATCCGAGCCAGGTTTTATGCGTTGATGTTATGCACGAGTAGAACACAAGTGAGTTGTGGGCGATATAAGTCATACTGCTTACCAGCATGTCATACTTTGGTTTGGCGGTATTGTTGGATGAAGTGGCCTGGACCGACATTACGCGTACGCTTATGCGAGACTGGTTCTACCGACGTGCTTTGCACACAGTTGGCTGGCGGGTGTCAGTTTCTCCAACTTTAGTTGAATCGAGTGTGGCTACGCCCGGTCCTTGTGAAGGTTAAAATAGCACCAACTTGACAAACTATCGTTGTGGTTTTGATGCGTAGGTAAGAACGGTTCTTGCTAAGCCCGTAGCAGCCACGTAAAACTTGCAACAACAAAGTAGAGGATGTCTACTTGCTTTTGCAGGGCATGTTGTGATGTGATATGGTCAAGACATGATGCTAAATTTTTTGTATGAGATGATCATGTTTTGTAACCGAGTTATCGGCAACTGGCAGGAGCCATATGGTTGTCGCTTTATTGTATGCAATGCAATCGCGCTGTAATGCTTTACTTTATCACTAAGCGGTAGCGATAGTCGTGGAAGCATAAGATTGGCAAGACGACAACGATTCTACGATGGAGATCAAGGTGTCGCGCCGGTGACGATGGTGATCATGACGGTACTTCAGAGATGGAGATCACAAGTACAAGATGATGATGGCCATATCATATCACTTATATTGATTGCATGTGATGTTTATCTTTTATGCATCTTATCTTGCTTTGATTGATGGTAGCATTATAAGATGATCTCTCACTAAATTTCAAGATGAAAGTGTTCTCCCTGAGTATGCACCGTTGCCAAAGTTCGTCGTGCCCAGACACCACGTGATGATTGGGTGTGATAAGCTCTACGTCCATCTACAACGGGTGCAAGCCAGTTTTGCACAAGCAGAATACTCAGGTTAAACTTGACGAGCCTAGCATATGCAGATATGGCCTCGGAACACTGAGACCGAAAGGTCGAGCGTGAATCATACAGTAGATATGATCAACATATTGATGTTCACCATTGAAAGCTACTCCATTTCACGTGATAATCGGTTATGGTTTAGTTGATTTGGATCACGTGATCACTTAGAAGATTAGAGGGATGTCTTTCTAAGTGGGAGTTCTTAAGTAATATGATTAATTGAACTTAAATTTATCGTGAACTTAGTACCTGATAGTATCTTGCTTGTCTATGTTTGATTGTAGATAGATGGTCCGTGCTGTTGTTCCATTGAATTTTAATGTGTTCCTTGAGAAAGCAAAGTTGAAAGATGATGGTAGCAATTACACGGACTGGGTCCGTAACTTGAGGATTATCCTCATTGCTGCACAGAAGAATTACATCCTGGAAGCATCGCTGGGTGCCAGGCCTGCTGCTGGAGCAACACCAGATGTTATGAACGTCTGGCAGAGCAAAGCTGATGACTACTCGATAGTTCAGTGTGCCATGCTTTACGGCTTAGAATCGGGACTTCAACGACGTTTTGAACATCATGGAGCATATGAGATGTTCCAGGAGTTGAAGTTAATATTTCAAGCAAATGCATGGATTGAGAGATATGAAGTCTCCAATAAGTTCTATAGCTGCAAGATGGAGGAGAATAGTTCTGTCAGTGAGCATATACTCAAGATGTCTGGGTACTACAATCAGTTGATTCAACTGGGAGTTAATCTTCCGGATGATAGCGTCATTGACAGAATTCTTCAATCACTGCCACCAAGCTACAAGAGCTTCGTGATGAACTATAACATGCAAGGGATGGATAAGACGATTCCCGAGCTCTTCGCAATGCTAAAGGCTGCGGAGGTAGAAATCAAGAAGGAGCATCAAGTGTTGATGGTCAACAAGACCGCGAGTTTCAAGAAAAAGGGCAAAGGGAAGAAGAAGGGGAACTTCAAGAAGAACAACAAGCAAGTTGCTGCTCAGGAGAAGAAACCCAAATCTGGACCTAAGCCTGAAACTGAGTGCTTCTACTGCAAGCAGACTGGACACTGGAAGCGGAACTGCCCCAAGTATTTGGCGGATAAGAAGGATGGCAAGGTGAACAAAGGTATATGTGATATACATGTTATTGATGTGTACCTTACTAGAGCTCATAGTAGCACCTGGGTATTTGATACTGGTTCTGTTGCTAATATTTGCAACTTGAAACAGGGACTACGGATTGAGCGAACACTGGCGAAGGATGAGGTGACGATGCGCGTGGGAAATGGTTCCAAAGTCGATGTGATCGCAGTCGGCACACTACCTCTACATCTACCTTCGGGATTAGTATTAGACCTAAATAATTGTTATTTGGTGCCAGCGTTGAGCATGAACATTATATCTGGATCTTGTTTGATGCGAGACGGTTATTCATTTAAATAAGAGAATAATGGTTGTTCTATTTATATGAGTAATATCTTTTATGGTCATCAACCCTTGAAGAGTGGTCTATTTTTGATGAATCTCGATAGTAGTGATACACATATTCATAATATTGAAGCCAAAAGATGCAGAGTTGATAATGATAGTGCAACTTATTTGTGCACTGCCATTTAGGTCATATCGGTGTAAAGTGCATGAAGAAACTCCATACTGATGGACTTTTGGAATCACTTGATTATGAATCACTTGGTACTTGCGAACCGTGCCTCATGGGCAAGATGACTAAAACGCCGTTCTCCGGTACTATGGAGAGAGCAACCGATTTGTTGGAAATCATACATACAGATGTATGTGGTCCGATGAATGTTGAGGCTCGTGGCGGATATCGTTATTTTCTCACCTTCATAGATGATTTAAGCAGATATGGGTATATCTACTTAAGGAAGCATAAGTCTGAAACATTTGAAAAGTTCAAAGAATTTCAGAGTGAAGTTGAAAATCATTGTAACAAGAAAATAAAGTTTCTACGATCTGATCGTGGAGGAGAATATTTGAGTTACGAGTTTGGTCTACATTTGAAACAATGCGGAATAGCTTCGCAACTCACGCCACCCGGAACACCACAGCGTAATGGTGTGTCCGAACGTCGTAATCGTACTTTATTAGATATGGTGTGATCTATGATGTCTCTTACTGATTTGGAGCTATCGTTTTGGGGTTATGCTTTAGAGATGACTGCATTCACGTTAAATAGGGCACCATCGAAATCTGTTGAAACGACGCCTTATGAACTGTGGTTTGGCAAGAAACCAAAGTTGTCGTTTCTAAAAGTTTGGGGCTGCAATGCTTATGTGAAAAAGCTTCAACCTGATAAGCTCGAACCCAAATCAGAGAAATGTGTCTTCATAGGATACCCAAAGGAGACTGTTGGGTACACCTTCTATCACAGATCTGAAGGCAAGACATTCGTTGCTAAGAATGGATCCTTTCTAGAGAAGGAGTTTCTCTTGGAAGAAGTGAGTGGGAGGAAAGTAGAACTTGATGAGGTAACTGTACCTGCTCCCTTATTGGAAAGTAGTACATCACAGAAACAGGTTTCTGTGACACCTATACCAATTAGTGAGGAAGCTAATGATAATGATCATGAAACTTCAGATCAAGTTACTACCGAACCTCGTAGATCAACCAGAGTAAGATCCGCACCAGAGTGGTACGGTAATCCTGTTCTGGAAGTCATGCTACTAGATCATGATGAAACTATGAAGTATGAAGAAGCGATGGTGAGCCCAGATTCCGCAAAATGGCTATAAGCCATGAAATCTGAGATGGGATCCATGTATGAGAACAAAGTGTGGACTTCGGTTGACTTGCCCGTTGATCGGCAAGCAATTGAGAATAAATGGATCTTCAAGAAGAAGACTGACGCTGACGGTAATGTTACTGTCTACAAAGCTCGACTTGTTGCGAAAGGTTTTTGACAAGTTCAAGGGATTGATTACGATGAGACCTTCTCACCCGTAGCGATGCTTAAGTCTGTCCGAATCATGTTAGCGATTGCCGCATTTTATGATTATGAAATTTGGCATATGGATGTCAAAACTGCATTCCTGAATGGATTTCTGGAAGAAGAGTTGTATATGATGCAACCAGAAGGTTTTGTCAATCCAAAGGGAGCTAACAAAGTGTGCAAGCTCCAGCGATCCATTTATGGACTGGTGCAAGCCTCTTGGAGTTGGAATAAACGCTTTGATAGTGTGACCAAAGCATTTGGTTTTGTACAGACTTTTGGAGAAGCCTATATTTACAAGAAAGTGAGTGGAGCTCTGTAGCATTTTTGATATTATATGTGGATGACATATTACTGATTGGAAATGATATATAATTTCTGGATAGCATAAAGGGATACTTGAATAAGAGTTTTTCAATGAAAGGCCTTGATGAAGCTGCTTACATATTGGGCATTAAGATCTATAGAGATAGATCGAGACGCTTAATTGGACTTTCACAAAGCACATACCTTGACAAAGTTTTGAAGAAGTTCAAAATGGATCAAGCAAAGAAAGGGTTCCTGCCTGTGTTACAAGGTGTGAATTTGAGTAAGACTCAATGTCCGACCACCACAGAAGATAGAGAGAAAATGAAAGATGTTCCCTATGCTTCAGCCATAGGCTCTATCATGTATGCAATGTTGTGTACCAGACCTGATGTGTGCCTTACTATAAGTCTAGCAGGGAGGTACCAAAGTAATCCAGGAGTGGATCACTGGACAGCGGTCAAGAACATCCTGAAGTACCTGAAAAGGACTAAGGATACGTTTCTCGTATATGGAGGTGACAAAGAGCTCATCGTAAATGGTTACGTTGATGCAAGCTTTGACACCGATCCGGACGATTCTAAATCGCAAACCGGATACGTGTTTATACTGAACGGTGGAGCTGTCAGTTGGTGCAGTTCTAAACAAAGCGTCGTGGCGGGATCTACATGTGAAGCAGAGTAAATAGCTGCTTCGGAAGCAGCAAATGAATGAGTCTGGATGAAGGAGTTCATATCCGATCTAGGTGTCATACCAAGTGCATCGGGTCCAATGAAAATCTTTTGTGACAATACTGGTGCAATTGCCTTGGCGAAGGAATCCAGATTTCACAAGAGAACCAAGCACATCAAGAGATGCTTCAATTCCATTCGGGATTTAGTCCAAGTGGGAGACATAGAAATTTGCAAGATACATACGGATCTGAATGTTGCAGACCCGCTGACTAAGCCTCTTCCACGAGCAAAACATGATCAACACCAAGGCTCCACGTGTGTTAGAATCATTACTGTGTAATCTAGATTATTGGCTCTAGTGCAAGTGGAGACTGAAGGAAATATGCCCTAGAGGCAATAATAAAATTATTATTTATTTCCTTATATCATGATAAATGTTTATTATTCATGCTAGAATTGTATTAACCAGAAACATAATACATGTGTGAATACATAGACAAACAGAGTGTCACTAGTATGCCTCTACTTGACTAGCTCGTTGATCGAAGATGGTTTTGTTTCCTAACCATAGACATGAGTTGTCATTTGATTAACGGGATCACATCATTAGGAGAATGATGTGATTGACTTGACCCATTCCGTTAGCTTAGCACTTGATCGTTTAGTTTGTTGCTATTGCTTTCTTCATAACTTATACATGTTCCTATGACTATGAGATTATGCAACTCCCGTTTACCGGAGGAACACTTTGTGTGCTACCAAATGTCACAACGTAAGTGGGTGATTATAAAGGTGCTCTACAGGTGTCTCCGAAGGTACTTGTTGGGTTGGCGTATTTCGAGATTTGGATTTGTCACTCCGATTGTCGGAGAGGTATCTCTGGGCCCAGTCGGTAATGCCCATCACTTAAGCCTTGCAAGCATTGCAACTAATGAGTTAGTTTCAGAATGATGTATTACAGAACGAGTAAAGAGACTTGCCGGCAATGAGATTGAACTAGGTATTGGAATACCGATGATCGAATCTTGGGCAAGTAACAGACTGATGACAAAGGGAACAACGTATGTTGTTATGCGGTTTGAACGATAAAGATCTTCATAGAATATGTAGGAACCAATATGAGAATCCAGGTTCCACTATTGGTTATTGACCAGAGACGTGTCTCGGTCATGTCTACATAGTTCTCGAACCCGTAGGGTCCGCACGCTTAAAGTTCGGTGATGATCGTAATTAGGGTTTTTGTGTTTTGATGTAACAAAGGTTGTTTGGAGTCCCGGATGTGATCACGGACATGATGAGGAGTCTCGAAATGATCGAGACATAAAGATTGATATATTGGAAGCCTATATTTGGATATCGGAATCGTTCCGGGTGAAATCGGGATTTTACCGGAGTACCGGGGGGTTACCGAACCCCCCCCCCCCCCCCCCCCGGGGGGGGGGGGGGGGTTAATGGGCCTACATGGGCCCTAAGGGAGAAGAGGAGGGCCGGCCAGGGCAGGCCGTGTGCCCCCTCCCCCCTAGTCCGAATAGGACAAGGAAGGGGGGGCGCCCCCCTTTCCTCTTTCCCCCTTCCCCTTTCCTTCTCCAACAAGGCAAGAGGGGGGAGTCCTACTCTCGGTGGGAGTAGGACTCCTCCAAGCGCACCCCTAGGGGCCGGCCGCACCTCCCCCTACCTCCTTTATATACGGGGGCAAGGGGGCACCACATGACACACAAGTTGATCTTCGTGATCATTCCTTAGCCGTGTGCGGTGCCCCCTTCCACCATATTCCACCTCGGTCATATCGTGGCGGTGCTTAGGCGAAGCCCTGCGTCGGTAGAACATCATCACCGTCATCACACCGTCGTGCTGATGAAACTCTCCCTCAACACTCGGCTGGATCATAGCTCGAGGGACATCACCGAGTTGAACGTGTGCAGAACTCGGAGGTGCTGTACGTTCGGTACTTGGATCGGTCGGATCGGGAAGACGTATGACTACTTCCTCTACGTTGTGTCAACGCTTCCATTGCCGGTCTATGAGGGTACGTAGACAACACTCTCCCCTCTCGTTGCTATGCATCACCATGATCTAGCGTGTGCGTAGGATTTTTTTTTGAAATTACTACGTTCCCCAACACTCCCCATCCCATTAGAGTGTTTTAGTTGACTCCCATACTGATAGTTCTAGTCCACAGAGTAAGAAGACCATACCGAGAACATACCATTTTTTTGTACAACTCCAGGCAATGAAATCCGTCATATTATGTTGCAAAATTGGATTGAAAGAATCCGTTGTGCGTCAATAGGACACATAGTTTGTCTAATCAGGTCCTCATCCCAATTATTGGAGATGGGGTCAATCAAATCCACCACTTTTGGTAACAATTGTCCCCCCTTAGGAGACACAATCTTCTTAGTGGCACAATTTGGGATCCAGGCATCTTCCCAGACATTGATATTATGTCCATTCCCCACTCGCCAAATATAGCCATGTTTCAGGGTAGTCATGTCTGCCATGATGCTTTGCCAGGTGAAGGAAGCACCAAGCTTTGGCTTGGAATTAAGCAAGTCGCCATCAGGATAGTTCTTGGCCCTTAGAACGGTGGCACACAAATATTCAGAATTATCAAGGATACTGAAGGAAATATGCCCTAGAGGCAATAATAAAGTTATTATTTATTTCCTTATATCATGATAAATGTTTATTATTCATGCTAGAATTGTAGTAACCGGAAACATGATACATGTGTGAATACATAGACAAACAGAGTGTCACTAGTATGCCTCTACTAGACTAGCTCGTTAATTAAAGATGGTTATGTTTCCTAACCATAGACATGAGTTGTCATTTGATTAACGGGATCACATCATTAGGAAATGATGTGATTGACTTGACCCATTCCGTTAGCTTAGCACCCGATTGTTTAGTATGTTGCTATTGCTTTCTTCATGACTTATACATATTCTTATGACTATGAGATTATGCAACTCCCGTTTACTGGAGCAACACTTTGTGTGCTACCAAACGTCACAACGTAACTGGGTGATTATAAAGGTGCTCTATAGGTGTCTCCGAAGGTACTTGTTGGGTTGGCGTATTTCAAGATTAGGATTTGTCACTCCGATTGTCGGAGAGGTATCTCTGGGCCCTCTCGGTAATGCACATCACTTAAGCCTTGCAAGCATTGCCACTAATGAGTTAGTTGCGGGATGATGTATTACGGAACGAGTAAAGAGACTTGCCGGTAACGAGATTGAACTAGGTATTGAGATACCGACGATCGAATCTCGGGCAAGTAACATACCGATGACAAAGGGAACAACGTATGTTGTTATGCGGTCTGACCGATAAAGATCTTCGTTGTGGGAGCCAATATGAGCATCCAGGTTCCGCTATTGGTTATTGACCGGAGACGTGTCTCGGTCATGTCTACATAGTTCTCGAACCCGTAGGGTCCGCACGCTTAACGTTTCGATGACAATTATATTATGAGTTTATATGTTTTGATGTACCGAAGGTTGTTCGGAGTCCCGGATGTGATCACGGAAATGACGAGGAGTCTCGAAATGGTCGAGACATGAATATTGATATATTGGAAGCCTATGTTTGGATATCAAAAGTGTTCCGGGTGAAATCGGGATTTTACCGGAGTACCGGGAGGTTAATGGGCCTTAGTGGGTCTTTATGGAGAAGAGGAGAGGCGGCCAGGGCTGGGCCGCACGCCCCTCCCCCTCAGTCCAAATAGGACAAGGAGAGGGGGGCGGCGCCCCCTTCCTTCCTCTATCCCTCCTCTTTCCCCCTCCCAAGTCCTAATCCAACTAGGAAAGGGGGGGGGGAGTCCTACTCCCCGTGGGAGTAGGACTCCTCCTGGCGCGCCCTCTCTCCTGGCCGGCCGCACCCCCCCTTGCTCCTTTATATACGGGGGCAGGGGGCACCCTAGAGACACAACAATTGATTAGTTGATCTTTTAGCCGTGTGCGGTGCCCCCTCCACCATAGTCCACCTCGATAATACTGTAGCAGTGCTTAGGCGAAGCCCTACGTCGGTAGAACATCATCATCGTCACCACGCCGTCGTGCTGACGAAACTCTCCCTCAACACTCGGCTGGATCGGAGTTCGAGGGATGTCATCGGGCTGAACGTGTGCTGAACTCGGAGGTTCCGTGCGTTCGGTACTTGATCGGTCGGATCGTGAAGACGTACGACTACATCAACCGCGTTGTGCTAACACTTCTGCTTTCGGTCTACGAGGGTACATGGACAACACTCTTCCCTCTCGTTGCTATGCATCACCATGATCTTGCATGTGCGTAAGAATTTTTTTGAAATTACTACGTTCCCCAACAGATACGCCATGCCTGTTTGGCAAGCAAAGCCAGGTTGAAACAGTGGATATCACAGAAACCCTTTCCTCCTTGTACTTTTGGTACACACATTTTCCACCAGGCCATCGAGTGCATCCTCCTCTAGTTCTCCTCGTCTCCCTACCAGAAATGCACAGTCGCGTCGATGATTCGTTTACAATTATTTTAGGAATTTGAAAGACCAACATTGCATAGGTAGGTATGTCTTGGATCACAGCCTTGAGCAGGATCTCCTTCCCTCTGGCAGATAGTAATTTTTCCTTCCAACCACTAATTTTCTTAATAATACGTTCAACCAGAATTTTAAAGCAATCAGTTTTATCAACACCCACGTTTGCTGGCAAGCCCAAGTATTTGTCCATTCAGTGCCTCCGTCATTATATTCAATATTGCACACATTTGTTCTCTGATCTCAACCCTTGTATTAGGGCTAAAGAAAATACTGGACTTTTCCACGCTTACCCCGTTGTCCGGACGCCGCACAATATAAATCTAGTGCTGATTTCAGGGTCGTCGCATTCTGTTGGTTGGCTTTCATCAAGATCAATGAATCATCCGCAAAGAGAAGATTTGAACTGGCGGGGCATCTCTACAAACTTTAACTCCTTATATTTTCCCGTTCTCCTCAACATGCAAGAGCAAAGCATTCAACCCTTCTGTGCATCGCCAAAAAAGGCATGGTGATAGCGGGCCCCCTGTCTTAGCCCTCTGGTAGGCTAAAAACTCTCACTTTCCTCTGCATTAATCCTTACTTTGTATTCTACAGTTGTGACACATTGCATAACCAAATTAACCCACTCTTGATGAAAACCCAACTTCAACATAATCTCCTTTAAAAAAACCCACTCGACTCTATCATAAGCTTTGTGCATGTCAAGTTTTATAGCACACAAACCCTCTCTACCCTCTTTTTTATTCTTGATTGTGTGAAAACATTCGTAGGCCACTAAAATATTGTCTGTTATCAATCTACCCGGTACTAATGCACTTTGCGTTGGGCTAATGATTTCTGGTAAAAAAGTCTTCAGTCGAGAAGCCACCATTTTTGCAATTATTTTGTATACCACATTACATAAGTTGATCGGCCTAAATTGGGTTAAATTTTCTGGTGTATTAATATTAGGAACCATCACAATTGCCGTATCATTCCATCCTTCGGGATAGTACATGTATTGATTGCTTCCAAAACCTCCTCAATTAGGTCTTCCCCCAGCATGGGCCAGAACCTTTTATAGAAAATGGCATGGAGACCAGCTGGCCTTGGAGCTTTCAGGTCGCCAATACCAAATAAAGCCTTGTGAACATCTTCTGCGGTATAAGGAGCAAGTAGAGCATTATTCATTTTGTTTGACACTCTCCTACGGACTAGTGATAAGACTTCTTGATTCGGATGGTGAACTTCCAATGTAAAGAGCTTTGTAAAATATTCAGTGATGTGATTCATCAACTCCCTTCCTGTTATCCATTTTCCCGAATCGTCTAATAGTTTCTTTATATTATTTATTTTTTTCCTGGCCGTGGTGGCGTTATGAAAGAAAGAGGTATTACGATCCCCGTGCATCAACCAGTTCGCCTGTCCCCTCTGTAACAAAAAAATTTCCTCTTGATCCAAGATATTCTCAATTAGCACAATAATTTCCTTCTAATGACATTGAGACTCCATATTCAATGGGCCACGCCTTATTCTCTCCAATTCTTTTTTAATTTCCTAATTCTCACCTTTGGTCCCTTCAGAGTTTCCCGGTCCCAGTTACGCAGATCGGCATGCACTGCTCTTGTATGATCAGCAAGTGAGGGTCCAATACGTGCAAGTTTTGCTTTCTCCCATGATGCCTTAACAATTTCAGTGACCGTCTCTTGCCTCAACCACCTCGCCTCAAACTGTTTAACACGCCTCTCTTGTTGTTTAAAGATTTTTTCATCTAAGTAATCCGTATCCAGTATGATTGGGCGATGATCCGAATGAACATGTTCTCCATTGATCACTACTGCTCGCGGGAATTTGTTTGTCCATGCTATATTATAGACCGCTCGATCAAGACGTTCATGTATTTTGCCTCTCCTCCAAGTGAACAGGTCACCCATATAGCCTAGGTCCTCTAGCCGGCAATCCATTAGACATTCACAGAATTCTCTCATCATACCAAGTGGTCTAGCCATACCACCCTCTTTTTCCGATGGGTATTAAATTTCATTAAAATCCC
Source organism: Triticum monococcum (assembly GCA_034509565.1). NCBI lineage: Eukaryota > Viridiplantae > Streptophyta > Magnoliopsida > Poales > Poaceae > Triticum > Triticum monococcum. The sequence continues at coordinate 389,089,757 of CM067842.1, read as the reverse complement.
CCAAAACCACCCAGGGGTGGTTACCCTTACTATATAGATTGCGAATATCGTCCCAAGAAAGATGGCGTTCATTCCATTTCGGGTGACCATAAAACCCGTGAACCGCCACTGAACCACATCCTCATACATAAAAACAATATCAATAAAATGGGATGAGACATAGTTCAACTCGACTTTATTCGATTTATGATAAAACAAAGCGAGGCCACCGGCCTTACCATCACTTTCTACTACAAACATAGAATCAAAACCTAAAGTACACGAAGCTCATCGGCTTTACAATTATTCAAATGGGATTCAAAAAGGAAAATTAACTCTACCTGTCGTGGAATTGTCATGGCAGATGTCCTAGTGGAAGAACTTAGTTGTGGAGCCATCGCAACTAGGAAGCTTAAAGGGGTTAATCGGGACAAAGGACACGAGAGGTTTATACTAGTTCGGCCCCTTACGATGAAGGTAAAAGCCTACGTCTAGTTGTGTCGGAATTGCTGGGGTTTCAAAGACCAGGGAGCAAATACGCTTTTCCTGGCTTTGAGTTTTTGTTTCTTGCCCTAAGCCGCTGCCGGGTCATCCCCTTATATACACGGTTGACGCCTGGCGGTCTACAGAGTCCCAGCCGGCTCATAGAACGTGTCCGGCTCGGTGACTTCCTTTACATGCCTTTCTTTGCAAGCCTTTCCTTACATATGGAGGTTTACAATATTGGGCCTTAAGCCGCCTCTGGGCTTAGGCCTTCTACGATTCTTAATAAGCTATCATCTTGAATGTTTACTGGGCTTTTTCTTGTAACCCACCATCGGGGTTGACCCGGCCCCTCATGTGCGGGTCATACCTGGTAGTTATATCCCCAGCATTTGGCCCCAGGTTGAATTGAACTTTGTTCTTTGTCAATCTTCAACACTTAGACGAAATCTATCCCCCTCTTTCTGTAAAAACTCTGTAACCCTCCATGATGTCATCTTCTGAAAACACGAAAGCCTGCTATGACGTCATCTTCAACGGATCTTTATCCTTAAATGTCTTTTGAGAATCGAGGCGTCCGTTTAGTTGGATAATCATTATTTGGGTCTTCCTTGATTTTCGCCCCTGTCTGTTCGCTTATCCCCTTATAAATAGGCACGACCCGGTCTTTCTCATTCTTCCCTCTCTTTGTCTTCTTCCTCTCGCAGCCCTATTGCTGCTCGAGCTCCGCCGCCGTCGTAGAGCACCTCGTCTTCATCGACCTTGGCCGCTGCATCAACCTGAATCGGTCCAGAGAACGGCGGCAACCCTCCGCAGAAGATCCGTGGCTGTAAGTGTTTTACCTTTCTGCTCCTCAGATTTGCATTAGGGTTTCTAGGTTTCTGCATGTTCTTCATGGTTCATCATAGTTTCTTCGTAGTTCTTCCACTGCAGCTTCTTCTTGATCCAAAAAGAACATATACTCGTGCGGTAGTTGTTTTGTGCCCATTCTTGATACCAGTAGATCCCTTTTTCTGGTACAATGGCCTCATTAGAAATCACGAACTCATCTGTGCTAGATTTTTAGGTCTAGAATATTTTCCATTTTGAGCAGCCATTTGATCCAGAATAATATCAAGAAATTAGGAAACTTGTTTGCCTCAACACTTGGCCAGTTCTGTTTCTGGCATTTCTCAAATATCTGTAGTTATGGCGGCTTATTACGCCGGCTCACTTTTCCCTTATATGACATTAGCCCTTACTTAGCCGCCATTACTCATTTACACCATCATCATTTAATTTCACCATTGAATTGAACCGGCATGTTACTTTCTTTTCAGTTTGTCCTTTGATCATCATGCCATCAAAAGCACCGATTGTCTACAACTGGGTCCCTTCCACAGTCACTGAAGATACCTTGAAAGAATTCTTCACCATAGGATTTTTGCCAGGGAAAAATGTTATGTCTTATCGTGCACCTGACCCGGACGAGGAACGGCCTAATCCCAAAGACGGTGAAGTTATTGTCTTCTCTTACCACATGAATCAGGGTTTTACACCACCCGGCTCAAAGTTCTTCAGACACGTTCTTCATTTTTTCAAACTTCACCCTCAAGATATTGGACCCAATTCCATATCCAACATCTGCAATTTTCAAGTTCTCTGTGAGGTGTATTTTCAAGAAGAGCCGACTATGGAACTCTTCAGAGAGTACTTTTATCTGAACCACCAGAATGAGTGTACCAAGCCCTAGCTTGGAACTCGGTGGAATCTCAATTCAGCGCCGACAGGGCGCCGTCTTTCCTTTAATAGTCTTACCGAGTCATCCCAAAGATTGGAATCAGACCTGGTTCTATTGCCAAGATACGTCTCCAGCCAACGAAAAACCACTGTCGGGTTATCGCGCGGAGCGTCTAGATTCCAAGTTTGTGCTCCCTGATAAGCTTACTGTTGCTGAACGCAAGAAACTAATTCCATCTATTAAAAGGATCAATGCCTTACTAGGGAATGGCTTAACCGGAGTTGATTTGATCCATTGCTGGATCTCGTGGAAGGTCATTCCTCTAAGCTGCCGATCCAAATTGATGTATGAATATGGCGGAGGCCCAGATGACTCTCTTTGTTACAACTCCGTACAACTAACTGAAGAAGACATTGTTTCAATGTCAACCATCCTTGTGAACAGCAAGTATGAGGACTGCAGTAAGGTTGGGTTAAACCCCTTCTGTAAACTGAACCCGGCACCAGAGGTGAGGAACCCCTGACCTCTTTCTCTTTTTGTGTTTTCCTTAGTAGTTTTAAATACTTGCATGACCTTTTATCCTGTTAATTTGTTTATAGGCCAAATCTGATTTCTGGAAAGCCAAGTATGACCATGAAGCTGCCAAGAAGGCTAGAGCTGCCGCCATAGCTGCCAGGAAGACGACCCGGAGGTCCAAGAAGAAAAGGAGCACTGCTTCGGACCTGTTAAAGCTTGATGATGATACTGAGTCGGAGGTAGCCCTTGACTCCCTTGGCCAGTTTTTTAATAACCTTATTGACATTGACTATTGCTAGGACGACACGGGGGCTAGCCAGGCCGTAGAAGAAGAGGTAACTATTTCCTCCGACTCAGCCCATTTGCCAAGACAGAAACTTCGACTGGTAACCCGGAAAGTAAGGTTTTCACACCCTTTGGCTTATTTGGACCCTCATTTTCTTTTGAAAAAGCAGCAACATGAGAGCCGCCGTCATGCCCGGAATAATGACGATGATGAACCGCCTTCCGTTTTACAACAAACTCCTCAGAAGCGCCAGAATGAGGTTTCTTTCATCTTCATCTGTTGCTTTCATTAATGAATCTATTCCCTTGCCTCACCGACTTTATTTTACCTTTTACAGGAGGTTTCTCGCTCTTCTGGTGACTCATCTCAGACTCAATTTCCTGCCTTCAATACTGCCCCTGGGTAAGGAAAAATCATCTTTCCTCTATGTCTTTATGAAAGTGCTAGTGATCGACTAGAGGGGTTGGGGGGGGGGGTGAATAGGCGATTTTTATGAAAGTCTTCTAAATAGGGAAGTTTTGAAGACAAACGATAGAAGTAAACCTATTACCACGCAGCGGAAGGTAGACTACACTAGGCAAGCCTTAGTCAGGTAATCAACAAAGTGAAAGCACAATGACTTATAGTAGCTAGGCAGTAAGGATCAGGTAGGAAGATATTGTGAAGCCAATCAGAACAAGTAGTCACTCAGTGAAGACAAAAGATAATGCAATCATGCAATGACTTCACAAGGGCCAACAGTAAGTAGAGGGAAGGGAAGGATGAAACCAGTGACTCGTTGAAGACAATGATTTGTTGGACCAGTTCCAGTTGCTGTGACAACTGTATGTCTGGTTAGGGCGGCTAGGTATTTAAACCTGAGGACACACAGTCCCGGACACCCAGTCCTGAACACGCAGCTCAGAACCCTTAGTCCTCACCGTATTCCCCTTGAACTAAGGTCACGCAGACCTCGCCCAATCACTCTGGTAAGTCTTCAAGGTAGACTCCCAAACCTTTACAGACTTCATTCACCGGCGATCCACAATGACTCTTGGATGCTCAGAACGCGACGCCTAACAGGCTGTAGGATTCACAGTCCTCAAGTGTAATAAGTCTTCAGATCACACAGACAGGACGACTTAAGTGATGCCTAACACTCTTCGGCTCTGGGTGGTTAGGACTTTATCCTCGCAAGGAATTCTCTCTCAAAGGCTTCGAGGTGGGTTGCTCTCAAACGACAACAGCCGTACTTTAACTCTGAGCAGCCAACCGTTTATGGTTGTAGGGGGTGGGCTATTTATAGCCACTTGGCAACCCGACCTGATTTCTCCGAAATGACCCGGGGTCACTAAGGAACTGACATGTGTTCCAACGGTCAGATTTCAAACACACACGGCAACATTACTTGGGATACAAGCAAAGCTGACTTGTCCAACTCTGGACAAGATTCGCTCTCATAGTCTTCACTCGAAGACATAGGATTTTGGTTAAGCATCACTTCAGTCATTCTGACTGGTTCTCTTGGACCCCACTTAACAGTACGGTGGTTCCTATGACTCAACAAAGAAGAAAAAGAACTACGAAAGATCTAAGTCTTCGAGCTCCATAGTCTTCATGCGATGTCTTCTCTTGTCATAGTCTTCAATGTGAATATCTTCACATACCACCTTTGACTTCAATGTCTTCATACATTTTTAGGGGTCATCTCTGGTAGGAAAACCGAATCAATGAGGGACTTCTACTTGTGTTATCCTGCAATTCTCACAAACACATTAGTCCCTCAACTAGGTTTGTCGTCAATACTCCAAAACCAACTAGGGGTGGCACTAGATGCACTTACAATCTCCCCCTTTTTGGTGATTGATGACAAACTAGTTGAAGTTTTCAACGGGGAATATAATATGTGAAATTGTAAAGGATAAGGAATTGTCTTCATAAGTTGTAAGGGCTCCCCCTGAAGATGTGCATATAAGTAATTTGCTTTTGGAATGCCAATGCACATGGCAGGTTGTACTTGTGGAGATCCTCTTCAACTTATGATGACAATTCATCATGCATGAAAAGTATGTGAAGATAATGACATGCATAATGGAAAATGGACGTCTGCAAAATGATCTAAGTGCGGAATTTATCATCGCACATGCGGAATTTATCATCGCATCACAAAGTAGAAAATGAGTAGCAGACGACCATCGAGTTTAAGTGTTACAACTCAAAGAACCAAATGTATCAAAACGAGAGTTGTAAACACTAGGCAAAACATAAAGTAACCGCCCATATGGACCCGCTTGAAGACTATCAAACTCATATGCTTCTCCCCCTTTTGTCAGTAAGGACCAAAAAGGTTTGAAGACACAGATCATCTACTCGTTCCCATGAGGAGTAGGTGAAGTAGCAAGGTCGTCGGTGTTGTTAGGCGGTGCAGACGAGCTCGGGGCAGTGTCGACGCATGCTGAAGGAGGGGGCAGTGAAGTAGCATCGTCTTCGTCCTTGATCACTCTGGCATTCACAGTTGCCGCAAAGGAAGAGAACTCAGAGTCTTCAACTGAGGGAGTTCGTCGCAGCACAGCCCTTCGGGCAGGTGTGGAGTCAAACTTGAAACGTTCAGAGAAGCCATCCTCTTGAAGATCATCCTCAGAGCACATAAGCGTCAGCCCTTTCCATGTACACCGACAAGTTTCAAGGGCAACAAAGGCATTCTTGGTGGCAAGGTTGCGAATGCGGTTGACATCCACCAAGAGGCTGTGCATTTGGCGCTTCAGCCAGTCATGATGCCTATCCTATTTCTGATGAAGAGCAACCAGAAGCTCTTGGTCATTGAGAACATGAGATCGCTTCTTGGGCCGTTGGGCAATAGTGCTTTCAGTGGCTTCAGTGAGGGCACGATGAGGTGCGCGTGTAGTGCCAGCCAGAGGATAAACATGAGTGACTGCTTCAACTCCTTCAATGTTCTGAGAGAAACTTTGATGCTCCGCATTCTGAAGACTAAGAGGCTCCTTGGCAGGCTCTGGATAGAGGGCTTCAACGGACATATCCACGTCAGGCATAAAGATCTGATGATTGCGAGCAGAGGGATGATATGAGATAGCTGAGTGGAGTTTGATCAGCCGCATTATCCATGGAGCGTAGAACTTCAAGCCAAAAAGATCAGATCCTGAAGCAACAAGTTGGCGGATGAAGAAGTCTTGTGCGTTGAAGCATTTGCCGTGAAGAATATAGAAGACCAAAGTCTTCATTGCACCTTCCAGCTTTGCATATGGGGAATGTCCTTTGATGGACCAGAGAGTTCGCCTTAAAATGTGATAGATGGACCTTGGCAGATACTCCAGGTCTTCAACAAGGAACTCCTTAGGATATGTAGCGTCTTGTGGAAAAGGCTTCATCATACTGAGCATCTGACTCATGTTTGATTCAGGCTTCTGAAAGATGCTCTCCATAGCTTCACTATGAAGTTGACATCCAGGTTCATAGAGATCTCCAGAAGTGGGCAGACTAGTGAGCTCAATGATATCAAAGGCTTTGGCTTCGTGATGAACATTTCCTGTCATCCACTCAAGGACCCAAGTCTTCGGATCTCTGTTGTAACCACGTATGTGAAGTGTGGCATAAAATTGGAGCAGCAACTCTTCATTCCAGTGCTCTTGGTCGGTGACGAAAGGCAACAATCCAACCTCTTTGAAGTAGTCCAAAGCTTCTTCCAAGCAGGGCAGACCAGCTATTGCTTCGGTGTCAAGACGCATATGTGGGAAGATGCGACCTTGATTGTACAGAATGCAGGAGTAATAGCTTCGCTGCGGATAGCTCCAGAACCGATCAGAAGATATTCGTTCCCTTGAGTAGGGGTTCTTGGAGCTATTGAAGAAGGTGTTGTCTGCTTTGAAGCTGTTGACATTGAAGGATCCAGGTGCTGATGCAGGACCTGGAAACCTGGGCAACCTTGGCATTGGCTTCTGTACCTGAGGCCTATGCTCAATATGATAGTCAAACTGAGGACCAGCAGCAGGCGCAGGAACAGAAGCAGTAGCATCATTGGCTTCGCTGACTTCTGGTTCTTGGGTTGGTGTAGGCTCCACATTTGCTTCAGCCATGACAGCGTCAGTGGCTTCATTGGTGTTGGTGGTGGCAACCTCAATATTTTCTACCTCCACTTGATGAGCTGGAGGGTCGGGCATAGACACGTTCTCCTCGAGAACAGCTTCGTCAGTAGTTGGGGGAGTGGGGACACGTTCTTTTTCTTGGGTGTCATCGGCTGATGCAGCCGGAATGTCTTCAGCAGCTTTAGCTTCAGATTCGGAGACTGGAGGCCTTGGTCCTTTGCGAAGCGTGCGTAACGCTGGCGACGCCTTTGGAGATGGAGTTGGCTGGGCCTCAACTTCATATTCTTCTTCTTGCCGGGGTGGTGTGACTTGTTGTTGTGGGTGATCAGCCCATGATGCATCTTGAGCAATTGGCGTCAGAGGATGACCAATGCTGATGAGTTCGCTGTGCGTAAGCACAGGCGATGATACCTGTTGGTGCTCGATCCGAGGAAGAACTGCATCATCTTCAACATGGTCATGGTGACCAATGTCTTCAGCAGCGGTGGGATCAGCTGCTGGAATGTCTTCAGCTTCATGAGCCTCTGTGAAAGCAGGCTCATGGACAGTCAGTTAGCGCTCTTGATGTTCAGCGGCAGGGCGAACCATGGAGATAGGTTCAACAATTAAGGGCTCTGTGGGAGCAGCCCGTTCCTTCTTGGTCTTCCGCTTCTTCTTGGAGGGAGCAGCAGCAGAGGCTTCAGGATGTTTCCTCTTTCTGGCTTCAGCCTCAGCAGTCCTCTTCTTCTTCTGCTGCTTTGCAGCCATCCTGGGGTCAATGCCAGGACGCCCAAGAGCCTTGCACTTCTCAGCCTCATTGTAGGCTTGCACACACTTGTCAGCCAGGCTCTTCATGCGCTCACGAGAACCTTGAGCTTCTTCACGCTTCTTGAGAAAGGCTTCTTTGAGCTCGTGTAGCATGATCTTGAAGTTCTTGACCTCTTGCACGCTGAGCTTGGCCATATGCTTCTTGAACTGAGCTTTCTCAAAGTCAATCTTCTGCTTCAGTTCAACGATGCGCTGGGCTATAACTAACTCTGAAGCAATGGCGCCATGGAAGGCAACACTGAGGCCAATGGGAAGTTGCAGATCTTCAAAGCTGAGGTTGGGCGTGTCAAACCACTCATCGATGAAGTCGTGGATGATTTCCACGTTAAAGAGAGGCAGATTGTTGAAGATTTCTGCTTCTTCTTTGCTCTTGATCAGTTGCTCAAGAGCGTCATCTCCAAGATCTTCATCACTGGACAGATCAATGGCATCGTTGCGCAGAATAGCAGCAGCAGTCAGTTCTTGGCTGGTGTGTGGCAGAGGCATCTTGACTTTCTAGGGCTGGGAGATGTGTGATAGATCTTCAGACTGCACACTGTCTTCAGGAGGTGCAGTAGCCAGTGGCTTCGTCCGTGAGATTTTTGGTGCTGAGGCAGGCTTTGAAGCTTTAGGCTGCTTCAGTTTCTTTGGCTTCGGCGCTGCAGGCGCTTCATCTGATTCAGCGTCATCTGCAGGCTCATCCACGGCTGTCCCTTGAACCACAATATGAGTGATGAGACCTTCCAGGTTGTAGAAGGGCCCAACAAGATTGGGTTCAGCTTCGTGGGTCCCATCGGCACGGGGAGCAGAGGGACCAGGGTTGAAGTCTAATCCCAAAGACTTCTTGTTCTGCTTCGCCAAATTCTGGGCAAACTGGAAGTTGCGCTTGGACAGATTGTCATCATGACACCATAGCAGTGACAATGGGTCAGCATCCGCAGGCTGTGGTCCACGAACCATGCAGGGATAGAAGCCTTGTTCAATGGCTTCATCTCTGGACCTGGGTTGAAGATTTTTGTATAGGATGTCTCCCCAAGGTCACTTGATGGCATTCGTTTCAGCATATTCCTTTGTCACAAATCTGTACTTGAACCACTGTTCTGCCCAATATTGTCGAATCCATTGGATTCGTGTCTTGCGCTGATTGTAATCCTCTTCTGGATCTGTCTTGTATAGTTCTGAGAGGTCATCGAGAAGATCTCTTGATGTCTCACCTCGATGCTTTCTGCCACCCTTCCTTGCTGATTTCTCTACAACCATGAACTTTAAACTGAATGGCTTCAATACGTTCAAAGGCTTCAAGGGCTTTCGCTTGCTGGACAAACAGGAACTGGCTTCGGGAGAATTTATGTGATGCTGTAAGAATTATGCAAATGAATGCAGACTACGAGAACCAAGGGATTCTCCCACGGACATGTACCTATGACAGCATTAAGGTGCGAGGGAAGGGGAAGAGGTCATATGCATTCTCAGAAGATTTTGAAGATAAATTAGTTTAGAAGACATTGACCTCATCGTGCGAAGACATTCACTCATAGATAAGGAGTTGGTTCCAGATTTGTACGAATCCACAGATCAGTACAAGTGAGGAATCTAACTACTTTGTGAAGCATAAGTGAACATACTAGGCATAATATGAGATGCAGTATGAAGTGGATCCAACTTGTGTGAACAGAAACTGCTTGTGGTAGAAAGTGACGAATCTATAGGATCAAAGAGGCCGCAAAAGGGAGTTTTATTTACCACACAAGAAACTGCTAGACGGAGTGGAAGAGGAGGCCGAGCAGTTCGATCATCCGTGCCCTAACTTGGTGACAGAGGACACCTACGGCGACGGCGGAGAAGACGATGTCCGCGGTCGGCGTGAAGACGGCGTCGGAGAGGTTGCGGTAGCTAAGCGCTTCGTCGCCGGCGTCGTCGAGGGCTAGCGGTGGTGCTAGGGTTTGTGCGAGAGTGGAAGAAAGGATAATGACTGAGGTGAGGCGTGTATTTATAGGGACAGGGACGGCTCAGTGTTATTACACAGGTGCCCCTGGCGATTCACATCTGAGGAACACGTGACCATCATGCAGCATATCAGAGGTTGTTCCACGTTCCCACGCACGCCTGGATTGTCGGGTGGTCGTTCCCACTTCTTCGGGTTTTAGGTGAAGGAATTAGCATTGAAAACGGACTTAATTTTTGTCTCTGTATCTTCCGCTGACAAGGACGCAGAGAAGACATTCGACAGTTTCAATAGAATGCATATGATTTGGAGAGATAGAGTTTGAGATAGAAAGCATAGAGAGGTTAGGGTCCGATCACATTCACTTAGTTCAAAAGATTCAACAAGAAGACATAGCTATAAGTAAATGCTGTAGAGGACAGAACACTAGTATATATATATATATATATATGATCAACATAATGAAGATAATCATGAAGACATGTTGAGATTGAATTCAAACCAAATGTGAAGACATAGCAAATGTAACGCCATGAGTGAAATACTTCAAACAGAACATTTGGTGGTGGCGTTACCCACCGTATAAGAAGTATTAGACCCGGACACGGTGCACAATTATTGTGGCGCTCCAAAGTCAAATTCCTCATTAATGTATTCACACTTAGAATGTATGTCTTCATTGATTGAAGATATACTTTACTTCGTGTGTTGCACATCTAAGTCATCAGTACGCATAAGTGTTAGGATGTGTGCTTGATCATAGGACATTTGAGGATTCCAAGATATTTAGCTCACACCGTAACTTGCAAAATCTCTTCTCATCCAAGGGCTTGGTGAAGATATCTGCCAATTGCTCTTCAGTGTTGACATGTATGATATCAATATCTTCCTTCACAACATGATCTCTGAGAAAGTGATGACGGATCTCAATGTGCTTTGTCTTCAAGTGCTGAACTGGGTTGTTGGCAATCTTGATGGTGCTTTCATTGTCGCAGTAGAGTGGTACTTGCTTCAGATGAATGCCATAGTCTTTGAGTGTTTGCTTCATCCGCAGAAGCTGAGCGCAGCAAGATCCAGCAGCAATGTATTCAGATTCAGCAGTGGAGAGAGATACACAGTTCTGCTTCTTTGAAGACCAACATACAAGTGATTGTCCTAGAAAATGACATGTGCCTGATGTAGACTTGCGATCCACCTTATCACCAACATAATCAGCATCCGAGAATCCAACCAGATCAAACTCTGAGCCCTTTGGATACCATAATCCTAGAGTTGGGGTGTAAGCCAAATATCGAAGAATTCGCTTCACAGCTAAGTGATGCGATTCCTTTTGTGCCGCTTGGAATCGAGCACACATGCAAACACTAAGCATAATATCTGGCCTAGATGCACATAGATAAAGTAAAGAACCAATCATGGAGCGGTATACCTTTTGATCGAACTCTTTACCATTGTCGTCGGGACCCAGATGATGTTTGGCTGGCATTGGCGTCGTGAAGCCTTTGCAATCTTGCATACCGAACTTCTTCAGGCAATCTTTGAGATACTTCTCTTGAGATATAAAGATGCCGTTGCGTTGCTGTTGTATTTGAAGACCAAGGAAGAACTTCAGCTCTCCCATCATGGACATCTGATATTGCTCTTGCATCATATATCCAAACTCTTCACTGTATTTCTGATTGGTGCAGCCGAAGATAATGTCATCCACATATATGTGGCACACAAACAGTTCACCATCATATGTCTTCGTGAAGAGAGTGGGGTCGAGGGAACCAGGTGTGAAGCCTTTGCTCTTCAGGAAGTATTTGAGTGTGTCATACCAAGCCCGAGGGGCTTGTTTGAGGCCATACAGTGCCTTGTTGAGCTTGTATACCATGTCAGGATGTTTTGGATCTTCAAAGCCAGGCGGTTGTGCAACATACACTTCTTCTTCAATCTTGCCATTGAGAAAAGTGCTCTTCACATCCATTTGATATAGAAGTATGTTATGATGATTTGCATAGGCCAGCAGTATGCGTATGGCTTCAAGTCGAGCCACAGGAGCAAATGTTTCATCGAAGTCAATCCCTTCAACTTGAGTATATCCTTGAGTAACGAGACGAGCTTTGTTTCTGACAACTTGACCATGCTCATCTTGCTTGTTGCGATATATCCATTTGGTGCCTATTATATTGTGCTTCCGAGGATTAGGACGCTTAACCAGTTCCCATACATTATTCAGCTGAAACTGTTGAAGCTCTTCTTGCATAGCTTGAATCCATTCAGGTTCCATGAAGGATTCTTCAACTTTCTTGGGTTCTGTTATTGAGACGAATGCGAAGTGCCCACAGAAATTTGCTAGCTGTGTTGCCCTTGAATGAGTGAGTGGACCAGGTGCATTGATGCTATCAATTATTCTCTCAATCTGCACTTCATTGGCAACACGAGGATGTACAGGGCGAAGATTTTGCTCTTGCTGATCATTGTCATTGTTAGAGGGATTGTCTTCAGGCTGAGCAGGTTGATCAGGTGCGGAGATGATAAGTTCCTCTTCAGGTTGAGCTTCAGAAGGTATGATTTCTCCAGTTCCCATAAGTTTTATTGATTCACTGGATGGAACTTCATCTAGCACATTTGGCAGGTGCTCTCTTTGTGAGCCGTTAGTCTCATCGAACCGCACATCCACTGTTTCAACCACTTTATAATGAAATAGATTGAAGACTCTGTAGGAGTGCGAATCCTTTCCATATCCAAGCATAAAATCCTCATGTGCTTTTGGTGCAAATTTTGAAGTGTGATGTGGATCCTTGATCCAGCACCTGGCACCAAATACTCTGAAGTAACTGACATTTGGCTTCTTGCCAGTAAGGAGCTCATAAGATGTCTTGTTCAGAAGCTTGTGAAGATAAACACGGTTGATTGTATGGCATGCAGTATCAATGGCTTCAAGCTAGAATTTTCTTGGAGTCTTGTATTCATCAAGCATTGTTCGGGCCATCTCAATAAGTGTTCTGTTCTTGCGTTCGATGATGCCATTCTGCTATGGCGTGTACGGAGCTGAGAATTCATGTGTGATGCCCAAAGTATCAAGACATGTATCACGGCCAGTGTTCTTGAATTCAGTGCCATTGTGACTTCTAATGTGCTTTATCTTGGCGCCATAGTTGTTCATTGCTCGATTGGTGAAGCGTCTGAAGACATCCTGCACTTCAGTCTTGTAGAGGATTATATGCACCCAAGTATATCTAGAATAATCATCAACAATGACAAAGCCATAGAGACAAGCAATAGTAGTAAGAGTTGAGTAATGAGTGGGACCGAAAAGATCCATGTGGAGCAGTTCGAAGGGTCGAGTCGTTGTCATGATTGTCTTCGAGGGATGCTTGGCCCTCGTCATCTTTCCTACTTCACAGGCACCACATAAGTGATCTTTCTTGAACTTGACGCCCTCGATGCCTATGACAAGCTTCTTCTTTGCAAGGGTGTGCAGGTTCCTCATGCCAGCATGCCCTAGCCTCCGATGCCAAAGCCAGCATTCTGAAGCTTTTGCTAGAAGACATACGGCAAGCTGTGGTCCTGCTGAGAAATCTACCACGTACAAATCATCTTTCCGATACCCTTCAAACACTAGAGACTTGTCAGATTCCATTAGAACAAGGCAACGATATTTTCCAAACATCACAATCATGTTTAAATCACAAAGCATTGAGACAGACATTAAGTTGAAGCCAAGGGATTCAACAAGCATGACTTTATCCATGTGTTGATCCTTTGAGATTGCAACTCTACCTAGACCCAATACCTTACTTTTACCAGTGTCAGCAAATGTGATGTGACTTTTGTCGGATGGACGTAAGGTTGAGTCCATAAGAAGGCTTCTCTTGCCAGTCATGTGATTGGTACATCCACTATCAATAATCCATTCTGAAGCTGCTGGTGTCATACCCTACAGTGCAGTTAGGGGGATAGGCTTCACGAAGAGAATTGTGAAGCAAAAACATTTGACGAACCAGTGGGTTATGAAAGCTTAGATCGAGATTTGGACTGATAGGGCGAGTAGCAAGCGATTCAGGAACAAAGTACATAATAAGACCATTTGGGCATTTGATCTTGCGCCCTACAAGATGTTTAAGGTCCCCAGCAATAGCGTCAGACGATTTTGGTTTTCTGCTGGAGACCTTTCCTGCAAAAGAGAGTTAAGCTTTCTTAGCCACCCACATCTTCAAGGGTGGCTTTGAAGCAATGAGTCTAAGTGCAACATCTGAGAACTTTGGCTTTGGAGCCCTAGCAAAAAGTCTTGCAGGTGGACAATAGTACTCATAAGAATAAGCAGAATAGTTCTTGGTCTTATGAACATGGCGGTTTGATGAACCGCGCTCATATTCATAGGCCTGAGTATGGCTTCCCTGCAAAACATTTGCGTTAGTGCGACTCCGGTGAGTCCTCTGTCTGTATGAAGCCTTTGGACCATATGAAGCCTGTGGTCTGGGGTTTGTCTTCTTCACCTGTGGTGTCATGATGACATTCACAGGAAGATTCTCCAAACACCTTTTCGGCACCCAGATCTTCTTCATAGGCGGTCCATTCCTGCAGTTGGTACCAATATACCTGGCAAACACTTCGCCATTCTGATTCTTAAACAGTTTGTAGTTTGCATCAAAGGATTCATCAATAACAATGGGATTAGCACAAGTGAAGCCAGATAGGGTCGATGGATCCACTGAAGGTTCCTTTGCAGCAACCCATGTGGTTTTGGGGTATTGCTCAGGTTTCCAGTAAGAGCCATCGGCATTCATTTTCCTTTCGAACGCAACACCCTCTTTCCTAGGGTTTCGGTTCAGGATCTGCCTTTTGAGGACATCACATAGTGTCTGATGCCCTTTGAGACTTTTGTACATCCCTGTTTCAAGCAGTGTCTTCAACCTAGCATTCCCATCAGCAATGGCAGTGGTATCCTCAGCAGAGGGGTTAGTTACCACATCAACAGCTGAAGATATTGCAATAGTAGCAGCAGTAGAACATTCAGCAACAGAAGTAGCGTTATCACGCTCAATGCATTTAAGACATGGTGGTTCAAATCCTTCCTAAGCTGAACTGATCTGTTTGGCACGAAGTGACTCGTTTTCCTTTTGAAGATCTTCATGAGCCGCACTCAATTTCTCAAGGTCTTGCTTCCTTTGAAGATAATCGTAGGACAGCCTTTCATGAGTTGTTGAGAGCGTTTCATGACGACTTTCAAGTTCCTCATACTTAATGTGAAGATTTTTTATGTCTTCAATTAAGGACTGAGATCGAGTCATTTCAGCGTCTAACAGATCATCGCTTTTGTCTAACAATTTTTGAATGTGTTCCATAGCTTTCTGTTGTTCAGTTGCAATTTTAGCAAGTGTTTTGTAGCTAGGTTTGGAATCACAATCAGATTCATCATCACTGGATGTTTGATAGTGAGTAGTGTGTGTGTGTTTACCTTGGCACCACGTGCCATGAAGCAGTAGGAAGGAGCGGAGTAGTCCTTGTCATTTGCATGGGCGTCGGTGATGAAGTCATTGTCTTCAGTGTTGGAGATGGACTTGGCAACGTATGCTGTAGCCAGACTCGCAACGCCAAAATCGGACTCCTCCTCAGACTCCACCTCCGCCTCCTCAGAAGCAGACTCCTCCTCAGAATCCATTTCCTTGCCAACAAACGCACGTGCCTTGCCAGATGAGCTCTTCTTGTGTGATGAAGACTTTGAGGAAGACTTGGACGAAGACTTTGAGTATTTCTTCTTCTTCTTGTCATCAGAGTCATACTCCTTGCTCTTCTTCTTCTTGTTCTCATTGTCCCACTATGGACACTCAGAGATGTAGTGGCCAGGCTTCTTGCACTTGTGACATGTTCTCTTCTTGTAGTCATGAGCAGAAGCTTCATCATTCCTTGAGCTTGATCATGAAGACTTTCTGAACCCTTTCTTCTTGGTGAATTTTTGGAACTTCTTCACAAGCATAGCAAGCTCCTTTCCAATGTCTTCAGGATCATCAGAACTACTGTCAGATTCTTCTTCGGATGAGGAGACAGCTTTTGCCTTCAAGGTACGAGTTCGCCCATAGCTGGGACCGTAGATGTCTCTTTTCTCAGAAAGCTGAAACTCGTGTGTGTTGAGCCTGTCAAGTATGTCAGACGGATCAAGTGTCTTGAAATCAGGGCGTTCTTGAATCATCAGGGCTAGGGTGTCAAACGAACTGTCAAGTGATCTCAGGAGTGTCTTGATGACTTCATGCTTGGTGCTCTCAGTGGCGCCGAGGGCTTGAAGCTCATTTGTGATGTCAGTGAGTCGATCAAACATGAGCTGGACATTCTCATTGTCATTTCTCTTGAAGCGGTAGAAGAGGTTGCGAAGGACACTGATTCTCTGATCTCTCTGGGTGGAGACGCCTTCGTTGACCTTGGAGAGCCAGTCCCAGACTAGCTTAGAAGTCTCCAACGCACTCACACGGCCATACTATCCTTTGGTCAGATGACCACAGATGATATTCTTGGCAGTAGAGTCCAGTTGAACGAACTTCTTGACATCAATAGCAGTGACACCTTCTCCAGCCTTGGGAACGCCGTTCTTGACGACATACCATAGGTCAACATCAATGGCTTCAAGATGCATGTGCATCTTATTCTTCCAGTAGGGATATTCAGTTCCATCGAAGACGGGGCATGCAACGGAGACTTTAATTATCCCTGCAGTCGACATAGCTAAAACTCTAGGTGGTTAAACCGAATCACACAGAACAAGGGAGTACCTTGCTCTGATACCAATTGAAAGTGCTAGTGATCGACTAGAGGGGGGTGAATAGGCGATTTTTATGAAAGTCTTCTAAACAGGGAAGTTTTGAAGACAAACGATAGAAGTAAACCTATTACCACGCAGCGGAAGGTAGACTACACTAGGCAAACCTTAGTCAGGTAATCAATGAAGTGAAAGCACAATGACTTATAGTAGCTAGGCAGTAAGGATCAGGTAGGAAGATATTGTGAAGCCAATCAGAACAAGCAGTCACTCAGTGAAGACAAAAGATAATGCAATCATGCAATGACTTCACAAGGACCAACAGTAAGTAGAGGGAAGGGAAGGATGAAACCAGTGACACGTTGAAGACAATGATTTGTTGGACCAGTTCCAGTTGCTGTGACAACTGTATGTTTGGTTAGGGCGGCTAGGTATTTAAACCTGAGGACACACAGTCCCGGACACCCAGTCCTGAACACGCAGCTCAAAACCCTTAGTCCTCACCGTATTCCCCTTGAACTAAGGTCACGCAGACCTTGCCCAATCACTCTGGTAAGTCTTCAAGGTAGACTCCCAAACCTTTACAGACTTCATTCACCGGCGATCCACAATGACTCTTGGATGCTCCGAACACGACGCCTAACCGGCTGTAGGATTCACAGTCCTCAAGTGTAATAAGTCTTCAGATCACACAGACAGGACGACTTAAGTGATGCCTAACACTCTTTGGCTCTGGGTGGTTAGGACTTTATCCTCGCAAGGAATTCTCTCTCAAAGGCTTCGAGGTGGGTTGCTCTCAAACGACAACAGCCGTACTTTAACTCTGAGCAGCCAACCGTTTATGGTTGTCGGGGGTGGGCTATTTATAGCCACTAGGCAACCCGACCTGATTTCTCTGAAATGACCCGGGGTCACTAAGGAACTGACACGTGTTCCAATGGTCAGATTTCAAACACACACGGCAACATTACTTGGGATACAAGCAAAGCTGACTTGTCCAACTCTGGACAAGATTCGCTCTCATAGTCTTCACTCGAAGACATAGGATTTTGGTTAAGCATCACTTCAGTCATTCTGCCTGGTTCTCTTGGACCCCACTTAATAGTACGGTGGTTCCTATGACTCAACAAAGAAGAAAAAGAACTACGAAAGATCTAAGTCTTCGAGCTCCATAGTCTTCATGCGATGTCTTCTCTTGTCATAGTCTTCAATGTGAATATCTTCACATACCACCTTTGACTTCAATGTCTTCATACATTTTTAGGGGTCATCTCTGGTAGGAAAACCGAATCAATGAGGGACTTCTACTTGTGTTATCCCGCAATTCTCACAAACACATTAGTCCCTCAACTAGGTTTGTCGTCAATACTCCAAAACCAACTAGGGGTGGCACTAGATGCACTTACACTTTAAAACTGCATCAGTGTACTAACTGTCTCACCAAATCTTTCTTAGTGGTCAAGCCAAGTCCAAGAAGGCCAAGGTGATTAAACCGGCAGAAGACCCGTCAGTTCTTGCATCTGAACCGGCCATGCCAACTTCTCCCCCTCGAACTGAAGCACCAGAAAACCCAGCTGTTGATACTCAATTGGACCCTCCTGAGCCGTCAGCTGATGATACCGTTGTTAATCCCTTCACCGCCATACCATCCGATTCAGCAAACCCGCCAACGTCTTCTGATCATGACATTCTGATCACTGGCAGCAGATTTGTTGTGCCGGGTAATCCAACTGTGCTAGCTAGGCATTCTTCCAAACAGGAGGCCTTAGAAAGGCAGAAAGTACAATTTGATATCTCTCGCTATACTCATCTGAATGCTAGTGACATATTGTCCGGCTATCTTAGTCATGTGCATTCTAGACGTGAGTCGAAAATTGAGATGGTCAAGCAATTACAGCTAAAATATGAGGTATGTTTTCCGGCTTACTTATACTCTGCCAGCCCCCAAGTCTTCAGATGATAATCCTGAATGATCTGTAGACTTTATGATATAGGTTGATACTTTGCCTTTGAAAGTCCAATAGAGTAGCATAAACTTGACCTGTAGTCCCCAAGGGCCGATTCAATTTATCATAAATGAACCGGTACTTAACTTTATAACTGTCTTTTGCTAGTCCCAATAAGTATTGCAATCCTGCTCAATATTGATAAACTTTCTGAATATCATGCATTATCCCCCAAGTGCCAAGTGTTGTTACTTTGTAGAACACTTGGGACTTGAAACATATAAGAGTCATAAAAAATTGCTTTGGCAGACATTAGCCCCCAAGTGTCAAGTGGTATTGCAGTGCAAAGTACTTGAGACTTGAACCCTTATAACTTTTAGTTTAAACCTTGACACACCTGTATATGTTTTGTAGAATGCCTTATCTGAATTGGGCTCCCAATTAACTGATGCAAAGACCCGGCTGGCGGATCAAGAGGCAAAAAGCAAGTCTGCTGACTCTAAACTCCAATTGAGTCTCTCTCAGACAGAAAAATGGAAAACCAGCTTGACTGCAAAGAAGAAATCTTGGGCCGAAGAAAAGACGCTGCTGATACAACGTGCGGAAATAGCTGAGGCGGCTCTTGAGGAGGTTACTACAGAGCTCACCGGCTTAAAGAACCGGGTGTCTCAAATGGTCTCCGCCATCTTTGGTAAGTCATCTATATTAATCACTTATACCTTCTTTTGATCCGGAACATAAGCCGCCTGCTGAGCCTTTATTAAAAAACACTCGTAGGTCCACGAAGCAAAAATCTGAGCCAAGAAAGTGTGACCAAATTGAAGGCAGTGTATACTTAGTGGAGCAATTGTATACTGGCGCTCAATGAGCACTTGCCACCATCTCCCCTGCCAACCAAGGACCCAACCGGTTGAGCGATGTCTTGAAGAAGTTATCAATCTTACCTGCCAGGTTTCAAGAAGTCAAACAATCTTGTGCCAGAGCCAGAGCCCTGACTGCCCTGAGCCGCCCCAAAGCATGGGTGCCAGATCTAGACCCGGTGGATGTGGCTAAGGGGTACCCTACTGTGAAAGAAGATGGGACTCCATTTGACCAAGATGACTCCATTGCCTGTGTGAGGGGAGTTCTACCTCAAGCTACCATTCTTGGAGATGAGACCAGCATCGATAAATATTAGCCGGGTTTTGATATGGAGAATAAGAAGATGGCAACTCCCTCTTATAAGGTGACAGATCTTGTCCTGCCGGTTCATCAGCACACTTTTGCTCCGGAAGTTGACCCGACCGGCCTAATTGATGATGAGGCGGAGTTCATTGCTTTGAACGGCTTTGACTGGTCCAAGCCTAGCTTCCAATAAGTAGAAGGATATGAACCGGCGAGGGGAGAGTCATAACCATCTTGTGGGCTCTCAAAGCCTTGTAATAGATTTAGCTCAAAAAACTGCATGTGGTGCTTATGCCATCACACATAGAATGTTGCATATTACTCTTTGCCAGCACATCTTTGGTTATATCTGCAATGTTTTAACTTTGCTCCTAAAAAATGAAAGAGCTGGCCCGGCGATTTAACACCGGACGGGTCAAAAACACCAGGTATATGTATTTATTTGAAAAGATAAATAAGGCTAAAAACCCTGTTCGTGAACAACACTGTCACACCTGTGTTTCTGGAGTGCCGGTTTTCATGATCCGGATGATGAGGTTGATGACCCAATCTTTTTGAGAAGTCAATGCTTCCATACACCTGATGACTATCATGCCTTTGGCGGCTTATTGTCAAATAATCAAGCCAGCTTAAATAAAAACCATACTGATAATTTAAATCTGAGACAATAAAAAACCAGTAAAACAAAATAGCAGATTTCCAACAACATAAATTTTGGGGTTTCTGATTCGAATACGATCAGTAAACCGGACCAAAGGGGTTAAGCTAAGATTCGAATATGATCATATAGCCCCTAGTGGCTTTGGCGTTGCGCCGATCAAGAGGGTACCAACAACTGTGTTCTCTTTGGTTCGAATACGACCTATGTTTGAACAGGAAGCCCCCAAATGACCTTGAGAGGTTTTTAACGATGCTGATTCGAATACGATCCAAGTCGGACCCAAAAAGGGGTTAAGCTATGATTCGGATACGATCAATAAGCCCCCTAGTGAGTTTGGCTTTGAGCCGATCAAGAGGGTTACGACAGCTATGTTCTCTTTGGTTCGAATACGACCTATGTTTGAACAGGAAGCCCCCAAGTGACCATGAGGTTTACAGCTAGATTCGAATACGATCATAAGCCGGACCAAAAAGGTTAAACTAGATTCAGATATGATCAGCTCCTTATTAGTCATGTGAATAGTGAAAATAGTAAAGATATAGGATCTTTGAAGAGGAAAAAGGTAGAGGTCCTGCTTTATTACTTATCATAATATATACAACGTCAAAGTATGTACATGATGAGAGCCGGTAGCTCAGGTGTAGTATGGCCGAAGCTGAGCAATGTTCCACGGCCGGCGGGTCTCCTCCTCCGACTTATGTGAGTCTTTGTGCTCTCGAACGTCAATGAGGTAATATGACCCGTTGTCTAAATTCTTACTGACCACAAAAGGTCCTTCCCAAGGCGGGGATAGTTTGTGTGCATCTGACAGATCCTGAATGAGATGGAGCACCAGATCACCTTCTTGAAAGGTCCTGGACTTAACCCGGCGGCTGTGATAACGGTGCAGGTCCTGTTGATAAATTGCTGATCGAGCCGCCGCCAAGTCTCTCTCCTCATCTAACAAGTCAAGTGCATCCTGTCGGGCTTGTTCATTATTAGCTTCAACGTAAGCCGCCACGCGAGGCGAGTCATGAGGATGTCACTGGGCAGCACCGCTTCTACTCCATAAACCATGAAGAAAGGTGTATAACCTGTAGACCTGTTAGGAGTGGTGTTGATACTCCACAACACCAAGGGTAATTCCTCTACCCAACAACCCGGCGTCCGTTGTAAGGGAACCATAAGTCGGGGCTTGAGACCTTTTAAGATTTCCTGATTTGCTCTCTCAACCTGACCATTAGATTGAGGGTGAGCTACGGAAGAAACATCAAGCCGGATATGCTCACATTGACAAAACTCCTCCATAGCACCTTGGGACAAATTAGTGCCATTGTTAGTGATAATGTTGTGTGGAAAACCAAAGCGAAAAATCACCCTTTTCATGAACTGAACCGCCGTGGCTGCATCACACTTACTCACTGGCTCTGCCTCAACCCATTTTGTGAATTTGTCAACTGCCACTAAAAGATGTGTCTTTTATCCTTAGACCTTTTGAAAGGTCCAACCATGTCAAGCCCCCAAACTGCAAACGGCCAAGTGATTGGAATCATCCGCAACTCTTGAGCCGGCACATGCGCTCGTCGTGCAAATTTTTGACATCCATCACACCTACTGACCAGATCCTCTGCATCAGCGTGAGCTGTTAACCAGTAAAAACCATGACGAAAAGCTTTGGCCACAAGAGACTTTGACCCGGCGTGATGACCACAATCCCCTTCATGGATCTCATGAAGTATTTCTTGACCTTCTTCAGGAGAAACACAACACCGAAACGCTCCAGTGACGCTGCGATGATACAACTCTCCATCAGAAATCGTCATTGACTTGGACCACCGGGTTATCTGTCGGGCCAGGATCTCGTCCTCTGGCAACTCACCCCGGGTCATGTAAGCCAGGAACGATACTGTCCAATCTGGAATAACATGAGTAGCCGCCACTAATTGTGCCTCCGGGTCAGGAATGGCCAAATCTTCCTCTGTAGGCAACTTAACAGATGGGTTATGTAAAACATCCAAAAAGGTGTTAGGGGGTACCGACTTACGCTGAGATCCCAACCAGATTAAGGCATCGGCCGCTTCGTTCTTTCTGCGGTCAATGTGTTCCACTTGATAACCCTTAAAATGCCCTGCAACAACGTCGACCTCGCGGCGATAAGCCGCCATGAGAGGATCCTTGGAATCCCACTTGCCTGACACCTGTTGAGCCACCAAATCTGAATCGCCAAGGCACCAGACCCGGCTCAGACTCATCTCTTTAGCCATTCAAAGACCATGGAGCAAGGCTTCATATGCTGATGCGTTGTTAGTACAAGGAAGTCCAAACATATTATTGATTGTTCCATGCCAATATTATTCAACTTTCATATAATTTTTGGCAACTTTTCATATTATTTTTGGGACTAACATATTGATCCAGTGCCCAGTGCCAGTTCCTATCTGTTGCATGTTTTTGGTTTCGCAGAATATCCATATCAAACGGAGTCCAAACGGGATAAAAACGGACAGAGCTTATTTTTGGAAAATATGGAAAATTCGGAAGGAAAATCAACGCGAACCAGTTCCCGAGGTGGTGACGAGGCAGGTGGGCGCGCCCCCTACCCTCGTGAGCCCACCGTAAGGCGGTTGACGCTCTTCTTTTGCCACAAGAAAGCAAATATTTGGAAAAAAAATCATGGCGAAGGTTTCAGGCCAATCGGAGTTACGGATCTCCATATATATACGAAACGGTGAAACAGAGCCAGAACGGAACGCAGAACAAGAGAGAAACAGAGAGATAGATCTAATCTCGGAGGGGCTCTCGCCCCTCCCATGCCATGGAGGCCAAGGACCAGAGGGGAAACCTTTCTCCCATCTAGGGAGGAGGTCAAGGAAGAAGAGGAAGAAGGGGGCCCCTCTCCCCCTCTCCTCCGGTGGCGCTGGAACGCCGCCGTGGCCATCATCATCATCACCGCGATCTACACCAACAGCTCCGCCATCTTCACCAACCTCTCCATCACCTTCCCCCCTCTATCTACAGCGGTCCACTCTCCCGCAACCCGCTGTACCCTCTACTTGAACATGGTGCTTTATGCTTCATATTATTATCCACTGATGTGTTGCCATCCTATGATGTCTGAGTAGATTTTCGTTGTCCTATCAGTGGTTGATGAATTGCTATGATTGATTTAATTTGCTTGTGGTTATGTTGCTATCCTTTGGTGCCCATCATATGATTGCGCGCGTGGATCACACCCTAGGGTTAGTTGTATTTTGATAGGACTATGTATTGGAGGGCAAGAGTGACAGAAGCTTCAACCTAGCATAGAAATTGATGCATACGGGATTGAAGGGGGACCAATATATCTTAATGCCATGGTTGGGTTTTACCTTAATGAACGTTAGTAGTTGCGGATGCTTGCTAATAGTTCCAATCATAAGTGCATAGAATTCCAAGTCAGGGTTGACATGTTAGCAGTGGCCTCTCCCACATAATACTTGCTATCGGTCTAGTAAAGTAGTCAATTGCTTAAGCGACAATTTCGCAACTCCTACCACCACTTTTCCACACTCGCTATATTTACTTTATTGTTTCTTTACCTTAACAGCCCCTAGTTTTATTTTCGTGCTCTTTACTTTCTTGCAAGCCTTTCCGAAAACACCTACAAAGTACTTCTAGCTTCATACTTGTTCTAGGTAAAGCGAACGTCAAGCATGCGTAGAGTTGTATCGGTGGTCGATAGAACTTGAGGGAATATTTGTTCTACCTTTAGCTCCTCGTTGGTTTCGACACTCTTACTTATCAAAAACTATTGCGATCCCCTATACTTGTGGGTTATCAAGACCTTTTTCTGGCGCCGTTGCCGGGGAGCAATAGCGTGGGGTGAATATTCTTGTGTGTGCTTGTTTGCTTTATCACTAAGTAATTTTTATTTGTTGTTCTTAGTTGTTTTCTATCTTTAGTTATGGGTAGAAAATGCAAAATACCAAAAAAATTAGTTGTATCTACTGAACCAATGGTTGAAGAACCACTCAAAATCTATCACACTGCTGAAGCTTTTTACTTGGATCATCTTCGATCCCTTTGTGCTTGTGCCGAAACCCCAACTAGCTTAGTTGAGGGCAAATCTTTAGATGAGCATGCTTGTTATGTGCGACACCGTATATCTGAAAAAGGGAAATTATTATGGAGTCAAATTCAACGTTTGCAATGCTATGCTTGGAATTTATGTGAATTATATGATTTTACTTGTTGTTCTGAAAACCCTAAGAAACACGTTCCCTACCAATGTGAGTTTATTGATAATGGAATCTTATCTTCTTATGCTAAAGGTGTTTATAGTTACTATGATGTTCAACAAATTGAAGAATTTGTTGCTTTTGAGGGTGCTTATGAAATTGCTTCTTTGATTGAAAAGTATGATGCTACTTTTCACAAATCTGAAAATTTTGCTATACTTAAATATTGCTATGATAATTATGCTTCTAATGCCTATGTTGAACCATATATTGAGTACTACTCCGCTGTCCAAGAAGAGACTAATATTTTGCAGGAGTCTATGGAAGAAGAAGTTGATGACACTATGAGCTCATTGGATGAAAAAGATGAGGAGGAGAGCGAAGAACAAAAGGTGGAAGAGCAGATTGATCACCTGTGCCCACCTTCTAATGAGAGTAACTATTCAACTCATACATTGTTTAATTCCCCTTCGTGCATACCGAAGGATGATTGCTATGATGACTGTTATGATCCCTATGATTCTTTTGAAATATCCCTTTTTGATGATGCTTGCTATGCTTATGGCCAAGATGCCAATATGAATGATGCTTATGGAGATGAACTTGCTATAGTTCCTTATGTTAAACATGAAATTTTTGCTATTGCACCCACGCTTGATAGTCCTATTATCTTTTTGAATTCTCCCGACTACACTATATCGGAGAAGTTTGCACTTATTAAGGATTATATTGATGGGTTGCCTTTTCCCGTTGCACATGATGATTTTGATGAATATAATATGCATGTGCTTGCTGCTCCTACTTGCAATTATTATGAGAGAGGAACTATATCTCCACCTCTCTATGTTTCTAATATGATAAAATTGCAAGAAACTATTTATACTATGCATTGGCCTTTACTTTGTGTGCATGAATTGTTCTTTTATGACATGCCTATGCATAGGAAGAGAGTTAGACTTCGTTTTTGCATGATATATGTTACTTTGTGCTCGCTACTAAATTACAAATCATTGTTGATTAAAATTGGCTTTGATATACCTTGGGATCCGGGTGGATCCATTACTTGAGCACTATATGCCTAGCTTAATGGCTTTAAGGAAAGCGCTGCCAGGGAGACAACCCGGAAGTTTTAGAGAGTCATTTATTTCTGTTGAGTGCTTTCATATAGTTTAAAAACAACAAAAATAAAGAGGGGGACCCAAAACTTTTCAAAAAGGAAAGTGAAAGTGAGAAAGACAAGCACTGTTGAAGTGGGAGAGCTCCTTGAACTTTGTTCATGCTCACGGCAACTTTGTGAATCTTGATTACAGAAACTTTTCAACAAAAATAATTATCCCCTTGTACAATTCCATTGTATTATAAAAATAATGTGCCAAGGTTTGCCTTTAGGATGTTTACATTTGCTTGATGGTTTGTACGGTGCAGGACAGAAACTTTGGCTGTAGTGTGTGATTTTACATTTTTAGCTGGAATGTCAAATGGTTCTGATTCTTTTTGCACTGTATTTATGTACCAATTTTTTATTTTTCCTAATTTTTGCAGAAATTTTCAAGTATCAGAAGTATGGTGAATGTTCAGATTGCTACAGACTATTCTGTTTTAGACAGATTCTGTTTTTGATGCATAGTTTGCTTGTTTTGATGAAACTATCAATTTATATCAGTGGATTAAGCCATGAAAAAGTTATATTACAGTAGACAAGATGCAAAAACAAAATATGAATTGGTTTGCAACAGTACTTATAGTGGTGATTTGCTTTATTATACTAACGGATCTTACCGAGTTTTCTGTTGAAGTTTTGTGTGGATGAAGTGTTCGATGATTGAGAAGGTCTCGATGTGAGAAGAAGGAAGAGAGGCAAGAGCTCAAGCTTGGGGATGCCCGAGGCACCCCAAGTAAATATTTAAGGAGACTCAAGCGTCTAAGCTTGGGGATTCTGGGGAGGCATCCCCTCTTTCTTCAACAAATATCGGTATGTTTTCAGATTCGTTTCGTTCATGCGATATGTGCAATCTTGGAGCGTCTTTTGCATTTAGGTTTTCATTTTTTTATGCACCATGCTGGTATGAGATAGTCCTTGGTTGATTTATAGAATGCTCTATGCACTTCACTTATATCTTTTGAGTATGGCTTTATAGAATGCTTCATGTGCTTCACTTATATCATTTGAAGCTTGGATTGCCTGTTTCTCTTTACATAGACAACCGCCATTTGTAGAATGCTCTTTTGCTTCACTTATATTTGTTAGAGCGTGGGCATATCTTTTGTAGAAAGAATTAAACTCTCTTGCTTAACTTATATCTGTTTAGAGAGATGACATGAATTGGTTATTCACATGGTTAGTCATAAAATCCTACATAAAACTTGTAGATCACTGAATATGATATGTTTGATTCCTTACAATAGTTTTGCGATATAAAGATGGTGATATTAGAGTCATGCTAGTGGGTAGTTGTGGATTGTAGAAATACTTGTGTTGAGGTTTGTGATTCCCGTAGCATGCACGTATGGTGAACCGTTATGTAATGAAGTCGGAGCATGATTTACTTATTGATTGTCTTCCTTATGAGTGGCGGTTGGGGACGAGCGATGGTCTTTTCCTACCAATCTATCCCCCTAGGAGCATGCGCGTAGTACTTTGTTTCGATAACTAATAGATTTTTGCAATAAGTATGTGAGTTCTTTATGACTAATGTTGAGTCCATGGATTATATGCACTCTCACCCTTCCACCATTGCTAGCCTCTCTAGTACCGCGCAACCTTCGCCGGTACCATAAACCCACCATATACCTTCCTCAAAACAGCCACCATACCTACCTATTATGGATTTCCATAGCCATTCCGAGATATATTGCCATGCAACTTCCATCATCATCATATACATGACTTGACCATTCATTGTCATATTGCTTTGCATGATCGTAAGATAGCTAGCATGATGTTTTCATGGCTTGTCTGTTTTTTGATGTCATTGCTACGCTAGATCCTTGCACATCCCGGTACACCGCCGGAGGCATTCATATAGAGTCATATCTTTGTTCTAGATATCGAGTTGTAATATTGAGTTGTAAGTAAATAAAAAGTGTGATGATCATCATTATTAGAGCATTGCCCCAGTGAGGAAAGGATGATGGAGACTATGATTCCCCCATAAGTCGGGATGAGACTCCGGACTTTACAAAAAAAAGAGGCCAAAGAAGCCCAAATAAAAAAGAGAGGCCAAAGAAGCACACCAAAATAATAAAAAAATAATTAAAAAAAAGATGAGAGAAAAAGAGAGAAGGGGTAGTGCTACTATCCTTTTTCCACACTTGTGCTTCAAAGTAGCACCATGTTCTTCTTATAGAGAGTCTCTTGAGTCATCACTTTCATATACTTGTCATCGGGGTTGTGCATGATGTGAATATTTTGTGTGGTGAAGATGGAGCATAGCCAAACTATATGATTTTGTAGGGATAACTTTCTTTGGCCATGTTATTTTGAAAAGACATGATTGCTTTATTAGTAGGCTTGAAGTATTATTGTTTTATGTCAAATGATAGACTATTGCTTTGAATCACTCGTATCTTAATATTCATGCCATGATTAGATATGTGATCAGGATTATGCTAGTTAGTATTCCACATCAAAAATTATCTTTTTTATCATTTACCTACTCGAGGACGAGCAGGAATTAAGTTGGGGATGCTGATACGTCTCCGTCGTATCTATAATTTTTGATTGTTCCATGCCAATATTATTCAACTTTCATATACTTTTTGGCAACTTTTCATATTATTTTTGGGACTAACATATTGATCCAATGCCCAGTGCTAGTTCCTGTCTGTTGCATGTTTTTGGTTTCGCGGAATATCCATATCAAACGGAGTCCAAACGGGATAAAAACAGACGGAGCTTATTTTTGGAAAATATGGAAAATTCAGAAGGAAAATCAACGCGAACCAGTGCCCGAGGTGGTCACGAGGCAGGGGGGCGCCCCCCCCTTAGGGCGCGCCCCTACCCTCGTGAGCCCACCGTAAGGCGGTTGACGCTCTTCTTTTGCCGCAAGAAAGCTAATATTTGGGAAAAAAATCACGGCGAAGGTTTCAGGCCAATCAGAGTTACGGATCTCCATATATATACGAAACGGTGAAACATATCCAGAATGGAACGCAGAACCAGAGAGAAACAGAGAGATAGATCCAATCTCGGAGGGGCTCTCGCCCCTCCCATGCCATGGAGGCCAAGGACCAGAGGGGAAACCCTTCTCCCATCTAGGGAGGAGGTCAAGGAAGAAGAGGAAGAAGGGGGCCCCTCTCCCCCTCTCCTCTGGTGGCGCCGGAACGCCGCCGTGGCCATCATCATCATCACCGCGATCTACACCAACACCTCCGCCATCTTCACCAACCTCTCCATCACCTTCCCCCTCTATCTACAACGGTCCACTCTCCCGCAACCCGCTGTACCCTCTACTTGAACATGGTGCTTTATGCTTCATATTATTATCCAATGATATGTTGCCATCCTATGATGTCTGAGTAGATTTTCGTTGTCCTATTGGTGGTTGATGAATTGCTATGATTGATTTAATTTGCTTGTGGTTATGTTCCTGCCTTTGGTGCCCATCATATGATTGCGCGCGTGGATCACACCCTAGGGTTAGTTGTATTTTGATAGGACTATGTATTGGAGGGCAAGAGTGACAGAAGCTTCAACCTAGCATAGAAATTGATGCATACGGGATTGAAGGGGGACCAATATATCTTAATGCTATGGTTGGGTTTTACCTTAATGAAAATTAGTAGTTGCAGATGCTTGCTAATAGTTCCAATCATAAGTGCATAGAATTCCAAGTCAGGGATGACATGTTAGCAGTGGCCTCTCCCACATAATACTTGCTATCGGTCTAGTAAAGTAGTCAATTGCTTAAGGGACAATTTCGCAACTCCTACCACCACTTTTCCACACTCGCTATATTTACTTTCTTGTTTCTTTACCTTAACAGCCCCTAGTTTTATTTTCGTGCTCTTTACTTTCTTGCAAGCCTTTCCGAAAACACCTACAAAGTACTTCTAGCTTCATACTTGTTCTAGGTAAAGCGAACGTCAAGCGTGCGTAGAGTTGTATCGGTGGTCGATAGAACTTGAGGGAATATTTGTTCTACCTTTAGCTCCTCGTTGGGTTCGACACTCTTACTTATGGAAAACTGTTGCGATCCCCTATACTTGTGGGTTATCACAACACATAACAAAACTTGTCCCCTCGAGGAGAAGTTAAAACAACTCCAGCCCTCGAGCCTTCGAACTGTCTGGACCCATCAAAATGAATCGTCCAATATGTGTTGTCTGGTTTCTCCTCTAGCATCTGCAACTCTGTCCAGTCGTTAATGAAGTCAACTAGCACTTGAGATTTGATCGCAGTACGTGGCATATACTTCAAACCATGAGACCCTAGTTCAATAGCGCACTTGGCGACTCGTCCTGTGGCTTTTCTATTTTGAATGATGTCTCCTAGAGGAGCAGAGTACCACAGTGATTGGGTGACCCTGAAAGTAATGTTTGAGCTTCTGGCTTGCCATGAACACCCCATCAACGAGCTTCTGCCAATGTGGATATCTTTGTTTAGATTCAATCAGCACCTCACTGACATAGTAAACCGGCCATTGGACCGGATGTTCTTTGCCAGCCTCCTTGCGCTCCACAACAATAGCCACACTGACAGCACGTGAGTTAGCAGCTACATATAACAACAACGACTCTTTCTCAACCGGAACCGCAAGAACCGGTGGCTCAGTGAGCTGTTTCTTCAGATCCTCAAAAGCAGAGTTAGCAGCATCACTCTAGACAAAGTCATCCGACTTTTTCACCATTTGATACAAAGGCATCGCCTTCTCCCCTAACCAGCTTATGAACCGGCTTAAGGCGGCCACGCGACCCGCCAAACGCTGAACGTCATTGGTGCACACCGGTTTGGCCAGAGATGTAATTGCCTTAATTTTCTCAGGATTAGCCTCAATACCTCTATTAGACACCAAAAAACCCAAAAGTTTGCCAGCTGGGACTCCAAAAACACATTTGGCCGGGTTAAGCATCATCTTGTAGACCCGGAGGTTATCAAAGGTCTCCTTCAGATCAGTTACCAAGGTTTCCTTCTCTTTGTATTTCACCACTATGTCATCTACATAAGCATGAACGTTACGCCCAATCTGACTGTGAAGACAATTTTGTACACATCATTGATAAGTTGCCTGGGCACTTTTTAGTCCAAAAGGCATAGACACATAGTAGAAGGCTCCAAATGGAGTGATGAACGCTGTCTTCTCCTGGTCCTTAACTGCCATCTTGATCTGATGATAACCTGAATATGCATCCAAAAAACGCAAACGCTCGCAACCTGCCGTAGCATCAATGATCTGATCAATACGAGGGAGAGCAAAAGGATCGGCCGGACAAGCCTTGTCCAAATCGATGTAATCCACACACATACGCCAGGTGCCGTTCTTCTTGAGTACAAGCACCGGGTTAGCCAACCACTTCGGGTGAAAAACTTCAACAATGAAACCGGCCACCAAGAGCCGGGCCACCTCTTCTCCAATGGCCTTGCACCTTTCCTCGTTAAACTGTCGAAGAAACTGCCTGACCGGCTTGAACTTTGGATCAATATTAAGAGTGTGCTCAGCGAGTTCTCTCGGGACACCCGGCATTTCAGAAGGTTTCCATGCAAAGATGTCCCGGTTCTCACGGATGAACTCGATGAGTGCGCTTTCCTATTTTAGATCCAAGTTGGCACTGATGATGAACTGTTTGGATGAGTCGCCAGGCACAAAATCGACCATCTTGGTGTCATCAATTGACTTGAATTTCAACACCGGTTCATGCTCCGTAGTTGGCTTCTTCAAAGACGTCATGTCTGTCGGGTCAACATTATCTTTATAAAACTTTAACTCCTCTGTCGCACAAACAGACTCAGCATAAGCGACATCTCCTTCTTCACATTCCAGGGCTATTTTCGGGCTTCCATGTACTGTGATCGTGCCTTCATAACCCGGCATCTTGAGCTGTAGATACACATAACACGGCCGAGCAATGAACTTGGCATAAGCCGTCCGTCCAAACAGAGCATGATATGGGCTTTTGATCTTAACCACCTCAAAAGTTAACTTCTCAGCCCTGGAATCATATTCATCCCCAAAGGCTACTTCCAGTTCAATCTTACCAACAGGGTATGCCGACTTACCAGGCACAACACCATGAAAAACAATGTTGGATTGTTTAAGACTCTTATCAGTCAACCCCATCTGACGAAACGTCTCATAATAGAGGATGTTGATGCTACTGCCTCCATCCATGAGCACCTTGGTAAATTTATATCCACCAACCTGAGGTGCCACCACCAAGGCCAAGTGACCCAGATTATCAACCTGGGGAGGGTGATCTTCCCTGCTTCACACAATAGGCTGTTCTGACCACCTCAAATAACGTGGAATCGCTGGCTCAACGGCATTGACAGCCCTCTTATGAAGCTTCTATTCCCTCTTGCATAAACTAGTGGTAAATACATGGTACTGCCCACTATTCAACTATTTTGCGTTGCTCTGATACCCGGACTGTTGCTGCTGTTGCTGCTGATTACTTTGGCCGAGTTGGTGATTATGACCGCCCTGGTGACCCGGATGGCCCTGACCGTGAAAACCGCCTCCGCTTGAACCGGCGCCCGGGCCATGAAAGCCGGCTCAGCCTGAACCGCCACCAGGTCCGTGGCTGCCATCAAACATGTTGGAATTTTTAAATGCCTTCATGATCGTACAGTCCTTCCACAGATGGGTAGCTGGCTTCTCCCGGGTGCCGTGTCTTGGACAAGGTTCATTCAGTAGTTGCTCGAGGGTGGGACCTGACCCACCTGACCGAGGAGGTGGCCTACCCTTGCGCCATTGGTTGTTGCCCTGCGTATTGGTGTTAGCCACAAACTCATCAGCCTTATGTTTATCACCTCCTTGATTTGTCGGGTTATGCTGGTGACCCTTGCCGTTGCCGTTATTCTTTCCCTTCCGTGTTTTTTCTTCATCAGACACGGGATCCTTGGTACTGTCAGAATCAGCATATTTGACCAGGGCCGCCATCAACTGGCCCATGTCATTACAGTCATGCTTGAGCCGCCCCAGCTTATGTTTCAGAGGTTCAAAACGGCAATTTTTCTCCAACATTAAGACCGCCGAGCCGGCATCCATCTTATCAGATGAATGTATGATCTCCTTGACCCGGCACACCCAATGGGTCGTGGACTCACCTTCCTCTTGCTTACAATTAGTCAGGTCCACAATTGACATAGGTTGTTTACATGTGTCCTTGAAGTTCTGAATGAACCGGGCCTTTAACTCCGCCCATGAGCCGATGGAATTGGGTGGCAACCCTTTCAACCAAGTGTGAGCCGTTCCATCCAACATCATAGTGAAATAATTAGCCATTGCTGCATCGCTGACCTCCAACAGCTCCATCGCCATCTCATAACTTTCAATCCATGCCCCAGGCTGCAAGTCGGCCGTGTAATTTGGCACCTTACGAGGCCCCTTAAAGTCTTTTGGCAAGCACTCATTACATATAGCTGGCACTGAGCAAGGGACACCTCCTGTTCTTGTGGCTACTCCTGCCTCAACAGAGGTTGCCGGATAAACCAGAAAAGCCTGATGAGCTGCCTGCTCAGCTGCCAGTTGAGCCGCCCACTCAGCCTCTTGACGGAGTCTCTCCTGATCCGCCAAGTTAAGGGGTCCACCCCGCGCCGGCTCATACCTACGCGGTTGGTTATGGCGTTGAGCGTTGCTCGACATAGCGGCTGAGTCCATATGCCTGCTATAGCTCGAGCTCTGGCTTGGGCGAGGGGTTGAATGGATTCTATCTCGAGTGTAAGAGTACGCATCTTGCTGCGCCAGATCTGTCTGAAGAAGTTCTCTAACCCTTCGTGTTTCAGTTGCTGTCGGAGAGTCGCCTTACATAGGGAGAGCCGCCAAACAAGCCAACGCAGCAATGAGATTTTCCAAAGGGTTAGAAAAGTGACCCGGTGGTATTGGTGTGTAATGAGGTGGAGCAGTATTCATACGAGGTGGTTCCATGGCCCGTGGTTGAACCGGCGCCCAGCCCCGGGTGTCGTGATCTGGTTTGCCTCCGGCGGGTTACTTGGACCAGCCTCGGGTGTGTGGAAAAGGTTCCTAGGATCGTATGTCAGAGGCAGATGTGATTGAGTTTTCTGGTGCCTTCTCCTCATGACCTCGTTTGACGCGTTTAGATCACCGAGAGCCAGAAAGTCTCCGCTTGAAGCTGCTGAGCACAAGCATCCAAAGCCGCCCGCTCCGTGGCCATCCTGACCTCTTCTGCTGCTAAATTTTTCTTGGCCTATGCCATCTCTTCGCGTAGCCATGCCACCTCTCCGTCATGCTGAGCCTTATCTGCTGGCTCCACCATAGCAGTCAACAGAGCCGTCAACTTATCCATGAGGTCCATTAGCATCTGAGCCCGGGGGCGCACGGGGTCTCCTGACCCGGCCGCTGCCGACCCGGTGGTTATTGTTGCTGCAGCCGTGGAGTTCTGCCCGGGTTGAGTGCCAGCCGTGAAGACTCCGGTTCAATTTGGCGGCTCAAAGGGGTCCGGAATACTACTGCCACCGGAACAACCCCCAAGCATGCCATCTTGCAGCTGATACAAAGAATCTGTCTCGCCTGTTGATGATGTAGCGTCAGAACAGATGACCGTCTCACTCCCATCCACTGATCCTTCAGAGAATTCACCTCCATGGATGCAACCCATGAAGGCATGCCTCACAGCAGGTTGAGCCCGGGCAGATCTTGCACGCCGAGCCGTCTCGATGAGGTTGGTGTAGACGTCCGGCTCAGGGTCTGACTCGCCGATCCGGCCGATGAAGACATGGATTCCGCCGAAGGGGACCCGGTACCCGTACTCAATTGAGCCGGCCTCGGGGCCCTAGCCTTCGTCGTCGATGTAAAGCTTGCCGCGACGACTCTTGGTCATCTGGCCCACAGCATATCCCTTGAGCCCTTCAAAGTTTCCCTTCAAGAACTCAAATCCACCGTGCGCTGGCCCCACGGTGGGCGCCAACTGTCGTGGAATTGTCACGGAAGATGTCCTAGTGAAAGGACTTAGTCGTGGAGCCATCGCAACTGGGAAGCTTAAAGGGGTTAATTGGGACAAAGGACATGAGAAGTTTATACTAGTTCGGCCCCTTACGATGAAGGTAAAAGCCTACATCTAGTTGTGTTGGAATTGCTGGGGTTTCGAAGACCAGGGAGCAAATACACTTTTCCTGGCTTCGAGTTGTTGTTTCTTGCCCTAAGCCGCCGCCGGGTCGTCCCCTTATATACACGGGTTGATGCCTGGCGGTCTACAGAGTCCCGACCGGCTCATAGAACGTGTCCGGCTCGGTGACTTCCTTTACATGCCTTTCTTTACAAGTCTTTCCTTACATATGACGGTTTACAATATCGGGCCTTAAGCCGCCTCTGGGCTTAGGCCTTCTATGAGTCTTAATAAACTATCATCTTGAATGTTTACTGGGCTTTTTCTTATAACCCACCATCGGGGTTGACCCGACCCCTCATCGGCGGGTCATACCTGGTAGTTATATCCCCAACACTACCCTTGTACACTCCTGTAGGTCCAGAAGCTCACAAACTGCCGTGTTGGAGAGCATACTACGGCAGTTCCATCCTAGGATTTTCATTTTGCCCGGCGGTCCTCCTCCTTGGAGGCCGCCGATGTGCAAATCTCGTCTTTCTCTTCACCAACTAATTCCACACCTTGCGGAACATACTCTTCTTCCTTCTCGTCTATCTCCTTTGCAATGTGAGTAGCCCCGTGCTCCTCGTCCTGGACAACTACCACTCTACCCATGCACACCCGTTTGGATGAGACAGTTACAACACCATACAACATGCGCTCATAGCTATCGATCTCTTTCTCAAAGGAGAACTCTAAGTCACTGCCCGTCGGGTGAACCCCAAAAGAATGTCCCCTTTTTTCACTAGTACTTGCTTGCGGGCAACCTCAACTCTGTTTGCCCCCTTTCTTTTTATATTTCTTTTTTGAGTTGCCCTACATAGGATTTTTGGCTACATTGAATTCAAATCGCAAGGTGTTATTCCCAGTATCACCACCTGCGCTACGATCCTTGGAGCCACAGCGCTGGACATCGCCTTCAACACTCCCGGCTGGAAGAGTAGGCTGCCATCATTTGCCCTAGGCGCTAGGACTTAGCTGGCCATCCCCTGCGATTCTGTACAAATGGCCATATGATCTGCCAGGGGTGCTTGGACTGGTACAACAGCAGGACGCAGCTGCTGGCCATGCATCCCAGCCTAGCACAAGTCCTTTAGGACTTCTTTGCCCTAAACCGCATAGGCCCGCCCGACCAGAGCAGCCGGCGCGTCAGCCTGGTCCTCCTGACCAAGCGGCACACCCACCAGGGCATGCAGGACACCCCCGTCAGCCCAGCCCTTCTGGCCGGTGGTCATCTTGATGGAAGAGATGGACCCCTTATCGGAAACCGTGAGACCACTCACGGCTGTGGCCACCTTGACGACATCCTTTGGCTTGGCGATGTTGTTGGTGATGATGCCTGTGGTCGAATTCTTGCTGCTGCGAGAGTAGTTCTCGAAGAGGAGTCCCCTTCTGCTAGCACCTTGGCTCTTCCAATATGGCTCAACACTAAGTTTTTCTGGGAAACAAACTACTCTCTTCTCACTTGGGATTTTACGAAACCTCTCAGAAGTATGACCTACTATCCCACATCACTCACAGTACAAAGGTAGCTTCTCATACTTTACATCAAATTTAAGAATTTTTGAACTACCTAAAGGGGTAATCTCTACAGAGCTCTTCAGAGGTACATGCAATAAAATCTTCACCCGCACACACAAATATTTTCAACAATAACATGATTTCGGTGTGATACCTCCAGCACCTCTCCCAATTGATCCTCAAGAGACTACCCTATACTCTCCATCTTCAGCTCGAACGGGAGATCATGTACCTGGACCCATACGGTCATGACACCAAGGTTGACCTCCACCGGGTCACCCTTGCCATCGAACTCGGCGAAGATGAGGCCGTCCCGCTTGAAGTGCCATGGCTGCGCCTTAAGCACAAACCGGCGGTCACTCTCAGCAGCTAAATTGAGGATGAACCTCCCATCATCGCTTGCCACCTCTTGGATGGTATCCACCCCTTGGTTCTTCCAAGCCGTGTTCCGGAGGTCGTCAACAATGACCCTCGGGTTGACCTAGAAGGGGGAGAGAAGGCGCCTGACCACCAGAAAGCCGCTGACGACCTTGCGAGCCCCCTCCATGTCAATGATGAGAGGCACGCTGTCGCCATAGGAGCGCCCCGGCCCCATCTTCCCCATCCGGTCCGGAGTAGGCTGGAGCAGGGAAACCCCAACCCCGACCATTGCCGGCTGGGATCGCAGCTCCTCTGCTATGGCAAGCACCCCTCCCAAGCTCACCATACTCTCCTTCCTCGCCTCCGCCGACCTTTCCTTCATCTCTCCCCCATCCGCCATGGTGTTCAACAATGAACCCAGACTCAAATACAATGACACAATATGTTGAGAACACTGGTTCGAGAAAGTGCGTGAAGAATAGTTGCGTCCTCTATTACCATAGATATAGCACCTCTTATCCCCCACCCTCATATCATCTAATCCATAATTGATACCATTATCAGAAAATAAAATGCTCTTGATTAGTCCATTTCCTAATAATTTCAGCGGAATTTCCTCTATTGTCGCCATTACAATTAAAATCAACCTCTTCCCAGATCAAATCCGAGGCTACAATCGCCCCCCTTGATTCCAATCTCTTATTCCTAAGTAATTTGTAGAACCTACCAAATGCGCCGGCGACCCATACACGCCCGCAAAGGCTGGATCAGCGCCTTCCAAAGAAACACCCCTGGCCGAATCCGTTGATATCTTCGCCTTCCTAGTCTGGATCGAATATTCCCCATCTATAGTAGGAAGTGATAGTGTGTTATATCGACTAGAGGGGGTGAATAGGTGATTTTTACAAATTCGTCATTGAGGAATTTCAAACTGAGGAAATTCCTAAGTCACGAACAACTAGCAGCGGAATAAGTACTCAGAACAAAGCATAACAAAGCGGTAGCACAATCCACAAGATGAAATGAAAGCAAGCAATGAGTATGGTAAGCGTAAACACATGATAAGCAGGCTGAAGACAAACTGACTGAAGAAAATTGAACTGAGGGAATTGAGAAAGTCTTCAGTCAAAGTCGTCAAACAATAACGATCAAGTACAACAACAAAGTAACAAGGAAATGAAAGGGTTGAGGAAATAGAACCAGTTTGCTTGGTGAAGACAATGATTTGGTAGACCAGTTCCAACTGCTGTGACAGTCATAAGTCTAGTTGGAGCGGCTAGGTATTCAAACTCAGGGACACACAGTCCTCACCGTATTCTCCTTGAGCTAAGGTCACATAGACCTCACCCAATCACTCGTGGTAAGTCTTCAGGTGACTTCCAAACCTTCAAAGACTCGGTCACTCGGCGATCCACAATTTCCTCTTGGATGCTCTAGACCATGACGCCTAACCATCTAGAAGATGCACAGTCTTCAAAGGTAACAAGCATCGGTTCCACACAGGAACAATCTCTTCAGCGATGCTCAATCACTTTGGGTTTGTAGGTGTTTGGTTTGGGTATTTGGGGTTTTCCTCACTTGATGATTTTTGCTCAAAGTCCTCGGAGGACGAGATGCTCTCAAATCTCAATGACAAGTGTCAGTTTCTCGCGGAGCAGCCAACCAGCTAGTGGTTGTAGGGGGCGGCTATTTATAGCCTAGGGAGCAGCCCGACATGATAAGACATAAATGCCCTTCAATGATATGACCGTTAGGTGGGTAGATATTTTGGGATAGCTGGCGCTTAGCACAACAACGGTCGGGAATTTGAGATCTCAAATTCCTCAGGGCTATCATGTTCCTCACTTGTAGGCAATCTGCACTGGCGAATTCCTAACTTCTCAGTCAAAATAAATTCCTTAGAGACTAGAAGATCTTCATCTCTATCACTGAAGAAATTGACTAAACTATATGAGATTTCCAATGGCTTCACTCGAAAAGATTGGTAGGTGTAGGATTTTGAGATGAGCATCACTTGGAAACTTTTCCTTAGTTTTACCTCGACCCCCTTTAATAGTATGGTGTTTCTTATGACTCAAGAAAGAGAAAAACGAAACTACGAAAACAAAAGTCTTCACGCTTCATATTCCTCACATGAATATCAAGTCTTCAGAATCACACTAATTTCTTCACTTTCAAAGTCATCGGAAAGCCAAAGTCTTCAGTTGAAGACATTCATTTTTAGGGGTCGACTTTCTTTGTAAATATCAAACTCCTCATAGACTTATAGTCCTGTGTAGACTCACAAATGCATTACTCCCTTAACCTATAAGTCTTCAATACACCAAAATCACTAAGGGGCACTAGATGCACTTACAATCTCCCCCTTTTTGGTGATTGATGACAATATAGGTTAAGTTTCAACAGGGATAAACATATGAAGTGTAGATACTGATATTGAGGAATTTGATTGCAAGATATAGAAGAACTCCCCCGGAAGATGTGCATATGTGAGGAATTTGCTTTTGAGAAGCAATGCACATTGAAGAGTAGAATCATGGAGATCTCCCCCTATGTCATGTAACTCATACACACATTTAACATATGATATGAAAAATTTGAAATGCATGATGAAATATGGTGACTGATGTAATTCAGCATGCGTGCATTAACATATATGAGGAAATAGAATGCAGAAGAACATAGCGAAAGTATCAGGCCACCATCAGACTTAAGTTTACAACTCGATCCAACAAATACTTCAGAAGAATGAGAGTTGTAACTTAGCAAAAAAATGCACATAGAGATAGACCCGCTTGAAGACTAACTCAAATTTCTCCCCCTTTGTCATTGAATCACCAAAAGGGATGAAAAATGAGGACTAACGCCCTTGAAGAATATCATCATGAGGTCGATGGAGGACCGCCAGCGTTGTTGGGGTCAGTTGTTGAAGTAGGGTCTGCCGCAGTGTCGTCCAAGTCTTCATTTTCTTCAGTCTCGTGCGATGAAGAATAGGAGCTCGCCACCAAGTGAGGAACCTTGACCCTTTTGAATTTCTTTGAAGGTTGCTGAGACCAGTCAAAGTCCTGCTTGAAGCCCATCTGCTTGAGTTCTTCATCACCATAGAGATGAGACAAAACAGCCCAGGTGTGATCAAATACTTCATGCATATAGTAATGGTTCTTCTTCATAGAAATTTGTGTGATTGTCATGTTCTGAAGAATTGAACCAAACTGTCATTTGACCCATTTATGGTTGCGATCGACCTTTTGGTGAAGACTAAGGAGAAGCTCACAATCAGTTAGCACCCTTGGAGCAGTGGCTTGAGGATTTGGCTTTGAAGCATTAGCGACAAAGTCATGAGTGGCAGAGGCATCATTGGTGGAGTAAGATGCAGCTTTGCAAAACTGGCCATCCAATGGACGAGTGCCTTCATCAATAATAGCAGCCTTGCCCTTCTCATCAGATGAGGAAATAGGTCGTTTGTAGACTTCAATTGGGGGCAAGTAGCTGACGTGATTTTGCAAATCAACCTTGTAATGAATTGAAGACCTTGATCTAATGAACCTCATGATCCAGGGAGCATAAGGCTTCAATTCAAATGGTGAAAGAGCAACATTTTCCATAGTCCTCATGAAGAAATCATGGTAGTTGATAGGAACTCCATGGATGATGTTGAATAGCAGATTCTTCATGATGCCAATGGCCTCTTCTTCATTAGAGTCGTGGCCCTTGGTTGGACTAAGGGTCTTGGTCAAAATTCTATTGTAATTGGCACATAGAGCAATTCCTTTGTGAGGAATTTGGTTCATGGGGCTTTGCCAGGCTTAAGAGGCTTCATCAACACTTGCGTGAAATGATCAGATAGCTCAGGTTCATGGTAGATGAGTCTTGCACCTTCATGGGGAGGACTGACTGGTAGGGCATGAAGTAATTCAGAGGCTGGTGCTTTGAAGTGAGTGTTCTCAGTCATCTAGTCCAACACCCATGAACTCACATCTTCAGCGTTGCCTGTGATGTGCAACGTAGCATAGAACTGAAGAATTAGCTCTTCATTTCAGTCACAAATGTCGGTGCAGAAATTGAGCAACCCAGCGTCATGAAGAATACTGAGGACTGGGGTGAACCAGGGCAGAGACTCCATATCCATAAGATGAATATGCTCATGGTCAAAGATCTTGTCTTTATCGAATAGCAGTGAAGAATAGAATTCCATCTGACTTGTTGTCCAGAAGCGCTTGTGTCGAAGACGAGCAGAGTCATAGGGGTTGTAGTCAGTGAAGAAAATGTGCTCATTGAAGAACTCAACAGCTTTGAACTTGTGTTTCTTTGAGAAGGGATTCTTTGGCTTGGGTTGAGGAGTGTCAGTCAAAGTCTTCACAACCTCTGGAATCACGGTCTCTTGAGCCGCATGCTGAGGAATTTCAGTTGTAATGTCATCAGTAGCAGCCTGGGCCTCCATTTCTTCAGCAGCATTTACATCAGCGCTAGTGGCTGGAATTTCTTCAGGGATGGTAAGAAGAGAGGCTTGAGGTTCTTCAGAGCCCATGTGAATTTCTTTGGTCTGAACTGGGGACTGAGGAATTTGTTGTAGAGGAGTGAACAATGGTGAATTGGGGTGATGACTTTCCCAGTAGTCATCATTTAGAATAGGAGTTGAGCACCCAATATCCATGTCTTCATCTTCTTCATCAATTTCCTCAACGCCTGCCTCTTCAGCTGTAAACTGAGGCATGGGCGATGATACCAATGGAGTTGAAGGGATGTTATCCAGTTCAATTTCTTCATCCAACGGCTATGTCGAAGCAGCAGAAGGATCTTCTTCATCTGATTCATTTGGAATTTCATA
Organism: Triticum monococcum; assembly: GCA_034509565.1. Classification (NCBI taxonomy): domain Eukaryota; kingdom Viridiplantae; phylum Streptophyta; class Magnoliopsida; order Poales; family Poaceae; genus Triticum; species Triticum monococcum. The sequence continues at coordinate 389,048,285 of CM067842.1, read as the reverse complement.
ATCTTCACCAAAGGGAACAATCTCCTTTGATGGCATGCTTGAAACAGGAATAGCATCGATAGGATTGTCATAAGAACTTGTCAAAGTCTTCGCCTTCTTAGAAGCAGAAGACTCTGAGGAAGCAGATGCTTTCCTTTTCTTCATAGCTGCTCGCTCTGCACCCTTGGTCTTCTTCGCTTCTGATGTAGAAGGAAGGATAGGACTTGGTGTTGCCGCAGGAGGAGTAGAGGAAATTGGTGCAGTTTCCTCAGGCGCAACTGATGCAGTTGCCCTGGCTTGTTCTTCAGGCGCAACACTAGTGGTTGCCCTGGCAGTTTCTTCAATGGCTGGAATGTATTCATCAGCCCTGGTGCTTTCACTTTCTTCGGCAACCTGATTTTCATCAGCGGTGCTGGCATGTTTTTCAGTAGGCTGTGCAGATGCATCAGCCTGAGGAGATTCATGTTGTGTTGGGGCTGCAACATTGGAGGTGAATCCCTTCACCATCTTGACGAATCTGACTTTGGCTCCCAGCCAATCTACACGGTAGGCGTCAAATTCATCACTGAGTCCTTTGATCTCAGCTTGCATGGCAACAAGTTCATCAGTTTTCATTTTGACAACGTGCTTCTTCAGAAAACGCTCCTTCTTGTACTAAGCTTTCTTCAGTTGCTTGGCCTTCTTAAATTTCCATTTTTCCTCGCCTATGAAGCCAGTCAGCATGTGATTCTGGCCAAGTGTGAGTTTGAAATCAGGCATCGAAGTGTTGGGGTCCTTGTGCTAGAGATCAATGTACTCAAGGATCAACTTGGGATCCAGAAGAAGAGGCACACTGTTGTCTTTGGCTCTAGCGGCCATTTGCTGTCTGTCTCTGATGATTTCTTCCAATTCTTCATCATCAACCTCATCTTCACTTGACGACACATGAAAGGCAATCTGCTTCTTGTGAGGACTTGGTCTAGTGCCTCGTCCAGCAGTGGCCTTGGTCTTCAGCAAAGTTGGGCCTGTTGAGGACTGCGGAGGAGCTGGAGAACTTGCAGACGCTCCTGAAGAAATTGAGATGCGTGTGGTCCTTTGGCAAGAGGCAAGATGCACATGTGCCGAGGACTTAGCAGGATCAGCTGAAGATTTTGCAGCTGGAGGAACTGGAGCAGGTTGAGGAATTTGCTTTGAGGGCACAGAAGAGCTTGGCCATGAGGGCATTTTGAGGTGCTTGGTGGTTTGCGAGCTGGCTTCTTAGGCATAGCCTTCTTGGGCTTGCTAGCATAGGCCTCAGTAGCAACAACATCAATGTCTTCGTTGAATTTCCTCAATGCCTCTTTGGCCACTTTGGCCAGTTTAGCTTGACACTTGGCCCATTCAGCAGGAAATTCCTCACCTCTTCTGATGCTAGAGGGATCAGCAACTTGGCTAGGTGCCAATGGAGGTCTTGGGCATGGAGGGTGTACATCAAATTTCTTCATGTACTTGGGGGTGACATAGCGATATTCCCTCCATTCTCTGGCCCATCTCCTCTCAATCATCTGAATGCGCACTTTGCGCTCATTCTTCGTTTCTTCAGGAGGTGTGCAGTACCCTACATAGATGTCTTCAGGGATTTCAAAAGCAGTGTTGACTTCCAATTTCTTCCTTCCTTTTTGAGGTTTCTTGCCGTCAGCCATTTTCTTCAGCGGAGGAATTTGAGCAATTGAGTTCTCTGAAGAGGTATGCAATCTGTCTTCGAGGAACGCTGGAAATGAGTTAAGTTGATGAGAACCTAGTGATTCAGCAGCGGACATGAGTACCTATGAACAGAGTATAGGTGCGAAGAATTTGGAGAGGTCATATGCGTTCTCAGAAGTTTTTGCAAAATGAACAAATTTGAGGAATTTTACCAGAGGTGTCTTGAGGACTTTCACTACGCGTTCTTTGACTTAGGTTCCAGAGTTGTATAGATTGGAAAAATCCACACAATTGAGGAATCTTGAAGAAAAACGTAGCATAGAGAAACAGATCAAGAACTGATGCTTGTGTGAGGTGTTTACATTGTGAAAGTTGAGGAATAAACACCTTTTGAAGATTTTGTGGAAATCATCAGAATCAACAAGGGCGGTAAAAGTAACTTTTAATTACCCTTGACGAAGAACACGACGAAGTTGGAGTTGTAGATTGGAAGTTTGCCAGTCCAGATCTTCCACGCCCTAACTTGGCGGCGGAAGACAGCTACAGCGGCGTTGGAGTGAAGATATCTGTGACCGGCGCGAGTAAGATGACGACGAGGTCGAGCCAGTGAAGCTCTTCCTCACCGGCGACGATGGAAGTAGCGGCGGCGCTAGGTCTGGAAGCTCGAGCGAGGGGAGTGAGGTCGAGCGTGGTAAATGAAGTCTGAGGAGGGTGAGGGGTATTTATAGCCGAGGTGAAAAACCGCTCGCTCGAAGAAATTGGACGAACGTGCCCCTGACCCTTCTCATCCTAGCGACATGTGTCACCCACGTACAGAGCGGCGGTGATCGTGTGAGATCGTGGGTGAATAGATAAATCCTATCATGGGATGTGGAACGATTTGAGCGGCAAAAAGCCGAAAATTTGGGATATGAAAATTTTAATGTTTCGTTCGCAAATTCTTCAGCTAACAAGGACAGAGTGAAGATTTTGAACGGGTTTCAAATAGAATGCATATGAAGAATTTGTGAACAGACTGGGTTGAGTATAGCATAGAGGGGGAAGGGTCCGATCACATTCACTTAGCAGAAAAGTCAGCTTGAAGAATTAGCAATAAGTGAATGCTGGAGAGGACTGAAACTCACTCACACACACACACACACACACAAACACTATTATGATCACGGGATCATAATATTATTATGGTCACAACATGAACTTCCTGAGTTACACGCGTGAACTTCCCTCTGTAGGAACCCGCCCTTCGGGCTATCTTCTCAACCGCATCTCTCCGCGCGAATTTTTTGGTCAGTCATGTTCTATGTGATGTAAGTGTAATCTACAAACGGTTTGTAGCAACTAAATGCCCGTGTTAAATAGGAATCTCGCTCATTGGTGGATTTGCTCTCGGGTCATGATGAAACATGCCTCTGTTGCAATTGTACTGCCTGAGTTGTTCGACCTGAACTTCCCCAAGTGCTAGGTTGAACTTCTGCAAACATTGCCCAAAAGGGGCTTGTGACATACCGTTGGAAAGCTATGGACACCAGTATCATGACCTAAGTTAAAATTTTGGCAAAATGTAAGCGGTTTAAGAGCAATTTTCAAAACCGTTTTTCTTCATATAAAAAACGTGAATCATATTTCCGATCGTATTTCAAAACCGCTTATCGGAATGAGGCAAACAATATGGTGTTGGAAAGCTATTGAAAAACCGCTCCTTCCACATGTTGAATTTTTTCACTAATTCCCTACGGTTAAAGATTAATTTGGAAGAACGTAAAATTTCACAAACCGAACAACCGATTTCGTATTTTTGATGTTATTTCTAAACGCCTAATCCAATAGAGGCAAATGATATGGCTTTGGAAAGCTTATGAAAATGCGCTACTTTTTCATGTTTAAAGTTTTTTCTAATTTTGAATGGTTTAAAAGTAATTTAGAAAACGGTCCAAGTTACCTGAGTTTGTATTTTCAAGCTAATTTTTTAACCGTATGTCCGAATGCAGCAAATGATATGGCATTGGAAAGCTTGAAGAAATGCGAAACCTTTTCATATATATTGTTTCTCCCAATTCCTTACGATTTTAAGACAATTTTGAAAATGGCTAAAAACGTATTTTCACCGTAATTTCTACAAACTTCATCGGAATGGGGCAAATAATAAACCATTGAAAAGCTACGGAAAATGCGAAACTTTTTCATGTTGATGGTTTTCTCTGATTCCTAGACGTGTTCAAGTAATTTCGAAAATGGCGAGATCATTTGTTCTGCCTTTATCGCGAAACAAATTCTTCAAAAATGCACCGCGTGAAGAACTTGAACTTCTCGGCATGTCTAGTTGAACTTCACTCTGTTTTTTCACGTGCTTTTTTTTGCCCGTAGCTCTCCATCCACACATCGGAATTGAGCAAGTGATATACCGATGGAAAGCTGCTGTAAACACACAACTTTTCCGTGTTGGTCATTTTTTCATACTCGTGACGGTTTTAGAAGTTTTTCATCTGAAATTCATTCCATGTAGTAGTTGAACTTCTTGCTGTTTTCAGGTTGAACTTCTGTGATGTATTTTCGTTTGTAATTTACTCATCCATTCGTCAGTGTTACACTAATGATATTCCTTTTGTACAAACCTCTCTCACAATATTTTTTTTAACTTTCTCACACTTAGGACTTGAACTTACACAAATGATATTCCTACCATTTTGAAATAAATTAGAAAATGAAGAGATCATGATTTCTGCCTTCATCGTGAATGAAAATGCACTGCGTGAAGTAGTTGAACTTCTCGAGCATGTCTATTTGAACTTCACTCTGTTTTTGACGTGGTGTTTTTTGCCCGTAACTCGCAAACCACTTACCGGAATTGAGCAAATGATATACCGATGGAAAGCTGTTGAAAACATGCAACTTTTTGGTGTTGATCAGTTTTTCATACTCGCGACGGTTCATAATATTTTTTGAATGCGTAAAATGTGTTTTTAATGGTATACATAATTTTTTAAACCGTTCATTGGAATATAGCTTATAATATACTGTTGGAAAGCTTATGAATATGAGCATCTTTTTCATGTAGACAGACGTTACAAATTGTTGTCGTTTGAGAGTAGTTTTAAAAATGGCAAAAACAACGTCTTTTTTGCTTGTTTTTTACATGTAATTGAAGGTCAGACGTCTCACACTAGAGATCTTGAACTTCACCGGTAGGAGCACGTGAACTTCTTGCAACAAACCTTTTAAGCTTTCAATTTTCTATTCTTATATTCTCATCTAAAACGCATTCCATGTAGTAGTTGAACTTCTCGCTGTTTTCACCTTAAACTTCTGTCACGTATTTTTGTTCAATCCGCCTCATCAGAAATTTTGAACTTTCCCACGCCGCGCACTTGAACTTCCGGCAACAAAACATTTTGAATTTTTATTCTTTTTTTCATACAAAATGCACAACCTGTAGTACGTGAACTTTTGGCAGCTATCAATTTGAACTCCTCTCTCTGTTATGTGAAAATATCTGAGTTTTTTTATAGATACTAGCACATATGCCCGTGCGTTGCAATGGGAAAAATTGATGTTTTGTGCAAGCATAATGTCCCACAGCACCAGATTCACTATGAAGAACATGATGCAACGCATCATCCTTCTACAAAATGAAAATAAAAATATGTTGCAATTTAGCCGTATTCACATTTTCTTTGCGGGGCATAATCTCCCACTAATTTCATTTAAGAACAATTTTTAATGACATTTAAGTATATAATCCTTTCATTAATTACCATGACGTCTCACCCGTTTAGTCGAGAATCAAATCCTTCCTTTTTCTAATTTAGTAGCCCCAACACATTGAAGCCTACCGATCCTTCCTTTTTCTAATTTAGTAGCCCCAACACATTGAAGCCTACAAATCCTTCCTTTTTCTAATTTAGTAGCCCCAACACATTGAAGCTTACATATCCTTCCTTTTAATTATCCACCTTTTTACCTCAAATCCTTCATGTAGAATTTGTTAAGACCACAATCTTTTTTTTAGTTATTCCACCGGTCTATCCATAATCCTTCCTTTAATTAGCCACATCCGTTTAAATATTATATTTAAGCCCGCAATGCTTCCTTTATTAGCTCATTCGCTTAATTAGCTCACCCTAAACATGATGACTGCCACTCATATATTTAGAGCGAGTTGAGATTAGTAAATGTGAAAGGCGCATAGGTTGTTGGTTGTTACATCAAAGAGCTATACAGGAGGTCCTGTGTTCAATTCCAACAATGTTGATTTATTTTAACCCAATTATTTTTCGTGGTCTCTATGAAAGCCCATAAAAGGCGCATCAACATACAAATACCTGTCCCAGATCGCTTAGCATGTCTAAACCAAACGAAAATGACTAAACCAAAGCAAGAATACCTATTCCCTTTAATAGTAGGTATAAATTGAACCACTCTACCTTTTTTATTTGAACTTCATTGTGTAATTTTTAGAAATGTGAAGATGGTTTTTTTTTGAGAAACATCAAACTTCTTCGTTATTTCAAATTGAACTTATTGGTTTTATTCTTTAATAACTAGAAAATTTGACTTATTTTTTCAAATAGATATCAAACAACTTCGCTTTTTTCAATTGAACTTCTTGGTTCTATTCATTAGTTAGGAGAAAATCTGAGTTTTTTATATACATTGAATTGCTCCTTTTTTAAAATTGAACTTCTTGGTTTAAATCTTTAGCATCGGGGGAAATTCCGAGATTTTTGTAAACATCAGACAACTTCATTTTTTGAATTAGGACTTCTTGGGTTATTCACTAGTAACGGGGAAAGTCCTAGTTATGTAATAAATATCGAACCACTCACTTTTTGGATATGAACTTCTAGATCTTTTTAAAAACATGGGCAAATCTACGTCTACAAACTTTTTGAATTGCTCGGTTTTTTAATTTGACCTTCTTGGTATTGGAATAAACATTTTCGACTTTTGTGTCTTAAAAATGCCCAAAATGACATTGTTTTTTTTTGGTTTTTGAACTTGCGAATCCTAGGTTTTAATATACTTTGAACTTCTATGCTTTTTTCAATCTGAACTTCACTTTTTTTAGTTAACAATTGTTTTTTATTTTTAAATAAACATCGAATTTCAACTTCAGCTTTTTTTGAACATGTAATCCTAGATTTTTTATTAAACATCAAACCACTTAGTTATTTTTAGTTTGAACTTCTAGTTTTTTACAAAACGAGAATATTCTTTTGTAACCTTTTTAGTTGTTCATTTTCTTTTAAATTGAACTTCTTCATTTTATTATTTACTGATGAGAAAAATTTTGAGTTTTTTTTATAACATTCGAACTTCTCTGTTATTGTAATTTGAACTTCTTATAAAAAATATGGTTTTGAAAATTTCAACTTCCTATAAACAAAAATAATTTGAATTTTCCGTATGCATCGAACTACTCCGTCATTTTGAATTTGAACTTCTCGATTTTATACCATCGTAGCAAGGAAAATCTGAGTTTTCTATAAATATTGTACTGGTCTTTTTTATAATTTGGACTTCTTAGATTTTTTTTCATAACGAAAAAATCCTAGGATTGAAATAAATATTGAGCCGGCCCCTTATTTTAATTTGTACTTCTAGAGTTTTTTATTTAGTAATGATGAAACCCGTTTTTGGTAAACTCAAATATCGAACAACCCCGTTATTTAAATTTGAACTTCTAGAGTTTTTATTTAAACATCGAACCGACGGTACGAAGTTCTCATTGGAGAAGTATTTTTTACTGTCAGAATACGTGGATGTGTCCCCTAAAAAAAGAATACGTGGATGTGTACTTTAAAAAGTCCATTTTATAATACACCCGTAAACGCCACACAACCACACCTACATAGATGAAAAGCCATGCATCGTTATTACTCATTTTCTTTGGTAAGAGAAAAAACATTTCACTTTAGGAATTTAGGCCTAACAATACCTAGAACAATCTAGCATTTGGTTGTCGCTTTTTGTATATAACCATGTACTTTTGGTCTCCGCCACATGTCAACTCTAAATCCGTATATTATTCTCCTACCAACGCTCTTGACCTCGTTTTCTCTCTCCATTTCTTTTCTGTGCTGACGTGGCATTAGGGTTGGCCCGCAGTCCTCCGTCACGTTGATGCTCGCCGTCCTCCTGCCCTCCGCCCCATTGTTGGACTTTAGTTAATCTTTAGTTAATTTTCAGTAAATGCAATCTGCAGTTAATTTTCTTCAATTTTTCTCCAAAGGTGTAGAATCTCGCCTGCGTCAAACCCTGTGTGTTGGGGCCAGCCATCGTGCAAGCTTGATAGTGGTTGAGGATGCCACGGACATCAGCTCGCTGCTCAGAGGAGCTGGTTGCTGCGGGCGGAGAGAAGGTTGGGAGGAACAAGACAGGAACCAGAGCCAATTTTTCTGCAAAGGAACACCGGCTGGAGCGCAAGGTAGGAGGATGCTGCTCTGCATTCCAAGCATGGATCCACGGGATGGAAATTTTGGGGAGGCATCGCTGGATTTGGGGCGGCGGCATGTCCCGTGGCTTGTTTTTGCAGGTGCCGTGATGAAGAGACCAGGGGGTGTTCGTGGATGAGCTCGCCGGCTAGGAGATAAGGAACGTGTACTAGGAAGAGGAGGAGTTGGAGGAAGGTGGGTCGCTCGCCGGATCCACATGGTGTTGACCGAATTTGTGTGAGGCAGAGCGCCGGAGTGGGATGGTGTGTAGAGGTGAAAGGCAGGGTGCTCGGGAGCAGGGAGGCAGGCGGCGGCATGGAACCCAGCGTCGCTGGGAAGACAGACGGGGCACCATCAAAAGACAGCAGGCAAGGTGGGGCGGCGGCAGGATGTAACATCCCAAATTTTCAATTTGGAATGTTATACACTAGATCATCATGCATATCATATTTTCTTGCATTTTGCCGATCCTAGAAATTTCACGCAACTCAAGGACCCTCAGAGAGAGTTGGAGATTTCGTCTTTTTCATATTTGAGTCTTCTCAAATTTCGAAAAGAGGATCATTGGTTTTGTCGGAGTTTTGTTTGCCCTTTTATTTGGATAGGGAAAATGCGCGTTTTCAAAATTTGCATTTTAGGCTTGGAGAGAAGTTCATTTTTTTCGACTCATTTTTAGGAGTCGGGGAAAATTTACTTCAGAAGTTTTGGAGTTCGTTTAGTTCTCTTCTCTGTTTTTTTTCTGCACGCGAAACCGTTTAAAAAAAATCCCGCGCGCCCCTGGGCCAAAGCCCCAGCCGGCCGGCCAGGAGGCCAGCACCGCGCCGCGCGAGCACCCAGGCCAGGAGCCGCCGCCGCTGCCTTTTGGAGTCCTAGTAGGACTTTGTCCTACTCCGTTTTTTTCTAGATCTTTCCTATTCCTACTCTTATTCCTTGATCCCTCCTCCAAGCAAACCCTCCCCCTCCCCAATATAAATACCCAAGCCCCCCCTCTAAATCCCACACCAAACCCCAAGCCACCACCGCGGCCTCACCCCGCGCCGCGCCTAGAGCCGCCGCCGCCCGCGCCCTGCGTCACGCGCCGCCGCCGCCCTTAGCCGCCGCCGCCGTAGTGCCCCGCCGCTGCCGCCCTTGCTCGCCGCCACCGGAGCCCCTCGCCGGAGACCTCACCGGAGGTACCGCGCCACGTCTCTTTTCTTTTCCTCGGATCGTTTTTCTTCTAAATCGTTCCGATTCTTTTTCTAAACCGTTCCGGTTTTCTAGATCGGGTTTTCGTTCGGTTTTCTTTTCCGAAACCCTAGATCGGATTTGTTTTTTTTTTACAATTTAGTTGCCTCGAGACCGTTCGCCGGACCGTTCCTCCTAACGAACGTGATCACCGGATTCTTCTAGGTTAACGAACGTCCGTTCATTTAACCGTTCTTTTTTCTTTTCGTCAGATTTATTCCGCGATCGCGATCTCAGATCCGATCTTCGTTCTAGTTTATCTTCTCGCTCGTTTATCGGAATCAGGTGATTCAAGCGCCTGGAGTTTCATTTCAAAACCACCGTTCCGACTAATCAACTTAAAAAAGTTTTGCTATGGTAAAATTTGACCTAGTTTCAACTTGCTAGAACCGAGTTGTTTTCTTCCGCCGTTTGTTTTCGGTTTCTTTGTTCGGTTCTTTCTCTCTTTGCAACCGGAGTTCTTAAGTTGAACTTTCTGGTTCGATCTCTTGTTCGAGTTTTACCTGTGCATTAGATGAGTACTTATTGTATGCTTGTTGTTTATCTGCGATAGATTACCCGGATTGCGCCGCCTGTTACTTCAAATCCCTAGGACTCGCGGATCATCAGCAAGGCAAGTAACACTTTGATCATACCTTTTCTACAACCCAGTTTTATTGCATTAGATCCATCCTCACACATTGCATGATTAGGATCTAATTAAATTGTGGGATGGGAAGTAGATGAGGTAGTACCTATTACCTGTTTATTATGAAACCTTTGGGAGTTACTTCTACGTTTGCTTGTTATGCCATGCTATGCTAGTAGACGTGGATTGGGTGAGTGATATCCATGACAGATGTGAGATTGATAATTTTAATGGTTTATCTAAGGTGGCAACTTAAACACACATCTGGGTGGATTGAGGCACCTGATGTCTATCAGGACTTGCCTGTTTTATTTTGGACCGCCACCCAGGCTCAAAGGGATCATAAGATCTTTCATGCTAAATACTTACGTGTGCAGCCACAAGCCATTATGGGCTCTGGCATAGTTGACTAAGTCGTGCGAACTCTTATAGGGGTAGACTAGCAGATGTAGGGGATGTAGGTGGTACGGTCTACTCCATCGTAAGGTGCTAGCGCTTCTGAAAGACTATGTCTCGGTCATCCGTTTCTCAAACACCAGTAGTGCAAGAAATCCAATGGAGGCGATCGAGTCTTGTGGGGAAAAGTGCGCAAACCTCTCCAGAGTGTAACAAACTAATCATGATTAGCCGTGTCCCCGGTTATGGACAATCTTGAGTATCTAGTAATTTAATATCATGTGAATCTCAACATGTTACTTCTAATTAATATTGTTGGGTTATTAATGACTACTTTTAATTGGGATTGAGAATGCTGTCAACCATTCTCAATGTTTAACAACCACCATGATAGTTAAATAAATTTATTCCTTTGCAGTAGGGAAAAATTGGCTTTACACAAAACAGTAACCATAGAGCTTTCCACCAGCCAAATATGCATATAGTATAGCTGTTTCATTCTCTATGTGTTACCTTGCCAGCATATTCCATGTGCTGACCCGTTCCGGGCTGCAACATTAATGTTGCAGACTTTTCAGACGACAATTAAGGTGCTTTTAGGTCGTGGTTCTATACTCAGTGATGCCGTTGGAGTTGATGGACCCATTTATCTTCCAAGTCTTCCGCTGTTATCGACACTAGATGGCCTTAAGCCATATTATTGTAATAAGTTCTCATTTGAGACATCGTTGTAATAAGTGTGTGATTGCCACTCTGCTATAAATCCTTCGATGTACTATGTGGTGTCAGCATTACTGATCCAGGGATGACACCGGAGCACAGTAGACTTGATCCATTCGGGTCTGGTCGCTACAGAGATGGTATCAGAGCACACGCTGACTGTAGGACACGACCACTAAGTTAAAGACCTAGATCACTATTCTCTCCTCATTTTCTAACTCCTCATCTTTTCTACACTTTAGGATGAAGGACGCGAAGATTAAGTACGCTCAACCGGATGAAGGCACACCTTTTGGATTTCACTTGAAGGAAGTCACCAAGTACCTAAACATTGGATTACCAAGCTTCACAAGAACCTTCAACGCCACTCTGCCTGAAGAGGAGCGCTGGAAGATTCAAGCTCACGTTCCGGGAAGGACATTCGCGCCAATCATAAAGCCCATAGATAGTGTTTTCAATGCACCAACTTGGAGTCTAGGAAAGAGCATGGCAGCCCACATCACCATAGGACGCATTGGAGAAGTTTATCAAGAAGACCTCAAGGATACTATCTACCAGATTTGTGGACGCCGAGATGAACAATGGGAGTTAGTCACCACCAAGAAGGATAGGTCCATTGCAGCATTCATCCAGGAGTTAAACCAGCACATTCGACGCCACGAGAAGCAGATGTGCAATGATATGATGGAGTTGAAGAATGCGAAGGCAAGGATCATCGAGCTAGAAGGAGAACTGAAGGCTACACGCAAGGACTACATGGACGAGATTGTAGCTCTAGAAAGACACAACGTCGATCTTAAGCAAGAGATTGAAGAACTCAAGAGGGAGTTAGCCTCCAGGAAGGAAGACATGTACGTCGCATGTTCAGACAACTACATCATCATCGACGACACCGATTCGGATCCAAGTGAACCCGACTTTGAAGACGAAGCTGGAGCGGACATCATGGAGTCTTCCACCGGTTCAAATTTCTAGATGACCACCAAATATTCGTAGTATTTCCCCCCATGTAAACACTATAGTTCGAGCACTTTTGCGATAGCTAGATCGATTGTATGCCCTTGTTTGATTGAATGAAGTGATTTATGTGCATTGGGGTAGTGTTTTCTCTTTAGACCTCATTCTATTCTTATATCTCTTCTCTTCTAAACCCTCAGATGCCTCCGAGACGTGACAATGGATTTCCACCGGAGCTCACTCAATTGATCCAGCACCAGAATCAATTGATGCAGATGTTAGTTCAGAATCAGCAGAATAACAACAACAACCCACCACCACCACCACCACCTGTTAACCACTTAGCCCGTTTCCTTAGGCTAAATCCGCTGGTGTTTTCTAGTAGCACCGAGCCGATAGTAGCAGACGATTGGCTCCGCAAGATAGGAAGGGAGTTGACCACTGCAGGATGCACAGATGGTGAGAAAGTGAAGTTTGCCGCCCATCAGTTAGAAGGACCCGCGGCAGCATGGTGGGAGAATTTCACAGCCACTTCCCTAGTTGACACTGTCACATGGGATCAGTTCCAGCAAGCTTTCCGCACTGCACATGTTTCAGCAGGAGCTATGGCCATGAAGAAGCGTGAGTTTCGCAACTTACGCCAAGGAGGAAGGACAGTTGGCCAGTATGTTGACGACTTTAGCAAGTTAGCACGTTATGCCCCAGATGATGTTGCTACGGATGCAGCTAAGCAGGAGAAGTTTCTGGAAGGATTAAATGATGAGCTAAGCATGCAGTTGATGGTAGCAAGTTTCAGAAACTACCAGGAGTTGGTAGATCGTGCCATCATGATTGAAGGGAAGCAACAGCAGATTGAGAACCGCAAGAGGAAGTATGGACAGGGGAAGTATAACTCTGGAGCCCAGCAGAAGCCCCATTTTACCCCTAAATCGGGATTTCAGTTTCAGCATACCCATGGAGGAGGTAGTTCGCACAACCACAATGGCCACAAGAATGGTAATGGGAATGGAGGAAGTAACAGCCAGAACCGGACCACCCCATCAACCCCATCCAAGAGAGACCTGAGTCAAGTCACCTGTTTCAAGTGTTCCCAGACCGGACATTATGCCAATGAATGTCCTGAAGGCCAGAATGGAAATGGCAATGGGAGCTCAGGGAAGAAGCCAAACCCTTTCAATAGGGGACAGGTGAACCACGTTAACGTGGAGGAGGTTGAAGATCAGCCTGATGCAGTGATCGGTAAGTTTTTGGTTAAGTCATTTACCGCACTCGTTCTTTTCGATACTGGTGCATCGCATTCATACATATCAAGGGGATTTGTGGATAAATATAACCTGCCAACCCAAGCCCTTAGGTCACCCATGTTAGTAAGCTCACCAGGAGCGGAGTTTATGGCTAGACGATGGTGTGATCGGTTACCATTAAGGATTGGTAACTATGTTTTTCCCTCAGACCTAATAATATTTGGAATCTCAAGGATTGGATGTGATATTAGGCATGGATTGGTTGTCGATGTATGGAGGAAACATCGATTGTGCTAGTAAGTCAATTTTGCTTACCACGCCAGAAGGAAGAAGGATCAAGTATGTATCCCGGCATGTGCCAAATAGGACACAAGTAAATTGCCTAACAGGAGTAGTGCAGGAGGAAGTACCAGTGGTAAAGGATTTTCCTGATGTATTTCCGGAAGAGTTGCCAGGCATGCCACCGGATAGGGACATTGAGTTTCTGATTGAGTTATTGCCAGGTACAGGCCCAATATCAAAGAGACTGTACAGGATGCCTGCAAAGGATTTGGTAGAAATTAAGAATCAGATTAAGGAGTTGTTGGAGAAAGGTTACATTCGCCCAAGTTCTTTGCCTTGGGGATCACCCGTACTTCTAGTGGAGAAGAAGGATGGATCATTACGGATGGTTGTTGATTATCGAGGATTGAATGAAGTAACCATCAAGAACAAGTACCCACTGCCAATGATAAATGATCTGTTTGATCGTTTGCAAGGAGCTAAAGTGTTTTCCAAGATCGATTTGTGATCAGGGTACCACCAGTTGAAGATTCGAGAGCAGGACATACCCAAGACAGCATTCACCACAAGATACGGATTGTACGAGTATACCGTTATGTCATTTGGATTGACTAACGCACCTGCTTATTTTATGAACCTGATGAACAAAGTGTTTATGGAGTTTTTGGATAAGTTCGTCGTAGTGTTCATTGATGATATCCTGGTTTACTCGAAGAATGAAGAAGAGCATAAGGAACATTTGCGTTTGGTTTTGGAGAAACTAAGGGAACATCAGCTATATGCCAAATTCAGCAAATGCGAGTTTTGGTTGAAGGAAGTAGGATTCCTCGGACACGTTATATCTGGAGAAGGGATAGCAGTTGACCCCGCAAAGGTTGAGACCGTAACCGAATGGGAAGCACCAACGACAGTTGGAGAGATCCGGAGTTTTCTTGGACTCGCAGGATACTACCGGAGATTCATTGAGAACTTTTCAAAGATTGCAAAGCCTATGACGGAGTTGTTGAAGAAGGATACCAAGTTCAATTGGACTGAGGAGTGTGAGGCTAGTTTCCAGGAGTTGAAGAAACGTTTGGTTACCTCACCAGTGTTGATTTTGCCAGATCAGACCAAGGATTATGAGGTGTATTGTGACGCTTCACGTTGAGGACTTGGAGCAGTGCTTATGCAGGAAGGAAGAGTTGTTTCGTATGCTTCACGACAACTGAAGCCTCATGAGTTGAATTATGCCACACATGATTTGGAGTTAGCAGCCGTAGTGCATGCATTGAAGACGTGGAAACATTTCCTCATTGGAAATCATTGTGAGGTGTACACGGATCACAAGAGTTTGAAGTACATTTTCATGCAGAAGGAGTTGAATCTCAGACAAAGGAGATGGTTGGAGCTCATCAAGGATTATGATATGAGATTGAGTTACCATCCCGGTAAAGCTAATGTAGTAGCTGACGCATTGAGCCGTAAGAGCCATGTCAATACGATAATGACGGGAAGTATACCAAAGGAGTTAGCAAAAAACCTTCGTGAACTAAGTTTAGAGATAGTTCCGAAAGGCTATGTAGCAGCATTGGAGATTCAGTCAGCATTGATGGATAAAATCAGAGAGGCTCAGAAATCTGACAAGGAAATTGCTTCTATAAAGGAGAAAATAAGTAAAGGAAAAGCAAAGGGATTTCGTGAGGATGAGCACGATACCCTATGGTTTGAGGGCCGTGTTTACGTGCCAAATGACCCAGAGATCAGGAAGTTGATTTTGCAAGAGGCACACGATTCACCATATTCGATTCACCCAGGAAATACCAAGATGTATTTGGATTTGAAGGAGACATTCTGGTGGACCGGAATGAAGAAGGATATTGCAGCCTATGTAGCAGTTTGTGACGTATGTCATAGAGTGAAGGCAGAGCATTAGAAGCCAGTCGGATTTTTGCAACCATTGCCAATACCTGAATGGAAGTGGGATAAGATAGGCATGGATTTTATCACAGGACTACCCAGGACGAAAGCAGGTTATGACTCGATATGGGTAGTAGTTGATCGTTTGACGAAGGTAGCACATTTCATTCCAGTTAAGACCACTTACACCAGTGCTAAGTTGGCAAAGATATACATGACTAGGATCATTGGTTTGCATGGAGTTCCGAGGAGTATTGTATCAGACAGAGGAACCCAATTTACCTCAAAGTTTTGGAATCAGTTGCATGAAACTTTGGGAACCAGACTAGAGTTCAGCACCGCTTTTCATCCGCAGACAGATGGAGAGACCGAGAGAGTCAATCAGATTTTGGAAGATATGCTGAGAGCTTGTGCACTAGATTATGGATCTAGTTGGGACGATAACTTGCCGTATGCGGAGTTTTCATACAACAATAGCTACCAAACCAGTTTGAAGATGGCACCTTTCGAAGCTTTGTACGGAAGGAGGTGCAGGACACCGTTGTCATGGGACGAAGTTGGAGACCGTCAGTTGTTTGGACCAGATTTGATTAAAGAGTCTAAACAGAAGGTGAAGTTGATTCGCGATAGGCTCAAGGTAGCCCAGTCCAGGCAGAAGAGCTACGCAGATTCTAAACGCAAGGAGACAGTTTACGAAACCGGAGACAGAGTTTATCTCCGAGTATCCCCACTTCGAGGAGTTAAACGCTTTGGAGTTAAGGGAAAATTAGCACCGCGTTTCGTTGGACCATATAAGATCTTGCAACGCATGGGAGAAGTCGCTTATAAGTTGGAATTACCAGAGGGACTATCAGGAGTTCATGACGTATTCCATGTTTCTCAGCTGAAGAAATGTCACGCCGAGATGGCGGAGGTACCTCTAAGAGATACAGTGCCGCTTGAAGCAATTCAGTTGAAGGACGACTTAACGTATGAAGAGAAACCAGTCAAGATTCTCGAGTTTGCCAGCAGAGTTACCCGTAGCAAGGTTATCAAGTTTTGCAAAGTTCAGTGGAACCACCACTCAGAGGATGAAGCCACCTGGGAGAGAGAAGAAGATTTGCTCAAGGACCACCCTCACCTATTTTCTAGCCAACCCGAATCTCGAGGGCGAGATTCATTTTAAGGGGGGTAGGTTTGTAATATCCCAAATTTTCAATTTGGAATGTTATACACTAGATCATCATGCATATCATATTTTCTTGCATTTTGCCGATCCTAGAAATTTCACGCAACTCAAGGACCCTCGGAGAGAGTTGGAGATTTCGTCTTTTTCATATTTGAGTCTTCTCAAATTTCGAAAAGAGGATCATTGGTTTTGTCGGAGTTTTGTTTGCCCTTTTATTTGGATAGGGAAAAATGCGCGTTTTCAAAATTTGCATTTTAGGCCCGGAGAAAAGTTCATTTTGTTCGACTCATTTTTAGGAGTCGGGGAAAATTCACTTTAGAAGTTTTGGAGTTCGTTTACTTCTCTTCTCTGTTTTTTTTTCTGCGCGCAAAACCGTTTAAAAAAAATCCCGCGCGCCCCTGGGCCAAAGGTCCAGCCGGCCGGCCAGGAGGCCAGCGCCGCGCCGCGCGAGCACCCATGCCAGGAGCCGCCGCCGCTGCCTTTTGGAGTCCTAGTATGACTTTGTCCTACTCCGTTTTTTTCTAGATGTTTCCTATTCCTACCCTTATTCCTTGATCCCTCCTCCAGGCAAACCCTCCCCTCCCCAATATAAATACCCAAGCCCCCCCTCTAAATCCCACACCAAACCCCAAGCGACCACCGCGCCCTCACCCCGCGCCGCGCCTAGAGCCGCCGCCGCCCTTAGCCGCCGCCGCCGCCCTAGTGCCCTGCCGCCGCCCTTGCTTGCCGCCGCCGGAGCCCCTCGCCGGAGGTACCGCGCCACGTCTCTTTTCTTTTCCTCGGATCGTTTTTCTTCTAAATCATTCCGATTCTTTTTCTAAACCGTTCCGGTTTTCTAGATTGGTTTTTCGTTCGGTTTTCTTTTCTGAAACCCTAGATCAGATTCATTTTCTTTTCCGATTTAGTTGCCTCGAGACCGTTCGCCGGACCGTTCGTCCTAACGAACGTGATCACTGGATTCTTCTAGGTTAACGAGCGTCCGTTCGTTTAACCGTTCTTTTTTCTTTTCGTCGGATTTATTCCGCGATCGCGATGTCAGATCCGATCTTCGTTCTAGTTTATCTTCTCGCTCGTTTATCGGAATCAGGTGATTCAAGCGCCTGGAGTTTCGTTTCGAAACCGCCGTTCCGACTAATCAACTTAAACAAGTTTTGCTATGGTAAAATTTGACCTAGTTTCAACTTGCTAGAACCGAGTTGTTTTCTTCTGCCGTTTGTTTTCGGTTTCTTTGTTCGGTTCTTTCTCTCTTTGCAACCGGAGTTCTTAAGTTGAACTTTCTGGTTCGATCTCTTGTTCGAGTTTTACCTATGCATTAGATGAGTACTTATTGTATGCTTGTTGTTTGTCTACGATAGATTACCCGGATTGCGCCGCCTGTTACTTCGAATCCCTAGGACTCGCGGATCATCAGCAAGGCAAGTAACACTTTGATCATACCTTTTCTACAACCCAGTTTTATTGCATTAGATCCATCCTCAAACATTGCATGATTAGGATCTAATTAAATTGTGGGATGGGAAGTAGATGAGGTAGTACCTATTACCTGTTTATTATGAAACCTTTGGGAGTTACTTCTACGTTTGCTTATTATGCCATGCTATGCTAGTAGACGTGGATTGGGTGAGTGATATCCATGACAGATGTGAGATTGATAATTTTAATGGTTTATCTAAGGTGGCAACTTAAACACACATCTGGGTGGACTGAGGCACCTGATGTCTATCAGGACTTGCCTCTTTTATTTTGGACCGCCACCCAGGCTCAAAGGGATCATAAGATCTTTCATGCTAAATACTTACGTGTGCAGCCACAAGCCATTATGGGCTCTGGCATAGTTGACTAAGTCGTGCGAACTCTTATAGGGGTAGACTAGCAGATGTAGGGGATGTAGGTGGTACGGTCTACTCCATCGTAAGGTGCTAGCGCTTCTAAAAGACTATGTCTCGGTCATCCGTTTCTCAAACACCAGTAGTGCGAGAAATCCAACGGAGGCGATCGAGTCTTGTGGGGAAAAGTGCGCAAACCTCTGCAGAGTGTAACAAACTAATCATGATTAGCCGTGTCCCCGGTTATGGACAATCTTGAATATCTAGTAATTTAATATCATGTGAATCTCAACATGTTACTTCTAATTAATATTGTTGGGTTATTAATGACTACTTTTAATTGGGATTGAGAATGCTGTCAACCATTCTCAATGTTTAACAACCACCATGATAGTTAAATAAATTTATTCCTTTGCAGTAGGGAAAAATTGGCTTTACGCAAAACAGTAACCATAGAGCTTTCCACCAGCCAAATATGCATATAGTATAGCTGTTTCATTCCATCATTCTCTATGTGTTACCTTGCCAGCATATTCCATGTGCTGACCCATTCCGGGCTGCAACGTTAATGTTGCAGACTTTTCAGACGACGATTAAGGTGCTTTTAGGCCGTGGTTCTATACTCAGTGATGCCGTTGGAGTTGATGGACCCATTTATCTTCCAAGTCTTCCGCTGTTATCGACACTAGATGGCCTTAAGCCATATTATTGTAATAAGTTCTCTTTTGAGACATCGTTGTAATAAGTGTGTGATTGCCACTCTGCTATAAATCCTTCGATGTACCGTGTGGTGTCAGCATTACTGATCCAGGGATGACACCGGAGTACAGTAGACTTGATCCATTCGGGTCTGGTCGCTACACGGGAAGAAGTCCGGATCCATGCTGGGACGCGGCGCTCGTGTACTGGGAGGGGTGCAGTGTTCATGAACTACCGAACAGCCCAAAAAAAACACCCCACACCTGGTCAACCTCCCACCCCGACCCCCACGGTTCCCACCTTCTCGCATCCCCACCGTCGCCCCGCCCACAACCGGTGATGCCGCCCTCGCCCCCCAAGCCGACGCCGCCTCCCCAGATCCACCGCCACCATGCGGTGGCCAGCTCCCCCTGCCACCATGCTGCGGCCAACTCCCCCGCCAGGGATCCTCTGGGGATGGCGGCGGCCCGATCCCCTGCCACGGGCAACCACCTCCCGCCCCGCCCTCCATTATGGCGGCTGCCGGCGGCCTTCCATCGATGCTGGTGCTACCCCCTCACCTGGATCTGCCACCCCCCGCACGCCCGGGTCCGGTCGCCGCGTCGCCTCGCGCCTGGGTCCTACCGTCATGCTGCACCCACCCCTCGATCTGGCCGCCGTCAGCCCCTCATACTTATTCTATTCCGTGATCCAAATAACTATTCTAATCTTGGGATTAGAATAGTGCTGTCCTAGAAAGTCTATTTGAGACCCAGGGTGAAGAATAAGTAATTCTTCTCCCTGGTCGGTTCATCGAGTCAGACGTTTTGCACAACCAAGCCAGGTCACCATCCCAACTCCGTAAAATTATATTGCCGGTGAAGTAATTGTACCTTTACGCTATTGACTCACGGATAGTCTAAGGATCCATCCCACATTCCCACTCCCCACATCCTTCCCTAATCAACATCAGGCAGTTTAGAGTCAGCCTCGATGGTGAGCAGCACGATGTGGGCGGCCGACGTGTAGACGACGGAGAGAGGTGCTTATTGGCTTTCTTAGGGGCAAGTCCTTGATAGCAAGTTTCCACTCTGTCACCTAGGTGAGTCCCCGTCTTCCTCCTCCGCCGTCGTCTGCACCGGCAGGACCCCCCTCGTAATCGTAATGGCCTTCCTCGCCTGCCTCGCCTGGTTGTACGTCGCCTGCCGGTATGCTCGCGCCCTCCCTCTCCTCCCCAGATCTCTCCTCCACTCAGCAGCTCTGATCTCGCCTCGATTCGTTCACAGGCTATGTCAGGACACGCAGACCCGGGCGACCTTCTCCGGTTAGGCTCTCCGGCCTCCTCGAGAAGAGCAGCAGTAATGTGTCGATCTCTCAATCCCCCTCCCTGCCCACCTCTCGTTTTTCTCGATTTTTCCTGACGGCGGCACTTGATTGCAGCTCCCCAAGGAGATCTTGGTGGACGACAAGCTGAGGGACCTGGGATGCACGTAATTTATTGGTTCCTTTCTGGTGTGACTTGTTTTTCTGGTTTGTTGATTTGAAATGGCTTGTTTGGTGTTGGAGGATGGAGGGATTGAGAGGAAGATCGCCGAGGTAGAGATGGACATTGCCAAGGCGGAGAGCGAAGGGTACTTGTGGGGGAATGAGGCTGGTGCTGGTACCGAGGGTTCCAACAGAAAGAAGTTCCTTGCCGTCATTTGCGTTTACACTAGCTTTGTCTCACATAAGAAACACCACCCGAGCACCTCTCCGTGTGCCGTCATGTTTACATCTTGAATATTTTTCTTGATTCAGCATAAAAAACTGTTTAACTCATTCTTTTGTGTTGACATACACTGACATTAAGGATTGAACTCGCGATGGTAATGATGAGTCTGCAAGGTCAAGGTCATATAGTGTAACTATCAAATCACAGAAAGGAGAGGAGAAGCTGAGCTCCGCCCTTTTTTCTGTCCAGGAGAGAAGGTTATTTTTTCTTTTTGATTGAAACCTACACCTTGTATTAGGTCTGGAGGAAATTGTTCTCTGCGTCTATAGTTGTTGTATCATAGTACTCCGTAGTGTACTGCCAGTACCATGGCACACCAATTGTTTGGACAAATCAAAAGGCAAGCTAAAGGTCAATTAGATAAATGCTGTTGTACTCCCACATCTCACATCTCATTTACTACCTTGTATCAGCATTACTTGAAACACATTTATGCAGTCATGCATCTCACCTTGATTTTTTTTCGTCTGAATTTTGCTTGTATTGGAACTATATACATCATTGTCTAACTTGTTATGCTCGCTGGTTGAATTCTTAGCATTTGAATCGTCCTCAAAGGAGAAACAGGCCATTAGCTAGTACCATAATGACAAGATAGCTTGGCCATGACTCTATCAACTTGCCTAGGTCCAAGTCCAACCCTCACAAGCTTCTTCATCTGTACAAACATCAATCTTGGGAGCATTAGTTGAAGATCCGGTGTTCTACAGTCTAGAAAAAAGATGAAGAAGTCATTGCCACTACTCCTATGAGAATATTCAGTCAAAGAAGAAAACTTCTTGTTTTGGCTGCTGGTTAATTGCAACTGACTTTATCAACATGTTAATGTCATAAATGTTATTGCTCCCCTACTTAGTTGCGAGTGTTTTTTTTTTCTGTTTTTTAAAAAGAGACTAGCATTTACACATCTATGTTATACACATCTGTGCCAGTGTCTCCTTGTCAATGCATTTTTAATTAACAATGTCTGTTATGAATGCATCCCTTAGTTGGAGCATCCATGTTCAATATTAGTTCAAAATTATAAGTTCATAAAAAGCATGAGCATGCCTAATCACTTCAAATTCTTTGGAACAAATGCACAACCTCGGAATCAATCTCAAGTTCCAACTCATTGCCCCCCTATCAAAATTAAGCCTACTGTCAAAATAAATAAGAAAGAGACTACTCCATGTCGGGGAAACGACACCTGCGGGATCACGAGGAATCCCTTTTTGCTATGGTTGGCGGGCGCGGGACCATGGAAAGAGCGGGATTGAGAGATTAACTCGGGGGGATTATCCAGGTTCGGGCGCAAGTGATGCGTAAAACCCTACTCCTGCTGGTTTCTGTTTATCTGGTGTTCTTGGACTAGCGACAAGGCGTGTAGGGTCCAAAAAATCCGAATCCTCCCTCAGTATGCCGCGGGCCTCCTTTTATAGTCAAAGTGGTTGCCACAGTGGCACACGGGAGGTGGAAAGCTATACAGTAGTCAAGTTTATCTCCTGGCACCGTAGGACAAACACATTTAATGCGCTGTCGACGTGCCCTTCTTGCTTTATCGGGGACGGCAAGGAAGCTCGTCCCAGCTATCACCGCTTCACCTGGCTTTGACGCGCGTCCGAACTGATGAGGCGTGTAGCGCCACGCTAGCTGGCTGCTGAGTTGGTGCGGTGGCAGAGTCTTCGCGAAGATCTGCATGCTACCATGCAGGTGCTTGCTGAGTCAGCCTAGAGGCCGCACATCGCCACGCAGGCGCCTGCCTAGCTAGTGGGCTGGCAGATGCATGGGAACGGCGGTGGAGTCTTGGCAGATGTGGTCCTGGCTGTGGCCCCGAGGATGTTTTCGGCAAGAGTCTTGTCGGGGCCCCGACAAGGGTCTTGCCAGGGGTCTCATGGGAATCCTTGGCAAGGATCTTGCCGAGGATCGTCATCTTCTGGTCATCATCTAGTCTTGTGTGCTTCTGATCTCCACAAAGATTTGCATTCCACCATGGAGGTGCCTCCTGAGCCTCGGTTCCAAAGTGGTTGATGGTGTTGGAACTCTTGGGCTCAAGCGGGGGGGGGGGGGGGGGGGGCTCTGCTGGTGTTGGCCAAGTTGCCCCGGCAAGGTTCTTGCCGGGGCTGTGGAGGTTGCCCCGGCAAGGGCCTTGCCGGGGGAGCTCACCTGGCCCTTCTGCTCTTCGTGTTTCTGGCTTGGCATTCCTCTGGTTGTCTTGTGGCTTCGCTTTCTTCCTCTGCCCCGTTAGGTGTGGCCGCAGGTGCGGCTCCAACTACCCGCGCACAAGTAAAGGGGTACAAAATAAGACCCCTCCTTTTGTGCACCGACAGGAGCCCCCGGGCCCGGGCCATACATAAGCGCGCCGCATTGTTGGGCTAGGCCCAAAATGGCGCGCGGGCATGCGGGGCCGAGTTGTACTACTGTAATTCCCTCGCCCGTCGCACTTCCCCATGACCCGCGTTGAATGCGACATGGGGGTCGTGCGTGACGTGCGGGTCATGCGTTGGGCGGTTGCTGACCTCATGCGTCACATCGTGGTAAATGGTAAAGGGGTGGCCCACGCCTTCCCCATAAAAGGGAGGAAAACGTGGGGATGCGGCTCATTTAATAGGTGGACTCGGGTCGCGGCCTTCAAGGTGCCCGCGCCCCACGATCATGGGGTGGAATGCGGTCGCTTTAGTCGTCCTCTTGATTCCGGTTCGCTTGCCACATGTCCTTCATGCCCCGAGGAGGGTAGGTGGTGGACACGGAGGGCACATTCCATAATGTGGAGGCGGGAAACTGGGTCATCGCTGAATGGAGCACCGGGTCGGTCCTGATTCCCTGCGCCCCTTGGCGGCTGGATTGGTCGAGCGGGGCGGCTGAGCCTTGGCCCCGCCCCTTTATGATAAGAAGGGGAGGGGGACGGCGTCCTCCGATCCTTCAGCGCTCATCTCCTCCGCCTCGACTCCTTTCTTCCCTTCATCATGGCGAGAGGGCGTGCTGGTGCTTGATGACCCACAAGTATAGGGGATCTATCGTAGTCCTTTCGATAAGTAAGAGTGTCAAACCCAACGAGGAGCAGAAGGAAATGATAAGCGGTTTCTAGCAAGGTATTCTCTGCAAGTATTGAAATAAGTGGTAACAGATAGTTTTGTGATAGGATAATTTGTAATGAGCAACAAGTAATAAAAGAAAATAAGGTGCAACAAGGTGGACCAATCCTTTTTGTGGCAAAGGACAAGCCTGGACAAACTCTTATAAGATGTGAAGCGCTCCCGAGGACACATGGGAATATCGTCAAGCTAGTTTTCATCACGTTCATATGATTCGTGTTTGGTACTTTGATAATTTGGTATGTGGGTGGACCGGTGCTTGGGTACTGCCCTTACTTGGACAAGCATCCCACTTATGATTAACCTCTATTGCAAGCATCCGCAACTACAACAAAAGTATTAAGGTAAACCTAACCATAGCATGAAACATATGGATCCAAATTAGCCCCTTACGAAGCAACGCATAAACTAGGGTTTAAGCTTCTATCACTCTAGCAACCCATCATCTACTTATTACTTCCCAATGCCTTCCTCTAGGCCCAAATAATGGTGAAGTGTCATGTAGTCGACGTTCACATAACACCACTAGAGGAGAGACAACATACATCTCATCAAAATATCGAACGAATACCAAATTCACATGACTACTAATAGCAAGACTTCTCCCATGTCCTCGGGAACAAAAGTAACTACTCACAAAGCATAAACATGTTCATAACCAGAGGGGTATTAATATGCATATAGGATCTGAACATATGATCTTCCACCAATTAAACCAACTAGCATCAACTACAAGGAGTAATTAACACTACTAGCAACCTACTAGCACCCATCCCGGACTTGGAGACAAGAATTGGATACAAAGGTTGAACTAGGGTTTTGAGATGAGATGGTGCTGATGAAGATGATGATGGAGATTGCCCTCTCCTGATGAGAGGAGCGTTGATGATGACGATGGCGATGATTTCCCCCTCCGGGAGGGAAGTTTCCCCGGCAGAACAGCTTCGCTAGAGCCCTAGATTGGTTCCGCCTCGTGGCGGCGGAGTTTCGTCCGAGAAGATGGCTTATGATTTTCCCCATAGAAAGACTCCATATAGCAGAAGATGGTCACCGGAGGGCCACCAAGGGGCCCACGAGGTCGGGGCGCGCCCTGGGGGGTAGGGCGCCCCCCCACCCTCGTGGGCAGGGTGTGGCCCCCCTGGTGAAGTTTTTCCTTTAAGTATTTTTCATATATTTGGAAAACTTCTTCCGTGAAGTTTCAGGACTTTTGGAGTTGTGCAGAATAGGTCTCTAATATTTGGTCCTTTTCCAGCCCAGAATCCTAGTTGCCGGCATTCTCCCTCTTTATGTAAACCTTGTAAAATAAGAGAGAATTGGCATACGTATTGTGACATAATGTGTAATAACAGCCCATAATGCAATAAATATCGATATAAAAGCATGATGCAAAATGGACGTATCAACTCCCCCAAGCTTAGACCTCGCTTGTCCTCAAGCGAAAAGCCGAAATCGAAAAATATGTCCACATGTTTAGAGATAGAGGTGTCGATAAAAATAAAATACGGACATGAGGGCATCATGATCATTCTTAGAACAACAACTTATATAATTCTTGTCATATAATCTCTATTGCTAGAGTAATAATTCAATCACAATATCAAGTATGAATCGTAAACTTCATTGAAAACTAACAAACTACAATCTCGGTCATTGAAGAAATTGCAATTTATCATGACATAGGAAAGAGTCAATGTATAAGAGCTTTTCAGCAAGTCCACATACTCAACTATCATATAATCTTCCACAATTGGTGACACTCACACAATACTTATGGGTATGGAGTTTTAATCGGACACAGAGAAAGATAGGGGCTTATAGTTTTGCCTCCCAACATTTTACCTCAAGGGTAATGTCAATAGTAATAGTTCATGAAAACTCACATCCAATTAGCCATATATACCAGGATCTTTCCAACATATTGTTCTTGCCAAAGGATAAAGTGTAAAAAGGAAGGGTGAAAATCACCATGACTCTTATGCAAGGTAGGAGATAAAAGTAAAAGATAGGCCCTTCGCAGAGGGAAGCAGAGGTTGTCATGCACTTTTATGGTTGGATGCACAAAATCTTAATGCGAAAGAACATCACTTTATATTGCCCCTTGTGTTATGGACCTTTATTATGCAGTCTGTCGCTTTTATTACTTCCATATCACATGATCGTATAAAGCTTATTTCCTCCACACCAATCAATCATACATATTTAGAGAGCAATTTTTTATTGCTTGCACCGATGACAACTTACTTGATGGATCTTACTCAATCCATAGGTAGATATGGTGGACTCTTATGGCAAGACTGGTTTAAGGGTGTTTGGAAGCACAAGTAGTATCTCTACTTGGTGCAATGAATTTGGCTAGCATGAGGGGGAAAGGCAAGCTCATCATGTTGGAAGATCCAAGACAATATAATTTATCTCAGATGTAAGAAAACATAACCCATTACGTTGTCTTCCTTATCCAATGTCAACTCTTTAGCATGTCATATTTTAATGAGTGCTCACAATCATAAAAGATGTCCAAGATAGTATATTTATATGTGAAGACATCTCTTTCTTTATTACTTCCTATTAATTGCAACGATGACCAAAACTGTGTTTGTCAACCCTCAACAACTTTTATTCATCATACTCTTTCTATGTGAGCTCATTACTCTCCATAAGATTCACATGATCTCTTTGTTTCTTTTTATTTCTTTCTCTTTTCTTTTATTCACTTAGGATCATGGAAAAATAATCAAGCCCTTGACTCAACACTAATCTTTATTATATAGCTCACAGACTCGATTACATAGAAGGATAATAAAGCAAAACTCACAACTAGATCAAACTAAGAACTTTTATTCTACTAGATCAAGATATTACCAAAAGGATCGAACTAAGAAAAACAATGAAGATAAAAGTGATGGTGATATGTTACCGGGGCACTCCCCCAAGCTTGGCAGTTGCCAAGTGGAGTGCCCATACCACATACTCAATTCTTCTTTGTTGGTGAAGAAGGTGGAGTTGCCGATGATGGATAGTCGCACATCGAGCGTAGGAGGTCTTCTAACTTGCGGATAATGCCCTTGAGTGTGATGATATGCTCCTTCAACAAAATATTTTCACGTGTGAGATACTTATTTTGTATACGAGCTAACTCAATCATCTTGAAAGCTTCGATTTCTGTTGGGGTAAGAGGATTGGGATCCAGTTGAAGGGTGTCTTCTATTGCCAGAACTTGGTCCTCCATGGCCTTCTTGATCCCTTCATCCTTGTTGATATCCATAGGTTCTTCTCTCTCCAGCTCTGTCTTCATTAGCCAAGCATCGTTGCCCTCATGGTTGGAGGAGGAGGGAGACGACATAGTGCCTGGCCTTGACAACCCTGACAGAAAACAGCTCAAAACAAAGACAGGAGATTTTTGCGTGATACGGGAGTCAAAACCCCCGGGAGATTATATAATGAATTTTTACCGACCAAAATACGTGTCATGTACGAAAACGGAGTCTGTAGAGCACACGAGGTGCCCACAAGGTAGGGGGGGGGGCGCTCAGTAGGGTAGGGCGCGCCCTCCACCCTCATGGAGCCCTCGTGTCCTTTCCGGACTGCTGCTTATTTTTCTATTTTTCTATATATTCCAAAGTGGAGAAATATTGCCTTAAAAACTGTTTTGGAGTCGGTTTACTTACCGTACCACATACCTATTCCTTTTCGGTGTCTGAAATGTTCTGGAAAGTGTCCCTTATGTATTCCTCCAGGGTTACGATTTCAATAACATTGGTTTCAACATTTATGGGATTACCTGAGATATGGTGTTTGACTCTTTGACCGTTCACCACCTTCGGATTTGTGCCTTCGAAGTTGTTGATTTTTATGGCATCGGAATGGTAGACCTCCTCAATAACGTAAGGACCTTCCCATTTAGAGAGAAGTTTTCCTGCAAAAAATCTTAAACGGGAATTGTATAGCAATACATAATCACCTACATTAAACTCATGCTTTCATATCCTTTTGTCATGCCATCTTTTAACTTTTTCTTTAAACAACTTGGCATTTTCGTAGGCTTGGGTTCTCCATTCATCAAGTGAGCTAATATCAAATAACCTCTTCTCACCGGCAAGTTTAAAATCATAATTAAGTTCTTTAATAGCCCAATAAGCCTTGTGTTCTAGTTCGACAGGTAAGTGACATGCTTTTCCATAGACCATTTTATACGGAGACATACCCATAGGATTTTTATATGCAGTTCTATAGGCCCATAATGCATCATCAAGTTTCTTGGACCAATTCTTTCTAGACCTATTAACAGTCTTTTGCAAAATTAATTTGAGTTCTCTATTACTCAATTCTACTTGACCACTAGACTGAGGGTGATAAGGAGATGCAATTCTATGATTAACATCATATTTTGCAAGCATTTTACGGAAAGCACCATGAATAAAATGTGAACCACCATCAGTCATTAAATATCTAGGGACTCCAAATCTTGGAAAAATAACTTCTTTAAGCATTTTAATAAAAGTGTTATGATCAGCACTACTAGTTGGAATAGCTTCTACCCACTTAGTAACGTAATCAACAACAACTAAAATATGTGTATATCCATTAGAGGAAGGAAAAGGTCTCATATAGTCAAAGCCCCAAACATCAAATGTTTCAATAACAAGTGAATAATTCATAGGCATTTCTTGATGTCTACTAATATTACCAATTCTTTGACATTCAGCACAAGATAAGACAAACTTACGGGCATCCTTGAAGAGAGCAGGCCAATAAAAACCAGATTGCAGTACCTTATGTGCAGTTCTATCTCCAACATGGTGTCCTCCATAAGCTTCAGAGTGACACTTGCGTAGGATCTGTTCCTATTCTTGCTTAGGTACACAACGTCTAATAACACCATCTACTCCTTCTTTATAAAGATGTGGGTCATCCCGAAAGTAATGCCTCAAATCATAGAAGAACCTTTTCTTTTGCTGGTATGTGAAACTAAGTGGTATAAACTTCGCAACAATGTAATTAGCATAATCAGCATACCATGGAGCAGTATGAGAAGCATTTATGACATTTAATTGCTCATCAGGAAAGCTATCATCAATAGGTAGTGGGTAATGATCCTTTTTAGTAGCCTTATTTAACTTGCGAAAATCAATTACCATCCTATAACCTGTAATAATTCTTTGAGGAATCAATTCATCTTTATCATTAGGAACAATAGTAATACCTCCCTTCTTAGGGACACAATGGATAGGGCTTACCCACTGACTATCAGCAACGGGATAAATTATACCTGCCTCAAGGAGCTTTAGTATCTCCTTTCTTACCACTTCTTTCATTTTAGGATTCAGCCGGCGTTGATGATCATGAACTGGTTTAACATCTTCTTCCAAATTAATTTTATGTTGACATAGAGTGGGACTAATGCCCTTAAGATCATCAAGAGTATACCCAATAGCAGCATGGTGCTTCTTTAGAGTTTTCAATAATCTCTCTTCTTCATGTTCTAAAAGGTTAGCACTAATAATAACAGGATATATCTTTTTCTCATCAAGATAAGCATATTTAAGAGTATCAGGTAACGGTTTAAGCTCAAACACGGGATCACCCTTGGGTGGAGGAGGATCCCCTAGAGTTTCAACAAGTAAATTATTTTTCAGAATAGGTTCCTGTTTAAAGAATACTTCATCTAATTCCCTTCTTTCATTCATAAACATATCTTTTCATGGTCTAGCAAATATTGTTCTAAAGGATCACTAGGAGGTACGGCAATAGAAGCAAGACCAACAATTTCATCCTTACTAGGCAATTATTCTTCACGGTGTTGTCTACTAAATTTAGAAAAATTAAATTCATGAGTCATATCATCTAAACCGATAGTAACAACATCTCTTTTGCAATCTATGGTAGCATTAACAGTGTTTAAGAAGGGTCTACCAAATATAATGGGACAAAAGCTATTGTGTGGGGATCCTAGAACAAGAAAATCAGAAGGATATTTAGCTTTCCCACACAAGACTTCAACATCTCTAACAATTCCCATTGGTGAAATAGTATCTCTATTGGCAAGTTTAATTGTGACATCAATACCTTCCATCTCAGCAGGTGCAATATCATGCATAACTTCTTGGTATAAAGAATAAGGTATTGCACTAGCACTAGCACCCATATCACATAAGCCATGATAACAATGATCTCCTATTTTAACAGAAATAACAGGAATGCCTACCACAGGTCTAGGTTTATATTTATCACGGGGTTTAGCAATTCTAGCAGTTTCATTACAGAAATAAATAACATGCCCATCTATATTATCAGACAAGAGATCTTTAACAATAGCAATATTAGGTTCAACTTTAACTTGCTCAGGAGGTGTATATGTTTTAATATTGCTTTTACGAACCACAGTTGAAGCTTTAGCATGATCCTTTATCCTAACAGGGAAAGGTGGTTTCTCAACATAAGAAGTAGGAACAATAGGATCATTATAAGTGATAGTCTTTTCTTCAACTTTAATAGGTGCAGCTACTTTTACTTCTATGGGAGGATGATATTTAAACCAGTTCTCCTTGGGGAGATCAATATAAGAAGCAAAAGATTCACAGAAAGAAGCTACTATCTCATAGTCAAATCCATATTTAGTGCTAAATTTACGGAAAATATCGGTATCCATAAAAGATTTAACACAATCAAAACTAGGTGTCATACCTGACTCCTTACCATTGTCGAGGTCCCAATCTTCAGAGTTGCGTTTAATTCTTTCCAATAAATCCCATTTGAATTCAATAGTCTTCATCATAAAAGAGCCAGCACAAGAAGTACCAAGCATGGTGCGATTGTTACCAAAAAGCCGAGCATAAATTGTTTGAATAATCATTTCTCTTGAGAGCTCATGATTGGGGCATGAATATAACATTGACTTAAGCCTCTCCCAAGCTTGAGCGATGCTTTCTCCTTTGCGAGGCCAAAAATTATATATATATATATATATATATATATATATATATAATTGCGATCACGATGAACAAGATGCATAGGATAAAACTTCTGATGGAATTCCAATTTCAATCGTTTGTAATTCCAAGACCCCATATCATCACATAGCCTATACCATGTAGATGCATCTCCCCTCAAAGATAAGGGAAAGACCTTCTTCTTAACAACATCTCTAGTTACACCTGCAAGCTTAAATAATCCACAAACTTCATCCACATATATCAAATGTTCATCAAGATGTTTTGTTCCATCTCCCAAAAAAGGATTAGCCAGCAGTTTTTCTATCATACTCGAAGGAACTTCAAAGCAAGAATTTTCATTTTCATATTCATTTTCATTTTCAGTAGGTTCAGTAGGTTGAGGAGCAACTCTTTGCTCTACTGGTCGGGCTGAAGATACCCCGAACAAGCCCCTCGGAGGATTACCTTCCATTGTAACAAGCGACACTAAATTTCAGCACACTATAGAGATTTTTCCTTACCAAATTCCACCTACCAAAGGCGCGCTTCAATCCCCAGCAACGGCGCCAGAAAAGAGTCTTGATGACCCACAAGTATAGGGGATCTATCGTAGTCCTTTCGATAAGTAAGAGTGTCGAACCCAACGAGGAGCAGAAGGAAATGATAAGCGGTTTCCAGCAAGGTATTCTCTGCAAGTACTGAAATAAGTGGTAACAGATAGTTTTGTGATAGGATAATTTGTAACAAGAAACAAGTAACAAAAGTAAATAAGGTGCAGCAAGGTGGCCCAATCCTTTTTGTGGCAAAGGACAAGCCTGGACAAACTCTTATAAGATGTAAAGCGCTCCCGAGGACACATGGGAATATCGTCAAGCTAGTTTTCATCATGTTCATATGATTCGTGTTCGGTACTTTGATAATTTGGTATGTGGGTGGACCGGTGCGTGGGTACTGCCCTTACTTGGAAAAGCATCCCACTTATGATTAACCTCTATTGCAAGCATCCGCAACTACAACAAAAGTATTAAGGTAAACCTAACCATAGCATGAAACATATGGATCCAAATCAGCCCCTTATGAAGCAACGCATAAACTAGGGTTTAAGCTTCTGTCACTCTAGCAACCCATCATCTACTTATTACTTCCCAATGCCTTCCTCTAGGCCCAAATAATGGTGAAGTGTCATGTAGTCGACGTTCACATAACACCACTAGAGGAGAGACAACATACATCTCATCAAAATATCGAACGAATACCAAATTCACATGACTACTAATAGCAAGACTTCTCCCATGTCCTCGGGAACAAAAGTAACTACTCACAAAGCATAAACATGTTCATAATCAAAGGGGTATTAATATGCATATAGGATCTGAACATATGATCTTCCACCAATTAAACCAACTAGCATCAACTAGAAGGAGTAATTAACACTACTAGCAACCTACTAGCACCAATCCCGGACTTGGAGACAAGAATTGGATACAAGAGATGAACTAGGGTTTTGATATGAGATGGTGCTTATGAAGATGTTGATGGAGATTGCCCTCTCCCGATGAGAGGAGCGTTGATGATGACGATGGCGATGATTTCCCCCTCCGGGAGGGAAGTTTCCCCGGCAGAACAGCTCCGCCAGAGCCCTAGATTGGTTCCGCCAAGGTTCCGCCTCGTGGCGGCGGAGTTTCGTCCGAGAAGATGGCTTATGATTTTTTCCCATTGAAAGACTCCATATAGCAGAAGATGGTCACCGGAGGGCCACCAAGGGGCCCACGAGGTAGGGGGTGCACCCTGGGGGGTAGGGCGCGCCCCCACCCTCGTGGGCAGGGTGTGGCCCCCCTGGTTAAGTTCTTACGCTCAGTATTTTTCATATATTTGGTAAACATCTTCCGTGAAGTTTCAGGACTTTTGGAGTTGTGCAGAATAGGTCTCTAATATTTGCTCCTTTTCCAGCCCAGAATCCCAGCTACCGGCATTCTCCCTCGGCCCTGCGCCCTACCGAGGGTCTTCCTCGTCAAGCTCTCCATCAGCGCGTTCCCCGCTGCTCCCTTTTTGCCTTCACCTGCCGCACCTGGGAGGAAAGGGGGCAAGAACGGAGATCACGGGGAACCTATCTTTCTTTTTAAATTGTAGGCACTTACCAAATCTTAATTTCTATATAATGTAATCTCTCGAGCCCATGTTTGCATCCTATAACCTTTGTACTCGCATCATCATATTGATGAAAAAGTCTAGTCTTGCCGGTGACTCGTGCACGTGTATGTTCATGCGGAGGCGAAATGCCTCCATAGTGTAAATAAACGAGTCCTTCCGGCAAGCCACCTTGCCAGCGCCCCTTGCGCCTGCCGGAGAATCACATATGCCGGGTTACAGACAAAGGGCCCAGCCCCCCGTCCACCTCTTTTTGACAAGGGTCACCACGACCATTCTGACCGAAGCAACGCTCGAGGCAGAAATGGGAGCCCCCGAGTCCTTAAAGACAAGTGGCGAGGTTTTCTAATGCACAAGTCACATGTTACGAATACGAATGGGCAAGAAGTGAGGACGAAAGCACGGAACCTCGGTGGTTCGCTAACATTTACTAGAATCAAAAAGTAGTACAGTACCCTGGACAAGCATGCATATACGTATATACACAAACATGGAAATCGATAGGAAACTATACATACTAAGGGATTCCTTTTCCCTGGCTGCGCACAGGGTCTGCGCCTAGCTCCGTACATAGGGTTACATGCCTCGGCGGCAAGACTAGTATGAAACGGGGGTTGCCGGGGCTCCCGGCAACTGCGCCTTAGGGGTAAAACTTGCGAAGATGTTCAATATTCCAGGAGTTGCTCACCGGAATGCCATCTTTGGTCTCCAGGCGGACTGCGCCAGGCCTGGTGACTCGTATTACCCGATAAGGGCCTTCCCACTTTGGCGTCAACTTGTTTGGATTCTTGGGGGATTGGATCCACCGAAGAAAAAGGTTGCCTTCCTCAAGGCTTCGGGCGTGAACCTTGCGGCTGTGATAGCGGTGCAAGGCTTGCTGATATCGAGCAGCTCGCACAACAGCCCAAATATGATCTTCCTCAAGGAGCGTCGCATCATCTTGGCGCAACTGCTCTTGCTCAAGCTCATCATAAGCGAGCACTCGAGGTGACCCCTATATGAGTTCAGTGGCGAGAACTGCTTCTGCCCTGTATACTAGGGCAAAGGGTTTCTGGCCAGTGGCTCAATTTGGTGTCATCCTGATTGACCAAAGAACCGTCGGCAACTCATCAATCCAGTGCCTTCCGCACTTGTGTAGCTTGTCAAAAGTCCTGGTCTTGAGGCCCTGCAGCACTTCTGCCTTCTCCCTCTCAGCCTGGCCGTTACTTCTGGGATGGGCAACAGAAGCAAAACAGACCTTGCTGCCGAGGTCTTGAATGTACTGCATGAAGGTGAAGCTCGTGAACTGCGTGCCGTTGTCGGTGATGACTCTGTTCGGCACACCGAAATGACAGACTAGTCCCTTGAAGACCTTGACGGCTAACTATGTTGTTACCTTTCTCACTGGCTCCACTTCCGGCCACTTTGTGAACTCGTCGATCATGACGTACAAGTACTCAAAGCCCCCGACAACACGGGGAAAGGGGCCCAATATGTCGAGCCCCCAGATCGAAAATGGCTAGGAAAGAGGGATTGTCTGAAGAGCTTGGGCGAGTTGATGAAGCTTCTTTGAATGGAACTGGCACGCTTCACACTTGGTTACTAGTGCAGTTGCATCCTGGAGGGCGGTGGGCCAGAAGAAACCTTGCCGGAATGCTTTGCCGACAAGAGCCCTTGACCCTATGTGGGAGCCACACATGCCTCCATGTTATCTCTACCAATAGCCTCAGTCCGTCCTCTCGAGGAATGCACTTCAATTTCACACCGTTCGGTTTTCTCCTATAGAGGGCATCATCCACAAACTGGTACATGTTGAACCGATGGGTACTTTCTCTGCTTCTCCTCCTCCTCCTCGGGGAGCTCTCCTGTTTGGAGGAAACAGACAGTGGGTTGTGCCCATACTGGAGCCTGGGGCTCGACGTTAAGGACTAAAGGCTCATCTTCGGCCGTAAGGGCAGCTGCTTCTATGGCCAGGGCGTGAGGCCCTGCTGAGGGTTGCTGCCGTCCGACAAGCTTGGGGCTCCGACAACGTCCTTGCCGGCGGCTCCTGGGAACTCAGCGGGAAACTACCTGCCGGGGCCCGCCTTCCTTCATTTGTTTTGTCCTGCTGATGGTTCAACGGATGGGTGAGTTAACTGAAGCACAAAGGTACTTGGTTCCACAGGCAACTTGAGGGCAGCAATGCCGTTCTCTGCTCGGGGAACATGCTCTGCTTGCAATCCGTCAAAGCGCTCTTCCAACTTCCTCACTTCATCCACATAGGCCTCCATCAACGTGCTCTGGTAGTCCTTGTTTACTTGCTTGATGACGAGTTGCAAATCATCTCTGGCGATGAGCTTTCTGATTCCAAGGTCTGCCGCGATCCTGAGACCGGCCAACAACCCCTCGTACTTCGTTGTGTTGTTCGTTGATTTCCCCCAGGGAAAGTGCATCTGGATTATGTACTTGAGGTGCTCTCCGATGGGCGCGACGAGCAATACACCGGCACCAGCACCTTGGAGTGCGAAAGCTCCATCAAAGTACATAATCCACTCCCTGCTCGTCTCCTTGCCGGGAAGGGTGGCCTCTTGAATCTCCTCGTCGGGCGTTGCGGTCAATTCTTCTATGAACTCCGCCAGGGCTCGGCTCTTGATTGACGAAGTACTTTCAAACTTGAGGCCAAAGCTCGACAGCTCCAACACCCACTCCATAATCCTCCCAGTCGCATCTGGGTTGTGCAAGATTCGTTGCAACGGGAGGCGCGTGACGACAGTGATCTCATGTGCTTGGAAATAGTGGCACAGCTTTCTCAAGGCCATGAGGAGGCTGAAAAGTAGCTTCTGCATACTAGAATATCTTGACCTAGCCCCCTGCAAGAGGGAACTGACAAAATAGACTGGGTGCTGCGCCATCTTCTTGTTCTGTCCTACTTTGCTCATCTGCTCAGACTCCGCCTTGCAGAGATCGGGTCTCGCCGGGGGTTCTGTCTTGCCGGCGTCAGACCCTGCTGGGGATGGCCCCGGCCCACCACCAGATGGCTCCGCTACTACTGCTGCCTCTTCCTCAAGTTCCCTCTACGCCACCAGCGCGGCACTGACCACTTGATTCGTTGCTGCCAAGTATAGCAGCAATGGCTCTCGCGGTTTGGGCGCGACTAGTATCGGCGTGGAGGAGAGATACCCCTTCAAATCTTGTAGTGCTGCCTCTGCCTCCAGAGTCCACTTTACTGGACCCTCCTTTTTCAAAACTTTGAGAAAGGGGAGGGCATGCTCAGCAGATTTGGAGATGAATCTACTCAGGGCGGCAACGCAGTCGGCGAGCCTACGGACGTCTTTGACTCGCTTCGGTGCTTCAATCTGCTCGATCGCCTTGATCTTGTCGGCATTTGCTTCAATTCCACGCTGAGACATGCAGAACCCAATAAGTTTGCTGGACAGGACACGGAACACACACTTCTCTTGGTTGAGCTTGAGGTTGATCTTACGCAGATTTGCAAATGTTTCTTCTAGGTCTTGTATGAACGTGGCCCTGTCCTTGGTTTTGACCACTATATCATCCATATAGGCTTCCATATTTCTATGTAGCTATGGCTCAAAACCAATTTGGACCGCTCGGGCAAACGTCGAACCGACGCGCTTCAGCCTGAAAGGCATCCGTACAAAATAGTATGTGATATGTCTCTAACGTATCTATAATTTTTGATTGCTCCATGCTTTTCTTTTGATCTATTTTGGATGTTAATGGGCTTTATTTTACACTTTTATATCATTTTTGGGGCTAACCTACTAACCGGAGGCCCAACCCAAATTGCTGTTTTTTTTCCTATTTTAGGGTTTCGACGAAAAGGAATATCAAACAGAGTCCAAACGGAATGAAACCTTCCGGAACATGATTTTCTCAACAAACACGATCCAGGAGACTTGGAGTGTGCGTCAAGAAACAAACGAGGCGGCCACGAGGCAGGGGGCGCGCCTACCCCCTGGGCACGCCTATAACGCCCCAAGACCAGAGCTTCAGATGCCTTCCATGGGTTCCGAGATTCGTCGTGTGATTTGTTTGGTTCGTTGCTTTCGTTTTTGCATCATGTGCATTGCATCATGTCATCTTGCACCTCTTCTTAAAACTCATCCAATTAAATTGTATGGATCTTCGATCCATTTAAACCGAGGGAATTCACATGGTGATTCTCTTTATAACATATCCTCCCAATATTAGGGAGCTATAATAAATATCCCATTAGTTTAGAATTAACCAGAACACACTTTCAAATAATCCTCATGCCTTTTCCACTTCGAGTTTGACCTTCAAATCTTGTCCGCAATTCTTATTACTTTTACCAAGGTTCCTCCAAGAATCCGAACATTTTTGGGCACTGCTAAATCCAAGTCCTAATTCAAACCCATTTGGATAAAATTCAAATGAGTTTGAATTTATATCTTTCGATCATGCCATTTCTAATTTACTTGGGTCAAACTTATTTTTTTGACTCCGAGAAAAATACCCTCATGCTCAAGCTTCTTCCCTAACCTCTCTTTCTTTTCCTTCTCTTTAATCCTTTTCTGTTAGAGTTATGAGAGGGAAGAGATCCCAGCCCACCAGGTCGTTTAGGCCCAGCTAGGCCATCCTTCACTGCAGCCCCGACCCATCTTGTTTCACGATGCCAGGCCTCCCAACCACCAACGTCGGCCCATGGCCAAGGCCCGACCGAACCCTAGCCTCCCTGAGTCCTTCCCCTTGCTCCCTCTTCGTCCGTCAGCGCCGCCAGAGACCCGCATCACTTGATCCCATCTCTTCCTCTGTCCGCCGCCTCCTGCTCAACCCTCCTCTCTTGCTCGTCCCCCTCCTCGCGCCAGGGAAGGGAGCTCCCTCGTCCTCGCTGTCCTTCAGCTCATCGTCGCTCCCTTGCCATCTCCGGCGCCGTGCGGGTGAGCGCCACCGCTGGAGCTCCACCCCGCCGGTCGAGAGGCCACGACCAAGCTGGAGCCTCCTCTCCGACTTCACGCCAGCAGGAGCCACCGCCTGACCTCCTCCAACGCCGCTGCCAGGAGCTGCACCGCTCGGCCCCTCCCACGCGCCTCCCTTTGGAGCGCCAAGCCACGACCACGCCTTCCTCTCCTGCACCTCGTCCCATGCCCGCCGTTGCCAGCTGCTACTCTGCCGCGAGCCACCGTATGTCGCAGCTACGCCGTTGTGTGGCGCCTCCAGCAACCTCCTCCGAACCTGCCTGCCTCCTTGACCTCCAGGCCACCCCGTCACCCCCTTCTCTTTGCTGAGGCCGCCACCGACGCCCAGCGCCTGCCTCTACCATGGCCTTCCTCCTCCCGTGCCTGCAGCGATGCTGCCCTGCTGCAGCTGCTCTTCCTACGCGCCGCCTTCCTCGCTGAGCCCCGTGGTGTGGCCCTTCTCCGGCAACTAGCGCCCCTCCATGAACGACCACCACCACCCGTGCACGCCTCTGGATTCGTCCAAGTCCGATGATGTTTTTGTACAACTACGGTGCGGAGACCAGGACCAGCAAGTCCGCACGGGAGCCCGAACGACTACTTCCATGATGATGCGAGGACAAGTACCCTCGACGTGTTTTCGCCAAGTACCACAACGCCCGAAGCCCTCGGATACGTCAAGTTTGACTACACTACGAGATGAAGAACGCCAAGTACCTCTCCGAAAACGAACATGTACCACTACGCCCGGAGGCATCGGATCCGTCAAGTCCAACAAACGACTGTGCTCAACTACCCACGACCCCGAACGTCTACGAAAATGGGTACCACTACTGTCGCCGAGATCACGAGAACCTCTACCTATGAACCTGGAGCATGTGAGAACCTCTACCGACTAACTCAGAGCGTGTACGACGACCGTTGTCAAAGACTCGTACCTCTATCGCTTCCCGAACATGAACGGGCATTTCCTCTTTGACTCGTGAACCACTAATTCCACCACCATTGCCGAGGACCGGTAGTACCACTACTTCTACTATCGTCGCGGAACGACTACTTCCTCTACTTCCCTCGTTGAACCTGAACCGTCCGGAGATGCACGCTTCAAAGGTATAACCCCGAGACGACCGTCCAAGAACGATTGCTTGTGTTGTATGAGATGCACCCTTTGTCTGCACCGTGTCCGTAGTGTCTCTCACTTCCGTGCCATCGACTTGTGGGAACCTGGTATCCGGGAGCATCCTATCATCTTGCATGACACACTCACACCAACTTCCTTTTGCACCGGTATCCCTGTGAGCTACCGGGTCATCGGAATGTTGCCGTGGCATCATTTTCGGATTCGTTGCCGTGGCACCCCTTTCATTTCCGCCACGATGACAAATGCCTCATAACTTATCATGTCAACATTTTCATAAATATTGCATAAAACTTGCACATGTCATTTGCATCATGATAATAACATTTGAATGTTTAAAATTATTATCGCACCAAATTGCTAAATGCATACAGGGATTTACCGGAATTGTTGTTTGTTATTTTCGGCCTCATTTAAACTTACCTAAATGTTTAGTTTACTTATGCTCCACCTCTTGCCATGTTTAAACAACATTTAATTTTGTTGAGTAGTTTAAACGGGAGAGAAATAAATAATTAAATGCGATGTTTCATCAATATGCAACTCGTTGCATATTGAGCTCCACTTAACTTGTAGTTTTGCTTGTGCACTTTGCCATGCCATGCCTCATTGAACCGGACATGCATCATACTTGGTTGTGCCCATGCCATGATTATGTGAGGGTCGTTTACCATGTTGTTTGCTTCTTTCCGGTGTTGCTTCTCCGGGTTAGTTCCGATAACGTGGCGTTTGTGAGGATCCGTTCGACTACGTCCGGTTGTCTTCTTCATGGACTCGTTCTTCTTCCTTGTGGGATTTCAGGCAAGATGACCATACCCTCGAAATCACTTCTATCTTTGCTTGCTAGTTGTTCGTTCTATCGCTATGTCATGCTTCCTACCACTTGTTATATCATGCCTCCCATATTGCCATGTCAAGCCTCTAACCCACCTTCCTAGTAAACCGTTGTTTGGCTATGTTACCACTTTTGCTCAGCCCCTCTTATAGTGTTGCTAGTTGCAGGTGAAGATGAAGTTTGTTCCATGTTGGAACATGGATATGTTGGGATATCACAATATCTCTTATTTAATTAATGCATCTATATACTTGGTAAAGGGTGCAAGGCTCGGCCTTATGCCTGGTGTTTTGTTCCACTCTTGCCGCCCTAGTTTCCGTCATACCAGTGTTGTGTTCCTTGATTTTGCGTTCCTTACGCGGTTGGGTGTCATGGGAACCCCTTGACAGTTCACTTTGAATAAAACTCCTCCAGCAAGGCCCAACCTTGGTTTTACATTTTCCTAACAACCTAAGCCTTTTTCCCTTGGGTTTCCGGAGCCCGAGGGTCATCTTTATTTTAACCCCCTCTCGGGCCAGTGCTCCTCTGAGTGTTGGTCCAAACTAGAGCCCCTTGCAATGCCACCTCGGGGAAACTTGAGGGTTGGTTTTAGTTGTACGGACTGCTCATCCAGTGTGCCCCGCGGATGATATATGTGCAGCTCTTATCGGGATTTGTCGGCACATTCGGGCAGCTTTGTTGGTCTTGTTTTACCATTGTCGAAATGTCTCGTAACCGGGATTCCGAGTCTGATCGGGTCTTCCTGGGAGAAGGAATATCCTTTGTTGACCGTGAGAGCTTGTGATGGGCTAAGTTGGGACACCCCTGCAGGGTATAAACTTTCGAAAGCCGTGCTCGCGGTTATGTGGCAGATGGGAATTTGTTAATATCCGGTTGTAGAGAACTTGACACTTGACTTAATTAAAATGCATCAACCGCGTGTGTAGCCGTGATGGTCTCTTTTCGGCGGAGTCCGGGAAGTGAACACGGTTTTGGAGTTATGTTTGTGCGTAAGTAGTTTCAGGATCACTTCTTGATCACTTCTAGCTTCTTGACCGTTGCCTTGCTTCTCTTCTCGCTCTTATTTGTGTATGTTAGCCACCATATATGCTTAGTGCTGCAGCTCCACCTCATTAGCCTATCCTACCCATAAGCTTAAATAGTCTTGATCTCGCGGGTCTGAGTTTGCTGAGTCCTCGTGACTCACAGATACTTCCAAACAGTTGCATATGCCGATGATACCAGTGCAGGTGACGCAACCGAGCTCAAGTGGGAGCTTGATGAAGATCTTGATCGTTGTTTTGCGTCTTTTTCGGTTGATTAGTAGTGGAGCCCAGTTGGGATGATCGGGGAACTAGCATTTGGGGTTGTCTTCTTTTATTTTGGTTCCGTAGTCGAACCTTGATTGTATTCTGGATGATGTATGTTTAACTTGTATTTGTGTGAAGTGGCGTTGTAAGCGAACTCTTTATCCCTTTCTTATTCAGCACATGGGATTGCGTGAAGATTACCCCTCTTGCGACAAAACCACAATGTGGTTATGCCTCTAAGTCGCGCCTCGACACGTGGGAGATATGGCTGCATCGTGGGTGTTACAAGTTGGTATCAGAGCCTTCCCCGACTTAGGAGCCCCCTGCTTGATCGAATAGCTGACGTTGTTGAGTCTAGAACAAAATGTTTTGAATCTTAGGATTATATATATCGGACAGTAGGATTCTTTTTACTCCTCAGTCCCTTCGTCGCTCTGGTGAGGCCTCCCGACGTAGAGTTTTGACTCTTCTCTCCTCAAATTTCACGATTTTTTTTGTATCACGCGGGTATCTTGGAATCGTTCCGATAGTCTTGTGATGAGAACATTGTTCTTGGTGCCTCCTGACATTTAGGGTTTGTGGCAGTGTCCCGGGGAGTTGAGCTCCGAGGTGTTGTCGTCACAATTTTATCATTGCAGTTCTGGAATACCTGAGTTCGCCGACATCGAAAATCTCTTTTATGCAGTTGTTGGTGAGATAACCTCGACGCCACCCACTACTGGGGCGGGAGTTTGGGAGTATTGCCATAACTCGTATAACGGATGATTTTCAAAAGTTGGGGTACATGATTTCCGAAGGTTTCTTGGTTATGTGTTGAAGGATGGATACAACTGGATGTAGGAATTGTTAGTTTGGGTGAGATATTATGCTTCCCTTGTATCCCCAACACCTGATTGCATAACCAGAGAGTTTCGGGAGTTTATAAGTGGGAATTCAAGTAGCTCCTAGAATATCTTTCCAACAGACACATGATACGATATGTGATCTATCATATGTTTGTTTCCGGCTTATTCTGCAAGCCAATCCATTGTTTTTGTTTTGGTTTGTGGAATTCGAGTTGCTTCAATGTCAAGTGTTGATTCCATACCTTTCCTAAGCGGTGTTCTCATACTTCTATGTGAATACCAATCCTTCTTGATAATCGAGATTATCGTGTCAATCCTTTTTCAACTGGCGTGTTTCTCTTCAAGTGGAACCGATCATTTTCAACATCCGCAAGATCAACTCAAAGTCTTCTCAACGTTGTTCGTTTCATCTGTTCCCAAGTTGTCTTTGTTTTTCCCGCCCTCCCACCCTTTTTATTCAAGGACTCATATATCTTAATCAAGCATCCATTTTTATTGCTGTGAAGTCTCTTCATTATTTTGCTTCAATGTTTTTATCCGGTGATTCTCAGGAAGATGCTAAGGAAGCTACAAGTTCAACATTATCCGTTCTATTTTCTTCTCCGGTGGATTCATTTCAAGCTTTGTTGATCATATCCTTTTTCCTTGTTTCAAATATTTTTCCATACCGGTGTACTTCGTAATTTTTCACTTCTTGTTATTCATTTGTTCCGGAGTGCTTAAGATTATCTCAGAAGATTCAAGTTTCTATTCTTAATCCTTTCTAGCTATTTCGAGGTTGTTATCTCATTCAAGCCATTTAATTCAACCGGAGCAATCTCCTTTTCAAGTAATCATTCAACGGTGTATCTTTTGAGTAGGCCCTAACCCATAGGTCTTTTTCCAGGATCTTACCTAACTCTTCTTTTTCTGGAGCTACTCTCAAATTCTTCTCCAAGTTTGACGTAAGAATGAATTATCATCAGTCATATGCATTTCTCCATGACCTTTCAAATTCTTTTCATCTTTGGCTCAACCTTTCCTCTTTTAATCCTTCCGAAGTGCCTCAACAATTCATGGTGGTGTTTCTCATCGTCATTCTCTGCATTTGAAGACTGAAGAAGTATTTCCTCTAAATCTTGGTCCATTCTCTCGAAGATTCATGGTTCTAGCCTTATGCCATCCTATCATAATTATTTTCTATTGTGAGAATTCTTTCCACTCATCCGGAGCAATTCAAGAGTCTTTTGAGTTTGATTCTCCGGAGCCCACCATCTCAGAATTATTCATTCTCAGCGTGTAGCTATCGTTCTCCAAATCTTACAGGTGCATCGTTCAAGTATTCTCTAGTCCGCTCGTGATATCTTGGTTCTCATGTATCCAAATCCCCTAAAGTTTCTTCATTCGTTCTCAAATTCTTCCCGGTGAATTGTGTCTTTGCTACTTTCATTTTCAATTCTTATGGTGGTTCGTTCAAGAGTTCTCTTCCTTGGTTATCATATCAATTTATTTGTTCTTTCCAAATCCTACCGGTGGTTCATTGAAGTTCTTCTCAAGTTTGTGATATATCTCTCCTTAATCCTTTCCAATGGGAATGAGTAGTATGCCAAATCCATTTCTTGTCATCCA
The DNA here is from genome assembly GCA_034509565.1 of Triticum monococcum. NCBI lineage: Eukaryota > Viridiplantae > Streptophyta > Magnoliopsida > Poales > Poaceae > Triticum > Triticum monococcum. The sequence goes on along the minus strand of CM067842.1, from coordinate 389,004,656 downwards.
TTTAATTGATGAAGGATAAGGATAATGTAATTCTTATTCTTGTTTCATCCAAGTGATTAATTCCTTATTCCGGAGGTTCATCAAAATTCTTGATTTCTTTTGTTCATCTTTATTTTCCGAGTTCCAAGCTCTCTCAATTATCTCGTCATGAAGATCCATCTGAATCATCGCAAGGCTTCACATTGTGTTCTCAACTCCTCTTTCTTTATATCATCCTTTTATTATCAGAGTTCTTTTCAGCTTCATCTTGCATTCTGAAGTGTAATTCTTTCTCTCTTATTATATGAGGTGGTGTTATGTCATTCTTGATAATTTTCCCTTCGTGTTTCATGTTTCACAAGTTGTCAGGAATGAGATATTTAAATCCATCATTTTCTCTTCGTTCAAGAGACCTTTTCAACCAATCAACCTTTTTTTGTTGGAGTTAGATTGAGTTATATTTCACCTAAAGCTTTCCCTAAGGATTGTTGCTATTTATGGTGCTTATAAAGACCCAAGTTCTTCATTTATCCTCTCGGTGAAATAAGTTTCTTGTCTCCTTGTTGATATCAATCCAATTTATTTGTTTTCCGTAGTGGCAGAATTTCACCTCAAATTTTGAGAAGTTTTTCCATAAGCCCACTACAAGCATTTGCGTTTCGTTGTTAGTTTTCCAACAACTCAGTTTGACCCTTCTCCCAAAGATGCTTTTCAAGCTCATTTGTGGCAGAAGTTGGCATTTTCTTCTCCATTCTTATTCCAATGATCTATCTTCTATTCTTTCTTCCGGAGACATTGTGATGTTTCTCTCTTCATTCATCATCTAGATTTCTGGGGATTGTGTTCCTTTCATGCTTATCCATTTAACCGGAGTGTGGCGTTCTCCTTTCAAGTTCTTTTCATCTTATCAAGTTTTCCTTCTCTTTTCTACCAGAGTGCTGTCCAAATTATATCATTCTTATTCCTTCCAAATATTGTTTTAACCGGAGTGGTTTCAATATCTATCTTGTCACTTAACCTCTGGGTTCTTGTCGTATCCCATGTTCCTCTTATCTAACGGAGTGTTCGCAATCCTGTTCATCTCCATTATATTCTTTCTTTCAATTTGTTCAACCTCGCAAGGTTCTTTGGTTTCACTCATTTGTCAAAGAAGCAACTTAGTTTTACCTCTTCCCCTTCCTCTTCCGTTTCCCTCTGGTGCCATACTAGATCTCGGGACGAGATCCTCTTGTAGTGGTGGAGTGTTGTAACGCCCCAAGACCGGAGCTTCAGATGCCTTCCATGGATTCCGAGATTCTTCGTGTGATTTGTTTGGTTCGTTGCTTTCGTTTTTGCATCATGTGCATTGCATCATGTCATCTTGCACCTCTTCTTAAAACTCATCCAATTAAATTGTATGGATCTTCGATCCATTTAAACCAAGGGAATTCACATGGTGTTTCTCTTTCTAACATATCCTCCCAATATTATGGAGCTATAATAAACATTCCATTAGTTTGGAATTAACCGTAACACACTTGCAAATAATCCTCATGCCTTTTCCACTTTGAGTTTGACCTTCAAATCTTGTCCGCAATTCTCATTACATTTACCGAGGTTTCTCCAAAAATCCGAACATTTTTGGGCACTCCTAAATCCAAGTCCTAGTTCAAACCCATTTGAATTAAATTCAAATGAGTTTGAATTTATATCTTTCGATCATGGCATATCTAATTTTCTTGGGTCAAACTTATTTTTTTGACTCCGAGAAAAATACCCTCCTGCTCAAGCTTCTTCGCTAACCTCTCTTTCTTTTCCTTCTCTTTAATCCTTTTCTGTTAAAGAGTTATGAGAGGGAAGAGATCCCAGCCACCAGGTCGTTTAGGCCCAGCTAGGCCATCCTTCACTGCAGCCCCGACCCATCTTGTTTCACGGTGCCAGGTCTCCCAACCACCAACGCCGGCCCATGGCCAAGGCCCAATCAAACTGTAGCCTCCCTGAGTCCTTCCCTCGCTCCCTCTTTGTCTCTCAGCGCCGCCAGAGACCCGCATCGCTCGATCCCATCTCTTCCTCTGTCCGCTGTCTCTTGCTCGACCCTCCTCTCTCGCTCGTCCCCCTCCTCACGCCACGGAAGGGAGCTCCCTCGTCCTCGCCGTCCTTCAGCTCATCGTCGCTCCCTTGCCATCTCCGGCGCCGCGCGGGTGAGCGCCACCGCCGGAGCTCCACCCCGCCGGCCGACGAGGCCACGACCAAGCTGGAGCCTCCTCTCCGCCTTCGCGCCAGCAGGAGCCACCGCCCGACCTCCTCCAACGCCGCTGCCTCGCCAGGAGCTGCACCGCTCGGCCCCTCCCGCGCACCTCCCTTTGCAGCGCCAGGCCGCGACCACGCCTTCCTCTCCTGCACCTTGTCCCATGCCCGCCGTTGCCAGCTGCTACTCTGTAGCGAGCCACCGTACGTCGCAGCTACGCCGTTGTGTGGCGCCACCAGCAACCTCCCGCAAACCCGCCTGCCTCCTTGACCTTCAGGCCACCCCGTCGCGCCCTTCTCTTTGCCGAGGCCGCCACCGGCGCCCCAAGCGCCCAGCGCCTGCCTCTGCCATGGCCTTCCTCCTCCCATGCCTGCAGCGATGTTGCCCTGCTGCAGCTGCTCTTTCTGCACACCGCCTTCCTCGCTGAGCCCCGTGGCATGGCCCTTCTCCGGCAACTAGCGCTCCTCCATGGATGACCACCACTACCCGTGCACGCCTCTGGATTCGTCCTAGTCCGATGATGTTTTTGTACAACTACGCTGCAGAGACCAAGACCAGCAAGTCCGCACGGGAGTCCGAACGACTACTTCCACGACGATGCGAGTACAAGTACCCTCGACGTATTTTTCGCTAAGTACCACGACGCCCGGAGCCCTCGGATACGTCAAGTTTGACTACACTGCAAGACGAAGAACGCCAAGTACCTCTCCAAAAATGAACATGTACCACTACGCCCGGAGGCATCAGATCCGTCAAATCCAACAAACGACTGTGCTCAACTACTCACGACCCCGAACGTTTACGAAAACGGGTACTGTTGGGGATATTACTACTGGAGGTAAACCGGCCTTATATAGCCGGGTTGACTCCTTGAAGATTAGAAGCCCATGAAGACGTAAAGATGCTAGCGCTTTACGGAGGGCCCAAAGGCGAGTTACAGTATGCAAATATAAACCGGCCTAGTCATGTAACTTGTATAGTAAGATAGAAAGAGAGAGGCCGAATCGGAGACGTTTATAAACCGGCTTTGGGACTCCGTAGCCCAGCGGGTGTCAACCTATGTATATAAAGGGACGACCCGACCACGGTTTAGGGACGGACAACAACAATTCGAAAGCCAGACAAAGCGGATTCGCTCCCTGGCCTTCGAAACCCTAGCAATACCAATCACAACTAGACGTAGGCTTTTACCTTCATCGAAGGGGCCGAACTAGTATAAAATCCCGTGTCCCCTTGTACGGTTTAACCCCTTTAAGCTAACCCGTTGCGATGGTTCCACAACTAAGTCCTTTCATGAGGACATCTGCCGTGACAAACCCACAACAGTTGGCGCCCACCGTGGGGCTATCGCACGATGGTTTTGAGTTTTTGAAGGGCGGCTTCGATGGACTTAAGGGATACGCTGTGGGCCGGATGACGAAGAGTCGCCGCGGCAAGCTCTACATCGACAACGCAGGATGGGATCCCGAGGCCGATTCAATCGAATACGGGTACCGGGTCCCCTTTGGTGGGATTCACGTCTTCATCGGCAAGATCGGCGAACCGGCCCCCGAGCTGGACATCTGCACCGACATCATCGAAACGGCTCGGCGTGCAAGTCCTTCGGCGGTTCAGCCCAAGGCAAGGCATGTTTTCGTAGGTGTCGTCCATGGATCAGGGCACGAGGACAGACCGGTGTCCGAAGGAGAAACCGTAGTCTGCTCTGATGACGAGTCTTCTGGAGAAACCGAATCGCTTTACCAGTTGCAGGACGGCCGGATTGAGGGAGAATCCGAAGGCAACAGTATTCCGGATTCCCCTGGTCTACCAAACCGGGCCGCCATCTTCATGGCCGGCATACAATCGGCGCCTCATTCATCTACCGCTGCAGCAATGCTCTCCGGTTCAACAACGGCCACACCAGCAGGGGCAGGAAGCTCGGCGCCACCTCCGGCCCAAGTCTTATCTGATTTGTTCGACGCTCTGGCAACATTGATGTCCGCGGAGGTAGACGCAGCAACCAGGGATCAGCACGATGCGGAGATTGCAAAGGTGAAAGATCAGATAGCCCAGGCCAAGGCGGACCTGACAGCAGAGAACGCCAGGATGGCTACGGAGCGGGCCGAGTTGGAAGCACAGGCTTACCAGATTAGACTGGATCAGAACGCTTTAGAGGAAGTCATGAGAAGAATGTACCGATCACGTCTCCCATCGGTTTATGAGCCGCAAAATCTTTTCAACACGCCAGGTGCAGGAGCTGGTAACCAACCCACACTAAACCGGGCGGGGGCGCCGGGAGCAGGAGCGTCGGTTCAGCCGCGCACGACGGACCTGCCTCGCCAGAACAACACTGTACCATCAACGCCGCCCGGGCATTATTCCAACCCGTTGGACAACATTGTGGCCGCTGCGTCACGCCTGGCGGCCCTCCCAACCGACGGCGAGTCACCAGTGGCAGTGGAAGCATGTCGGGCCAGGGATCTCCTTCAGACAGCACTAAATCAACAGCAAGCATATTCACACAGCCGTGAGAGGATTCACTCCACTCCCCGCCCAAGCCGGAGTTATAGCAGACATGTGGAAGACGAACCGACCGTGTCCAGTAGTGCACGCCGCCAAAATTTGCCACGAGGGAACAACCCGGCTGGGGGAGGTGCTAATGCACAAGATGTTGTGGATCATGGCCGCGCCCGTCGAGAGGCCGAGTTGACAGCTCGACACGAGGCACGATAGCATACTCCGGTTCACCCCACTGCCTCCATGGAGCCAGGGGCGATGTTTAGTTCCTTAGGGGTACCGTGTTTATCTCCTGCTTTGCGTAATGTGCGACTACCCAAGGATTTCAAGGGACCTCGTAAGGTACCAAATTATACCGCCGATTTGCAGCCAGAGGCGTGGGTGGAGAGCTATGAGATGGCAATGGAGATGTTGGATGTGGACGAGGTGGTGTGTGCTAAATACTTCACCATGATGTTGGAAGGAACAACTCGCACTTGGTTGAAGAGCTTGCCGACCAACTCTATTGGATCATGGGCCGAATTGAAGCACCGGTTTATTCAGAACTTCAAGGATACGTGTAAGCAGTTGATGTCAATTGTAGATCTGGCCGCTTGTGTCCAAGAGGAAGGGGAGTCCACGACCCATTGGGTCAAACGGGTCTCGGCGATTTTGCATTCGTCAGATCGTATCAACGCAGGCACCGCAGTGTTAACGTTAGAGGGTAATTGCCATTTCAAACCGTTGAAACAGAAGTTGGGAAGGCTCAAACGTCACTGCAACGACATGTCAACACTCATGGATGCTTTGGTTAAATACGCCGATTCAGATAATACCAAGGATCCGGATTCAGAGGAGGACAAACCAGAGAAGGGTAAGAAGACCGGCAATGCCAAAGGCCAACAACACAATCCGGCAGGCCATGGAAACACTGGTAAGCGCAAGGCCGACAGTGGTTTGGACTTTGTCGCAAATACCAACGCGCAGGAGAATGGCATGCGCCGTAAAGGCAAGCAGCCCCAGAGGGGTGGAGGTCCAGGCAACAATTTGGAGCGTTTGTTAAATCAGCCCTGTCCAAAGCATGGATCAAAGAAGAAACCGGCATCACATCTCTGGAAAGATTGTTATATCATGCGGGATTTCAAGAATTCCAATATGACAACGGCCCGCCCGGCGGTTCAGGAGGAGGTTTCCACGGGCCGGGTTACGGAGGCGGTGGTTCCGGTTCATGGTTTCCAGGCAATCAAACCGGACATGTCAATCAAGGACACCAAGGCAACCAGGGAGGTTACAACCATCAGGGGAGTCAGCAGCAGCAGCAGCAGTCGGGTTATCAGAGCAATCCCAAACAGCTGAACAACGGGCAATATCATGTCTTCACTACTAGTTTGTGCAAACGTGATCAGAAGCTTCACAAAAGGGTAGTCAACTCTGTTGAGCCGGCAGTACCTCAGTATTTACGCTGGTCGGAGCAACCAATTTTGTGGAGCAGAGAGGATCACCCGCCCCCGGTTGATAATCCAGGTCATTTGGCCTTGGTGGTAGCCCCTCAAGTTGGGGGATACAAGTTCACTAAAGTGCTCATGGATGGGGGAAGTATTATCAATATTTTGTATTATGATACATTCCGCCGTATGGGGTTGACAGATAAGGATCTTAAACCGTTGAATACGGTATTTCATGGTGTGGTGCTTGGTAAGTCTGCATATCCTATTGGTAAGATAGCTTTGGAGGTAGCTTTTGGAGATGACTATGATTCAAGGTCAGAAACAGTGACATTTGAGGTGGTGAAGATCAAAAGTCCGTACCACGCTCTGTTTGGGTGGCCGGTTTATGATAAGTTTATGGCAAGGCCATGTTATGTTTACCTGCAGCTTAAAATGCCAGGTCATAAGGGGACTATCACAGTACATGGAAGTAGAAAGATTGCTTTGGAGTGTGAAGAAGGCGATGCGGCTTATGCTGAGTCGATTTGTGCCACGGAGGAGTTAACATTCTATAAGGAGAAAGTTGATCCGGCAGACATGACCTCCTTAAAAAAGCCAACCACGGAACATGATCCAGCATTGAAGTTCAAATCAGCTACAGACACTAAGATGGTTGACTTTGTCCCTGGCGATTCATCCAAATAGTTCAGCATCAGCGCTAACCTGGATCCCAAATAGGAAAGCGCGCTCATCGAGTTCATCCGTGAGAATCGGGACATCTTTGCATGAAACCTTCTGACATGCCAGGTGTACCGAGCGAACTCACTGAGCACACACTCAACATTGATCCGAAATTCAAACCGGACCGACAGTTCCTCCGCCGCTTCAACGAGGAAAGGCGCAAGGCTATAGGTGAAGAGGTCGCCCGTTTGTTGGCTGCTGGGTTTATTGTTGAAGTTATTCATCCAGAGTGGTTAGCCAATCCGGTGCTGGTTCTTCAGAAAAACGGCACTTGGCGCATGTGTGTGGACTACACAGATTTAAACAAGGCTTGCCCTGTAGACCCCTTTGCTCTCCCTCGCATTGATCAGATAATTGATGCTACAGCGGGTTGTGACCGTTTGTGTTTTTTGGATGCTTACTCTGGTTATCATCAGATCAAAATGGCAGTTAAGGACCAGGAGAAGACAACCTTTATAACTCCCTTTGGAGCCTTCTGCTATGTTTCCATGCCCTTTGGACTCAAGAGTGCCCAGGCAACTTACCAGCGATGTGTTCAGAATTGCCTTCATAAGCAAATTGGGCGCAATGTCCATGCGTATGTCGATGATATTGTGGTCAAATCCAGAAAGGAGGAGACTTTGATAGATGATCTACGGGAAACTTTTGACAATCTCCGGGTCTACAAGATGATGCTCAATCCGGAGAAGTGTGTTTTGGTGTCCCTGCAGGCAAGCTCTTAGGATTTTTGGTTTCAAACAGAGGCATTGAGGCTAATCCGAAAAATATTGCGGCGATTACGTCCTTGGCTAAACCGGCGTGTATTAACGATGTGCAACGTCTGGCCGGCCGGATTACAGCCTTGAGCCGGTTTATCAGCTGCCTTGGAGAGAAGGCCATTCCCTTATATCAGATGCTCAAGAAAACGGATAACTTTGTCTAGAGTGAAGCAGCTGATAAGGCGTTTGAAGATCTGAAGAAACAGCTCGTGGAACCGCCCGTGTTGGCAGCACCGATCGATAAAGAGCCCTTATTATTATATGTGGCTGCTAATGCCCGGGCTATCAGCGTAGCCATTGTGGTAGAGCGCAAAGAGCCCGGCAAAGAGTATCCGGTTCAACGGCCGGTTTATTATATCAGTGAGGTGCTCATTGAGTCAAAACAGAGGTATCCGCATTGGCAGAAACTGGTGTATGGGGTGTTTATGGCTAGCCAGAAGCTCAAACACCATTTTCAGGGCCATCCTATCACAATAGTCAGTTCAGCTCCTCTGGGTGACATCATTCAAAACAGAGAGGCAATTGGCCGGATTGCCAAGTGGGCCATTGAGGTTGGACCCCACGGGCTCAGATATATACCCCGCATGGCGATCAAGTCCCAAGCACTCGTAGATTTCATCAACGATTGGACGGAGTTACAGGCACCTGAGGAGAAACCAGATAATACATATTGGACTATTCATTTTGATGGGTCGAGACAGCTAGAGGGTTCGGGGGCTGGAGTCGTATTAACTTCCCCACGAGGTGATAAGTTTTGTTATGTCCTCTGTTTAATGTTCCCTTGTACTAACAATGCAGCTGAATATGAGGCTTTACTCCACGGTCTTCGGATGGCTAAAGAGATGAATTTGAGCCGGGTTAAGTGCTTCGGCGATTCAGATCTAGTGGCTCAGCAAGTGTCTGGCACTTGGGATTCTAAAGACCCACTCATGGCTGCATATCGGCGAGAGGTGGACACAATGGCTGGTCACTTTAAAGGTTATCAGGTGGACCATATAGACCGGCGGAAGAATGAAGCGGCGGACACTTTAAGTCGTCTTGGTTCCCAACGTAAACCGGTTCCGCCCAATGTCTTTCTTGATGTGTTGCACAATCCGTCAGTCAAAATACCAACCGAAGAAGATTTGGCTGATCCTAATCCGGAGGCTCAATTGGTGGCAGCTTTGCATGCCATACCGGATTGGACGATCCCATATCTGGATTACATGAACCGGGGCGAGTTACCAGCTGAGGAAACATTGGCTCGACAGATAATCCGGCGTTCCAAGTCCATGACCATACTCAACGGGGAGTTACATCATTACAGTGTTTCAGGAGCGATTCAATGATGCATTTCTCCTCAAGAAGGTTGTGAGATTTTGCGAGAAATTCATGAAGGGGATTGCGGTCATCACGCCGGTTCAAAGTCGTTGGTTGCTAAAGCTTTTGGCCACGGTTTTTACTGGTTGACGGCGCATGCTGATGCGGAGGATTTAGTCAAAAGATGTGATGGATGCCAAAAGTTTGCCCGCCGTGCGCACGTTCCGGCTCAAGAGTTGCGGATGATTCCAATTACGTGGCCGTTTGCCACTTGGGGGCTAGATATGGTTGGACCCTTCAAGTGCTCCAAGGACAAGAAGACCCATCTGTTAGTAGCAGTTGATAAATTCACTAAATGGGTAGAGGCAGAGCCAGTCAGCAAGTGTGATGCAGCCACAACGGTTCAATTCATCAAAAAGGTGATATTCCGGTTTGGCTTTCCACATAGTATTATAACAGATAATGGCACTAACTTGTCAAAAGGAGAGATGGAAGAATTCTGTCAACGTAAGCATATCCGGCTTGATCTAGCATCAGTGGCTCATCCCCAATCTAATGGTCAAGCGGAAAGGGAAAATCAAGAAATTCTGCGGGGTATCAAACCAAGGCTTATGGTTCCCTTAAAGGGGACGCCGGGTTGTTGGGTCGAGGAGCTACCTTTTGTGTTATGGAGCATCAACACCACACCCAATAGGTCTACGGGTTACACGCCTTTCTTCATGGTTTATGGAGCAGAGGCGGTTCTTCCTAGTGACATCCGTCACGATTCTCCCCGTGGGGCAGCTTATGTTGAAGCTGATAATGAGAAGGCACGTCAGGATTCTCTAGACCTGTTGGATGAAGAGCGGGATCTTGCAGCAGCGCGTTCGGCGATTTATCAACAAGATCTCCGACGTTATCACAGCCGCCGGGTTAAAACTAGAACCTTTCAAGAAGGTGATTTGGTGCTCCGGCTCATCCAGGATCAGACTGATATGCATAAGTTATCCCCACCTTGGGAAGGAACCTTTGTGGTCAGCAAAAATCTGCACAACGGATCCTACTACCTCATTGATGTTCGAGAGCATGAAGACTCACGTCAATCAGAGGAGGAGACAAAGCGGCCATGGAACATAGCTCTCCTTCGGCCTTACTATACTTGAAGCCATAGGCTTTTTCACCTGTACATATTTATGACAGTGTATATACCATATAATAAACCGGAGCCTCCGTTATAAGCGGGGTATCTGTTCTTTCTTATATCATATGTGTGCTTTTACAAGTTAACGGTCAAAGCGGAGTCTTTGTTAAACCGGATTTAGCAACTGCATAAAGATAAAGAAAATCACTAGGGGGCTTGGTCATGTTTGAACCACAGCTACACCTCTAGATAGGCATTTCAGCCACACAAGGAAAAATTTGCGGAGCCAAAGAGAGCATTGTACACTGTACAAACTCAAACATAGGCACACGTTGAGCATCGCTCACAAAGTTACTTGGGGGCTCTTTTTTGCAAAGCAACAAAGAGTTTGAAAGGACCCTCGTAATTGGCTATCAAGCCACGGCTTGGAAGCCTGGTGTATTCACCTAAAACCCCGGGTTAACCTGCCTTCATCAAGTAAGCCACTCCTATCCAGGTAATCCTGGCATGACCCATCGAACATTTGACAAGTCAATCTTTTACATACCCTGAACTTGTCATAGTTAAAACGGTGATTGGTTAATTGGAGGCCCATCTTAAAAGGCTTTGTTAAATGGTTTAACTCAGAGGCCTGGCAGGCCATGAAAAGCCTCGATTTGGAGCCTGGCAGCTCGTAAAAAGCCTTGCATATTTTCCTATTTGAATTCTGTTTGTTGACAATCATAAGTATTTTTTGATAAACCGACATCCTTGATCCGGCTTGCTTTCCAACCACAAGCTGTTGGCTCATGATCAGTTATAAACCAGCATTATGAAAATGAGATTATCAAACGTATCGGGTTGGTGTTAAACACGTTCGCTCACTCAATGAGGTATGTTCTGTACATTATTTTTTGTACAAACACTTGATTATTCAGCTCAAGTACTATATACTTCCTGGATATTATGACATGTTTAGCGGTAAACCGGTAGACACTTTTAAGTTTTTTGTACCCAGGAAGGCAAGTCATAATAGACTATGCATAAAATATATCCTGAAGGGCGGCACAGATTGTCACAAAGGGCTATGAAGCATGCTCGATGGCATGGCAGATAAACAAAGTTTCAACTATCCTATTACATGAAGCTTTAAAGCAGCTCAACAGTGCCATTGTTTTTCACAGTAGCCATATAAACCGGCGACTGGATCAGGACTCTTCATCATGACAGTTTGACGGTTGCGGATCAGTTGGTGTACGCACTTCTTCATCCCTCCCCAGCCGCTGGAAATCAACCGTTGACCAATCGATTCCGGTTAAAGCTTGGAATACTACTTCTTCATGGATAAGATCGGAAGGGTTAATATCAGGGGCATAAGTGTGCTTACGAATCGGAGGCACAAGTTCTTCGACTTCATGGATCTCGGCCGACTGTCTTTTCCCTTCTGCATCATAGAATAGTTGAAAATGGGACAAATCGGTGTCTTCAGCTAATTTGCTGGCCGCCGGCCGCATCTGTTTGGTCAACCGCCGAAGATCATCATTGTCAAAGTTTGAACCATCTTCTTTAACGCCTGGATACCCTTTAATGATATCCTCTGCTTCAAGATCTGGAATCCAGGCCTTGGCTCGAGTAAGGGCCGTTAATGCTCCGGCTCTTGCAGCGGCTCTTTTCAACTCGGCAATATGCGCCGGTAACATGCCCAGCTTCTCAAGGGTTTCCTTAATCAATGATGGTGCCAGTTTGTTATAAGCTGCTGTACTAATGGCTCGCTGAGATCCAGAGTATAGCTGCTCAACCAATGTGTATGCCACTTTGAGCTTCATCCGCATATTTGCACCAAGATGAGTGATCTGAGTTCCTGCCGAAGATTTTTCAACATCGTGGTCAGTTTTAAGATTCATTGACTGATGCAACATACATAAGCAGATACTTACCAAAGATAGTAGAGGTCATAGCATTGATTTGGCGCTTCAAACCGGCTAGTTCTTCAGCCACCGGTTTTAGGGCTTCCTCGGCATCTACGGCTCTTTTGGTCAAACCAACTTTTTCGGTTTCCCATGCAGCACAATCTTGATTGAAGGATTCTTTCACTTTTTCCATTCCGGCCAGGGCCTGGGTCAGTTCCTCTTTGGCTTTTGCAGCTTCGGCTTGTTGCGACTTCACATTTTCTTGCAAGTCAGAGTTTTTGGCATCTTTGCTTCTTAGTTTAGCCTGCAACATTGAAGGTATCTTCAACAAAACAACATATATATGCACTAAGTATAAAGCATATAACAAGTTATCCACTTCATACTTGGGGGCTAATGCTTATTTGCTCTCAAATACTACCTTCTATGCAAGTCTCCAGAACAATGCAAGCATTATACTTGACACTTGGGGGCTAATGTACGTTTGTTCTAAACTGGCGGTGTGGATTAAAAACCAGATTAACTTGCCAAGTTAAACCGACCTTTGGGGGCTATGCTACAGAATGTTATCTGATTTTTCAAACATGAGTTTTATCTATGATTGAAGACACGCCTTGGCAAGGATTAATGATGGGATGCTTAAAGTGTTACAAAAGACCCGATTTATGATTGACAATCATAAAACGGCTCTTGGGGGCTACTTGGAATAGTATTTCAGCTATAAATCAATGTGCAAGGGAGAAGAATTCACCTCATATCGTTCTTTCATCAAATTCACCAAACCGACTTCATAATCCCGGTTTGAGTGCAGATGGTTCAAGAAGCCGGAATGAAGCTCATCAGTGTTAAGATGAGCATAGTTTGATAAGTTGCTGCTCCATTTACCTTTATCCCTGGCAATTTGCTCTTCTTTGGCACTATGCTGAGCCAAAATGACGGGATGACCAGGAGAACTGTGGCCTGCTCCAGTAATAATAACGTCATCGCCTTGGCCTTCAGGATTTTGGGCGGATGAAGATGGAATTTTAGTGTCTTTCATTGGATTAGCCCGGTTTGGTTCTGTCGGTTCAGCATCAGGGGCGGCAAGCTCAACATCTGTGGGTTCGTCAGTATGTTGGCCGTCAAGGGGCGGATCATTAAAAGTTGTTTCAGGATGGAGGCCTTCCGGTTCACCTGTTTGCTCCGGTTCAACTCTTGGTTCTTCTTCTTCTCCAACAGGGTCTTCTGGCGGATTGGTGACCCGAGCTTTCTTGCTGGGTCTAGCTTTGGCCCTGCAAACAGAATTAAAAAGGATTAGCATCCTGTTCAAAAGATGTAGGGCGCATTGAAAGGAAAGGTTTTTCGTAACTCACCCAACCACAGTTTTCAAAGGGGGGAGTTGAGTTGCTATCGATTCACCAGAAGAGGAAGGAGGTGTCACCTGATAATTTGAATCGGACGTATTAAGAGGCTGTCTGAAATAACCTGCCTTGGGGTAAGAATGGTCAGAAGTAGGAGAGACCTCAGACTGACGCTTCCGAACCGGAGTATCAGGTAAACCGGTAGAGGTGACCTGTTGGCCACTGTGCCGAGTTGTTCGGCGAGCCTCATGCTGTTGAGTCTTCAAAATAAATGTTGGATCCAAGTGAGCAAGAGGATGCGAAAAGCTTACTTTCCAGATTGTTTGGCGAGGTTTTTGTGTTGGCATAGAGTCTGAACCGGAGGAAAGGGTAATTTCCTCTACGTCCTCAGCCTGACTAGCTTCGGCCTCCTCCTGAGGAAGATCATTGTTAACAAGATGCATAAAAAGAGAGCCAAGTGAGTCAAGTTCTACCTCAGCTTCTGGGTCATCAGTATCATCATCAAGCTCCATATTAATTCGGTCAGCCGTTTTCCGCTTTGACGTCCATTTTACGGCTTTGGTCTTTGGGCGGGTTGGCTTGGCCACTTTGTCTCTAGTTGGCTTTGCCGCTTTCTCTATGGATTTCCGTTTCCACAAGGGGTCATCACCCTATACATGTAAAGAAGAAGGGTTACAACTTGTATAAGTCAAAGATATTAGAGATGAAGAGGAAGTGTAATGCTTACAGCAGGCGGTTTGTTCTTGGTGTAGAAGGGACTCAGACCGGTTTGACTACAGACCAGTTCCGATTCATTCAGAATCTTTTTTACACCTTCAGTAACTTCTTCCTCAGATAATTGGATGTTGCAGTGGCATTGAGGATCGTCAACCTCACCGGTATATTCGCACATTAAACCGGGACGCCGGCTTAGCGGCAAGATACTCCAGGATATCCAACAACGTACAAAATCCACACCTGTTAAACCGTTTGCCATAAAGGCCCGGAGCTTGGTGATTTGAGGAGCATATTTTTCCCTTTCTGAGGAGCTCAGACATTGTGGCATTGGGTGAGTATTGGATAATCTATGATCTCGGAAGCCGGGGAGGGGATTCTCATCTTCAGGCAAAGTGTCTCTGCAATAGAACCATGTTTGGTTCCATTCCTTTGGGTGGCTATGGTGTTTGGCATGAGGAAATTCCACTTCTTTCCACTTTTGAATCGAAACACCACCAAGCTCTGTATTCAGGCCATTCACAAACTCTGTGCGCCGGTTTAAGTGAAAGAAATCCTGGAACAATTCTGCAGTTGGTTCTTCCTGTAAATAGGCCTCACAGAAGACTTGGAAATTGCATAAGTTGGAGACTGAATTGGGACCAATATCTTGTGGATGCAGTTGGAAGCTGGCAAGCACATCTCGATAAAATTTTGACCCTGGCGGTTTGAAACCACGGCCTATATGGTCAACAAAGATTACCACTTCACCTTGTCTTGGGGTTGGAGGATTCTCAGTTCCTGGGGCTCGCCATTTGATCTCCGTTTTCTTAGGCAGAGAGCCGATGCTAACCATCTCATCTAGTTGAGCCTCAGTAACTCGGGAATGAGCCCAGTTGCAGGTAGTGAATTGTTTGGCCATTGCAAAGCGAACCAACTGAAAATGAAAGGCCGGTTTATAAATTATGCATGATCATACACAAGAGACAAGGGAGTAAGAAACGTACTGATATAATAAATGGTACAACCCGGAGACTAGTATAATGAGAAAGAAGGTAATGCTAGCGCAGGATTAATCAGACACTGTTAAACCGAAGCGTAATTATGAAGGTAACATGCTCTTCCGGTTTATCAGAGGGCTAATGGCATAGACTATTTATCCAATGTCAAATCGCTTATATTGGTGCGAGGAGAAATAGATCTCACAGTGATGTATAAAACTTTCGGATCTAGAGATAAGACAGAAAAGCAAAAATAATTGGATCTTGAAGGGGTGCAGAACTGAAGCAATTTTTGACAGACAGATCAGTTCTTTGCACATAAAGATTTGTGATGATCATGGTAGGTAAGCTACGGTAAGAGATGTATCAAGCATGAAGTGTCCATCTATTAAAGGAAGAACATGGAAGAATAGCACTGATGAACTTCGGAAGAACTACGAGGAATATCGAAACCCTAGAACATATCTATGGTGAAAAAAGCAGAGAACTTACCGGAGTTAGTGAGGAAGCGGAAGGGCGCCGCAGTTCTCTGGTGCGTTCAGGGCGATGCAGCGGCCGAGGTAGGAGCAGAAACGATGGTCGACGGTGGCGGCGGAGTTCCAGAGGCTGAGTGGCGCGAGGTAGACGATGAGAAGAGGCACGGGGGGAAACGATGAAAATGACCCCTCGGTCCTATTTATAAGGCGAAGTGAAAAATGGCAAGTGCGGGAATTGAGGAGTCCAAAAATGGATAAGTTAATAAAGGTGTCGCCTCGATAACTGGATATATATTAAATGAAGGAAATCTCTGATATCAACGGACGGATGACGTCAGGACGATTTATCATAATTCTGAAGTATGACGTCACGACGGTTTACAAGATCAAAAATGAAGACAAGAGAGAATTTTTTTTTCTAAAGTGTGTAAGATTGACATGAACAAGTTCAAACCAATCTGGGGCCTAATGTTAGGGATATTACTACTGGAGGTAAACCGGCCTTATGTAGCCGGGTTGACTCCTTGAAGATTAGAAGCCCATGAAGACGTAAAGATGCTAGCGCTTTACGGAGGGCCCAAAGGCGAGTTACAGTATGTAAATGTAAACCAGCCTAGTCATGTAACTTGTATAGTAAGATAGAAAGAGAGAGGCCAAACCGGAGATGTTTATAAACTGGCTTCGGGACTCTGTAGCCCGGCGGGCGTCAACCTATGTATATAAAGGGGCAACCCGGCCGCGGTTTAGGGACGGACAACAACAATTCGAAAGCCAGACAAAGCGGATTCGCTCCCTGGCCTTCGAAACCCTAGCAATACCAATCACAACTAGACGTAGGCTTTTACCTTCATCGAAGGGGCCGAACTAGTATAAACTCCCGTGCCCCCTTGTCCGGTTTAACCCCTTTAAGCTAACCCGTTGCGATGGTTCCACAACTAAGTCCTTTCATGAGGACATCTGCCGTGACAAACCCACGACAGGTACCACTACCGTCGCTGAGATCGCGAGAACCTCTACCTACGAACCTGGAGCATGTGAGAACCTCTACCGACGAAGTCGGAGCGTGTACGATGACCGTTGTCGAAGACCCGTACCTCTACCGTTTCCTGAACATGAACAACCATTTCCTCTTCGACTCGTGAACCATTACTTCCACGACCATCGACGAGGATCGATAGTACCACTACTTCTACTACCGTCGCGAAACAACCACTTCCTCTGCTTCCCTCGTCGAACACGAACCGTTCGGAGATGCACGCTTCAAAGGTATAACCCCAAGACGACCGTCCGAGAACGATTGCTTGTGTTGTATGAGATGCAACCTTTGTCTGCACTGTGTCCGTAGTGTCTCTCGCTTCCATGCCATCAACTTGTGGGAACCTGGTATCCAGGAGCACCCTATCATCTTGCATGACACACTCACACCCACTTCCTTCTGCACCGTTATCCCTGTGAGCTACCGGATCATCGGAATGTTGTCGTGGCATCATTTTCGGATTTGTTGCTGTGGCACCCCTTTCGTTTCCACCATGATGACAAATGCCTCATATCTTATCATGTCAACATTTTCATAAATACTGCATATAACTTGCACATGTCATTCGCATCATGATAATAACATTTAAATGTTTGAAATTGTTGTTGCACCAAATTGCTAAATGCATATGGGGATTTACCGGAATTGTTGTTTGTTATTTCCGGCCTCATTTAAACTTGCCTAAATGTTTAGTTTACTTATGCTCCACCTCTTTCCATGTGTAAACAACATTTGATTTTGTTGAGTAGTTTAAACGGGAGAGAACTAAATAATTAAATGTGGTGTTTCGTCAATATGCAACACGTTGCATATTGAGCTCCACTTAACTTGTAGTTTTGCTTGTGCACTTTGCCATGCCATGCCTCATTAAACCGGACTTGCATCATACTTGGTTGTGCATCATGCCATGATTATGTGAGGGTCATTTACCATGTTGTTTGCTTCGTTACGGTGTTGCTTCTTCAGGTTAGTTACGATAACGTCGCATTTGTGAGGATCTGTTCGACTACGTCTGTTTGTCTTCTTCATTGACTCATTCTTCTTCCTTGCGGGATTTCAGGCAAGATGACCATACCCTCGAAATCACTTGCTTGCTAGTTGTTCGTTCTATCGCTATGTCGTGCTGCCTACCACTTGTTATATCATGCCTCCCGCATTGCCATGTGAAGCCTCTAACCCACCTTCCTAGCAAACCGTTGTTTGCCTATGTTATTGCTTGTGCTCAGCCACTCTTATAGCGTTGCTAGTTCCAGGTGAAGATGAAGTTTGTTCCATGTTGGAACATGGATATGTTGGGATATCACAATATCTCTTATTTAATTACTGCATCTATATACTTGGTAAAGGGTGGAAGGCTCGGCCTTATGCCTGGTGTTTTGTTCCACCCTTGCCGCCCTAGTTCCCGTCATACCGGTGTTATGTTCCTTGATTTCGTGTTCCTTACGCGGTTGGGTGTTATGGGACCCCCTTGACAGTTCGCTTTGAATAAAACTCCTCCAGCAAGGCCCAACCTTGGTTTTACATTTGCCTAACAACCTAAGCCTTTTTCCCTTGGGTTTCCGGAGCCCGAGGGTCATCTTTATTTTAACCCCCCCGGGCCAGTGCTCCTCTGAGTGTTGGTCCAAACTAGAGCCCCTTGCAGTGCCACCTCGGGGAAACTTGAGGGTTGGTTTTAGTTGTACGGACTGCTCATCCGGTGTGCCCTGAGAACGAGATATGTGCAACTCCTATCGGGATTTGTCGGCACATTCGGGCAGCTTTGCTGGTCTTGTTTTACCATTGTCGAAATGTCTTTTAACCGGGATTCTGAGTCTGATCGGGTCTTCCTGGGAGAAGGAATATCCTAAGTTGACTGTGAGAGCTTGTGATGGGCTAATTTGGGACACCCCTGTAGGGTATAAACTTTCGAAAGCCCTGCCCACGGTTATGTGGCAGATGGGAATTTGTTAATATCCGGTTGTAGAGAACATGACACTTGACTTAATTAAAATGCATCAACCGCGTGTGTAGCCGTGATGGTCTCTTTCCGGCGGAGTCCGGAAAGTGAACACGGTTTTGGAGTTATGTTTGTGCGTAAGTAGTTTCAGGATCACTTCTTGATCGCTTCTAGCTCCTCGACCATTGCGTTGCTTCTCTTCTCGCTCTTATTTGCGTATGTTAGCCACCATATATGCTTAATGTTGTAGCTCCACCTCATTATATCCTACCCATAAGCTTAAATAGTCTTGATCTCGCGGGTGTGAGTTTGCTGAGTCCTCGTGACTCACAGATACTTCCAAACAGTTGCAGGTGCCGATGATACCAGTGCAGGTGACGCAACCGAGCTCAAGTGGGAGCTTGTTGAAGATCTTGATCATTGTTTTGCGTCTTTTTTGGGTGATCAGTAGTGGAGCCCAGTTGGGACGATCGAGGAACTAGCATTTGTGGTTGTCTTCTTTTATTTTGGTTCCGTAGTCGGACCTTGATTGTATTCTGGATGATGTATGTTTAACTTGTATTTGTGTGAAGTGGCGATTGTAAGCCAACTCTTTATCCCTTTCTTATTCAGTACATGGGATCGTGTGAAGATTACCCCTCTTGCGACAAAACCACAATGCGGTTATGCCTCTAAGTCGTGCCTCGACACGTGGGAGACATAGACGCATCATGGGTGTTACAGCGCCCTCGACCCCGGTGGGACCCTCGTTGCTGCACCGACCTACTTCTTCCTCCTATATATATCCACGTACCCCCAAACATCCAGGAGCACCACGAAAACCTAATTCCACCGCCGCAACCTTCTGTACCCGAGAGATCCCATCTTGGGTCCTTTTCCGGAGCTCCACCGGAGGGGGCATTGATCATGGAGGGCCTCTACATCAACTCCATGGCCTCTCCGGTGATGTGTGAGTAGTTTACTTCAGACTTGCGGGTCCATAGTTATTAGCTAGATGGCTTCTTCTCTCTCTTTGGATCTCAATACAAAGTTCTCCTCGATCTTCTTGGAGATCTATTCAATGTAATCTTCTTTTGCGGTGTGTTTGTCGAGATCCGATGAATTGTGGGTTTATGATTCAGTTTATATATGAACAATATTTGATTCTAATCTGAATTCTTGTATGTATGATTGGTTTATCTTTGCAAGTCTCTTCGAATTATCAGTTTGGTTTGGCCTACTAGATTGATCTTTCTTGCAATGGGAGAAGTGCTTAGCTTTGGGTTCAATCTTGCGGTGCTCGATCCCAGTGACAGAAAGGGAACCGACACGTATTGCATTGTTGCCATCGAGGATAAAAAGATGGGGTTTATATCATATTGCATGAGCTTATCCCTCTACATCATGTCATCTTTCTTAAAGCATCACTCTGTTCTTATGAACTTAATACTCTAGATGCATGCTGGATAGCGGTCGATGTGTGGAGTAATAGTAGTAGATGCAGAATCATTTCGGTCTACTTGTCACGGACATGATGCCTATATACATGATCATACCTAGATATTCTCATAACTATGCTCAATTCTATCAATTGCTCGACAGTAATTCGTTTACCCACCGTAATACTTATGCTCTTGAGAGAAGCCACTAGTGAAACCTATGGCCCCCGGGTCTATCTTCCATCATATTAATCTTCCAATACTTAGTTATTTCTATTGCCATTTATTTTACCTTGCATCTTTATTTCTCTTTATCATAAAAATACCTAAAATATTATCTTATCATATCTATCATATCCCACTCTCGTAAGTGACCGTGAAGGGATTGACAACCCCTTTATCGCGTTGGTTGCGAGGTTCTTATTTGTTTGTGTAGGTGCGTGGGACTTGAGCATGATCTCCTACTGGATTGATACCTTGGTTCTCAAAAACTGAGGGAAATACTTACACTACTTTACTGCATCACCCTTTCCTCTTCAAGGGAAAACCAACGCACCTCAGGAGGTAGCAAGAAGGATTTCTGGCGCCGTTGTTGGGGAGATTTGCGCCAAGTCATGTCAAGACATACCAAGTACCCATTACAAACTCTTATCCCTCGCATTACATTATTTTCCATTTGACTCTCGTTTTCCTCTCCCCCACTTCACCCTTGCCATTTTATTCGCTCTCTCTTCTCCATTCCCCTCCTCCTTTTCTATTTGCCTTTTTGCCCATTTCTTGTTTACTCGTGTGTTGGATTGCTTGCTTGTCACGATGGCTCAAGATAATACTAAATTGTGTGACTTTACCCATACCAACAATAATGATTTTATTAGCACTCCGATTGCTCCTCTTACCAATGCTGAATCTTGTGAAATTAATACTGCTTTGCTGAATCTTGTCATGAAAGATCTGTTTTCTGGCATTCCTAGTGAAGATGCTGCTACCCATCTAAACAACTTTGTCGGTTTGTGTGATATGCAAAAGAAGAAATATGTGGATAATGATATTTCCGTTTTTGCTTAGAGATCGTGCTAAAGCTCGGTTTTTGTCTTTGCCTAAAAATAGTATTGATTCATGGAATAAGTGCAAAGATGCTTTTATCTCTAAGTATTTTCCTCCTGCTAAGATCATCTCTCTTAGTAATGATATTATGAATTTTAAGCAACTTGATCATGAACATGTTGCACAATCTTGGGAGACGATGATATTAATGATACGTAATTGCCCTACACATGGTTTGAATTTATGGATGATTATACAGAATTTTTATGCTGGATTGAACTTTGCTTTTAGAAATCTTTTAGATTCAGCCGCAGGAGGCACTTTTATGGAAATCACTTTAGGAGAAGCTACCAAACTTCTAGATAATATTATGGTTATTTATTCTCAATGGCACACTGAAAGATCTACTAGTAAAAAAGTGCATGCAATTGAAGAGATTAATGTTTTGAGTGGAAAGATGGATGAACTTATGAAATTGTTTGCTAATAAGAGTGTTTCCTCTAATACTAATGATGTGCCTTTGTCTACCTTGATTGAGAATAATAATGAATCTATGGATGTGAATTTTGTTGGTAGGAACAATTTTGGTAATAACGCCTATAGAGGTAATTTTAATTCTAGGCCGTTTGCTAGTAACTCCTCTAATAATTATGGTAATTCCTACAACAATTCTTATGGAAATTATAATAAGATGCCCTCTGATTTTGAATCTAGTATTAAAGAATTTATTACTTCACAAAAGAGTTTCAATGCTTTGATTAAAGAAAAACTGCTTAAGATTGATGAATTGGCTAGGAACGTTGGTAGAATTTCTCTTGATGTTGATTCTTTGAAACTTAGATCTATTCCACCTAAGCATGATATCAATGAGTCTCTCAAAGCCATGAGAATTTCCATTGACGAGTGCAAGGAAAGAACCGCTAGGATGAGTGCTAAGAAAGATTGCTTTGTGAAAGCGTGTTCTTCTAGTTTTCATGATAATAAGGATGAAGATCTAAAAGTTATTGATGTGTCCCCTATTAAATCTTTGTTTTGCAATATGAATCTTGATAATGATGGGATTGAAGATGAGCCACCTTTACCTAGAAGGCGTTCCAAAAATTCGGAATTTTTAGATCTTGATGCAAAAATTGTTAGAAGTGGGATTGAAGAGGTTAAAACTTTAGATATCAATGAACCCACTATTTTGGATTTCAAGGAATTTAATTATGATAATTGCTCTTTGATAGATTGTATTTCCTTGTTGCAATCCGTGCTAAATTCTCCTCATGCTTATAGTCAAAATAAAGCTTTTACTAAACATATTGTGGATGCTTTGATGCAATCTTATGAAGAAAAACTTGAGTTGGAAGTTCTATCCCTAGAAAACTTTATGATGAGTGGGAACCTACTATTAAAATTAAAATTAAAGATCATGAGTGTCATGCTTTGTATGATTTGGGTGCTCGTGTTTCCATGATTCCAAAAACTTTGTGTGATTTGCTAGGTTTCCGTGATTTTGATGATTGTTCTTTAAACTTGCACCTTGCGGATTCCACTATTAAGAAACCTATGCGAAGAATTAATGATGTTATTATTGTTGCAAATAGGAACTATGTGCCCGTAGATTTCATTATTCTTGACATAGATTGCAATCCTTCATGTCCTATTATTCTTGGTAGACCTTTCCTTAGAACGATTGGTGCAATTATTGATATGAAGGAAGGGAATATTAAATTCCAATTTCCATTAAGGAAAGGCATGGAACACTTCCCTAGAAAGAAAGTTAAATTACCATATGAATCTATTATGAGAGCCACTTATGGATTGCCTACCAAAGATGGCAATACCTAGATCTATCCTTGCTTTTTATGCCTAGCTAGGGGCGTTAAACGATAGCGCTTGTTGGGAGGCAACCCAATTTTATTTTTATTCCTTGCTTTTTGTTCCAGTTTAGTAACAAATAATTTATCTAGACTTTGTTTTGGTTGTGGTTTTTGTGTTTAATTTGTGTTTGTGCCAAGTAGAACCGTTGGGAAGACTTGGGGAAAGTCTTTTTGATCTTGCTGTAAAAAACAGAAACTTTAGCGCTCACAAGAATTGCTGCCATTTTTATTTGGAAAGTGATATTTATTTAATTATTTTTGAAGATGATTAATAAATAAATTCCTCACGTCCATCAATTTATTTTAGAATTTTTGGGGTTCCAGAAGTTGCGTTAGCTACATATTGCTACAGACACTACAAAAAAAAGACACATCCGTGACATTTTGGGCCGAACGAATTTTTTTTCTGTCATACATATGACACTTCTATGACGATAATTGTGACAAAACCCGGTATCATCATAGATGTGGTGGGCTCCTACTTCTATGGCAAAAAATCATGACAGAAAATGGGCTTTTCGTCCTGGGCGGGCCGGAGACGCAGCCGCATGACATTCTTTGGGCCGTCCATGACGGAAAAAACCGTGGTAGAAGCGAGGGCGAGGAAATTTTTGGGGAGTTCCCGATTACGGTGGGATGTCGGGGGCCGAGCGTTGCGCGCTTCTCTCGTACACGTATGCGCGTGTGTGCGAGGCGTTGGCTCTAACTGAACCCGAGCGAGGCGTTGGGCTCTAACTGAACCCGAGCGATTGCACTGCAGGCTACGCGTTACTGAACCCAAGCGATCGATCGATGGCTGTTAACTGAACCCGATCGAGCGATTCCTTCGCTACTGCTGCTAACCGAAGCCGATCGATGCTGCCTCTGGATGAACAGTGAGCATTGCAGGGGGGGTGGATGAACAGTTCCCGGTGGGGATGGATGAACAGGACCCCGTGGTGTTGCCTCTGGATGAATAGGACCCCGATCGATCGAGCCGGTTAGGGCTGGATGAACAGGACCCCGTGGAGGGCTGGATGAACAGGACCACCCCATGGAGGGCAGGATGAACAGTAGACGGTGGAGGGCAGGATGAACAGTAGCCCATGGAGGGGTGGTTGAACAGGAGCCCGTGGAGAGGGCTGGTTGAACAGTAGCCGGTGGAGTAGCGCGCGGTGGAGGCTGGATGAACAGGAGCCCGTGGATAAACAGTCGCAGGTGGAGGCTCGAGGAGGTCGACGGTGGATGAACAGTAGCTCGTGGAGGCTGGAGGGGGTTGATGGTGGAGATGAACAGTATCCCGTGGAGTCCCGTTTTGCGGTACGCCACACCCCTCCCAATGAACAGGACCCCCGTTTCGACCGTAGCGCTCTGACACAAGTCCGTTTCATCCGTTTTGCAGTACGCCACACCCCTCCCGATCAACAAGACCCCTGTTTCGACCGTAGGAGGTCCATTTCCTCCGTTTTGCGGTACGCCAGACCCCTCCCGATGAACAGGATCCCGTTTCGAACGTGGCCGGTCGAACACAAGGTCGTTTCCTCCGTTCTGTGGTACGCCAGGCCTCGTTTCCATCGCATGTTCTGTCCAAGCCCTCCCGATGAACACGACGCATTCTGTTGCCTCCCCATGAACAAGACGCATTATGTTGCCTCCCCATGAACATGACGCATTCCGTTGCCTCCCTATGAACACGACGACGACGCTATTTCTCTGTTCCGACCCAGCCATGTACACGAGCCCTGGCCGTACTTATGCGCGAGTAGGCATTCGAGACCCCGCCCGTATGTACACATACGTGGCCGTATTTTCTTTCTTGCACCCTGGCCGTTGTACGTATATGTACATGCTACGTGCGTGCCTCTACTACGACACGTGCGCACCTCTACATCGCCCAATATATATGTACGTACACGTTCGCGACCAGAATGACAACTCTACATACGCTTTGACCAGATGGGTCTCGACTGCCAGGCACTTCCTTGCGTGCGAAGATGTAGCTGGTGGGTCCCAGCAGTCATGGGAAAACATTTTTTTCGCAAAATACGGTGGCCCGTCCGGTGGGTCCCCGCTGTCAGGTGGAGGAATAATTATTTTGCGCGTAATAAGGAGGCACTTCCTTGCTGCGGCCGTGGACCTAGCTGTCAGCGTCTCCATGCACAGTACTCTTCCGATGGAAGTCGGTCGTTGACCACATTGACCACGCCGCTCCGAGAGCACCATGGCGGTGGACGACGGTGAGGCCTAGGAAGGGGACGGCGCGGAGCTGGGGAAGATGCGGCAGTAGAAGCCCGCGCGGAGAGGAGTACGAGGGTTCACTGGTTCGGCTGCGGTGTGAGGCTGCCGTCGCTGCAGGGCCTGGCCAGCGGTGGGAATAGTAGGGGGCGGTGAGGCCTCCATGCCAGCACAGCCGGCCACGGGAGGCAGGAGCATGCGGCACGACCGGCGCTGCTTTGGGAGGCTAGAGCAAGAAGACCAGAGGTTGAAGAAGCACTACGGCCGTTGGATGGACATCGTACGGTCACTGGAGCTAGAATCGTTCATATTGACTAAGTTGACAAAGCCCTTCGTCCCCGTAAACTTAGTAGGCCCACAAGTCAGCCTCCCACCATGGTGGGTCCCAGCTAGCCGGGGGAGTATTCATTTTTGTGCGTAATAAGGAGGCACTTCCGGTGGGTCCGAGCTGACAGCGGGGGAACGTTTTTTCGTGAAATACGGTGGCCCATCCGCTGGGTCCCAGCAGTCAGGGGGAAATGATTTTTTTTGCAAAATACTGGTGGCCCATCCGGTGGGTCCCCGCTGTTAGGTGGAGGAATAATTATTTTTCGCGTAATAAGGAGGCACTTCCTTGCGGCTGCCGTGGACCCAGCTGTCAGCCTCTCCACGTATAGTACTCTTCCGATGGAAGTCGGTCCTTGACCACATTGACCACGCCGCGCTGAGAGCACCACGGCGGTGGACGACGGCGAGGCATAGGAAGGGGACGACGCGGAGCCGGGGAAGACGCGGCAGTGGATGCCCACACGGAGAGGAGTACGAGCGTTCACCGGTTCAGCTGCGATGTGAGGCTGCCGTCGCCGCAGAATAACAGGGGGTGTGGGTGAGTAGAGGGATGCCCTGTCCAGCGGTGGGAGTAGTAGGGGGCGCCGAGGCCTACGCGGCAGCACAGCCGGCCACGGGAGGCGGGATTAGGCGGTCCCGCCGACGCTGCTTTGGCGGCTGGAGCAAGAAGATCAGAGATTGAAGAAACATGACGGCCGTTGGATTGACATCCAATGGTTACGTCTGCTAGAGCCGTTTGTTAACGTATATAATAACTAAAAAAAATCTTGCATACGCGTCAACTAAACAGGCCCACAAGTCAGACCACTCCCTCTTTTTTTTAATAATTTATATATAGCTCATGGCAACTTCTTATGCAATTTATTGGAGTCGTTTTTTTGGTTGGCCAGGGCCAATTTCACATATTTCTGTGGGTTCCAAACTATTTTTAATACCGAAATGTCCAGCCAGATTTAAAGTACTTTGAAGATATATTTAAATTAGGTTAATGCCCAGTGAAATAGGAATATGAAAATGTAATAAAATTCAGAAATTATAAAGTAATTGCTAATTTGTCATCTGTTTTTATATTTACAACCCATTTCATATTACTTTCAAGATTTGCAGGCGTCTTGAAAGAGTTGCAGCCCATCAGGGCGTAGAAAAATAAGTAGGCCTCGATTGGGTATTCTTCAAAAAAAATAAAATGGGCTCATTTTCACAAAAAAAAATAGCTGGGCTGGTCACATAGTGAACATAAAATATAAGCCTGGGCTAGACGGGCCACAGCCCAGTTCAAACCCTTCTCCGTCTCAACAATACCAAACAAAAAAATACTGCTCGAGTAGCTACGTCCCAGGTGTCAGCCGATCTTGTGATGTTCTCTTGTCTATTGACTATATACGCTCACAATGTCGTGGGTCCCAGATGTCAGGAAAACACTAGGAGGAAGCATTTTATTTTTCCATACGCTGATGTGGTGGGCCCCTACTGTCATCCTCTCCACGCACTTCTGCCGATTCCTGTTGTTTGTTGACCATGTTGACAATGCGAGAGGGCGGCGCCGCGGCGAGCGCACCAAAGCGCGTGGAGGACGTCAGCGTTAACGATTTAGGAGACGGTGGGCCAGCGATGCGTGCGCTAAGGCACAGCCAGTCGTGGGAGGCGGAAGCAGGCGGCCCCGCCGGCGCTGGTTTGGTTTTGGCGGCTGGAGGAAGACAGGACTGAAGAAACACGACAGACTGTAAAAGGAGCAGGAGTACTTAACAACCTTAACTGAAACCAGCAGGGGCACTTAACAACCAAAGCTGAAAGCAGTATGCGTACTTATACAGGTTCAACCGTACAAAGCACGCCTTGAACAGTGCTACTTTGCCTACAGTTAACCAAGGGTGAGGCCGCCAAGCCCCAGGACAAGGCCCAGGCGCCACCCCGCACATCCACAACCTTCTGAAAGCGGCTTCATCTCGCAACATGGTCAATAAATAGGATATTCGCTTTAGAGCCATGGAAAAGCTTGAACATGATCTTCTGTCCTATTCTCCAAGATGGACGGGACTTCATTATTTGAGACCACCCATGAATAAGTATCTTTTCACCTCCAAGGGGACTTGAGTAGGTTGACATAAACATCATGTTGTGACCAAGCGCAAGTCTGACCCGACCATGGTCAGGCATCTGTATAGGAACAATAGAACTCGGCAGTTCCTGTTTCAAGAAGATAACAGCTGTAAAACTGTGTATAAGCAATAGTTTATGAACAACATATATAACAGAAAACAGCTCGTACCATAAGTTTCTCGACACAGTTGGACCTGTTCAACGAGTGCAGCAGTGGCACACATATCCCACGTGGCCTTCCACCATTGAAACGCCCCACAAGGACCTCAAGACGATCAATAAAGTGTAGCAACTTGTGGATGTCGATCCAGTGAACTTCAGTGCCATTAGTAACAGCCGAGTTATTACAGAGTAACAAACAAGCAGACTGCTTAACTCTTAAAAAACCTACACGTGCCACCAATTATAAGAAACTATTAGTTAGAAGTAGCATCTTCGTGAGAGATTCGTTGCTACTTCTAAAGTTAAATTGTGATTAGTTAGACAAAATAGGTGGATTAAGAAGTAATCGAGGCAACAAGCAAGAACCAGATACAAAACTAACATGGATGAACAATTGGAACGACATCGGGGTGGAAGATCGCAGTGAAGATGAGACCAGGTTCTGCTATTTCCATCCACATTCATGCGCCAACTTTCAGTCCGTAACACTTGAGAAAGTTTATCCAAGTTCGGCCATAAAAAAAGCAGCGATCTTCTTGGTTCATGAACCCAACTCGAAACTTATATCCATGGCTTGTCTTCACTGTGACCATTAAACTAGTGTATTCAGTTATGGAAAGGCCGAGCATCTTGAGTACATGTGTTCTGACAGAGCAAATAATACACTGCAGGAAAAATAATAGGAGAACATAGCATGTTCAAAAAAAAACCCACCCTCCCGGATAGAAAAGAGGATTGTACGAACATAATGTGCGCGTTTCAAAATGCTGTGTTAGGATGAGAAGGAACAAGTGTGGCGTCTCGCCGAGGGCGCAGAAACCTGTAGGGTACTCGCACTTTGGGCACTGCAAATGAAGCACACTAGATTCAGTAGGAAGAAAACTGCATCAACGGCGGCGGCTGCCATCCTAGGATTACCTGCGACCAAGGGACTTGGGTTTATCGGGGATGGATGAAGAATTCGTACCTTGTTCTCCATGAGAAAACCCTATGCAATCGCCGAGAGGGGGTTTTCTCTGAACAAGCAGAAGAGGGAGAAGGGGATTCAGGCCCAGTGAAATATTGCCGCTTCGTCCGTCCAGCTTACTGCTAAAGCTGGAAGGGGGGGTTGTGATTTGACGGCTCATTGGGCATTACTGCGGCGCTACGACTGGGG
Organism: Triticum monococcum; assembly: GCA_034509565.1. NCBI lineage: Eukaryota > Viridiplantae > Streptophyta > Magnoliopsida > Poales > Poaceae > Triticum > Triticum monococcum. The sequence continues at coordinate 388,975,973 of CM067842.1, read as the reverse complement.
TGTGTCTACCGTGAAGTTTTGCACTCTAATTTGTGCATATGGCACGTGGACCCCGTTGCCGGTTGCCCCACATATCAGCGAAAGGAAGTAGAAAGACAGGAGTAACTAGTTACACATAAATATATTTTTTGACAGAGAGATACTCCCTCTGTAAAGAAATATACAAATATTTTATATCACAGGCTCACCTTGCCGAGAAATATACTCCCTCTGCAATGCATGGGCATTATGGGGGTTCAAATTTTTTTATGGGGGTTCAGCTGAGAATATAATACTCAGATAGGCTCACGGTTCTGAACTTTGGGCCACAGGCCGACCATGCATGTTTGGGGGCCCATGTGTTCTACCCCAGCGCTTTTCATATTGCAAGCGATCGGTACGGCGCTGGTTTTAGATGCTGTCGCAAGGCGAATACACAAAATTGAATAAAGCACGACAGCTGTTGGAATGAAATCGAACGACAGTTCATAACCAGCAATCAGAGTAGCAATTCTATCAACGATATACCATGTGATAAATAATACTGTCGTACTACTTATACACACCGGACACTTGTTTCACCATGCCAGATTATTACATCAAAATCTCTCGGAGGATATATTAGTTCGGCAGTTGCGTGCTGCTACTGAAGAATTTCAAAGTTGATTTGGACCAGCTGTCCTTGCCGAGAAAGTTCGATTTTTACATCATCCCCTATCGCAAGATATGATTTAGATTTGAACCTTGACCATCCTTTAGCATCAATCATCATGTGACCATCCTTTGTACTTACGGTATATTGAGCAGGTTCATTCACACCAAGGCTGCGCATGGTAAGAGAAACTTGGCCGCGGTCGCCCGGATTGTTGAACGACTCCCTCGTTGCTCTAGAAATTCTCTGTTTACAAACAAGAAGACATACCCAAACAGTTAGATCAACATAGTGAATCATGTGAAACAACATGGAAAGAAACAATAATGAAGCACTTGGGCAGCCAATGCTTACCAAGGTGGACATGTCGGTTTTTGTAAGGACTTTGGTATATGAAATGCGAACTGCAGCCCAGTCTGTTGCCGGTGCAACTGCACGGGCCAGAGCAGATGCAAGTGCAAGTGTTGGTGCAGGTGCCGAAGCTGCTGCTACTGCCGGAGATGGTGCTCCTTGTAGAACTGGTGCCGGTGTTGATGCCAGATCCTCCGGTAGATCAGACTGATCCGCTGACGCGGTCAGTGCCCAATCCTCAGCTGGATCAGACTGAGCTGCTGCCGCTGTCAGTGCTAGAGCAACTGTCGGTGCTCGATCTGTGCGAGACAGCGGCGATCGTGTCTGGTCTGCTATGGTCAGCTTTCTAACTTGACTAGGATCCGTGACCGTGATCCAGTCTTTTTCTTCATTTCTTTTAAATGCGAGAAGGACTAATTGTGGCGTTTTTGTTAAACCAAACTGCAGTTCATCATAGGGATTCAGCTTGTACTCAGACAACAGACCGATCTAATTTTTTCCAGTAATATAAGTGATGGATGGTGCCTTCGTTACTGACACGACATAAGAAGTGAAACCTGCAAAAATAGCCATCGTAGAGCAAACCAAACGGTTTATTCTGTGATGAATGTCACATGGCAAAACCTGCATAGTAAAATTGCTAGAAAAGAAAGAAAACATGACATTAAATCAATAAGATTTAGACAGTAAATCAATAAGATTTACTTGATGTGACACGAGTGAATCCTTACCAGGAAATCATTATGTTGAAGTACTAAACAGAAGATTGATCATCCAACTACGCGTGGCATGCAGGGGCTTCGCCTACTCCCACAAGCAGGACAGTCCAAAGGTCGTGACAAATCGTATGGATCGAACATCCATGGGACTAGAAATCCTGGTGGGTGCGATAAACCCTGCAATGCATACAGATATTGGAGTGCAACCATAATTGATAGACCGTCCTCACAAAAAATATGATATGGATACTTCAAAATATACAGACTGAATTGAGTGGACACACATTAATATAGACCGTTCTCAGGACTGACCACACACCAAAAGCGGCAGTACTAATAAACAATACAGGGTTCACAAACACAAATCAAGTACTGAACAATAGTACTTATTACAGACAAGCAAAGTTGCACTAACTAAACTCTGCAGACTATTTTTTGCCACCGACCTACGGGATGAACCCCGCATAACTGACTAGGCCATGGACTTCGTGTGAGATGTCTACATGCACCATCACCATCTTGTCAACCTTGGAGAACCTAACAGAGTGGTCTTTCCACTCATAAACATGGTGATGAAGACAAGCCGCATCAGATTTGTTTGGAAGCTTTACAAGAACCACACCCTTCGTAATCGAAGGCATAGCCAGGAAATTGTTGTGGTCAAGTACAGCCTCGAGAACACGCCTGACAACAATGCTACAGGAAAACACTAGTTCAGGACACGTGGCGACAAGGACACAGCAGCTGGATAGTTCAGCAGTAGAACTCATCACCAGGTCTTCCAGTTCACACGGCATGACTTTGAGAACTTCATCTCCACCGCGGACCTGGTTCTAATTCAAACAGAAACAATATTTTATTACTACCTTCGTCCAGAAATATAAGATGATTTTCGATATTATACTCCATATATGAGTACATATACGCACAGAAATGAGTGAACAAAGACACTAGAACATGTCTTTGAAGGCATGAGAGCAGAGGAATTACATGCAATATCCATAACACAAGTTAGTGAGGCAAATATACCCTCTTAAAAGGTAGCATTGATGTTCATACAGTACTCCCTCCGTCCAAAAATTCTTGTCTTAGATTTGTCTAGATACGGATGTATCAAGTCACATTTTAGTATTAGATACATCCGTATCTAGACAAATCCGTATCTAGACAAATCTAAGACAAGAAATTTGGGACAGAGGGAGTAGTTGAAAGTAATCTATAAGAAATCAGTGTCAACCTCTCGCATGTTTTGGTCAAAAGAGGAATTTAGAACCATCATTTGGCACACAAAAATCACATGCAAGATCACCCAGAAAGTTGGACTACTAGTACTAGTACTGCATGTTAGATGAAAAAACACGATCAAGATCGAGAAAAAGATCGTCAAGAAGAGATATTACCTGGACTTGCTTAATGAGGGATCCTGGAGAGGGGGGCTTGGACAGGGCGATGGCTTTGAGCTTGTCTGTGGTAGTCTCGGCGGGGTGCTTGCGTTTCTTCGTACCATGAGCCTCGACGGTTTTGGCTGGAGCCATAGACATCAATTCGGCCGGTGCTCCAGCGTCCATCAAGAAACTGTCGAATAGAAACAAAAGAAAAGAAACCATAATCACAAACCCAAAAGAAGAAAAGAGAGGGAGTTATAGGATCAGTCTCGGGGTTGCAAGACCGGGCCTTGGCCAGAATCAACACCATTGATGCGCTCACCTTTCCTTCTTTGGGAGAGAAGAACAATGGCAGAAGCAGGTCGGGGTTTTCTTGAAGAAATGAGGAACAAGATGAGGCAGAAGCGAGGGTTGGGGAGAGAGGAAGCTGAGAGAGAAGAGTGAAATGATGGTTGCTTCATTCGTCCAACTTACTGCTGGAAAGGATGGGGTTTTGTGATTCGACGGCTCATTGGGCATTACTGCGGCGCTTCGATTGGGGCAGTCTACCGTCACTCTACTACGGAGTGATTTAGTGCATGGCTGGTGGACCCCGATGCTGGTTGTCCCACACGTCGGCGAAAGTGAGTAATTTAGTGCATGGCTGGAGGAGGATCCGCACGATAGAGCGTGTCCACTGTTTTTTAGAAGAAAAAAATGATTACAACAAGCGTTTCCACTCTTACGACGGAGGAGTGCGAAACACGGCAGCCACTTGAACATACACAGTGCTCCTACTACTAGGCATGTGCAGTGGTTCATACGTCATTACTACACAATCTTGTTGCTAGTGTAGTAAGATATGACGATAACAAATGATGTTGTGCGCATGTCAACTACTCCTATATGTAACATAGTACCGCTTTTTCGACTGTCCGGTCGAGAATGAACGGTGAGATCAATGTTAACAGAACTAGGTCCACAACACACAGAGAGTACGATGCTACAGCACTCCACAAAACATGAACCATATGAAGCATGAATAGTGTTAGGTAGGGTGTATGAAGGTTGCACGGGATGGGAGCAAAAGTTCCCTTCTCGACCCACTTTTGGGTGTTTGCCAGAGTGCATGAAGGGTGCATGAGTCCACACTAGTAGGTTGACAAAAATACACGAAGAGGAAACAACTATAATGAGATGAGAATGCAACCAAACACACCCACACGCTTTGTGCTACAGTGACTGGTCTGCGCCGTCTGAGTTTGATCCAACGGTCATGTTGCGCCGAGACATGGACATGCCCATGCAGAGGGCGCCTAAACACCACCGAAGTCCCTCTGCTTCTCGAGGCGCACGACGTTGGTGATGCAGGGTGCAACCGCCCGCAGAGCCCGCTCCCGGTCGACGGGAGCCAGCTCGTCAAAGACGGCGTCCAATGGTACGAATGGATTCCGATGACGGAGCCCTAAAAGGATTCACCCGGCAACGGCGACGGCAGCTCGCAACCCCTCCTTGTCCAGCTCAGCCCCCACCATCGCGCGGAGATGGCTCAGCTCCTCGGAGATATAGGTGAAGAAGGAGACCAGGCCAGGAAGCCGCAGCTCATTGAAGTCGACCGGGTGGTCGAACGGGTTTAGCCCGACGGCCGACATCGTCACGCTGGCACGACAGTTGGCATCGCGCAGCCGCAACATGTGCGTGGCAACTTGGTTCACCAAGTGGCTAAGGCGATCCTGGACCTCGTCACGATCGGCCCGCTCGCGCTCCAGTCGGCTCCCGTGACGGCCTATCGTATCTCCCGCTTTATGCAGCAACGCCGCCGATGCCTCGAGCATCTTTGTGGTGGACGCCTGCCGCTTTTGAAGCTCCGTGAACTCCCACACATAATGGAGGAGCATGGCACTCCTCTCCTCCTTGAGCTCACGGAGCTCCACGTCCTTGGCCCTGAGCTCCGCATCCTTGGCATGGAGCTCCTGTGTCAGGAGCCTCACCTCGGACTCCGTGATTTGCTGCACCGCCATGGCACCAGGTAGAAGCAATGGGGAGAGGAAGCAAAGGGGGTGAAACAGCTGAAAGGCAATGCAATCTACGGGAAGGCGGGGGGAGTGGGGAATCTTTTGGTTTTCACCATAGTAAAATACCAGTCGACGACTTCTCACATCAGGGAGCAGTGGGTACAGGCGGAGTCATCGTGACTAATTGCTGCCGCGCCTGCTCCCGTCAATCAAAAAATTAAAAATCCTACTGCGCCTGCTCCCGTCAATCAAAAAATTAAAAATCCTGCCGCACCCAAACACCAGAGCAACGCCGCGGTGGATATTTAAATTTACCTGCCGGCAAGTAGATAAAAAAAGGGGTGAAAAAACAAATGTGGAGGCGACCTAGCTAATCGGTCGAACTAGCCCAACTAGCTAGCCGCCGTGCTTCACTGATTTACTCGGCAGGAAAGGTGGTCTTTCATGATTTGATGACTCATTTACTTGCTTCGGCGCTACGACCAAGGAGGACCCAGAAAACGCGCGGTAGGGCATCCCACATCAGGAAGAATATATGCGTGCACCACCCGGGAAGACCCGGAAACCGCATGGTAGTGTGTGCCACGTCTCAGCACGGAGGAAAAATGTGCGTGTAAAAATATAGTGTATCAGACGTAGTACCTATGGTTCGACCTCGGGACCCAGCCAGTCAGTTGAAAACACCCCACTAGCCACACAGCTTCATCATGCAAACATGGCACGGAGGATAGATGTGGTTAGCTCTGTCTCGACCAGCCACAACGTCTCTTGTTCTAGGCGACTCTTCTATTTTCCAAGTTTTTTTAGTTGTAATAACACCACAGCAAGCTAGCGCCGCTCTTCGTGTGTGCCCGTGCAAAGGTTAGACGATGGAGAGAAGAGAGATTGAGATCGCAGACCTGGGACCCACCACTAAGTGAGATAACGGTCATGCACGTGTTGACGAGGCACTCCCTCTACTCTACTCAATGCAAGTACTGTATAAAATCAAGTTATGGGACAAAGCCAACAACCGTTCATTTTTTCAGGCTATCGACTTACGCTTTGTAGTCCAGGTTGCCAGTTCAAATCTCGTCTTTCAGATTTGTTAGTTTTAGGTCCAAATTTGATTAATGACAAGTGGGACCCCCGTGTGTTGTTCCGATATTTCAGTGTAGGATGGTTTTTTTGAACAAACACTTTGCGCGGTTAGACAAGTAACGGCACGAGTTACACGTTTTTTGCAAGTTTACGAACAAAAATGACAGCGGCATAGAATATCACATCCACCCCGTAGCTTAGATACTATGGTGATATGAGTTTTTACACCGTTGGAAGTGAGATCCAATGGCTTGGGAGTAGTCTTTGTAATTATGCGCAATTTCCAAACTCTCCAAAGGTTTTTTTGCAAATAAAACATTCAGGCCTCGTGTGTGCCGCTGCATCTTCGATCCAACGGCTCCCCGGTGCTCATATTAGGTGCTCCCCGTAGCTTAATTACCTGCTATGGTGATTGGAGTAGTTGTGGGCCGAATGCCACGAAAATATAATCTAAACCGACCGGAATAAATGCCTACACAAATTAATCCAAGGTTGGAGTGCCCCTCGCAATGTAAATAGCTCCGGCTTTGCGAGGGATGGAGAGGTAGTCGCTTCAACGCGTGGAAGATACGGTGTGAGAAAGCGAGGTCAATCGAGAGACATATAGATAGAGAGACAAAGTGAGTGTGGTCCGACATTCATTGAACAAATATATATGCTCTGGAGAGATATTGTCCGATTGAGCTTTTTGGCAAGGGTGAGGGATGTAATATAGAGCTTGAGAGATGATCCAGTCACAGACGTGTAGATATATTTTGTGCGTGGGAGGAAGCAAGGTCAACCGATCACATAGGGTCGCCGTGCGATCGAAAGAGTGAGACGGGTTGGAGAGAGTGACCTAGATAGACGATGTGCGTGAGAGAGTATACAATGTGAATAGGTCGAATTGGGCTCAAACATGGTGATATATCATTTTTGTCCGAGAAAGAGCGAGGTCAATTGAGACATACGGAGAGAGAGAGAGATTGAGTGAGCGTGGCCCACCATGAGGTCGAAAGAGTGGTGGCGGCTTGGATGGACTAACCTAGATAGACAATCTGCGTGAGAGAGTATAGAGTGTGTCGATCGAGGCCCAAACAGGGGGATATATCATTTGTGTGTGAAAGAAAACAAGGTTAAATGAGACTCAGATAAAGAGAGCGAGATTGAGCGAGTGTGGCCCGCCGTGCGGAAGAAAGAGTGAGACAGTCTCGAGGGAGTGACCTAGATATACAACGTGCGTGCGTGCGCATGCACGAGAGGTTGGGGGGCTAGATAGGCAATGCATGTATTTAGCGCAAGAGGGTGAGAGGGAGAGGGGAGAGAGAGAGAGAGAGCTCGGCATGGGGTGCAATGGCGGGTATGTGAGGTAAATACATTTGGTAACAGAGTGGAAAAAGGGGTTGTGTAGTTGAGAGACTTAGAGATCGAAACATGGAGAGAAAGAATGAACGTGTGTTGGAAACTGATAGCTTCCTAAGGTGGTTAGGAGAGGAAGATTGACCGATATAGGAAGTATGTAGCGTTTGTGCGGGGGGGGGGGGGGGCTAAAAATAACATTTGAATATACATAGTACGAGACCTAATATCAATGTTTCAATTCGGTGTACATTGTAAGATTTGAACCAAGGACCAGGCATACGGGTAATTATTTCGAATTCGTGCCATACTAAGTTTTGAAAAGTTGACATTGACTTAGTTTGTTCTGCTATTTTGTAGGTCATATGTTTGAATCCGTCCAAAAGTTTTCTCACCACCACGGTGTTCATCATATACATATGAATTTGTATTAAAAAAGTAGCATGGATACAGTGAAATGCGAAATCCACGTTAGAATTGGAGATCGCTACGTGACACACACTCTAATTCAAATAACTAATTATGTGACACACACTCTAAGCCACGTTAGTGTGGGTACCATTTTGATTTTTTTTCAAATAACTCCACATTAATTAATTTATAGTACTCCCTCTGTTCACTTTTATAAGACCTTGAAGACATTTCAGACAATGTGCAAAACAGTTCATTTTAAGTTGTCTGAAACAACTTACAAAAGTGAACGGATGGAGTATCTCGTTTTGAATGACTAACTATTGCAAGGAAAACACGGGCATGGTAATACATACATATTCATTGGCAAATGAAAGAAGATTCATTTGCATTCTCAAATGTAGGCGCACCAGGCAAACCAGGGTCGTGTCGGGGTGGACGCAGCTTCGGTGCCTTAAAGGCAACTGCCTTTGGGTCACTGACATGTGGGCCAGCCACCTATTGGGCCCGTATGTCATGGACACAAAGGCAGGTGCCTTAAGGCACTGAAGCATAGTCCTGTCGGGGTGGTCGCGTGTGTCGGACGGACGCATAGCACCCAGCCACCCACCCCCTCTCCCCCAAAAAAGGAGGACGACAATATAAGTTCGCACTTCCACGTTTCGGATTGAAATATCTGGCGGCCCCAATTCTAGCCGTGCAAAAACTCTCTTCTCCACCGTCCCCTTCCGCGCCCAGATTGCTCAAATCCCTAATTCACCACCAACCCTCGAATCACCCCTCATCTCGTCTCTTTCCCCACCGTTCCCCACCTCTGTGCCAGACGACGATGACGAGGACGACGGTCGCGCTTCACCGCCGCACCGGAGCTACCTCATCTACGCCGTCGTCCACCACACCGGGTGGTCCACCGACAACGTCGGCCGCCGCAACCGACGTGCCTCATAGACACCGAGTTCCACCGCATCAGGTGCGCTTCATAGATGCCGTCTCCCAGCTCACCTGGGCTACTTCACCGAGCACACCGTCGCACCTCCGCCCCCTGAGGCCGTTGGGGCTTCACCAACGGTCTCGTCCACCGCATCGTAGCGCTCCGCTGCCACTCAAGATCTGCATCCGTGCACGGCCAGTCAACACCAGCGCATCACCCTCAACGACTCTGAAGTGACCCGCACTCTAGCTAGGCGAGCATGCCCAAACGCCGGCCTGAACTAGGTATCCACACATCACTCCCTTGTGCACTGTTCTGACGATGTTTGGATATCCTTTCACTACTCTCTTAGCTTACACGCCTATGCAGCTCTGACCTTAACTCTTATTTCTTCTGGTGATATCATCTGAAACAAGCAAATCCATATTTTAGCGAAGCATGACGGCGCTACGGGATCTAGTACACATCCTGCACACCCGTATAACCTTGTAAGTATCTGTCCTCTGGTACAACATCAAGGTCGATTCCTCTTATTTGATCAACCATTCGCCGTGTCAAAAATGCAGAGGGGGATGCAAGGAGCACAAGGCCTGCACATCCAAGCAAGTGGTAACATGGACTTGTACATGGAACATCCCAAGCGCAAGCAGAGCTGCAGTGAGCCTGTACAACAAGCTAGCGTAAGTCCCTACATTTCATTTAATTTGTACTGGCGTTCATGTATGATTTGTGTGCAGTGGCTGATCCACGAATTCAAGTTACCAGGGGCGAACATTTAACTTAAAAAATACGAAGGCACTTGCACTCCGGAAATCAACATAACTTGAGAAATGTGAAGCTACATGCACTTTGAAAACCAGCTAATGATCCAAAGTAGTTCAGATTATAAACACTAAATGATGCAAGCACCAAAAAACACAAAATGCACCATGGTGTACAAGGACTAGAAACATGGTCTGTACCTTCTTGAATTATTCGTTCTCTGGCTGAAAATATCAAAGTGTAATTTCACGTATAACCAGTGCGCAAACTGCATATCAATATATCTATCCTGCACAAGTATGCCAATAGTTTCAAACAACAGATTAGAAAAGTATTTATGTTATGTTGTCATGATACGGGGACTTTCTGGTAGATGGCCTCGATGTTTCCTCAAGGTATAAAAATGCACTATAATTTGCTTGTCATCAATGCCTGCAAATCTATGTCTCTCAACATAGTAGATCATAATTAGACACTAAATCCTTCAATGAGCTTGCAAAATGCTTGCATTAGATCCCTCATTAGACACTATATGTTCGTCACCAGGAGCATGTAAAATGTTTGCATCAAATCCTTCATTAGCAGTCTGTTCATTAGACACTTCAGGCTCAAGAACAACATGAGCTTGTATGTTTGCACCGGAAACTTGATTAGATACATCAGATTCAGTCAGTTCAGTATTGATTGGGAGAGTTATAAAATAAGTAGAAATTGGTTTCATTTTCTCATAGATTCCCTGCATACAAGAAGTTTTACAACACTATTAGGTTTAACTATTGACCAAAAATTGAAGAGTTGAATTAGATATAATCAGGGATGTGATGTACCTGCTCGTTGCGCATGCTACTCTTGCAAGCTGCGACTGTCCATTTGCGCAAGCTCGATGCCATGCGCGTGTTGCCGCCGCTGCCTCCCACGCATTGTTGAGGAAATCATTAACTAGTAGCTGCTCGATTGGCTAGCGAGTAGGGGATTAATCGGCTAATCGGCAGTTAATCGGCCATTTAATTAATTAATCGGACGATTTTTCGGTTTATCGGCTACTCGGTGACCCTATGAGTAGGGATTAATCGGCAAGTTAACTGGTGAATCGGATGAATTCTTGAATAGGGCTCCCACGCAGGCTACACCCAGGGTTGGATCTTCATCTTCTTGTCCTTCCGTTCGCTTGAAGCCCGGTGACCGCCCTCCAACGAGGGCGCGAGGAAGTGCTGTGTCGGTCTGTCCAGCGGCGGCTAGGTTAGTAGCAAACCAGACTAGAGGCTGGAGCGAATGAATTGGGATTTTTCCTGCTGTCGATCGATATGGGAGGCACTCGTTTGGGCCACAAGCCTGCTATAGGGCCAGCCTTGCACTTATGTTATTGGCCCATCCAAATTGAAACATTTTTCTTCATTTTTTACATTGCCTGCTTGTGCGTTGGGACGAACAAAACTAGCGTGGGCCAACCTGGACGACTCAAACTAGGTGCACACTTTCCAGCCACCTGAGGTGGCCGCCCATACCAGCCCCTATGGTGGCGTCGCCCCTTTTTGCATGTATGATTGGATAGTGAAAAATATTTCAGTGGCGCTTTTGATTTACCCACAGAATGGTTGAATTGCTTGTTTCTATGAACTGAGTTCGCCAATAATGTGAAGGACGCCAGTCTTTTCATCCTATTGTAGATTGCTTAGATCTCGATATGCCAAAAGTAATCGCATGAAATATACAGTAAAAGCCAGTGTGATGTGTTTGGCTACAACTAGTCTGACTACACGTCCTCATATAACTTATCAAGGACGCACCATCTTACCAGATTAACCATTCGACTTACCCATGCAGTGTGGGAAGAAAGAGGTACTGGGACTGCGTATCCAAGCAATTGATGCGATGGACTCCTTCGTACAACCTTGTAAGCGAAAAAGAAGTTGTAGTGTGCCTGTACAAAGAACTAGCATAAGTTCAGTTACCTGCTTCTCGGTATTTTAGTCAGCCACTTATTGCAAAATTGTTCAATTACATTGCTTGGCTTAATTTAGTTTGCTACTGATTACATAATGGCACCACCTGTTAATCATATTGTAGACTGCGCCTATCTATGTGTTTGATACTTACTGTTAAGAATTACCTATTTGCCTTAACTTAAATATCTACTTGTTTGTTTAACTGCTTTGCTGCTGCAACAGCAGGTTACAATAATGTTAATAACTACTTTTCAGCATCCAATTGAAACTCTTTAATTCCTTGTTTGTTTAACTAGTTTGCTGTTATAACTCCCAGTTGAGATGTTTTGCTAACTTCAACTTTTCTGAATCCAATCGGAACTTTAATGGCAAAACAGGTTAGCCCAAGATCAAAGAGCGAGGTCCCCATGGACGTTGCATCATCCCACAGTAGTGGCACCGGCCCAATCATGCATTATGAATTGCCAACTGCTGATGCTCTAGAGGCTAAACTAGTGGTAGAAGGAGATTCTGCTTCTGCACTTAGAGATGAAGTTGACATGTTGAGGAAGCAAACAACACAATCACAAGCAGTACTCAAGACAACCATTAAATATTTGGTGGATTTCAAAAGGAAGCAAGCTGAGACTGACCAGATTGTTAAGGTCCTGAAGGAAAAAAGGAAATTAAATTCCTACTTGGTAAATCGTAGGTGAAATGTTCTTTCCATAGTTGAATAACCTTTGTGTTGTCTGTTCATGTAATCAATCAAACCATTTGTTTTAGAGATCATGTAATAATTGTTTTTTTGTTTTTTGTATCTAATTTTGTTTGAGCACAAGTCTGTATTAATTGATAAGACTCGGAGACATTTCATTTGGATTGCTGTGCCAGACCTACAAATATGCCAATCGGGCTGAATGTGCATTCAACAATAGTAGTATAGATGGACCATAAGTGGCACGCATCGGAAAGGGCCAAGATGCTAGCTAAAAAAGGATGTTGTTGTAGCCAAAAAAAGTACAGTGGCCTGGCTTATGTATGTTAGTTGATACTATTGATCCGTATACTCTATAAGTGTTTATATGTCTATTAGTTCCGTACATTCTTGGTTGATTGACTCGGTATTTGAATCTTGATACATCGCTTGTGCACATATCTAAATGGGAGTACACATTATGCTGCGTGTGACATTTGAGTTGGACATGAAGTGTTCCAAATATTCAAATTCACCTTAAACTAGATTCTAGTTTCTGAATTTGAGTATCGGCATTTGTAAACCATATTCATATATGACAGTGGAATACATCTTTGTTGTCCTTTTGAAGATATATAAAAACACATAGAATGATTTATAAAGATTCATATAGGAATACAAAATGGATTCAAATTTAGTTGCCAGGGTAAACGTGGATGCTTATTGTCCCAAAATTAGAAAGAAACAGCAAAATGTCCACTCCCACATCGGCTGCCCGAAGCCAAGTGTTTGGGAGATGGAAATTACTGTCTACCCATTACACGGACAATCCATCGGCCCGATTTCCACTGCTCTAAATAGGGGTAGGTTAGTAACTTCAATTAGACGTGACACGACCGCCTCTGAGCCCATTCCGACATAGTGGGCGTCAAACATGGGCGGCACTGATTCAAGCTCGTCCGAAAGATCTCTATTTCTCCCTCCATTCCCCATTCATACACGGTGGGCGGTAAAACACCCTCTCCTCGTCCGAAATAGATGTAGGCTAATATTTTAAATAGGGGCAAATGTGTAACTTCCATCAGAAGTGACACAACCGCCCTACCTGTCAGCCCCGTTCATACACCATGGGCGGCAAAACACCCTCTCCTCGCCCAAAATCGATGTAGGCTAATATTTTAAATAGGGGCAGATGTGTAACTTCCATCAGACGTGACACAACCGCCCTACCTGTCAGCCCCGTTCATACACCGTGGGCGGCAAAACACCCTCTCCTTGCCCGAAATAGTTACTGGCAAATATTTGGGAGATGCGAGATTACCGTCCTATCCCCAACCGACGAGACGTCCAAATTTGAAACGGGGGATAAGTTCATAACTTTCCCATATTTCAGACAAGCGTGTCCCAAAAACATGGTTCCCCGTACCTCTCCCTCCATTTCCCATTCATACATCATCCGCGCTAGAACACCCCAGTCCTACACCAGCCCCCGTTCGCCACCCCATCCATCGCCGCCATCCTCCACCACATCCATCGCCACTGTCCTCCACCATGCCAGAGCGCCTACCAAGACCGCGTCGTCCACTGCTAGAGATGGACGTTTCTCATCCACGGCGACGGACCAATAGCCTTGCATCGCGTCCTCTCGCTTCATCGGCGCCGTCGTCCTCTTTGCCGGGGCCGCTCACGTGACCTTCTCTTCCACCGCAGCGGGACTTATCCCCCGATGCACCCGTCTACTGTCGCAGATCTGCTTCAACGCCACCGACATCCATCGCACCCCCGATGCCTACATGGCGCCGTAAGAGAGGTGGTACTTCATATCTCCTCAACTTTTGATCTCAACCAGAAAATAGATCTTAACTTGGTTACTCTACTTTCTTTTCAGCGCTTAGAATTTAGTTCTTAGTTCGAAGCAAACAATGGATGCTAAATATCATTTGTCCGGTTTGCAGCTTCAAATCTGCCATGGCACAACCATAATACAGTTTAATTGATCATGTTGGTTCCGTGGTGGTTTCCTTAATAGAAATCAGAGTGGAAACCCTCTTTTGCTAAAAAATATATGCTTAGAGTTTCCCCCTTTTATGATCACTATACGATCAGAATACATGCTTCGTGTCATAATAACACTGCTCCACCCATCAAGCTAAACAAGCTTAGTTGTTCAAATACGAATCTGATATTATTAAAACAGAGTTGTTTAATTGGTCAGCTAAATGTTCCTAAATTTGTTTCGAAAATGCATGTTCGCCGCTCGGGTGTGTATCTCTGTGTGTGGTCTGGTCAGCACGGTTGGGGAGGTGAACTTTTCATATGCAAGGGTTTATAGGGAGACACTCTCCGAGTTGAAACTACAATGCATTCCATAGATAATCTGACTACTTTTTATGTTTTCATGAATCTCAGATTCTGAACAGCATCATAATGATTATGAGCTTGCATGCATGAAAAGAATAAAGCAGAACAATGCCATGGCTGTCAAACTTGGCATTAAGGGACTGAAATCAAGTCTGGATGCAATGCAAACACTCTCCACCTACAGATTCATGCTCAGAATATGATCCTAACAGTGATTCTGAGCTAGAGGGAAACCTAAGTCAATGTAGCTCCCTAGTGGAGGAGTCAGAGGAAGATGCCCTATCTTATTCACCCATCAAGGTACTTGCTCTAACTTTCCAAGGTAACATTGCTCGCACATATCTTGCAACTGATGCTTTGCATTGCTTCTATTTTGTTGAACTGCCATTAGCTTAGTTTACATATCGTGTATGTGAATACGCCCTGCCTATCCATTTTCAGTACATATTCCATCTGTCATCGTACCATATTTATCCATTCAAATGCTGTTCTTGTGTATCAGACGTTCAAAAGGAAGAGGGCGATTGCTGATCGTGGAGGAGCACAAGTAAAGTATTTGGAAAAGGTAGTGGCACCTGATAAATCAAATAGCCCATTAGGTGTAGTTGCAATATCACCTGACCTACAAAGTACCCCAACTCTAGCAAACTCTAGCCCTACTACACTGGTCATTTCTGATGCCCCAACTCAGCAGACCCCAACTGCAGCAAACAGTATGATTATGCCAGTTAACATAGCACCAGCTGTACGATGCAAAACCCCCATTCCAGCAAAGAGTACTCCAAATCCAGTTGCCAAATCCCTTTTCGAACCAGAGAGAGCCCCAATTGCAGCAAATAGGACCCCAGTTCCATTTCTTCCCAGTTTAGAAGACGAAGCTTATGTTGTTGTCAGGAACTTTGTGCACATCTTTCCTTCATGGAAAGATTATACCGCAGACACAAAACAATTTCCAGTCTTCTTCTGCAACTTACGCGTAAGTAATGTACTAATGTTATTCATGGTCATTACTGCATATGTTTCTGTTGACAAAAGACAGTAGATTTCATTCTTTTAAATAGGCGAGGCGCAAACTGGATTGTGATGACGAGCAAGGGTTGGTTGCGCTTTTCAAGCACTCGTTGATGAAGTATCGTTCCTACCTAAGGCAAGCGCACTTCGATGGCAAGCCTCTGAACGAAATTTCTGTAAAGTCTCCGGTGCTGCATTTATCCGATGGTGACTGGAATAATCTTGTTACACATTGGTCTCGGCTGCAGCGTAAGGTACTGTCTATGATATCACATCACAATTTGAACTACATTTCTGCATTTGCCTTAATGTCTCACTTGTACAAAGACTGTTAGCAGAAGAACATTCGTTCTCAAGGGACCATAGAATCTCGCAACTATACTGCACACTACATTGCTCTTGTGAGTACCTCTTGCCCTGTATGACCATACTTACTTTCATAGAGGTTTGGTTATGTAGCATCACTGCACATGTTAGCCTCGTAATCGTCCATTTGGTGGACATTATAAGATCTGTATGGACTCTTACATAAATTTAGAATCAACCCAATGCTTTTGAAGAGGTTTAGCTCTGCAGTCCTCTTGTAAGGACTGAATGTGGTCTATCACTGCACTTACATTAACAGCTACTCCCTCCGTCCCATAATATAAGAACGTTTTGTACAGTACACCAGTGTTCAAAACACTCTTGTATTATGGGAAGAGGGATTGGTTCATTTTGTAGCATTCTGCATCTTATCTCCCTCGCCCAACATTTACTAAAAAAGATCAGATCTATATTTAATCTTACCAACAAGTAGAATACACAGACAATGCCAGTGCAGAAGTGTAGCCCATTGCTCTTGTCAGTACATTTTGTCCTGTAATGCTTGTACTTCTAGGGATTGGTAGTTGATTATGTAGCATCAATCTGCATCTTATCTTCATTATCCTCTATCCCTTCCAGTATTATCATATCTATAATTACTCTCTACAAAATGTAGAGTACAGGCAATGCTTATGAAGAAGATTCTATGCTGAAATTCTTGAGTTATCCTTCCCTTGCCATGGAGAAGGGCATTATAAAGCCGGTGTTAACTGTTAATGTAAGTCAGTCCTTCTAAAGCCTTTATCCTCAATTGCTGTTTAATTTGCTCATACTCCCTATCGTTTATTGTTGTTTAGTTTGCTGTTTCTACCAAAATGCATGTTCATAAGAACCATAAGTTCTAAGTTTTACTTGTAAAACCAAATTCCTTATTCATACCATGCACATTACTTAATACTCCCTATATGTATGCTTGTTTTTGTGGATCTATAATCCAGTGTGTGGTGAAGCAGCCCATTATGGTCCGCAACATCTCGTGGGCCTTTAGCTGGGCCGGCCCATTATGGTCTGCAAAATCTTGTGGGCCTTTAGTTGGGCCGGCCCATTTAAACTTGTTGGGCCATGACATGTGTCGACGTATCATAGGCGCCTTCTGTCCAGTGAGTGGATGACATATGTCCCGACGATGAGCCGACACGTGTTTCCTCTAGCCAATGATGATTTTACACGTGGACAATCCCCATTGGTCGGGGCTGTTAATGGGTTATCGAATCCAAAACCCGACCCGATAGCTTAACGGCGTTCCGTTGCGGTGGATGCTACGTGTCGGTCACCCTTGACGAAAGCACTTTTGTGACGTGTGATTTATCATCATGGAAGTGGACACTTCCGTGATGATAATTTTGGTAATGTCATGGAACACTTCTACGACAGCACATGTATGACTATCTTGATTCTGTCATAAATTTGTCATGGATGTACATGCATGACAAAAAAGCGACCTACTGTGACAAACACGTATCATCACGGAAGTGTATTTTTTTTTGTAGTGAGACTGTTCTGTTTTTGACAGATTCTGTTTTTCATGTATTGTTTGCTTATTTTGATGAATCTATGGCTAGTCAAAGAGTTTATAAACCATAGAGAAGTTGGAATACAGTAGGTTTAACACCAATATAAATCAAGAATGAGTACATTACAGTACCTTGAAGTGGTGTTTTGTTTTTCTTTCGCTAACAGAGCTCATGTGATTTTCTATTTTGAGTTTTGTGTTGTGAAGTTTTGGGTAAAGGTTTGATAGATTATGGAACAAGGAGTGGCAAGAGCCTAACCTTGGTGATGCCCATGGCACCCCAAGGTAAAATATAAGGACACCAAAAAGCCTAAGCTTGGGGATGCCCTGGAAGGCATCCCCTCTTTCGTCTTCGTCTATCGGTAACTTTCCTTGGAGCTATATTTTTATTCACCACATGATATGTGTTTTGCTTGGAGCGTATTGTATGATTTGAGTCTTTGCTTTTTAGTTTACCACAATCATCCTTTCTGTACACACCTTTTGAGAGAGACTCACATGATTGGGAATTTATTAGAATACTCTATGTGCTTCACTTATATCTTTTGAGCTATATAGTTTTTGCTCTAGTTCTTCACTTATATCTTTTAGAGAACGGTGGTCGTTTTATTTTATAGAAATAATTGATCTCTCATGCTTCACTTATATTATTTTGATAGTCCTTTAGAACAACATGTCAATAATAAAAACTTTCATACAAGTGCATTGAATACTATGAGAAATTTGATACTTGATAATTGTTTTGAGATATGGAGATGGTGATATTAGAGTCATGCTAGTTGAGTAGTTGTGAATTTGAGAAATACTTGTGTTAAAGTTTGTGATTCCCGTAGCATGCACGTATGGTCAACCGTTATGTGATGAAGTCAGAGCATGATTTATTTATTGATTGTCTTCCTTATGAGTGGCGGTCGGGGATGAGCGATGGTCTTTTCCTACCAATCTATCCCCGTAGGAGCATGCACGTAATACTTTGCTTTGATAACTTGTAGATTTTCGCAATAAGTATGTGAGTTCGTTATGACTAATGTTGAGTCCATGGATTATACGCACTTTCACCCTTCCACCATTGCTAGCCTCTCTAGTATCGAGCAACTTTCTCCGGTACCATAAACCCACCATATACCTTCCTCAAAACAGCCACCATACCTACCTATTATGGCATTTCCATAGCCATTCTAAGATATATTGCCATGCAACTTTCCATCATTCCGTTATTATGACACGCTTCATCATTGTCATATTGCTTGCATGATCATGTAGTTGACATCGTAATTTGTGGCAAAGCCACCGTTCATAATTTTCATACATGTCACTCATGCATCATTGCACATCCCGGTACACCGCCGGAGGCATTCACATAGAGTCATATCTTGTTCTAAGTATTGAGTTGTTATTCTTGAGTTGTAAGTAAATAAAGTGTGATGATCATCATTATTAGAGCATTGTCCGAAGTGAGGAAAGGATGATGGAGACTATGATTCCCCCACAAGTCGGGATGAGGCTCCGGATGATAAAAAAGAGAAAAGAGGCCAAAAAAAGAAAGAAGGCCCAAAGAAAAAGAAGAAAAAGAGAGAAAAAGAGAGAAGGGACAATGTTACTATCCTTTTTCCACACTTGAGCTTCAAAGTAGCACCATGATCTTCATGATAGAGAGTCTCCTATGATATCACTTTCATATACTAGTGGGAATTTTTCATTATAGAACTTGGCTTGTATATTCTAATGACAGGCTTCCTCAAATTGCCATAGGTCTTTATGAGCAAGCAAGTTGGATGCACACCCACTTAGTTTCTTTTGTTGAGCTTTCATACACTTATAGCTCTAGTGCATCTGTTGCATGGCAATCCCTCCTCACTCACATTGATAACTATTAATGGGCATCTCCATAGCCCGTCGATACGCCTAGTTGATGTGAGACTATCTTCTCCTTTTTGTCTTCTCCACAACCACCATTCTATTCCACATATAGTGCTATCCATGGCTCACGCTCATGTATTGCGTGAAGATTGAAAAAGTTCGAGAACATCAAAAGTATGAAACAATTGCTTGGCTTGTCATCGGGGTTGTGCATGATTTAAATATTTTGTGTGGTGAAGATAGAGCATAGACAGACTATATGATTTTGTAGGGATAACTTTCTTTGGCCATGTTATTTTGAGAAGACATAATTGCTTAGTTAGTATGCTTGAAGTATTATTATTTTTATGTCAATATTAAACTTTTATCTTGAATCTTATGGATCTGAATATTCATGCCTTAATAAAGAAAATTACATTGAGGAATACGTTAGAGAGCATTCCACATCAAAAATTATTCTTCTTTTATCATTTACCTACTCGAGGACGAGCAGGAATTAAGCTTGGGGATGCTTGATACGTCTCCAACGTATCTATAATTTTTGATTCCTCCATGCTATTATGTTATCTATTTTGGATGTTAATGGGCTTTATTTTAAACTTTTATAACATTTTTGGGACTAACCTACTATCCGGAGGCCCAGCCCAAATTGCTTTTTTGCCTATTCTAGGGTTTCGACGAAAAGGAATATCAAACGGAGTCCAAACGGAATGAAACCTTCGGGAATGTGATTTTCTCAAAAACATGATCCAGGAGACTTGGAGTGTGCGTCAAGAAACAAACAAGGCGGCCACGAGGCAGGGGGCGCGCCTACCCCCTGGACGCGCCCTCCACCCTCGTGGGCCTCGCATTGCTCCACCGACGTACTCCTTCCTCCTATATATATCCACGTACCCACCAAACATCCAGGAGCACCACGAAAACCTAATTCCACCGCCACAACCTTCTGTACCCGGGAGATCCCATCTTGGGGCCTTTTCCAGAGCTCCACTGGAGGGGGCATTGACCATGGATGGCCTCTACATCAACTCCATGGCCTCTCCGGTGATGTGTGAGTAGTTTACTTTAGACCTTCGGGTCCATAGTTATTAGATAGATGGTTTCTTCTCTCTCTTTGGATCTCAATACAAAGTTCTCCTCGATCTTCTTGGAGATCTATTCGATGTAATCTTCTTTTGCGGTGTGTTTGTCGAGATCCGATGAATTGTGGGTTTATGATTCAGTTTATCTATGAACAATACTTGATTCTCCTCTTAATTTTTTAATGTATGAATGGTTTATCTTTGCAAGTCTCTTCGAATTACCATTTTGGTTTGTTCTACTAGATTGATCTTTCTTGCAATGATAGAAGTTCTTAGCTTTGGGTTCAATCTTGCGGTGCTCGATCCCAGTGACAGAAAGGGAACCGACACGTATTGTATTGTTGCCATCGAGGATAAAAAGATGGGGTTTATATCATATTGCATGAGTTTATCTCTCTACATCATGTCATCTTTCTTAAAGCATTACTCTATTCTTATGAACTTAATACTCTAGATGCATGCTGGATAGCGGTCGATGTGTGGAGTAATAGTAGTAGATGCAGAATCGTTTCGGTCTACTTGTCACGGACGTGATGCCTATATACATGATCATACCTAGATATTCTCATAACTATGCTCAATTCTATCAATTGCTCGACAGTAATTTGTTTACCCACCGTAATACTTATGCTCTTGAGAGAAGCCACTAGTGAAACCTATAGCCCTTGGGTCTATCTTCCATCATATTAATCTTCCAATACTTAGTTATTTCTATTGCCGTTTATTTTACCTTGCATCTTTATTTCTCTTTATCATAAAAATACCAAAAATATTATCTTATCATACCTATCAGATCTCACTCTTGTAAGTGACCGTGAAGGGATTGACAACCCCTTTATCGCATTGGTTGCGAGGTTCTTATTTGTTTGTGTAGGTGCGTGGGACTTGAGCGTGATCTCCTACTGGATTGATACCTTGGTTCTCAAATACTGAGGGAAATACTTTTGCTACTTTACTGCATCACCCTTTCCTCTTCAAGGGAAAACCAACGCAGTGCTCAAGAGGTAGCAGTATGTACCACATGGGGTGATGAATGCGGTCTTCTCTTCGTCTTCTTTCATCATGAAGATCTGGTGGTATCCTGAATAGGCGTCGTGGAATGACAGCAGCTCACACCCGACAATGGAGTCTACAATCTGGTCAATGCGTGGCAAGGGGAAAGGATCCTTTGGACAAGCTTTATTGATATATGTGTAATCAATACAGAACCTCACTTCCCATTTTCCTTACGCACCACCACCGGATTGGCCAACCATGTGGGGTGGAGTACTCCTCTAACCAGGCCTGCCGCCTCCAACTTCCTGATCTCTTCTATGATGAACTCTTGTCACTCCAAAGCTTGCTTCCTGACCTTTTGCTTGAAGGGCCGCGCATGAGGACAGATAGCAAGATGGTGCTCAAGCACCTCCCCGGGAACGCCGGGGATGTCGGATGCTTACCATGAAAACACATCGACATTCGCCCGCAGGAAGGTGACGAGCACACTTTCCTATTTGCCGTCGAGGGTGGAGCTTATGGTGAAAGCCCTGCCCATGCCGTCCTCCTTGACAGACACCTTCTTGGTTTCTGGTGGTGCAGCTTTGGACTTCTTGCTCCTGTCGGTGGAGCTCTCTGGCACGTCCCCAACGGGAGTGCCGCACTCCGAAGAGGTGTGCTTGCCGGAGTGGGTGCAAGAGGTCTCGCCGGAAGAGTTCTTGCTGGAAGGGGTCTTGCCGGCCTTCTTCTTCCCTGGAGCTTCATCGGCAGGGGCAAGTGTCTTCACGGTAGTTGCTGCAACTGCCTCTCGGTAAAGTTGATCGGCGCAGATGAGCGCATCTTTCTTGTCGGAGGGGACGGTGATGATCGTCAGCGGCCCTGGCATCTTTAACGTGTTGTAGGCGTAGTGGGACGTCGCCATGAACTTGGCTAGCGCTGGACGGCCAAGGATCCCATTGTATGGCAAGGGGATCTCGGCGACATCAAAGACGATCTTCTCCGTCCTATAGTTGAGCTCACCTCCAAACGTAACGAGCAACATGATTTTACCTTTAGGATGGCTCCTTCTTGGGTTGACCCCTTGAAACATGCCCGTCTCTTCGAGGTCTCCATCAGGAATCTGCAGCTTCTTGATCAAAGTGGGTGAGATCAAATTCAGACCGGCCCCACCGTCAACCAGCACTTTCGTCACCTTGAGGTTGCGTATCGTTGGCGAGAACAACAATGGCAAACACCCGACCGTAGTTGTGCGATCAGGGTGATCCTCGGTGTCAAAAACGATGGGCGTGCGAGACCACTTCAGGGGCTTCTGGGCATCGAACGACGGCTCTGCCGCAGCGACCTCATGCGCCCACTGCCTCAGCTGGCGGTGTGAGGTGTGCAACGAGGTGCCGCCGTCGACACATATGGCCTCTATAGCCTTCTGGATCTCGTGCTCGCCGGACTCGTCATCCTCGTCGTGATCATCCTCCTCCTCTTTCTTGTCGCCGCCCTGAGCGGGCCTCTCTTATTGGTTATCTTTGCCGGGGTGACCCCCTTGGCCACCACGCTTCTTGCCGGATCCTTCAACACCATCCTGACCTTTCTCCTTGTCTTGCCTTTCGTATTCAGCCTTCTGCTTTTGAACAAGTATCTCAACTTCTCGGCAGTTCTGGAGGTCATGGCCCTTGGTGCAGTGGATCTTGCAGTACTGCTTGTCGGAGCCTCCTGGCTTGCCGGCAGCTGCCAGGGCCAAGCAGGCGGCACACCCGGCAACCTCCTTGCCGGGGTTGCCAGCCTTGGCCTTTTTGGTGGCACCGAGCTCGCCGGATCCCTCAACGGCAAGCATAGTCTTGCCCTTGCGCTTCCTATTGCGGCGTCTTTGTCAGAGCGGCGATGTCTTCGTCCGTGGAGTCGGTTTCCGCACCGGCGTCCTCACCGGGGTACTTCCTCCCCTCTTCAGCTCGAGCACATCTATCGTCCAGAACATAAAGTTCGGCCACATCCTTGACCTTGTTCATCGCCAACTCTTCACGCATCTTGCGGTTGCGCACATTCTGATTGAATGCACTGATAACTGCGGCGGGATGAACATCTGGGATGTTGTACTCCACTCGGCTGAACCTTTGTATGTACTTGCGTAGGTTTTCTCCTTCTTTCTGGGGGATTATGTGCAAATTGCTTGCCTGGCCATGAGCTTGGTGGCCTCAAGTGAAGGCGCCAACAAACTCATGACACAAATACGACCAAGAAGAAATGGAATCCACTTGCAAGTGCATCAACGACGACATGATGTTGGGTTTGAGTGCCAACGGGAAGTAATTGGCAAGCACCTTGTCATCGCGAGCTCTAGCAGCTTGCATCGCGATGGTGTAGATTCCGAGGAACTCCGACGGGTGGGTCTTGCCGTTGTACTTCTCGCCAACATCGGGTTTGAATGTGCGGTGGGAGGGCCACTGGAACTGCCGCAACTCTCGGGTAAAGGCTGGACAACCCACCTCGTAAGGCAGGTCACCGGGGCCCCACGACGTCGGGCGGTCCATAGTAGGCCCCGCACGCCGATCTACCTGATGGCGTGTCTCCCGTCGTTGTTCGATGGTAGTTCGAGCGTCTTCTTGGGCCCGTTCCTGAAGGACTTGACATTGGTCGCGGCGGGTTCGCGGGTCAGATGACGCGGTGGAAACGTTGTCACCAATGTCGGGTCGACGGGTCGATGGCTGTTGTTGTGGTCGCGGGGGGGGGGGGGGGGTGCACCGTGGTCGCAGCGTCTCTGGTCCCCCCACCGCCAGCGTGCACCGGCTCGTCAAGACGCCGGTGCGAGGGTCCCGCTGGGAGCGGCTCGTCTTTGTTGGCGAAGCTAACAAGGCTTCGGATGGTGTCTCTCCACTCGTCGAGCTTCTCCACAACAGGGGGAGGGGGAGTCGAGGAGCAGCTGCACGCGCGACAGCGCTTCTGCTGGCGTAGGTGGCGGCGAGATCTACGTAGACCGTGATGTGCTCTGACTTCTAACCGGGTTAGAAGGGGCTCTGTCACGGTCTCACGATTGCGCGCTGCCTGCACCAGCGCGTGAGCGCGCACGCCGGAATAGTTCGTCTTGTGAGTGGCGCATAGGGCTCTTTCCGCGGGGGTGCCCGGGGGCTCCGGCATCGCGGTGTTGCTCATCGCGCGTGGCCTGGGAAGGGCGTGGCGCGGGCGCCAGCTAGGGTGCCGTAGAGGCTGCCGCGCCGCCCGTGGGTAGCACGACGCCGGACCCAGCGGCGTGCGGCTCGTCGTCTCGGATTCGGAAGACGCCGCTCGCTTGGCTCCGATCGCCAGAATGTCGTGGATGCTCGCGGGCCACGTCTCTGGCCCCTTCCGTGGGCACCCGACCGTCTGCTCGCGCTGGCGCGGACGGGCCGGCCCCGGATGAGCCGATCACTGTGATCCCCTTTCTCTTGGGGGCCATGGTGATGATGAAGTCGGTGTGCTGACCTTCAAACCGGATTTTCATAGCTTGCGCCCCCTACCTGGCGCGCCAAAGATGTCGGGGGAAACGACACCTACGAGATCACGAGGAATCCCTTTTTGCTATGGTTGGCGGGCGCAGGGCCGTGGAAAGAGCGGGATCGAGAGATTAACTCGGGGGGATTATCCAGGTTCGGGCCGCAAGTGATGCGTAAAACCCTACTCCTGTTGGTTTCTGTTTATCTGGTGTTCTTGGACTAGCTACAAGGCGTGCAAGGTCCAAAAAATCTGAATCCTCCCTCAGTACGCCACGGGCCTCCTTTTATAGTCAAAGGGGCTGCCACAGTGGCACACAGGAGGTGGAAAGCTATACAGTAGTCGAGTTTATCTCCTGGCACCGTAGGACAAATGCATTTAATGCGCTGCCGACGTGTCCTTCTTGCTTTATCGGGGACGACAAGGAAGCTCGTCCCAGCTGTCGCTGCTTCGCCTGGCTTTGACGCGCGTCTGAACTAACGAGGCGTGTAGCGCCACGCTGGCTGGCTGCCGAGTTGGTGCGGTGGCAGAGTCTTCATGAAGATCTGCATGCCACCACACAGGTGCTTGCCGAGTCGACCTAGAGGCCACACGTCGCCACGCAGGCGCCTGCCTAGCTCGTGGGCTGGCAGCTGCATGGGAACAGTGGTGGAGTCTTGGCAGATGTGGGCATGGTTGCGGCCCTGCGGATGTTTTTGGCAAGAGTCTTGCCGGGGCGTCGGCAAGGGTTCTTGTTGCAGCATCATGATCGTCCTCGGCAAGGGTCTTGCCGGGGGTCTCGTGGGTATCCTTGGCAAGGATCTTGCAGTGGATCGTCGTCTTCTGTTCATCATCTAGTCTTGTGTGCTTCTGGTCTCCACAAAGATTTGCATGCCACCATGGAGGTGCCTCCCGAGCCTCGGTTTCAAATTGGTTGATGGTGTTGGAACTCTTGGGCTCAAGGGGGTGGCTCTGTTTGTGTTGGGCAAGTTGCCCCGGCAAGATTCTTGCTGGGACTGTGGAGGCCGCCCCGGCAAGGGCCTTGCCGGGGGAGCTCACCTTGCCCTTCTACTCTTTGTGTTTCTGGCTTGGCGTTGCTCTGGTTATCTTGTGGCTTCGCTTCCTTCCTCTGCCCCGTTAGGTGTGGCCGCAGGTGCGGCTCCAACTGCCCGCGCACAAGTAAAGGGGTACAAAATAGGACCACTCCTTTTGTGCACCGACACTCCAAGAGCTGAACGTCAAATTAAACACATCGCATTTCAAATATCCCATTGAGGAAATTTTAAGCAAATCATAAAGTACATCTCATTTGTCGATAAAAATGTGAGCAAACACAAAGAATCATTTTTAAAAGGACGCAAAGAATCAATACACACATCACATGAATTTTCTGCCTAAAGAGAGCACTGATATCGCCATGTATTTCAGTATCGCACCTCGGCGTTACTGTCATCCTCATTGTGGAGGGGGTGGCGAGGAGAAGCATGCTGAGCCATTCCTAGTCTGCCACGGATGATGTCCTTGTGGTCGCTGCTAACCCACAAGTATAGCAGATCGCAACAGTTTTTGAGGGTAGAGTATTCAACCCAAATTTATTGATTCGACACAAGGGGAGCCAAAGAATATTCTCAAGTATTAACAGTTGAGTTATCAATTCAACCGCACCTAAAAGACTTAATATCTGCAGCAAAGTATTTAGTAGCAAAGTAATATGGTAGTAACGGTAACGGTGGAAAAAGTAATAGTATTGGTTTTGTAGTGATTGTAATAGTGGCACCGGAAAAGTAAGTAAGCAAAGACCAATATGTGAAAAGCTCGTAGGCATTGGATCAGTGATGGATAATTATGTCGGATGCGATTCCTCATGCAACAGTTGTCGGTTTCAAAACCGGCGGATCTCGGGTAGGGGGTCCCAAACTGTGCGTCTAGGATCGATTGTAACAGGAGACAGGGGACACAATGTTTACCCAGGTTCGGGCCCTCTCTATGGAGGTAATACCCTACGTCCCGCTTGATTGATATTGATGAATATGGGTGTTACAAGAGTTGATCTACCACGAGATCGTAATGGCTAAACCCTAGAAGCCTAGCCTATGAATATGGTAATGAGTATATATCTGTTGTCCTTTCCGGACTATCCCCTTCGGTTTATATAGACACCGAGGGGATCTAGGGTTTAGATGGAGTCAGTTACATAAGAAGGAATCTTCATAGTCGGTTGCCAAGCTTGCCTTCCACGCCAAGTAGAGTCCAATTCGAACACGGTGCAGTCTTTGGCCTTTATGTCTTCACAGCCCATCAGTCTGGCCCATGGATAACAGGCCGGACGCCCGAGGACCCCTTAGTCCAGGACTCCCTTAGTAGCCCCTGAACCTGGCTTCAATGATGAGGAGTCCGGCGCGCAGATGTGTCTTAGGCATTGCAAGGCGGGTTCCCTCCTTCCGAACTCTAGAATAGTCTTCGGATCAAGTAAGTATATCCGGACCTCTGTATATAATGGCAGAGGATATAATACCCCACAAGCCCAACTTGTGAATAACTGTTCATGACATCATATCACGCCTGCCTGGTTGCAATTTCCAACCGTCGGCTAGTGAGCGGCCCCACGCCTCGAGGTGCGGTTTTACTGTCATGTCTTGTCAAGGCAGAGATCGTGTCCCTTTATTTATGGGATTTTCATTAATGCAGGCGTAGGTAACGCAACCGTCCCCTGGGTATAACTCCTTGGCGATAGGTAAGTTTAGATACCCAGGGGAAACGCCCGGTATTCAGGGCCTTTATATAGAGATCCAGTCTCGTCTTCTTCCCTTGCGCTCGCTCCTTCCTCGACCCCGGTCATCCCAAGTTCCAACCCTCGGGTTTCAATCGCCACCAGCCTTAGTCATGTCCGGGTCCAACCGTCAGGGCCGGTGGTTGGCTTCTTCTGTCAAAGAGGAGGATATTGCGAAGCTCCGCACAGCGAGGTATCTGACCCCAGAAATCTTTCATTGGCTTCTGGCACAAGGGCAAGTCATACCGACCCCGAAATCTGGCGAGAGGGTAGTATTTGTATCCCACTTCCTTCATGGGCTAGGGTTCGCGCTTAACCCCTTTGTCCGGGGGCTCATGTTCTACTATGGGCTAGATTTTCACGATCTGGCCCCGGACTCTGTTCTCCTCATCTCGACACGTGTGAGGCCTTACTCTGTACTCCTCCGCACTTCGGCTTGTGGCTCAAGACCTTTGATGTGAGGCCGCAGGTGGCAGAGAAGGAGCAGGCGGAGTGCGGCAGCATCATAATAGGCAAGCTAGCCGACGCGGTTTGGCCCGAAGGATCTTTCGCCGAATCTTCCAACTTATGGCAGCAGGGGTGGTTTTATATCAGCGAGCCATGGGGCCCCAAGTGAGCGGCCACACCTGCGTTCCGACCCGTCCCTCCAACTCAGCTCGCTTCATGGGTCAATAAGGGATTGGACTGGGGATCCATCGATGAAGTGCAGACTCTGGAGAGTCGCATCCGAAGCCTTACCGAGAAGGGCATCGATCTTGTGAATGTTGTCCAAGTAATGCTGGTCCGCCGGATCCTTCCATGTCAGCGGCGGCCTCTTCGTATGTGGGAGTTTAACCCAGAAGGGCGGCGGACCCGACAGCACTTCTTCGGCACTAGGCACAAAGGAATGTGGAAATTGTATTTTGGGGAACGAGGGCAATGGCCGGACACTACCAAAGATTTTGGCCTTGACTGCAATCGTCCAGCTACTTCGGTAAGTACTCGAGCACCTTCCATTCGAGCATCTTTTAATGAGATATTGAACAACCCATCCATGTTCGGGACTGGATAAAGAAAGCGGTGCTAATCTGGTGTCCGACGCCTCTTCCCGAAGACCCTGCGACCGCCCTGCTGATGAGAATGCTGATTCCGGCACCATACCAAGTGGCTGCGTTCGGGGAAACCGAAGTCCTTTTGCCCAAGGGCAAGGGTGCAGAGGGAGTCCTCCATGGCAAGAAAAGGGTCGCTTTCGAGGATCAGGAGGGGGAGCCTTCCAAGAGAGGAAAAACGCCATCGTCGAGCGGCTTGGGCCGGGCGAGTGAGGTTGACGTAGAGCTTGATGACGAGGATGAACCTCGAGGCAAACCGTAAGTGAAGCTGGGGCACTTTGAACGTACCTCGTTCTTTTCCCACTAGTGAAGTGATCGTATGTTCATCCATGCAGGTTAACGCCCGGTGTTTCTCAATCGTCCTCCTCCTCGGGAGATCTTCTTCTGGAGATGATGGAGAGTGACACGCCTCCTCCGGCCTCATCGCCCAACAGGGGAGATGATACCGAGGTATCGTCCCTAAGGGTACCCGAAGGCGGTGCCTCCGTCACTCGAGGTTACGGGATCGAGACTAGCGTCCTCGAACCGTCAGGTTTACAGCCAGAGACGGTTCTGGAGGCGAGCAAGCGGGTTTCTTCACTGGAATGCCGTACTCCGACGGTGGTTTCTGAAGACCCAAGAGCGCCGGAAATGCTGACGGACATGCTACGACGAGCGTCCATTTCAGAAGAGCATCGTTCCTTGATGGTTGCGGTGGTCGAGAGGGTTCTATCCGTGAAGAGTGGATTGAACGAGGCCTTCACGAGCCTTCTAAGAGGTTTTGAGGTTTGTGATGTAGCTTTGTCAATTGAATTTCATTGACAGAATGCACCTGTTGTATATGCAATAGCCCCTGAGACTCGGATTGTCTTCCGAAGGGAGCGATCGGAGGATCAAAAAGATATGCTCAGGTATTAACCTTGGTTTAATTTGAAATACAGGCTGCTTCCCCCCTGCAGCTGCCCGGAATACGGATGTGTCCGAACTGCAGCGAAAGCTGGATATTGCGGAGGATGATGTTGCGTTGATCAACAGGCGTCTTGACGACTCACAAGGTATGTATTTCGAGCATTCTTTACGCCAGTGTGCTTGACGCGGGAAAGAGCTTTATATGAGATGTGCATGAAATGCAGATGGTGCTGCCCCCGTGGAGCCTCTTTGGGCGGAGCTAATCCGGGCCAAGGAGCAGGCCCAGTTTAGTGATCCTGCTGCTGAAGGAGCATCAGTTGAACTGAAGGCCGAACAAGTTGCGCAATGCCAGGGCGATGAGAAGATATCCACGATGACACTCGCTTTGGAGGATGCTACTGGCCACTTCGAATTTCTTGAGAAGGAGAATAAAGCCTTAACGGCTGAACTGGACAAGGCCCAACATGAGGCAAGAGAAGCGCAATCAGAATCCAGAGCACTCCGTGAGGAAGTTCGGCAGGCGAAAGAGATATTGGCTGGAAAGCCTTTTCTGCTGCAAGCTAAGTTCGGTGACCCGGACTATGCTCAGCTGAACCAAGTGTGGAGTTCTCCGGACGAGTATTTGGACTTGCCGAAGAGTTCTTTCGATGCAGCGTGGTATTACCAAGCGCGAGCTGGATATGCAATGGAGAAGCTTTTTTGGTCACAGTTTGATGTGTCAAAACGCCCGCTGCTGCTTAATGAACAGATGTCCCAATGGGCCGAACTTCATAAGGTATCTGGCGCTGCCATGAAGGATGTTATAGTCCGGCTATGGCCGACCGAGCCTGCGCCGAATAGCTATTTTGGTTTGGTGCAGAAGCTTCTCGATGCAGTGTCGCGAATCAATGCTGTGAAGTGATCAACGTGCATTGAAGGTGCACAGATGTCCCTTGCCCGAGTCTATACATTCTGGGGGAAGATGAAGGCCATCGATGTCGTGACGAAGGGTCCACCCAAAGGCGAGGACCGCCCGAAACCACAACATTATTTTGAAGATGTGTTGGAGGCTGCCCGCTCGACTGAGGGTCAATGTTCGAAGAACAGAATGTTCGAGTGAGGTGTATGATTATTGTAAAAAGACAACTTTATAGTTAATCTATTTATGTTTTGCTCGAAAATCTTGAATTCCTCCCGTGTGGTCGTTTTAATATAATCTGAAAGTTTTCTAGTCGTCGGCTTCAGCCCCTCGTAGGAAGTACGGGGGTGTTCGAAAAGCATTTAATCACTCTTTATCCAACGTCTTGGTCCATGAAGGAGGTGATAACGCGGCGAACCAGGCAATCGGACTATAAGGTGTTAACACTTTCACTTAACCATATGAGTTTTATGGTGGGGCTACGACATAGCCCCTGGTGTGTATGCGGCGTGTGGTGCCTTACATATCTGATCTGAAAAAGATCCCTCGTTTTGCACGGAGAATCACTAAAGATTCCAATAAGTCATCAAGTGGTTGACCAGCTCTCGCCGCATCATGACAATCAGTTTTCAGGTTTCTCTACTGAGGTGCTCATCCGGTCTAGGCCAAGGCACAATCGCAGTAGTTCTCCCTTTACTACCCTAGCCGATAGAGCGGAACATAGGATAGCAAACATAGGAGCTGGGCAACCCAACTATTGACCCAAGATAATGATTCGGAGTTGATGCATATAAGGTCAGACTTGCGACGCCGAAGTATGCTATAGAGCTGTTCGGACTTTTACTGGCAACTCATTCGTTCCCATGCCGAGCCCCTGGCAGGGTGTGCCGAGGTGCATCTGCAAAGCAGCCGTTAAGGCCGTACTTTATTGTTGAAAGGATATGAGAGATCGGTTTGGGTTAGGCTTACTGAGAATGGAGCGATGTGCCAATGATAAATATAGGACAACACTATTCTAATCCCAGGATTAGAATAACTATTTGGATCACGATGGGCCCTATATAGAGGCGACGAGGTGTTCCCGAATGGAAAACAGAAAAGAAAAGAAAATGCATCCCCCCACCCCCGCCCCCCGCGCGATCTCACGCACTCTACACGGCAACCGCCCACATCCCCCGATCCCCCGCAACAGCCCACATCCCCGGATCCCTCGCCGCCGAGCACCCTTCGCCGATCCCCACGCCGCTTTCGTGCCCTCCCCGGACCACCACGCCGCCCGACGGCCTCCCCGGAGAGCTCCGCCGTCGCGCCGCCTGCCCAAAGACCGCCGTCACCACGCACCCTCCCCAGGGACCCCCGCCACCGCCACCGCCCCGCAACTGCCGCCACACTCCCGAAATCAAACACACATCACCATCCCCAAGCCCTTTTCTTTCCCCCATGTTTTCAGTCGGCAATGACCGCACACAATCCTGCAAAACCTTTAGAAAGGATGAATGAACTATTTTTCACACGCTCATTGTATTTAAAATAATAGAAGTTCAGTTTTCTAATCGTGCACGGTTCAAAGTGTTGTGTGTGTGTGCGTGGTGTGTTCTTGCTAGGTGCTACCGCTTGCTAGTGTTGCTATAGGTTTCTGGTGCACGACAAGATTAGCTGCTCCTCTTCTAAAGATTCTATAATTAACCAGGAAATCGAGGAAGAATTACCATGTCCCATTACTGTAGATTGGTATCATTTGTGATCAATGGGATGTTTGTGCCTATTCCTCTTGAGTAAAAAGTATTTGATAGTTCCTTAGTTTATATGCTATGTTAGTTCGGCAAACAACAACAATATAAAAGTTCACTCTGTAATTGTTTAGCCCTATGTTAAGATGAGATGTTGCCGCATAAAAAAAAGAGATTTGGGTGTATAATTTGACAGTATTTTTTCCTTGATTGTGTTTTTATTTGGTTTACATGAGAAAACATTCCGTATTGTGGAAGTTCATTTCTTATTGCCTCGGGAGTTCATTTATTACTACCAAATAAATTGACATTTCACAAAACCAACAGAAAAAATGGTAAATTAGGAAAAAAGTTTTGTTTTATCAGTTACGATTCCCTACTCCAGTACATGTTCATGAATTTCACTCATAAATAATAAACCTATGATTAAATTCAAATTTAATAAACACATGTTTCCCGTTTCTAAAAAAACCCTACACGTCCAAATAAAAAAACAGAGTGATTCGATGTTTACTACAAATTACTGAGATATTTTTCATTAGTAAAAGGAAAATCAAACCTAGAAGGCGGATTTTCTCGTTAAAAAACCTAGAAGTTCAAATACAAATAACGGAGCAGTTTCAATGCTTATTACTACATAGGGATTTTTTTCCGTTACTAAAGGTTAACCCAAGAAGGACAATTTTAAAAATAGAGCAGTACAAAAATCATAAAAATGATTTTCACCATTTCTAATAAAAAACTCTAGAAGTTCATATTTAAATTACGGACCAATTCAATATTTATTAGAAAAGTAGGATTTTTCCGTTACTATAATAAAATAAACCAATAAGCCTAAATTACAAAAATTGAGCAGTTTGATATTTATAAAAACTAAGATTTTCATTGAGTGTTTTTGGAGTTATGGATAGAAAAGCAGAGAGAAGTTCAAAGTGAAGACAACCAGCGATTCAACTACTACATGACATGTGTTCCATATAACGAAAATAATAAAAAGGCAAAGTCTAAAAAGACATTTGCTAGAACTTCGTGCTATCTTTTTCATTTTAGGTGAGCCAAATTTTTGTGTGGATGTGTTGTGCATGTGCTTGTGCGTAGTACACTGAATAGAACAAAAAAACAATTATGGGTGCCCTCTAAATGTTTGTCCTATTGCTTATGAGAATTGACCCCAATTTTCCTATTGTTTTTACACATGTTGGATTCAAGGGAAAATGTGTATAAAAAGGTGTGATTTCAAAAGTTCAGGTGTAACGAACATCGAAGTTCAATCCAAAAAAAGTAAACAAAAAAATCATGGAATTCAAAGAATAAAAACTATGGAGTTTCGTGAAAAAAAATCATAGCACGCAAAGTTCATGTTTCATAAATTCCGAAGTTCACGGTTACTATGTACAGAAGAAAAATCATCAAATGAAAAAAGGGACCGCCTAGGCCATTTCATCGAAAAGCAAAAATGCATATAATTTCGCGATAAAATTCTACAACAAGTTCAAATTTAAAAACCGAAGCACGTCAACATAAAAAAATGAAGTTTTAATATCTAAAAGACAAATTTGGAAGTTCAGAATATTTGAGCAAGAAGTTAAAAAAAAGTAGTTCAAAAATATTTATAACGGATTTTGCTTGTTTATAAAAAAATAGAGAAGTTCAAATTAAAAAGAGGAGCATTTCAAAAGATTGTGTAAAAACCGATTTTCCCCATTCTATGAAAACTAGAAGTTCAAATTAAAAAAACTGTGCGGTATCATTGTTTATTAAAAAAGCATTTTCCCCAGTACTAACCAATAAAACTAAGAAGTTCAAATTTAAAAAATGGTGAAGTTCGATGTCTATAAAAATTTGGATTTTTCATAAATAGATGAATCTAGAAGAAGTTCACGTGCACCTCCGTGCATGGTTCAGAATTTATATTATGGGGCATCCGACCTCCAATTACATGTTTTAAAATGGCAAAAAATGACGTCCAACCTTCAATTGCGTGTAATTTGACATATACACAAAAATGCGACAAAAGTTCGCAGTGAAAACAACGAGAAGTTCAAGTACCGCAAGGAATGTATTTTAGGTGAGAATAAAAGTATAGAAAAATAAAATCTTAAAAGGTTTGCTGAAAGAAGTTCAAGTGCTCTGTCCGGGGAAGTTCAAAAATTCTCGCGAGAGAGGTTCACCTTGTATTTCTATATTCAATTTTTTCCGTATAAAAATCAAATACAATTCTTTACTCAAAAAAATAAAAAGGTGAAGTTCAAATTGAAATAACCGAGAAGTTCGGAATTTATTAAAACCTAGGATTTACCTGTTCAAAAAATAAAAAACACAAGGCAATTTCTTGCACTTTTAAAAACAACTCATAAACGAAAAAATGGTTGCTAGAAGTTCAAGTGCTCGGCGAGGAAAAGTTTAAAAAATTCTTGTGAGAGAGGTTCACCGTGTATTTACTTGTCCAAAATACATTAAAAATATGTTGTTTTTTGTGTTTTAAAATACTTTTCTCAAACTAGAGAGAAGTTCAAAGTGATAATAATCGGAAGTTCACGTACTACATGGTGTGTATTTGATATAAAAAATACAATACAGTGAAATGGAGTGAAGTTCAAACAGACATGCCCCAAAAGCTCAACTACTTCACACAGTGGAAAAAACAGCACGTCAAAAAAATTTCACAGAAGTTCAACGTGAAAACAGCACGAAGTTTGACTACTATAGTGAATGAATTTGAGATGAAAAACTTTTAAAGTTGTCACGAGTATGAAAAAAGAATCAACACGGGAAAGTTGCGTGTTTACAGCAGCTTTCCATCGGTATATCACTTGCTCAATTCCGGTGGGTGGATGGAGATCTACGAGCAAAAAAAGCACGTGAAAAACAGAGTGAAGTTCAAGTAGACATGCCGAGAAGTTCAGGTTCTTCACGTGGTGCATTTTCGAAGAATCTGTTTCGCAATAAAGGCAGAACGAATGATCTCGCCATTTTAGAAATTACTTGAAAATGGCTAGGAATCACAAAAACCATCAACATGAAAAAGTTCCGCATTTTCCTTAGCTTTTCAACGGTATATTATTTGCCCCATTCCGATAAAGGTTGTAGAAATTACGGAAAAATACGTTTTTAGCCATTTTCGAAACTGACATAAAACCGTAATGAATTAGGAGAAACAATATATACAAAAAAGTTTCGCATTACTTCAGCCTTTCCAACGCCATTTCATTCGCTACATTTGGACATACGGTTAAAAAATTAGCTCGAAAATACGAACTCGGTGGAACTTGTATCATTTTCTGAATTACTTTTAAACCGTTCAAAATTAGAAACAACTTTTAACTTGAAAAAGTAGCGCATTTTTATAAGCTTTCCAACGCCATATTATTTGCCTCAATTGGATTAGCCGTTTAGAAATGGCATCAAAAAAACGAACTCGGGTGTTCCATTTGCGAAATTCTACGATTTTCCGAATTACTCTATAACCGTAGGGAACTAGAGAAAACTTTCAACATGTGGAAGGAGTGGTTTTGCAGCAGCTTTCCAATGCCATATTATTTGTCTCATTCCGATAAACGGTTTAAAAATGCGATCGAAAATATTATTCACGTTTTTTGTATGAAGAAAAATCGTTTTTCAAAACTGCTCTTAAACCGCTTACATTTTGAATTTTAACTTGGGTCATGATACTGGTGTCCATAGCTTTCCAACGGTATATAGCAAGCCCCATTTGGGCAATGTTGGCGGAAGTTCGACCTAGCACACGAGGAAGTTCAGGTCAAACAACTCAGGCAGTAAAATTGCAAAATACACAATTTCATCACGACCCGAGAGCAAAATCCGCCACCGAGCGAGATTCCTATTTAAAACCGGTATTTAGTTGCTAAAACAATTCTAGATTACACTAACATCATATAGAACACGACCAACAAAAATAAATCATTAGGGAAGCCACAGTTGCAAAGATAGCCCGAAGGTCGGGTTTGTACACAAGGAAGTTCATGCGCGTTACTCGGGAAGTTCGGGTTGTGATCAGAATATTATTCCAATCCCATGATCAGAATATTACTTAATATACAGCCGGTCTATTCTGATAATATTATCAAAATAGTTATTCTGATAACACTTCCGCACTACACGCTCAATGCAAGTCGTCATTGTTTGAACCAAGCGTGTTGCAGTACTCACACGAGTGAACTTCGTGTGGAAAAAAACTGCACACAGTGTTTTTCCGGTACTGTTTTCGCTCTAGTTTTTTAACCGTTTATCGGAACGAGACGTATAATATACCATTGGAAAGCTATTGATTAGGCGCAACTTCGCCATTTTGAACACTTTTCGAAATTCCTCTCGGTTTAAGAGAAGTTTCAAAAATAGCGCGACGGATCAGGAGTGGCAGCGAGCGTATTTTCATGATTTTTTCTAAACCGCTCATCGGAATAAGGCAAATGATACGCCATTGGAAAGATATCGTCGAGGCGCATATTTTTCATATCTATATTTTTCTCTAATTCGTTACGGTTTAAGAGCAGTTTCGAATTTACTAAATCGC
This sequence comes from Triticum monococcum, assembly GCA_034509565.1. Classification (NCBI taxonomy): domain Eukaryota; kingdom Viridiplantae; phylum Streptophyta; class Magnoliopsida; order Poales; family Poaceae; genus Triticum; species Triticum monococcum. Next base: position 388,939,235 of record CM067842.1, on the reverse strand, counting down.
GGAATTCCGTTTTTTTTTTTGAAAATTTTGCAATTTTCGTTACTGTTTTCGCTCTAGTTTTTGAACCGTTTGTCGAAACGAGACATGTAATACGTCGTTTGAAAGCTATGGACAAGGCGCAACTTTCATATGTAGAAATGGTTTTGAGATCTCTTACAGTTTTAAGTTAATTTTGAAAATCATGCGGCGGACGACGAGTGGCAGCGGCCGTTTTTCACAAATTTTTTACAAACCGGTTGTCGAAATGATTCAAATGATATGCTGCTGGAAAGATATTGATGAGACGCAACTTTTTCATGTAGAACACTCTCTCTAATTCCTTACGGTTTAAGAGTAGTTTTAAATTTACCTAAAAGCGGACACTCTGTTTTTCGTGAAGACCAAAATTATTATGTGTACTTCATCGGACAGCAGAACACACTGCTTCAAACAAAAAACCACACTGCAGTAAGCAGTCAAGTGAACTTCATGATTTTTTTGTCGGAGATAAACTTTCTCGCACCAGTTTTCGTTGTCTTTTTTTTTAACTTTTTTTGAACGAGAGTGGACCGCAACACTCCCAAAAATGAACCGCATCACTATCAAAAGTGAACCTCATGAGTTTTTGTTGTATTTTTTCATAGTTATTAATTTTTACGCGCGTTGACCAAGCGAGTGGACCTTTCATCGGACAGAAGAACGCACTGCTTCAAACGGAAAACGGCACTACATCAGGGAGTCAAATGAACTTCATGATTTCTTTTTGTTAGACATAAACTTTCTCGCAAAAGTTTTTGCTGTCTTTTTTCAACTTTTTTTTGAACGGGAGTGGACCACAACACTCCCGAAAATGAACCGCAACACTATCAAAAGTGTACCTCATGAGTTTTTGTTGTCTTTTTTTCGCACTTCTTACTTTTTACGCGTGTAGACCGGGCGAGTGGACCGCAGAGCCCGAGTGAGTGAACTATATCTAATAAGAAGGGAGCTTCTTTGAGATGTTTTGATTTTTGTTTACCAAGGGGACCACGAAGGAGTTTTATAACAAAATGCGTCAGCGAAAAAAGTGAGCTTCATAATCTGACTTATGAGCTGCTTCAAGACGAGTAGTGAACCTCTTTGGTAACCCTTTTTTGAAAACACGTGAAACTATCGGAGACGAGTGTAATTCACAATCTAAGGGAACTGAACCACGTGACAAATTGAAGTGAAGTACATGACTTTCTTTATGAGACGAGGTGAAGTGGACTGCACTGATTTTTGAAAATCATTTTTTTAGTTTTCTTCGTTTGTCACGTGAACAAAGTGAACTGCTCGTCAGGTTCTTTATAGAATGAACCACATAGCATTTTATAGTGAGCTGCATCATGTACTGAACATTTTGTATGAAATAACCAACAAAAAATACTACGGTAGCCGCACTGCAGCTTCCCTCAGTTAAACATGTAGGAGCTGGAACTGGCTTGTACAGAAAAACCCTCAGAACAAACAAAAACGAAAAGCAATCAGGTGGTGGAAACCTCCAACGCAGCGAGCAGTTTACTCCGCAATGAAAAATCTAACCACACGCACGGGGTGATGTATTGGAGTCCCTTTATTAGTGCAAAAAAAATATCAAAAATAAAAACAACCACGCGCCATCAAGTGCACAACAAAATATATGACTCAACAGAACGACACTGGGCAGAGAACTGCTTACACTCTCCTGCTAAGTCAATGAACAACAAAACTAAGCTGCACTGGGCAGAGAACTAAACCAATGAAGTTCTTCCTTCTCCCCTTTTCCCTGTGTTTATGCTCTCCTGCCAATAACCACAACAAAGCTGAATCACAAAAAAAACAGGGACTGAACTTCAAGCATGTTAGTTTAGGGATTAATTCAGAGAGAAAACTGCAAGTAATCGATGTGCTGGCATACTGCATATCACCTATGCGTGTCGTTGCCCTCCCCATGTCATTGTACTGCAAGCACGCGCATAACCATGGAGGCGCGAACACGGATCGAGGAGGATCCCTCGCGTGAATGAAGATGCAGAGGGGGGCGAGAGGCGTCGGCTAGTGGACCCAGCTTGGACACCGTGAGTTGTGGAGGGGGCGTCACCGGCGAACTTCATGGGTGATGAGAGAGAGCTGCGGCGTCAGCTGAAGTCCACGCCGGCCGGATCCAGTTGGGTGACGGCCGTGGCTACCACAACCTCCACGACGGTCTTCGGCTATGCTCGGAGCGACGCCATGGATCTCCGACGTATCTGGAGCTGCACTCCATCACCGCTGGGGGCCGAACTGCACACCCGAGAAGAAGTCCACGGTCGGATCTCACCGGGATCCGGTGATTTCCCGGGCCGCCACGACAGGAGGTAGGCTTGGTGGGCCAAGCGACTTGCCGTAGGGGTAGGTTGGAGCGGCGGAGTAGTAGGTGTTGAAGGAGATGGAGGAGTCGGAGCTGGAGAGGTCGTCGCCGTCATGGGGGGAGAAGGGGGCCCAGGACAAGAGCTGCCGCGACGGCCCTCCACCATGGGGACTGCTGGAGGCTCGAGACCACCATGGGCCTTTGCCCTCCGCCGTTGAACTCCATAGAGATGAGCCACTATCCACTGAGATGAGCGTGGGGCGGTGCGGATCCCGCCGGATCCAATGCCGCGAGTGGTGCGATGGTGCCGCGGGGGAGGGTGGAGGTGCGATGGTGGCGGCCTAGGTGTGGTGTGGGGGTGACGACACGATGTGGTGGGGGAGGGGATGCACGGCAGCCGTCGGACGTGGCTTGGGGCATGGCGGCAATGTGGGGTGGGGAAGGAGAGGCTCAGAGGCCATATGGAGAGGAGGCGCGGCCGTGACTAGCTAGTGGCGCGGGGCCCTGGCAGTGGCTGCGGCGGCTTCAGGGCAAGGCGGAGGCGGCTGCGGTGGCTCGGCGGATCGGGGCGGCACCGGGTGGTCGGCGTGGCGGCGCAGAGGAAGGCAGGGCGATGTGGGGCTCTATCAGCCGCAGGAGGAAGAAGGTGGGAGAGGAGGTGGGTTGTGGGTCGGGTGGGTATGAGCGAGCGTAGATGGTAGTGGTAGGTTTTTGTCACCGTGCAGTTCGATACGGGGCACTCGTGCCGTTCTTTTTTGTTAGCAGAATAAGCTTTAGGTGTTATTAGAATAAGGTCTTAAGGGGTGTTATCATAATAGACCCACCCTATATATAAACACTATTCTGATCACAGGATCAGAATAATATTCTGATCACAACCTGACCTGCCCCGCTAGTAGTACGTTGAACTTCCCTGTGAACTAGGTTGAACTTCCGCCAACATTGCCCAAATGGGGCTTGCGATATACCGTTGGAAAGCTATGGACACCAATATCATGACCCAACTTAAATTTTTGGCAAAATATAAGCGGTTTAAGAGCAGTTTTGAAAACCGTTTTTTTTCTTCGCACAAAAAACATGAATCGTATTTTCGATCGCATTTCTAAACCGTTTATCAGAATGATGCATATAATATGGCGTTGGAAAGCTGCTGCAAAACCGCTCCTTCCACATGGGAAAGTTTTCTCTAATTCCCTATGGTTAAAGAGTAATTTGAAAAAACGTAAAATTTCGTAAACAAAACAGCTGAGTTCGTTTTTTCGATGTCATTTCTAAACGGCTAATCCAATGGAGGCATATGATACGGCGTTGGAAAGCTTATTAAAATGCGCTACTTTTTCATCTTGAAAGTTTTTTTTCTAATTTTGAATGGTTTAAGAGTAATTTAGAAAATGGTCCAAGTCCTACCGAGTTCGTATTTTCGAGCTAATTTTTTAACCGCGCGTCCGAATGCAGCGAATGATATGGCTTTGGAAAGCTTGAATAAATGCGAAACTTTTTTCTATGTATTGTTTCTCCCAATTCTTTATGGTTTTAAGTCAGTTTTGAAAATGGCAAAAAACGTATTTTCGCCGTAATTTCTACAAACTTTATCAGAATGGGGCAAATAATATACCGCTGAAAAGCTACGGAAAATGCGAAACTTTTTCATGTTGATGGTTTTCTCTGATTCTTAGCCGTTTTCAAGTAATTTTGAAAACGGCGGGATCATGCGTTCTGCCTTTATCACGAAACAGATTCTTCGAAAATGCACCACGTGAAGAACCTGAACTTCTCGGCGCGTGTACCTGAACTTCACTCTGTTTTTCACGTGATTTTTTTGCTCGTAGGTCTCCATCCACTCCTCATAACTCTCCATCCATTCACCGGAATTGAGTAGGTGATATACGGATGGAAAGCTGCTGTAAGCACGCAAGTTTCCCGTGTTGATCATCTTTTCATACTCGCGACGATTTTAAAAGTTTTTCATCTAAAATTCATTCAGCGTGGTAGTTCAACTTCCTGCTGTTTTCACGTTAAACTTCTGTGACGTATTTTTGTTTGTAATTTTCTCATCCATTCATTAGTGTTACACAAATAATATTCGTTTTGTACAAATGTCTCTCACAATATTTTTTTTAACTTTCTTCGACCGAGGACTTGAACTTACACAAATGATATTCCTGTCGTTTTGAGGTAAATTAAAAAATGGCGAGATCATGATTTATGCATTCATCGCGAATGAAAATGCACTGTGTGAAGTAGTTGAACTTCTGGGGCATGTTTGTTTGAACTTCACTCTGTTTTTGACGTGCTATTTTTTGACTTGTTGTTTTTTGCACCGCGTGAAGTAGTTGAACTTCTAGGACATGTCTGTTTGAACTTCACTCACTTTCACTTTATTGTATTTTTCTTATATGAAATACACACCATGTAGTACGTGAACTTCCGGTTATTATCACTTTGAACTTCTCTCTGGTTTGAGAGAATTATTTTAAAACACAAAAAACTACATTTTTTTTTATGTATTTTGGACATCTAAATACATGGTGAACCTCTCTCACAAGCATTTTTTGAACTTTTCCTCGCCGAGCACTTGAACTTCTAGCAACCATTTTTTTTCCGTTTATGAGTTGTTTTTAAAAGTGCAAAAAATGGCGTTGCGTTTTTTATTTTTTGAACAGGTAAATCCTAGGTTTTAATAAACTCCGAACTTCTATGTTATTTCAGTTTGAACTTCACCTTTTTATATTTTGATTAAAGAATTGTATTCGATTTTTATACGGAAAAAATCGAGCATGGAAATACAAGGTGAACCTCTCTCACAAGAATTATGAATTTTTCTCGGGCCGATCACTTGAACTTCTAGCAACAAAATTTGTAGAGTTTGCCTTTTAATTCTTCCTTTTGTTCTCGTTTGAACTTCCTCTTTTTTTAATGATGAACTTCCTTTCTGATTTTCGGTGACGTGATAATTTCTTCCTTTTGTTCTCGTTTGAAATTCATCTTTTTTAATGATGAACCTCCTTTCTGATTATTAGTGACGTGATACTTTCTTCCTTTTGTGCTTGTTTGAACTTCGCCTTTTTTTAATGATGATCTTCTTGCGTGAATTTTACATGGCTTTTCCCATGTGTTTAGAAGTGAGAGAGTGAATGAAATCTGCTTGTTTATGTCATTGAAGTTTTTGACTTTTTTTAATGTTATTTTTCTTCTTTATTGTCAAGTATTACATATCTTGAAATTTAACTATTCTTGTTTTTGAACTGTAAGTAGTGAAAATATTAGAGCAAATAATCTCAAATTCTTTTATAAAGTTCTAGTGTGAATCAGAGTTAAAAAAAAGTTCAAGAAGTTCAAGCTTTATAGCTGATCGTGAGCACTAGGTAAATAGAACGTTACTTTTTCTCTAAACCACAAGTTATTTTTATCACTGAATAGTAACACAGATCCCTTATCCTCTCACACACCACACGTTTCATATCCACACCACGTAGGCACTCTACTCTTTTATCTCTTTCACTCCATAATTTTCTCTCTTTGTCTTCTTCCTGGTAACGCCCAAATTGGTTCTGCAAGCTAAAACAAGCAGTAGCAACAGTAGCTCGGTGCTGGCCTTTCTTCTCCTCTATTGGCAGTAGGAGAAACACATAAATTAAAACAATTTCAAGAGGAAAATGGTCCTGCCGCCGCAGCCTACACCGCACAGTGAAACGTTGTTGTTGCCTTTTCTGAACCTGAAGATGTAGTATAAGTGCAAGAACAACAACCTGATATCTTGGTCGTCCTTGTGGTGTGGAGGAGGGGTGCAGTGAGACGCTGGCAGCAGTGGGGCACCACCTCGGTAGGCTTCGACGACTGGCGCAGGCAACCCAGTAGATCATACAGTCTAGAACTCCATATTTAGATGACCTAAAACAACGTGAAAAATTGTACATGTTTCTAGGCCAATAGAACTCTGGGCCTTCTAAAGAAAAATCACGGTTTGAACAAGATTGTACGATAAGCTGAGTTTGCCTTAACCCAATAGAACTCTGAACCTTCTGAAGAAAAATCACTCTCCCATGGTCCCACACAACACAAACACAGAAAGCACACCCAGTTCACCATCTCACCTGGCATGCGGCGAAAAAATGTATTACATGTTGAAAACAATTTATCGCGGCGCAAACTGAGCCCAGGGCGCATACAAGATTACTCTCGAAATTACTTGCTAATCCTGCTGTGTTCCCGACACCATATCTCGTTCCATCAAGTGATGCAGCAGCTCAAGATACACAAGGATGTTGTTTCTCCATGGGCTTGTCTATTTGCGGTCTTGAAGCTTCATCGGGCACTGTGGGTAGTCTGTGTACAAACAACATCAGCTAGGTAGTGGAGGGAACCAATCTGGCATGCACGCCTACTTATGTGCTATAGAAGATGAGTCCATGACGCTGCATTGATTTGTCTATGAACTGCAAAATGGGTACAAGAAATGAAGGAGATCAGTACTTGGCGAACAAGTAGGCCGATAACAATCAAAATTCAGAACATCCAACCACGTATATCTAAGCATTCCAACAAGGAGTTACTAATGGAACTTATCATGCTTTGCTTGAAAGTATACACTAAAAGTAACTTCTGAGATGCTTCACTCAGCTGATCAGCTACAAGAAACCAAAAGTAATACACAGAAACCTCTAATATTTTCATTTTTAGGGGAGTAACATCTAAACACTAGGAATTGCATAAACCAGAAAATTTTGTTAGCCACAAGTGTTTTTGTGTTCCCCTACATACACGCAACAATCATCTTCCATATACATGGACTTCATTTTTCTGACAACATGAACTTTGTTGTTGTCGCTGTATATGGACTTCTCCTGTAAACAAATAGAGAGAATGCACTGAGCCAAGGTAGAATCTTACAAAGAAAACACACTTTTTTGTTTGAGGCATATACACAAACAACTTGTGTGCACTACCAGTTGAAGGAGAGGGAAGCTCAATGCGGAGGCTATGGAGTGCGGGGGCAGAGTCGAAGGCAGCAGTAGCATGGAGGAAGAGGGCAGCAGTAGCATAGAGGAAGAGGGCAGGAACAGCATGGAGGAAGAGGGGCGCTAATGCTGACTAGTGTGGTGCGCGGTAGCATTGCTTTGTACAGGAGCGCCGGATCCGGGAGATCGACCGGGAGGAGCAAGGTGGCAGCGCGGGGTGGCGTGGGTAGCTCTCAGGCCGGTGATGGAGGGAAGAGAGTGAACTCTGGGGGATGGTCACCGGTGGGGGAACGTGCATCGCGTCGCCGATCTGGGGAGGCACATGAGGGAAGAAGGCCGTAGTGGTAGAGGTGGAAGGTCGCGGCAGCAGAGGAGGAAGGCCGGTGAGGGGTGAATTCCGGCGACGCAGGAGGTGAGTTGGTGGTTGTCGCGCGACGGCAGGATCCCGGCGATGGGAGGTTGCGTTGGTGGCGGTTGTGCAGCAGCGGGATCCCGGCGGCAGGGAGGTGGATTGGCGGCTGGATCCCGACGGCGGGGCGGTGGATTCGTGGCTGGATCCCGGCGGCGGGGGAGGTGGGTTGGTGGTGGTCGCCGACTCGCCGTTGGCTGGATCCCGGCGGCGGGAAGGTGGGATGGTGGAGTTCGGGACGGGAGGTGGAAGAGATGGGGTGCGGGGACAGTGGGGGCGCTGTTTTTTCCTTTCCCACCGTTCGGGAGTTCGGGAACACCTAATGGGCCCTATATATGGTGATCGTGATCCAAATAGTTATTCTAATCCTGGGATTAGAATAGTGCCACTCTCTCTCTCTCTCTCTCTCTCTCTATATATATATATATATATATATATATATATAACTTATTCTGCACCCTGGGTGATGAATAGTAACACTATATGGGTCGCGCTATTCGTCACCGTGGGTAAGGAATAGTTATTCTTCACCCCCCCCCCTCTATTTTACCATCAATGCACCGTAATTTTATGTTCCATAAGTTTTGTCTTATTCCGACGCAAAAAGGGACAGTAAGAAAATATATAATCGCCGTAAAAAATATTTTATGTTATGTAAAATTACAAACATAAAAACATAGTCTAAAATACACATAAACTGCAAATTTTCTTGTCTTATATTTTTATTTTCTTATGTCAAATTTTACGTAGTGAATCAATAGGAATGTAAATGTTTGAATTCGAAACGTAATTTAATTATGAAATGATCGTAAGATTACCTCGGTTGAAGAATAACTTATTTTGCACCCTGGGTGATGAATAGTAATACTATATATATATATATATATATATATAAAGAGAAACCACGGACCCGGCTATTTGACATGCTCGTGGTCGGGATGAGAGGAAAAGGGGCATATTACAGGCTCGGAATAAAGAGTGCGGTCTACAAAAAGTAATTTTGGACCTCCTGTCGCACGTCTGCGTAGCCCATCCTCGGGGAGGGGGATCCTTAACGGATGTAACCCCTTAGGTGAGTGTATGGATCCGAACTCCGATAGAGTCCGCTGTAGATGTTGTCCAGTTGGTCACCTGTTCTTTAAAGATGATACAGAAAAAATGAGAAAAACATATAAAAAACGTTACGGGAATTCTTGTAGGGTTGTCCGAATTGTGCTTCCGCCGATGCCCATGGTATCTTGAGTGCGTAGTGATGTGCGCGTGGTGCAAATTTCGCAAGTACAATAGGTGGGTGGCGGAAGCCGAACTGCTATTTGCGCTCCGAGAGTGGTCAAATGTCGGAGGGGAACTTTTTCTGGCCCCTGGTGTTCTGCTGGCGAGTCATCCGTCGTCTTTGTCACCCGGTGGCCTCCTCCCCTTGTGATCAGCGTTAAGCTTGCCTGCCTGCTTGAAGACCCAACAGTTACAGTTGGTATAATTAGCTGGCCTATCGGGGTGACCATGAATCTGACAAGGTCGGTCCAATATCCTGTCAAGGGTGGATGGTCCATCCTAGTTTGCCTTCAGTGGCTTCTTCCGCTGACCGGGCTTCGGATTGTGAAATCCGGCAGGCACCGATGTGTCGCGTATGTTGTTCTGTTTGGTTCGTCGTGGCTTGTCGTTGCCATCTCGGATTTCGGAAGTGCCCAGGCCACTGGCGTTCTTGCTTTTACGAGCAAGCCAGTTGTATTCTCCCGCGCGGAAGCGATTCATTAGAGCGATGAGGGCTGTCCTGGATTTGGGTCCTTCCTGGCCGACGTGACGCATGAGCCATTCATCCCGGACACTATGTTTGAAGGCCGCGAGGGCTTCTGCGTCCGAACAGTCGATAATTTGGTTCTTTTTGACTTAGAACCTGGTCCAAAGATCCCTAGCTGACTCGCCGGGCTCCTGGACAATGTGACTTAAGTCATCACTGCATAATGGCCGGACATATGTTCCCTGGAAGTTGTCTCGAAAGGCGTCTTCCAAATCCTCCCAGTTGCCAATAGAATTTTCTGGCAAACTATTTAGCCAGTACTGAGCTGGCCCTTTAAGCTTGAGAGGTTGGTATTTAATGGCATGGAGGTCGTCTCTGCGGGCCATGTGAATATGGATGAGGTAATCCTCGATCCATACTACGGGGTCTGTTGTCCCGTCGTATGATTCAATGTTAATGGGTTTAAACCTGTATGGAAATTCGTGTTCCATTACTTCATCCGTGAAGCAGAGGGGGTGTGCGGCTCCTCTATGTTGGGCCACACTATGAAGTATCTCCGGCGGGCTCCGTTTACAGTGCTCAGACCGGGCGTGGTCGGCTTTGTAGTGTCCGAATAGGCGACCATCATCGTTGGTCGGGGTATATCTTCATGATCTGTACGTCGATATTGTGCATCCTGCTCTACCCTCCGTGCCGGATGGGTTGGTATGGTGCTCTGCTTGGGCTGCTACTTTGTCTAGACCGAACTGTGATCAGCCTGCCGCATTATTCGATGGTGGTGTGGGCTCCATCGTCCTGCCATCATATTGAGGGAGCCACCTACTCTTGGGGTGGCTTTTGTCTGGGCTGCTAAGGTCGTATTCTTCAGCGGCCAAGACCTCGGTCCATCTATCATTGAGCAAGTCTTGGCTTGCTTGAAGCTGCAACTGCTTCTTTCTTAAGCTCCTTGCAGTGGCTATAAGCCGGCGTTTAAAGCGCTCCTGCTTGAGAGGTTCCTTTGGCGCGGTAAAATCCTTGTTTCCGAGGATCTCCTCCTCATCGGAGGGGGGGAGATAGTTGATGTCCTCCGAGTCCCCACATGTGGCTTGTTCGTCAGGGTTGTCTTGCCCGTCTTCCTGTTCCTCCTGCTCGGATTCTACCTCAATAAGGTCTTCGTTGTCCAGAGTATCGTCTTCTCTGGTGCTGGCAGTGTCTTCTCTTGGGCGATGAGGCCCAGAGCGCCGGTGTCCGGGCTGTGTACCAGGCGGTTTCTCCTCGACCAAATTCTCCTTCTCATCGTCGAGAGCGCCGTAAGGTGTGTCTATCATACACACGTCATACCAGGAAGTGCCTGTCCCGTGTCTAGCGGGTAGTAAGCCCTGGCCTTGCCCCTCATCGTCGTCCATGCCGTCGATGTCTTTGGTGCGGGGATCGGGTGTGTTGGTTACATCTTTAACAGTGGCTATGAAGTGGGTGGCGGGTGGGAAGCAAAATTCTCCATTGTCCGCCGTAAGTTCGAACCGAACATAGTTCGGAGACGGGTCGTCTGCGAGGGATAGGATTTTTAGCGAGTTTAGCATGTCGCCCATGGGCGAGTGTTGGAAGACATCTACGGCGCTGAACTTGAAGATCGATAACCGATCGAGTTTGGTATACGCGGGCTCGCAAGGTGTGGAGTTCGGCGTCGGAGGTGAGTCCGAGGTTCCGTTGATGCGGATACCATATGAAGTGGAATCTGCGTGCGGCTCCAGCACCGCTGAATCGGTAGTCCCCGTGATGGGGTCAGGCTTCCCATCTTCGGGTGACTTGATCTGCTCCGATTTTAAGACCAAAGCTTCTACATGAGCTATTTCCTGGATGCGGCCCAATGACAGGTTTAGGCCATGTTCATCGAGGCAATGGGAGCGGTTGCCGCGGTCTCGAATCCGTCGAAGATCAAATCTCTCTGGATGTCTGCGACGTAATTCAAGCTTCCGAATCTGACCTGATGGCCAGGGGCGTAGCTTTCGATCTGCTCTAGATGGCCAAATGAGTTGGCCCACAGTACGAAGCCGCCGAATACGAAGATCTGTCCGGGGAGGTAGGTTTCTCCCTAGGCAACGTCATTACTGATGATCGAAGGGGCCATCGAGCCTTCTATCGATGGCACGGTGGAACTCTCAATGAAAGCACCAATGTTGGTGTCAAAACCGGCGGATCTTGGGTAGGGGGTCCCGAACTGTGCGTCTAGGATCGATGGTAATAGGAGACAGGGGACACAATGTTTACCCAGGTTCGGGCCCTCTCTATGGAGGTAATACCCTACATCCTGCTTGATTGATATTGATGAATATGGGTGTTACAAGAGTTGATCTACCATGAGATCGTAATGGCTAAACCCTAGAAGCCTAGCCTATGAATATGGTAATGAGTATATATCTGTTGTCCTTTCCGGACTATCCCCTTCGGTTTATATAGACACCGAGGGGATCTAGGGTTTAGATGGAGTCAGTTACATAAGAAGGAATCTTCATAGTCGGTTGCCAAGCTTGCCTTCCACGCCAAGTAGAGTCCAATTCGAACACGGTGCAGTCTTTGGCCTTTATGTCTTCACAGCCCATCAGTCTGGCCCATGGATAACAGGCCGGACGCCCGAGGACCCCTTAGTCCAGGACTCCCTTAGTAGCCCCTGAACCTGGCTTCAATGATGAGGAGTCCGGCGCGCAGATGTGTCTTAGGCATTGCAAGGCGGGTTCCCTCCTTCCGAACTCTAGAATAGTCTTCGGATCAAGTAAGTATATCCGGACCTCTGTATATAATGGCAGAGGATATAATACCCCACAAGCCCAACTTGTGAATAACTGTTCATGACATCATATCACGCCTGCCTGGTTGCAATTTCCAACCGTCGGCTAGTGAGCGGCCCCACGCCTCGAGGTGCGGTTTTACTGTCATGTCTTGTCAAGGCAGAGATCGTGTCCCTTTATTTATGGGATTTTCATTAATGCAGGCGTAGGTAACCCAACCGTCCCCTGGGTACAACTCCTTGGCGATAGGTAAGTTTAGATACCCAGGGGAAACGCCCGGTATTCAGGGCCTTTATATAGAGATCCAGTCTCGTCTTCTTCCCTTGCGCTCGCTCCTTCCTCGACCCCGGTCATCCCAAGTTCCAACCCTCGGGTTTCAATCGCCACCAGCCTTAGTCATGTCCGGGTCCAACCGTCAGGGCCGGTGGGTGGCTTCTTCTGTCAAAGAGGAGGATATTGCGAAGCTCCGCACAGCGAGGTATCTGACCCCAGAAATCTTTCATTGGCTTCTGGCACAAGGGCAAGTCATACCGACCCCGAAATCTGGCGAGAGGGTAGTATTTGTATCCCACTTCCTTCATGGGCTAGGGTTCGCGCTTAACCCCTTTGTCCGGGGGCTCATGTTCTACTATGGGCTAGATTTTCACGATCTGGCCCCGGACTCTGTTCTCCTCATCTCGACACGTGTGAGGCCTTACTCTGTACTCCTCCGCACTTCGGCTTGTGGCTCAAGACCTTTGATGTGAGGCCGCAGGTGGCAGAGAAGGAGCAGGCGGAGTGCGGCAGCATCATAATAGGCAAGCTAGCCGACGCGGTTTGGCCCGAAGGATCTTTCGCCGAATCTTCCAACTTATGGCAGCAGGGGTGGTTTTATATCAGCGAGCCATGGGGCCCCAAGTGAGCGGCCACACCTGCGTTCCGACCCGTCCCTCCAACTCAGCTCGCTTCATGGGTCAATAAGGGATTGGACTGGGGATCCGTCGATGAAGTGCAGACTCTGGAGAGTCGCATCCGAAGCCTTACCGAGAAGGGCATCGATCTTGTGAATGTTGTCCAAGTAATGCTGGTCCGCCGGATCCTTCCATGTCAGCGGCGGCCTCTTCGTATGTGGGAGTTTAACCCAGAAGGGCGGCGGACCCGACAGCACTTCTTCGGCACTAGGCACAAAGGAATGTGGAAATTGTATTTTGGGGAACGAGGGCAATGGCCGGACACTAGCCTATGAATATGGTAATGAGTATATATGTGTTGTCCTTTCCGGACTATCCCCTTCGGTTTATATAGACACCGAGGGGATCTAGGGTTTACATGGAGTCAGTTACATAAGAAGGAATCTTCATAGTCGGTTGCCAAGCTTGCCTTCCACGCCAAGTAGAGTCCAATCCGAACACGGTGCAATCTTTGGCCTTCATGTCTTCACCGCCCATCAGTCCGGCCCACGGATAATAGGTCGGATGCCCGAGGACCCCTTAGTTCAGGACACCGTCAACAGTTATAACATAGGGTGACACAGAACTAGCTCCATTTCATCAATGTAATGCAGGCATGTAATCTAAATATAGTCATACATGCTTATGTAAAAGAACTTGTAGACATCTTTTGTCCTACCCTCCCGTGGCAGCGGGGTCCTATTGGAAACTAAGGGATATTAAGGCCTCCTTTTAATAGAGTACCGGAACAAAACATTAACACTTAGTGAATACATGAACTCCTCAAACTATGGTCATCACCGGTAAGTATCCCGATTATTGTCACTTCGGGATTAACGGATCATAACACATAATAGGTGACTATTGACTTGCAAGATAGGATCAAGAACTCACATATATTCATGGAAACATAATAGGTTCAGATCTGAAATCATGGCACTCGGGCCCTAGTGACAAGTATTAAGCATAGCAAAGTCATAGCAACATCAATCTCAGAACATAATGGATACTAGGGATCAAACCCTAACAAAACTAATTCAATTACATGATAAATCTCATCCAACCCATCACCGTCCAGCAAGCCTACGATGGAATTACTCACGCACGGCGGTGAGCATCATGAAATTGGTGATGGAGGAAGGTTGACGATGATGATGGCGACGGATTCCCCTCTCCGGAGCCCCGAACGGACTCCAGATTAGCCCTCCCGAGAGAGATTAGGGCTTGGCGGCGGCTCCATATCGTAAAACGTGATGAATCCTTCTCTTTGATTTTTTTTTATCCCCGAACGTGAATATATAGAGTTGGAGTTGAGGTCAGTGGAGCATCAGGGGGCTCACGAGGGAGGGGGCGCGCCCCAGGGGGGTGGGCACGCCCCCACCCTCATGGACAGGGTGTGGGCCCCCTAACATTAATTCTTTCGCTAGTATTTTTTGTATATTCCAAAAATATTCTCATTGAATTTTCAGGTCATTCCGATAACTTTTATTTCTGCACAAAAATAACACTATGGCAATTCTGCTGAAAACAATGTCAGTCCGGGTTAGTTCCATTCAAATCATGCAAGTTAGAGTCCAAAATAAGGTCAAAAGTTTTTGGAAAAGTAGATACGATGGAGACGTATCAACTCCCCCAGGCTTAAAACTTTGCTTGTCCTCAAGCAATTCAGTTGACAAACTGAAACTGATAAAGAAAAACTTTTACAAACTCTGTTTGATCTTGTTGTTGTAAATATGTAAAGCCAGCATTCAAGTTTTCAGTGAAGATTATAAACTAGCCGTATTCACAATAATATTTAGGTATCATGTTTACTCATATCAATAGCATAATCAACTAGCGAGCAACGATAGTAAATCTCGGATGACAACACTTTCGCAAAACATTCATAATATGATATAACAAGATGGTATCTCGCTAGCCCTTTCCGAGACCGCAAAACATAAATGCAGATCACCTCTGAAGATCAAGGACTGACTAAACATTGTAATTCATGGTAAAAGAGATCCAGTCACAGTTATACTCAATGTAAACTAATAGTAATACATGCAAATGACATCGATGCTCTCCAATGGGTGCTTTTTAATAAGAGGATGATGACTCAACATAAAAGTAAATAGATAGGCCCTTCACAGAGGGAAGCAGGGATTTGTAGAGGTGCCAGAGCTCAATTTTTGAAATAGAGATAAATAATATTTTGAGTGGTATACTTTCATTGTCAACATAACAACCGAGAGATCTCGATATCTTCCATGCTACACACATTATAGGCGGTTCCCAAACAGAATGGTAAAGTTTATGCTCCCCCTACCACCAACAAACATCAATCCATGGCTTGTCCGAAACAACGAGTGCCTCCAACTAACAACAATCCCGGGGGGTTTTGTTTGCAGTTATTTTTATTTGGTTAGAGCATGGGACTGGGCATCCGGGTTACTGGCCATTTTCTCGTGAGTGATGAGCGGAGTCCACTCCTCTTGAGTATAACCCACCTAGCATGGAAGATATAGACAACCCTAGTTGATACATGAGCTATTCGAGCATACAAAAGAGAATTTCATTTGATGGTTTAGAGTTTGGCACATACAAATTTACTTGGAATGGCAGGTAGATACCGCATATTGGAAGGTATAGTGGACTCATGTGGAATAACTTTTGGGGTTTATGGAAGTGGATGCACAAGCAGTATTCCCGCTTAGTACAAGTGAAGGCTAGAAAGAGACTGGGAAGCGACCAGCTAGAGAGCGACAACACTCATGAACATGCATTAAAATTAATCAACACTGAATGCAAGCATGAGTAGGATATAATTCACCCTGAACATAAATATCGTGGAGGCTATGTTGATTTTGTTTCAACTACATGCGTGAACATGTGCCAAGTCAAGCCACTCGAATTGTTCAAAGGAGGATACCACCCTATCATACCACATCACAACCATTTTAATAGCATGTTGGCACGCAAGGTAAACCATTATAAACTCCTAGCTAATTAAGCATGGCATGAGCAACTATAATCTCTAATTGTCATTGCAAACATGTTTCATTCATAATAAGCTGAATCAGGAATGATGAACTAATCATATTTACAAAAACAAGACAGGTCGAGTTCATATCAACTTTTCTCATCTCAATCAGTTCATCATATATCGTCATTATTGCCTTTCACTTGCACAAACAAACGGTGTGGATAATAGTAAGAGTGCACATGCATTGGACTAAGCTGGAAATCTGCAAGCATTTAATACACATGAGAAGACAAGGTAATATGGGCTCTTGGTTAGATCAACAATAAAGCATATGAGAGCCACTCAACATTTTCATCATGGTCTTCTCTTCTCGACCCCCTAAGAAAAGAAAGGAAATAAGACTATTTACACGGCAAAGCTCCCAACAAGCAAAAGAAGAATGGGAAATCTTTTGGGGTTTTCTTTTAATTATTACCACTACAGGCATGGAAAGTAAACTAGCTAAAAGCAAAAACTAATTTTTTTTTGTTTTCATTAAGGTTTTTCAAACACACAAGAAGAAGGCTTAAAAATCAACTAAACTAGCATGGATAGTACAAAGAAAAAGTATGAGCACTGACAATTGGCATGAGTGTGTGAACATGAATGTAATGTCGGTTGACGAATACGTACTCCCCCAAGCTTAGGCTTTTGGCCTAAGTTGGTCTAGGCCCATGGATCAAAGTGGCCCCCTCCAGTGTACTAAGGAGGATCCTCGGGGTGCCACTGGTTGGCGATCTCCTCCGGATCCCACTGACAAAAAGACTGCCGATAAGGGTCAGGAAATGGCTCAGGCTCAGGCTCTGGGGATCGTGTTTGCTCCCAATATGCATAAATGTCATCGGGCAGGATGATGTATGTGCTTGAATAAATGTTAAACAAAGAAGGTGCATGCAGGGTAATAATCTGACAAGTCTTTTCACTGAATACTAGGTTATAAATAAGTCTCTTCTCCTTATCATCGCAAATAAAATCACGTGATACCATACTTTTATAGTCTAAGCAAAGAGGGGGTAGCACCTTTTCTTCTTTCTCATAGTGTCTAATAGGTATCTCAAAATATTTAGCAAGACACGAAGCAAAGAAACCTCGAAAAATGGGACCCTTTGTAAGGTTTAGACTCAACCTTTTAGCAACCATAGCACCTAAACTGAAAGTTCTGTCACGGAGTAAAGCATGGCGCAATATGGCAAGGTGAGGAGCACTAAGGTCCCCACTGTTCCCGCGGCCAATTAAACATCTACTAGCAAATATTGCATAGTAACATAGAATAGGAAAATGTATGCTAGTAGTTCTTGCATCTGACACTTTTCTTGTTTCCCTACAGCAATCATATTAATAAATCCTGCCACATCCCTAGGATGTGGTTCCTCGATGCTTCCCTCAAAAGGCAACTTGCAAACCGCACAAAAATCATAAAGTGACATCTCCTTAAACTCATCATATAAATAAAAATCCACCGAAGGTGGCGATCTCCTAGCATGGAAATGAAAAGTTTGCACAAAAATATTAGTGAGTAGGAGATACTGTTCGAGCTGGTCATGGAGGAAGTTGGCGAGGCCCGCATTCTCAGCCAAATAATAAAAGTCTTCATAAATCCCGGCTGCTCTCAAGAACTCATCACAAGGCCATTCGCACGGCCGAACCTCCACAGTGCGAGGGAGATTATATTTGGGCTTCTTATTCTCTTCACTTTGCTTATCCTTCGAGCTTCGGCTCGAAGAGCCCCTCAACAATCTCTTCATCATTTCCTCTAAAAAATTTCTGAAATTTTTAGTAACTCAAAATAAAAGTGAACCAAACTCAACAAGATTGATAGCAACTACTCCCACAAGTGCCTAGAGGCCATATCATGCAATAAAACTACTTTTGACCACATAAATTTGACATGCAAGCTCAAGAACAGGGTCACCTAAGCAGCAAAAAATTGCAATAAATAAAGCACTAGAACAAAAAAATTGGATCATTGGAGGAGTCACATACCAAAGAACAATCCCCCAAAGCAGTTTTGTGAATGGAGCTTTGAGCTATGATATCAAAAATGGTAGCAAGATGAGCTAGAACTCGGGTTTGAGCTGGTGGAGGATTTTTTCTAGAGGAAGACGAAGTGTGTGGGTGCAAGAATAAGTGGAGGGGGCCCATGTGGGGTCCACGAGGCAGGGGCGCGCCCTAGGGGGTGAGTGCACCCTCCACCCTCGTGGGCACATGGTGGGTCCCCTGGTGTGTTCTCAGTGCCAAATATTATTAAATATTCTGGAAAAAATCATATTAAATTTTCAGGACATTTGGAGAACTTTTATTTTCGGGGTATTTTTTTATTGCAAGGATAATTTAGAAAACAGACAGAAAATACTGTTTTTGCTTTATTTAATCTAAATAACAGAAAGTAAAAAGAGGGTATAGATGGTTGTGCTTTCTATACTTCATCCATCTCATGCTCATCAAAAGGAATCCACTAACAAGGTTGATCAAGTCTTGTTAACAAACTCTTTCTGAATAACATGAAACCGGAGAATTTTCGAATAACACTAGGTTACCTCAATGGGGATATGCATGTCCCCAACAATGACAATATCATATTTCTTCTTGACAGTTGGAAGAGGAAATTCAAAACCTCCATAGTAATTGTTGGAATTTTTCCAATAGAATTGATACTGTGGACTTGAGGTTGTTTCCTCGAAAAATGTACCATATGCTCATTACCATTAACATGAAAAGTGACATTGCCTTTGTTGCAATCAATAATAGCCCCTGCAGTATTCAAAAATGGTATACCAAGAATAATAGACATACTATCGTCCTCGGGAATATCAAGACTAATGAAGTCCATTAAAATAGCAACGTTTGCAACCACAACTGGCACATCCTCACAAATACCGACAAGTATAGCAGTTGATTTATCAGCCATTTGCAAAGATATTTCGGTAGGTGTCGACTTATTCAAATCAAGTCTATGATATAAAGAGAGAGGCGTAACACTAACACCGGCTCCAAGATCACATAAAGCAGTTTTTAACATAGTTTATTTTAATGGAGCATGGTATAGTTGGTACTCCTGGATCTCCTAGTTTCTTTGGTATTCCACCCTTAAAAGTATAATTAGCAAGCATGGTGGAAATTTCAGCTTCTGGTATCTTTCTTCTATTTGTGACAATATCTTTCATATACTTAGCATAAGGATTCATTTTAAGCATATCAGTCAAACACATACACAAAAAGATAGATCTAATCATTTCAGCAAAGCGCTCAAAATCCTCATCATCCTTTTTCTTGGATGGTTTAGGAGGAAAATGCATGGGTTTCTGAACCCATGGTTCTCTTTCTTTACCGTGCTTCCTAGCAACACAATCTCTCTTATCATAACCTTGATTCTTTGATTGTGGGTTATCAAGATCAATAGCAGGTTCAATCTCTACATCATTTTCATTGCTAGGTTGGGCATCAACATCAACATCATCATTAATATTATTACTTGGTTCATGTTCATTACCAGATTGTGTTTTAGCATCATAAATAGAAATATCATTGGGATTCTCAGGTGTGTCAACAACAGGTTCACTAGAAGCATGCATAGTCCTATCATTTTTCTTTTTCTTCTTCTTAGAAGAACTAGGTGCATCAACATTAGTTCTCCGAGAATCTTGCTCAATTCTCTTAGGGTGGCCCTCAGGATACAAAGGTTCCTGAGTCATTTTAACCCCTCTAGTCATAACTCTAACAACATTATCATTTTTCTTATTATTTAATTCAATGAGCAAATCATGTTTAGCTTTAAGCACTTGTTCTACTTGAGTGGTAACCATAGAAGCATGTTTACTAATAAGCTTAAGTTCACCATTAACTCTAGACATATAATCACTCAAGTGTTCAATCATATAAGTATTACGTTTCAATTGTCTACCAACATAAGCACTCAAGTTTTCTTGTTTAACAATAAAATTATCAAATTCATCTAGCATCGACTAGCAGACTTATAACGAGGAATATCACCTTCATCAAATCTATAGAGAGAATTTAGCTTTACTACCTATGTCGGGTTATCAAGACCATGTATCTCTTCAATAGGTGGTAAATTCTTAACATCTTCAGCTTTAATACCTTTTTCTTTCATAGATTTCTTTGCCTCCTGCATATCTTCAGGACTGAGAAATAGAATACCCCTTTTATTCAGAGTTGGCTTAGGAGTTGGTTCAGGAAGTGTCCAATCATTTTCATTACTCAACATATTATTCAATAGCAATTCATCTTGCTCAACAGTTCTTTCCATGAAAACACAACTAGCACAACTATCCAGGTGGTCTCTGGAAGCATCGGTTAGTCCATTATAAAAAATATCAAGTATTTCATTTTTCTTGAGAGGATGCTCAGGCAAAGCATTAAGTAATCGGAGAAGCCTCCCCCAAGCTTGTGGGAGACTCTCTTCTTCAATTTGCACAAAATTATATATTTCCCTTAAGGCAGCTTGTTTCTTATGAGCGGGGAAATATTTAGCAGAGAAGTAATAAATCATATCCTCGGGACTATGCACACAACCAGGATCAAGAGAGTTAAACCATGTTTTAGCATAACCCTTTAATGAGAACGGAAACAACTTAAGGATAAAGTAATAGCGAGTTTTCTCATCATTAGTGAACAGGGTGGCTATATCATTTAATTTAGTAAGATGTACCACAACAGTTTCAGATTCATAGCCATAAATAGGATCAGACTCAACCAAAGTAATTGACTCAGGATCGACAGAGAAATCATAATCCTTATTAGAGATACAGATAGGTGAAGTAGAAAAAGCAGGGTCATATTTCATTCTAGCATTCAAAGACTTTTCTTCCAGCTTAGCTAATCGTTTCGTGAAATCATATCTATTATTGCAAGCTAGAAAGTCTCTAGCAGTTTCTTCATCCCTAACATAACCCTCAGGCACAACATGCAATTCATATCTATGGGGAGAATCTTCATCATCACTTTCATCAATATTATCAGTTTCAATAATTTTGTTCTCCCTAACCCTAGCAAGTTGTTCATCAAGAGATTCACCAAGTGGCATAGTATTATCAAGCATAGAAGTAGTTTCATAATAAGCATCATGCAAAGCAGAAGTGGCATCATCAATAACATGCGACGTATCAGAATGAATAACAGGAGTAGGTGTCGCAAGTTTACTCATAACAGAAGGTGAATCAAGTGCAGAGCTAGATGGCAGTTCCTTACCTCCCCTCGTAGTTGAGGGAAAAATCTTGGTTCTTCTATCTTCCAAGTTCTTTATAGCGATCAACAGATATAAATCCCAAGTGACTCAAATAATATAGCTATGCTCCCCGGCAACGGTGCCAGAAAATAGTCTTGATAACCCAAAAGTATAGGGGATCGCAATGGTTTTCGAGGGTAGAGTATTCAACCCAAATTTATTGATTCAACACAAGGGGAGCCAAATAATATTATCAAGTATTAACTGTTGAGTTGTCCATTCAACCACACCTAAAAGACTTAATATCTGTAGGAAAGTATTTAGTTGCAAAGTAATATGGTAGTAACGGTAACAGTGGCAAAAGTAATAGTATTGGTTTTGTAGTGATTGTAACAGTGGCAACGGAGAAGTAACTAAGCAAAGTTCAATATGTGAAAAGCTCGTAGGCATTAGATCAGTGATGGATAATTATGTCGGATGTGATTCCTCATGGAACAGTTATAACATAGGGTGACATGGAACTAGCTCCAGTTCATCAATGTAATGTAGGCATGTATTCCGTATATAGTCATACATGCTTATGGAAAAGAACTTGCATGGCATCTTTTGTCCTACCGTCCTGTGGCAGCGGGGTCCTATTGGAAACTAAGGGATATTAAGGCCTCCTTTTAATAGAGTACCAGAACAAAGCATTAACACTTAGTCAATACATGAACTCCTCAAACTACGGTCATCACCGGTAAGTATCCCAATTATTGTCACTTCGGGGTTAACGGATCATAACACATAATAGGTGACTATTGACTTGCAAGATAGGATCAAGAACTCACATATATTCATGGAAACATAATAGGTTCAGATCTGAAATCATGGCACTCGGGCCCTGGTGACAAGCATTAAGCATAGCAAAGTCATAGCAACATCAATCTCAGAACATAATGGATACTAGGGATCAAACCCTAACAAAACTAACTCGATTACATGATAAATCTCATCCAACCCATCACCGTCCAACAAGCCTCTGATGGAATTACTCACGCAAGGTGGTGAACATCATGAAATTGGTGATGGAAGAAGGTTGTTGATGATGATGGTGACGGATTCCCCTCTCCGGAGCCCCGAACGGACTCCAGATTAGCCCTCCCGAGAGAGATTAGGGCTTGGCGGAGGCTCCATATCGTAAAGCGTGATGAATCCTTCTCTCTGATTTTTTTCTCCCCGAACGTGAATATATAGAGTTGGAGTTGAGGTCGATGGAGCATCAGGGCGCCCAAGGGGCAGGGGGCGCGCCCCTCGCCCTCGTGGACAGGGTGTGGCCCCCCTGACGTTGATTCTTTCGCCAGTATTTTTTATATATTCCAAAAATATTCTCCATGAAGTTTCAGGTCATTCCAAGAAATTTTATTTCTGCACAAAAATAACACTATGGCAATTCTGCTGAAAACAGCGTCAGTCCGGGTTAGTTCCATTCAAATCATGCAAGTTAGAGTCCAAAACAAGGTCAAAAGTGTTTGGAAAAGTAGATACGATGGAGACGTATCAGTCACGAAGCAGGTCTTCACCGAGAAGCTAAGCATTGTGCACATTGTGAACACGTCTAGCTAAAATGGTTGTGAACATGTCCAACTAAAATGGAGGAGGAAAATGAAAAAAATCAATACGAATGCCCGCCTCTGGCGCTGCGGGAGCGTGCGCCGTGCTCACGCGCCTGCACGCGTGACCATTCTTCCACTGGTGGGCGGAGGGAGGAGCTCACGGTCCTGGAGTCATGTCGGGGTAGCGAGCCACCGCAGCCCCTTCGGCCACCCCGCTTGTGTCCATCGCTCATCATCGGGGCCAGTTTTTTTTGGCTGTGCGCTCGGCGAACGATAGCTCGAGCGACTCGATTCTCACCAGAGGGTGCTAGATTGCTGTGGAGGGGAAACGAAATTTGCGGATGCGAACCCTAAATCGACAAAGTTTCGATATATATAGTGGGTTCGACTGAGTTTTTACATGCCGCCCGTAAGAAATTTACCGGCCGAGCCGTTTTTATCGTATCTGATCAGGCCAGTTTTTTTCCGGATCTTGCTAGAGATGCTCTGAAGTAGAGATGGGGCTTGACTGCTTTCCATCTATCGTTTTTCTCCCGGAGTTGATTGGAAGCTATTTTTTTCTCAAATCTTGATTCTATCGTTTTTCTCCTGGAGTTGATCGAACGCTCTCTTTTTTTCCTCAAAGAAATTAAATAGATGAGAGTGATATGTGCTAGAGTAGCTAACATGTAGGTAGACACAATTTGGAAGAAGTGTTCTAGTATGAAAGAAGGGACATTTTTAAATTTCGGGTTTCTCTATGTGAGGAATTATCCCAGATTATAAGGAATTTTTTGTGGGGAGATGAGGAAGATAGAAGGAAAACACATTGGTTATCATGGGATAAATTAACAAGGCCTAAAGGTAAGCGTGGTATGGGATTTCATGATCTCAAACTTTTTAATCAAGCTCTTTTGGCAAAATAGGTGTGGCGTTTATTGATTTATCTGGACTCGTTGTGTGCGAAGTTGATGAAGGCAAAGTATTATCCTCAGGGTCATATTATGGATACAGTATTTCCGCAATTTTCATCAGTAACTTGCCAAGGTATTGTGCATTGTTTCGAATTGCTGAAGACATGGGTCATTTGGAGGGTTTGGGATGGTTCTAGTATTAATGTTTGGAGGGACAATTGGATACCTAGAAACTAAGGCCTAAAAATTTCTGCAAAAATGCATAATACTAGATTGAAGTGGGTCTCTGATTTATTCGTGAGCAGGGGTAAGTGTTGGGATGAAAATTTGGTTAAGCATATTTTCTATCCACATGATGCTGGGAGATCTTATTGCATGGCACTATGAAAATAATGGTATTTTTTCTGTTAAGAGCACGTACAATTTAGTATGGCCAATCCAGTGGCGAACAGAGGGGAAAAGGAGGATATGGGAGTTAATTTGGAAGGCTAATATACCCCAGAAGATTAGGATTTTTGCGTGGCATGCGGCTACCAATAGCTTGGCGGTCCAAATGAAGAGAGTTAAGCACTATCAGACTAATTCAGGTATGTGCTCTATTTGTTGTGTGGAAGATGAAAGCACCTTTCATGCCCTAGTGAGGTGCTCTAAAGCTCGTGTTTTGCGGTTGGCGGTAAGAGATTTGTGGGATATTCCGGACGAAGAGTTCTTCAAATGCTCGGGACCGGACTGGCTTTTTAGTTTGCTGGATCAGTTGAGCTTGCAGCAGCGGGAGCAAATCTTATTCCTCTTCTGGCGAGCTTGGCATATGAGAAACGACTTAATTTTTGGAAAGGGTAAGGAATCCACACTACTAGGAAAAGGGCTATAGATGAAATGGATACTAATGGCGCACCTGACATGTGGTGCGCCACTACAATATAGCAGTGGCACACCATGTACAGGTGCGCCATTAGTGTGGAAGACACTAATGACGCACCAGATACATGGTGCGCCACTAGTAACACATTTTTTTCATTTTTCCAAACATACTAATGGCGCATCATGTAGACAGTGCGCCATTACTAGTTAAAACTAGTAATGGCGCACTTTCCACAGGTGCGCCATTACTATGTTTTTCCCCCTAGCTAATGGCACACCGCCAGGGGGTGCGCCATTAGTAATCTTCCCCCTAGCTAATTCGCCCGATCCCTTCGTCCCTCCCTCCACTTCCCCCCCTCGCTCCACACCCGCTCCGACGACCCCCGCGCCCCGCCTCGCCGTCTCAGTCCTCGCCGCCGACCTACTGCGCCGCCGCCCCACCCACGTCGCCGCCGTCACCGACAGCCTCCCCGCGTCGGCCCCTGCACTGTGCCGCCGCCCCACCCACGTCGCCGCCGTAGCCGACAGCCTCCCCGCATCGGCCCCTGCACTGCGCCGCCTCTACCTCAGCCCGGGCACGGGGTGCAGGACAACGACCGCGGCCACCGGCCTCCCCACGACTAACCGAGGCATCCCTGCATCCCTTCGACGCCGCTGCTGCCGCCGACCCCGACCCCAACCCCGACCCCTCCGGCGATCGGCCGCGCCCGCCCAGTTACCTCTCCTCCTTCCTCCTTCCTCCCTCTCCACCCTTCCTCCCCATTCCCTGGCCATGAATGATTTTAGCACCACACATATTGTTGCCTAGCCCATGAACGATTATTCAGAGAACAGTTAGGTTTTTGACTTTTTTAGTAAGTGTTTGTGTCAGTGACAGGTACAATGACAAATCAAACCTTTATATATTGTCCTTACAATCTGAACATAGTCGTGTATCATGTCTTGATAAATAGTTCCATCTGGCATCAGATTCATAGAGTCGTCATACGGCACATCAGATTCTGTTAAGATAGTGAATTTTTTAATCAAATGCAAGCGCACAGTGCAAGGAAAATTTAGATTAAGACTTCATATGCATCTGACTGAATCATACCAGTTTGGCAATATCCCAAATTGTAAGGGAACGATTCCTTATCAAATGCTGGATATTCTTTGGCATGAAACCTGCTTTAGAAAATAATCAACATGGCTAGACCTAACAACTAACACACTGTTTCAGGAAGACATAATATTTCGAGTGGCATAGTAAAGATCATCTCTCAACGGAAACAATCTTTTCACAATCCTATGATGAAAATGCTTAGTCCTACCTATCTAACTAGACTAACAAGACCCCGCAAAAGGACCTCGACTAACAAGAGCTTAGAAAGTCGTATCTCCATTTTACTTTCTCCAAGAGGCAGCTAACTTCTATTTTAAGTTTGCAAGCAATTAATTTTATGTTGTAAGTATAGATTGGCATGCTAAAGTCAACAAATTGTGATGCTACCAAACCTGCCCAGATCGTAAAAACTGTTGTGTTATAGTTATCGAAAAGAAGCTCGAATCTTAACAATAAGCAGTACACTTGCTCAGAGTTTAAGTTTACTAAACCTATTCATTTTTGTGGACTTAGTGAACATGATAAGACAAGCCAGATGCTCTATTTTTAATTAATAGTAATCCATGATCAGCAATAGTTTCTTTCACTAATTTTTAGTTAACAGCAATCCATGATTTTTTATCAGCTAAAACTATTGATGATTTTTTGTTGGGTGACCTATTAGATCTGGAATGGAAGCTCACATAAGTTGAGCTTATTTTTGTCCATATGAAAGCAGAGGACCATATGGTCTGTGGCCTTGTCGGATTTCGGGTTCCGGCAGACCCTTGAGGTTCGAACACTGGGGTGCGCGCGGAGATTTCGCCTCCTACCTACCTGCACCCCTCTGCCTCGCTAAGATCTAAGCTATGGAAAGAACAACACAAGAGACACAGGGTTTATACTGGTTCGGGCCACCGTTGTGGTGTAATACCCTACTCCAGTGTGTGGTGTGGTGGATTGCCTCTTGGGCTGATGATGATGAACAATACAAGGAAGAACAGCCTCGCGAGGGTCTGTTCTTGGCTGGGGCGGTGAACTGCTGGGAGGAGTTTAGTCACCCTTGTCTCTCTCTCTCTCTCGGATTTCGATCCCCCCTCCTACTATGGTGGCTAGTCCTATTTATAGAGGCCCTGGTCCTCTTCCCAAATATCGAGCGGGAAGGGAGCCAACAATGGCGGGCTAATTTGAAAGGGGACAGCTAGTACCAGCTATCCTGACAAAAATAGTCTTCGCCTGCACAAAGCTCTGGTGGTGACGCCGTCTTGGGCTCCACGATGACCTCCGTCTTGCAGTCCTCCGGGTCTTAGTCTTGTTGCACCGAAATGACAACCTTTGCCTGATGCCTCGGTACTCTGCGGCTGCGCTTGCCCCCTTTGCACCAAAGGGGAAAGGAGGACACTACGCGGGGTGGAACCCGCCTAGCGCCCTTGGTCGTCATGGCTTGCGTCACGGGCACCTCGTGAGGTACCCCGCCTTGATCTCTCCGCCTCCTCGCGAGCCAGCCTGATGAGGCCGTGCCTGAGGAAGCTCCGCGTCGTCCGCCCCGCGAGGCTTGGCCCCTCGCGAGGGTCTTGGGTCTGTGTTAGTGAAGATGGGCCGTGCTGGGCCCCCCTTTGAGCCACGCCACAGGCCGCAGGCAAGCAAGTCTGGGGACCCCGTTCCCAGAACGCCAACAGTAGCCCCGGGGCCTAAGGCGCGCCCGGGAGGGAGACGAAAGGGCAAGAGCGAAGCGCCGCGGGCCCTAACATCCTGCGGCCTTGGGCGCCGCGTGGCGGTTGATTGGACGTGGGCGTCTCCACTTCCCCATGGCGCCTCGGCAACTACACAGATTGGACAAGTCCCTGCATGCAAAGCGGGTCATGATTACCTGCGATCGTGGGGGCCGTCGGTTGGCCCTCGCCGGCTATAAGTACTGATCGGTGCGCGCCCTTCCAGTTCATCCCTCCTTGTTTCTCCTTCTTCTTCATGGCCTCGTCGAGGAGGTTCTCGGCCGCGGAGAAGGGGAAGGCTCGCCAGGTTGAGCATGCCTCTCCCCCGCCCAAGCGCGGCCGAGGGTGCCCTCGCAAACATCCTGTGGCCACCACGGCAGCTCCCCGCGGCCGTGGAGACGCTTTCCAGCATGGTGACGGGCGGATTGCTGCGGAGCGCGTCCCCCTAGGCCGCGCTTTCGCACTGCAGAGGTGCTGCCGGAGTTCGTCGTGTGGTCAGCGGAGCCGACTAGCACCCAGCTTCCACTTCCTCGCTTCCTCCTCGGCGAGCTCTCGGCCGGCGCCCCGGGCGGCCTCTGGCTTTAGGCCGACGGCTGCTGCAGCCGGGCCTCATGGGCTTCACTGGAGGTCTCCGCAGTCGGGAGCCTGGCCCTGGCCCGCGGTTGGCAGACGTTTGCCCGCGCGCGTGGCCTGGGCCGTCGGTGCACCCTGCACTTCAAGTTTGATGGCGATGCCACCCTCTACGTGAGGGTGTTTGGGGAAGATGGTCGCTGCGTAGGGTGCTGCCCCGAGGACGACGACCGCGGACGGGAACCCAGCTCCAACGATGATGGAGAGGACATCGCTCGTGTGACTGGCGGCGCTCGGGGTTCCCCAAGCTTCTCCGGTTCTTCTTCAGGCGGCGACTCCTCCAGCGGTGGCCGCGGTCAGCCTCCACGCCATCGTATCTGCTTGGGAGGTGGTAGCATGTCCGCCCGCCGTCGCGCCCCGGTGAAGCGTGAGAGGGAGTCTGCCTGAGCCCCGGAGGCAGCTCGAGTCTTCCCTGCAGGCCGGTGTGAGGCGAGCCGCGCCTGATTTGTTCTTTCTTTTCCTTTTTCCTGCGCAAAAAGAGAGTAGTGTGGAGCCCCGCGGGGGCGTGTTTGGGTTATTGCTGTTAATCATCGTTTTGCTTCTGTCACCATGCCTTCCGGCTACGTGCCCGCGCGTGGATAGTTCCCGGCCCCAGCCGTGGGGGGGCGACCGACCCAGGCCCTGTGTTCGTGTCGCGGTGTCCGTGGGGCACGGACTGGAGGGGTGCTCCTGTAATGGACCCAGGTTGCGAACCCTTTGAACGACTAGGACAGGAACACTCACGAGGGTGCTCGGCTTCCCCCTCCCTCGAGAGGCCTTGCATAAGAGAAATCTAGGCAGGAGAGCGAAAAGCCGAAGAACCGCAAGCCAAAGACGGCAACATCTTCAATAAAACTTCGAATGAGAAGGAACAAGCCAACTGCGGAAAGCAAATGAAAAGCCGCGTCCGGCACCTAATCTAGTCTTCGACGTCTTCTCACCAGCGCAGAGCTAAGTGCTGCCACTGGGCGTGGGAGGGAGCCTCAGGGCCTGAGGCTGGCGCTCCTGAGACTCCGGGGCGTGTACAGCCCCAACTGATTATTACGTGAGAGTGTCACGGGCGGCGAGCTTCACAGGCGTTGGCCTTCTTCACAGGCTCCGGGCCTTTTCCAAAACACGATAGCTTCACAGGCATTCGCCTTCTTCACAGGCTCCGGGCCTTTTCAAAAGAGCGATAGCTTCACAGGCATTCGCCTTCTTCACAGGCCCCGAGCCTTTTCCAAAACGCGATAGCTTCACAGGCATTCGCCTTCTTCACAGGCTCTGGGCCTTTTTAGGGGTAGAACCTCCAGAGATGCTGGATGTTCCATGCGTTCTGGACCGGCACCCCCTCCTGAGTCTCCAAGCGCGCGGAGCCGGGCCTGGAAACATGAACAACTTTGAACGGGCCCTCCCACATGGGAGAGAGCTTGTGCAGCCCCTCCCTGGAGAGAACCCTCCTGAGCACGAGGTCTCCTACCTTGAGAGTTCTAGGGCGGATGTTGCGGCAGTGATATCGCCGCAACGCTTGTTGGTACCTCGCCGCTCGCAGCGCGGCTTCTCGGCGACGTTCCTCCCCCAGCACGAGGTCCATCCCCCGCATGGCGTCCTGCTGCGCCTCGTCGAACGCCAGGACCCGCGTGGAGCGATGTCTGACCTCGTGAGGGAGGACCGCTTCGGCTCCATAGACCAGGAAGAACGGGGTCTCTCCAATCGGCTTGGTCGCGGTTGTGTGGATGGACCACAACACGGACTGAAGCTCGTCATACCAACCTCTGCCGCAGGCCTCCAGCTTCTTCTTGAACGTCCTGGTCTTGAGGCCCCTCAGGACCTCCGTGTTGGCCCGCTCGGCCTGGCCGTTGCTTCGGGGGTGCGCCACCGAATCGTAGCATATCTGCGTTCCAAGGTTAGCACAGTATGTTTTGAAGAGTTTACTGGTGAACTGCGAACCGTTGTCCGTGATGATGCGGTTTGGCACCCCGAACCGGCTCACGATGCCCTTATGAACTTGACCGCAGAACCCGCGGGAATGGTGCGGACAGC
Organism: Triticum monococcum; assembly: GCA_034509565.1. Taxonomy (NCBI): domain Eukaryota; kingdom Viridiplantae; phylum Streptophyta; class Magnoliopsida; order Poales; family Poaceae; genus Triticum; species Triticum monococcum. The sequence goes on along the minus strand of CM067842.1, from coordinate 388,909,145 downwards.
CTCTACTTCAGCCCACTTGGTGAACTTGTCCACGGCAACGTAGAGGTAGCGGTAGCCCCCTGGCACCCGTGGAAATGGGCCCAAGATGTCCAGCCCCCAGACTGCGAATGGCCATGAAAGGGGTATAGTCTGCAGGCCTCCTGCTGGCTGATGGATTTGCTTGGCGTGGAACTGGCAGGCCTCACAAGCTTTCACTAATTCGACGGCGTCATTGAGTGCGGTGGGCCAATAAAACCCACTGCGGAATGCCTTGCCGAAGAGGGTCCGTGATGATGAATGATGTCCACAGTCTCCTCCGTGTATATCTTCCAGCAGTTCCTTCCCTTGCTCCCTGGAGATGCAGTGCAGGGATACATCGTTTGGTCGCTTCCGGTAGAGCTCTCCATCCTTGATGCAGTATGCCGTGGCCTGGCGTGCCACTCGCTCCGCTTCCTCCTCCTTCTCCGGCAGGGTCCCTTGCGTTAAGTAACTTCGGAGCTCCATGATCCAGCATCCCTCCTGAGGTTCCATCATCAGGAGCAGGCGTGCTCCTAAGGCCGGGCCGCAGGTCGGAGCTCCTGAGGCAGGTGGCTGGGGGAGCTCCTCCCGAGGCTGAGCCGTGTTTGACATTGACGGCAGGGACGAGGGCTTGAAGAGCCGCTCCTTGAAAATGCCAGGCTCCTGAGGTAACCGCTTGGACGCCCGTTTGGCGATGTCATCGGCCTCCTGATTGGTGCCACGGGGCACATGCTACAACTCCAACCCCCAGAACTGCTTCTCCATCCTGCGGACCTCCGCAAGGTAGGCTTCCTTGTGCTCATCTTTCGGCTCGTACACCTTGTTGGAGAAATTGACAAGGAGCTGCGAATCACCCTTGACGGTGAGGCGTTTCACTCCCAAGGCAGCTGCGGCCTTCAAGCCCGCTATTAAACCTTCATACTCCGCTATGTTGTTGGAGACCTTTTCACCTTGCTGGAAACAGAGCTGCACAGCGTAGCAGAGCTTGTCCTGAGTGGGCGATATGAGCACCGCCCCAGCCCCAGCGCCATGCCTGGAGAACGCCCCATCGAAGTGCATGACCCAGCCTTCTGGCGCCTCACTTCCCAGAGAGAGGGACCGATCCTCGTCGGCCTTGAGGCCTGGTGCCTCCGTCCATTCTGCCACAAAATCTGCCAACGCTGCTCCCTTGATGACCCTGGTCGTGCTGAATTCGAGCTGAAATGCTTGCAGTTCTATGTTCCACTCAGCGACCCTTCCAGCTGAGTTAGGGCTCCTGAGCACTCTCTCCAGGGGGTATGACGAGACGACCTTGATGGGGTGACCCTGAAAATAATGCCGCAGCTTGCGCGAGGCCACTAGTAGTGCGAGGAGGAGTTTCTGAGGCATGGGGTACCGTGCCCTCGCATCCCGCAACACCGTGCTGACGAAGTACACTGGGTTCTCAACAAGGTTGGGTGCGTCAGTGCTGGCGGCTCCCTCCGGAGACCCTGGTGCCTCTTGAGGCGATGAGGCCTCCTGAGGCTGTCCATCTGGGAGAGGGGCCTCTTCCGCCTCCGGTGCACTCCTCTGCGGCGGCTGATCCTCCTCAGCCGTGGTGGCAGTTTCTGTGGGCCTTACTTGTTCCTGTTCTGCCTTGTCCCGGGCTGCTGCTGCGGTTTTCACTCGACGCTCCTCTCTAACCGCCACCAGGGCTGCGCTGGCGGAGTAGGGAGTGGCGGCGAGGTAAAGCACCAGGGGCTCTTGAGGGCACGGAGCCACCATGACCGGTGGGCTGGTCAGGCATCTCTTGAGATCCTGGAATGCCTTGTTGGCCTCTTCTGTCCACTCAAAGGGCCCCTTTTTCTTCATTAGCTGGAAGAAGGGCAGCGCTCATTCCCCCAACTGGAGATGAAGCGCCCCAGTGCGGTCACGCGCCCAGTGAGCTTCTGCATTTCTTTGAGGGTCTTTGGCGGGCTCATGTCTTCCACCACCTTGACCTTTTCCGGGTTAGCCTCGATGCCTCAGTGGGACATGAGGAAAACCAAGAGCTTGCCCGAGGGGACTCCGAACACACACTTCTCTGGGTTGAGCCATAGGTTCACTGCGTTGAGGCTCGCGAAGGTTTCCTCCAGGTCTTGTATCAGGGTCCTGGCCTCCCGAGACTTTACCACAATTTCATCGACGTAACCTTTAACATTCTTCCCGAGCTGCGGGCCCAAGGTGATGTGCATCAGCCGCTGAAAGGTCGCCCCTGCGTTACGGAGCCCGAATGGCATGCATGTGTAGCAATACACCCCACACGGGGTTAGGAAAGTTGTCTTTTCGACGTCTTCTACCGCCATCTTGATCTGGTGATACCCAGAGAAAGCATCCAAGAAGCATAGCAGGTCGCATTCCACGGTGGAATCGACGATCTGGTCGATCCAGGGGAGCAGGAACGGATCTTGCGGGCATGCTTTGTTGAGGTTGGTGAAGTCGACACACATGCGCTCCTTCCCCCCCTTCTTTGGCACAACGACAGGGTTGGCCAACCAATCCGGGTATCGGGCCTCGTGAATGACCCCGGCGGCTTCTAATTTGCGGGTCTCTTGGACGATGAAGGCCTGCTTTTCTGTGGACTGCTGCCTGGTCTTCTGCTTCATAGGGCGCACGTTGGGGCACACGTTGAGGTGATGCTCGATTACACTCCTAGGGATCCCTGCCAACTGGTCAGGCTCCCAAGCGAATACCTTCTTGTTTGCACGCAGGAACCCGACCAGGGCCTCCTCCTGCTCGGGTTCGAGGTTGGCGCCTATGGTGAAAATGGCGTTGGTGGACCCGTCCTCATCGATGGGTATCTGCTTGGTTTCTGCCTTGTCTTGGGTGAACAACTGTTTCTTCTTGGCGGGTGCAGCCCCCTTGGGCTCGGGGGTCTCCAAGTCGGCTGGCTGTGCCGGCGCCGCCGCCTTGAAAGCGAGCTTGAGCACCCGCAGCGCGTCCCCGGTGTCCCCGTGTACGGTGAGGACACCGCTGCTCCCAGGCATCTTCATAAGGTTGTACGCCGGGTGCGTCGCGGCCATGAACTGGGCCAGCGCTGGGTAGCCGAGGATGGCGTTGTAGGGGAGGCCGATGGGGGCGATGTCGAAGTCGACCAGCTCCGTGCGGAAGTTGTTGTAGGTGCCGAAGGTTACTGGGAGCCGGATATGTCCCAAGGAGCTGGATGACCCGCCCCCTATGCCTGAGAAGGGCCGGCTGGGTTGCAGCCGTTCCAGGATATGCAGTGGAGGTTGAAGGCCTCGACTAAGAGCACGCTGAGGCCCGCACCGCCATCGATGAGAGTTCTGGTGACGGCCACCTGGCAGATGGTGGGGACGCACAGCATGGGGAGCGCACCCGAGCAGGCTGAGTTGGAGCGATGGTCCTCCGAGCTAAAGGTCAGGCCGGCCTTGTGCGCCGCCCGGTCCAGGAGAGCCCCCTGCCGCGTGGAAGCGGCGCTGACCCGGCGGATGAACGGCTTGACGTGGTGACTTGTAGGTGGCGCCTGCGAGCTGCCCAGGAGGGCCGCGACGACCGGGGGTGTTGGTGTAGCACGATGGGCGGGGAAGGGGCCACGGGGTTTTTCCATGAGGCCACAGAGGCTACCGGCAGGTGGGGCAGCCATGTGCGCGGAGCGCCGTTGAGGGCCATGGGGAGCCAGTTGGCCATGACCCTATCGTCACCTCCGGCTTCGAGGAGGGCCTCCTCGCTCACCAACAAGAAGGCCAGCGGATCTGTCGCGCCGCCGCAGCGCGGCGGCGTCGTTGGCTTGATCTTGTCCGGCCACCGCACCCGCTGCAGGGCTGGGGTCAGGGCGCGGAGCCCCCTGGCCCCCGTGTTGGCGCCGGCGGCCGGAGCGGGCGACGCGCTACTCATCGCGAGGCAGGCCGTGGCGGTGGCGGAAGAGAAAACTCCGGTGCCCCCTACCTGGCGCGCCAAATGTCGGATTTCGGGTTCCGGCAGACCCTTGAGGTTCGAGCACTAGGGTGCGCGCGGAGATTTTGCCTCCTACCTACCTGCACCCCTCTACCTCGCTAAGATCTAAGCTATGGAAAGAACAACACAAGAGACACAGGGTTTATACTGGTTCGGGCCACCGTTGTGGTGTAATACTCTACTCCAGTGTGTGGTGTGGTGGATTGCCTCTTGGGCTGATGATGATGAACAATACAAGGAAGAACAGCCTCGCGAGGGTCTGTTCTTGGCTGGGGCGGTGAACTGCTGGGAGGAGTTCAGTCACCCTTCTCTCTCTCTCTCTCGGATTTTGATCCCCCCTCCTACTATGGTGGCTAGTCCTATTTATAGAGGCCCTGGTCCTCTTCCCAAATATCGAGCGAGAAGGGAGCCAACAATGGCGGGCTAATTTGAAAGGGGACAGCTAGTACCAGCTATCCTGACAAAAGTAGTCTTCGCCTGCACATAGCTCTGGTGGTGACGTCGTCTTGGGCTCCACGATGACCTCAGTCTTGCAGTCCTCCGGGTCTTGGTCTTGTTGCACCGAAATGACAACCTTTGCCTGATGCCTCGGTACTCCGCGGCTGCGCTTTCCCCCTTTGCACCAAAGGGGAAAGGAGGACACTGCGCGGGCTGGCACCCGCCTGGCGCCCTTGGTCGTCATGGCTTGCGTCACGGGCACCTCGTGAGGTACCCCGCCTTGATCTCTCCGCCTCATCGCGAGCCAGCCTGATGAGGTCGTGCCTGAGGAAGCTCCGCGTCATCCGCCCCGCGAGGCTTGGCCCCTCGCGAGGGTCTTGGGTCTGTGTTAGTGAAGATGGGCCATGCTGGGCCCCCCTTTGAGCCACGCCGCAGGCCGCAGGCAAGCAAGTCTGGGGACCCCCGTTCCCAGAACGCCGACGTGCCTTTTCATCCATATGAAAGTAGAGGCCCTTGAGTTTGCTGGGTTTTGTCTCCGACCATCGTGTCGTGATGATTTTGCAGGTACCCCGAGAGGCCCTTGAGTTTGCCGGAATGTCAATTAACTTCCGTTCCGGCAAATTCGGGTACTCCACATGTCCTATTTTTAGCAAAGGTCATGCTGAATTTTTTCGTGAATTTTAGCATGACTTTGCTAAAAATAGGACATATGGGGTACTTGCGACAAATGCATGGGCCGGGGTATCTTAGTACTTAATTAAGTAGGATCAACTGCCTCTTGTGTTATACATATAGAAGTGTGATATCAACTCATAGTTATTACTAATGTCAGTTGCTCGTCATCGATAAACCCTAATCTGGAAGAGGAACCACTCATCCTATGTAGTTTTGAATTATGAATGTAGGAAATGTCGTCATCGGACGACAAAAGTCTCCCGGGGGAGTGCGACTGGTGCCACGACGATCGAGGTCTGTGCGACGGGCCTCACCTAGACGATGATCGGCGCTTCAGCATTAAGCTCGAGGAGACCTTCGAAGTTGAAATGGTACGCAACGACGACAATTGTTTTTTCATAATTAAGCATGACTTCAACTATTTCAATGTGTAATTTTCATCTTTTACAATTCGAGTATAGCTTATCCCATGCCATGCAAGACACTATGTCTTGGAGAGGATGGATTTTGAAGACCATGAAATTTCTGAAACAAAGAAAATTCACCTAAGGACTCATCACGATGTGGACTTTGAAGTAAATCTGTATAATTCTGAGAGCATAACCCATTTTGGTTGCAAAAATTGGGAAGCATTTTGCAAGATGTATGGTATTGATGAGGGTATGCTTATCACCATGGACCTTGGTAATCCTGACATCGACCAAGACAATATGGACATTTGGGTCCTTGTTGATACGCCTCCAGTTCTACTGCTATGTGAGTTTCTCAAACATAGTTATTAGCTAATTTATATTGTTTATTTCAAAATAGTTGACAGCTTATTTTTATTGTTCAAAGAATGTGCGGGAGATGGTAGACAAAACCCACTACACCGATGGCTCCGAATTAACAACTTACAAGGAGAAAAATCATCTGGTCGGATTTTGTACTGACATCGAGAATTACAATATCTACAATCAAACTCCTCAACATTATGGTCAATACGTGCCACTAGTGCATGTGTTCAACTACGGTAATTACCATGGAGATACCTTGGTAAGATTTTTACTATTACGACATCCGTGCATGTTTTGCATACTTCTAAAACTAGTACATCATTGCTAACTATGAAGTTATTACTATGTTTTTCAACAGATAATCCCAGAGAATTGTGTGCCTCATTTGATGTATAAGAAAGGTAGTCTTAATGTTTTGAACATACATCCAGGTCATCTTACAAATCTCAACTGTCCATACGAGATTTCTAAAAGAAGTGGAGACATGAAAATCAAAGGATGGAAAAAATGTATGGACAGTCGTAAGGAGGTTCTTGGAAGCAAAGGAAAGCGAAGCGCAAGAATTGGAGACAGGATGTTCTCCATTCTCCATATTGGAGAGTCAGGGTCTATATTGTTTTATGCTATTTTACCTTAAATAAGGTATTTAGGTCCTGCCTAATACTGATGATCATGTGCTAAGAACAATTAAGTAGGGTTGGTTCGATGACTATCAAGATGATGATCGTATGACTTGTTATTAATAATGAGTAGAAGTTGTATGATGATTACTTCCGACAAACTCGCTACTCGCGGTCTCGAGACTTGTAATGTTCTATCTTTGTTCGGTCTTTTGAATTCGGAGACTAATATGATGAATTGTATTTGGAGACTAATCTTCTATTGTATTCGATGAATCTGCTCTTGCTGTGTGGTGCTGTCTATATTCTGTCCAATAATATATTTTGTAACCTGCGCAAAAATCAGAAAAGTAAAAAAACCTAATATTCATACTAATGGCGCATCACCCCACAGTGCGCCATTAGTATGCCAGATACTAATGGCGCATGTTGGTCTATACTAATGGCGCACGGCGTGGTGCGCCATTAGTATATAATACTAGTGGCGTGGTACTAGTGGCGCACCAGTAGTGCGCCATTAGTAGGCAAAACTAGTGCGCCACTAGTAGGCCTTTTCCTAGTAGTGCCATTTCTAACTTAGCAAATTTTGTGCTCAATTATTGGTCTTCTTACACGGCCAATCACGACACTATTCAGTTGGATTTTAGCAATAAAGGTATGAAAAAGGTGGGAGGTGTTATTGCGGATTAATTATGTACCACAGGGACAACACGTGGTGTGGAAATCTCCTCCTGATGGCTATATCAAGATCATTGTCGATGCCAGTTTTGTGGAGAGTATTAACGTAGCCAGTGTGGGGGTTGTTGCTAGAAATTCGACTGGCGAAATCATCATTTCCTCGTGGGATTTTATTGGCCGGTGTACTAGTGTCAATGAAACTGAGCTCCGTGCCTGCCTAGCAGGCCTTTATGTCGGTATTATCCTTCACCAGTCTATTATTTTGGAGATTGACTATGGTTTCATTCATTCTTTCCTTGCAAGTGAGAAGCTTGATAGATCCCCTCTCGTCGACCTGAAGAGAGAGGCTTTGTGCATCGCCAAGTTGTTCCAAAATTTGAGCTTTTCAAAATTAAAGCGGCATGCCAATGAGGTGGCACATGAGATTGCTAAGTTCGCTTTTATTAGTAGATCCGACGGGTTGCTTGTTAACTCTGTCCCACCTTGCATGGCATATGCTGTAATGAATGATTGTAATAACCTTTTGTTTAATTAATTAATATAAGGGGTGTTTTTCAAAAAAAAGAAAAAAGACATATTTTGAAAGAGGTGCTCCAAGAAAGAAGGTATTTAATAGGTTGGATCCATGCATTTTGCATGGTCCAAATTTACTCCAGTACATTCCTATCCTAGCTGCACATCAGGTATATATATTGATACTATATAAGAAGATTTTTTTCTCTTACGACCAGTCGGCCACTTCGTCTAGCTGCTATGTTTCCTCATCTCACGACGTAACTTACCCATGGAGGTCATAAGATTAACACGCATCTATATTTCGTATAAGCTAGATTTGGTGTGGAAAACGATTCCTTTTCCACGTTGTAATTTTATCTCCCAGCCCCCTTTTTCTTATGGCCTGGTTGGGGTGTGAGTGGTTTGACTAGGGTGAGGAATAACCCTGTGTGACAAATAGCGCGACCCTATATATATATTCTGCTAATATTAGCAGAATAGTTATTCCGCTAACACTTTCGAACTGCACGCTCAATGGAAGCGAGCTGCATCCTTTGTACGATGAGCACTGCAATGCTTCATGGGAGAACTGCTTCATTTTCTGGCGACCGACCCGCATTTTATTGTGGAATCAGGTGTTGCGGGATGATTTAATTTGTTTTTGGATCTCATTTGACCTTTATTCTTTGTGATTTACAGGAAAAGCGACTAGAATCTTTGCAAATCGAGCGATGTGGCAGACGAGCTTTCTTTGTTCATTCGTGTTCGCATCGGATGCGACTTTTTCCTACTCGGATGTTGTTTGTTAGTAGGAATTCTTTGATTGTGTTCGTTTTAATCAGTACGTATACTCTATAATTTGTCTAAGTTTTAGGAGTTAGTTATCAATTTATGTGAAATCGATTGTTTGGGGTGTGAGCTTCGTCCGCTCGTCTGTTCTTGTTTTTTTTGGATTTTCGCGTCGATGCATTTTCGAATATTATTATTTGTTTCTCTTTTTTCGTTTGAATTTACTGTATTGCGCATGTAATGTTCGTCTTTTTGGTGTGTATTTTTAAAGAATAGCTCATGCTGTTCATCATAGTGGCCATGGGTTTGATGTATTTTTTGGTGCGTAATTGTTCAAATTTGAGTGGTTGCGCAATGTTTTGGCCACTTATCAAACTGCGAGTGGAATTGGCACCTCTGTTGGTCTCCTACATGTTTGGATCTGTACTGCTTTGATTTTGTTGATGCAGTTCTGGCATATGTTTGTAGTGTGCTGCATTTTGTTAAGTAGTGGACTTCAATGTAACTATATTATAGTGGGCATGACAGCTTATGAGATAATTCTTTTTCTTACACTGCATTCTGTGTTTTAGAGAACTGCATAGTATGCACTTTCGTACTACATTAGCAGGATAGTTATGCTGCTATTTCTTGTATTTTATGTCAATTCTCCTGAACTCCATAGCTTGAGAATTCTGTTGAACAACATATGTTAAGTACAAACTTTTTGACAATTGGCATTGGATTGTTATTGTCAGAGTGCTGCAATTTTTATATAAGGATTGTACTATGTGTATTAGAGAAGTGCACTTATGTCAGCAGCAACTTGTCTAAAAAGAGTGATAAAATGATGCAGATGAGGTTGCATACTTTAAATAGGCATCTTTCAAGGCTTCTGATGGACATAATTTTAAAATCATACAACATAAGCAAAGCATTAGAATATGCCAGTGATGGCTTTAGCTTTTATCCTAGACAACATACAGTGCAAATATTGTAAACTTGAGGGAGCCTTCTTCTTTGTAGAAAACACCATGGCCACTTCTCCAGCCTCAAAGCCATTCTGGGAGACAAAATCATTCTAGCCAATAGTTATGTTCATGCAGTCTTCAGAGTCAATGTGGTAGTCAGCACGCATGTATACATACCCATTCCTGTGTTGTGTCTCCTAGGTAACCTTCCCTGAACTCGGAGCAGGAAATTTTATTGTGGATGGCAGTTTCTGCATTTTGGAATGGATGGAAAAAATAATGTTTATTAGTAAACAACAAATGTTTTTCTTTATACTTAGGATGATCTGATTATGTTGACTTAAATATGAACACATATATAACTACTATTTTGTTAAAGTAGTTGCAATGTATGAACTAACTTATATACGGAATTGACCTCTAGTTTTACTATGATATATATTATACTGTAACATGTTTGTACTCCAAGGTCATTTACAGTGTACTTCACTAGCATGTTAAGTGAACTGCAACACTGATCTACTGACCCTATTTTTTGTTCGTGTGTTGGGGTTCTCATCTAACTAGTGTCGATACCTGGTGTGGTACTGAAGAAAAAATAGGTGGAAGCATATATTCTTAATAGCTAACAAATCTGAACAACAATACAAATTCTGTTTTGTATTTGTTGACACTACTGAACAAATTGATGGAACTATATATTCAGATATGGATTTGTAGCCTAGATTATGTCAAAAATTGTGAGTGGAAAAACATACCCAACTTTCCTGCAGATCTGCAGTGTGAGGCGATGAAGAAATGGTGCCCGAAACCCCCTATTGGGTATCATCAGGCACCCGAGCATGCTGCGCCACTCGGTGTTGGTGAGCTCTAGACCCTTTGCGTACACGCATGTGTCCGCTATCGGCGCCATCCTTGCCAAACGCCCGCACTTACAGTCTGTGGCGGGTTTAGTGGAATTTCAGAGAACAGCTGGGGATGGGATGAACCCTAGATCTACGATTTGAAGAAAAAGAGGAATGGGGGGAGGAGTTGTGTCAGTCTAGAGCACGACTGGATAGGTTTTTATGCAACCAATTGAGCAACGGAAGTAATAAATGTTGTGGTTGGTGTTAGGTGGTGGATTGATTTTGATTCAGTGTACGCGAATGCATTTGAGAAGCAACAGAACTGCTTACTTGAATATAGCAAACTGCATTGTCATATCACAATGAACTGCGTAACGCGTGGTTGGGCCTGTGTTTGTGGAGTGGTATGTGGGAATTCTCTCTAAGTTTCAGTAGCCTCTCTTTTGTATGTTGGGCCTGTGTTCGAGGAGTGAAGACGCATTGGGCCCAAGTTAGCCTATGAGCATGGCTGGTTCCTGGTGCGTTGTGTGTGCGGCCTAATGTTTAGTCCCACCTCGCCCGCGGAGGGCGCGCTCGACCAGTTTATAAGCGCTGGCGAGGCAGCTGTATCGAACTCCTCTGGTTACCTATTTGGGCGCTTATACACGGCGCTTGATGCTCTATGCTCTCTGACCTGTGCGCCCATGTGTGCCTGGCCCCATGCATCGTGGCTGAGAATGACTTGCCTGCTATGGGCGCAGACCTACTACAAGACTGGCTGGGGCCAGCTGCACCTAGGGTGGTCAATATTTTCTTTGTATTTTCTCTCTTAAACATTTTTCAAATGTAGGGGCGTGCACTGCATTGATCAGGGTTCTATACTGCATGTGCATGCATTTCGCACTACGTGTACAGTTCGCATTTTCTTTTCTTGTTTTTGCTCAAGTATTCTTTTTTCAAGTGTAGGGGCGTGCACTGCTTAGTAAATCATTCGTGCACTGCATTGATTAGGGTTCTGTACTGCATGTGCATGCTTTCTGCACTACATGTACAATTCGCATTTTTTCGTGTTTTTGCTCTTATGTATTCTTTTTTCAAATGTAGGGGCGTGCACTACTTTGTTGGGTATGTGAAAACTTCATTCGACAGAGTATGTACTACATCCGTACACATTTTGCACTGCATGCGTCCTATTTGCACACGACATCTTCGTCCGTTTTGTGCGCTGCTCGAATCTAATGATACATAAGCAAACAACAGAAAACAAATTATCACAAGCATTCTGTACAACAAGTTCATCATCAACAAACTAAGTTCAACAGAAAGCAATCTAACATAATCAAAGTTCATGATTACAAGCGATTCTGCCTGACAAGCAAACTAAGTTCAGCAAAAGCAAATGATCACAAGCAAACTAACGATACATAAGCAAACAACATAAAGCAAATTTGATGATAATTCTAAAACGACGCTAGCATTGTTGCCTCTTGGCCGACACCATCTGCTTCTTCACCAGTTAGAGTCTCCCCATCCCTAGCTGCTCCTGGCGCGCTTCTTGGGGGGATCCTCCTTCTCCAGCTTTGCATGACGAAGCCCATCCTAGGTGAGGGTGATGCGGTTCCATATCTCATACGCTGCGTAGGCATCCTCTACCGCATACTCGATGTGCCTCATGGACAGAGGCAGGGTGGCCCAGCGCCTGTGTTCATCGTCGATGATCTTCTTCATGTTGTTGTAGTAGTCGTCGATGAGCATGCCGGAGACGTCTCCAAGGGAGTCCAACTCCTTGGTTGCCTCGGGCACCCTCCACTCCTTCTGGATATCGACGAAGTTGGCGACCTCCAGATTGACGCGCTCTAGCCTGGTTTTGGCACCGTCGATGGAGAAGCCTGCAAAGGTGTACCTGGGGTCGAAAGGAAGTTGTCGAAGATGGTGCACCTTTCAACGGTGCTCAGTTGGAAGAGCAGCACTGGCCGAGTCTTTGATGACCCACAAGTGTAGGGGATCTATCGTAGCCTTTTCGATAAGTAAGAGTGTCGAACCCAACAAGGAGCAGAAGGAAATGATAAGCAATTTTCAGTAAGGTATTCTCTGCAAGCACTGAAATTATTGGTAACAGATAGTTTTGTGATAAGGTAATTTGTAACGAGTAGCAAGTAATAAAAGTAAATAAGGTGCAGCAAGATGGCCCAATCCCTTTTGTAGCAAAGGACAAGCCTGGACAAACTCTTATATGAAGGAAAATGCTCCCGAGGACACATGGGAATTATCGTCAAGCTAGTTTTCATCACGTTCATATGATTCGCATTTGGTACTTTGATAATTTGATATGTGGGTGGACCGGTGCTTGGGTACTGCCCTTACTTGGACAAGCATCCCACTTATGATTAACCCCTATTGCAAGAATCCGCAACTACAACAGAAGTATTAAGGTAAACCTAGCCATAGCATGAAACATATGGATCCAAATCAGCCCCTAACGAAGCAATGCATAAACTAGGGTTTAAGCTTCTGTTACTCTAGCAACCCATCATCTAATTATTACTTCCCAATGCCTCCCTCTAGGCCCAAACAATGGTGAAGTGTCATGTAGTCGACGTTCACATGACACCACTAGAGGGATGACAACATACATCTCATCAAAATATCAAACGAATACCAAATTCGCATGACTACTAACAGCAAGACTTCTCCCATGTCCCCAGGAACAAACGTAAGTACTCACAAAGCATATTCATGTTCATAATCAGAGGGGTCTTAATATGCATAATGGATCTGAACATATGATCTTCCACCAAGTAAACCAACTAGCATCAACTACAAGGAGTAATCAACACTACTAGCGACCCACAGGTACCAATCAGAGGTTTGGATACAAAGATTGGATACAAGAGATGAACTAGGGTTTGAGATGAGATGGTGCTGGTGAAGATGTTGATGGAGATTGACCCCCTCCCGACGAGAGGATCGTTGGTGATGACGATGGTGATGATTTCCCCCTCCCGGAGGGAAGTTTCCCTGGCAGAACAGCTCTGCGGGAGCCCTAGATTGGTTCCGCCAAGTTTCCGCCTCGTGGCGGCGGAGTTTCATCCCGTGAGCTAGCTTATGCTTTTTCTCGGACGAAAGACCTCATATAGCAGAAGATGGGCATCAGAGGGCCACCAGGGGGCCCACGAGGCAGGGGGGCGCGCCCCCACCCTCGTGGACGGTGGGTGGCCCCCCTGTGGTACTTCTTTCGCCAAATATTTTTTATATATTCTAAAACGTACTCCCGTGAAGTTTCAAGACTTTTGGAGATGTGCAGAATAGGTCTCTAATATTTTCTCCTTTTCCAGCCCAGAATTCCAGCTGCCGGCATTCCCCCTCTTCATGCAAACCTTGTAAAATAAGAGAGAATAGGCATAAGTATTGTGACATAATGTGTAATAATAACCCATAATGCAATAAATATCAATATAAAAGCATGATGCAAAATGGACGTATCAGTCTTGCCGATGGAGAGTTGGCAGAGGGCGGGTTTCTGCGTCGCTTCAGGCTCGTTGTTGTACTCGAGATCAATGCTGACGATCTTGTGGCGCTGGAGGCTGAGGTGGCGCTCGTATTGCACGAGGGAGATCGCCATCTGCTTCTTGTCGTTGGTGTGGATGATGTGCAACTTGGTGTTGCCGTGGGCCTCCACGCCATTGTACTCATCGGTGAACGCCATCGCCGGTAGTAGGGCTTGGTGTTTTCTGTGGAGATCGATGTGATGGAGCGATTTGGTGTCAGCGCAATGGATAATTGTGTTGTTGTGGATGAGAAGGCCTTCGGCGGGGGTCTGAATTTAAGGGAAGGGCGCGGGGTGGGATGGCCGCATCGGATGAACTGCACGATCTCGTTGACGATGCGGTTGTGCAGATCGTGGGTTGGTGTTGCGTCTGTGATCGTGGGTTTGTGGCGATGGAACCGCTCGGATTGGGTGTTTGTATGCGAACGTGGTTTTATTTTATTTTTTATTAGTAAATTTTTTTAACCACCACTTTCTGTGCGAATGGGCATTTGTCACGTTTATATGTATCGTACGTGTTAACGGAGCTGCATTGGTTATCGTTCTGCACTCCATCGTCTATCAAAGAGAACTGCATTTTGTCTACTAGTGTGTACTTCACCGTTTTTTGCGTGTCCTTGCTGCAGCCCTTGAAAAAAGTACAATGTATTCCGCAATTTTACGTGTTTTTCACTGTGGACTAGACCGTGTATTTATTCATGTAGGTAATCCGGAACTGAATTGCTATACCGTACTACTTCATCTAACCAAATGCACTACATTTTTCTAGAGCTGCGTACTGCATCTGTTTTTTCATGTACTTGCTGCATTCCCTGGCATGGCAGGGGTAGGGATGGGGGTTGGGGGCCCCCTTTTTTATTGTTGTGGCACTTATTTGAAGGTAGACTTTTTTCGGATGCGTTTCTTAACACATGCATTGTTTTTTATTTGAACTTTTTTTACGAACTGCATGTATTTTATTTTGTTTTACCATCTGAACTTCATCGTTCTTCATAGAGAATTGCATCATGTGCGTTTTGATGTAGTCTGTCTTATTTAGTTGGGCCATTTTTGGGCTGGCCAGTTTTATGTGACCCTTTGCCACGCAGGCCTCCTACGTGTCCCTCCCAGGCGATCCCACCGCTCCGCTGACAAGGAGAGAGAGCGAGAAGAATCCCCTATCCTCTCTTGCAGTTTCTCCCGAGGCATCTCTCCCTCGAGCAAAACCCTCGTTGCCCGCAGCAACTGTCGTCGCTCGAGGAACCGCCGCCCTCAAGAAGTCCTTATTCCTGCATTCCGCATCGCCGTCCGCTCTGCGAGCCGTTGCCGCTGCGCTCCCGCAGCCCTTTCCTGTCTGCTCCCGTCGCCGCCCCTCCCCCCTCCGCCGCCGCTCATCCCCTTTTTTGTGGTACATTCCCCTTGGCCTCGGCCTTGACCGTCCCCTCGCCTAGTTTTGTGATTCTCGTAGTTGCTGTTGCTATTTTTGCTTGTGTAGTTTTTCCGTAGGCAGGCAATTTTATCTCGATTTAAAGTCGATACTCGTGTGTGCTCTGTAGGCAGAGCAAGGTGGATCTAGGGTTTCGTCAGATTTTGCCGATTTTGTTGCTTATATCTGTCACTTCGTCCATGTGCTGCAGGTAAATTCCATGTCTTCGCCGAGCAGAGTGGGAGGAGGAGTTCAGGGTATTTGGAGTGCTTATTTTTGGCTTTTATTTATTTTGTTTGATGTTTATCTAGTTTCCTAATTCATCCTGCATATTTGTTTTATGCTCTGTTAGTTGTCAGCGTTCGTTTGCATTATTTTGTCATGTGATGTTTTGCAATTTCTGTTTCTGGTTTTTTTAATCTAGTAGGTGATTGCAGTGCTCATAATGATACACCAATTGGCTCTTGTTGTCCTGGTGGTAAGGATGATGGTGGTGAGGGAGGACATTAAGTGAATTCGCCAATTGAATCTTCTCCCATAAGTGTGGCCCCTCCTTCTGGTATGTGAATGCTTTGTTTATTTTGTGCATATTGCTTACTTGATGTTGTACAAATTCGCGTTGCCTTGCTATATCTAGTCCGGTATTTTGTTCGGAACAAACGTGAAGTTAGTGTATGCAGCACTTGATTTATTTGTATATGTGAACTCCACTATATGTATGTGTGAACTGCATTGTTGTTTTATTCAAGTTTTTTGTACAATGCATTATTTTTTATTTTAGCTTATGATTGGAGCACTACATTTATATGTCTAAGTGTACTGCATTTGTTCTTTTTGTGCACTTTTTAACGACCATAGTAAAACTTCATTTTGACGCAGTGTCTGTTTTCCATGTTGGATGGTCTCGGAACAGCTTCGTGCATATGAGTTGAAGCAAAGCAAGAAGAAGTTGAGGTTTGAAAGTGACTCAAAAGAATTTGTGGAGAAGGAGAAGCAGAGGAGAGCTGCAGATGGTGCCAAGGGTGCCAAATTTGCCAAGGTGAAGTAGCCTGCTTTGCAGAAGAAGAGGCTGAGTACTGTTACTGAGGAAGGTGGTACTCCTCGGCGGAGTCCACGTGTTGCTGGCATGAACAAGAATCTTGGGAAGAGAACTGTTGAAGCTGGTGGAAAGGATCCTCAGCGCAAGCGACTACATGTCATTGAAGGTCCCAACTCTGACAATGACGACTTTGTGCTTGCTGATTTTGTGGGGGATGTTCATACTGGTAGACGCAAAGACTGTGGTTCATGTAAGAGTCTACCCAAGCGTGCCCGTGATGATGTTGATGAAGATGTTGGTGCTGACTCTGGCGAGGAGGCGGATGTTGTTCCAAAGGTTTGTTGAAGTGGACTGCATTTGTTTCCTTCGTTGCTATTCTATCTATGTTTTCTCTATCTCTTTTTTTATGGCTAATCTTCTAATGTGGACTGCATTTCCCTCTACACAGAGGAAGAAGTCTAGTAAGAGCAATGCAACTAAAGATGATTCCAAGGGAGATGATTCTCGATTTAACAAGACCGTACATTTGTCGCTTCCCACAGTTTGCAAGGCTGCTTTATTGAAAGAGGCACACTGTAGTCGTGTTCGGGATGCTGGATTCGGTGTTGTCTTTGAACTAACAGTAAAGAAAAATGTGTCTCGCATTATTATGTGCTATCTGATGGGAGTGATTGACCCTGCCACCATGATAATGGACTTTGGGAATGGAAGGGTTCTTCGAATCAATCGTGATGCAGTTCATCACATTTTTTATTTACCTATGGGACATCACACTGCACCCATGCCTACTGCCAGTGGCCATGATGACTCGTTGACTGCCCTCAAGGATGAGCTTGGCTTTGACCATTCAAAAAGTATAGGTGTCAAGGACTTGCTTGAGAAGTTGAAGGTGTTGGTGGAGGAAGATGATCATGTGACTATTGACCTTGCTGTGAAGGTGTTCTTACTGATACTTTACCAGAATTTGCTGTGCCCCGGGCCCGCAGTTCGTTTGGGTAGAGTTGCTGCAATGGTAGAGAACATGGATTATGCGGCTATGGCACAGATGGACTTTTGCCAGCTTGTCGTTGATGAGTTGTGGACAGATGTGGTGAGGTGGCAAACAGAAGGCAACAAGCATAACTGTGCAGAGGGTTGTGCCATTGTCCCCCTGATTATGTATCTTGACTGCTTAAAGCTTCGCAAATTTTCAGTTATGCACATGTTGACACCATGTGCGTCATACCTGATGACCAAGGACCTGATGAAGTTATACAATGAGGATGTGCTTGTGAAGGGAAAGATTACTTGGAAACTTACAAATTTGGGAAGCTTCCGGTTAGTGCATCTGAGTTTTTAATATCAGATGTTTTAAAAAAAAGGTGCAGCCATTATAAATCTGAAGTTTTCTAGTATTCACATGTGTACTTCTCTTCGCTTCTTGTCTTTTTTTGCAGTGGAAGGCGTCATGTGATATTGTGTACAACTGTCCTGTTGCAGTTATATGTGGCAGCTCTGATGCGGGGCGTAGCACTCATGCTAGGTTTTATGAGCCTATCTGTAGCCAGCTTCCCGCCTGTGATGATGAGGTGCCGCTTACTCGTGGTTTCATGGCTCGACAAATGTTTGATAATAGAAGCTCTTCTAAACAGATGTTTGTTGGCGGCAAAAAACACGAGGAGATTGATGAGCTTCTTCTAAAGGTTTTGAAGTTGACTAAAGATTTGCCAACCTCTGGTGACACGTTGAGGACACTTGCTGGTTTTTTCCCTGTTGTCCATGGCCCACGAGATGAAGATATTGTTGCTGCTCACAATTTTGATTGCGGCGTGATTGAAAGCCTTAAGATTGCAGTGACAAATGTTCGGTGTTCATACGCTCAGTTGAGACATTCATGGGAAGAAAAATGCGGTCGGTATGAGAAGGATGTTGAGCATATTTTGGATGAAATGAACCATCAGGACGCTGGCGTCAGCGCTGATAATGTATGCTCTATGTTTTTTTGTGCCTTTGAACCTTTTTTGTATATTATGTGGACTGCTCCTCACTATTTTTGTTTTTTGTGATAGGCTGGAGTGGAATCTTCTGGTGTCCATGGATCTTGGGACGATGGAATTGGTCAGGTACGAGTACTTCTGCCATGTCTGTTCTGCCTCGCGTCCCTCTTCTTGAACTTGCATTTTTTTCTTTCCATTTTATTATAGTTTTTGTGTACTTCACGATTGTAAAGTGTGTACTGCTTGTGCATAGTTGATTTTTTATTTTTTGGTCGTTACCATTTTATTTTCATTTTTGGTTTGTTCTATGCGTGTAGACTAGAGCTGCTGCTTGTGATGTGCACATAGATTCCTATGATGGCTCTGGGAAGGATGAGGTCTTGGCTGATGCATCGTCCCCTCCGGATGTTGTAGCTGATAAGGTATAGTTGAATTACTTTTTCTGTTAGTGGGTTGTAATCTAATTTTTTGTTGTTGTTATAAACTTGATGTACACTGTTATGTTCACTCATATGCATTTAATTTACATATGTGAGCTGTAATAGTTCTACATGTGTGACTTCAGTCTTTGGCAGAAGTGAACTGCAGTTCTTTTCGCATGCGTGGTTCATAGTCTTTTGCATACGTAAGCTTTAGTATTTAACATAACTGAACTACAGTGTTTGACAAAGTGAACTACAGTTCTTTTTTACTTATATGTGGGTTGCAGTTGTAGTTGTTTTGACACGTGTGGGTTGCAGTTGTTTTGCATATGTGGACTATAGTTGTTCTGCGTATGTTGTCAGTAGTCTTTGACATTAGTGTCCTGTGTGTTGTCGTGTCAATTATCCCCACACTCATTTGCGTTATTGTGTGTTTTTTAAACTTTCCACAGCCTGGAGAAGAAAACTCATAAGTTCATGTCGATCTGAACTAGGGGGTTGTGCTGTTGATGGTGGTGGCAGTGTTGATGCTTCTGCATCGGTTGCCGTCGATAGTGCAGATCCTTATGTAGCTCAAGAATCCCATGATGCTATTTCCCCTAGTCGGCCTGGAGATTCTGATTTTGGCATTGAAAAGCCGCTGGAGAATGCCGTTCCTGCTGTTAGTGTTGCTGCTTCCCCTATTTTTCTGGCGGCCAACGATGTTCCTGAAGTATCCAGAGTGGAGCCTCATATAGCAGAAGTATCTAAGGACGTTGCGGTTGACCAGGCTGTTGTAAATCTAGAGAATGCTGATGTTGCTTCAGAAGGGCAGTCCAGTGAGGTTGTGGTGGATTCATTGCAACCTAGCCAAGAAAATATTTTGGTCAACTTTGAAGAACAACAAAATGAAGACTCTAACACTGAAGGCAAGAGTTTTGTTTCGAACAGTGCAATTGAAGTTTTTCTCATTCATTTTGTTTAATTATGGTGGTAGTTGTGTTAGACGTTTAATGATAAGTGAAACTTGATATTTTGTTGATGATTTTCAAAATAGCTAGCAAAATTTCCTTATCTTAATATTTGAACTCATTCTTTTGGATAAATGAACTTCATCTTTTTATTACAGATGATGAACTTCCTCCTGTGACATCGTTGAGCATTGATCCAACTCTTTTGAAAAGATATAATGAGTTGTACGCTGCTGTTACGAGGGCTCAGAAGGACCAGAAGAAGAAGTATGGCTTCTTAGAAATTGTTTTGTTCATATGTATTTTCTAATTTCAGAATTTTACCCTTTTTCGTTGTTGTTATTTTTCTAGTATCTTATGTTTCAATTTTTCATAAAAAATTCAGGGACATGATTGCTTTTCAAACTGAGATGGCTGATATTACCATTGGCGAAGTTGGTCAATCTTTTTTGGGATAAAGGGATGGTTACTACAGGCCTTGTAGATCCTAGGGTTTCTTTGCTGGTAGATAAGTTTAAGGGATCTCCGACGATGGTTGTCATGTACCATATTTGTGTAAGAATGTAGAAATTTTTGTTTTATTTTTTGATTTTCTTTTCTGATTTCGTGCGATGACCTGTTTGCTTGAGCACTATTTCATTTTTGGTTTTGTTTTGGCAGACAAGTATTTGGAATGGTGGTACTGTAGGCAGGAGTGTTAAAATGATGTTCTCTTCAAAAGTCGAGGAGCGTGTTGATAAAAAAGATATGGTGAGTAACGTTTTTATGTGTTGAAAACTATATTTTGTGTGTTTGTTTTTATAGTGTTCTGTTTCTTCTTCTTATAATAACTTTATTTATTTTACGTGCTTCGAACAGGTCCTTTTGCAACTTTTGATCCGCCAGAGACGAGGGATGGTGTTGGTCATTATTGTGTAGTTGCATTAAATGTGAAAGAAAGGCAGTTTGAATTTCTTGACTCGCTGAATAAACCTGGCAGCCCTGATTTGATCAAGGTTTTTAGGAGGATGGTTAAAAATATCAAGCGTGCATGGAAAGAAGGTAGCTCAAGTTCTGATGAGCCGCTAAATCCTCCTACACTTAATGGATTTGTGTTGAAACATGTCATTGTCCCAATGCAACCAAATGGGTGTGTTCCGTACAACCCCTCTCCACCATACTGCTCAAGTTTTTTTATTTCATTTTGTGAAACTGATGTTTTTTATTCTTTTATTGCAGGCATGATTGTGGATTCTATATGTTCCAATTCTTGCAGACTTGGGATGGTGCTCGAGTTGCTCAGTTTGGGGTGGAGCACATTGGCTACATCAGAAAGGCCATGCTCTATAGTTGGCTCACATCGAGAAAGTGTTTCCTTGATTTAACATCACTTTTAATTTTTGCAGATAAAGGTTGTCTTAGTGAACTTCTTTATCTCCCTAATTTATTTTTTGTCTATTGCTTGCTTCCGCCTCTTACGGGCTTTTTTAAACTAGTGTGTTTAGTTAAGTGCGTGATTTAGAATGGATGTGTATATTTTTTGTTGTGTTAGTGAGCTGCATTTGTTGTAGATAAAGTTAGCTGCTTTTTTTGGGGCAAGTGAACTGCATTGTTATATACAAGTGGGCTGCATTGCTGTAGACAAGTGGGCTGCATTGATGTAGACAATTAGCTGCATTCTATTCTTTAGTGAACTGCATTTTTTATATTAATGAGATGTATTGCATGTTTTTTGGTTTTGTATTTTGTGCCGAGTGTTTCCATGTTTTTTCTACACATTTTTAGGTTTTGATGGGGGGCTTCATGAAGGCTGTACATCACTGTTTGAGTCCTAGGGTTCTGAGGTGGTTATGGAGGATTGTGCCATTGATATCACTCTAGATAATTCTGTTTTTTGGCTGGAGATGGTTTGAACACAGATGTGGCGTCTGGACCTGATGGTGGAAGTGTTTCTCGACCTAGCTCTCCACATGATGTATTTGATGTTGTTGATGATGATTTTGTTATGTCGTGTCCACGCGTTAGTAGGACCAGGAGTGCAGCAATTAATCGTCCTCCTGTGGATGAGGTTGAAGTATTTTCGAACAAGAGGGCAGGTGAGAGGGATTTTAAGTTGAGATGCTCTATAGAGAAATTGAAGCCTTCGAGTTTCAAATATATTGATGAGGCGAGGAAAATAAAGGATCTTGTTCTCAGCCAAGATTTTGTAACCAAATACCACGAGTAAGTTTTATGTGTGTGCCCTTCATCCTTTTTGTGTGATTTGTTTTTAATTTTAATTTTATTGATCCTATCTGTGTATGTTTACTATAGGAACACGTTCTTTATGGTGAATAGTCCTTTTAGTGATATTGATACTTACACTATTTACTATATCTATAATACATTTGGCAAAGGAGCTTTAATGGATTCGTATCTCATGGATTTTGTCATCAAGTACTGGAAGCAAGACCCTGGATTGGGTTTAGTTTATCGTTTTGGTGAACGTGTGCTAATTTCACCTTTATTTATCACGGTAAACGTGTGCTGTCATTTTTTCTCTTCTACTGATTTTTTCATGTCCATGCGTGCATGCATGTTTTATTCTTTTTTCATGTCCTAATTTTGTTCTTTTTTCTATTCAGTATGTTCTTCAAATGGAAACCTTTGTGAAGAAAGATGATGAAGGAAACCCTGTGTTGCCAGTTGTGCATAGCCCATTTGTTTTAGAAGATGCGGTTAAGCAGTTCAAAGTTTTTGTGAGCGGCGACGAAAACCTGTTGGACGCAAAACTGGTAAGGCCATTGTTTTCCGACATTTTTTCTGATTTGTTGCATTTCTTTTTATAGTTATTTTTGGAACAGTGGTCCTAGTGCTACATGTCGAACGAACTTTTCATTTTGTTTTTTGATGTGACAGATTATGATGTCGCGCTCCAAGGATGGTCATTATTCGTTATACACGATGAACCAGCATCGCCAGCCGTTTGATATCCATGACACTAGGAAGTACACTAGCCATCCTGATGTCACGACAAAGTGGCGCAGGACTGACTACCACTCAGATTGCACTGAAGTGGTATGTCATTTTTTTCTTGCCAAGTGCAAAGATTTTTTGTGTTTCTCCTACTGCATTTTTTAATAAACTGCACATGCAATGTTCGCACACATAGAACCACATCTGTTTATGTAGTGCACTGCAATATATGCGTGACAGAGCTGCATTTTCTCACGCACCCCCTAATCTGTGTAAAAAATCTATGCAAAAAAGGTGATAAAAGAAAATGACCTCACGTGCATTTAAAAGAGGGATTGTCTAGACGTTGAGGATAACTTTGTATTTTTTGGTTCGTCTGAAAAGTTATTTCATCTGTGACGTGTGTTATTTTACTTTGTGCTTCCTTTTTTTGCCAGATCAGAAGGATGACTCAGCTGCTAAAGGCGATTTATGGTGAAAATTGTATAAATCTAAGAACCACCTAGACTGGGTTAAATTGGCAGAGAAGCCCTCTTACCCGGTCGTGCCAGCGCAGGGAACAAATGAGTGCGGAATCTATGTTCTGAGGTTGACGCAGTTGTATGATGGCCAACGTCTAGTCATGAAAATTGTCAAATCCGACGTAATACCTTCTCTGTTTCTTCTTTTTCTTGTTACTTTTTTTTATTTTTTTATTTTTTCACTTTTTGTTCTTATGACAACCTTTTTTTAATCACCGGTCTGCATTTTTTAATTTTCTTTTCACCCTGCTGTTGAAGATTGGAAGGCGGAGTACATGTTCCAGTTGTTGTTCAATCCTTCGAACATGTTGTATTATGAAGACATGCCGCTTGAGCTACGAGATCTGATTACAAACCTTGGGCTTACTTCCCTGTCGCAATCACAGACGCAGTCGCAGACGCAGTAACAGTCATTTGGCATTGTTTTTCCTGGGTAAAAGCATGTGTATGGACAAGAGACTAGGGTTCATGTTGTGTAGACTGCGCTGTCTAAGGTAGATAATGTATGAGAATACTTTTTGTGTTGTTGTGTTTCATCTGCTTTTTGCAGCAGCGTATATGGACGAATTTGGGTGGGTGTGTTTTATTTTTATATAAACAATCGTACCATATATATATATGTGTGTGTGTATATATTTTTTATTTGTTGACCACCACGTTCGGTGCGAACTGGCATTTGTCACACTTATGTATCGTACGTGTCCCAGAAACTGCATTGCATGTGATGCCGAACTTCTTCGTCCAACAAAAAGCACTGCATTTGTCTACAGGTTTGTGCTGCACCTGTATTTTTTGCTGCACTTGTTGCAGCCCGTGTATTCATGTGTGTATCTCGAAATTGCATTGCTTTATGATACTCCACTACTTTGTCTAACCAAATGCACTTCATTGTCTAAAGTTGCTTCCCACAGTTGGTTTTTTTTTATTGTTTGTACGGTAGGATTAGGGGGGGGGGTTGGGGGCCCCCCAATTTTTTAGTTGTCTATAGGTTTGTATTGCACCTGTATTCCCTGTACTTAGCGCACTGTGTGCGTTAGCGCGATGCCGAACAGGGGGTGCGAAAGGATCGAGAAGAGGTGTCTAGAGGGGGGGGGGTGATTAGACACTAAGTACCAAAAGTTGCAGTTTTTAATTTCTTTGAGTTGAAGTGGAGTTTTGGCACAAGTTTAACAAACACAATACATATCAAGCAAGCATGCAAAGAGTATATGAGCAGCGGAAAGTAAAGCATGCAACTTGCAATAATGTAAAGGGAAGGGTTTGGAGAATTCAAACGCAATTGGAGACACGGATGTTTTTGTCATGGTTCCGATAGGTGGTGCTATCGTACATCCACGTTGATGGAGACTTCAACCCACGAAGGGTAACGGTTGCACGAGTCCACGAAGGGCTCCATCCACGAAGGGTCCACGAAGAAGCAACCTTGTCTATCCCATCACGGCCATCGCCCACGAAGGACTTGCCTCACTAGCGGTAGATCTTCACGAAGTAGGCGATCTCCTTGCCCTTACAAACTCCTTGGTTCAACTCCACAATCTTGTCGGAGGCTCCCAAGTGACACCTAGCCAATCTAGGAGACACCACTCTCCAAGAAGTAACAAATGGTGTGTTGATGATGAACTCCTTGCTCTTGTGCTTCAAATGATAGTCTCCCCAACACTTAACTCTCTCTCACCAGATTTGGATTTGGTGGAAAGAAGATTTGAGTGGAAAGCAACTTGAGGAAGGCTAGAGATCAAGATTCATATGGTGGGAATGGAATATCTTGGCCTCAACACATGAGTAGGTGGTTCTCTCTCAGAAAATGTGTATTGGAAGTGTAGGTATGTTCTAATGGCTCTCTCCACGAATGAAGAGTGGGTGGAGGGGTATATATAGCCTCCACACAAAAACTAACCGTTACACACAATTTACCAATCTCGGTGAGACCGAATTGAGAAACTCGGTCGGACCGATTTAGCAAACCTAGTGACCGTTAGGATTTGCGGTGGGACTGAGATGCAACTCGGTAGGACTGATATGGTTAGGGTTAGGGCATAACCTAATCTCGGTGAGACCGATTACACAAACTCGGTGGGACCGATTTTGGTAATAAGCTAACCGGAGAGTTGGTCAGGCAAACTTGGTGAGACCGATTACACAAACTCGGTGGGACCGATTTTGGTAATAAGCTAACCAGAAAGTTTGCATTGTAATCTTGGTAGTACCGATTGCTCAATCTCGGTGGGACCGATTTTGGTAATGGACATACATAGAGAGATTACAATCCCATCTCGGTGAGACCGAGATCCCTATCGGTGAAACCGATTTGCCTAGGGTTTGTGGGAGTGTCTATGACATCTGAACTCGGTGGCGCCGGATAGAATGAATTGGTGGGGCCGAGTTTGACTTTTGGTTTAGGTCATATGTGGATGTGGGAAGGTAGTTGAGGGTTTTGGAGCATATGACTAAGCATTATGAAGCAAGAACCTCATCAAGCATCACCTCATCCCCTCTTGATAGTATTGGCTTTTCCTATAGACTCAATGTGATCTTGGATCACTAAAATAGAAAATGTAGAGTCTTGATCTTGAAGCTTGAGCTAATCCTTTGTCCTTAGCATCTTGAAGTGGTTCCACATCCTTTAGTCCATGCCACTTAATTTGTTGAACTTTTCTGAAACATACTAGGTAAAAGTATTAGTCCAACAAGGGATATGTTGTCATTAATTATCAAAATCACCCAGGGAGCACTGTGCTTTCAATCTCCCCCCTTTTGGTAATTGATGGCAACATACATCAAAGCTTTAGATAAAGATATAGAGAATAGCAAGTAAAGCTTTGGAAAGACATGTAAAAAGCATAGGCTCCCCCTACATGTATGCAATCATGTGAATATTGAATATAGAAGCACGTGAGAGCATAACCATGACAGAGTAGCAATGTGTTACATGTATCTTGGCTATATGCATCAGGGCAAAAGATATGAATATGGGAAGTGTACCTTCATGCCCATGAGTCCTTGCAAACAGTATGTACATCAGCAAGAATTTCTCATACACATGACTATGATGCATATACTTACCTTGTGGTCTTGAGTTGGCTAGGATGGGATGAGCCTGCATAAACAAGGTTAGATAACATAGATGCACCCACTAGCTAGAGCAAACAAAAGAAACCACAAGAGTACCAAGACTGGGATGACATGTAGAGTGAGTACAGAGTGCCACGATAGATATTGACATATCCCCAAAGAGAAAGATATGCAATGGATTTAATAAATTTCTTTACCTTGGATGTCTTGCTCCCCCTGAATCTAGCATGGGACACTAGGAGAAGATAGGGAACAGAAAAGCAGAGCTCAAAGAAACAAATGAACAGAGCTAATGCAAATAAGCACATATGAACATGTCTTTCCCCCAAGAAGACATGTGGCATCTCTCCTCTTGAACATCAAGCATTTGGGATCCTTGAAGATTACTCTTTCCTGGAGTATTCCCTCCCCCTAGAGATCTCTCCCCCTAGAGATATGATTAAGCTTTGATGTGATCTCTCTCTCTCCCCTTTGACATCAATTTCCAAGAAGGCTCTTCTGGAATTTGTTGTGAATGGGTTCGGTCCTTGAATCACAGTACAAAGCATTAAGGTAAATGTGATGCTTGCAGAGGACAAGATTCATTGAGTGGAGCTGGATCAAGAATAAAACATGAATAAATGGCAAAATGTTTTTCCTGTAGTGAAATTGGTGCCACCGAGTTGTATGCTTCGGTTGCTCCGAAACTCTTCGGCTAGACCGGAGATATGAAACCAGTGGAACCAAGTTCATCACAGAGAAAAACACTTGTCACCTCAGCTCACTGGACAAATAAGATCTCACAAATATTTGTAATGAATTGGATGCAGAAAATGCAGAACAAAAAGCTAAGAAAAGAAACTAAAAGATCTAGATGAAGTTTTTTTGAAAGGGAAAACAAATATGCATGAGACAAATGCAAGAACACAGAAAAGAACACAAGAGAACTTCATCTAGAGTTGGGCGGTGACAAAGTCACCTATGTTAGAGTATATTGACTTAGGAGTCAAGTGAGATCACTTGATCATAGGTCATACTCATCGTTTAAGGTCAAAATTTGGTTATCGTTTTTAGTTTAAGTATCTTGATGTATTCACATCTTGTCGAATTGCTTTGACTCATGACTTGGGGTAAAGCTACTCTAAGATGGAATAACATACCTTGGGTGGCGGTGTTGATCTTGATCATGGAGTTGAACTTGTGTGGGTTGCTCAATGTTGATGTATCCCATCAAGAGTTGGGAGCACCCTTTGGATTTTGAGTTCATCTACCTACATGGGTTAGTTTTCGCAAGGAAGAGCACTTGTGTATCCAACATGACAATCATGAAATCAACATAGAATTTGTCAAAGGATATGTTTGAAAGGTTTCGTGCTTCCTTGTCATCAACCACCATTGTGTAGAGACTTAGTGATCTAGAGATTGCTCAAGATGTGAGTGAGTTGCAATCTCATAGAATTAGATTCATCCAAGTACCTACAAGGGTTAGATAACATGCAAGATGCAAATTTTCAAGACATAAGATAGTCATCATAGGAGAAATATCAAGTGATTAGTCGTAAGCTCAAGTCTTGCATGTATCCAATGGAGTTCCTACTCCAAGTTTCAAGCATCAATGATGTTCAATTCACCTATTAACCTGCAAAACACTTTCTCATCAAGTGGTTATTGAATATATCCGCTAATTGCTTATTGGTGCGAACATGCTTAAGGTTTATGTCACCCTTAGCAACGTGATCTCGAATGAAATAATGACGAACTTCAATATGCTTAGTTCGAGAGTATTGCACGGGATTGTGAGCAATCTTGATATCACTTTCATTGTCACAAAGTAATGGAACATGTTTCACATATATCCCATAATCTTTAAGAGTTTGGGTCATCCAAAGTAATTGAGCAAAACATGAACCAGCGACAATGTATTCCGCTTTGGCGGTGGATAAGGATACCGAGTTTTGTTTCTTGGAAGACCAAGACACAAGAGATATACCAAGGAATTGATAAGTACCCGAAGTGGACTTTCTATCAACCCTGTCACTGGCATAGTCCGAGTCGGAGTAGCCAACAAGATCAAAGGAAGCCCTCTTTGGATACCAAATGCCAAAATTTGGTGTATGTATTAAGTATCTCACTATCCTCTTCATGGCCTTAAGATGACATTCCTTAGGAGCAGCTTAATATCGTGCACACATGCACACACTTAGCATGATATCGGGACATGAAGCACATAGATATAACAATGAACCAATCATAGAGCGGTAAACTTTTTGATCAACCGGTTCACCATCTTTGGTCAAATCAAGATGTCCACTACTAGGCATGGGTGTAGTCATACTTTTGCATTCTTGCATATTGAACTTCTTGAATAAGTCCTTGGTGTACTTCGTTTGAGAGACAAATGTGCCTTTCTTAGTTTGCTTGATTTGCAAACCAAGAAAGAATTTAAGTTCACTCATCATAGACATCTCAAACTTCTCCAACATTAGCTTCCCAAACTTTTCACTAAAATGAGGGTTAGTTGATCCAAATATAATATCATCGACATAAATTTGGCATACAAATAGTTCTCCGTTAACCCTTTTAGTAAAAAGAGTAGAATCTATTTTTCCAATTTCAAAGCCTTTTTCAATAAGGAACTTGGTCAAGCATTTATACCATGCTCTAGGAGCTTGTTTAAGACCATAAAGGGCTTTGTGAAGTTTGTAGACATGATTAGGTTTCTTAGGATTGACAAAGCCGGGAGGTTGCTTAACATAAACTTCCTCCTCAATTCAACCATTTATAAAATTACTTTTAATGTCCATTTGGTACAAAGTGATATCATGGTGATTAGCATAAGCAAGTAAGATGCGAATGGACCCAAGTCTAGCAACGGGAGCATATGTATCACCATAGTCCATACCTTCGACTTGTCTGTAGCCTTGGGTGACGAGACATGCTTTGTTGCAAACCATTTGTCCATCTTCTTGCTTGTTGTGAAACACCCATTTGGTACCGATGATGTTGTGGTTGTTGTCGGGCTTCTCGACCAATGTCCACACTTGATTTATCTCAAAGTTGTGTAGCTCTTCATGCATAGCATTTATCCAGTCTGGATCCTCCAATGCTTCTTCAACCTTCATAGGTTCAATGCTAGAGATGAATGAGTAATGTTCACAAAAGTTAGCCAAACGAGTTTTAGAGCGAGTGATTCTCCCGGTTTGGATATCATTGTAGATTTGCTTCGTGGGATGATCTTTAGCAATTCTTGCTCGAACTCGTGAAAGCTTATGCTTGGGTCTTGGTTGAACATCTTCTTCATCTTGTTCTTCTTCTTGGCCTTCTTCATTGTTAGCGTTGTCGTTCTCTTGTCGTGGTGGAGAAGGAGGTTGTTGACGTTCTTCTTGGTGCACTTCCTCGTTTTCTTCATCTTGGTGTGTCCCACTTGTGGATGTTTCCGTATCAACTCTTGGTTCACCTTGTCGTGAGGTAGAAGCTTCCAGTTGGATGGACGAGGTACTCTCCTTTATCTCCGTTGGATGAATCTTGCCAATAGACAAGTCTTGGATTGCTTCCGAGGGATCTTTGTCTCCTACATCAATTGGCAATTGCTCTACTTGCGAGCCGTTAGATTCATCAAACTTCACATCTACCGTTTCTTCAACCTTTCAGGTGAAATTGTTGTAGACACGGTATGTGTGAGAGTTTGAGCCATAACCAAGTAGGAAACCTTCATGAGACTTAGGAGCAAATTTAGAACGATGATGCTTATCAAGAATGTAGCACTTTGAGCCGAATACTCGAAAGTATCCAACTTGGGGTTTGTTACCGGTGAGGAGCTCGTATGCCGTCTTGCCGAGTAGCTTGTGAAGATACAAGCGATTTGTTGCATGACAAGCTGTCTCAACCGCTTCCTCCCAAAAGTGTTTTGGCGTCTTGTACTCATCACGCATTGTTCTTGCCATCTCGATGAGGGTTCGGTTCTTTCTCTCAACGACTCCATTTTGTTGAGGTGTGTACGTAGCTGAGAACTCATGTGCAATACCTTCTTCGTCAAGAAAGGTGTCTACATTTGCGTTCTTGAACCCCGTTCCATTGTCGCTCCGAACCTTCTTGATCTTCACGTCAAATTGATTTTGGGCCTTCCTAGCAAAGTTTTTGAAGATCTTTTGGACCTGCGATTTGTCATCAAGAAAGAACACCCACGTAAATCTTGAAAAATCATCAACTATGACTAGACCAAATGAGTTACCACCGAGACTCTTGTAGGCATTTGGACCAAAGAGATCCATGTGAAGTAGCTCGAGTGGTCTTCTTGCGGTCATGATGTTCTTAGCGCGATGACTTCCTCCAACTTGTTTCCCTGCTTGACAAGCACTACAAAGTCTATCCTTGTCAAATATGACATCATTAACGCCAAGGATATGATTTCCTTTAATGAGTTTGTCAAGGTTTTGCATGCCCACATGGCCTAGCCTTCTATGCCACAACCAGCCTTTAGAAGATTTAGCAATTAAGCAAGTTCTAGGTTGAGCCTTTTTAGTGAAATCAACAATGTAAAGATCTCCTCTACGTATACCGGTAAAGACCATTTTATGATTATCTCTACGAAACACTTAGCAGTCTACTTCAGTAAATAGGACATTGAAACCGAAATCAGCAAGTCTAGATATTGAAAGTAAGTTGTAGCTAAGAGATTCGATGAGCATGACATTTTGTATGGAGCTATCATGTGAGATGGCCACCTTACCACGGCCAACCACCTTACCCTTTGAATTATCACCAAAAGTGACATACTTTTGAGGGCCTTCATTTCCAGCAAGCTCACGGAACATGTCTTTATCTCCGGTCATATGATCAGTACATCCACTATCAAGGACCCATTCCTTTCCTCCATCCATGTAGCCGCGAAGATTTGCCATAAGACCAAAGTGTCTCATCGCATCATCGAGATCATAGTCACTATCATCATCCTCATCATAGTATCCATGTTCAACATCATTTTGTGATTGATCAATTCCTAGAGAGGGTAATTCATTAGACAAATGATCATCACAATGGTCACCTTTATGAATTCTAATAGCTTCGGATATGATATCGCTAATGATCCCAACATTTCCTATGGCACGCATGAGATTGGTAAGCTCAAATAGACAATCACCAAAGCTAGGATCACTAGAATTCATCTTACTCAAATCAATAGACTTATGGACAATTTCGTCTAAATTTTTCAAGGAATAATCTGGAAATCGTTCCTCAAGAAATTTACATATGGTATAGGCACAATCAAGAGTAGGCAAACTAGCAATCAAATTTTTGGGCAATCCTCTTATGATAAGATTGATGGTTCTAAGATTGCGAATCATGTCAAGATCATCTTCGGGTGCGGGATGCAAGGGATCAATATGAGGTGCACAAGGGCTAGCAATGTACTTGTTCAAGTGATATTCATTGAAAATCTCAAGCATTTCATTTTTCCACTCATGAAAATATTCTCCATCAAGAATAGGCACTCTATGTCAAAGACTCCCCAAAGTAGACACATCCATCTTCCTCCAAAGGTGTTTAAACCAAGGCAATGGAGACCCATGCTCTGATACCAATTGAAAGGATCGAGAAGAGGTGTCGAGAGGGGGTGATTAGACACTAAGAACCAAAAGTTGCAGTTTTTAATTTCTTTGAGTTGAAGTCGAGTTTTGGCACAAGTTTAACAAACACAATACATATCAAGCAAGCATGCAAAGACTATATGAGCAGCGGAAAGTAAAGCATGCAACTTGCAATAATGTAAAGGGAAGGGTTTGGAGAATTCAAACGCAATTGGAGACACGGATGTTTTTGTCGTGGTTCCGATAGGTGGTGCTATCGTACATCCACGTTGATGGAGACTTCAACCCACGAAGGGTAACGGTTGCACGAGTCTATGGAGGGCTCCACCCATGAAGTGTCCATGAAGAAGCAACCTTGTCTATCCCATCATGGCCATCGCCCATGAAGGACTTGCCTCACTAGCGATAGATCTTCACGAAGTAGGCGATCTCCTTGCCCTTACAAACTCCTTGGTTTAACTCCACAATCTTGTCGGAGGCTCCCAAGTGACACTAAGCGAATCTAGGAGACACCACTCTCCAAGAAGTAACAAATGGTGTGTTGATGATGAACTCCTTGCTCTTGTGCTTCAAATGATAGTCTCCCCAACACTCAACTCTCTCTCACATGATTTGGATTTGGTGGAAAGAAGATTGGAGTGGAAAGCAACTTGGGGAAGGCTAGACATCAAGATTGATATGGTGGGAATGGAATATCTTGGCCTCAACACATGAGTAGGTGGTTCTCTCTCAGAAAATGTGTATTGGAAGTGTAGGTATGTTCTGGTGGCTCTCTCCATGAATGAAGAGTGGGTGGAGGGGTATATATAGCCTCCACACAAAAACTAACCGTTACACACAATTTACCAATCTCGGTGAGACCGAATTGAGAAACTCGGTCGGACCGATTTAGCAAACCTAGTGACCGTTAGGATTTTCGGTGGGACTGAGATGCAACTCAGTAGGACCGATATGGTTAGGGTTAGGGCATAACGTAATCTCGGTGAGACCGATTACACAAACTCGGTGGGACCGATTTTGGTAATAAGCTAACCAGAGAGTTGGTCAGGCAAACTTGGTGAGACCGATTACACAAACTCGGTGGGACCGATTTTGGTAATAAGCTAACCAGAAAGTTTGCATTGTAATCTCGGTAGTACCAATTGCTCAATCTCGGTGGGACCGATTTTGGTAATGTACATACACAGAGAGATTACAATCCCATCTCGGTGAGACCGAGATCCCTATCGGTGAAACCAATTTGCCTAGGGTTTGTGGCAGTGACTATGACATCTGAACTCGGTGGCGCCAGATAGAAAGGATCGGTGGGGCCGAGTTTGACTTTTGGTTTAGGCCATATGTGGATGTGGGAAGGTAGTTGAGGGTTTTGGAGCATATCACTAAGCACTATGAAGCAAGAACCTCATCAAGCAACACCCCATCCCCTCTTGATAGTATTGGCTTTTCCTATGGACTCAATGTGATCTTGGATCACTAAAATAGAAAATGTAGAGTCTTGATCTTGAAGCTTGAGCTAATCCTTTGTCCTTAGCATCTTGAAGGGGTTCCACATCCTTTAGTCCATGCCACTTAATTTGTTGAACTTGTCTGAAACATACTTGGTAAAAGTATTAGTCCAACAAGAGATATTTTGTCATTAATTATCAAAATCACCCAGGGAGAACTTGTGCTTTCAGGGTGGGAGGGGGTCGTGACCCCCTCCCCACCCCCTTGCAAGGCCGAGCCTGGAACAGGCCGGAGCAGGCGGCGACGCGGCGTGCCGCGACGCCGCATGCGTAGGCGAGTCCGTCACACCCTGTCTCCTCCTTGTCTGTCTTAGGGGTGTGGCTCTTGGGTTGCGTGCGTCCTAGGGTTGGAAAAACAGAATGTCCGCATTGCTCCTGTCAACCAAGTACACTGCATGCGTTAGCGCGAGGCCAAGCAGGGAGTGGGAGGGGGCTTGTAACCCACCTCCCCACCCCCTGCAAGGCCGTGCCAGGAACGAGCCGGAGCAGGCGGCGACGCGGTGTGCCTCGGCGCCGCATGCGTAGGCGAGTCTGTCACACCCCGTCGCCTCCCTATCTATCTTAGGGGTGTGGCTATGGGGTTGCGTGCGTCCTAGGGTTGAAAAACACGAATGTACGCACTACGCCAGACAACCAAGTGCACTGCATGCATTAGCGCGAGGCCGAGCAAGGGGTGGGAGGGGAGGGGGTCGTGACCCCCCTCCCCACCCCCCTGCAAGGTCGAGCCTGGAACGAGCCGGAGAAGGCGGCGATGGGGCGTGTTGCGGTGCCGCATGCGTAGGCGAGTCCGTCACACCCCGTCACCTCCATGTCTATCTTAGGGGTGTGGCTCTGGGGTTGCGTGCGCCCTAGGGTTGGAAAAACAGAATGTCCGCACTGCGCCTGTCAACCAAGCGCACTGCGTGCATTAGCGCGAGGCCGAGCATGGTGGAGGGGGTCGTGACCCCCCTCCCCACCCCCCTGCGAGGCCGAGCCTGGAACGAGCCGGAGCAGGCGGTGACGCGGCGTGCCGTGGCACCGCATGCTTAGGCGAGTGTGTCACACCCCGTCTCCTCCCTGTCTATCTTAGGGGTGTGACTCTGGGGTTGCGTGCGTCCTAGGGTTGGAAAAACAGAATGTCCGCACTGCGCTTGTCAACCAAGCGCACTGTGTGTGTTAGCGCGAGACCGAGCAGGGAGTGGGGGGTCATGGCCCCTCTCGCTACCCCCTGTGAGGCCGAGCCTGGAGCGAGCCGGAGCAGGCGGCGACGCGGCATGCCGCGGCGCCGCATGCGTACGCGAGTCCGTCACAGCCCGTCGCCTCCCTGTCAGACCCCGTGCGCCTGTCAACCAAGCCAGGGTGTGACGTGGGATTGTGCCATTGTAGCCAAGTGAAAAGATTCGCCAAGTGGAGCAGGCTGTTTGACTCGGGCTAGCCGTGGTAGTGTTCTTGATTACCTACAAAAAACAATCTTCTAAGCGAACTGCAATGCTTTATTGACAGCACATCTTCCGTCCCATACCGAACTGCACAGTGGACTGCATATTTTTTTAGGTGGGGGGATACTGGAGTTACTTGCTAGTTGTGCGTTGTTGGGCTTGTTTGTTTTGGCCTGTGAGAATTTGTTGGGTCCGTTGGGGTGTAAGACGCATTGGGCCCAAGTCGGCCTGTGAGCACGGCTGGTTCCCAGTGCGCTGTGTGTGGCCCTAATGTTTAGTCCCACCTCGCCCGTGGAGACCGCACTTGACCTGTTTATAAGCGCTGGTGAAGCATCTCTATCGAACTCCCCTGGTTACTTGTTTGGGCGCTTATACATGGCGCTCGCTGCCCTTAATTCTCTGACCTGTGGGCCCATGTGTGCATGGCCCCATGCAACGTGGATCAGAACGACTCGCCTACTATGGGAGTAGACCTATTATGGGATTGATTGGGGCCTTGTTGCACCTGGGTGGTCAATTTTTTTCCTTATCTGAAGCATTTTTCTTTTGGAGTATATATATTTCGTGGTAGTACAAATGATGTCATTTATACTGCTTGAACCAACGGTGAGGACTGCACTGCTTGTACCCAAGTCTGTGTGTTGTGCACTGCACGAAAGTTGCTGTAGCCCCTCTCATTCTACATCTAAGCATGTACTGCACTTCATGTATACACTGTGTGAACTGCCTTATATTTCTTCGGTGAACTGTATTCACGTTTGTTTAGAATGGTCTGCGGATTATATATCTTTTAGAAATATTAATATTAATGGTCCTTTTCTATAATTGCTATTTTGTGGAATGCATGTGGACACATGTGTACTGCTTATTTTTACCATTAGGAACTGCATTAATCTTTCTTTTTTAGGTATGAGTTGTAGTCAGATTACTTAATTTTTTTGTTTAACATTGTTTTTGAATATGCTTTGTATGTATGTAGTATGTTTTTGTATCACACATTAAATTTTTCAAAGTTGTCTGGATACTTGTTCTAATACAAACTAAGTTCAGCAAAAGAAAATGATCACAAGCAAACCGACGATACATAAGCAAACAACAGAAAGAAAATTTGATGATAATTCTAAAACGACATTGTTTTTACAAAAGAAATGTTTGATATGAAGCAACAGACCTAATCAAAAGCTTGCAGACATGAAACAAAGAATAACACAAGCACTAAAGTAAAATGAAACTAAACATAGCCCTGATTATTTCTAGTTGCTGTATTGGATTACAGCCTTGTTCTTCTTCTTCTTCTTCTTCTTTGCTTCTTTGTCTCTTTTGGCCCTGTCCAGTCCCATTATGACATCGTAGATGATTCTCCATGGCTCATATGTTGCAAATGCATCTATTGTTGCATACTTGATAAGTTTTTTGGCAGCGGGCAAAATCCCCACAGAGTATGGTCCTCCTTGCGGTTAATTTCTGTCTTCATGTCATGGTTGTGAATGTCTATCATCATGCCGACAACATCAGCCAAAGAGTCAAACTCCCTTTTATTTCATGGGTCTATCCATTCCACCTGAATATCAATGTAGTTGTCGGAGTTAATCTCCAAGCCAGATAGCTTCAGCTTGCTTTTATCTCCTTCAATGGTGAATCCAACGAAGGTGTACTCACCATTCATGAGGAATTTGTCTAGTTCCATTGGCCTGCAAGATGTTTGTATAGACTGAATATAGTTTATTTCTTAGAACTACCAATGTTTTTTTGTTTTTTCTGAAACTGAAGTGCAATATGAAATTCCTAAATCTGTTGTAGTGAGTAGCTGCTAATACTTTGTACAACATAACTAGTAAATCTGATAATAGATTGCATAAACAATGCATGTTTTGTGCATGTTTGTATTCTTGAATTGAATTTCATACATGTTTTATATAGTAATGCTGCAGTTTTCTATTTTTCAGTCAAATAATTTGTACTTGATAAAACAAAATAAAACTTTGTGTATCGCTAGATCATATAATTGAAGAATTGAACTCATGAGTTATATGGAGCCAGATGAAAACTGTCAATGAATTCCTATGCCATGCTTTTTAAAAATGAGGACCAAAGTTTAAGTAATGGCAATTGCAGTGAAGAAAATTTAAAATCAATATTGACAAGCAATAGTACAGATTGATAGTTATTCTGACCTGTCTTTAGCTGCAGAGATGTGGCAGACAAGGCATTATTTTTCTATGCATAGCTAGAGCACTGCCGCCCGCTGTGGCTTGATGTAGTGCATGTACTCGACATCAACGTTGTTGGGAATATTACTACTGGGCGTAAACCGGCCTATCTGGGCCAGATCAACTTCATCAATAGCTCCAAAAGTGATAAAGCCCAAGAAGGCAGATGAGGGCCTAAGGCCCGTAGCCGGTTCAAGACTTGTAGCTGTAAACCGGAATTTGTATATAAACTTGTATTGTAAGCTAGGAATAAGGAGAGACCAACCCGGATATGAATATCGACCGGTGTTGGGACTCTGTGAACCGACGGGTGTCACCCGTGTATATAAGGGGACGACCCGGCGACGGTTCAAGGACAATAGACAACAACTCGAGACATAGGCGAAGCTTATTGCTCCCTAGTCATCGAAACCCCATCAATTCCATCACAACTAGACGTAGGCTTTTATCTTCATTGAAGGGTCCGAACTAGTATAAACTCTCTTGTGTCCCTATGTCTGCTTTAACCCCTTCAAGCTAACCCGTCGCGATGGCTCCATGACTAAGTCCTTTATCTAGGACATCTATCGTGACAAAACCACGACAGTTGGCGCCCATCATGGGGCTATCGCACGATGGTTTCCGGTTCTTGGAGGGCCGCTTTGAAGGACTTGAGGGATACCCTGTAGGCCGGATGACTAAGAGTCGTCGCGGCAAGCTCTACATCGACGACGCAGGCTGGGGCCCCGAGGCAGGCTCAATTGAGTATGGGTACCGGGTCCCCTTTGGTAGCATTCACGTTTTCATTGGCAAGATCGGTGAACTGGGCCCTGAGCTGGACATCTGCACCGACCTCGTCGAGACGGCTCAGCGGGCGCGATCCGCCTGGGTTAAACCGGCCATGAAGCATGCCTTCATAGGAGTCATCCATGGAGGAAGTTATGAGGACGGATCGAAATTTCACGGTGCGACCATTGTTTGTTCCGGTGACGAGTCTTCGACCAGAGAAACCGAATCTCTTTATCAGCTACAAGATGGCCGGATTGGGAGTTGTTCCGATGGCGACAGTATTTCGGACCCCTCTGATCTGCCCAACCGGGTTGGAATATTCATGGCCGGAACACAAGCGGCGCTTCATTCTTCGACGGCTGCGACAACGATCACCGGTTCAGCAGCGGCGACGGCTACCGGGGCAAGAGGCCATGTGCGCCCGCCGGCTCAGGTTCTATTAGAATTATTTGATGCATTGGCTGTACTTATGGCGGAAGTTAATCTGCTGGATCAGGACGTTCACAACGCGGAGATTGCAAAGGTAAAGGAACATATCACCCAGGCCAAGGTGGATCGGGCGGCTGAGGATGCCAGGATGGACGCAGAGCGGGCCGCTTTAGACACGCAGGCCTACCAGCTTATGTTGGACCAGAGCGCGTCGCATGAAGTCTTGAGGAGGAAGCACCGATCCTGTTTACCTCCAGTTTTCGAGGCTAGAGACCTTCTCAACACTCCAGGACCAAGAGCCGGCAATCCGCTGGAGGGAAACCGGGCAGAAGCCCCTAGGACCGGTGCACCGGTTCAGCCTCGTCAGATGGACCCGCCTTGTCAAAACACCGTTATACCTCAGGCTGCTTTAACACCTCCGGGTCACTACTCCAACCCAATGGACAATCTTGTCGCCGCGGCTGCACGGCTGGAGGCCATTCCAATTGAAGGTGACTCGCCGCAGGCAGTAGAGACGCGACGGGTCAAGGAACTTCTGAGGACAGCTTTGGTCCAACAGGAAGCGTACTCGTACAGCCGCGACCGGATCCACTCAACCCCCCGTCCAAGCTGGAGCTATAGCAGACAGATGGATGAACCGGCAGTGTCAAGTAATGAACGACGGGGAGCACCCCGTGACAACAACCCGGCGGGTGGTGCTGATAACGCTCAGGGAGTGGTGGACCGGGCCCGCGCGCGCAGAGAGGCCGAGTTAGCCGCACAACATCAGGCCCGGCAGCTCACGTCGGTTCGTCCAACCACCTCGACTGAACCTAGTGTTATTTCTAGTTATTTGGGGGTACCTTGCCTTATCCCCGCTTTACGCAACATGCGCCTGCCCAAGGATTTCAAAGGCCCGCGCAAGGTACCGAATTACACGGCGAATCAACCTCCGGAGACATGGGTGGAGAGTTATGAGATGGCCATGGAGATGCTTGATGTGGATGACGCGGCGTGTGCGAAATACTTCACCATGATGATTGAAGGAAAGGCCCGTACTTGGTTAAAAAGCTTGCCGGCTAATTCCATCAGTTCATCGGCCCAGTTACGAGCCCAGTTTATCAGCAATTTCAAGGATACCTGTAAACAACCTATGTCAATAGTAGACTTAGCTGCGTGCATCCAGGAGGAAGGAGAATCAACGACTCATTGGGTGTGCCGGGTTTCACAAGTGTTGCACTCCTCAGACCGCATCAATGCCAACACCGCAGTATTAACCCTAGAAGGCAACTGCCGGTTTGGGCCCCTGAAGCTAAAGCTGGGACGGATGAAGCGTCATTGCACCGACATGGGGACCCTCATGGCCGCTTTGGTGAAATATGCTGATTCTGATAGTACCAAGGATCCCGAATCTGATGATAACAAGACAGGAAAAGGGAAGAAGAACAACAGCTCCAAAGGTCAGCAGCATCACTGGGCAGTCAATGGTGGTGGAGGCAAGCGTAAAGTGGATGGTAACATGGACTTTGTGGCTAATACCAACACACAGGACAATGGCCAGCGACGCAAGGGTAGACCGAAAAATCGTAATGGAGCACCCAACCCTAACCCAAACCACCTAAACTATCTGCTAAGCCAGCCCTGTCCAAAACATGGGACGAAGGAGGCGCCAGCAAACCACCTTTGGAAGGATTGCTTTATTATGCAGGAGTTCAAGAATTCTAATAATTTCTGGTATGATCATGAATCTGGCGGTGGCTCAGGATCCGAGCCGGGTTATGATGG
Organism: Triticum monococcum; assembly: GCA_034509565.1. Classification (NCBI taxonomy): domain Eukaryota; kingdom Viridiplantae; phylum Streptophyta; class Magnoliopsida; order Poales; family Poaceae; genus Triticum; species Triticum monococcum. The sequence continues at coordinate 388,869,461 of CM067842.1, read as the reverse complement.
AGGAAGTTCCGGTTCAGGATTCAATGGTAATCCGGGCAGACATAATGGTCAAAATAGTCAGAACAACCGGGTGGTTACAACCAACAGCAGCAACAGTCAGGTTACCAGAGCAACCCAAAGCAGCCGAGTAGTGGGCAGTACCATGTCTTCACCACTAGCTTGGACAAGCGAGACCGGAAGGTTCAGAGGCGGGCGGTCAACTCTGTTGAACCGGCCATACCCCGTTATCTACGTTGGTCTGAACAGCCCATCATATGGAGCAGAGAGGATCACCCTTCCCAGGTCGATAATCCGGGTCAGTTGGCCCTGGTGGTAGTGCCTCAGGTGGGAGGTTACAAGTTCACCAAGGTGCTCACGGATGGAGGGAGCAGCATTAACATCCTGTATTATGAGACCTTCCGTCGTATGGGACTAACAGATAAGAATCTCAAACCGTCTAATACAGTATTCCACGGTGTAGTGCCTGGCAGATCAGCATATCCCGTTGGTAAGATAGCTCTGGAAGTGGCCTTTGGGGATGACCATGATTCCAGGTCGGAGACATTGACGTTTGAAGTGGTGAAAATCCAAAGTCCATATCACGCCCTGTTTGGGCGACCGGCTTACGCCAAGTTTATGGCACGACCCTGTTATGTGTATTTGCAGCTCAAGATGCCGGGTCACAGGGGGACAATAACGGTTCACGGAAGCCGCAAAATCGCTTTGGAGTGCGAGGAAGGAGATGCGGCCTATGCAGAGTCGGTCTGTGCCACCGAGGAGTTGAAGTATTATAAAGACAATGTTGATCCGGCGGACATGACTCCGTTGAAGAAGCCAACTACGGAGCATGATCCGGCCCTGAAGTTCAAATCGGTAGCAGAAACTAAGCTTGTTGACTTCGTACCTGGCGATTCGTCCAAGCAGTTCAGCATCAGTGCCAACTTGGATCCAAAATAGGAAAGTGCGCTCATCGAGTTCATCCGTGAGAATCAGGACATTTTTGCATGGAAGCCCTCTGACATGCTAGGTGTACCGAGGCAACTCATTGAGCACACACTTAATGTGGATCCTAAATATAAACCGGTGAAACAGTTCCTCCGCCGGTTTAACGAAGAAAGACGCAAGGCGATTGGAGAAGAGGTGGCCAGGCTCTTAGCAGCTGGCTTTATTGTTGAAGTTTTTCACCCTGAGTGGCTTGCCAATCCGGTGCTGGTCCTCAAGAAAAATGGCACCTGGCGCATGTGTGTGGATTACACAGATCTTAATAAAGCTTGTCCAGCAGTCCCTTTCGCCCTCCCCCGTATTGATCAAATTATTGATGCTACGGCGGGTTGTGAGCGTTTAAGTTTTCTGGATGCATATTCTGGCTATCATCAAATCAAAATGGCAGTTAAGGACAAGGAGAAGACAGTGTTTATAACTCCCTTTGGAGCCTTCTGTTATGTGTCTATGCCCTTCAGGCTCAAGAGTGCCCAGGCAACTTACCAACGGTGTGTACAAAATTGTCTTCACAAGAAGATTGGCCGTAATGTACATGCTTACGTGGATGATATCGTGGTTATGTCCAGGGAGAAGGAGACTCTGATTGGTGATTTGAAGGAAACCTTTGACAACCTGAGAACTTACAAGATGATGCTTAATCCGGACAAGTGTGTCTTTGGTGTACCGGCGGGCAAGCTATTGGGTTTTCTGGTGTCCAACAGGGGAATTGAGGCTAATCCGGAGAAGATCACGGCCATCACTTCCCTGGCTAAACTGAAGTGTATCAATGATGTTCAGCGCCTGGCAGGCCGGGTTGCGGCATTAAGCCGGTTTATCAGTCGTCTTGGTGAGAAGGCAATCCCTTTGTATCAGATGTTGAAAAAGACGGATCGGTTTGTCTGGAGTTCCGCCGCTGATGAAGCGTTTGAGGACTTAAAGCGGCAATTGGCCAATCCGCCGGTGCTCGCCGCTCCCATTGACAAGGAGCCGTTGCTGCTATATGTTGCTGCCAATGTTTGGGCGGTCAGCGTGGCTATTGTGGTGGAGCGAAAGGAGGCAGGTAAGGAGCATCCGGTTCAATGTTCAGTCTATTATATCAGCGAGGTACTAATCGAGTCCAAGCAAAGGTATCCGCATTGGCAGAAGTTGGTGTATGGAGTTTTTATGGCAAGCCGGAAGCTTAAACAATACTTCCAAGGGCACCCAATTATGGTGGTCAGTTCTGCTCCTTTGGGAGATATCATCCAGAACCGGGAAGCAACTGGCCGGATTGCAAAGTGGGCTATAGAGCTGGGGTCGTACGGTTTGAAGTATGTGCCTCGTACAACGATTAAGTCTCAAGCACTGGTTGATTTCATCAATGATTGGACGGAAATGCAAGCACCTGAAGAAAAGCCGGATCACACGTATTGGACCATCCATTTTGACGGATCCAGGCTGTTGGAAGGCTCGGGGGCTGGAGTCGTATTAACTTCCCCACGAGGTGATAAGTTTTGTTATGTTCTCCGCTTAATGTTCCCTTGTACTAACAATGCAGCTGAGTATGAAGCCTTGCTCCATGGTCTCCGGATGCCTAAGGAGATGAATCTAAGTCGAGTTAAGTGCTTCGGTGACTCGGACCTTGTGGCTCAGCAAGTGTCTGGCACTTGGGACTCCAAGGACCCACTCGTGGATACTGTTGCAAGTTATTTCAAAGGCTATCTGGTGGACCACGTGGACCGGCGGAAAAATTTAGCGGTGGACGCTTTAAGCGGGCTGGGCTCTCAGCATACCGGTCCCGCCCAATGTTTTTCTGGATGTGCTGCACAACCCGTCGGTCAAGATCCCTGGTGAAGAGGATTTGGCTATTCCTGATCCGGAGGCTCAATTGGTGGCAGCTCTTCATGTTATTCCGGATTGGACGCTTCCTTACCCGGCGTACAAGAACCGGGGCGAGTTGCCAGAGGATGAGATTCTGGCCCGGCAGATAATCCGGCGATCCAAGTCAATGGCTATTATCAATGGTGAGTTACATCATTGCAGTGTGTCAGGAGCTTTTCAACGATGTGTGTCTCCTGAAGAAGGCCGTGAAATTTTGCGTGAGATCCACGAAGGAGATTGTGGTCACCACGCCGTTTCAAAGTCTCTGGTGGCTAAAGCGTTTTGCCATGGCTTTTATTGGTTAACTGCTCATGCTGATGCGGAGGATCTGGTCAGACGATGTGATGGTTGCCAAAGGTTTTCAAGACGTGCTCATGTACCGGCTCAAGAATTGAGAATGATTCCAATTACTTGGCCGTTTGCGACTTGGGGGCTGGATATGGTTGGGCCTTTCAAAAGGTCCAAAGATAAGAAGACCCACCTCCTGGTGGCGGTTGACAAGTTTACAAAGTGGGTGGAGGCAGAACCTGTTAGCAAGTGTGATGCGGCCACGGCGGTTCAGTTCACAAAAAGGTGATTTTCCGGTTTGGCTTTCCGCATACTATTATCACAGATAATGGTACCAATTTGTCCAAAGGTACTATGAAAGAGTTCTGCGAATGAGAGCACATCCGGCTCGATGTTTCATCAGTGGCACATCCACAGTCCAACGGTCAAGCGGAAAGAGCTAATCAAGAGATCTTGAGAGGCATCAAGCCCCGGCTCATGGTTCCTTTGTAGAGAACGACGGGTTGTTGGGTAGAAGAATTACCATCTGTGTTATGGAGCATCAATACAACACCCAACAGATCAACAGGATACACACCATTCTTCATGGTTTATGGAGCAGAGGCGGTTCTCCCCAGTGATATCCGTCATGATTCACCTCGTGTGACGGCTTATATTGAAGCGGACAACAAGACAGCACGACAAGATGCTTTGGACCGGTTGGATGAAGAGCAGGACATCGCAGCCGCCCGATCGGTGATTTACCAGCAGGATCTTTGTCGTTATCACAGTCGCTGAGTCAGAACCAGAACCTTTCAGGAAGGAGATTTGGTGCTTCGGCTCATCCAAGATCAGACTGATATGCATAAGCTATCCCCACCTTGGGAGGGTCCTTTCATGGTCAGCAAGAATCTGCACAACGGGTCATACTATCTGATCGATATTCGAGAGCATAAAGACTCACGCACATCAGAGGAGGAGACCAACAGGCCGTGGAACATAGCTCATCTTCGGCCTTATTATACCTGAGCCATTGGCTATACTTATGTACATATTACGACAATGTATATATTATGATTAAATATAATAAACCGGAGCCTCAGCTAAAGCGGGGTATCTGTTCTTTTACATCATGTGAGGTTACACGGAGTTGCTCTAAAGCGGCCTCTGGTTTACCCCTTGAGTTAGCTTTACAAAAGCATCATATCACTTGGAGGACTGGTCGTGTCCGAACCAATACCATGCCTCTTGATAGGCGAGAGGCATCAGATCACTTGGGGACTTGGTCACGTCTGAACCAGTCATGCCTCTTGGTCGGCCTAAGGCCACAGAATCACTTGGGGGCTTGGTCGAACCCGAACCATGACCATGCCACTTGATCGGCATAAATGCCACGGTTTCATTTGGGGACCTGGCTGACTAGAACCATAGTTACACCTAACGGGAGCTTGGTCGTGTTCGGCCATGGTAACACCATCTGATCAGCTCAAATAAACCTTTTTCTGCAACAGTCTTGTCTTTGCATTTTCTTTATACTTTGAAGGGGTTTTTTTTCTTTTTATTACGTTTTTAAACCAACCAAGTTTTTTAACAAATCGATTGACGGAACATAGTTCACATCAATTCGGAGACTATTTGCCCGGTTTGATCCTTGTTGTTAACATCCTCTTATGGAGTAACACGGAGTTTATTATAACCCGGCATGGTTTACCTGGTAAACTAGCGTCATATATATACTAGAGCTGTTATCTCCTCCAACAGTGTGGGTTTGCAAAACTTCGCTTCAAGATTGGCCAAGCCAACTTCATGCTCAACGATGGCAGGTATTATGTATCGCAAAAATTTGGTCATATACTTAAGAATTTCCGGATGTTTTGACTTCATATATGCAGACATCATATTCTGCCATACGGTACAACCGCGGTGGCACTTGAAGAGTTTTTTATTGCAGAAAGCGCTTTGGAAAGTTCATCACCACAGGAAAAATAAATTATGCACGAAGGCATATCAACATCAAAAGTATCAGCTAGTCTATTACAAGGCAACACGGTGCCCATAATAATATCATTGTTTTTTGCAAAGGAGAGGCAGTTTCAAAACCGGCTTCCGGTTCAAGCCTGGTCACCAGCCTGGCCTAACGGTTGTGGGTCATCCTGCGTTGCTTCAGCCTCCGTTTCCCTACCCAGTGGCTGGAAATCAACAGTTGTCCAGTCGATTCCCATTAATGCTTGAAAAATAGCTTCATCGTGGATCAGCAATGAAGGGTCAATATCGGGAGCGTAAGTGTGCTTACGGATTGGAGGGATAAGATTTTCTAACTCATGAATTGGGGCAGCTATTCACTTGTTCTGATTATCATATTGAGCTTGATAACGAGACAAGTCTGCTTCTTCAACCAGTTGACAAGCTAGCGGACGCACCTCCCGGTTTATGGCTCGCTGATCCGCTTCACTAAATTCTGACCCATCTTCTTTCAAGCTGGGATAGACCTGAGCCGCTTCAATAGGATCAAAATCCGGCACCCAGGCTTTTGCCCACATTAAGGCATTGATCGCACCGGTTCGAGCAGCAGATTTCTTCAGCTCTTCAACCCGGGCGGGAAGCACCGACAGTTTCAACAGGGTATCTTGAATCAAAGTGGGTGCTGGTTTGTTGTGAGATGCGGTACAGATGATCCGCTGTGCGCCGGTATACAGCTGTTCGACCAACGTGTAGATGGCTTTCAATTTTTCCGCACATCTGAACCCAAGTGACCAGTGCGGGTCCCTGAAATATCATAAGGGATAAACCGGTAACTCTGTAAGAAGGTCGAGTCAATTCAGAAGTCAAACTGGCTTACCAAAGATAGAAGTGGTCATAGTATGCACGTGCCGCTTTATAGTGGTCAGTTCATCCGCCACCGGTTTTAGTGCAGCCTTGGCATCCTCTGCTCGTTTGATTAAAGTGGACTTTTCAGTGGCCCAATCCGCCTGCCTCTTCTTAAAGCTCTCCTTAAGCTGCTCCATGGCGCTTAAAGCGCTGGCTAATTCCTCTTTTGCTTTGGAGGTTTCAGATTGTTGGGTTTTCAGGTTTTCTTGGAGGTCGGCGGTTTGGCTTTCTTTCATATTCAGCTCAGCCTGCATGCAGACAGTTATATGCTTCAACAAAACGGTACAAGGTTTGAAGTACCAACCACATAACAAGTTATGCACTTGGCACTTGGGGGCTAATGCATATTCGATCTTCATCTTTCAATTGCTTACAAAGTCCCAAGATCAATACAAGTATTCAACTTGGCACTTGGGGGCTAATGGCTATTTGCTCGTTTATATTCTAATGCGGCAATTTCAATTACTTAAAGTACCGGTTTAACTATGCTAAGTTGAACCGGCCCTTGGGGGCTACATCAGCGAATTTCAAAGCATTAAGGTTTACATTAGTAAGTCCCGGTTTGAAAGAGATTACAAACCGGCCCTTGGGGGCTAGGAGAATCAGCAAGAATTGAAGCATACAAGCAGGAAGGAGCATATGGAAGTTACCTCATATTTATCTTTCATCATATTAACCAGACCGGCTTCATAGTCGCGACTGGTATACAACCGGTTCAGGTAGCCGGAATGGATATCTTGGGCGTTCAGAGCAGCGTAAGTCGTCAGATCAGCGTTCCACTTACCTTTGCCAAAGGCAGCAAGTTCTTCCTTGCCAGAATGTTTAGACAAAGCGACAGGATTGCTTGGCTTAGTATGGCCAGTGCTAGTAATGACAACCTCATCATCATGGGTACCGCCGGTTTGCGCTGGGGCTATTGGCTTGTCAGTAGGTTTTGCTGGACCGGTGGAGCTTTCAATCCGGATGGAACCTGTGGGCTGACTGACAGGACCTGAGGCATCAGTAGGTCTCTCTTCAGCAATAAGGTCGTCATCTTGCTGTGGTGGATCGTTGGGTATATCCTCAGGAATAGCCGCTTCAAGATGTCCTAGAGAAAGGACTTAGTCGTGGAGCCATCGCGACGGGTTAGCTTGAAGGGGTTAAAGCAGACACAGGGACGCAAGAGAGTTTATACTAGTTCGGCCCCTTCAATGAAGGTAAAAGCCTACGTCTAGTTGTGATGGAATTGATGGGGTTTCGATGACTAGGGAGCAATAAGCTTCGCCTATGTCTCGAGTTGTTGTCTGTTGTCCTTGAACCGTCCCCGGGTCGTCCCCTTATATACACGGGTGACACCCGTCGGTTCACAGAGTCCCAACACCGGTCGATATTCATATCTGGGTTGGTCTCTCCTTATTCCTAGCTTACAATACAAGTTTATATACAAATTCCGGTTTACAGCTACAAGTCTTGAACCGGCTAAGGGCCTTAGGCCCTCATCTGCCTTCTTGGGCTTTATCACTTTTGGAGCTACTAATGAAGTTGATTCGGCCCAGATAGGCCGGTTTACGCCCAGTAGTAATATCCCCAACAAACGCCGACTAGTTTGACGGGCATTCCGCCGAGCTTCCTCCTGAGCGTGGACAACATCTTGTCCACGTCTTCACCCTTGCTTGTGCAAACGATGTGGAGCTTGTGGTTGCCGTGGAGGTCGACGTCGTGGCGCTCCCTGGTGTACCTGCGGCACTGCTTGTACAGAGATGCATCCGCCATGACTCTCCTCTGCTCTCTTGTGTTTGTTCTATAGAGAGAGAGAGAGAGGTTAGTGAAAGGAAGTGTGGAGAAGAAGATGCAATGGGGTTTTTGGGGGGACAAAGCAGTTGTGTTTTTTCCTCTGCTCTCCGTGACAGGATGTGGGAGAGGTGGAGCGGGGTGGTAGTGTGGTGGGGCTGTGTTTTTAGTTACGTGGCAGCTGCAGAGAGGTTCTATTATGAGGAGGCTATGTTAGTGCGTTGGAAATCCGGAACGTCTTCCTCTTTTTTCATGACTAGTTCAGGTATGCACGCAACTGTCAGAAAATGTGATGATTGTGTTTTCGGTGAATTTTCCTAGCAAGTGCACTTCTTCGCTATCACAACAGAACTGCATATGTCCACATAGCGTACTGCATGGAAGTGAAATTTATTCTTCGTACCCTGAATTATATCGGATCACGATTCACAAAGATGTACGCACATTTAGTTTTTTGATGGAGTTCTTTCTTTTTTCTCTTTTTTTATTTTTGATGGTAATGCAACTTTTGTGTTGATGGAGGGTAGTGTGGGCAGGGGTGTCAGACTTCTTTTCTTAACTATCAGGGATACATTCTTCAGTTAGCCTTACTGCATTGCAGTAGAAAGAGAACTGCATTCCAGAAAAAAGAATACTTCGTGCTTCCACGTGGCGAACTGCATTGTTATAAGTGACGGACTGCATTTGTATGTTGACTTCGGGCTTCTTGCGTTTTATTTATTAATAGCGAACTGTAGTTTCTGGCAGTGCCCACGCACATTTTTGTTGTTGTTGTTGTTGTTATTCATTTTAAAAATGTTTCTCATTTTTCTTTGATGTTTTATTTTTGTATTTATTGTTTTTTAGTGGGTCATGTTGGGCCTGTGTTTGGGGAGTGAAGACGCATTGGGCACAAGTCGTGCTGTGAGCACGGCTGGTTCCCGATGCGTTGTGTGTGCGCTCTAATGTTTAGTCCCACCTCGCCCACGGAAGGCGCGCCCAACCTGTTTATAAGCGCTGGCAAGGCAGCCGTATCGAGCTTCTCTGGTTACTTATTTGGGCGCTTATACACGGCGCTCGCTGCTCCATTCTCTCTGACCTGTGGGCCCATGTGTGCCCGGCCACATGCATCGTGGCTCAGAACGACTCGCCTGCTGTGGGCATAGATCTATTACGAGACTGGCTGGGGCCGGTTGCACCTGGGTGGTCATTTTTTTAACATTTTCTCTCAGGTATTTTTCCAATGTAGGGGTGTGCACTGCTTAGTAAATCATTCGTGCACTGCATTGATCAGTGTTCTGTACTATATGTGCACGCATTCCGCACTACACATGTTTGCGCTACATTTTTGTGCACTGCATGGGTAGTATTTTTCTTTATTGTTTTCCTCTTACATATCCTTTTTCTAGTGTACGGGTATGCACTGCTTTGTTGGCTCTGTGTGCACTGCATTCGTCATAGTCCTGTGTTGCAGGTGTACACATTTTGCACTGCGTGCATCCTTCTTTGTGCCAAAGTTGTGACTGCTTATACCAATGTTGCAGACGGCATGACTTACATTTAAGGACTGCATCAGGTGCACTAATTCTGCCAAAGTTGTGCACTGCACGGAACTTCTTCTCTTGTACTTCATTTTGAGCATGTACTGCACTTCATGCACACATACAGTGAACTTCTTGATATTACTTTGGAGAACTGCATTCATTTTTATTTAGAATGGTCTGCATATTATAATTTTTTTAGAAATAATTATTTAATGATCTATGGTTAGTTCGTGGGAATTGTTGCAGTCAAAGTACACCTTTTTTGGGTCCTTTTTCTTTGGTAACATAAGCCTTTATTGATTGTCCTTTATTCTTGGTAACATAATTTTCATTAACTCCGCTTTAATTTTTAGTTTTTGACCTTTTTGCATTTCTCTTCTATAAACGTAGGCCAACTTCTACCCTTCCTTTGCAGTTCATTTCTCCTCTAGCCGCAACTTCTCTCCTTTCTCCAGCCTCTCTTTATTTTTTTCCCTTTTCTAGGTTTTTGTTGTGATGGCTCCAGGCCCCTGCGCAAATCTCTCCTACTGCGGCCATGGTTGTGGTGTGTCGACGCACGGCGATTGCTCAGCTTGCTCACAGGCCCGTCATGCTCGTCATGGGGGCAAGGTCTTGTGCCGAGCTTGGCGAGCGGAGCAGCTTGCATATGGCATAGTATTCACGGAAGGATTGGATATGGGCCACATCAATGTTGTTGTGTTCTATTCCGCCCTGCTTTGCCATGGCCTTGGCCGCACAAGTCCTTTTGTCCATCAGCTTACGCCAACAGATGTGGAGACTCACTACAAGATGGTATTTTTCGCTTGATCTGATTTTTCTTTTTCTTTTTTATTTTTTTTGTATAATTCCATACTAGTCTGAACTTCTAGTTTTTTAGGAACGTACTTATATTTGTTCTGTTGAAGTGTACTGCACTATGTACTTAGAGCATCTCCAGCCGTTCGCCCCCCCAGGACGCTGAAAAAAACACGTCCTCGGGGCAAGCCGGCGAGATTTTCGGCGTGGAGGCGACTGCGTTCCCAGTCGTCGCCCCCTGGTCGGCCCAGGGCTAAACGAATTCGTTGTTTGTTGGCACAAACTCGTCGAAATTCATCCAAAATCAGCGACATTCATTCAAATTTGTACAAAAACAAATAAAAAGAACAAACACGGCCTAGCTACACCATCCTCGCCGCGCGTCGCCACCGTCCGACTTCTACATGCCTAGGCGCTTGTAGAAGTCGGTGTAGTCTCTGCCGCCGCCGTCGTCGTCGTCCTTGTCCTCATCCTTGTCGTCCTCGCCCTGCCACCCGCCGCCGTCCCTGCTGCAGCCCTGTCCAGGGTCGCCGATGCAGGATGGCCCAGCCTCCTCCTCATCGCTGTCGAGGTAGAGGACGCCGTCCACCTCGCGGACGGGGCGGGGGTGGCGCGCCTTGAGTTCCTCGAGGGCGCGGCGCTGGTGAGCCACCTGCTCGCGGACGTAGTCCTCCCTCACCCACCTCATGGCCGTCTCGTCGGCGGCGGCCATCGCAAGGTGCTCCAGCTTCACCGGGAGTAGGGGAGGCTCCGGCTCGGTTTTCAGCCGGACACGGCACATGCGACCACCGCGGCCTTCCTCGGGGATGGTTAGGGTGCCCCTGCGGGTGCGGCGCCCTAGTGGGGACTCCCCCGCCGTGTCCTGCGGCTCGGGCTTGACGGCGAAGGCCGCCGGCGAGCCGCCCGAGGAGGAGGAGGTCGTCGCGTCCGACAACCGCCGCAGCATCCATGAGCTGCCACGGCGGCGAGAGAAGGGCGGGGGTGCCGGGGCGGGGTACTCGAGGCGCCGCGTGTTGCCAGCCTCGATGCAGTCGAGGACGTGCTCGAGGGTGCGGTCGGGCACCCACCACCAGTCGCGCCGTCCTTCGGCGTTGTGGCGGCCGCGAGGCACGACGCCGTTGGTGGAGGCGATCAGGCAGTCACAGCGGTGGTCGAAGTAGATCGTCCTGAACACGTTGTTACAGGGGGAGTACGCCGGCGTTCGCCGCTGCTCCTCCCCCAGCGACAACCTAATGCGGGCGATCTCTGCCCACCGGTCCGCCCCGGTGGGAGCGGGTGGCATCGGCACGCCGCCGGCGCTCAAACGCCATGCGCCCGACACCCTCATGTCCGGGGGAGCCGGGTAGTCGGCCTCAAAAAGGAGGCGCGCCTCCCACTCGTGGAGGTGGCAGTGGCCGAAGCCGTCCTTCGCTACGGAATCGCCTGGGTACCGTGTTGCCATTGCTTGTCGACGGGGGAGTGGAGTGTGCGATCGGGGGGGGGGGGGCAAGACAGGCGATGTGCTGCGGTGTGGCGTTCACCGGCGAGGCGGGCGACTTTTATAGCCGGAGCTCAGGCGGCGGGAGGCGCATGCCAGGCAACACGTGGCGGGCGACCGTGGCGCTGGGCGATGTGACGCTTCACTGCGCGGCATCAATGGGCATGCTGACCGATGCACTGCATCGCGGCAGGCGCGGCATCAATGGAGGTGACAGCGCGGCAGCGCGATAGCTTTGGCATTGATTCCCGCAGGAAACAAGGCGATGTGGACGACGAAGCGGCGTGTTGCTGACAGGGCGGGCCCATCACAGTTCGCGCCAAAAATGGTTCGTCCGGCGCCCCTAGGCGACCCCCAGCGCGCTGGGTTCGAGTTGGGTACGCCGGCGTCAATTTCGGCACAATCCGGCGGAAAACGGGTTCCTGGGGGCGCAACTGGGCATTTTTCGGCGCCGGCACCGAAAAAGTGGCCTGGGGTGGCCTGTTGGGGGGCGCGGCTGGAGATGCTCTTATATCTTTGTTTTTATTTTTTCGCTTGTGTGCATGGAGCTCGTGTTTTAGTTTGCATGGTTACAATATGTGAACTGCTTAGATATTAGATGAGCACTACTAGTTTCCACATTTTCTCCACTTGTATGGTGTGTACTACATGCATGTAGTCTCAAGAACTTCATGATAGTTAGAAGCGTACTGCTTGTTTGCAAGTTCCATACTGCATATTAGATTGCGTTTAATCTATACTGCTTGTTGGACTATTGTACACTTCATCTAGCTCGTGTCTGTACTATGTGTAGGTTTTTACTGATCTATGCAAAGTATGAGAATTGTACTGCTAGTATCGTCACCAAACAGTTTTAATTATTTTTGCAAAAAATCCCCCAACGAGCTGTTAGGTATCTTTGGCTCAAGAAGAAGGGAATTCTCCAAGTTGTTCTTGGTAATGGACACCTATAACCAGACAAGTACCGTGTAGGCATTGACGGGCGGCTGTGTCTGCAGAAAGGTTATAAGGAATTTGTCATTGATAGTGGCCTGAAGTCTGAGCAAGTTGCTGTCCTCAACTTCTTTGAACTCGAGCATCGTACGGTTAGAATCACGTTTGCCATGATTGGTTAAGGTTATGAGATTGATTTGTAATAAGTATTTTTGCGTGTCGAACGCTACATCTTTTGATGTGTTTTGTAATAAGTACTTTTGTGATCTAAACCGCTTCAATTATTATTCAGAACTTCGTGCTGCCAGTGAGCTAACTACATTTTTTTTCATGGGTCGTGGATCAAAATGTGTCAATGTTTACTCTAGACTGCTATATATATATATGGTATACTCTATACACTATTTCTCTTTACATGGTTTAGTTGAATAACTCATAGTCACCTGGAAATTTGTGTTTACACAAAATTTAAACTAATACACAAGTCACACAGATAAGCAAACTGATATGTATATGATTAATTTATTGAAGTTCATCTATTTGGTCGTGTTGACTGGAGCGTGTCTAATGTCGCACTTTCTTTTGTTTTTCGTGGCCGTGTTGCTGGTTCTTGTCTCTGCAATGTTGTGTTTGTAGCCCCTCGCGTGCTGGTTGATGGTGGCTTTTCTTTTTCAGCGCTATGAACTGCATCCTTCTTTGCTCCCTGTGGGGTGGTTGATGGCGGCTTTTCTTTTTCAGCATTGTGAATTGCATCCTTCTTTGCTCCGTGCGTGCTAATTGATGGCGGCTTTCATTTACCAGTGCTATGAACTGCATCCTTCTTTGCTCCTCACGTGATGGTTGATGGCGGCTTTCGTTTTCCAGCGTTGTGAACTGCATCCTTCCGTGCTCCTACCTTGTTTTTTGAACGTGGTGTCGTTCTCGGTTGTTTCTTGTAATGACTAAACCTCGAAGGATCTGAGTCTCTGTGCTTACCATGCTAGTCCCTGGATCGAACTCGCTAGCACACACAGTATGGATGAATACCAGAATAGCAAGTGGATCATTTATTACATCGTATGATCCAAAATATATAAAATAAAACAATATGCATAGCACTTGGCTAGCTTTATTCAATCAAACAGTGGAAGTAGCAGAAAATAACGATGAGTCCCATCATAGCCTATTGGCGATGCTGAGTGCAGACTCGTGACCCTAACGGTACCTTACTCTTCGTCTGAATATCCTACAACATGAGACATTGCGGCCATATAGGTCAATACTTGGAATGTATTGGCAAGTTACACAGGAGTAATAATAAAGCAGACCTACATGTACATGCATAGTATATCAAAAGGAAGGCTTGAGGGTTTATTTTTGTAGAAAGCTGATTTTGTCCTCATAACTACCTAATAGTCAAATTTTTATTTAGTTCTTTTATTACTACAATTAAATACACGAGGTTGAGTTGGCAAAATCAAATCCAACCTACCCTTTATTAAGTTTTCCCATAAATATTATTAAGTGTCACATCTGTCAAGATCAACCAACAACTGTAATGGCATAGTCGCTCAAAGTTACCCATGACCGGGGTACGGCTAATCATGATTAGTTTTTAATACTCTGCAGAGTTTAGTACGCTTTACCCACTGGACCCAACCCGAAGATTGAGACGAAGTCTTTCAGAAGCAGTCCCCTAGTCCCAACAGGAGGCCCATCCCAACTATTATATCTACATCTGCTGGCATATCCGGGTAAGGGTTCCACAACTGATAAACTAAGCCAGAGCCCACTTAGCCAGTGGTCGCACATGGAAGCTACTAGTCACTAAGTCTGTCTGATCTTTTTGAGCCTGGGCGGCCGTCCACGTACATTCAGAGGGTATAAACCATGATGTTCTTGAAACCACCCTAGCAACACCAATTCCACCCAAAGGTGAATTAAATCCTGAGTTACTACTCAAATTATTATATATATATATAATCCTCACATAAGCTCAATGAATACACAAACCACCCCCGTCTACAAAGCATAGCAACTACAACTACCACGATCTGAAGTGAGGGGAGATCGCTCAACAATATAGCAAAGTAATATAGTAATCCCATACATGCATATATTCATAGAGTGATATAACTGCATGCATAGAAAACAATAGGTAAAGAATGATCAACATCTAACTTGCCTTGGTTCTGGTTCAGAAAGTCACATTCCTGACAATAGTTCGTGTCGCACTCCGAACAATCTACACGTTTCACACAATTCAACAAATTAATCACCGAAACACAAATAGAACCAAAACAAAACCAAAAGCAAGAAAAACATTTTTAAAAATCAACAACAGAAGCTTAACAGCACCTAAATTGCACTATGGTCATAATGCAAAAAGAATCACTCGGATTCGATAAGCGGTTTGAAAGATACGGCCTCTAGAAGGTTTAATTCAAATTCAAACGAATTCAAATTTGAACAGTGCAAGCATGTGAGATTTTGGTACTATGATAAACTACTGGTATTTGTGAGTGCATAGGAAAAAGAATTACCTAAATTGGACTTATAGAATAAAATATATAGCTAGTTGAAGTTAGAGTTGAAAATCTGAAAAATAAAACAAAAGAAACTCTGTTCTGGAAACACTGTAGCGGTTACTGTGGCGTTTACTGTAGCGGTGGCAAGTGTCAACGTGTGATTGGCTGGAAAATTTCATGCGCGCGTGCTCACCAGCAAAGAAGAGAAAACGGCGGCGGCGCTCCTCCGGTGGGTCTCCGACAAAGATGAAAGGACGGAAGGGTGCAGCATTGAGTGGTGGAGGTGGTGGTTGTGTTCAACGGCGACGGGGCTCCCTCGAGCGGCGATGGCGAGCTCCTGAACTCCGGTGTGCTCCGGTGAAGTCGGATGAGCTTATTCCTCCGGCTCAGCTGCATTTTAGGCAAAGCTAGAGCGTTAGGCAGGTGCGCAATAGAGAGAGGGTTCGAGTGGAGCAGGTGGCTCGGCTCTGCGGGCTCTTACGGCGGCGCAAACGAGCGATGACGACGGCGGCCTCGGGGCTCCTCCGGCAAGATCCAAATGGTGCAGCGGCTTCGAGCAGACCAGGAAAGAAAGGGGAGGGCGTGCGCTAGGCTTCCCGATGGCTTTTGCTCGAGCGGGGAGTCCCAGGGGTGCACGGGGTCGGACTAGGCGCCGGATTGGTCCGGGTAGGCCTCGGCGTGTGCGCGCCGGCGCATCCGGCTCGGTGAAGGGGATGAACAGGTGTGGGGCCCGCTGGCAGAGAGAGAGACAGTGGGTCGGGCGCTGGTGCGGGTCGGATCGGGTGCGTACCACTTCGTGTGCGCTGCGGTGGCTGTGGGCTGCAGCAACGTGGTGCTGGGTTGCGGCCGTTCGACTACGTAGTGCACTGCGCTGCGGTGTTGCGTGCTCTGTTTTTTTAACAAAAACTACAGCAGTAAAAACTAAAAATAAAACAACAGTATAAAAACTAAATAAAAATACGTAGACACACAGTAAAATCTATACTGCTAATATAAACTACAGGAACACTAGTTCCTCACCTAATGCAATTTTAGAAATTCATTTTGATGCAAAAGGCCACACAAATAGTAAAATAACACAATTAAAATATTTTGGAGATTAGTCAAAATACTAGAACACATCAGATGAACTGGAAATAATATTCTGCACATTATGAACATTTTAAAACAGGGGAGAAGTCATGTTATCTCCTCTCCAATAAGCCTCTGTTGCATAATGATTTGAATATTACCGAAAATCAAAATAATGCATATGAATGATCTAATAACATCCTAATTTAGGAAAATTGGGATGTTACATTTTCGTACAACAGCATTCCCTTGTGGTGGTCTTGTGGGCATTGTTTCTTCATGTTCTTCATCCTCTTCACTCTCTTCTTCCTCTTCCTCCTCTTCTTCATCGGCTTCTTCATAAGCCACTCCTTCAGTTTCTTCATGTTCTTCATCCTTTTCACTCTCTTCTTCTTCCTCCTCTTCATCATCTCCTTCTTCATAAGCCATTTCTTCTTCAGTTGTGTCACCATCTTCTTCTTTGATTTCATCTTCTTCGTCTTCCTCGTTTTCTGATCTTGTTCTTTTGGGGCGGGTTCTTGAATTGTGTCTCTTCCTCTTTTTGCAGATGCTATAACGTCTCGGTTTCGTCCATTTCTTAGTGTTGTGAGTGGAATTTATGTTTGGTTGTGCATCGCCATGTCCTCGGTTTTCTTGTTCATGTCTTTTTGTACATGTCCTGGAATTATGGCCGCTGATTTCATTACATGTCTTGCCCCTTCTTATTCCCAGTGGGTGACCATCATTGTCCAGCTCAGGCTGTGGCTTACTGTTTTTGTCATCATTTTTCTCCTTGCATGCAACCTTTTTCTGGGTTGCATCGGCCCCTTTCTTCCTTCCACTTGTGTTTGAAACATGAGGTGGAATGTTTCTTTTTTGATAGAACCAGTTGCGTTGTGTTTGGTATTTTCTACTTGCTCGGCATTATTGTCATGCTGGGATTTCTCTACTTGCTTTAGTTTTGCTTCTTCTTCTTCTTCTTCTTCTTCTTCTTCTTCTTCTTCTTCTTCTTCTTCTTCTTCTTCTTCTTCTTCTTCTTCTTCGTTGAGCACATCAAGTTCCTTGATCAGTGCCCTCGTACCAGACAACGTTCCATGGCACCCAGCGTCGGACCTTGTCGCTCTATTTGCAAGGTCCATTGTTGTTTTTGTCAGCAATTTTCCATGGCAAAAAAGCGAGCTTCCATCTGGTGCTGTTTGTTTGTAGTCTCTCCTGTCGAACGTTGCATTTGATCTTCCGTTACGGGTGTATCTTTTCATGATGTACACCTCAGGAATCTTGAGTACTCTCAAATGAGAAAACATGCATAACACATGGACGCAAAGAGCCCAGCAGACAACACACGATTTCTTTGTTTTGTAAGTGAACTGCATGAAATTAATAAAAACATTTTTTTCGTTATTTGTTCATTTTAAAGAAGTGAACTTCATTTGGTTTTGTGAATTACTCATGCATGTGGACCTTTAAAGTTCAGTAAGTGAGCTTTCGTGCATGACTATCAAAAAATAGAATTTTTTTGCTAGGAGTCGCACCTGTGTGTGTCCAGAGTTTCCACTCACATTCATAGACACCTTTCTGTTCATCGGCGACCACTTGGAAATTATGCCTTGCCCAGTCAAATGCATTCTATCTGTTGTAGTGGTGTAAGAGATACTTTGTCGGGTTCTCAGGGCACCTTTCTGCACTGAATGCAGTGCTATGGTAGAGTGTTTCTTTGAAATATGCAAACACTGCCCTTCTATACAGTTTTGATAGCTGAACTTCGAACCCAAACTAGGTTGATGTCTTTACCTCTGACTGCATGATCAGAAATGCACTATTATGAACTAGATAAATGAAAAACTTGTTTGTTTTGTAGTTATATTTTAGGAGTTTTCGATGGACATTTTGTTTACCTCATTTGCTACTGTCTCTGCGTGCTCGACGACCTTCCTGGTCTGAATGGTCTTGTCAACCTGCTGAGCAAACAGATGGAGATCATGATTCTCTTTTACAAAGTTTTTCTTCAGTATGTAGTTCATGCTCTTGCTTCTTTGCGTGGAATTCATCCGAGCACAGAAAATTTCCTTGTAGTAAGCCGAGATCCACTCGTGCCTTTCATCCCAGAGCAAATTCATCTCTTCGTCGTTTTACAAGTTGTATCTCTGAATGAGGTCCTTCCATGCTCGTTCAAATTCCGACGGCATTAGTAGGTGGTTCAGCACCACATTGAGGTCATCCTTGAGTTTCTCGTGCGCCTTATACAGCAAGGCGAGGTGGTCTTTGTACTTCTTCATGATATGACACCGACACAACTTGTGTAGTGTATCTTGGAGGATAGTTTTTAATGCTGCCTTCATCGAAGAACACTGGTCTGAGAAGGCACAAATAGTGTTGTTATTAAGTTGTTTGTGTGTGTGTAAGATAGGTGGAAGAAATATAAGTGTACCAAACAAATGTAAGTATACATGTGTTGTTTTTTGTACCTGTGAGCATGCAGATTGGTGGCTTGTTCATACACCTCAGAAATGTTTTGAAAACCCACTCGAACGGCGGTACTGTTTCATCTCGCGTGAGGGCAACAACAAATATGGTGCTCTGTAGATGATGGCTCACTCCCATGAAGACTCCCAGCGGCATGTGGAATTTGTTAGTTTTATATGTCGTGTCAAATGTAATGCGGTCTTGAAAATCTTCATACGATCCTTTGCAACTTGCGTTGGCCCAAAAGACGTTTCTTACACGGTTATATGCAACAACATCATAATCATAGAAGAACTCTGGGTTCATCTTCTACATCTTCTCAAAGAAATCCAGAAGTTTCTTGACGTCATCTTGGAACTCTTCTCTGACAAACTCTTGTTTCCTGCATTTTCAAATGCAATGCAAACTCATCTCATCAAACAGGAAATAATTACCGACAGAATGCTCAAGTGATATGCTCTGTGATGTGCTTACTTGTTTACCCAGCCATGGCTAGTATGTCCCATGTACTGCAGACCAACAGACATACGCAACAACATTGACATCATCTGAGCGTGTGTGTGGTTGTCCAGTTGCATGTCTTTCACTATCTGGTCCAAAGGATCGTCTTTTTTATGCGATCGCATGTGCAGAAGCATCCCAGGGCTTTCCAGCATCTTGTGATTGTGGTTGAGTTCAACCATTCCTATCACAAATTTTCCATCCTTCCTCTTTTTGACTCTAATATTTGCCTTGCAGTCAATCCTTTTTGATGTCTTCTCATGTTTCTGGTCATAATCTCACACAGTCTGCTTGTGCGTCCCTTCTCTTGAGCAGACAATGTAGGCATTTGTCTTCTGCTTTGACCTCTTGTGTATGCCAAACCCTGCATATCTTGCATAATTGTTGTAAAAAGTCCCATGCCTTTTCATATGTGGTGAACTTCATTCCGGCGGCAGGTATGAGGTTCAGCGACATGTTTTTATCCCGCATTAAGTGCAATGCTCTATGAGATATTTTGTTTTGTTCTGTTTTTTAAATACGAGGAGTGCATACGAGTTTAATAAAGCATTGCAAAGTTCCTAAGGTTTCAGAAGAATCATCTGTATTAGATATTAGGTCAAACCTCACAAGAAATATCAGTGTGCACTGCAACGTTACTTGAATGGACTGCAAATATTATTATTTTTTAGGACATAAACTTACATGTGTGTAGAGTCGTACACCCGATGGTGTTTGCAGCTCGCCGGGTTGTATTCGACATGGCGGAGTTATAGCAGATCTGTGTAGTTGAGGATCTCACGGCGGCAATACTGAGGAGGATTTGTACCTGCCGTTGACTTCTCACCGAGGCACCGTTGGTGGTCACAGTGTCGAAGTTGATGGAGCAGGTCAACTTGGAGCTCTGTTTTCGCTGCAGTAGGTGGGCCTGAGCTCTGTGTTGTGGTGCAGCAGGTGCACGCGGTGGTAATCCAGTGTTGTGGCGATGTCTCACTGGATTGGTTTGAAATTTTTGAAGCGGCGGCACATCATCATAATCATCATCAACTGCAACATCATGTTCAATTGCATCATCATTCTCTGTTTGGACATGCTGTCCAAATGTAGTGAACTCGTGCTTATACTCTGGGTTGAGAACTATTATTGGCTCATCTTCATCGTCATCATCTTCATCATCCCGTCGGTGAGTGCCCTCCCACACAAATGTGACATCATCGTCATCCTCGACTACCTCTTCTTCCTGGAAAAAATCCTCTTCCGAAGAGTATTGCACCCTGTTGTTGTCGTGATGAATCCTCGAGGAATCTCAGGGGTAACCCAGCCAGTATCTCTTTTAGAAGAAGATTTACTCTTCTAAAAGTTGTTGTTCTCGGTGTTGTCAATTATGCGTGGCATTTTGTATCTGCTGAACGTCATTTCCTGCACAAAAT
Source organism: Triticum monococcum (assembly GCA_034509565.1). NCBI lineage: Eukaryota > Viridiplantae > Streptophyta > Magnoliopsida > Poales > Poaceae > Triticum > Triticum monococcum. The sequence continues at coordinate 388,849,078 of CM067842.1, read as the reverse complement.
GAACCGAGCTGCATTGTTAGGTTAAATGAACTGAATCATGCGAACTGCAATGTGTTTGAAAGGGTACTGCAAAGTATTGCACACTAACTGCATCACCCCGCAAAGTGAACTAAAGTAACCGCACTGAATCGTTGTCCGTATTGAACGTATACAACTGTACTGCATAACCGAGCAAGCGTACTACATAACCGAGAAAGTGCACTGCATTTTTTCCTATCACGAACTGAAGCAACCGCTCTGGTTAGTTTATGGAGGCGTACTAGACTGCGTGTACTACTTTGTCTGGAATAAGTAAACTGAGATAGTTGAGGGAGTGTACTGCTTACCTCGTGTTGCAGTGCTTTCTTGTGTTTCCAGGAAGAAGTTCCCTTCTCGTCCATCTGCAGAACTTTCGCGTTCACCCATGTAGTCCACTTGCCCTTCAGAAGTTCATGAGCGGTCTGGACGTTGCTCAAGGTGAGTGGTGACGGAGGATTTGCTCTGAAGGTCGTGGCCGACTTATTCCAAGAAGCTTCCGTGTATGAAGGAACCTTATGCACAGTCCTCCTTGCTCGAATTGGTTTGATGTCGAGGCATCACCAATCCACATTTCATGAAGTACAGCTAATTGAAGGCTTGGAGGAGTTCGACGGTGGCGCTACCGAGCTGCTGCTGCGGAAGAAGGCTGATATACTAGCAGGGGAGGTGTTGCTCGGGTGCTGCCGCGGAAGAAGGCCAAGAGGCGACGGGCGGCGTCGCTGCTTGGCCGCTGCCGTGGAAGAAGGCCGGGATCGGAGGGGCGGCATCGCTGCCGGCCGCCATCGCGGAAGAAGGCAGGGAGGGGAGGGGCGGTGGCGCTCCCAGGCCTCCACCGCGGGAGAAAGCGGGGAGGGGAGGGCGGCATCGCTCCCAGGCCGCCGCCGCGGAAGAAGGCCGGAAGTAGAGGGGCGGCGGCGCTCCCGGACCGCTGCTGCGGAAGAAGGCCGGGAGGGGAGGGGCGACGGCGCTCCCAGGCCGCTACCGCGGAAGAAGGCCGGGAGGGGAGCGGCGGCGGCACTCCCAGGCCGCTGCCGCGGAACAAGGCCGTGAGGGGAGGGGCGGCGGCGCTCCTTGGCCGCTGCCGCGGTAGAAGGCGGGGAGGGGATGGGCGGTGGCGATATGGTGGTGGATGTGCAGAATAAGGCCGGTGTTGTTACAATAAGGTCTTAAGGGGTGTTGTTAGAATATACCCATGATGTCTACTACACAACCTTCTTCTTGTAGACGTTGTTGGGCCTCCAAGTGCAGAGGTTTGTAGGACAGTAGCAAATTTCCCCCAAGTGGATGACCTAAGGTTTATCAATCTGTAGGAGGCGTAGGATGAAGATGGTCTCTCTCAAGTAACCCTGCAACCAATTAACAAAGAGTCTCTTGTGTCCCCAACACACCCAATACAATGGTAAATTGTATAGGTGCACTAGTTCGGCGAAGAGATGGTGATACAAGTGGTATATGGATGGTAGATAAAGGTTTTTGTAATCTGAAAATAAAAAAACAGCAAGGTAACTAATGATAAAAGTGAGCACAAACGGTATTGCAATGCGTTGAAACAAGGCCTAGGGTTCATACTTTCACTAGTGCAAGTTCTCTCAACAATAATAACATAATTGGATCATATAAGTATCCCTCAACATGCAACAAAGAGTCACTCTAAAGTCACTAATAGCAGAGAACAAACGAAGAGATTATGGTAGGGTACAAAACCACCTCAAAGTTATCCTTTCTGATCGATCTATTCAAGAGTCCGTAGTAAAATAACACGAAGCTATTCTTTCCATTCAATCTATCATAGAGTTCGTACTAGAATAACACCTTAAGACACAAATCAACCAAAACCCTAATCTCACCTAGATACTCCGATGTCACCTCAAGTATCTATGGGTATGATTATACGATATGCATCACACAATCTCAGATTCATCTATTGAAACCAAGACAAAAGAACTTCAAAGAGTGCCCCAAAGATTCTACCAGAGAGTCAAGACGAAAACGTGTGCCAACCCCTATGCATAGGTTCATGGGCGGAACCCGCAAGTTGATCACCAAAACATACATCAAGTGGATCACGTGATATCCCATTGTCACCACAGATAAGCACGGCAAGACATACATCAAGTGTTCTCAAATCCTTGAAGACTCAATCCAATAAGATAACTTCAAAGGGAAAACTCAATCCATTACAAGAGAGTAAAGGGGGAGAAACATCATAAGATCCAACTATAATAGCAAAGCTCGTGATACATCAAGATCGTATCACCTCAAGAACACGAGAGGGAGATCAAACACATAGCTACTCGTACATACCCTCAGCCCCGAGGGAGAACTACTCCCTCCTCGTCATGGAGAGCGCCAGGATGATGAAGATGGCCACCGGAGAGGGATTCCCCCCTTCGGCAGGGTGCCGGAACGGGTCTAGATTGGTTTTCGGTGGCTACGGAGGCTTCTGGCGGCGGAACTCCTGATCTATTCTGCTCCCCGAAGTTTTTAGGGTATATGGGTATATATAGGAGGAAGAAGTACGTCGGTGGATCTCCGGGCTGTCCACGAGGCAGGGGGCGCGCTCAGAGGGGGGTGGGCGCGACCCCACCCTCGTGGGCAGCCCAGGACTCTTCTAGTCCATCTCCGATACTCCGTGGGCTTTTTCTGGTCCAAAAATAAGTTCCATGAAGTTTCAGGTCAATTGGACTCCATTTGATTTTCCTTTTCTGCGATACTCTAAAACAAGGAAAAAACAGAAAATGGCACTGGGCTCTAGGTTAATAGGTTAGTCCCAAAAATCTTATAAAATAGCATATAAATGCATATAAAACATCCAAGGTTGATAATACAATAGCATGGAACAATCAAAAATTGTAGATATGTTGGAGACGTATCAACCCACCGTATATATATAGGGCCGCGCTATTCGTCACTCTGGGTAAGGAATAGTTATTCTTCATCCTGCTCTATTTTATCAATGCACTGTAATTTTACGTTCCGTCAGTTTTGTCTTATTTCCGACGCAAAAAGGGACCGTAAGAAAATATATAATCACCGTAAAAAATATTTGATGTTATGTAAAATTACAAACGTAAAAACATAGTCTAAAATACACATAAATTGCAAATTTTCTTGTCTTATGACCTATATTTTTATTTTTTTTATGTCAAATTTTACGTAATTAATCAATAGGAATGTAACTATTTGAATTTGACACGTAATTTAATTATGAAATGATCGTAAGATTACCTCGGGTGAAGAATAGCTTATTCTGCACCCTGGGTGATGAATAGTAACACTATATATATGGACACCACTATCATGACCCACTCCGATTAACACTATATATATATATATGGACACCACTATCATATAATTTGCCTCATTCTGATTAACACTATTCTGATCACGGGATCAGAATAATATTCTGATCACAACATGAACTTCCCGAGTAACGCGTCTGACCTTCCCCGAGTACAAGGTTGAACTTCAGCTAAAAAGTGTCCAAATGGGGCTTGCGATATACCATTGCAAAGCTATGGACACCACTATCATGACCCAACTTACTTTTTTGTCAAAATGTAAGCGGTTTAAGAGCAGTTTTGAAAACCGTTTTTTCTTCACACAAAAAATGTGAATCGTATTTTCGATCGCATTTCTAAACCGGTAATCGGAATGAGACAAATAATATGGCGTTGGAAAACAGCTGCAAAACCGCTCCTTCCACATGTTGAAAGTTTTCTCTATTTCCCTATGGTTAAAGAGTAATTTGGAAAAACATAAAATTTCACAAACCGAACAGCCGAGTTCGTATTTTCGATGCCATTTCTAAACGGTTAATCCAATTGAGGCAAGTAATATGGCGTTGGAAATCTTATGAAAATGCGCTGCTTTTTCATGTTGAATGTTTTTCCTAATTTTTAACGGTTTAAGAGTAATTTAGAAAACAGTACAAGTTCCACAGAGTTCGTATTTTTGATCTAATTTTTTAGCCGTACGTCCAAATGCAGCAAATGATATGGCGTTGGAAAGCTTGAGTAAATGCGAATTGTTTTGATATGTATTGTTTCTCCCAATTCCTTATGGTTTTATGTCAATTTTTAAAATGGCCAAATATGTATTTTTGTTGTAATTTATACAAATTTTGTCGGATTGGTGCGAATAATATACCCTTGAAAAGCTACGGAAAATGCGAAACTTTTTCATGGTTATTGTTATCTCGAGTTCCTAGCCGTTTTCAAGTAATTTTAAATACGGCGGGATCATTCATTTTGCCCTTATCGCGAAACAGATTCTTCGAAAATGCACCGCGTGAAGAACCTGAACTTCTCGGCATGTCTACTTGAACTTCACTCTGTTGTTCACGTGCTTTTTTTGCCCTAGCTCTCCATCCACTCACCAGAACACTCACCGGAATTGAGCAAGTGATATACGAGTAGAAAGCTGTTGTGAACACGCAACTTTCCCGTATTGATTGTTTTTTCATATCCGCGATGATTTTAATAGTTTTTCATCTAAAATTCATCCACTATAGTAGTTGAACTTCCATTGGTTTTCAGTTGAACTTCTGTGACGTATTTTCGTTTGTAATTTTCTCATCCATTCGTCAGTGTTACACAAATGATATTCCTTTTGTACAAACCTCTCTCACAATAATTTTTTAACTTTCTCCGATGACGGACTTGAACTTATAACAACAAAACTTTTAGTCTTTGCTTTTTTAATTCCTTTTTAATACGAAATGCACACAGTGTAGTACATGAACTTGTGGCAGTTATCAACCTGATCTTCTCTCGGTTACGTGAAAATATTTGAGTTTTTTCATGAATTTTTAATCTGATTTTCTTAATATTATTTATAAATTTTGAAGCGCTCTATTTTTAACAGTTGAACTTCTTGTTATTTTATTTTTGAACTTCTTGTTTCCATTCTTTAATAACGAGGAAAATCTGACTTTTCTATAATCATCGAACTTCTCCATCTTTTTAATATGGACATCCTGGTTTTATTTCTTAATATATTTTTTATAAATTTTGAAGTATTCTATTTTTAATAGTTGAACTTCTTGTTATTTTATTTTTGAACTTCTTGTTCCATTCTTTAATAATGAGGAAAATCTGACTTTTCTATAATCATCGAACTTCTCCATCTTTTTAATATGGACTTCCTGGTTTTATTTCTTAATATTTTTTATAAATTTTGAAGCGCTCTATTTTTAATAGTTGAACTTCTTGTTATTTTATTTTTGAACTTCTTGTTTCCATTCTTTAATAACAAGGAAAATCTGACTTTTCTATAATCATCGAACTTCTCCATCTTTTTAATATGGACTTCCTGGTTTTATTTTTTAATCTTTTTTATGAAATTTTGAAGCGCTCTATTATTAAAAGTTGAACTTCTTGTTATTTAATTTTCGAACTTCTTGTTTCCATTCTTTAATAACGAGGAAATCTGAGTTTTCTATAATCGTCGAATTCTCCATCTTTTTCATTTCGACTTCCTGGTTTTATTTCTTTTAGTAACGGAAAAAGCCTACTTTCTGATAGACATCGAGCCGCTCCATTTTTAAATTTGAGATTCTAGGTTTATTTTAACGGTGAAAATATTCTTTATAAAATTGTTTGAGATGCTTTATTTTATTACCTTCTTTGGGTTTGTAACAAGCATTGAACTTCTTCGTCTTTTTAATTTGAACTTCTTATTTTAGATTTTTTGTAACTTGATCTTCTTGGTTTTGTACTAAAAATTGAACTTCTTGGTTATTTAAATTCGAACCTCTAGGTTTTTCTATCATCCCTTTGTTATTAAAAAGTTGAACTTCTTTGTATTTTTAATTTGACTTTCTTGGTTCTGTAATAAACATTGAACCTCTATATTTGTAAAATTTGAACCTCAAATTTCTCTTGGAAACATGGAAAATGTTTTCTTTAAATAATTTTTTGAACTACTAAGTCTTTTAAAACGTTTTTAGTTTTTCCTTGTTTCTTAAGTTTAACTTCTTCATTTTAATATTTAGTAATGAGAAGACATCTAAGTTTTTTTAACCTTCGAACCTCTTTTTTTACTTTGAACTTCTTAGAAAAATATGGTTTTAAATAAGCAAACAATTTTCTAGGTTTTTAAATTTAAACTTCTAGGTTTTTTGACCTTCTCGATTATTTCAAATTGAACTTCTAGGGTTTTAAAATGTGATTTTCTATGTTTTTTGACCTTCTTGGTTATTTCAAAATTTCTAGTTTCTTTTTAAATCCATTTTTGTATACTTTTTTGAACTGCTCTGTTATTTTGAGTTGGCCTTCTCTCTTATTATTTAGAAACACGGAAAATCTAACTTTTAAAAAAATTGGTTATTTTTTTATGAACGAGACATATCCAATTTTTTCACGAGCATCCAACTGATCTGTTATTTTAATTCGATCTGTTCACAGGATCAGAATAAAGGGATTTGAGAGCGACTCCCGTGGACAGATGCTCACGATGGAATCGACCTCTTAGACTATACATTGTTTTTTAATTACTACAATCTTCAAACTAGGGTCACATTAGACTGCACAATTACGTACAATCGGACATGAAGTGTTATGCATTTAGATAGGATATAATTTACAACAATCACGTACAATGCATCAAACTTCAACCTTGACTCGCATTGGACATCAAAACTAATTTTTTGTGATGACTTAAAACCAAATTTATCTGTTCATAGCGACAATGTCGTCGCTGCCAAACATAGATTCTTTTTTAGAATAAGTAGAGAGGGGATGGAAGGGAGATTCGTGTGGTCCTTTATTCGCTCCAACAGAACAACCAACATCATTGCAGGAGGTCGAAGAGAACAGCTTCCGGCGAGGACGATGAACCCGGGCAGGGGATTTCCATGAAGTGCTCACAACCTGCCTAGGGCGTGCCCGCGACCTTCCCAGGATGGTGCCGCACCTTGGATGACACTAGATCCAGGGAGCACTAGTTCTTTGAGAAAAGGAAATAAAGGAAAACAAAAAATCCTTCTACCATAGATGTCCCGACTTAGTACATACCTCACCACGCCTTGAACTAGTACTCTCAATTCCCAAAAAAGAATACAACTAGTACTCAGCGACCTAGCATTCTGCCTGCAACGCACACACACTTTCATTGTTGTTCTATTCTTTATTTATGCAGCAGAACTTCTGTTAAATACTATTTATTGCAGAGTTATCCTGTTTTTTTATTCCCATATGTTATCTTTTGAACATCATTGGTTTTTTCATCTGACCTTCCAATAATTCTGCGACAACGTCTCATGCGTATCAGGGCCACCAAGTCCCCGTACAGAAGCAATCATCAGCGGTTTTACATTATGATCTGAATTTGGTGTGAGAAGAACAACTCTCATGGACAACAGTGAGGAAAAGGAAATCCTTTGCTATGGCTGTTTTGCCAAATCTTAATGGAGCAAACCTCACTCTGCTTGGATCTCGCGTTCCTCAACCATCCATAGTCCGTTCCAATAGGACTTATTTGTCCTCCCCAGAATAACACTTCTCAACTTCCTGAAGGGACTGACATTGTAAGAAATTACTGATTTTAGAGGTCTAATAATCACTACTGGATAGGATTTTACAACCATTCAAGAGTTCTTTTCATGTGAACAACCCATACTCCTTTCAGAAAGAATACTTTGCCTCATTGTCTGCATCTTAAACTACAGATACAGGTAGCACGCACTATCGCACACATCACACAAACCCTTGTTCCACACGAGCGACGGACAACCTGCAGTATAATACAAGGTTGGACTGCACGGCGATCATAGTTGGACGGCGCAGGAGCTGCATGGGTGCTGGAAGCTGCACCAGCCAAAGCCCAGGAGGATAGGCGTTGCGCGGGATTGGTGCATCAACGGGGATTGGGGGTGTCAGGACGCCGGTGGCTGAGGTGCTGAACATCTTGGTGCTGCATCCTTGAACAACCGGATTTGGTAGCAGCGAATGGCCTGAGCGCTGCTGTGGTGGAGAGCAACGAGAAATCAGGCAAAGTTGGATAAATCGAACAGCGATAGGAGTCCTGGTCGACGAAGGAGCAATGGGGATGTGGTGGCGAGGTCTATGGCTGGGTCCCCGGTGTCGGCGGACGGAGGGCGCGACACGTCGGTGCTCTTGACGGGAAGCAACACACATGGTCGGGAGGTAGTGGGGGGTTGGGCCAGCGGCACGATGCGAGGATGGCGGAGGGCGTTGGGCACAAGGAAGAAGGGAGGGGGCGGCGGGATCACAATGAAGGAGGAAGCACCGATAGTGGGGAGGAGGCGCGCTAGCAATTGTGGAGGAAGCGCACCGGCACTGGGAAGGAGGCGCGCCGACGACAAGGAAGGAGGCGCGCCGGTGACGAGGAAAGAGGCGCGCCAGCGATTATGGAGGAAGCGCACCGACACTGGGAAGGAGGCGCGCCGACGACGAGGAAGGAGGCGCGCCGGCGACAAGGAAAGAGGCGTGCCAGCAGCGGTGGGTGTTGCACTCGGCGGGGGTTTCGGGGAGGGCAACACACAGTAGATTTGGCAGGGGGTTCAGGGCAGGCCTGCAGCGGCGGGGGGTTCGGGAGGACCTCCTCCTGGGGGCGTGGTCGGGAAGAGACGAGTGGCCTCTGCACGTGGCCAGGGCGGCGCCCATTGCAGGATGCGGTGGGCGGCGGTGGGGAGGCAGTTCCCGGAGAGTGGGGGGTCGGGGGTGGTGGAAGTTCTAGGTCGTGCGGGTGGTGGGAGGCTCAGGAGTTCGTGAACATCTTGTTAGTTCTATATAGGGGGTGTTGTGATCCAAATAACTATTCTGATCCCAGGATCAGAATAGTGCTACTCTCTCTCTCTCTCTCTATATATATATATATATATATATATATATATATATATATATATATATGGACTGTGCTAACCACCAGTCGACTGGTGGTTAGCAACAGATCCGGGCGACCTTCGATCAATCCTCCTGCTCGTCTCGCTGCGTTGTTCCTCCTGCTTCCCCGATTTTCTTTCTTCTAGATTTTCTTCCCACCGATTTTTATTCTCACCTCGGTTCATAGACTTTTTTCACTCATCTAGTTTTATATCAGCTAGTATAGATAGCGGAGAAAAAGAAATAAAGTGCTTAAAAGGGGACTTGAACTTTGGTCTCCTGAGTAGCTACTACAGCCACCAACCAACTCACCTGTATTCTTTTATTGTCCACAATACATAAACATGGGTATTTGAACCCCTTTTCTTTCTATCATATTAGCAAAAAAACAGTCTTGATAACTTGGAATAAGCAGCGTGATAACTATGACATGACCATCATGGTAACTTCACATAACGCCCCAATAACAAATAACACGACAAAGGTTGACAACTCTATCATTATAATGCTGATAAGCGTGAGAAGCATGCTATGTTTAGCATGGGCAACATGAAAACTTTACACGAAGATTATCAGGGTATATTTCAACAAATTTTCCCTCGGTAAAAATTTACTATGGTGTTTGAGTGTACGTTATTAGCTACGAAAAATACCACTCTTTTTGCACACAAGTTATGCATTTTGGTTACCGGGGTATATTTTCAACAACGAAAAATCGTCTGGTCGAGGTTACCGCGGTGTTTGTATGTAAATTAACAGGTGTGGATGCGTATATTATCATGTTATTTACACAGAAATTTTTGGGTGTATGTTTTCAACAATTTTTTCACCTGGTTCAAAGTTATTGTGGTGTTCGTACCTAAGTTATCAGATATATAGTGCTTAAATGATCATGTTATCTACACAGAAATTACCGGGGTATATTTTCAACAACAAAAAGCGTCGGGTCAAGGTTACCGGGGTGTTTGTATGTAAGTTATCATATGTGGATGTGTATATTATCATGCTATTTACATAAAAATTATCGGGTGTATGTTTTCAATAATTTTTTCACCTGGTTCAAAGTTACCTTGGTATTTGTTCCTGTTATCAGGTCTACATTGCTTAAATAATCATGTCATTTACACAAAAGTTATCGGGATGGTTTCAATAACAAAAAGAAAACGGCTGGTAAGGTTAGCACAATGTTTGTATTTAAGTTATCATGTGTGGATGCATATATTATCATGATATTTTCACATAAGTTATCGGGTGTATGTTTTCAACAATTTTTACCTGGTCGAAGTTATCGCGGTGTTTGTACCTAAGTTATCAGGTCTATGGTGCTTGAATGATCATGTTATTCATACAGAATTTATCGAGGGTATGTTTTAACAACAAAAAATCATTTGGTAAAGGTTACCACAGTGTTTGCATTTGAATTATGAGATTTGGATGTGTATATTATCATGATATTTACACATAACTTATCGGGTACATGTTTTTAATATATTTTTTCCATGTAGTTAAAGTTACCGCGGTGCTTATACCGAAGTTATCAGGTATATGGTGCTAAAATAATCATACTATTTACAAAAAATTACCATGTTTTAGTAAAAAAAATATGAGTCAAATTTCGTGTAGATATGAAAAGCACATTGCCTTTTAGTTCCTCAGGAAAAAGAGACATCAGTGAGATGGTTGCTTAATTAAATTAACTACTACATCATGCACGGTTCGAATCACTTGGTTGGCAAAAAAACTTTTCTGAATTTGATTCTACTGTTCGTTTGGCACCTAGGAGCAGAAACTCCATCTTAAAAAACTGTCTTTCTTATTATTTACGTAGAAGCTGGGCTAGCTCAGTTGGTACAAGGGCAATGACTTATCTTTGAAGGCTTGGGTTCAAATCGTAGGATAGCATTTTATTTTTTTCTTCTTCTTTGAAAGAGAACGGTTGTGCGAGAGAAAAACGGGACGGGGAAGAGAACAGCGAGAGAAAAATGGGATCGAGAGAAAATATCGGCGAGAGAAAGATGCGAGGATAAGAAAAACGGGCGCTCGCGAACTATCAGGTACCGTTCGATCCAGAATAAACGGAATCCATGTCATGCGGATCTGTTGTAAATTTCCTGCCGGCATGAAATTAGCTTTACCATATATATATAGCCAATGAAGAACACAATCGGAAAGAGTGAAGACTATGCAAAGTTAAAGAATTTGAACAACTAAGGAATTTCAAAACTGAAGAAATACTAAATTTGAAGATTTTCAACTTTTGTTGGTGGCGTGACCCATCGTATAAGAATGATGATTTCAGACGCCGCGTACAATTGTCGTAGGGCTTTGAGAATCAAATTCTTTGTTAATTTCTTCACACTTAGAGGGTTAGACTTCATTGATTGAAGAAAAATGTTACTTCGTGTGTTGCATATCTAAGTCATCAATTTTGCATAAGTGTTAGGATGTGTGTCCTTTTCAAAGGACATTTGAAGATTCTAAGATATTTAGCTCACACTGCAACTTGCTAAATCTCTTCTCATCCAAGGGCTTTGTGAAGATATCGGCTAGCTGTTCTTCAGTCTTCACATGCTCGATAGAGATGTTGCCCTTCAACACATGATCACGAAGAAAATGATGACGGATTTGAATGTGCTTTGTCTTCGAGTACTGAACTGGATTATGAGGAATCTTGATGGACTCTCATTGTCGCAATAGAGAGGCACATTCTTCAGATTGATGTCGTGGTCCTTGAGGGTTTGCTTCATCCATAGCAATTGAGCACAACACGAACCATCGGCAATCTACTCAGCTTCAGCAGTAGAGAGTGATACACAGTTCTGCTTCTTCGAGGACCAACATACCTAGGATCGTTCGAGGAAATGGCATGTGCCTGATGTTGACTTGCGGTCCACACGATCTCCAGCAAAGTCAGATTCAAAATATCCAATGAGATCAAAAGCCGAGCCCTTGGGATACCATAATCCAAGTGTTGGTGTGTGAGCTAGATATCGAAGAATATGCTTCACAGCCTTATGGTGTGATTCCTTCGGTGTAGCTTGAAAACGGGCACACATGCAAACACTAAGCATAATATCTGGCCTAGATGCACATAGGTACAATAAAGATCCAATCATGGAGCGGTATACCTTTTGATCAAAGTCAATACCATTTTCATCAGTGCATAGATGGCCATTTGTGGGCATAGGGTTTTTGATGCCTTCACAATCTTGCATGCCGAATTTCCTCAACCCATCCTTGAGGTATTTCTCCTGAGATATGAAGATGCCATTTCGTTGTTGACGAATTTGAAGAGCTAAGTTGAATTTCAATTCTCCCATCATAGACATTTGATATTCCTCACTCATCATATAGGAAAATTCGTCAGTGTAACGCTGGTTAGTACAGGCAAAGATAATATCATCAACATATATTTGGCACACGAATAATTCATCATCATAGGTTTTGGTGAAAAGAGTTGGGTCAAGTGAACTGGGTTTGAAGCCTTTCTTCATGAGTAATTCCTTTAAAGTATCATACTAAGCCCGAGGGGCCTGCTTGAGGCCACAGAGGGCCTTATTGAGTCTGAAGACTTTGTCAGGATGCTTTGGATCTTCAAAACCTGGGGGTTGAGCAACATATACTTCTTCCTCAAGCTTACCATTGAGGAATGCACTTTTCACATCCATTTGATATAAGATGATATTATGATGGTTAGCATAAGCAAGCAATATGCGAATAGCTTCAAGTCTAGCAACATGTGAAAATGTTTCATCGAAATCAATTCCTTCAACATGTGTGTAGCCTTGAGCTACAAGCCGTGCCTTATTCCTCACCACAAGGCCATTTTCATCTTGCTTGTTGCGGTAGCTCCATTTGGTGCCGATGATATTGTGCTTGTGTGGGTATGGTCGCTTGACAAGTTCCCAGACATTGTTGAGCTCGAATTGACGTAGTTCCTCTTGCATTCCTTGAATCCACTTAGGCTCCATAAATGCCTCATCTACTTTGGTGGGCTTTGTGATACAGACAAAAGCAAAGTGCCGAAAAGTTAGACAGATGTGAAGCTTTTGAGCGTGTGAGAGGACCTGGGCTTTGATGTCGTTGATGATTCTCTCAATCTGCACTTCATTTGCAACGCGAGGATGAGCGGGTTGACAACATTGAGGGGGCTCAGTATTTTCTTTGGAGCCATTTTCTTCAGGTGCACCAGCATGATGTGCTTCACGTTCGGGAATGACTTCTTCAGCAGATTCTTCGGTAGGAATGACATCCTCAGTAGCCTTGAACTTGATGGATTCCTCAAGTGAGATTTCATCTAGCACAGGAGGTAGGTGCTCTCTTTGCGAGCCATTAGTTTCATTGAACCACACATCTACAGTTTCAACAACCTTGTGGTGATAGGTGTTGAATACTTTGTAGGTGTGCGAGTCGTTTCCGTAACCAAGCATAAAACCTTCATGCGCCTACCGTGCAAATTTAGAATTGTGATGAGGATCTCTAATCCAACATGTAGCACCGAAGACTTTGAAATAACTCACATTGGGTTTCTTGTCAGTGAGGAGTTCATATGATGTCTTTTTGAAGAATTTGTGAAGATATACCATGTTGATGATGTGGCACGCAGTATCAATTACCTCAGGCCAGAAGCGAGGAGGCATCTTGTATTCGTCAAGCATAATGCGAGCCATCTCAACAAGAGTCATGTTCTTGCGCTCCACGACACCATTCTGCTAAGGAGTATAAGGAGCAGCAAACTCGTGAGTAATACCAAGTTCATCAAGATAGTTATCAAGACCAGTATTCTTGAACTCGGTCCCATTGTCACTTTTGATGTGCTTAATCTTCACACCAAAATTGGTTGAAGCCCTCGAGGAAAATCATTTGAAGACTTCCTGCACTTCAGTTTTATAAGTGATGATATGCACCCATGTGTAACAAGAATATTCATCAACAATGACAAAGCCATATAAAGATGCAACATTAGTGAATGTGGCATAATGGGTAGGGCCAAAGAGATCCATGTGAAGTAATTCAAATGGACGAGTGGTAGTCATGATGGTCTTTGAGGAATGCTTGGCCTTGGTCATCTTTCCAGCTTCACAAGCTCCACATAGATGGTCCTTGAGGAATTTGACACCCTCAATGCCAATGACATACTTCTTCTTCGTGAGCGTGTAAAGGTTCCTCATGCCAACATGACCAAGTTGTCGATGCCATAGCCAGCCTTCTGAAGCTTTTGCAAGTAGACATGTATCAGGTTGTGGTCCTGTAGATAAATAAACAATATAAAAATCTCCTCTCCTAAAGCCTTCGAAGACTTTGGAATTGTCAGCTTCCATGATCACAACACAACGATACTCGCCAAAGACAACAACCATATCAAGATCACAAAGCATTGAGACAGACATGAGGTTAAACCCTAAGGACTTGACAAGCATAACCTTGTCCATGTGCCGATCCTTTGAGATCGCAACCTTACCTAGACCCAATACATTGCTTTTGCCTTTGTCTACGTAGGTGATATGCTTCAGATGCGATGGAGATAAAGTAGTAGCCATCAATAAGTTCCTGTTACCAGTCATGTGATTTGTACATTCATTGTCGAGGACCCACTCAGTGGCTTTGGGTTGATCATCGTGCAGATGAATTAGTGCATCTTACGAACTCATATACTTCAGCGGTGAAGAATATGGCATCAAATTCATCAGATCAATTTCATCAAGAAATAGAACAGATATAGCAGTAGGAGGACGTGAGAAGTGAAAATTCATTTTCTTCATGATTAGCTTGCGTCCTTTCAAGCATATTTAGGTCTCCAGCAAATTCTTGAGACGTTTAAGTTTGCCTGGAGACCTGACCCTACATAAGAGATTAGTTCTTTTTCTTCAGCACCCACATCTGGAGGGGTGGCAAAGAGTTCATCATTCTGCGAGCTCCATAAGAGAAAGGTGGCATAGATGCCAAGCCACTTTGTTTCACATAAGAGGTGTTAGAGTAAGCATATGCATAAGCAGAGAAATTCTTTGAGGTCTTATGAACATAATGGTTTGAAGAATAATGCTCATATTCATAGCCCTTAGATATTCCCTGAGAAACAGTGGTGTTATCACGATGATGTTATATGAAGAGTTTGATCCATGTGAGGAATTTAGTCCATATGAGGACTTGGATCCATATGAAGAATTTGATCTGGGGTTCCTTTTCTTCACAGGTGGAGTCATGATGACATTCACCTGAAGACTTTCACGGCACCTTTTGGGAACCCAGATTCTCTTCATAGGGGGACCGTTCCTGCAGTTAGTGCCAACATATCTAGCAAATACTTCACCATTCTAATTTTTGAATAGTTTATAGTTGGAGTCAAATGACTCATCAGAAGAATATGAAGATTCACATGTAAAGCCAGATAAAGTAGAAGGATCCACTGAAGGTCCCTTTGCAGCAACCCATGAGGTTTTGGGATACTGCTCAGGTTTCTAGTAGGTCCCATCAGCATTGAGTTTCCTCTCAAAGGCGATACCCTCTTTCCTAGGGTTCCTGTTGAGGATCTGCTTTTTAAGCACATTACAAAGAGCCTGATGCCCTTTGAGGCTTCTGTACATGCATGTCACATACAATTCCTTCAATCCTACATGGTCAGTGATACTAGCAGCATCCTCAGATGAGGAATTTGTGATAGCAAAGACAATTGAAGAATTTGCAGCAACAGAAGCATTTGAAATTTCAGGTGAAGAATTAGCAGATTCACCTGCAATGCATTTCAAACATGGTGGAATGAATTCAACCTGAGCGGAACTGATTTGTTGAGCAAGCAATGAATCACGCTCCTTCTGAAGATCTTCATAACTCACTCTTAGCTTCTCAATATCTTGTTTTCTTTGAAGAAATTCATACGAAAGCTTCTCATGATCAGATAAGAGAGTGTTATGATGACTCTGAAGGTTATCAAACTTAGACTGAAGTCTTTGAAGATTTTCAGTCAAAGTTTTAGTGCGGTCCATTTCTTCACCCAACATATCATCGCTTTTGTCTAGCATATTTTGAACCTTTTCAAAAGCCTTTTGTTGCCTCACAGCAATCTTAGCAAGTTTAGAATAGCTAGGCTTGATGTTTTCATCAGATTCATCCTCACTTGATTCAGAGGAGGGGTATTTGAGTACCTTGGCACCTTTTGCCATGAAGCAATAGGTGGGAGCGTAGTCATCATCGCAGTCATCAGCAGTGTTGGGGAGGTCATTTTCCTCGGAGTTGAAGATGGACTTGCTGATGAAAGCAGCAGTGAGGGCTAGGCTTTCCATACCAGAGTCTGACTCCTCAGATGCCTCCTCTTCCTCATTTTCCTCATATTCAGCTTCAGAGTCCATTTCCTTGCCAATGAATGTCCGAGCCTTTTTGGAGCTGCTCTTCTTCTGAGACGAAGACTTCGAGGATTTTGATGATGAGGACTTTGAAGATTTCTTCTTGTTCTTCGAGTCATCAGAACTGTAATCCCTGCATTTCTTCTTCTTTGATTCCTTCTCCCTTGAGGATAATCTTGAATGTAGTGACCAGGTTTCTTGCATTTGTGGCAAGTTCTCTTCTTGTAGTCACGGGATGAGGAATCTGTTCTCATGTCATCACTTCTTGAGGATTTACCAAAGCGACCACACCTTGAGAACTCTGGAATTTCCTCACGAGCATTGCTAGCTCCTGGCTCAGTTCTTCAGGATCACCAAGGCTGCTACCAGAATCCTCACCTTCAGATTCAGAGACTGCCTTGGCCTTTAGTGCACGTGATCTGCCATAGCTCGGTCCATAGAGATCTCTCTTCTCAGCAAGTTGGAACTCATGAGTGTTTAGCCTCTCGAGGATATCAGCGGGATCAGGTGACTTGTAGTCTCCACGTTCTTGTATCATCAGTGCCAGAGTGTCAAATGAGGAATCAAACGATCTCAGCAATTTCTTCACCACCTCGTGGTCGGTGATGTCAGTGGCACCAAGTGCTTGAAGCTCATTTGAAATGTTAGTGAGGCGATCGAAGGTTTGCTGAACATTTTCATTGTCGAGTCTTTTGAAGCGGTTGAAGAGATTGCGAAGAACGTCAACCCAAGAGTCACGCTATGTTGAGACTCCTTCGTTGACCTTGGACAACCTATCCCAGATAAGCTTCAAAAGACTCACTCTGCCATACTGCCCTTTGCTCAGATGGCCACATATGATGTTCTTCGCTTGAGAGTCGAGTTGCTTGAATATCTTCACATACTGCCCTTTGCTCAGATGGCCACATATGATGTTCTTCGCTTGAGAGTCGATTGCTTGAATATCTTCACATCAACAGCGTTGATGGCAGGAGTGATAGAGGGAACGCCATTTTCCACAACATACCAAAGATCGTTGTAAATTGCCTCAAGATGCATTCACATCTTGTTCTTCCAGTGAGTAGTCCGTCCCATCGAAGGTAGGACACCCGGCGGAGATCTTGATCATACCTGCAGTCGACATAACTAAAACTCCAAGCGGTTAAACTGAAATCACATAGAACAACGGAGTACCTTGCTCTAATACCAATTGAAAGTGCGTTATATCGACTAGAGGGGGGTGAATAGGCGATTTTTACAAATTCGTCACTGAGGAATTTCAAACTGAGGAAATTCCTAAGTCATGAACAACTAGCAGCGGAATAAGTATTTAGAACAAAGCATAACAAAGCAGTAGCACAGTCAACACGATGAAATGAAAGCAAGCAATGAGTATGGAAAGCGAAAACACAGGATAAGCAGGCTGAAGACAAACTAACTGAAGAAATTGAACTGGGGAAATTGAGAAAGTCTTCAGTCAAATTCTTCAAATAGTAATGATCAAGTACAACAACACAGTAACAAGGAAATGAAAGGCTTGAGGAAATAGAACCAGTTAGCTCGGTGAAGACAATGATTTGGTAGACCAGTTCCAACTGCTGTGACAGTCATACGTCTGGTTGGAGCGGCTAGGTATTCAAACCTGAGGACACACAGTCTTCATCGTATTCTCCTTGAGCTAAGGTCACACAGACCTCGCCCAATCACTCGTGCTAAGACTTTAGGTAACTTCCAAAATTTCAAAGACTCGGTCACTCGGCGATCCACAATTTCCTCTGGGATGCTCTAGACCATGACGCCTAACTGTCTCGAAGATGCACAGTCAAGCATCTTCAAAGGTATAGCCTAGGGAGCAGTGATGACCCACAAGTATAGGGGATCTATCTAGTCCTTTCGATAAGAAAGAGTGTCGAACCCAACAAGGAGCAGAAGGAAATGATAAGCGGTTTTCAGCAAGGTATTCTCTACAAGCACTGAAATAATAGGTAACAAGTAGTTTTGTGATAGGATAATTTGTAACGAGTAACAAGTAACAAAAGTAAATAAAGTGCAGAAAGGTGGCCCAATCCTTTTTGTAACAAAGGATAAGCCTGGACAAACTCTTATATAGAGAAAAGCGCTCCCGAGGACACATGGGAATATCGTCAAGCTAGTTTTCATCATGTTCATATGATTCGTGTTCGGTACTTTGATAATTTGGTATGTTGGTGGACCGGTGCTTGGGTACTGTCCTTACTTGGACAAGCATCCCACTTATGATTAACCTCTATTACAAGCATCCGCAACTACAACAAAAGTATTAAGGTAAACCTAACCATAGCATGAAACATATGGATCCAAATCAGCCCCTTACGAAGCAACGCATAAACTAGGGTTTAAGCTTCTGTCACTCTAGCAACCCATCATCTACTTATTACTTCCCAATGCCTTCCTCTAGGCCCAAATAATGGTGAAGTGTCATGTACTCGATCTTCACATAACACCACTAGAGGAGAGACAACATACATCTCATCAAAATATCGAACCAATACCAAATTCACATGACTACTAATAGGAAGACTTCTCCCGTGTCCTCAGGAACAAACATAACTACTCACAAAGCATATTCATGTTCATAATCAGAGGGGTATTAATATGCATACAGAATCTGAACATATGATCTTCCACCAATTAAACCAACTAGCATCAACTACAAGGAGTAATTAACACTACTAGCAACCCACAGGTACCGATCCCAGACTTGGAGACAAGAATTGGATACAAGAGATGAACTGGGGTTTGGAGAGGAGAGGGTGCTGGTGAAGATGTTGATGGAGATTGCCCTCTCCCAATGAGAGGAGCGTTGTAGATGACAATGGCGATGATTTTCCCCTCCCGGAGGGAAGTTTCCCCGCCAGAACAGCTCCGCCAGAGCCCTAGATTGGTTCCGCCAAGGTTCCGCCTCGTGGCGGCGGAGTCTCGTCCGGAAAGGTGGCTTATCATTTTTTCCTCATCGAAAGACTACATATAGCAGAAGATGGTCATCGGAGGGCCACCAGGGGCCCAAGAGGTAGGGGCGCGCCCAGAGGGGTAGGGCGTGCCCCCCACCCTCGTGGGCAGGGTGTGGCCCCCTTGGTAAACTTCTTGCACTCAGTATTTTTTATATATTCTGAAAATGTCTTCCGTGAAGTTTCAGGACTATTGGAGCTATGCAGAATAGGTCTCTAATATTTGCTCCTTTATCTAAACCTTGTAAAATAAGAGAGAATAGGCATAAGTATTGTGACATAATGTGTAATAACAGCCCATAATGCAATAAATATCAATGTAAAAGCATGATGCAAAATGGACGTATCAACTCCCCCAAGCTTAGACCTCGCTTGTCCTCAAGCGAAAGCTGAAATTGAAAAATATGTCCACATGTTTAGAGATAGAGGTGTCGATAAAAATAAAATACGAACGTGAGGGCATCATGATCATTCTTAGAACAACAACTTATGTAATTCTTGTCATATGATCTCTTATGCTAGAATAACAATTCAATCACAATTTCAAGTATGAATCATAAACTTCATTGAAAACTAACAAACTATAATATCAATCATTGGAGCAATTGCAATTTATCATAACATAGGAAAGAGTCAATATAAGAGCTTTTCAGCAAGTCCACATACTCAACTATCATATAGTCTTTCACAATTGCTAACACTCACGCAATACTTATGGGTATGGAGTTTTAATCGGACACAGAGAAAGATAGGGGCTTATAGTTTTGCCTCCCAACGTTTTACCTCAAGGGTAATGTCAACAATAATAGTTCATGAAAACTCACATCCAATTAGCCATATATACCAGGATCTTTTCAACATGTTGTGCTTGCCAAAAGATAAAATGTAAAAAGGAAAGGTGAAGATCACCATGACTCTTATGTAAGGTAGAAGATGAAAGTAAAAGATAGGCCCTTCGCAGAGGGAAGCAGAGGTTGTCATGCGCTTTTATGGTTGGATGCACAAAATCTTAATGCGAAAGAATGTCACTTTATATTGCCACTTTTAATATGGACCTTTATTATGCAGTCTGTCGCTTTTATTTCTTCCATATCACACGATCGTATAAAGCTTATTTCCTCCACACCAATCAATCATACATATCTAGAGAGCAATTTTTATTACTTGCACCGATGACAATTTACTTGAAGGATCTTACTCAATCCATAGGTAGGTATGGTGGACTCTCATGGCAATACTGGTTTAAGGGTATTTGCAAGCACAAGTAGTATCTCTACTTGGTGCAAAGAATTTGGCTAGCATGAGGAGGAAAGGCAAGCTCAATCATGTTGGATGATCCATGAAAATATAAGTTATCTCAGATGTAAGAAAACATAATCCATTACGTTGTCTTCCTTGTACGACGTCAACTCTTTAGCATGTCATATTTTAATGAGTGCTCACAATCATAAAAGATGTCCAAGATAGTATATTTATATGTGAAGACCTCTCTTTCTTTATTACTTCCTATTAATTGCAACAATTACCAAAACTATGTTTGTTAACTCTCAACAACTTTTATTCATCATGCTTTTTATATGTGAGCCCATTACTCTCCATAAGAGCCATATGATCTCTTTGTTTCTTTTTATTCTTTCTCTTTTCTTTTATTCACTCAAGATCATGGCAAAATAATCAAGACCTTGACTCAACACTAATATTTATTATATATAGCTCACATACTCGATTACATAGAAGGATCATAAAGCAAAACTCACAAATAGATCATACTAAAAGCTTTATACTACTAGATCAAGATATTACCAAAAGGATCGAACTAAGAAAAACGGTAAAGGTAGAAGTGATGGTGATACGATACCGGGGCACTCCCCCAAGCTTGGCAGTTGCCAAGGGGGGTGCCCATACCCATGTGATTATGTCTCCTTTGTTGGTGAAGAAGTTGATGGTTTTTTTGATAGCGTAGGCTTGTCGTCCTTCTTCCAAGGCATAGGCTCACCATCATAGAAGGATGACCGAGTCTCCTGAAACCCTAAATCTGCAGCCAAACTCATCCTATTGAATCTATATTCATACTCACAGTTTTGATTTTGCAGGTCATAGATCTGGGCTTGGAGGTGCTCGATTTTCTCATGAAGCTTGAAGATGGCCTCCCCAATGTCCTTGATGTCTAGCTTGTGGTTGTTGGTGAACTCCGTGATCATAATGTGATTGGAATCGAGTCCACGCTCCACCATCTCCTGACACTTGAAAACTTCTTGCTCCAATGCCTCGAGCCTTGCCTCCATGCTTCCGGTCTTCCTGGGCCCCTCAACATCGCAGATGTGCAACAACCCCTCACGCATCTGAATGGTTTGAGGGTGTTGCAGCACTTCCGCGAGGTAGGGGTTGATGACCTTCTCGAAGAACTGGTCCTTGGGGTCACTTAAAGATGACATGACGACCTAGATCTGTCAAAAAACAGCTCGAAACAAAGACAGGAGATTTTTGCATGATACGGGAGTCAAAACCTCTGGGAGATTATATAATGAATTTATACCGACCAAAATACGTGTTTTGTAAGAAAACGGAGTCCAGAGAGCACACGAGGTGCCCACGAGGTAGGGGGCGCGCCCAGTAGGGTAGGGCGCGCCCTCCACCCTTGTGGAGGCCTCGTGTCCTTCCCGAACTGCTTCCTATTTTTCTAAATATTCTAAAACGGAGAAATATTGCCATAAAAACTGTTTTGGAGTCGGTTTACTTACCGTACCACATACCTATTCCTTTTCGGATTTTGAAACATTCTGGAAAGTGTCCCTTATGTATTCCTCCGGGGTTACAGTTTCAATAACATTGGTTTCAACATTTATAGGATTACCTGAGATATAATGTTTAATTCTTTGACCGTTCACCACCTTCAGATTTGTGCCTTCGAAGTTGTTGATTTTTATGGCACTGGAACGATAGACCTCCTCGATAACGTAAGGAACTTACCATTTAGAGAGAAGTTTTCCTGCAAAAAATCTTAAACGAGAGTTGTATAGCAATACATAATCACCTACATTAAACTCACGCTTTTGTATTCTTTTGTCATGCCATCTTTTAACTTTTTGTTTAAATAATTTGGCATTCTCATAGGCTTGGGTTCTCCATTCATCAAGTGAGCTAATATCAAATAACCTCTTCTCACCGGCAAATTTGAAATCATAATTGAGCTCTTTAATAGCCCAATATGCCTTATGTTCTAGTTCTAGAGGTAAGTGACATGCTTTTCCATAAACCATTTTATATGGAGACATACCCATAGGATTTTTATATGCAGTTCTATAGGCCCATAATGCATCATCAAGTTTCTTGGACCAATTCTTTCTAGATCTATTAATAGTCTTTTGCAAAATTAATTTGAGCTCTCTATTACTCAATTCTACTTGACCACTAGCCTGTGGGTGATAAGGAGATGCAATTCTATGATTAACATCATATTTAGCAAGCATTTTACGGAAAGCGCCATGAATAAAATGTGAACCACCATCAGTCATTAAATATCTAGGGACTCCAAACCTCAGAAAAATAACTTCTTTAAGCATTTTAATAGAAGTGTTATGATCAGCACTACTAGTTGGAATGGCTTCTACCCACTTAGTAACGTAATCAACAGCAACTAAAATATGTGTATAACCATTAGAGGCAGGAAAAGGTCCCATATAATCAAAGCCCCAAACATCAAATTGTTTAATAACAAGTGAATAATTCATAGGCATTTCTTGATATCTACTAATATTACCAATTCTTTGACATTCATCACAAGACAAGACAAACTTCCGGGCATCCTTGAAGAGAGTAGGCTAATAAAAACCGGATTGCAATACCTTATGTGCAGTTCTATCTCCAGCATGGTGTCTTCCATAAGCTTCGGAGTGACACTTGCGTAGGATCTGTTCCTGTTCATGCTCAGGTACACAACGTCTAATAACACCATCTACTCCTTCTTTATAAAGATGTGGGTCATCCCAAAAGTAATGTCCCAAATCATAGAAGAACTTCTTCTTTTGCTGGTATGTGAACTAGGTGGTATAAATTTAGCAATAATATAATTAGCATAATCAGCATACCATGGAGCAGTATGAGAAGCATTTATGACATTTAATTGTTCATGGGGAAAGCTATCATCAATAGGTAGTGGGTCATCAAGAACATTTTCTAACCTGGACAAGTTGTGTGCAACGGGGTTCTTAGCTCCCTTTCTATCAATGATATGCAAATCAAATTCTTGTAGCAAGAGAACCCATCTAATAAGTCTAGGTTTAGCATCTTTCTTTTCCATAAGATATTTAATAGCAGCATGATCAGTGTGGATAGTTACTTTAGAATCAACAATATAAGGTCTAAACTTATCACAAGCAAATACAACTGCTAGGAATTCCTTTTCAGTAGTAGCATAATTTCTCTGAGCATTGTCTAGAGTTTTACTAGCATATTGAATAACATTTAATTTCTTATCAACTCTTTGCCCTAGAACAGCACCTACAACATAATCACTAGCATCACACATAATTTCAAAGGGTAAATTCCAATCAGGTGGCTGAACAATCGGTGCAGAGATCAATGCTTTCTTAAGTATTTCAAATGCTTCTACACAATCATCATCAAAAACAGATGGTATATCTTTTTGTAATAAATTTGTCAGAGGCCGAGAAATTTTTGAGAAGTCCTTAATGAACCTCCTATAAAAAACGGTGTGCCCGAGGAAACTTCTTTTACCTTTGATGTCCTTGGGACATGGCATCTTTTCAATAGCATCAACTTTAGCTTTATCAACTTCAATACCTCTTTCAGAAACTTTATGCCCCAAGACAATACCTTCATTAACCATGAAGTGGCACTTCTCCCTATTCAAGACAAGGTTAGTTTCTTCACATCTCTGCAAAACTCGATCAAGGTTGCTTAAGCAATCATCAAAAGAGGATCCATAGACAGAAAAGTCGTCCATGAAAACCTCACAAATCTTTTCACAAAAGTCAGAGAATACAGCCACCATGCATCTTTGAAAAGTAGAAGGTGCATTACATAAACCAAAAGTCATACGTTGATACATCTCCAACGTATCTATAATTTTTGATTGCTCCATGCTATATTATCTACTGTTTTGGACATTATTGGGCTTTATTATCCACTTTTGTATTATTTTTGGGACTAACCTATTAACCGGAGGCCCAGCCCAGAATTGCTGTTTTTTTTTGCCTATTTTAGGCTTTCAAAGAAAAGGAATATCAAACAGAGTCCAAACGGAATGAAACCATCGGGAACATGATTTTCTCACCGAATACAACTCAGGAGACTTGGACCCTACGTCAAGCCAGCTAACAGGAGGCCATGAGGTAGGACGCGCACCTGCTCCCCAGGCGCGCCCTCCACCCTCGTGGGCCCCGGTTGCTCCACCGACATACTTCTTAATCCTATATATACCCACGTACCCCCAAACAATTAGATACGGAGCCAAAACCCTAATTCCACCGTTGTAACTTTCTATATCCACGAGATCCCATCTTGGGGCCTGTTCCGGAGCTTCACCGAAGGGGGCATTGATCACGGAGGGCTTCTACATCAACACCATAGCCTCTCTGATGAAGTGTGAGTAGTTTACTTCAGACCTACGGGTCCATAGTTAGTAGCTAGATGGCTTCTTCTCTCTTTTTGGATCTCAATACAATGTTCTCCCCCTCTCTTGTGGAGATCTATTCGATGTAATCTTATTTTTGCGGTGTGTTTGTTGGGACCGATGAATTGTGGATTTATGATCAAGTCTATCTATGAATAATATTTGAATATTCTCTGAATTCTTTTATGTATGATTGGTTATTTGCAAGTCTCTTCGAATTATCAGTTTGGTTTGGCCTACTAGATTGATCTTTCTTGCAATGGGAGAAGTGCATAGCTTTGGGTTCAATCTTGCGGTGTCCTTTCCCAGTGAAAGTAAGGGCAGCAAGGCACGTATTGTATTGTTTCCATCGAGGATAACAAGATGGGTTTTTCTTCATATTGCATGAACCTATCCCTCTACATCATGTCATCTTGCTTAAGGCGATACTCTATTTTTAACTTAATACTCTAGATGCAAGCTGGATAGCGGTCGATCAGTGGAGTAATAGTAGTAGATGCAGGCAGGAGTCGGTCTACTTGTCTCGGACGTGATGCCTATATACATGATCATACCTAGATATTCTCATAACTATGCTCAATTCTGTCAATTGCTCAACAGTAATTTGTTCACCACCGTATAATACTTATGCTCTTGAGAGAAGCCACTAGTGAAACCTATGGCCCCCAGGTCTATCTTTATCATATTAATCTCCTACTACTTAGTTATTTACTTTTCCTTTATTTTACTTTGCATATTTATCATAAAAATACCAAAAATATTATCTTATCATATCTATCAGATCTCACCCTCGTAAGTGGCACTATAGGGATTGACAACCCCTATTTGCGTTGGTTGCGAGGATTTATTTGTTTTGTGCATGTGCGAGGGACTCGCGCGTAGCCTCCTGCTAGATTGATAACTTGGTTCCCAAAAACCGAGGGAAATACTTACGCTACTTTACTACATCATCCCTTCCTCTTCGGGGAAAACCAACGCAGTGCTAAAAGAGGTAGCAAGAAGGATTTCTGGCGCCGTTGCCGGGGAGGTCTACGCAAAAGTCAACATACCAAGTACCCATCACATACCCTTATCTCACGCATTACATTATTTGCCATTTTCCTCTCGTTTTCGTCTCCCCCCAATTCACCCTTGCCTATTTATTCGCCCTCTCTCTCTCTCTATCCTCCCTCTATTTGCCTCTTTTTGCCCGCTTGCTTTTTATTTGCTTGTGTGTTAGTTTGCTTTCTTGTCGTTATGGCTAGTCCATTATCTTCTTCGTTATCTCCCGAGAATGAAATTCTAAATTTTAAGCAAAGGGAGGGTGAAAATCTAAAAGATGCTTGGTATAGAATTTGCAATGCTCAAAATAAATCTGCTAGGAAGCAATCTACTACCATTCTCCTTAGCAATTTTTATGTAGGCATTACTCCTTGGCACCGTTATGTTCTTGATACTATTACCGGAGGGAATTTTTTGGGTAGCCATACTTTTGATTCTTATAATGTTATGTTAGATTTATTTGGCTCCCCCCTCTTTTGGTTAATGGAACTATATTAACTTTGGAGCATGTCATGCAAAGGCTTGAAACTATTGAAAATAAGGTTGCTACCGTAGAGTTAATTGAAAATTTGGATAAAAAGATCCACAGCTGAATCTCTCAATATGAATCTAAAGTAGGAGTTACTTTGAAAGATATTAAAGAAAAGGAACCCATAGTTAATGAGAAAATAAATCACGATTCTGTTAGAATCGATAAACTTGAGAATATTATTACCAATTTGGGAACCGCTTTTTCTTCCATAAAGAATACTCCAAGTTCCTCCACTAAAGTTTTCAAGCTTATGTATGTTCCTAAAAATAAGGGTGAATCATCTAGTAAGGAAAATGCGGATCTTAAATCTATAAGTGTTAACCCCAATCTTTTTGCTATCATTAAGGAACCATTTGTTACAAATGAATTTTTCGATCTTGTGCCTAAAAGTTTGATAATTAATAAAAAGAAAGAAACTCCTAAAGATGGTAGATGCCTCATTGAATAATTGCCTACCAAAGATGGCAATACCTAGATCTATTCTTGCTTGTTATGCCTAGCTAGGGGCGTTAAATGATAGCGCTTGTTG
Organism: Triticum monococcum; assembly: GCA_034509565.1. Taxonomy (NCBI): domain Eukaryota; kingdom Viridiplantae; phylum Streptophyta; class Magnoliopsida; order Poales; family Poaceae; genus Triticum; species Triticum monococcum. The sequence continues at coordinate 388,822,171 of CM067842.1, read as the reverse complement.
GGAGGCAACCCGATTTTATTTTTATTCCTTGCTTTTTGCTCCTGTTTAGTAATAAATAAATTATTTAGCCTCTGTTTTTTTTGTGTTGTTTGTGTTTAATTAGTGTTTGTGCCAAGTATAACCGTTGGGAAGACTTGGGGAAAGTCTTGTTGAACTTGCTGTAAAAAAACAGAAACTTTAGCGCTCATGATAACTGCTGTCATTTTTATTTCGAAAGTGCTATTTAGTTAATTATTTTTTAAGATGATTAATAGATAAATTCCTCACGTCCAGCAATTTATTTTAGAATTTTTGGGGTTCCAGATCTTGCGCTAGCTACAGATTACTACAGACTGTTCTGTTTTTGGCAGATTCTGTTTTTCGTGCGTTGTTTGCTTATTTTGATGAATCTATGGCTAGTAAAATAGTTTATGAACCATAGAGAAGTTGTAATACAGTAGGTATAACACCTATATAAATAAATAATGAGTTCATTACAGTACCTTGAAGTGGTCTTTTGTTTTCTTTCGCTAACGGAGCTCATGAGATTTTCTACTTTAAGTTTTGTGTTGTGAAGTTTTCAAGTTTTGGGTAAAGATTTGATGGATTATGGAACAAGGAGTGGCAACAGCCTAAGCTTGGGGATGCCCATGGCACCCCCAATATAATCTAAGGACACCTAAAATCCAAAGCTTGGGGATGCCCCGGAAGGCATCCCCTCTTTCATCTGCTTCTATCGGTAACTTTACTTGGAGCTATATTTTTATTTACCACATGATATGTGTTTTACTTGGAGCGTCTTGTATGATTTGAGTCTTTGCTTATTAGTTTACCGAAATCATCCTTTCTGTACACACCTTTTGAGAGAGCCATAGATGATTTGGAATTTGTTAGAATACTCTATGTGCTTCGCTTATATCTTTTGAGTTATATAATTTTGCTCTAGTGCTTCACTTATATCTTTTAGAGCACGGTGGTGGATTTGTTTTATAGAAACTATTGATCTCTCATGCTTCACTTAGATTATTTTGAGAGTCTTAAATAGCATGGTAATTTGCTTAAAATCCTAATATGCTTGGTATGCAAGATTAATAATAAAAACTTTCTTATGAGTGTGTTGAATACTATGATAAATTTGATACTTGATAATTGTTTTGAGATATGGAGATGGTGATATTAAAGTCATGCTAGTTGAGTAGTTGTGAATTTGATAAATACTTGTGTTGAAGTTTGTGATTCCCGTAGCATGTACGTATGGTGAACCGTTATGTGATGAAGTCGGAGCATGATTTATTTATTGATTGTCTTCCTTATGAGTGGCGGTCGGGGATGAGCGATGGTCTTTTCCTACCAATCTATCCCCCTAGGAGCATGCGTGTAATACTTTGCTTTGATAACTTGTAGATTTTTGCAATAAGTATATGAGTTCTTTATGACTAATGTTGAGTCCATGGATTATACGCACTCTCACCCTTGCACCTTGCTAGCCTCTCTAATACCGCGCACCTTTCGCCGGTATCATACACCCACCATATACCTTCCTCAAAACAGCCACCATACCTATCTATTATGGCATTTCCATAGCCATTCCGAGATATATTACCATGCAACTTTCCACCGTTCCGTTTATGACACACTCCATCATTGTCATATTGCTTAGCATGATCATGTAGTTGACATAGTATTTGTGGCAAAGCCACCGTTCATAATTCTTTCATACATGTCACTCATGAATCATTGCATATCCCGGTACACCTCCAGAGGCATTCACATAGAGTCATATTTTGTTCTAAGTATCGAGTTGTAATTGTTGAGTTGTAAGAAAAATAAAAGTGTGATGATCATCATTATTAGAGCATTGTCCCAAGTGAGGAAAGGATGATGGAGACTATGATTCCCCCACAAATCGGGATGAGACTCCGGACGGAAAATAAAAAAAGAGAAAGAAAAGAGGCCATAAAAAATATAAAAGGCCCAAATAAAAAATATGAGAGAAAAAGAGAGAAGGGACAATGTTACTATCCTTTTACCACACTTGTGCTTCAAAGTAGCACCGTGATCTTCATAGGAGAGAGTCTCTCATATTATCACTTTCATATACTAGTGGGAATTTTTCATTATAGAACTTGGCTTGTATATTCCAATGATGAGCTTCCTCAAAAATTGCCCTAGGTCTTCATGAGAAAGCAAGTTGGATGCACACCCACTTAGTTTCTTTTTGAGCTTTCATATACTTATATCTCTAGTGCATCCGTTGCATGGCAATCCCTACTCACTCACATTGATATCTATTGATGGGCATCTCCATATCCCGTTGATACGCCTAGTTGATGTGAGACTATCTTCCCCTTTTTGTCTTCTCCACAACCACCACTCTATTCCACCTATAGTGCTATATCCATGGCTCATGCTCATGTATTGCGTGAAGATTGAAAAAGTTTTGAGAATGTCAAAAGTATGAAACAATGGCTTGGCTTGTCATCGGGGTTGTGCATGATTTAAATATTTTGTGTGGTAAAGATAGAGCATAGCCAGACTATATGATTTTGTAGGGATAATTTTCTTTAGCCATGTTATTTTGAGAAGACATAATTGCTTTGTTAGTATGCTTTCAGTATTATTATTTACTATGTCAATATAAACTTTTGTCTTGAATCTTTCGGATCTGAATATTCATACCACAATTAAGAAGAATTACATTAAAATTATGCCAAGTAGCACTCCGCATCAAAAATTCTGTTTTTATCATTTACCTACTCGAGGACGAGCAGGAATTAAGCTTGGGGATGCTTCATACGTCTCCAACGTATCTATAATTTTTGATTGCTCCATGCTATACTGTTTTGGAAATTATTGGGCTTTATTATCCAATTTTATATTATTTTTGGGACTAACCTATTAACCGGAGGCCCAGCCCAGAATTGCTGTTTTTTGCCTATTTTAGGGTTTCAAAGAAAACGAATATCAAACGGAGTCCAAACGGAATGAAACCTTTGGGAACGTGATTTTCTCACCGAATACAACTCAGGAGACTTGGACCCTACGTCAAGCCAGCTAACAGGAGGCCGCGAGGTAGGGGGCGCGCCTGCCCCCCCCCCCCCCCCAGGCGTGCCTTCCACCCTCGTGGGCCCCCTATTGCTCCACCGACGTACTTCTTCCTCCTATATATACCCACGTACCCCCAAACGATCAGATACAAAGCCAAAACCCTAATTCCACCGCCATAACTTTCTGTATCCACGAGATCCCATCTTGGGGCCTGTTCCGGAGCTTCGCCGGAGGGGGCATTGATCACGGAGGGCTTCTACATCAACACCATAGCCTCTCCAATGAAATGTGAGTAGTTTACTTCAGACCTACGGGTCCATAGTTAGTAGCTAGATGGCTTCTTCTCTCTTTTGGATCTCAATACAATGTTCTCCCCCTCTCTTGTGGAGATCTATTCGATGTAATCTTCTTTTTGCGATGTGTTTGTTGGGACCGATGAATTGTGGGTTTATGATCAAGTCTATCTATGAATAATATTTGAATCTTCTCTGAATTATTTTATGTATGATTGGTTATCTTTGCAAGTCTCTTCCAATTATCAGTTTGGTTTGGCCTACTAGATTGATCTTTCTTGCAATGGGAGTAGTGCTTAGCTTTGGGTTCAATCTTGCGGTGTCCTTTCCCGATGACAGTAAGGGCAGCAAGGCACGTATTGTATTGTTGCCATCGAGGATAACAAGATGGGGTTTTCTTCATATTGCATGAGTCTATCCCTCTACATCATGTCATCTTGCTTAAGGTGTTACTCTATTTTTTTACTTAATACTCTAGATGCATGCTGAATAGCGGTCGATGAGTGGAGTAATAGTAGTAGATGCAGGCAGGAGTCGGTCTACTTGTCTCGGATGTGATGCCTATATACATGATCATACCTAGATATTCTCATAACTATGCTCAATTCTGTCAATTGCTCAACAGTAATTTGTTCACCCACCGTAGAATACTTATGCTCTCGAGAGAAGCCACTAGTGAAACCTATGGCCTCGGGTCTATCTTTATCATATTAATCTCCTACTACTTAGTTATTTACTTTGCCTTTATTTTACTTTGCATATTTATCATAAAAATACCAAAAATATTATCTTATCATATCTATCAGATCTCACTCTTGTAAGTGGCCCTATAGGGATTGACAACCCCTTTTTGCATTGGTTGCGAGGATTTATTTGTTTTGTGCAGGTGCGAGGGACTCGCGCGTAGCCTCCTACTGGATTGATACCTTGGTTCTCAAAAACTGAGGGAAATACTTATGCTACTTTGCTGCATCATCCCTTCCTCTTCGGGGAAAACCAACACAATGCTAAAAGAGGTAGCATACGTCTATAAGCAAAAGTACCAAAAGGGCAAGTAAAAGTAGTCTTTGATTAATCATTGGCTGACACAGGTATTTGAGAGAAACCAGAATAACCATCTAGAAAGCAAAAGTGTGTATGTTTGGATAATCTTTCTAGCATTTGATCGATAAAAGGTAAGGGGTAATGATCTTTTTAGTAGATTTATTTAATTTGTGGAAACCAATTACCATCCTGTAACCTGTAGTAATTCTTTGCAGGATCAACTCAATTTTATCATTAGGAACGACAATAATACCTCCCTTCTTAGGGACACAATGGACAGGACTTACCCACTGACTATCAGCAACTGGATAAATTAAACCTGCCTAAAGAAGCTTTAGTATTTCTTTTCTTACCAGTTCCTTCATCTTAGGATTCAGACGTCGTTGATGATCACGAACTGGTTTGGCATCTTCCTTCAAATTTATTTTGTGTTGACACAGAGTGGGACTAATGCCCTTAAGATCATCAAGAGTATATCCAATAGCAGCACGGTGCTTCTTCAGAGTTTTCAGTAATCTCTCTTCTTCATGCTCTGAAAGGTTAGCACTAATAGTAACAGGATATATCTTCTTTTCATCAAGATAAGCATATTTAAGAGTATCAGGTAACAGTTTAAGCTCAAACACGGGATCACCCTTGGGTGGAGGAGGATCCCCTAGGATTTCAACAGGCAAATTGTGTTTCAGGATGGGTTCCTATTTAAAGAATACTTCATCTATTTCCCTTCTTTCATTCATAAACATATCATTTTCATGGTCTAGCAAATATTGTTCTAAAGGATCACTAGGAGGTACGTCAATAGAAGCAAGACCAATAATTTCATCTTTACTAGGCAATTCCTATTCACGGTGTTGTCTACGAAATTTAGAGAAATTAAATTCATGAGACATATCACCTAAACCAATAGTAACAACATCCGTTTTGCAATCTATCTTAGCATTAACAGTGTTCAAGAAGGGTCTACAAATATAATGGGACAAAAGCTATCTTGTGGGGAACCAAGAACAAGAAAATCAGCAGGATATTTAGTTTTCCTACACAAGACTTCAACATCTCTAACAATTCCCATTGGTGAAATAGTATCTCTATTGGCAAGTTTAATTGTGACATCAATATATTCTAACTCAGCAGGTGCAATATCATGCATAATTTCTTTGTATAAGTCAATATGTATTGCACTAGCACTAGCACCCATATCACATAAGCCATGGTAACAATGATCTCCTACTTTAACAGAAATAACAGGCATGCCTACCATAGGTCTAGGTTTATCTTTAGCACAAGGTTTAGCAATTCTAGCAGTTTCATCACAAAAATAAATAACATGCCCATCAATATTATCAGACAAGAGATATTTAACAATAGCAACATTAGGTTCAACTTTAACTTGTTCAGGAGGTGTATAAGTTCTAATATTACTTTTATGAACCACAGTTGAAGCTTTATCATGATCCTTTATCCTAACAGGAAAAGGTGGTTTCTCAACATAAGAAGTAGGAACAATAGGATCATTATAAGTGATAGTATTTTCTTCAACTTTAATAGGTGCAGCTACTTTTACTTCTATGGGAGGATGATATTTAAACCACTTCTCCCTAGGGAGATCAACATGAGTAGCAAAAGATTCACAGAAAGAAGCTACTATCTCAGAGTCAAGTCCATATTTAGTGCTAAATTTAGGGAAAACATCGGTATCCATAAAAGATTTAACACAATCAAACTTAGGTGTCATACCCGACTCCTTGCCTTCGTCGAGGTCCCAATCTTCAGTGTTGCATTTAATTCTTTCCAATAAATCCCATTTGAATTCAATAGTCTTCGTCATAAAAGAGCCAGCACAAGAAGTATTGAGCATGGTGCGATTGTTATCAGAAAGCCGAGCATATAAATTTTGAATAATCATTTCTCTTGAGAGCTCATGATTGGGGCATGAATATAACATTGATTTAAGCCTCCCCCAAGCTTGAGCGATGGTTTCTCCTTCACGAGGCCAAAAATTATATATATAATTGCGATCATGATGAACAAGATGCATAGGATAAAACTTCTGATGAAATTCCAATTTCAATTGTTTGTAGTTCCATGACCCCATATCATCACATAGCCTATACCATGTCAATGCATCTTCCTTCAAAGATAAAGGGAAGACCTTCTTCTTAATAACATCTCCGGGTACACCTGCAAGCTTAAATAATCCACAAACTTAATCCACATATATTAAGTGCTCATCAGGATGCGTTGTTCCATCTCCTGCAAAAGGATTAGCTAGTAGTTTTTCTATCATACCCGAAGGAATTTCAAAGCAGACATTTTCATTTTTAGTAGGTTCAGTAGGTTGAGGAGCAACTCTTTGCTCTACTGGTCGGGGTGAAGATACCCCGAACAAGCCCCTCAGAGGATTACTTTCCATAGTAACAAGTGACAGTAAATTTCAGCACATTATATAAATTTTTCCTTACCAATTTCCACCTACCAGAGGCTCTTCACTCCCCGGCAACGGCGCTAGAAAAGAGTCTTGATGACCCACAAGTATAGGGGATCTATCATAGTCCTTTCGATAAGTAAGAGTGTCGAACCCAAGGAGAAGCAGAAGGAAATGATAAGCGGTTTTCAGCAAGGTATTCTCTGCAAGCACTGAAATAATAGGTAATAGATAGTTTTGTGATAGGATAATTTGTAACGAGTAACAAGTAACAAAAGTAAATAAAGTGCAGCAAGGTAGCCCAATACTTTTTGTAGCAAAGGACAAGCCTGGACAAACTCTTATATAGAAAAAATGCTCCCGAGGACACATGGGAATAACGTCAAGCTAGTTTTCATCACGTTCATATGATTCGAGTTCGGTACTTTGATAATTTGGTATGTGGGTGGACCGGTGCTTGGGTACTGTCCTTAGTTGGACAAGCATCCCACTTATGATTAACCTCTATTGCAAGCATCCGCTGTCGGCGTTCTAGGAACGGGGGTCCCCAGACTTGCCTGCCTGCGGCGTGGCTCAAAGGGGGGCCCAACACGGCCCATCTTCATCAACACAGACCCAAGACCCTCGTGAGGGGCCAAGCGTCGCAGGGCGGATGACACGGAGCTTCCTCAGGCACGGCCTCATCAGGCTGGCTCGCGAGGAGGCGGAGAGATCAAGGCGGGGTACCTCACGAGGTGCCCGTGACGCAAGCCATGACGACCAAGGGTGCCAGGCGGGCGCCGGCCCGGGCAGTGTCCTCCTTTCCTCTTTGGTGCAAAGGGAGCAAGCACAGGCGAGAGCACCAAGCAAAGGCACCCGTTTCGGTGCAACGAGACCAAGACCAGTCCAACGGCAGGGAGGAAGTCATTGTGGAGCCCAAGCCAGCATCACCACCAGAGCCTTTGGCAGGCGAGGACCAACTTTAGTCAGAATAAGTGTACCAGATGTTCCCCTTTGAAATGGCCAATTGTTGGTGCCCTTCCCGCTCAATATTTGGGAAGAGGCCCAGGGCCTTTGCCTATAAATAGGACTAGCTTCCCACAGGGTAGAGGGGTCGGATTCAGAGAGGAAATCAGAGAGAGAGAGAGAGAGAAGGGTAACTGAACCCCTCCTAGCAGTTCATCCCCCTAGCCAAGAACAGACCCTCGCGAGGCTGTTCTTCCTTGTATTGCTCATCATCATCAGCCCAAGAGGCAATCCACCACACCACACACTGGAGTAGGGTATTACACCACAACGGTGGCCCGAACCAGTATAAACCCAGTGTCCCTTGTGTTGTTCTTTCCATAGCTTAGATCTTAGCGAGGCGGAGGGGTACAGGCAGGTAGAAGGCAAAATCTCCGCGCGCACTCCAGTGTTCGAACCACAAGGGTCTGCCGGAACCCGAAATCCAACATTTGGCGTGCCAGGTAGGGGTGCGCCGGAATTCGTCTTCCACCACCCCGTTCTCCTCCGACCATCGCGTCCATGTCTGACGCTCGTCGGGCCCGCGCTGAGCGCCGGGCCGCTCTCGCTTCCCGCGTCGCCCAGACGGCTCCTGTCGGCGGGCGCCCTCGCCGTTCCCTGTCACCTGCCGTCAACGCCGCCACCGGCCCGGCGGGGGATGAGCAGCAAGCGTCGTCTCAGTATCCGTCCGTGCGGCAAGATGGCCGCACCGCTACTCCCTCGCTCACCCCAGCTGGTTCTTCATCCCGCGCGCTCCGCGCACCCATGGAGGCCCGAGCTGCGCTCATCGCGGCAAACGAGCTCCTGCACTACCATCCCGTCGACGACGTCTACGAAGAATGGCTCGACCGCGTCACTGAGCTCGTCCGCGTCGCAGGGGGCTCTCCTGCGCCGTCAGTTTCGCTGCGCCGCACCCCGCCCCACGCGGGCGACGAAGCTCCGAGGGCGCCCCAGCCACCTCCTCCTCAAGAAGGCGCCATGGCTCCGAGGCGTGTGGCCCCTGGGCGGAAGCCACTCCATCAGGTGCCAGTGCGGCAAGAGCAGAACTGCCAAGAAGTCCCTCGCCCGCAAGAAGCTGCCTGGGCGCTCCCTGCTCCAGCACGTCGCGACCATGCTCCTGCTCCCGCACGTCAAGACCCCGCGCTGCTCCTAGCTGCAGCGCGTGGGGACATGCAAGACCAAGGTCTCCACCCCCAAGGCCTCCCGTGGCCACAGCAGGCTGCCGTGCCTTCACCGCCGAGCTACGCAGCGTCGCGTGGCCCGGCAAGTTCAGGCCGGACCTGCCTCCTCGTTACGACGGCACGGCCGACCCTGCGGAGTTCCTCCAGCTCTATGAGCTGGGCATCGAAGCTGCCAATGAAGACGAGAAGGTCATGGCGAACTGGTTTCCCATGGCGCTCAAGGACGGGGCACGCACCTGGCTCCTGAACCTGGCTCCAGGCACGATCTCCTCCTCGGACGAGATGCGCACCCGCTTCATCGCCAACTTCCAAGGTACTCGCGACCGGCCACCCGCCGTGAGCGACATGTGCCGCATCAAGCAATAACCCGGAGAGACCCTGCAGAAGTACATCCAGCGCTTCAACAACGCATGCCTCAAGATTCCCAAGGTGACCGAGGAGGCCATCATCTCAGCCTTCTCCGACGGCGTGCGCGACGTCAAGATGAAGGAGGAGTTGGCGATGCATGAAGACCTGTGCACTTCCTTGGAGTTGTTCAACTTGGCAACCAAGTGCGCCAGGGCCGAGGAAGGGTGTCTCTCCCTCCTCGAGCTTCCTGCCGTAGACCCAGAAGAGAAGAAGCCCAAGGCCAAGGATGTGAAGCGCAAGGGGGCTGCCGTGCTCGCGGCAGAACCAGACAGCAAGCGGGGCCGAGATCAGCCCGAACCTTCCAAGGGCAGTCGGTACTGTGTGTACCACGACCTCCACACCCACAACACCAACGAATGTCAAGAGCTCCGAGCCATGCGAGAAGGAAGGATCAACGGTCGAGGAGGAGGAAGGAACGCAAGACGCTGGGAAGACTGCGGCCCGCGCCAAGGGTGGCGCAGTCAACCTCGCAAGGATCGCTGGCAAGACCCGCCTCGCGAGGGAGACTGGAGGGATCAGCCTCGCGAGGATCGCCCGCAAGGCAATGCAGGCCTCCCCGCGCTGCCGCCGCAGCCAAGAAGAAATGAGGACCGCCATCAGGACGAGGGGGCTGGGGGCTTCCAGCAGCCACGCGCGATCGCCTGCATCCTGGGCGGGGCTCAAGCCCCAGCCTCTCAAAGCATCTTCAAGCAGTTCGCCCGCGAAGTGAATGCAGTCCTCCCCAAGCTCAAAGCCACGCGCCCTCTCAGGTGCTCAGTGTGCGCCATCACGTTCAGCTTAGTAGATCGGCTCAAGTGTGCGGCCATAGCCGGAGTCCTCCCAATGCTTTGTTCCCCAATCATCAGCAACGTGGTGGTCACCAGGACCCTCATCGATGGCGGGGCAGTGCTCAACGTCCTGTCTGTGGAAACATTCAACAATCTCCAAGTGCCCTACAACCAGCTTCAGCCAACCAAGCCTTTCTCCGGAATCACCGACGGCTCCACGGTCCCGATTGGGTAGGTCCGCCTCCCTGTCACCTTCGGGGCACGCGACAACTACCGCACCGAGCTCATCGACTTCGACATCACTCACATTCGCCTGCCGTACAATGCCATCCTTGGGTACCCTGCGCTGGCCAAGTTCATGGCCGTAACTCACCATGGCTACAACGTCGTCAAGATGCCAGGAAGTCGCGGAGTCATCACGGTGCCCTGTGAAGAGAAGGACGCGGTGTGTTCCCTGGAACGAGCCTTTCAGGCCGCATCACTGGAAGACTCGGATCGCGGAAGCAGGAGGCTTCCCGAGACCGCCCCCAAGAAGAAGAAGACATCGTCCGGCCCGGCTTCTCAGAAGGCAGGCCCCTCAGGGCCCGCGCCTGACTAGGGGGAACCTCCTTCCATTGCATAGGAAAGCGCGTCCGACACGCTCCTCAGGCAGGGCTCGGGGGCTCTCCCCTGGAGGGCCACCGACCTGGCTAAGGTCATGAGGGAGGCGCTTGGGCACCACATGGAGGCGTGTTTCCAAGCATGTTTCCCTCAAGAAGGAGTAAGGCAAGGAGAGCCAGACCCTCAGGAGTTCGTCAGCAAGGCCATTCAGGAGCTACAGGAGTCAAGAGTCATGAAAGGCGGCCGTCGCCTACCAGCTGTGGCTCCCCATCCAGGCGAGGATGGTGGGCTGCGCGTCTGCATCGACATACCAGGGCTCAATCGAGTCGCCTCTCTGGAGCGCCTCTGGCCCTCGCGAGTGGGGCGTTGCGTAGGTCCACCCCATAGCTACGTTCGCATGCCTTACGACTTGCCGAACGCGGCTGCCACATACCAGCACCTCATGAGGGGCATCATGGAGGCTCAAGAGTCCAGGCGTTCCGCGGCCCTGGCGGAGATGGAGATGGTCCGCGAGGAGCCACCAGCGCCTCCGGAGCCTCCCGAGGCCCCTAGGCCTGGGGGCTCGTGAGGATCGGCTTCCGCGGCCCACCGAGTCTGCTACACCAACACTCCTTCGTCCTCAACATCATCAGGTGACATCTTTCAAGTTTCGTTTCTAGCTGGGAGCGCCCCCTAGGGCTGCATTATTCCCAGGCCGCGTGGGTCCGTCCCTGCGGCATGTATCCCTTTTATTTCATGTTGTTAGCTTACCTTGTTGGGGGCGCCCCTCGGGCTGCATCATCCCCCAAGTCGCTCGGGCTGGACCCAGCGACATGTATCCCTTTTGTGTTTATTCCCGGCTATGCGTTCGACCCACCATGCTTGATTATTTGATGCCTGTCCACGACACCTCTTTTTCTCCATGCCGACCACTTGCATGTTAAAGGGGGGGTACCTAAGCATCGCGACTCAGGGCTCTTACTGGCTCTCCAGCCCTCACCCTCTGGCCTTGTCCACGGCATCGCGACCTGGCATACCAGCGACGGCTGAGACCAGCTCGAGGGTCGGGACCCAAGGACGTAGAGTGCCGGCATCTAACCAAATTTGCAGGGACACATCACAAGATAAGGCCCAGTGTCAGGCGCAACCCGCCTAGAGGTAGGGCCCCATGAGTCCCGCGCTGGTTCACGGGTGCCCAGATACACCTTGCCATGCCCTACCGTGCCAGCCACGTGTCAGGGCGGGGCTGTACACGCCCCGGGGGCTCCTCTCGGAGGGGAGCCCCCTCCCACGTACCAGTGGAAGCACCATGCTCCGCGCTGGCTGACGACACTGCCGAGGAGCGGCTATGCCCGTACACATACGGAAGCGCTATGCTCCGCGCTGGTGATAAACAACTGAGGGTGGCCCCCGGGCCGCGTCAACCTCAGGCAGTCCAGAGCTCAGTGTCTAGCCTCATCGTAACGCCTCCCCTCGGGAGTGCTGCGCAAGGGGGCTGGGCACGGGGGCTGCGCCTGGGTCACGCCCAGACGCACGCCACCCAGCCAGCCCCCCCCCCCCCCCCCCCGGGGCCTGGTTCGTCGCGCGTCTCTCCCCGAGCAGAGCCAAGGTACTAAGGCCGTTTGAGCATCAAGGGGGACTCCTGAGCATCGTGACTCAGGAGCCTAACTGGTCATGTAGCCCCTCACTCCTTAGTTCCGAAAGGCTAACGCTGGGTGAGGTATGCGCGGGGCCGGGCTCTGCAGACGTAGAATGGTAGATCCACCCACATCTCATCTCCCTACCTGCTATTCGTGCGCCAAGGGGGACTCCTGAGCATCACGACTCAGGAGCCTAACTTGTCACGTAGCCCCTCACTCCTTAGTCCCGTCCTGGTTTCCGGTCGGGGCTAACGCTGGGTGAGGTATGCGCGGGGCCGGGCTCTGCCGGCCTAGAACATAAGCAAGTAGGAAGGAAAAGCGTAAATTTCAAGGAATTCAAAAGCAAATATTACAGTCCACACTGTTATCTCAATGCCAAACGCAAGTTTAAACGCCTCCCCGAGGCATGATACATGTGCAGGAATTAAAGGCAGGACAGGAGGCACAACGGAGTCACTTGCCGGCGGTGGAGCAACGCGGAGTGGGTTCGCCTCATGGAGCAGCGGGGTCGGCGGCGCCTTGCTTCGGCTTGGTGCTGAAGGCCCGGAACTTCCTCAGCAGAGCCTCCATGCGACCCTTCATGGCCTCGGCAGCGGCAGCGGCACGCTCGCCGTTTACTGGCTCCAGCAAGCTGTCGAGGTCGACGCCGGGATCGTGAAGGTAGATGTGGGTGAGGACCCGCGTCAGCGCAACAGAAGACATGACACGCGCCTCGGCCTCAGCCGTGGAGCCAAGGCCAAGGGTGACATCTTCAAGAGTGCGAACTAGGAAGGGAAGCAGCTTGGCAGGGCCATCCTCGGCGCCAGCCAGCGGGCTCTCTAGGTCGCTGTCGTAAAGCGCCCTCAGCGAGGAGCGAGCCTTCGCCTCCATCTCCACGAAGGCCACACGGTCCTCGGCAAGAACCTGGGCCTTGTCATCCAGCTCGATCTTCCTCGCCCGCAACTCCTGCTCCAGTGCGCTTAAGCGGTCACGGCGCTTCTTGAGCTTGGCCTCCCGGCCCTCGACGGCCGCATTGCGAGCCTTCACGCCTTCTTCCTACTCTTGGCGAAGGCGGGCCTCTTTCGCGAGCTGGTCCCGCAGGCCTTGTAGCTCGTCCTCCAGCGCCTTGCAGCGACCGCGGACGTCGACCACCTCCCCCAGGGCTGCGTCACGAGCAGCCTTCACCTCAAGGACGGCCTGCCTCTCCTCATCGCAAGCCGTCGAGGCCTGGACCAGCGCCGCCCGAATCGAAGCGTCAGAGCGAATCCATCCTGAAGCCATCTCCAAGCACCCGGCCACCAAGCGAGGGTCGGCGCCAAGAAGATCCTGCCGCAGCCGGTCCAGCTCAGCAGCAGCACGATCCAGAATGGCAGGAGGAGTCGGAGAGACAGCAGTCGGTGGAGTAGGAGGAGAAGGCGGCAGCGCGACCACATCATCCTGAGGCGGAGAGTGCTGCGCCCCAACGACTGTAGTGACGGCAGCAGGCAAAGGCACCTCGGGAGTCACTTGGGCCATGGGGGCTGAGCTCGCCCCAGCCGGCTCAGCCAGGCCTCGCGAGGACGACTGGGCAGGAGAAGACCGTGCGTCGCGGTCACTTTCCTTCACGGGCAGAGGCGCTACCACGGATGGAACCGCATGAGCTCCCTTCGGCTTCTTTGCTGCGGGCGCCAGCCTGTCCAAGAGATGTGGACGTCAAGCCTCAGCAGCAGAACAAGAAATGAAGACAAGAATCAAGCGCTTACGGGTCGTCGCCAGTGAGCTCAAGCAGCCTCCAGCCAAATTTGAAGCCTGAAAGCCGGCTGGAAGGGTCAACCTCGGGAAGCTTGGAAGCGGAAGGCGCGTTTGCGGTCCGCCTCGGGGCCAGGGCAGACCCGCGGGAGATCAGCCCGGTCTTGTCCTTCTTCGGGATTGGGGGCAAGTTCCCGCCGCCCTGCTTGTCCTCATCCTCGTCGTCATCACTCGGAAGGAGGCGGAGAGCGCGGGACCTGCGCCGGGGGAGGGGAGCCCTCGACTCTCCGTCAGTCGCCTCGGAGTCAGGCCCTTTTTCCCGCTCCCCTCCTTCCTCCTCTTCGCTGGAGTCGTCGGAGGACACGTCCACCGATTCCCCGGGAGTTCCCATGGGCACGGGCCCGTCCCTGTTGAAGACGGGCATGGACTCCACTACCTGCTCCCAGTCATCGCGGAGGAACAGGGGCGTAGGAGCGCCCTCCAACCTCGCTACATCGCCCCTGACCAGAGATTGGAGAACCGCAGCCAGATCTTCGTCGGCCAAGGCCGCGAGGCTCGGGTGGGGCCTCCACATCGAAAGTGAGTACTGCCGAAGCGGAGCCAGCTGGTGCTCCAGGAATTCCCTCAGCAGCGACGCGCCGGTCAGCTTCGCCGCCACCATGTTGGTCGGCCTCATATCCGCGTCCATCTTCTCCAACACCAGCTTCGCGCGGGGGTTCATGAGCTCCGCTCGACCCCAATCGCTGGAGCTCGTGGGTTGCTCCGTGGGCAAGATCAGCCGAGGGTGGATGCGCCCAGCATCTGCCAAGACCCACTTGCTCCTGAAGCCCTCAATCCTTTTCCTAGGGTTCGAAATGGCAATGGCGCCACCGTACGTGATGAAGCTCGCGCACGCGGAAGCAGGACCGCGAGAGGTCCGGAGGTAGAAGTACTGGCGCAGCAAGGCCACCGAGGGCTGTACCCCTATGTGAGCCTCGCAGTAGTAGGCGAAGATTGCCAGGAGAAGGACGGAGTTGGGGTAGAGATGCAGAGCCTGTAACTTATAATGGCGGAGGACAGAGAAGAAGAACTCGGAGAAGGGAGGCACCAGGCCAGCAGCAATGGCGGTTACAAAGAACGGATAGAAGGTGCTCCCTTGGCCCTCAGGGGTGGCGGAGCCGGCCTTAAACACCTTCGCCCCGTCGATGCCCTATGCCGCTGCCATCCGGCGCAACCGGGCGAGGCTCGCCTCCGACACGTTCGGCGAGTCCAGGGCAGACGAGTACCAAGCTCCGGCCGGGGACTGACGAGGCGCCATGGCTTCCTAGGTCACGCGGTTGAAGTAGATCTAGAAATTTTGGAGGAAGAAAGGAGAGGCGCAAGAAAGGGGATCTGAGCAGCAACCGGAGAAAGCAAAAAAGCAAATCCTGGGCAGATGCCGCTCCTTTATCAACTCGCGCGGTTGCTGAGGCACTCACGTCCAATCAACTGCCACGCAGCGCCCAAGGCCGCAGGCTGTTAGGGCCCGCAACGCTTCGCCCTTGCCCTTTCGCCTCCCTGCAAGGCCAAGTCCGGGCGCGCCTTGGGCCCGGGGGCTACTGTTGGCATTCTGGGACGGGGGTCCCCAGACATGCTTGTCTGCAGCCTGCGGCGTGGCTCAAAGGGGGGGCCTAGCACGGCCCATCTTCATCAACACAAACCCAAGACCCTCACGAGGGGCCAAGCCTTGCGGGGCACACGACACGGAGCTTCCTTAGGCACGGCCTCATCAGGCTGGCTCGCGAGGAGGCGGAGAGATCAAGGCGGGGTACCTCACGAGGTGCCCATGACGCAAGCCATGACGACCAAGGGTGCCAGGCGGGCGCAGCCTGCGCAGTGTCCTCCTTTCCTCTTTGGTGCAAAGGGAGCAAGCACAGGCGAGAGCATCAAGCGAAGGCACCCGTTTCGGTGCAACGAGACCAAGACCAGTCCAACGGCAGGGAGGAAGTCATTGTGGAGCCCAAGCCAGTGTCACCATCAGAGCCTTTGGCAGGCGAGGACCAACTTTAGTTAGAATAAGTGTACCAGATGTTCCCCTTTGAAATGGCCAATTGTTGGCGCCCTTCCCTCTCAATATTTGGGAAGAGGCCCAGGGCCTTTCCCTATAAATAGGACTAGCCTCCCACAGGGTAGAGGGGTCGGATTCAGAGAGGAAATCAGAGAGAGAGAGAGAGAGAGAGAAGGGTAAGTGAACCCCTCCTAGAAGTTCATCCCCCCAGCCAAGAACAGACCCTCGCAAGGCTGTTCTTCCTTGTATTGCTCATCATCATTAGCCCAAGAGGCAATCCACCACACCACACACTGGAGTAGGGTATTACACCACAATGGTGGCCCGAACCAGTATAAACCCAGTGTCCCTTGTGCTGTTCTTTCCATAGCTTAGATCTTAGCGAGGCGGAGGGGTACAGGCAGGTAGAAGGCGAAATCTCCGCGCGCACCCCAGTGTTCGAACCACAAGGGTCTGCCGGAACCCGAAATCCGACATCCGCAACTACAAAAAAAGTATTAAGGTAAACCTAACCATAGCATGAAACATATGGATCCAAATCAGCCCCTTACGAAGCAACGCATAAACTAGGGTTTAAGCTTCTGTCACTCTAGCAACCCATCCTCTACTTATTTCTTCCCAATGCCTTCCTCTAGGCCCAAATAATGGTGAAGTGTCATGTAGTCGACGTTCACATAACACCACTAGAGGAGAGACAACATACATCTCATCAAAATATCGAACGGATACCAAATTCACATGACTACTAATAGCAAGACTTCTCCCATGTCCTCAGGAACAAACGTAACTACTCACAAAGCATATTCATGTTCATAATCAGAGGGGTATTAATATGCATATAGAATCTGAACATATGATCTTCCACCAATTAAACCAACTAGCATCAACTACAAGGAGTAATTAACACTACTAGCAACCCACAGGTACCAATCCCAAACTTGGAGACAAGAATTGGATATAAGAGATGAACTAGGGTTTGGAGAGGACAGGGTGCCGGTGAAGATGTTGATGGAGATTGCCCTCTCCCGATGAGAGTAGCGTTGGTGATGATGATGGCAATAATTTCCCCCTCCCGGAGGGAAGTTTCCCCGGCAAAACAGCTCCGCCAGAGCCCTAGATTGGTTCCGCCAAGGTTCCGCCTCGTGGGGGCGGAGTCTCGTCCGGAAAGATGGCTTATGATTTTGTCCTCATCGAAAGACTCCATATAGCAGAAGATGGTCATCGGAGGGCCACCAGGGGCCCACGAGGTAGGGGGCGCGCCTAGGGGGGTAGGGCGCTCCCCCCACCCTCGTCGGCAGGGTGTGCCCCCCCCCCTGGTGAACTTCTTGCGCTCAGTATTTTTTATATATTCTGAAAACGTCTTCCGTGAAGTTTCAGGACTTTTGGAGCTGTGCAGAATAGGTCTCTAATATTTGCTCCTTTTCTAGCCCAGAATCCCAGCTGCCCGCATTCTCCCTCTTTATGTAAACCTTGTAAAATAAGAGAGAATAGGCATAAGTATTGTGACATAATGTGTAATAACAACACATAATGCAATAAATATCGATGTAAAAGCATGATGCAAAATGGACGTATCAAGCAGCCCGACATGATAAGACATAAATGCACTTCAATGATATGACTGTTAGGTGGGTAGATATTTTGGGACAGCTGGCGCATAGCACAGCAACAGTCAGAAATTTCAGCTCTTAGGTTCCTTGGGGTTATCATGTTCCTCGCTCGTAGGCAATCCGCACTGACAAATTCCTAACTCCTTAGTTAGAACAAATTCCTCAGAGACCAGAAGATCTTCGTCTCTGTCACTGAACAAATTGACTGAACTATATGAGATTTCAATGGCTTCACTCGAAAGGATTGGTAGGTGTAGGATTTTGAGATGAGCATCACTTGGATACTTGTCCTTAGTTTTGCACTCAGTTTTGCCGTGGAGTTGGATGGACTCATTTATCTTTGAAGCTTCCGCAGTTATTTTATTAGATGGCCTTCAGCGATATTATTGTAATAAATACTCTTTATGAGGACCTCGATGTAATAAGTGTGTGATTGAACTCTATTATAATTCCTCGAGTACTATGTGTGTGTCAGCATACCGATCCAGGGATGACACTTAAGCATACATACTTCGATCCATTGGGTTCGGGTCACGACTGTTGGGGAACGTAGAAGAAATTCAAAATTTTCTACGCATCACCAAGATCAATCTATGGAGTAATCTAGCAACGAGGGGAAGGAGAGTGCATCTACATACCCTTGTAGATTGCTAAGCGGAAGCGTTCAAGTGAACGGGGTTGATGGAGTTGTACTCGTCGTGATCCAAATCACCGATGATCCTAGTGCCGAACGGACGGCACCTCCGTGTTCAACACACGTACAACCCGGTGACGTCTCCTACGCCTTGATCCAGCAAGGGGAGAAGGAGAGGTTGGGGAAGACTCTATCCAGCAGCAGCACGACAGCGTGGTGGTGATGGAGGAGCGTGGTACTCTAGCAGGGCTTCGCTAAGCACCGCAAGAGACGAGGAGGGAGAGGGGTAGGGCTGCGCCAAGAAGGACTTTGAATCGTGAGTCTTAGGCAGCCCCAAACCTCAAGTATATATAGGGGGAGGGGAGGGGCTGCGCCCCCACCTAGGGTTCCCTCCCTAGGGGTGGCGACAGCCCCCAGATCCCATTTGGGTGGCGGCCACAAGGGGGAGAGGGGGAGGCACACCTGGGGTGGGCCTTAGGGCCCATCTGCCCTAGGGTTTGCCCCCTTCCCCTATTAGAGGCGCCTTGGGCCTTGGTGGGAGGCGCCCTAGCCCACCTAGGGGCTGGTCACTTCCCACTATTGGCCCATGTAGGCCTCCGGGCTGGTGGCCCCACCTGGTGGACCCCCGGACCCCTCCGGTGGTCCCGGTACACTACCGGTGATGCCCGGAACACTTCCGGTGGCCAAAACCATACTTCCTATATATCAATCTTTACCTTCGGACCATTCCAGAACTCCTCGTGATGTCCGGGATCTCATCCGGGACTCCGAACAACATTTGGTAACCGCGTACATACTTTCCCTATAACCCTAGCGTCATCGAACCTTAAGTGTGTAGACCCTACGGGTTCGGAAGTCATGCAGACATGGCTGTATTAGTTGTGAAACAATTTCCACAATGTCTTAATTCTGTGCCAAACTCGTTATTCAGATATTCATCTCTATGATCATATCATAGATATTTTATCCTCTTGTCACGACGATCTTTCAACTTCACCCTGAAATTACTTGAACCTTTCAATAATTCAGACTCGTGATTCATCAAGTAAATATACTCAACATCTACTCAAATCATCTATGAAGCAAGAACATAATGATATCCACTACACGTCTCAGCACTCATTGGACTGTACACATCAAAATGTATTACTTCCAACAAGTTGCTTTCTAGTTCCATTTTACTAAAAACGAGGCTTTCAGTCATCTTGCCCATGTGGTATGATTTGCATGTCTCAAGTGATTCAAAATCAAGTGAGTCCAAACGGTCCATTTGCATGGAGTTTCTTCATGCATATACACCAATAGACATGGTTCGCATGTCTCAAACTTTTCAAAAACGAGTGAGCCCAAAGATCCATCCACATGGAGCTTCTTCATGCGTTTTATACCGATATGACTTACGTGGCAGTGCCACAAGTAGGTGGTACTATCATTACTATCTTATATCTTTTGGCATGAACATGTGTATCACTACGATCGAGATTCAATAAACCATTCATTTTAGGTGCAAGACCATTGAAGGTATTATTCAAATAAACAGAGTAACCATTATTCTCCTTAAATGAATAACCGTATTGCGATAGACATAATCCAATCATGTCTATGCTCAACGCAGACACCAATCTCGTGCGATGCTTGATCACATCAAGCTTGGAAAAACTTCCAACACATATCGCCAGCTCACCTTTAGCTAGTCTCCGTTTACTCCGCAGCCTTTTATTTCAAGTTTACTAACATTTAGCCACCGAACTGGTATCTAATACCATGGTGCTACTAGGACTACTAGTAAAGTACACATTAACACAATGTATATCCAATATACTTCTATCGACCTTGCCAGCCTTCTCATCTACCAAGCATTTAGGGTAATTCTGCTCCAGTGGTTGTTCCCCTTATTACATAAGCACTTAGTCTCGGGTTTGGGTTCAACCTTGGGTTTCTTCACTAGAGTAGCAGCTGATTTGCCGTTTCATGAAGTATCCCTTCTTGCCCTTGCCCTTCTTGAAACTAGTGGTTTCACCAACCATCAACAATTGATGCTCCTTCTTGATTTCTACTTTTGTGGTGTCAAACATCGCGAATATCTCAAGGATCATCATATATGTCCCTGCTATATTATAGTTCATCATGAAGCTCTAGCAGCTTGGTGGTAATGACTTCGGAGAAACATCACTATCTCATCTGGAAGATCAACTCCCACTCGATTCAAATGATTGTTGTACTCAGACAATCTGAGCACAAGCTCAACAATTGAGCTTTTCTCCCTTAGTTTGCAGGCTAAGAAAATCGCCGGAGGTCTTATACCTCTTGACGTGGGCACGAGCCTGAAATCCCAATTTCAGCCCTCGAAACATCTCATAAGTTCCGCGACGTTTCAAAACGTCTTCGGTGCCTCAACTCTAAACCGTTTAACTGAACTATCACGTAGTTATCAAAATGTGTATGTCAGATGTTCGCAACATCCACAAACGACGTTCGAGGTTCAGCACACTGAGTGGTGCATTAAGGACACAAGCCTTCTATGAAGCAATGAGGACAATCCTCAGTTTACGGACCTAGTCCGCATAATTGCTACTATCAACTTTCAACTAAATTTTCTCCAGGAACATATCTAAACAGTAGAACTGAAGCGCGAGCTACGACATAATTTGCGAAGACCTTTTGACTATGTTCAGGATAATTAAGTTCATCTTATGAACTCCCACTCAGATAGACATCCCTCTAGTCATCTAAGTGATTACATGATCCGAGTCAACTAGGCCATGTTCGATCATCACGTGAGACGGACTAGTCATCATCGGTGAACATCTTCATGTTGATCGTATCTTCTATACAACTCATGCTCGACCTTTCGGTCTCTTGTGTTCCGAGGCCATGTCTGTACATGCTAGGCTCGTCAAGTCAACCTAAGTGTTTCGCGTGTGTAAATCTGTCTTACACCCGTTGTATGTGAACGTTAGAATCTATCACACCCGATCATCACGTGGTGCTTCGAAACGACGAACTTCTGCAACGGTGCACAGTTAGGGGGAACACTTTCTTGAAATTTTAATGAGGGATCATCTTATTAAGCTACCGTCGTTCTAAGCAAATAAGATGTAAAACATGATAAACATCACATGCAATCAAATAGTGACATGATATGGCCAATATCATTTTGCTCCTCTTGATCTCCATCTTCGGGGCTCCATGATCATCGTTGTCACCGGCATGACACCATGATCTCCATCATCGTGTCTTCTTGAAGTTGTCTCGTCATCTATTACTTCTACTACTATGGCTAACGCTTTAGCAATAAAGTAAAGTAATTACATGACGTTTATGTTGACACGCAGGTCATAAATAAATTAAGACAACTCCTATGGCTCCTGCCGGTTGTCATACTCATCGACATGCAAGTCGTGATTCCTATTACAAGAACATGATCAATCTCATTCATCACATATATCATTCATCACATCCTTTTGGCCATATCACATCACAAGGCATATGCTGCAAAAACAAGTTAGACGTCCTCTAATTGTTGTTGCAAGTTTTTTTACGTGGCTGCTATAGGTTGCTAGCAAGAATGTTTCTTACCTACGCCAAAACCACAACGTGAATTGCCAATTTCTATTTATCCTTCATAAGGACCCTGTTCATCAAATCCGATCCGACTAAAGTGGGAGAGACAGACACCCTCCAGCCACCTTATGCAACTAGTGCATGTCAGTCGGTGGAACCGGTCTCACGTAACCGTACGTGTAAGGTTGGTCTGGGCCGCTTCATCCCACAATGCCGCCGAATAAAGATAAGACTAGTAACGGCAAGTAAATTGACAA
The DNA here is from genome assembly GCA_034509565.1 of Triticum monococcum. NCBI lineage: Eukaryota > Viridiplantae > Streptophyta > Magnoliopsida > Poales > Poaceae > Triticum > Triticum monococcum. The sequence goes on along the minus strand of CM067842.1, from coordinate 388,800,028 downwards.
AATCGATGCCCACAACTACTTTGTGTTCTACTCATGCATAGAAACTACGCATAGACCTAGCTCATGATGCCACTGTTGGGGAACGTAGCAGAAATTCAAAATTTTCTACGCATCACCAAGATCAATCTATGGAGTAATCTAGCAACGAAGGGAAGGAGATTGCATCTACATACCCTTGTAGATCGCTAAGCGGAGGCGTTCAATTGAACGAGGTTGATGGAGTTGTACTCGTCGTGATCCAAATCACCGATGATCCTAGTGCTGAACGGACGGCACCTCCGTGTTCAACACACGTACAACCCGGTGACGTCTCCTACGCCTTGATCCAGCAAGGGGAGAAGGAGAGGTTGGGGAAGACTCTATCCAGCAGCAGCACGACGGCGTGGTGGTGATGGAGGAGCGTGGTACTCCAGCAGGGCTTCGCTAAGCACCGCAAGAGACGAGGAGGGACAGGGGTAGGGCTGCACTAAGAAGGAGATTGAATCGTGTGTCTTGGGCAGCTCCAAACCTCAAGTATATATAGGGGGAGGGGAGGGGCTGCGCCCCCACCTAGGATTCCCTCCCTAGGGGTGGCGGCAGCCCCCAAATCCCATCTGGGTGGCGGCCACAAGGGGGAGAGGGGGAGGCGCACCTGGGGTGGGCCTTAGGGCCCATCTGCCCTAGGGTTTGCCCCCTTCCCCTATTGGAGGCGCCTTGGGCCTTGGTGGGAGGCGCCCTAGCCCACCTAGGGGCTGGTCCCTTCCCACTATTGGCCCATGTAGGCCTCCGGGGCTGGTGGCCCCACCTGGTGGACCCCCGGACCCCTCCGTGGTCCCGGTACACTACCGGTGATGCCCGGAACACTTCCGGTGGCCAAAACCATACTTCCTATATATCAATCTTTACTCCGGACCATTCCGGAACTCCTCGTGACGTCCGGGATCTCATCCGGGACTCCGAACAACATTCGGTAACCGCGTACATACTTTCCCTATAACCCTAGCGTCATCGAACCTTAAGTGTGTAGACCCTACGGGTTCGGAAGTCAGGCAGACATGGCCGAGACAACTCTCCGGTCAATAACCAATAGCGGGATCTGGATACCCATGTTGGCTCCCACATGCTCCACGATGATCTCATCGGATGAACCATGATGTCAAGGACTTAATCAATCCCGTATAGAATTCTCTTTGTCTAGCGGTATGATACTTGCCCGAGATTCGATCGTCGGTATCCCGATACCTTGTTCAATCTCGTTACCGGCAAGTCTCTTTACTCGTTCTGTAACACATCATCCCATGATCAACTCCTTGATCACATTGTGCACATGATGATGTCCTACCGAGTGGGCCCAGATTTGTCACTACGTTTACACGGAGTGACAAATCCCAGTCTCGATTCGTGCCAACCCAACAGACACTTTCGGAGATACCTGTAGTGTACGTTTATAGCCACCCAGTTACGTTGTGATGTTTGGCACACCCAAAGCACTCCTACGGTATCCGGGAGTTGCACAATCTCATGGTCTAAGGAAATGATACTTGACATTAGAAAAGCTTTAGCATATGAACTACATGATCTTGTGCTAGGCTTAGGATTGGGTCTTGTCCATCACATCATTGTCCTAATGATGTGATCCCGTTATCAACGGCATCCAATGTCCATGGTCAGGAAACCGTAACCATCTATTGATCAACGAGCTAGTCAACTAGAGGCTTACTAGGGACATGGTGTTGTCTATGTATCCACACATGTATCTGAGTTTCCTATCAATACAATTCTAGCATGGATAATAAACGATTATCATGAACAAGGAAATATAATAATAACCAATTTATTATTGCCTCTAGGGCATATTTCCAACAGTCTCCCACTTGCACTAGAGTCAATAATCCAGTTCGCATCGATATGTGATTAACACTCAAGGTCACATCCCCATGTGACTAACACCCAAAGAGTTCTGGGTTTGATCATGTTATGCTTGTGAGAGAGGTTGTAGTCAACGGGTCTGCAACATTCAGATCCGTATGTGCTTCGCAAATTTCTATGTCATCTTGTAGATGCAACTACTACGCTACATTTGGAGCCATTTCAAATAACTGTTCTACTTGGAGCTATTCTAAATTGTTTCTCCATTATACGTATCCGGTATCTCTACTCAGAGCTATCCGGATAGGTGTTAAGCTTGCATTGACGTAACTCTTTACATCGAACTCTTTATCACCTCCATAACCGAGAAACATATCCTTATTCCTCTAAGGATAATTTAGACCGCTATCTGGTGATCTACTCCTGGATCACCTTTGTACCCTCTTGCCAGATATGTGGCTAGGCACACATCAGGTGTGGTACTCAGCATGGCATACCGTATAGAGCCTATGACAAAAGCATAGGGGACGACCTTCGTCCTTCCTCTTTCTTCTGTCGTGGTCGAGCTTTAAGTCTTAACTTCATACCTTACAACTCAGGCAAGAACTCCTTCTTTGACTGATCCATCTTGAACACTTTCAAGATCATGTCAAGGTATGTGCTCATTTGAAAGTACCATTAAGCGTTTTGATCTATCCTTTATAGATCTTGATGCTCAATGTTCAAGTAGCTTAATCGAGGCTTTCCATTGAAAAACACTTTCCAAATAACCCTATATGCTTTCCAGAAATTCTACGTCATTTCTGATCAACAATATGTCAACAACATATACTCATCAGAAATTCTATAGTGCTCCCACTCACTTCTTTGGAAATACAAGTTTCTCATAAACTTTGTATACACCCAAAATATTTGATCATCTCATCCAAGCATACATTCCAACTCCGAAATGCTTACTCCAGTCCTTAGAAGGATTGCTGGAGCTTTGCATACTTGTTAGCATCTTTTAGGATTGAAAAAACCTTCCGGTTGTATCACATACAACCTTTCCTCAAGAAAATCGTCGAGGAAACAATGTTTTTTGACATCCTATCTGCAAGATTTCATAAATAATGCAGTAATCACTAATATAATTCCAACAGACTCTTAGCATCGCTACGAGTGAGAAAGTCTCATCGTAGTCAACTCCTTGAACTTGTCGGAAAACATCTTAACGACAAGTCGAGCTTTCTTAATGGTGATACTTACCATCATTGTCCGTCTTCCTTTTAAAATCCATATGTACCTAACATCCTTACGACCATCAAGTAGTTCTTCCAAAGTCTACACTTTGTTTTCATATATGGATCCTTTCTCGGATTATATGGCCCCGAGCCATTTTGGAATCCAGTCCCACCATCGCTTCTCCATAGCTCGTAGGTTCATTGTTGTCTAGCAACATGACTTCCAAGACAAGATTACGTACCACTCTGAAGTAGTATGCATCATTGTCATCCCACGAGGTTTGGTAGTGCCTTGATCTGAAATTTCATGATCACTATCATAAGCTTCCACTTCAATTGGTGTAGGTGCCACAGGAACAACTCCTTGTGCCCTGCCACACACTAGTTGAAGAGACGGTTCAATAACCTCATCAAGTCTCCACCATCCTCCCACTCAATTCTTTCGAGAGAAACTTTTCCTCGAGAAAGGACCTGATTCTAGAAACAATCCCTTATTGCTTTCGGATCTGAGACAGGAGGTATACCCAACTATTTTGGGTGTCCTATGAAGTTGCATTTATCCGCTTTGGCTTCGAGCTTATCAGCCTGAAACTTTTTCACATAAGCGTCGCAGCCCCAAACTTTTAAGAAATGACAGCTTAGGTTTCTCTAAACCATAGTTCATACGGTGTCATCTCATCGGAATTACGTGGTGCCCTATTTAAAGTGAATGTGGTTCTCTCTAATGCCTAACCCATAAACTATCGTGGTAATTCGATAAGAGACATCATGGTATGCATCATATCCAATAGGGTGCAGTTATGATGTTCGGACACACCATCACACTATGGTGTTCCAGGCTGTATTAGTTGTGAAACAATTTCCACAATGTCTTAATTCTGTGCCAAACTCGTTATTCAGATATTCATCTCTATGATCATATCATAGATATTTTATCCTCTTGTCACGACGATCTTTCAACTTCACCCTGAAATTACTTGAACCTTTCAATAATTCAGACTCGTGATTCATCAAGTAAATATACTCAACATCTACTCAAATCATCTGTGAAGCAAGAACATAACGATATCCACTACACGCCTCAGCACTCATTGGACTGTACACATCAAAATGTATTACTTCCAACAAGTTGCTTTCTATTTCCATTTTACTGAAAACGAGGCTTTCAGTCATCTTGCCCATGTGGTATGATTTGCATGTCTCAAGTGATTCAAAATCAAGTGAGTCCAAACGGTCCATTTGCATGGAGTTTCTTCATGCATATACACCAATAGACATGGTTCGCATGTCTCAAACTTTTCAAAAACGAGTGAGCCCAAAGATCCATCCACATGGAGCTTCTTCATGCGTTTTATACCGATATGACTTACGTGGTAGTGCCACAAGTAGGTGGTACTATCATTACTATCTTATATCTTTTGGCATGAACATGTGTATCACTACGATCGAGATTCAATAAACCATTCATTTTAGGTGCAAGACCATTGAAGGTATTATTCAAATAAACAGAGTAACCATTATTCTCCTTAAATGAATAACCGTATTGCGATAGACATAATCCAATCATGTCTATGCTCAACGCAGACACCAATCTCGTGCGATGCTTGATCACATCAAGCTTGGAAAAACTTCCAACACATATCGCCAGCTCACCTTTAGCTAGTCTCCGTTTACTCCGCAGCCTTTTATTTCAAGTTTACTAACATTTAGCCACCGAACCCGTATCTAATACCATGGTGCTACTAGGAGTACTAGTAAAGTACACATTAACACAATGTATATCCAATATACTTCTATCGACCTTGCCAGCCTTCTCATCTACCAAGTATTTAGGGTAATTCTGCTCCAGTGGTTGTTCCCCTTATTACAGAAGCACTTAGTCTCCGGTTTGGGTTCAACCTTGGGTTTCTTCACTAGAGCAGCAGCTGATTTGCCATTTCATGAAGTATCCCTTCTTGACCTTGCCCTTCTTGAAACTAGTGGTTTCACCAACCATCAACAATTGATGCTCCTTCTTGATTTCTACTTTTGTGGTGTCAAACATCGCGAATATCTCAAGGATCATCATATATGTCCCTGCTATATTATAGTTCATCATGAAGCTCTAACAGCTTCATGGTAATGACTTCGGAGAAACATCACTATCTCATCTGGAAGATCAACTCCCACTCGATTCAAATGATTGTTGTACTCAGACAATCTGAGCACAAGCTCAACAATTGAGCTTTTCTCCCTTAGTTTGCAGGCTAAGAAAATCGTCGGAGGTCTTATACCTCTTGACGTGGGCACGAGCCTGAAATCCCAATTTCAGCCCTCGAAACATCTCATATGTTTCGCGAAATTTCAAAACGTCTTCGGTGCCTCAACTCTAAACCGTTTAACTGAACTATCACGTAGTTATCAAAATGTGTATGTCAGATGTTCGCAACATCCACAGACGACGTTCGAGGTTCAGCACACTGAGCGGTGCATTAAGGACACAAGCCTTCTATGAAGCAATGAGGACAATCCTCAGTTTATGGACCTAGTCCGCATAATTGCTACTATCAACTTTCAACTAAATTTTCTCCATGAACATATCTAAACAGTAGAACTGAAGCGCGAGCTACGACATAATTTGCGAAGACCTTTTGACTATGTTCAGGATAATTAAGTTCATCTTATGAACTCCCACTCAGATAGACATCCCTCTAGTCATCTAAGTGATTACATGATCCGAGTCAACTAGGTTGTGTCCGATCATCACGTGAGACGGACTAGTCATCATCGGTGAACATCTTCATGTTGAGCGTATCTTCTATACGACTCATGCTCGACCTTTCGGTCTCTTGTGTTCCGAGGCCATGTCTGCACATGCTAGGCTCGTCAAGTCAACCTAAGTGTTTCGCGTGTGTAAATCTGTCTTACACCCTTTGTATGTGAACGTTAGAATCTATCACACCCGATCATCACGTGGTGCTTTGAAACGACGAACTTCCGCAACGGTGCACAGTTAGGGGGAACACTTTCTTGAAATTTTAATGAGGGATCATCTTATTAAGCTACCGTCGTTCTAAGCAAATAAGATGTAAAACATGATAAACATCACATGCAATCAAATAGTGACATGATATGGCCAATATCATTTTGCTCCTCTTGATCTCCATCTTCGGGGCTCCATGATCAACGTTGTCACCGGCATGACACCATGATCTCCATCATCGTGTCTTCTTGAAGTTGTCTCGTCATCTATTACTTCTACTACTATGGCTGACGCTTTAGCAATAAAGTAAAGTAATTACATGATGTTTATGTTGACACGCAGGTCATAAATAAATTAAGACAACTCCTATGGCTCCTGCCGGTTGTCATACTCATCGACATGCAAGTCGTGATTCCTATTACAAGAACATGATCAATCTCATACATCACATATATCATTCATCACATCCTTTTGGCCATATCACATCACAAGGCATATGCTGCAAAAACAAGTTAGACGTCCTCTAATTGTTGTTGCAAGTTTTTTTACGTGGCTGCTATAGGTTGCTAGCAAGAACGTTTCTTACCTACGCCAAAACCACAACGTGAATTGCCAATTTCTATTTACCCTTCATAAGGACCCTGTTCATCAAATCCGATCCGACTAAAGTGGGAGAGACAGACACCCGCCAGCCACCTTATGCAACTAGTGCATGTCAGTCGGTGGAACCGGTCTCACGTAACCGTACGTGTAAGGTTGGTCTGGGCCGCTTCATCCCACAATGCCGCTGAATAAAGATAAGACTAGTAACGGCAAGTAAATTGACAAAATCGATGCCCACAACTACTTTGTGTTCTACTCATGCATAGAAACTACGCATAGACCTAGCTCATGATGCCACTGTTGGGGAACATAGCAGAAATTCAAAATTTTCTATGCATCACCAAGATCAATCTATGGAGTAATCTAGCAACAAAGGGAAGGAGATTGCATCTACATACCCTTGTAGATCGCTAAGCGGAGGCGTTCAAGTGAACGGGGTTGATGGAGTTCTACTCGTCGTGATCCAAATCACCGATGATCCTAGTGCCGAACGGACGGCACCTCCGTGTTCAACACATGTATAGCCCGGTGACGTCTCCTACGCCTTGATCCAGCAAGGGGAGAAGGAGAGGTTGGGGAAGACTCTATCCAGCAGCAGCACGATGGCGTGGTGGTGATGGAGGAGCGTGGTACTCCAGCAGGGCTTCGCTAAGCACCGCAAGAGACGAGGAGGGACAGGGGTAGGGCTGCGCCAAGAAGGAGATTGAATCGTGTGTCTTGGGCAGCCCCAAACCTCAAGTATATACAAGGGGAGGGGAGGGGCTGCGCCCCCACCTAGGGTTCCCTCCCTAGGGGTGGCGGCAGCCCCCAGATCCCATCTGGGTGGCGGCCACAAGGGGGAGAGGGGGAGGCGCACCTGGGGTGGGCCTTAGGGCCCATCCGCCCTAGGGTTTGCCCCCTTCCCCTATTGGAGGCGCCCTAGCCCACCTAGGGGCTGGTCCCTTCCCACTATTGGCCCATGTAGGCCTCCGGGGCTGGTGGCCCCACCTGGTTGACCCCCGAACCCCTCTGTGGTCCTGGTACACTACCGGTGATGCCCGAAACACTTCTGGTTGCCAAAACCATACTTCCTATATATCAATCTTTACCTCCGGACCATTCCGGAACTCCTCGTGACGCCCGGGATCTCATCCGGGACTCCGAACAACATTCGGTAACCGCGTACATACTTTCCCTATAACCCTAGCGTCATCGATCCTTAAGTGTGTAGACCCTACGGGTTCGGAAGTCATGCAGACATGGCCGAGACAACTCTTCGGTCAATAACCAACAGCGGGATCTGGATACCCATGTTGTCTCCCACATGCTCCACGATGATCTCATCGGATGAACCACGATGTCAAGGACTTAATCATTCCCGTATACAATTCCCTTTGTCTAGCGGTACGATACTTGCCCGAGATTCGATCGTCGGTATCCCGATACCTTGTTCAATCTCGTTACCGGCAAGTCTCTTTACTCGTTCCGTAACACATCATCCCGTGATCAACTCCTTGATCACATTGTGCACATGATGATGTCCTACCGAGTGGGCCCAGCAATACCTCTCCATTTACACGGAGTGACAAATCCCAGTCTCGATTCGTGCCAACCCAACAGACACTTTCGGAGATACCTGTAGTGTACCTTTATAGCCACCCAATTACGTTGTGACGTTTGGCACACCCAAAGCACTCCTACGGTATCCGGGAGTTGCACAATCTCATGGTCTAAGGAAATGATACTTGACATTAGAAAAGCTTTAGCATACGAACTACATGATCTTGTGCTAGGCTTAGGATTGGGTCTTGTCCATCACATCATTCTCCTAATGATGTGATCCCGTTATCAACGACATCGAATGTCCATGGTCAGGAAACCGTAACCATCTATTGATCAACGAGCTAGTCAACTAGAGGCTTACTAGGGACATGGTGTTGCCTATGTATCCACACATGTATCTGAGTTTCCTATCAATACAATTCTAGCATGGATAATAAACGATTATCATGAACAAGGAAATATAATAATAACCAATTTATTATTGCCTCTAGGGCATATTTCCAATAGCGACCACTAGGAAAAGCCACAGGATACTCTTCTCTACTAGAGCAGAATGAAGACTTGAGGAAGAAGATTGGAATATCGATGGTGAAACCGGAACCTGAAGTGGACATTCGTTTTGAAGACTACATCATAGTAGATGACACCGACACCGACAGTGATGCTGAAGAAGATAGAGATGACAAGGACAGTGATGATTTTGAAGACGAAGCTGGAGCTGATATTATGGAGTCCTCCACCGATCGAAATTTCTAGTCGACCACCACATTACTATTAGAATCCTTCCATGTAGTTAGAAATCATTCGTGAGATATTGTAATAGTAGCTTAGATATATTGTATGAATCTTGTTTGAATTGAGTGATATGGATTGAGTATGTTTTGTCTCATGTGCATATGGGTAGTGAAATCTCTCATTAGACCCTATTCTATTCTATTCTATTCTCACCCCTCTAAACCATCAGATGCCTCCGAGACGTGACCCCGGATTCATTTTCCTGCCGGAGCTCACCTAGTTGATCCAACAATAGAATTGCTTGATGAAGTTGCTCATCCAGAACCAAGGCAACAATAACAACAACAACAACAACCCACCGCCACCACCCCCAGTTGACAACGTAGCCCATTTCCCGAGGTTGAATCTGCCGGTGTTCTCTAGCAGCACCGAGACGATTGTTGCTGATGATTGGCTCCGCAAGATCAGAAGAGAGCTAACAATTGCTGGATGCACGGATGCGGAGAAGGTGCGCTTTGCCGCACATCAGCTTGATGGACCCGCAACCTCATGGTGGGAGAACTACACCACCACCTTCCCTGTGGCCAATGTTACATGGGATCAGTTTCAGCAGGCTTTCTGCACCGCACATGTCTCAGCTGGAGCCATGAGTATGAAGAAGTGTGAGTTCCGCAACTAGGGAACCATACCGTGGCGCAGTACGTGGATGAGTTCAGCAAGTTATCACGCTACGCCCCAGATGATGTGGCTATAGATGCCGCGAAGCAAGAGAAGTTTCTTGAAGGACTGAATGATGAGCTGAGTATGCATTTGATGGTGGCAACATTCACCAACTATCAAGAGCTGGTAGATAGGGCCCTCATGATTGAAGGCAAGCAGCAGTAGATAGAGAACCGCAAGCAAAAGTATGGATAGGGAAAGTACAACTCTAGAGCTCAGCCGAAGCCCCGCTATTCCCCGTACTGGGCAGGACACGCTCATACCCATGGAGGACATAACCATGGGTGCCATTATCACAATGGATGAAATTCACACAACCGCAGTGGCCCAAAGAATGGTAATGGGAGTCGAGGAAACAATAGCCAGAGCCGTTCCAGCCCAGCAACCCCCGCCAAGAAGGACCTGAGTCACATTACCTGTTACAAGTGCGGGAAGACCGGACACTACACCAATGATTGTCCCGAGGCAAAGAATGGTGATGTCAATGGAAGCTCTAGAAAGAAGCCCAACCCTTTCACCAGGGGAAAGGTGAACCATGTCAACATGGAGGAAGTTGACGAGTAGCCTGACGCAGTTATTGGTAAGTTTTTGATTAAGTCATTTAGAGCTCTTGTTCTTTTTGACACTGGTGCATCGCATTCATACATATCAAGGGGATTTGTGGACAAGTTTAAGTTTCCAACTGTAGCCCTTAAGACATCTATGTTAGTAAGCTCGCCAGGAGCGGAGTATATGGCTAGCCAGGGATGTTTTCAGTTGTCGTTGTCCATAGGTAGGCATGTTTTTCCTACAGACCTCATTATTCTAGAATCACAATGATTGGATCTGATACTAGGCATGGATTGGCTATCGAAGTATGGGGAAACAGCGATTGTGCTAGTAAGTCAATTCTTCTCACCACCCAGAGGGAAAACGGATCAAGTATGTGTCTAGGAATGTGTCAAGGAGGACTCAAGTAAATTCACTCTCGGGAGTTGTTCAGCAGGAAGTGCCAGTTGTGAAGGATTATCCCGATGTATTCCCGGAGGAATTACCAGGCATGCCACCAGATCGGGACATTGAGTTTTTGATCGAGCTGTTGCCAGGCACCAAACCAATATACAAGAGACCGTATCGGATGCCTGCAAATGATCTGGAGGAAATTAACAAATAGATTAAGGAGTTGTTGGAGAAAGGTTATACTCGACACAGTTCATCACCGTGGGGAGCCCCAGTGCTTCTAGTTGAGAAGACGGATGGATCCTTGAGAATGGTAGTTGATTATCGAGCATTGAACGAGCTGACGATCAAGAACAAATATCCTCAACCAATGATCAATGATTTGTTTGACCAGCTGCAGGGAGCTAAAGTTTTCTCTGAGATCAATATTCGATCAGGATATCACTAGCTGAAGATCCGAGAACAGGACATACCTAAGACTGTGTTTACCACAAGGTATGGGCTATATGAGTACATAGTCATGACTTTTGGATTGACTAACGCCCCTACCTACTTTATGAGTATGATGAATAAGGTGTTCATGGAATTCTTGGATAAGTTTCTTGTGGTGTTCATTGATGATATATTGGTGTATTCGAAGAATGAAGAAGAACACAAGGAACATTTGTTCTTGGTTCTCGAGAAGCTCGGGGAACATCAACTATATGCCAAGTTCAGCAAATGTGAGTTTTGGTTGAAGGAAGTCAGATTCCTCAGACATGTTATATCAGGAGAAGGTATAGCAATAGACCCCTCCAAGGTTCAATCCGTCACCGAATGGATGGCACCCACCTCAGTGGGAGAGATACGCAGTTTCCTTGGACTCGCGGGCTATTACCGAAGATTTATCGAGAATTTTTCCAAGATCATGAAGCCCATGATGGAGTTATTGAAGAAGGACACCAAGTTCAAATGGACAGAGGATTGTGAGGCCAGTTTTCAGGAGTTGAAGAAACGTTTGGTTACAGCCCCAGTGCTAATTCTTCCGAATATACGCAAGGATTTCCAAGTATATTGTGATGCGTCTCGCCAGGGACTTAGAGGCGTTCTTATGCAAGAAGGAAGAGTTGTTTCATATGCCTCACGTCAGCTTTGACCTCATGAGTTGAATTATGCCACACATGATTTGGAGTTAGCAGCCGCAGTGCATGCACTCAAGACCTGGAGGCATTTTCTTATCGGAAATCGTTGTGATGTTTACACGGATCATAATAGTTTGAAGTATATCTTTACGCAGAAGGAGTTGAACCTCAGGAAGAGGAGATGGTTGGAGCTCATAAAGTCATAAAGGACTATGACATGAAACTGCATTATCATCCAGGAAAGGCCAATGTTGTGGCAGATGCTTTGAGCCGCAAGAGTTATGTCAATACTCTCATAACCGGAGGATTACCTCAGGAGTTAGCCGATGATCTCTGAGAACTTCGCTTGGAGATAGTTCCGCGAGGTTTTGTTGCAGCGTTGGAAGTTCAATCCACGTTGTTGGGAAAGATCCGAGAAGCCCAAAAGATTGATAAGGAAATTGCAGAGATAAAAGAAAATATGAGTAAAGGAAAGGCCAAAGGTTTTCGTGAGGATGAACACGGAACTTTATGGTTTGAAGATTGCATCTATGTGCCCAATAACCCAGAGATCAGGAAGTTAATTCTTCAGGAGGCTCATGCACTAGTATGCATCGGTGCTAAACAAACGGTTTTAACCCCTTTCCGCGATGGCATTCGGAACCGTCGCCAAGTGAGTGTGGGCGATAGGGGGGTCCTTCCCACACGACCCAGAAACCGTTGGGGATATGCCCTCCTGGCACACACGCTCGGCAAAATGAGGTCATGTGCGACCGACGAGCACTCAAATACATAAATACGTACAGTAGTGCTAAAATACAATTATACAGGAGAAATCATTTCCGATCGTAAGTACATCCCACACAGTCAGTCACCGCTGAACGTTTCCGTTCGTATATACATCCCACACAGTCACTCCAAGGAAAATGTTTGCGGAAGGTGGCATAATGCAAATAGTTTTGAAGAGAATGTCGTGTGTGATTGTTCATTGATCCAACACGGTTTATTCCTAGAAACTGTGTGTGTTTCTCGAGGTCATCACCCATGGTGTTTTCTCATTAACCGTTTGCAATAGGAAAACCCAATTAGGACACTAATTGGCCAATTAGCGGGCTAATTGCCTTATTATTAATAATCCATTTACTAATCTAATTGACATTCATATTAAGCACATAATATATTCCATTTCCATATTAAGGAAGCAGGATTTCATAATTCATGTTGAAGGTCTTTGCAACTTTAGGCCAGTGCCTGTGGATGATTGACCATCCATCCTTCAACCTCTTCAGGAACACTTCAATATTGAACCATGGGTGTTGTATGAAAACTTTCCTCGCCTACTGACCACATAGGTGGTTTGAGAAGTAATCATCAGTGAACCCTGAAAACAAGGATGTGCATAAATATCTTCTCTATATTGGAAACGGGGAAAAGGAATAAAAAAGGCAAGGTATAATAGTTAGTACCATCTTGTAAACCTCAGTGCTTCCCATTGTTTCCCTGCAACACATATAAGGTAGTTAGTCATCAGGTTAAGTAAGGGTTCGCATGCTATCAGTAAAATATGTTGATGAAAAATAAGCACATTGCAGATTCATCAGATTAATTCAAGCCACATAGAAAATCCATTTATCCAAACGAAGCATGATTAAGAACTAGGAAATATAGCACTTGTATATGTTTCTCATGTATTAAGTGCAGCAAAATTCGATTTATTCCTCACAGGGTATACAATAAGAGAATGTAGCCACATCAGTTGAACATCCCATTGCAGAATTGAACCAAGCAGTTAACTAAACACTACAACAAATGAACCAAACCTTAACTAAGCACCACATTGCACAATATAACATACTCCTAATAGAAGACCAGACAGTAACCAAACCAAGCATGCTTAACAACTTGGAAATATTGCACCCTGAAGAATTGAACATCACATTTGTAGAATTGAACCAAGCAGTTAACTGAACACCACATTGCACAATATATAGAACATATACACTATAGCAGAAGATTGCATGGTAAAAGTAGATAGCACAATTCACTAGAATTTGTTAAGGAAAGGCAGTAGCTAGCAAACTGAACATGGGTCCTTATAGTGAGCTAATAAGATAAGCTACTCCTCATTGTCGAAGATATCGATGACGATTGGCTCCTTGGACATGGAAGAGGGCGAGGCCTCCACATCGTGGGTGCCCTCATTGTAGTGGTGAGTTGCCTGAGCCGCTATGGGCACCAACTTGCTGGCTCTCGAGATGAGGTAAGCACGTGCACACTGAGAAAACACCTCGTAGTATTCATCGAAGGCACCAACGGTGGCCTCAAGAAAATGCCACGAACTGTCGTTTAAAGCAGCCAACCGCGTCGCGGCATTGGTGCGCGAGGCATCAATGGTGACCTCGACGGCAAGGTGCTCCTCCAAGATCTAGGGTCGGCACAAATGGCAGCCATCACGACTTCATCCGCCCGTGCAGCCGTGATTTGCTTCTCCGCTGCCAAATGCTTCTTGAGGTCCTAGTTATACTGTGTGCACCATGGCTTAGGCCGATGCTTATTTGGTGGAGGGTTCGGTGATTTGGGTGGAAGGTGTCGTGCTCGCACCGGCGGTCGGGGCATGTGGGATGTGGAAGGAGGAGGAGGATGGGGGTCGGGTCAATACTAGGGAAAACCTTATACATAGAACTTTAGCAGTAGTGCTTGTTAAAAAAAGGGCGCTAGTGCTAAATAGGCGTAGCGCGTCCCGGATAAATGCGCTATAGATAGGAACTCAGCTGTAGCGCGTCTCTCTCTAAACACACTGCTACTAAAATTCTCACTACTAAGCCGGTAGGCTACACATAGTAGTAGCATTCTTATAGAAAGAGCGCTACCGCTAAGTTTGTTGTAGGAGTGCGTTTACATAGAAAGGAGCTACTGCTAACAAAAAGAAAATAAATCGATAAACAAAAAGAAAAATAGATGAAAATGAAAGAAATAGAAAAAGGAGAAAGGAAAAAATAAAATGTAAAGAAAAATAAATGAGAAGGGGAAAAAAGGAGAAAGTCTTAGCAGTAGCGCATTTTGTGAAACACGCTATAGCTAACATAGCTATATCGCGTTTTCAGAAACACGCTACCGCTATTTTTGACTTAACTAGTGGTTTCCCTCCCCCATCCACTACTTCTCCCCCAAATTCCTTGCCCCGCTTGGCCGCCGTGTCCCCAATTCACCGTCGCCCCACTTCGCCGCCGTCTCCTGCCGACGTCGACGCCCCTAGAGCCACCAGAGTCGTGCGCCGTCGACGCCACCAGAGCCACCCCCAACGACACCAGAGCCGCGCGGCCTCATCAAAGCCACCGAAGCCGCCCTTGGCGCCACCCGAGCCACCCTCGACGCCCCTGCCTCCCTTGCCGTCACCAGAGATGCCCTGCCTCCCTCGCCACCACTGCCTCCCTCGCCACCACTGGAGCCATGCTCTGTAAGCACCCCTCCTCTCTCTCATGCATAGCATAATCATTGGACATACTAACTAGCTAGGTTAACTAGTTTAATTAGGTTAATTATCTAGGTTAGTGCAAAAATTTAGTTAGGGCTTTGACAAAGAACTAGTTAGGTTAACTAGTTTACTTAGGTTAATTATCTAGGTTAAGAAAACATTTATTTAGGGCTTTGATAGAGCACTAGCTAGGTTAACTAGTTTAATTAGGTTAATTATGTAGGTAAAGTAGGTTAACAAGCTAGGTTAAATAGCTAGGTTAATTAGATTTGTTAGGTTAATAAGCTAGGTTAACTAGGTTCGCTAGGTTAGTGGAAAAAAATAATTTAGAGCATTAGTCAGAAGGGTTAGATAAATGGAGTTCCTTTGCAATTTAATTGGGTTCTGTCCTAGGCATAGAAGGGTTAGAGAAAATAATGTGTGTGTGTGAGAAAAAGGAATAGCTAGAACAGAATCTGGGTTCTGTCCTAGGCAGAGAAGTGTTTAGTAAGATCATTTTGCAAAGGTTTTGATTTTTGAAAAGACCACTATTTTTCTAGGAAAAGAATTTAGGCAAGTTTTATTTTAAAGATGATCCCTTCCTAGACTTTTATTGTTGATTATATCTTTTCATTGAAGTGGTTCAATAGTGCCCAAGTGGCCATTTGTTGTTTCCACGGAATGAAGTTGAGTGGCCTATGTTTTGCCGGAATGTTGATTCATTTCCGTTCTAGCAAATTTCAGGTGCCTAATTTGTCCACTTTTTTAGCAAAGTTCATGCCAAAATTTTCCGTGAATTCCGGCATGACTTGTGCTACAAACTAGGACATATCGAGTGCCTGGGATTTGCCGCACCGGAAAGGAGTCAACAGTCCTGCAAAACATAGGCCTTCTTTTATGTCATTATTCATTTTATTAAGGCTAGATTAATTGACTAGATTTAATCGTAGGAAACAAGGTTAGCAACGATGAAGGATAGGGTTCTGGTGATTGCGACAATGTCTACCTGGTGGCAGACGAATTTTTTAGCCTTGCTGACGATAAACGGTGTAGTTGCTGGGCCCACCTGTCGCATCAGGGACGGAGACCGACATGTAGACCGGCGCTGAGACTGAGACCGGCACCGAGACCGGTGTTGAGACCGGCGCCGAGACTAGCGGAACCGGTATAGAACCGAAAGCAAAGAGGCCACGGCGCCTAAACCAGCTCATCGCTACTAGACTGGTGGTCACGGAGATGGACGGCGACATTTTTGAGCCAACAATGCCCGAGGAAGCGCGATTGTGCTACGGCAATCAAATCGGCTGCATCGTACGGACAACTGCCACCATCAACAATGAGAAACTACAGAAGATAGATAATATGAGGCCCTCCCTCCTAAAGAAGCTGCACCAGATATTCTTGTTCCTGGGTCGGGATGAAAAGGAATATGAAAATCCAGATAAGTACCCAAGAATGAAGAAGATAAACAAACATGCCATGGCCAAGTTTAGCGATGCATTGGTCGCCTGGAAAACAAGGGTGAAACATCGGATCGTCAACAAAAAGGAACCCTACTCTAAGATTGTAAAGGATAATCCTACAATCACGCAAGAGCAGTTTGAAATATTCAAGGTGGCTTGCGAGGACGAAGCTGCCAAAAAAGTCAAAGTACATGAAGGGGCTTCAATAGAGGAACATGGGGCGCCACCACCTCGAAAGCCGTGTTTACAGCGGGAAGAGGTCCATATGGGCCAAGGAGGACGCGGAACGCGAAAGTCTAGGCATCCCAGACCCCTTGGCGGACTTCAACGTCCTGCATGAGCGTGACATCCTCAGGGCACGACACCATTGGGACTCAGTCAAGAAGGTTTTCAAGACGGACCCGATCACGACGGAGTTCATGAGACTACGGGTAATTTTAGTTTCTGATCAATTCGACTGCACGTTTAGTCATATTTGTAAATGATCCTTGTTCCTTTTGCAGACAGAGCAACACAGGATTTCAGCCGAAAGCAACTCGCCATCTGAGGTGTTGGCGAGGCCCAAGTGGGACACCCCATTCAATCAGGCGTTAAACATATTAGAACGACTCCTGGTGGACACTCGACCGTCGTATGGACGCGTGCATAGTGTCGGAGATGGCGCCATGTGGAAAAGTACTACCATGAGACCATAGAGGAGAGAAAGGAAAGACGGAGGTTAACTGAAGAAAACATCGACAAGAAGGTTGAGATTGTGGTTGAGAAGAAATCAGTTGAGATAGTGGCAACAGCAGTAGCTGCCACAAAACAGGTGATTGCAGATATGTCTAGTACCTTGGTTTCGGTCGTTTTCAATTGGAGCAGGAAAAATCCAGAAAAAATGCAGCGGACTTTCCCCTTGCCAACTTCTTCGGGAGCTGCTCGACTAGCATTGCACCAGCACCAGCACCTGCTCCTACACCTACTCCCGCACTGGCTCCTACACTAGCTCCCGCACCTGCTAATAGCAGCCCGTCCTCCATCTTGGACGTGCTCGGCGGTGCTTCATCTTTGGCTGAGCTCGACACCCTCACGGTATTTGTCACACGGGCCCTCTTCAATAAATGTATAATCTCCCATTTCTGTTGCCTTTCGGATGTCTCACGTCGCAGACATGTCTTTGCAGGCCGACGTAACCCCGTGCACCAGATTGTACACCATCAGCGACCAGAAGGTGGACGTGGGGAAGGCGGCGATAATGAAGCCGAAGGAACCATTGTTCCACAGCCGACCGATCCCCCTCCGACGTCTTCAAGGTTTCCGTGGTCAGTGTCAAACCAGGCCACGAGAATTTGGCTCCTCCAATACTAGGGGTGATGGCGACGAGACCCCGCGGTGGCTTATTGGTTATGGGTGGGTCCTATTGTGGCCAAAGAGTCTGCTTCTTCTGGAGGCGGCCAGGAGCACACCCACGAGCACGCAGCCTCGGCAAGGTATGAACAGCAACACCCCACCTACCCAATTGGCGTCGGCTGTCATGCTGGGTGAGAGCGGATGGGGTGAGGAAGAGGCTCCATTAGTCGCTGATCATGTCGCCATAGATGAGGATGAGGATGACGATAACACTGAACAATATCTCAATACTGGCGCCTATGATGAGTACTCAGGGTTTGAGCGTCATGAGTTGGTGCATGAATTGCTGCCTCCGGAGGCTGAACGTATTATAGACGAACTTCCAGTAGAAAAGAAGCATAGGAAGAGACGGAGGAAAGGCAACAAAGCTGCTTCTATGATGTAGCCGCCTCAACAGCCTCGGGTTCAAGACCGTATACCTATCCCCGATGCGGCAAAAAGGCATGTCGCCGGTGAACCAATCCTACCTAAGGCGGCGCTAGAGGCCACACACGGCAATCTAAGGAGACTCCATGAGGATGTGCTGCAGAGAGAGAAAAGCATCATCACCTCAGAAAATCCAGGATGCCCACTCTGTGTGGTTAATGTGCCGCGGCAAAGCTCATACATCCACCCCACGGACAAGTTCTTCCTTCGACTCAATTACATCTTCGACATGTTTCACTTGAAGAAGCTGGATTTTACGTTTGTCTGCCTTTATGCCTTGTACATGAACTACATCATCGGGATTGAGCAGATACCTTATATGTGTGTTGCTGACCCATAGAACATGCACGAGGGCTTCTTGGCAGTCTGCGCAGAGCACCGTGAATACGCGAGGAACTACATCATCGATTGCATGGTCGCTAATAAGGACAAGGAGGCAATTCTCGTGCCTTATCATCCCCTGTAAGTCATCTGCGCGGATATCCTTCCTTCGATTTCAATCATTCATTTGCACGGTGGAGGCTAATTAATTTGAGGTGTACTTATTTTGCGCAGCGGCGGGCGCGCCGTCCTCATCATCCTTTACCCTCGATACTCCCATGCTCTTTACTTGGACTCGTCAAAGAACATGAACAAAAAGGATTACACCCACATCAAGTCTGTTCTCGACAGTGCTATGTTTTACTATGGCTTACGGGGTGGATAGGTCAAGAACAAGAAGAAAAAGGGATGGCAGCCCGCCTTCGGCCATAAGACCGACTTCTGCTGCATCCATCAACCGAGTGATTCTCTTAGTGATGGATTCTATCTCCTACACCACATGCTGCAGTACAGACGGGATCATCAGGACCTTCACATGTCACCTAAATCTGGCGATGCTCATATTCTGCAATGGGCAAAGAACGTAGGAGATATCCCGAACCATCGACTTCGAGCTGAGTTCTATCACATCCAGCATGAACTTACCCAAGTCATCGTGAAGGAGGTCCTCGACAAAACAAGTCTGTTCTACGAGGAAGGGCAAATGTCGTGGGAAGAAGTCCGAACACGCGTAGCCGCTCAGCATCTTGACCTGAAGCCTTTCACTAAGCTCGGGGACTATCTCCCTGACTTGGATGGATGGAACGACATGTTGGAGTGATTGTCGATATATGATAATGTGTTCGTTTAGTCCATACTTTCTAAATGATGAAACTTTGAGTTATGCATGATGAAACTTTATTTGTGATGTAATTAAACTGTCGTCCTCAACTAGCGAAGATCACTCATGCTAGGGCATTTTGGGTACGATGAACTTTGTTATTTATGCTTATGATATGTTGCTTATATTTTTGGAAAGTCTGTCTCTTTCTGTTGGTCAACTATGTATGTTGCATATCATCGAATCATGTGACGATGTAGGTGCATAGATCATCGATGACGAAGAAGTGCAATGCCAGGAGTATACGACAAGTGGCCGGAGTGTTAGGTCCCAGGTGTACCAGTTTTCGGTTTCGGAGCGACAGCCAGTAGTTAGTTTAGGTTCACGCTAATGCGAGAGAGGGATACAAACTCATGTACTGAATAGTTCCGCTCTCACTCATAGATAGCTCTTCTTTCGTATATCATTGCTTAGATGGATGACGATGTAGTTGTAAGTAATCGAGACTTGTATCGCTATTTTCGAGATGATGACGAGAGACCACTTTGTGTTGGATGATGATTATGATGATGAAATGATTTGATACTATGGTTACATTTGTATGTGTATGGTATGCTAAAGATTCTTGTATAAAGCATGTTCAAATACAAAACAAATATGCAAAAAAACAAAAAAAAAATAGCAGTAGCAAGTGGAGAAAAGTTAGCAGCAGTGTGCCACTAGCAGTAGCACGGTCTAACAAAGAGCGCTAGAGCTACTAGCAGTAGCGCGCTTCCATACTGCTCGTTGCTGCTATGCTTTTATAGCAGTAGCGCGGGCAGACACGCGCTTCTGCTACAGGTTAGCTGTAGCGCCATATCAGTAGCGCGAGACCCCGCGCTACTACGATACCTAAAACTAGCGTTGCTGCTAGGCTTTTCCCTAGTAGTGGGTGTGGATTACCTACCTAGATAGGCGAGGCCGAGCAGCGTGAAGGAGGGTCGCCGGCAAGGAGGCGCTGCAAGAAAGGATGAAGGTTTCAACTTGGAAACGAAAGCGAAAACAGTGGAAATGTGGCTTTTGGTAAGGGGGAGGGGGTGGGGAGGTAGATATTTCCGCGAAAGCCGAAAATTTGGAATCGCTTCAGCAAAAAAACTAGCGCGCAAAGTGTCATCAGACACGGTCCCTTATTCAGAGCGGGATGTGGACTGTAGCCATCGCACCTTCTCACGTAAGCCGTATGCATACTATACTCCGACGGTGCTCCAACATATTTTGTGTTGCATATGACACGGTTGGTTATAATAAACTGTGTGGGATCTACTTGATTTTTCATCTTGATTTGAATTACATAATGGGGTCACAACGGCCATGGACGGTGTTTGAATTGCTAGACCTTTTATCTGTAGTGATCATAAAAGAATTGGAATTATTCAGGGTTCGTTTGGACATTTTTATGCACTAGCTGAGTTTTCAATGCATTTATGTGCATAATTCAAATCTAAACTACATGCACATTCTCCAGTGCATATAAATTGGTTGAAAAATCAGATCTTTGTCCTTGGGTGCATGCTTAGGTCCCATGCAAGAATGGGAATGATTGCCAAACACCCTGCCACCGTCACTCGGCCGCAAAAATTGAGATACCAGGTTTTTAAATTCTAGTATATCCAAAACTCGTCTAAAATTCATGAAACTTGGCATGCTATCATGGAGCGGCATCAACATGTCGTGGTAACTTTTTTGTCCCATTTGGGGCAAGTTTGGGTATATGCTTCTCACAAACCAGAGCTTCTCACAACGAGCATGATGGTTTCGGTAGGGAACGCCCCACCGTTGGGGACGAAACGATATCCATTGCCTCTTATTGCTTTCAGATTTTTTTCTCATGTCAACATAGAACAACAGGAGTGTTGTGTTATTTTTTGTGATTTTTCAGGGTTCGTTTGGACATTTTTATGCATTAAGTGAGTTTTCAATGCATCTATGTGCATAATTCAAATTTGAACTACATTCACATTCTCCAGTGCATATAAATTGGTTGAAAAATCAAATCTTTTGTCCTTGGGTGCATGCTTAGGTCCCATGCAAGAAATGGGAATGAATGTCAAACACCTTGCCACCGTCACTTGGCCGCAAACATTGAGATACCAGGTTTTTTAAATTCTAGTAAATCCAAAACTCATCTGAATTCATGAAACTTGGCATGCTATCATCGAGCGGCATCAACATGTCATGGTAAATTTTTTGTCCCATTTGGGGCAGGTTTGGGTATATGCTTCTCACAACAAGCATGATGGTTTCGGTAGGGAACGCCCCACCTTTGGGGACGAAACGATATCCATTGCCTCTTATTGCTTTCAAAAAAATTCTCGTGTCCACATAGAACAACAGGAGTGTTGTGTTATTTTTTTGTGATTTTTCGGGGTTCGTTTGGACATTTTTATGCATTAACTAAGTTTTCAATGCATTTATGTGCACAATTCAAATTTGAACCACATGCACATGCTCCAGTGCATATAAATTGGTTAAAAAATCAAATATGTGTCCTTGGGTGCATCTTTAGGTCCCATGCAAGAAATGAGAATGAATTTCAAACACTAGGGCACTGTTGATTGCCGGCAAAACATTGAGATGTCTGGTTTTTAAATTCTAGTAAATCAAAAACTTGTCTGAAATTCATGAAACTTGGCATGCTATCATGGAGCGGCATCAACATGTCGTGGTAAATTTTTTGTCCCATTTGGGGCAGGTTTGGGTATATGCTTCTCACAAACCAGAGCTTCTCACAACAAGCATTATGGTTTCGGTAGGGAACGCCCCACCTTTGGGGACGAAACGATGTCCATTGCCTCTTATTGCCTTCAAAAAATTTCTCGTGTCTACATAGAACAACATGAGTGTTGTGTTATTTTTTGTGATTTTTCGAGGTTCGTTTGGACATTTTTATGCATTAAGTGATTTTTCAATGCATTTATGTGCATAATTCAAATGTGAACTACATGCACATGCTACAGTGCATATAAATTGGTTGAAAAAAATCTTTGTCCTTGGGTGCATGCTTAGGTCCCATGCAAGAAAAGGGAATGAATGTCAAACACCCTGCCACTGTCACTCGTTCGCAAACATTGAGATACCTTGTTTCTAAATTCTAGTAAATCCAAAACTCGTCTGAAATTCATGAAACTTGGCATGATATCATGGAGCGGCATCAACATGCCATGGTAAATTTTCTGTCTCATTTGGGGCAGGTTTGGGTATATGCTTCTCACAAACCAGAGCTTCTCACAAACCGGAGCTTCTCACAACAAGCATGATGGTTTCGATAGGGAACATCCCACCTTTGGGGATGAAACGATATCCATTGCCTCTTATTGCTTTCAAATTTTTTCTCATGTCAACATAGAACAACAGGAGTGTTGTGTCAGTTTTTGTGAATTTTAAGGGTTCGTTTGGAAATTTTTATGCATTAACTGAGTTTTTAATGCATTTATGTGCATAATTCAAATTTGAACTACATGCACATGCTCCAGTGCATATAAATTGGTTGAAAAATCAAATTTCTGTCCTGGGGTGCATGCAAGAAATGGGAATGAATTTCAAACACCACGACACCGTTGATTGCCGGCAAAACGTTGAGATACTTCGTTTTTAAATTCTAGCAAATATAAAACACGTCTGAAATTCATGAAAATTGTCATGCTATCATGGAAGGGCACCCAACATGCTGTGGTATTTTTCGTGTCCATTTTGAGAGAAGGTGCACTCGAATAATGACAGCCAACAAAGGCATTTTGAAAAAATAGCTACCACTTTAATATCTCAAACGTTTGTATAATTCAAACAGTGTGCGTTCTGTTAACCATTCACGTGACACCACGTGTCTTGGTTTTAATGGCTATAAGAGGTGCCGTGTGGACAACTGCTTGACTGAATGGGAAGCGTGCGAGCGCAGTCTGGTGTGCAGGCTCATCGGGAAGCGTACAAGCTGTTCAACGCAGGATCTGTGCATCTCTTCAACGCAAAGGGTTCAGATTACGGTATGCAAATTAAAGCCAGACTTCGGTGCTAAGCCAAGAGACACTGCGATTTGTCAAAATATGCAGCTAAAAATCAATAGCACTATCTATTTTTTGCAACTAAAATTCAGTAATTAAGCATAGATTTCATTCATACTAGAGATGAAGCAGTTGTTCTTACCCGAAAGCGAGACAGCCTTGGACCGCCGCCCAACTCGCTCCCACTGGTCTATATTAATGGCGCTACCGAGCGGCCGCACCCCCATCCTCGCCACACACACAATTCCTCTCTCTCCGCCCGCATCCTCGACGCCGCTCTAAGTCCTCAAAGCCGTTAGTGTACGAGGATGTTGCCGAAGCGCCCCATCGAAGGGAGTGGCAACGCCGGGGCTGCTGAAGCACTGGAGCACGGCATGAATATGGAGATAGAGGTTTCCGTCGCTGCTGACGAGGTGGAGAACGAGGACAGCCTCCCCGATGATATGATGATGGTCATCATATCCCTCCTCCCAATCAAATATCGGGCGAGGATAGCCGCCCTTTCCCGGCGGTGGCGCACCCTATGGCTCTGCACCCTTGTCGACCTCCTCGATGCCCACAAACTTTGCCATGGCTATCACCAAAGCTTGGATGCGTTCTCCCAGATCCTCGACAGTCACAATGGCCCAATCAAAGGCCTTATCACGGGCAAGTTCCGTTCCAATGGCAAGGACCGAGCCAAGCTTGACGAGTGGTTCTGATCCCCCGCCATAGATCAGCTCAAGAATCTAAGTTATAATGATGGGCATATGCGCTTGCTGCCAACATTTGCGCTCCGCTTCGCGCCCACACTGCGCGTCGCCAAGTTCATGAACTACCATCCCCCCTTAATGACGCGCCCGCTCTTTTTCTTCCACGACTGAAGCACCTCAAGCTCGTCACCATCGGCATCCCAAAGGATGACATGGAGCGCGAGCTCCGCGGCTGTACTGCACTCGAGTTCCTTCCTGTTCAGGTGATGAATCGGTCGAGTACCTTGCACATCACCTCCAGGACTCTCCGGGCTATTTATGTGTGTTTCTGGTGCTGCAACGAGAGATCACAAAAGATGGACCGCAATATGGTCATCCAGGACACACCTTCACTTGAGAGATTACTTGTAGTTGATCAACAAGGTCCAACAAGAATCAATGTCATTTCTGCACCGAAATTGAAAGTGGTGGGCTACTCGTCTGTCAAATACTACAACTTTTAGGCACAATAGTCGCCTTATATACCTCTCCTTCTTGATATCAATGTTATTTCTAGTTTTGAAGATGTATCTTGTTTGTCATCCAGCGAAGCTTCACCTAGACTCTAGGCACAGTGAAGGTCTTGGCACTAGAATCTGTCGGCCCCAACCTAGACCAAGTTGTCAGTTGCCTGAGATGCTTTCCGTGCCTGAAGAAGCTGTATATCGAGGTGATGTTCCTTTCCTGTTAAATGTTAACCATAAGGGAGTTCAATTTTTTGCACCTTTTCCCAAGTTTACAATGACAATGTACTATGATTTCTGAAGGAATTTTGGAGGATTTTAGGACATACACCCCCACCCATATTGGTTGCTTCATTTATATGGTTACAATCGTCCATAAGCATTTCTCCTTTGGATTCATCTGTACTAGTTTTCTTAGGGAATTTTTCATCCAATCCAACCTCTTGTGAAGAAGGCTACATGTTTCTAGATTGTAATACAATGCCCATGTTAATCATGCCAGATCAGAGATGGCACGTTGGTGCATTTTACAAATCCTGCAAACCAAATGGGCGTGTAGCAGTGTCCAAAACTGCATGTAGGCACTAACACATTCTCTTCTTTTGCAGATAATAATAGGCCCGGAGGTGGATAATATTTATAACGACAATCACATCGAATGCCTGGATCTGCATCTCTCAAATAGTACTTTGAACTTCTACCGAGGGACCTTCCGGAGATTACACTCGCCAGGTTCTTTCTTGCCAGAGCAAAGGTGCGGATGGTACTTTGAACCATTTATGTTCTCTTGTCTCAACGCAAACAGTTCATCCGAGTGAACCACATGTCGTATATCGCACACACCTTGATCTGGCTGACCGTTTCTTTTGTGTTGCCTAATCACAAATAGTTCATCTGAGTGAACTGCATGTTGTACATCACACACACCTTGATCTGGCTGACCGTTTCTTTTGTGTTGCCTAATCACAAACAGTTCATCCGAGCGAACCGTATGATGTACATCGCACACACCTTCATCTGGCTGCCCATTTCTTTTGTTCCTCCTCATCAAAAACGGTTAATTGAACTGAACTGTCTGCCCCGAATCGCACACGCAACTAAAATATGAACCATGTGTGATGTATCCTCCATTGCAAACATTTTGCACCTTTTTGACGGTTTTTTACACCACCGTTTGCGATTATTGCATCACACACAGTTTCGTCGAAGGGTCTCTGATCGTAGTGTCGCGTTAGCAGCATCCTGTAGTAGTGATGATTCGCCTTACTCGATTCACCCAGGGAACACCAAGATGTATTTGGATTTGACGGAACATTTCTGGTGGACAGGTACGAAGAAGGATATTGCCGAGTATGTAGCAGTATGCGACATATGTCAGAGAGTTAAGGCAGAGCATTAGAAACCAGCAGGACTACTTCAGCCCTTGTCAATACCCGAGTGGAAGTGGGATAAGCTTGGCATGGATTTCATCACTGGATTACCTAGGACTCGTTCAGGATATGACTCCATTTGGGTTGTAGTTGATCGCTTGACCAAGGTGGCTCACTTTATCCCCGTGAAAAGCACTTATAAGTGCTAAGTTGGCCAAGATTTATATGACTAGGATCGTATGTCTGCATGGAGTTCCGAGGACCATCATCAGATAGAGGAACACAGTTTACTTTGAAGTTTTGGACTCAGTTACACTAAACTTTGGGTTCCAGGCTAGATTTCAGTATGGCCTTTCATCCACAGACAGATGGGCAAACCGAGAGAGTCAATCAGATTGTGGAGGATATGTTGAGAGCTTGTGCGCTAGATTATGGATCTAGTTGGGATGATAATTTGCCTTACGTAGAGTTCTCGTATAACAACAGCCACTGAGCTTGCTTGAAGATGCCCCTTTTGATGCTTTGTATGGAAGGAGATGCAGGACACCATTGATGTGGGATGAAGTTGGAGATCGACAATTGTTCGGACCAGACTTAATCAGAGATTTTGAGGAGAAGGTCAAGTTGATTCATGATAGACTCAAGATAGCCCAGTTTAGCCAGACGAGTTATGCCGATACTAAACTGTAACATCCCAAATTTTCAATTTGGAATGTTATACATAGATCATATGCATATCATATTTTTCTTGCATTTTGGTTGATCCTAGAAATTTCACGCAACTCAAGGACCCTCGGAGAGACTTGGAGATTTCGTTATTTTCATATTTGGGTTCTCTCCAATATTGAAAAGAGGATCCTTTGATTTATTTATTTTATCTTCAACTATTTTTCCGATGTCAAGTTATGAGAGAGGGAATAATATGACTTTCCCAAAAGTTAGGAAAAATGAAGATTTAATAAATAGATCAATTTTGTTTTCCGGTGTTTGTTTGCGATTTGTTTGGATAGGGAAAAATGCGCGTTTTCAAAAAATTGCATTTTAGGTCCGGAGAAAAGTTCATTTTGTTCGGCTCATTTTTAGGAGTCGGGGAAAATTTACTTTTAGAATTTTGGAGTCCGTTTAGTTTAGTTTTCTTTTGTTTTCTGCGCGCGAGAACCATTTAAAAAAAACTGGACCAAGGCCGGCCAGGCCAAGGCCCAGCCGGGCCAAAGGCCACCGCCCCAGGGAGCCGTGCGCGCCTAGCGCTGGCGCAGGAGGCCGCCGCCTCTTGCCTCGCTCTAGTCCGGTTTGGACTAGGGTTAGCCCCTCGCCTTTCCTTCTTTCGTTTTTCCTAGTCCTACTCCGTTTATTCTTTCCTATTCCTAGTCTATTTCTTGTCCCCTACCCCAAGTCTCCTCACCCCTCCCCAACATAAATACCCAAGCACCCCCCCTCTAAACACATCAAATCCAAAGCTCCAAGCCCCAAGCCTAGAGCTCCACCGCGCCGCACCTTGCCGCACCACCCGCGCCGCGCCGCACCACCCCGCCGCCGCCGCCGCACCTTACCGCCGCCCTACGCCCACGCCGCCGGAGTTCCTCGCCGGAGACTTCACCGGAGGTAGCCCGCGCTACATCTATTCTTCTCATCGGATCGTTTTCTTCTAATCGTTCCGATTCTTTTTCTCCGATTTGTTTTTCTTCGCCAAACCGTTCCGGTTTTCTAGATCGGTTTTACGATCGGTTTTCCTCTCTGAAACCCTAGATCGGATTCGTTTTCTTCTCCGATTTAGTTGCCCTAGATTGTTCACCGGACCGTTCGTCCTAACGAACGTGATCACCGAATTTCTTCTAGGTTGACGAATGTCCGTTCGTTCAACCGTTCTTCTTTTTCTTCTCGCCGGATTTATTCCGCGATCGCGATCTCAGATCCGATCTTCTTTCTAGTCTATCTTCTCGCTCGTTTATCGGAATCAGGTGATTCAAGCGCCTGGAGTTTCGTTTCGAAACCACCGTTCCGTCTAATTAACTTTAACTAAGTTTTTCTATGGTAAAATTTGACCTAGTTTCAACTTGCTAGAACCGAGTTGTTTTCCGCCGTTTGTTTTCGGTTTCTTTGTTCGGTTCTTTCTTTCTTCGCAACCGGAGTTCTTAAGTTGAACTAGCTGGTTCGATCTTTTGTTCGAGTTTTACCTGTGCATTAGATGAGTACTTATTGTATGCTTGTTGTTTGTCTGCGATAGATTACCCGGATTGCGCCGCTTGTTACTTCGAATCTCTAGGACTCGCGGATCATCAGCAAGGCAAGTAACACTTTGATCATACCTTTTCTACAACCCAGTTTTATTGCATTAGATCCATCCTCACACATTGCATGATTAGGATATAATTAAATTGTGGGATGGGAAGTAGATGAGGTAGTACCTATTACCTGTTTATTATGAAACCTTTGGGAGTTACTTCTACGTTTGCTTATTATGCCATGCTATGCTAGTAGACGTGGATTGGGTGAGTGATATCCATGACAGATGTGAGATTGATAATTTTAATGGTTTATCTAAGGTGGCAACTTAAATACACATCTGGGTGGATTGAGGCACCTGATGTCTATCAGGACTTGCCTGTTTTTTTTTGGACCGCCACCCAGGCTCAAAGGGATCATAAGATCTTCATGCTAAATACTTCCATGTGCAGCCACAAGCCATTATGGGCTCTGGCATAGTTGAGTAAGTTGCGTAAGCTCTTGAAGAGGTGGACTAGCAGATGTAGGGGATTGTAGGTGTACCGGTCCGCCTGGAGTAGAGAGCAAATGCTTCTGAAAGACTGTGTCTCGGTCATCCGTTTCTCAAACACCAGTAGTGCGAGAAAACCAACGGAGGCGATCGAGTCTTGTGGGGAAAAGTGCGCAAACCTCTACAGAGTATAACAAACTAATCATGATTAGCCATGTCCCTGGTTATGGACAAATCTTGAGTATCTAGTACTTGAATATCATGTGAATCTCATCATGTTACTTCTAATTAATATTGTTGGGTTTTAACTGTTCACTTTTAATTGGGATTGAGAATGCTGTCAACCATTCTCAATGTTTAACAACCACCATGATAGTTAAATAAATTTATTCCTTTGTAGTAGGGAAAAATTGGCTTCACGCAAAATAGTAACCATAGAGCTTTCCACCAGCCAAATATGCATATAGTATAGCTGTTTCATTCCATTACTCTCTATGTGTTACCTTGCCAGCATATTCCATGTGCTGACCCGTTTCGGGCTGCAACATTAATGTTGCAGACTTTTCAGACGATGATTGAGGTGTTTTAGGTCGTGGTTCTATACTCAGTGATGCCGTTGGAGTTGATGGACCCATTTATCTTCCAAGTCTTCCGCTGTTATCGACACTAGATGGCCTTAAGCCATATTATTGTAATAAGTTCTCTTCGGAGACATCGATGTAATAAGTGTGTGATTGCCACTCTGCTATAAATCCTTCGAAGTACTGTGTGGTGTCAGCATTACTGATCCAGGGATGACACCGGAGCACAGAGATTAGACCGGTTGAGGTTTGGTCGCTACAGAGATGGTATCAGAGCTGACTGTAGGACACGACCACTAAGTTAAAGCCATAGATCACTACTCTCTCCTCATTTTCTAACTCCTCATCTTTTCTACTCTTTAGGATGAAGGACACGAAGATTAAGTACGCTCAACCGGATGAAGGCACACCTTTTGGATTTCACTTGAAGGAAGTCACCAAGTACCTAAACATTGGATTACCAAGTTTCACGGGAACCTTCAACGCCACTTTGCCTGAAGAGGAGCGCTGGAAGATTCAAGCTCACGTTCCGGGAAGGACATTCGCGCCAATCACGAAGCCCATAGATAGTGTTTTCAATGCACCAACTTGGAGTCTAGGAAGGAGCATGGCAGCCCATATCACCATAGGACGCATTGGAGAAGTTTATCAAGAAGACCTCAAGGACACCATCTACCAGATTTGCGGACGCCGGGATGAACAATGGGAGTTAATCATCACCAAGAAGGATAAATCCATTGCAGCATTCATCCAGGAGTTAAACCAGCACATTCGACGCCATGAGAACCAGATGTGCAATGACATGATGGTGTTGAAGAATGCGAAATCGAGGATCATCGAGCTAGAAGGAGAACTGAAGGCTACACGCAAGGACTACATGGACGAAATCGTAGCTCTAGCAAGACACAACGGCGATCTTAAGCAAGAGATTGAAGAACTCAAGAGGGAGTTAGCATCCAAGGAGGAAGACATGTACGTCGCATGCCCGGATAACTACATCATCATCGACGACACCGATTCGGATCCAAGTGAACCCGACTTTGACGATGAAGCTGGAGCAGATATCATGGAGTCTTCCGTCGGTTCAAATTTTTAGATGACCACCAAATATTAGTAGTATTTCCCCCCATGTAAACACTATAGTTTGAGCACTTTTGCGATAGCTAGATCGATTGTATGCCCTGTTTGATTGAATGAAGTGATTTTGTATGAATTTGCTCATGTGCATTGGGGTAGTGTTTTCTCTTTAGACCTCATTCTATTCTTATTTCTCTTCTTTTCTAAACCCTCAGATGCCTCCGAGACGTGAAACTGGATTTCCACCGGAGCTCACTCAGTTGATCCAGCAACAGAATCAGTTGATGCAGATGTTAGTCCAGAATCAGTAGAACAACATCAACAACCCACCACCACCACCACCCCCTGTTGACCACTTAGCCCGTTTCCTTAGGCTAAATCCGTCGGTGTTTTCCAGTAGCATCGAGCCGATAGTAGCAGACGATTGGCTCCGCAAGATAGGAAGGGAGTTGACCACTGCAGGATGCACGGATGGTGAGAAAGTGAAGTTTGCCGCACATCGCTTGAAGGACCCGCGGCAGCATGGTGGGAGAATTTCACAGCCACTTTCCCAGTTGACACCGTCACATGGGATCAGTTTCAGCAAGCTTTTCGCACTGCACATGTTTCGGCAGGAGCCATGGCCATGAAGAAGCATGAGTTTCGCAACTTACGCCAAGGAGGAAGGACAGTTGGCCAGTACGTTGACGACTTCAGCAAGTTAGCACGTTATGCCCCAGATGACGTTGCTACGGATGCGGCTAAGCAGGAGAAGTTTCTGGAAGGGTTGAATGATGAGTTAAGCATGCAGTTGATGGTAGCGAGTTTCAGAAACTACCAGGAGTTGGTAGATCGTGCCATCATGATTGAAGGGAAGCAGCAGCAGATTGAGAACCGCAAGAGGAAGTATGGACTGGGGAAGCATAACTCTGGAGCCCAGCAAAAGCCCCGTTTTACCTCTAAATTGGGATTTCAGTTTCAGCATACCCATGGAGGAAGTAGTTCGCACAACCACAATGACCACAAGAATGGTAATGGGAATGGAGGAGGCAACGGTCAGAACCGGACCACCCCATCAACCCCATCCAAGAGAGACCTGAGTCAAGTCACCTGTTTCAAGTGTTCCAAGACCGAACATTATGCCAATGAATGTCCTGAAGGCCAGAATGGAAATGGCAATGGAAGCTCAGGGAAGAAGCTGAACCCTTTCAATAGGGGACAGGTGAACCACGTTAGCGTGGAGGAGATTGAAGATCAGCCTGATGCGGTGATCGGTAAGTTTCTGGTTAAGTCATTTACCGCACTCGTTCTTTTCGATACTGGTGCATCGCATTCATACATATCAAGGGGATTTGTGGAAAAATATAGCCTGCCCACTAGGATTCTTAAAACACCTATGCTAGTAAGTTCACCAGGAGCAGAGTACATGGCCAGTTAAGGATGTTTTCAAGTGCCATTAAGCATAGGAAGGCATGTTTTCCCAACGGATTTGATTATTCTGGAATCCCAAGGTTTGGATGTAATCCTCGGTATGGATTGGTTGTCGAAGTATGGAGGAAACATCGATTGTGATAGTAAGTCAATTTTGCTTACCACGCCGGAAGCAAGAAGGATCAAGTATGTATCCCGGCATGTGCCAAATAGGACACAAGTAAATTGCCTGACAGGAGTTGTGCATGAGGAAGTACCAGTGGTGAAGGATTTTCCTGATATATTTCCTGAAGAGTTGCCAGGCATGCCACCGGATAGAGACATTGAGTTTCTGATTGAGTTATTGCCAGGCACTGGGCCAATATCA
Source organism: Triticum monococcum (assembly GCA_034509565.1). Classification (NCBI taxonomy): domain Eukaryota; kingdom Viridiplantae; phylum Streptophyta; class Magnoliopsida; order Poales; family Poaceae; genus Triticum; species Triticum monococcum. The sequence continues at coordinate 388,767,730 of CM067842.1, read as the reverse complement.
AAGAGACCATACCGGATGCCAGCAAAGGATTTGGTGGAAATTAAGAATCAGATTAAGGAGTTATTGGAGAAAGGTTACATTCGCCCAAGTTCTTCACCTTGGGGATCACCCGTACTTCTAGTGGATAAGAAGGATGGATCATTAAGGATGGTTGTTGATTATCGAGGATTGAATGAAGTAACCATCAAGAACAAGTACCCACTGCCAATGATCAATGATCTATTTGATCGTTTGCAGGGAGCTAAAGTGTTTTCCAAGATCGATTTGCGATCAGGGTACCACCAGTTGAAGATTCGAGAGTAGGACATACCTAAGACAGCATTCACCACGAGATATGGATTGTATGAGTATACCGTTATGTCATTTGGATTGACTAACGTGCCTGCCTATTTTATGAACATGATGAACAAATTGTTTATGGAGTTTTTATATAAGTTCGTCGTAGTGTTCATTGATGATATCCTGGTTTATTGAAGAATGAAGAAGAGCATAAGGAACATTTGCGGTTGGTATTGGAGAAGCTAAGGGAACATCAGTTATATGCCAAATTCAGCAAATGTGAGTTTTGGTTGAAGGAAGTTGGATTTCTTGGACATGTTATATCCGTAGAAGGGATAGCAGTTGACCCTACAAAGGTTGAGACCGTAACCAAATGGGAAGCACCAACGACAGTTGGAGAGATCCGGAGTTTTCTTGGACTCGCAGGGTATTACCGAAGATTCATTGAGAACTTTTCAAAGATTGCAAAGCCTATGACGGAGTTGTTGAAGAAGGATACTAAGTTCAAATGGACTGAGGAGTGTGAGGCTAGTTTCCAAGAGTTGAAGAAACGATTGGTTACCTCACCAGTATTGATTTTGCCAGATCAGACCAAGGATTATGAGGTATATTGCGACGCTTCACGTCGAGGACTTGGAGCAGTGTTTATGCAGGAAGGGAGAGTTGTTTCATATGCTTCACGACAACTGAAACCTCATGAATTGAATTATGCTACGCATGACTTGGAGTTAGCAGCCGTAGTGCATGCATTGAAGACATGGAGACATTTCCTCATTGGAAATCATTGTGAGGTGTACACGGATCACAAGAGTTTGAAGTACAATTTTACGCAGAAGGAGTTGAATCTCAGACAAAGGAGATGGTTGGAGCTCATCAAGGATTATGATATGAGATTGCATTACCATCCCGGAAAAGCTAATGTAGTAGCTGACGCATTGAGCCGCAAGAGCCATGTCAATACGTTGATGACGGGAGAAATACCCAAGGAGTTAGCAGAAAACCTTCATGAACTAAGTTTAGAGATAGTTCCGAAAGGCTATGTAGCAGCATTGGAGATTCAGTCAACATTGATGGATAAAATCAGAGAAGCTCAGAAATCTGACAAGGAGATTGCTGCTATAAAGGAGAAACTAAGCAAAGGAAAAGCAAAGGTATTTCGTGAGGATGAGCACGATACCCTATGGTTTGAGGATCGTGTTTATGTGCCAAATGACCCGAAGATCAGGAAGTTGATTTTGCAAGAGGCACATGATTCACCATATTTGATTCACCCAGGAAATACCAAGATGTATTTGGATTTAAAGGAAACATTCTGGTGGACCGGAATGAAGAAGGACATTGCCGCCTATGTAGCAGTTTGTGACGTCTGTCATAGAGTGAAGGCAGAGCATCAGAAGCCAGCCGGATTGTTGCAGCCATTGCCGATACCCGAATGGAAGTGGGATAAGATAGGCATGGATTTTATCACAGGACTACCCAGGATGAAATCGGGCTATGACTCGATATGGGTAGTAGTTGATCGTTTGACGAAGGTAGCACATTTCATTCCAGTCAAGACCACTTACACCAGTGCTAAGTTGGCAAAGATATACATGACTAGGATCATTTGTTTGCATGGAGTTCCAAGGAGTATTGTATCAGATAGAGGAACCCAATTTACCTCAAAGTTTTGGAATCAGTTGCATGAAACTTTGGGAACTAGGCTAGAGTTCAGCACCGCTTTTCATCCGCAGACAGATGGACAGACCGAGAGAGTCAATCAGATTTTGGAAGATATGCTGAGAGCTTGTGCACTAGATTATGGATCTAGTTGGGACGATAACTTGTCGTATGCGGAGTTTTCTTATAACAACAGTTACCAAACTAGTTTGAAGATGGCACCTTTCGAAGCTTTGTACGGAAGGCGATGCGGGACACCGTTGTCATGGAACGAAGTTGGAGACCGTCAATTCTTTGGACCAGATTTGATTAAGGAGTCTGAACGGAAAGTTAAGTTGATACCCGATAGGCTCAAGATAGCCCAGTCCAGGCAGAAGAGCTACGCAGATGCTAAACGCAAAGATACAGTTTACAAAACCGGAGACAGAGTGTATCTCCGAGTATCCCCACTTCGAGGAGTTAAGCGCTTTGGAGTTAAGGGAAAGTTAGCACCGCGTTTTGTTGGACCATATAAGATTTTGCAACGTATGGGAGAAGTCGCGTATAAGTTGGAATTACCAGAGGGATTGTCAGGAGTTCATGACGTATTCCATGTTTCTCAGCTGAAGAAATGTCACGCCGAGATGGCCGAGGTACCGTTAAGAGATACAGTGCCGCTAGAAGCGATTCAGTTGAAGGACGACTTAACGTATGAAGAGAAACCAGTCAAGATTCTCGAGATTGCCAGCAGAGTAACCCGCAGTAAGGTTATCAAGTTTTGCAAAGTTTAGTGGAACCACCACTCAGAGGATGAAGCCACCTGGGAGAGAGAAGAAGATTTGCTCAAGGACCACCCTCACCTATTTTCTAGCCAACCCGAATCTCGAGGGCGAGATTCAACTTAAGGGGGGTAGGTTTGTAACATCCCAAGTTTTCAATTTGGAATGTTATACATAGATCATATGCATATCATATTTTTCTTGCATTTTGGTTGATCCTAGAAATTTCACGCAACTCAAGGACCCTCGAAGAGAGTTGGAGATTTCGTTATTTTCATATTTGGGTTCTCTCCAATATTGAAAAGAGGATCCTTTGATTTATTTATTTTATCTTCAACTATTTTTCCGATGTCAAGTTATGAGAGAGGGAATAATATGACTTTCCCAAAAGTTAGGAAAAATGAAGATTTAATAAATAGACCAATTTTGTTTTCCGGTGTTTGTTTGCGATTTGTTTGGATAGGGAAAAATGCGCGTTTTCAAAAAAATGCATTTTAGGTCCGGAGAAAAGTTCATTTTGTTCGGCTCATTTTTAGGAGTCGGGGAAAATTTACTTTTAGAATTTTGGAGTCCGTTTAGTTTAGTTTTCTTTTGTTTTCTGCGCGCGAGAACCGTTTAAAAAAAACTGGACCAAGGCCGGCCAGGACAAGGCCCAGCCGGGCCAAAGGCCACCGCCCCAGGGAGCCGCGCGCGCCTAGCGCTGGTGCAGGAGGCCGCCGCCTCTTGCCTCGCTCTAGTCCGGTTTGGACTAGGGTTAGCCCCTCGCCTTTCCTTCTTTCGTTTTTCCTAGTCCTACTCTGTTTATTCTTTCCTATTCCTAGTCTATTTCTTGTCCCCTACCCCAAGTCTCCTCACCCCTCCCCAATATAAATACCCAAGCATCCCCCCCTCTAAACACATCAAATCCAAAGCTCCAAGCCCCAAGCCTAGAGCTCCACCGCGCTGCACCTTGCCGCACCACCCGCGCCGCGCCGCACCACCCCACCGCCGCCGCACCACCCGCGCCGCCGCCGCACCTTACCGCCGCCCTACGCCCACGCCGCCGGAGTTCCTCGCCGGAGACTTCGCCGGAGGTAGCCCGCGCTACATCTATTCTTCTCATCGGACCGTTTTCTTCTAATTGTTCCGATTCTTTTTCTCCGATTCGTTTTTCTTCGCCAAACCGTTCCGGTTTTCTAGATCGGTTTTACGATCGGTTTTCCTCTCCGAAACCCTAGATCGGATTCGTTTTCTTCTCCGATTTAGTTGCCCGAGATCGTTCACCGGACCGTTCGTCCTAACGAACGTGATCACCGGATTTCTTCTAGGTTGACGAACGTCCATTCGTTCAACCGTTCTTCTTTTTCTTCTCGCCGGATTTATTCCGCGATCGCGATCTCAGATCCAATCTTCTTTCTAGTCTATCTTCTCGCTCGTTTATCGGAATCAGGTGATTCAAGCGCCTGAAGTTTTGTTCCGAAACCGCCGTTCCGTCTAATCAACTTTAACGAAGTTTTTCTATGGTAAAATTTGACCTAGTTTCAACTTGCTAGCACTGAGTTGTTTTCCGTCGTTTGTTTTCGGTTTCTTTGTTCGGTTCTTTCTTTCTTCGCAACCGGAGTTCTTAAGTTGAACTAGCTGGTTCGATCTTTTGTTTGAGTTTTACCTGTGCATTAGATGAGTACTTATTGTATGCTTGTTGTTTGTCTGCGATAGATTACCCGGATTGCGTCGCTTGTTACTTTGAATCTCTAGGACTCGCGGATCATCAGCAAGGCAAGTAACACTTTGATCATACCTTTTCTACAACCCAGTTTTATTGCATTAGATCCATCCTCACACATTGCATGATTAGGATCTAATTAAATTGTGGGATGGGAAGTAGATGAGGTAGTACCTATTACCTGTTTATTATGAAACCTTTGGGAGTTACTTCTACGTTTGCTTATTATGCCATGCTATGCTAGTAGACGTGGATTGGGTGAGTGATATCGATGACAGGTGTGAGATTGATAATTTTAATGGTTTATCTAAGGTGGCAACTTAAATACACATCTGGGTGGATTGAGGCACCTGATGTCTATCAGGACTTGCCTGTTTTTTTTGGACCGCCACCCAGGCTCAAAGGGATCATAAGATCTTCATGCTAAATACTTCCATGTGCAGCCACAAGCCATTATGGGCTCTGGCATAGTTGAGTAAGTTGCGTAAGCTCTTGAAGAGGTGGACTAGCAGATGTAGGGGATTATAGGTGTACCGGTCCGCTCGGAGTAGAGAGCAAATGCTTCTGAAAGACTGTGTCTCGGTCATCCGTTTCTCAAACACCAGTAGTGCGAGAAAACCAACGGAGGCGATCGAGTCTTGTGGGGAAAAGTGCGCAAACCTCTGCAGAGTATAACAAACTAATCATGATTAGCCGTGTCCCAGGTTATGGACAAATCTTGAGTATCTAGTACTTGAATATCATGTGAATCTCATCATGTTACTTCTAATTAATATTGTTGGGTTTTAACTGTTCACTTTTAATTGGGATTGAGAATGCTGTCAACCATTCTCAATGTTTAACAACCACCATGATAGTTAAATAAATTTATTCCTTTGTAGTAGGGAAAATTGGCTTTACGCAAAACAGTAACCATAGAGCTTTCCACCAGCCAAATATGCATATAGTATAGTTGTTTCATTCCATTACTCTCTATGTGTTACCTTGCCAGCATATTCCATGTGCTGACCCGTTTCGGGCTGCAACGTTAATGTTGCAGAGTTTTCAGACGACGATTGAGGTGTTTTAGGTCGTGGTTCTATACTCAGTGATGCCATTGGAGTTGATGGACCCATTTATCTTCCAAGTCTTCCACTGTTATCGACACTAGATGGCCTTAAGCCATATTATTGTAATAAGTTCTCTTCGGAGACATCGATGTAATAAGTGTGTGATTGCCACTCTGCTATAAATCCTTCGAAGTACTGTGTGGTGTCAGCATTACTGATCCAGGGATGACACCGGAGCACAGAGATCAGACCGGTTGAGGTTTGGTCGCTACATAAACGCAAGGAGGTGACCTATGAAGTCGGAGATAGAGCATATCTTTGTGTGTCGCCACTTCGAGGAATTAAACAGTTTGGAGTCAAGGGAAAATTATCACCACGGTTTGTGGGACCACACTGAGTCTTGGAACGTATGGGTGAAGTTGCCTACAAGTTGGAATTACCCGAAGGTTTGTCAGGAGTTCATGATGTGTTTCACATTTCCCAGTTGACGAAGTGTCGTGCAGAGATGGCCGATATTCCTCTGAGAGATATGGTGCCCCTAGAAGAAACTCAATTGGAGAATGACCTGACTTATGAGGAGAAACCCGTCAAGATTCTCGAGTTCGCCAACCGAGTTACTTGCAGCAAGGTTATCAAGTTTTGCAAGGTTTAGTGGAGTCACCATACCGAGGAGGAAGCCAGCTGGGAACAAGAAGAAGACATCCGAAAGCACCACCCACACCTTTTTGCTAGCCAACCCAAATCTCGAGGGCGAGATTCATCTTAAGGGGCGTAGGTTTGTAACATCCCAATTTTCAATTTGGATGTTATTTAGATCATTCATATGCATTCATCTCTGAGGATTTTGAAATTGTTTTTCTTTGAAATTTTGATCCTAGAAACCTTAAGCAACTCAATGACCAATGGAGAGAGTTGGAGGTTTTCCCAAAAATTCATTTTTGAATTATCAAAATTGGCACATTGGATCAAAATTATCTATTCAAAATATTTTTCCAATATTTGCAAATAAATAAAATAATGAGAGAAGATAATATGACTTCTTCATAAAAATGCAAAGAAATGTTGGAAATCTAATTTTGAATAAAAATATATTTTATTTTATTTTATTTGCGTGTTTAATTATTTTTTGTACTAAAAAGTTTATTTTATTTTTAGGCATTTAGGTCCATAAAAATGTTCACATTAGTCCAAATATTAGGAGGGAATTATGTGATTTTTTCCGGAATTTTAATAACATTTTGTTATGTTTTTCGTATTTTTCGTCTCTCTGGAAAAATCATTTTTAAAAAAAACTCTCCGACGAACCGGGCCGGCCCAGCCAATTGGGCCAGGCCGCGGCCTAGCCAGCGCCGTCGTCCCCGACCCCGAGCGGGAATCCAGTCCGGGCACGCCGCCAAGTTCGGCTCGGCCACTGTAACACCCATGATGCGGCTATATCTCCCACGTGTCGATGCACGACTTAGAGACATAACCGCATGGTGGTTTTGCCGCAAGAGGGGTAATCTTCACACAATCCCATGTACTGGATAAGAAAGGGATAAGGAGTTGGCTTACAATCGCCACTTCACACAAATAACAAGTTAAACATACATCATCTAGAGTACAATCAAGGTCCGACTACGGAACCAAAATAAAAGAAGACAACCCCAAATGCTAGATCCCCGATCATCCCAACTGGGCTCCACTACTAATCATCCGGAAAAGACACATAACAACAACCAAGATCTTCATCGAACTCCCACTTAAGTTCGATTTCGTCACCTGCACTGGTATCATCGACACCTACAACTGCTTGGAAGTATCCGTGAGTCACGAGGAATCAGCAACCTCACACCCGCGAGATCAAGACTATTTAAGCTTATGGGTAGGATAAGGTAATGAGGTGGAGCTGCAGCAAGCGCTAAGCAAATATGGTGGCTAACATACACAAATAAGAGCGAGAAGAGAAGCAACGCAATGGTCGTGAAGATATAAGTGATCAAGAAGTGATCCTGAAACTACTTACGTTCAAACATAACCCAAACCGTGTTCACTTCCCGGACTTCGCCGAAACGAAACCATCACGGCTACACACACGGTTGATGCATTTTTAATTAAGTCAAGTGTCAAGTTCTCTACAACTGGACATTAACAAATTCCCATCTGCCACATAATCACGGGCGTGGCTTTCAAAAGTTTAAACCCTGCAGGGTTATCCCAACTTAGCCCATCACAAGCTCTCACGATCAACGAAGGATATTCCTTCTCCGGCAACAACCCGATCAGACTCGGAATCCCGGTTACAAGACACTTCGACAATGGTAAAACAAGACCAGCAAAGCCACCCGACTGTGCCGACAAATCCCGATAGGAGCTGCACATATCTCGTTCTCAGGGCACACCGGATATGTCATGCTACGAGTAAAACCAGTCCTCAAGTTTCCACAAGGTGGCCCCGTAGGTTGCCCGGTTCGGACCAACACTCAGAGGAGCACTGGCCCGTGGGGGTTAAAATAAAGATGACCCTCGGGCTTCAGAAACCCAAGGGAAAAAGGCTTAGGTTGTTGGGCAAATGTAAAACCATGGTTGGGCCTTGCTGGAGGAGTTTTATCCAAAGCAAACTGTCGAGGGGGTCCCATAACCCCAACTGTGTTAGGAACGCAAAATCATGGAACATAAAACCGGTATGACGGAAACTAGGGCGGCAAGAGTGGAACAAAACACCAGGCACAAGGTCGAGCCTTCCATCCTTTACCAAGTATAGAGATGCATTAATTAAAATATGAGATATTGCGATATCCCAACATATCAATGTTCCAACATGGAACAATCTTCAACTTCACCTGCAGCTAGCAACGCTATAAGAAGGGCTGAGCAAAAGCGCTAACTTAGCCAAACAACGGTGTACTAGGAAAAGTGGGTTAGAGGCTTGCCATGGCAATATGGGAGGCATGCTATAACAAGTGGTAGGTAGCGCGACATAGCGATAGAGCGAACAACTAGCAAGAAAAGATAGAAGTGATATTGAGGGCATGATCATCTTGCCTGAGATCCCGCAAGGAAGAAGAACGAGTCCAAGAAGTAGATGACCCAACGTAGTCAAACGAATTCTCACAAACGCAACGTTACCTGAACTAACAAGAAGAAGCAAGACCAAGAAGAAGCAAACAATATGGTAAACTACCATCACATAAACATGTCATGATGCACAATCAAGTATGATGCATGTCTAGTTTAATGAGGCATGGCATGGCAAAGTGCAACAAACAATACTACATATTAAGTGGAGCTCAATATACAACGAGTTGCATATTGACGATACACCACATGACTTATAGTTCTCTCTCGTTTATGTACCCAAGAATATTAAATGTTGTTAAACATGGCAAGAGGTGAAGCATATGAAAACTACACATTTAAGCAAGTTTAAATGAGCCCGGAAACAACAACAACAATCCCGTAAAATCCTCATATGCATATTTTGAATTAGCTACTGTTCTGCCCTAAACATAATTTTAGAGTTGTTAAACATGCAAAGTAAGTACATCATGTTAATCTATGCATTTTTCTACCCCATTTACATATAAAGTTTATTAAATTTGGAGCTACGGTTATTAAGTTATGAAATAAATCATTTTAACATGGCATTATGCAAAATAAACACAAACAACATTTTAAACATGGATGAAAGTTGGATATTATGAAACTAGACAGAATTCTAAGCATTTTACATGTATAGAACATTTTTAACCGATGCATGGTTTGTTAGTTATTAAATGCATGAACTCTAGGGACTCTTTTGCAAAACTGCACTCTCTGGATAATTGGCAAAATTCACAGGACCATGAAAAAAACATAGCGGGCCGAACCTGGTGCAAGTTGGGCCGACAGAGAGGAGGGGCTGTGGGGAGCTCACCCAAGGCTGAGGCCCACAATGGAGAGGATAGGGGCGCGCTGGGCCTTGGGGAGGCGCTAGCCTCATGCGTGCGAGCAGAGGAGGCTTGCTCGACCAACGTTGAGCGGGACGCTGGATGCAGACGAATGGCACGAGGTCAACGCATGGGGGGACGCCCGTTCTTCTGCACTTGGTCATGGCGTGGCCGGACAGGGACTTGCCGGCGACAGTAGACGAGGAGATCATGGCGTACACCGAGAACGGCGGGAATGGAGCACTAGGAGTCACCTGAGTCCAGATCCGGCTAGGAGAGGCGTAGATCGGATCCCTGAGCGGTGGAACATGCTACAAGGCCATGGCGGAATTGTTGCCTAAAGAAAAGACAGAGGAGAAAACCAGCGAGAGACAGAGAAAGAAGTAGAGGGAGGGAGAGCACGGGGAAGGAGAGAGGCGGCCCTCATCTGCTCTTCGTCCAGGTCGCCGGCAGCAGAGCAGCATGTCTGGAGTGAGACGAGGCGGAGATGGCTTGCACGAGGAGGAGGCCGCGGACAAAGGATGACGACGACTTGAGGCATGTGGGACGCCCAGGCTGAGGAGCTCGAGCATCGGGCACGCCAGAGGCCCGGCGAGGACGAGGTCTGGAGCAGGGTGCCGGGGTCGAGTGGATGCGCGCATGGGAGCAGAGGAGGAGGTCGGCGACGATGTTGTTGTTGTTCTCGCTGACGGCGGGGAGCTTCGGCCTAAGGAGGGAAATAGGGTCGTGAAGAAGGAAAGCTGTAGGAGACTGCAAGGACGGTGAGGTGGCTGGGTCTCGAGCACAGCAGCGCTCAGGGAGGCATCGGTCATCTGGGTCGAGGCAGAGCCTGGCTGGCGCTCGGGATGAGCAGGGATCGAGCCCCTGGCTCTCTTCTATCGGTGTTGTTGCCGCTGGTTGGTGGATCGAGGGGATCTAGAGGAGAGTGCTGGTTGGGCGGCATTGAAAACGAGGAGGAGCAGCGTGGCCCTGGTTGGCAGTTTGGATCGAGAGGGGATCCCAAGGAGGAGGAAGACAGTGGACTGGCGGCATGGCGGAGGGATGGATGGGACATTGCTCCGAAAATTTAGGGTTAGGGGTCTATTTATAGAAAGGGGTTAGCTTAGGGATATTCGGTCCCTCCGATCATAATCGGACGGCCCCAGAAAATATAGGTTAGGAAGTCCAATTAAGAAAATGGAGATGTTTTATAGATGTTTGGGGATGATCCAGACCCAACGGTCACGACCGCCCGGATCAAGTTCGGGGAAGTTTCGGACACGCACACAAAGGGCGTTAGGCGGTCACGGTCAAGAGGGAACCGAAAACCCTATTGGTTTGGAACGGTCAACAAAGGCAAAGCAGTCCGAGGGGAGGTGATGAAGGGAAAGGGAGAAACGACAACAACGACGAATGCAGGTTTTATGAAAACATGCGATGCAATATGCATGACGACATGATGAAATGCAACAACAACAAAAACACATGACGGCAACGTAGAACAAGGAAGGCTTCTGGAGCGTCGGTCTCGGGGCATTACAACACTCCACCACTACAAGAGGATCTCGTCCCGAGATCTAGGATGGCACCGGGGGAAACAGAAGAGGAAGAGAAGAGGTAAAACTAAGTTGCCTCTTTGACAAATGAGTGAAACCAAAGAACCTTGCGAGGTTGAACAAATTGTAAGAAAGAATACCACGAAGATGAACAAAGTTGAAAACACTCCATTAGAAAAGAGGAACAAGGAGCATTACTAGAACCCTGTAGGTTGAAAGACATAAGAAAAAGGGTTGCAATGGACAGGAAGTACATGCAAGCAGTCCAGATGAAACGAGATGTACAAGGAACGATAAGGATCAATTACAACAACACTTCGGTTGGAAATGGAAGGCATAGAATATGAACTTGGCAAAATGAAAGCACTTGGATGAGACTCCGGTTAGAAGAGGAATGATAGACACAACACTCTGGTTAAAACAAGATAGAGAAGGAAAAGGAATGATATAATTTTGACAGCACTCCGACTATAAATGGAAGGAATTGAACATGAACTTGGGAAGATTGGATGATACTTGATGAAATCAACAACACACTGCCTCCAGAACTATTGAAAGAATGGCACAATGGGTAAGAAAGATTTCAGACAGCACTCCGATTGAGAAGGGAGGTAAAACTTGACAAAATGGGAACAACTTGAAAAGAGGGCACAACACTCTGGTTAAATGGATAAGCACGAAAAGAACACGGTCCTCACAATTCGAGATGATGAGTGAAGAGGGCACCATCACAAAGCCTCCGGAAGAAATAATAGAAGATAGATCATTGGAATAACAAAATGGAGAAGAAAATGCCAGCTTCTGCCACAATTGAGCTTGGAAAGCACCCTTCCAAGAAGGTTATACGGAGTTGTTGGAAAACCGACAATGAAACGAAAAAGCTTGTAGTGGGCTTATGGAAAAACTTCTCAAAATTATGAGGTGAAATTCTGCCACTAACGGAAACAATAGATTGGATTGATATCAACAAGGAGACGAGAAACTTGTTTCCCCGGGAGGATAAATGAAGAACTTGGGTCATTTATAAGCACCATAAATAGTAACAGTCCTTAGGGAAAGCTTTAGGTGAAATATAACCCAAGATAACTCCAATGAAGAGATTTATGGGTTGCAAAGGATCTCATGAACGAATTGAAAATGATGGGTTTAAAATATGTCATTCCGGACAACTTGTGAATCATGAAACATGAAGGGAAATTGTCAAGAGTGGCATAACACCAACTCAAATGATAAGGTAGAAAAGATTGCACTTCGGAATGCAAGATGAAGAATGCTTGAACTCCTCAAAACAAGACATGTGCTGAACACCATGTTTATTTTAGAGTATAGCTTGGCGGATCTTACCTTCGAGAGAAATCTTGAAGAAAAATTGAAAAATGAAAGGAATCCTTGACGAACAACCATGTAGAGACTCCATGAAGAACTCCTGTAATAAATGGATGATAAAAAGAAAGAGAAGTTGAGAACATAAGGTGAAGCCTTGTGATGATTTAGATGGAGCTTCGCGACGAGATAAAGCGGGGAGCTTGGAACTCTAGAAAAGAAAAGATGAAGCAACTTAGAACCAAGAATTTCTTCCTCATGAACAAACTCCGGAAGAAGGAATTGAATTTACTCGATGAAACAAGAATAAGAATTACATTATGCTTATCCTTCTCAAATTTAAATTGATGACAAGCAATGAATTTGGCATACTACTTATTCTCTTAGAAAGGATTAAGGGAGATATAGCGCAAACTTGAGAAGGACTTCAATGAACCACCGGTAGGATCGGAAAGAATGACTGAATTGATATGATAACGAAGGAAGAGAAATCTTGAATGAACCACCATAAGAATTAAAAATGAAAGTAGCAAAGGCACAATTCACCGAGAAGAATTGGAAAATGAATGAAGATACTTGAGGGAAAATTAGATACATGATAACGAAGAGATCATGAACCGATTAGAGGATATTTGAACGATGCACCCGCCGATAGAATTGGGGAATGAGAGCTGAATGTTGAGAACGAATAAATCTTCTAAAATGATGGCCTCCAGAGAATCAAACTGAAAAGACTCATGAATTGCTCCGAATGGTTGAAAAGAATTCTCACAATCGAAAACAATTATGAGAGGATGGCATCAAGCTATACCCATAAATCTTGAAGAAAATGGAGCAAGATTTAAGAGAAACTCTTCTTCGGTCTTCACAATCCCGAGAATGACGACGAGAAACACCACCATGAAGTGTTGAGATACTCCAGGAGAATGAAAAACTAAGATGTTGAGCTAACAATGAAAAATAATTTGAAATCGATCTTGGAAAATATCTGACTGATGAAATTCATTCTTACGTCAAACTTTGAAAAGATTTGAGAATACCCCAGAAAAATTAGAAGAGTGAGGTAAGATCCTGGGAAAAGACCTATGGGTTAGGGCCCACTCAAAAGAAACACCTTCAAACAATTACTTGAAAGGGAGATTGCACCGGTTGATTTAAATGGCTTGAATGAGATAACATCCTCAAAAGAACTTGAGCGAATTGAGAATGGAAACTTGAATCTTCTGACATATCTTTGGCACTTCGGATATGAATAGAGAGAGATGAATGATTAAGAGGTGCACCGGCATGAGAAAGCATTTGAAACGCGGAAAGGATATGATCGACAAAGCTTGAATCGAACCCACCGGAGAAGAAAAAGGAACGAAGAATGATGAACTTGAAGCTCCGTTAGTATCTCCCCGAGAATCACCGGATAAGAACATTGAAAGAAAAGAATAAAGAGACTTCACATCCATAAGATGGATACTTGATTAAGAAATCTGAGTCTTTGAATAAAAGGGTGGGAGGGCGGGAAAAGAAAGGTAACTTGGGACGGTTGAAACAAACAACGTTGAGAAAAAAACTTAAAATTGATATTGCGGAAAGGGAGAATGATGGGCTCATCTCGAAGAGAATCGCACCTGTAGGAAATAGAATTGGGATGACAATCTTGATGACCAAGAAGGATTAGCACTCTCATATAACATGATAACACCACTTGGAAAAGGTATGGAAACACATTTGACATTGAAGCAACTCGAATACCACAACTCAAAACAAAACAAAGGATTGTATTGCAGAATAAGCCGGAACAAACATATGGTAGACCCCATATCGTATCATGTGTCTGTTGGAAGGATATCCTACATGATAGTTGAATTCCCACTTATAAACTCTCGAAACTTTCTGGTTATGCAATCAGGTGTTGGGGATACAGGGGAAGCATAATATCTCACCCAAACTAACAATCCCAACATCCAGATGTATCCATCCTTCAACACATAACCAAGAAAACTTCGAAAATCATATACCTCAACCTTCAAAAAGCATTTGTTATACGAGCTATGGCAATACCCCCGAACTCCCGCCCCAGTATTGCGTGGCGTCGAGGTTATCTCACCAACAACTGCATAAAAGAGATTTTCGATGTCGGCGAAACTCAGGTATTCCAGAACTTCAACGATAAAGTTGTGATGACAACACCTCGGAGCTCAACTCCCCAGGACACGGCCACAACCCCTAAATTTCAGGAGGCACCAAGAACAATGTTCTCGTCACAAGAATATCGGAACGATCAAAAGATACCCGCATGATCCTAAAGAAAAATTCGTGAAATTTGAGGAGAGAAAAGTCAAAACATCTACGTCAGGAGACCTCACCAGAGCGACGAAGGGACCGAGGAGTAAAAACAATCCTACTCTCTGATATATATAATCCTAAGGCTCAAAACATTTTGTTCTATACTCAACAACGTTAGTGATTCGATCAAGCAGGGGGCTCCTAAGTCGGGGATGGCTCTGATTACCAACTTGTAACACCCATGATGCGGCTATATCTCCCAGGTGTCGAGGCACGACTTAGAGACATAACCGCATGGTGGTTTTGCCGCAAGAGGGGTAATCTTCACACAATCTCATGTACTGGATAAGAAAGGGATAAGGAGTTGGCTTACAATCGCCACTTCACACAAATAACAAGTTAAACATACATCATCTAGAGTACAATCAAGGTCCGACTACGGAACCAAAATAAAAGAAGACAACCCCAAATGCTAGATCACTGATCGTCCCAACTGGGCTCCACTACTGATCATCCAGAAAAGACACATAACAACAACCAAGATCTTCGTTGAACTCCCACTTGAGTTCGATTGCATCACCTGCACTGGTATCATCAGCACCTGCAACTGTTTGGAAGTATCTGTGAGTCACGAGGACTCAGCAATCTCACACCCGCAAGATCAAGACTATTTAAGATTATGGGTAGGATAAGGTAATGAGGTAGAGCTACAGCAAGCGCTAAGAAAATATGGTGGCTAACATACATAAATAAGAGCGAGAAGAGAAGGAACGCAATGGTCGTGAAGCTATAAGTGATCCTGAAACTACTTACGTTCAAACATAACCCAAACCGTGTTCACTTCCCGGACTCCGCCGAAAAGAGACCATCACGGCTACACACACGGTTGATGCATTTTTAATTAAGTCAAGTGTCAAGTTCTCTACAACCGGACGTTAACAACTTCCCATCTGCCACATAACCACGGGCACGGCTTTGAAAAGTTTAAACCCTGCAGGGGTGTCCCAACTTAGCCCATCACAAGCTCTCACGATCAACAAAGGATATTCCTTGTCCCGGAACAACCCGATCAGACTCGAAATCCTGGTTACAAGACATTTCAACAATGGTAAAACAAGACCGGCAAAGCCACCCACCCGTGCCGACAAATCCCGATAGGAGCTGCACATATCTCATTCTCAGGGCACACCGGATAGGTCAAGCTACGAGTAAAACCAGCCCTCAAGTTTCCCCGAGGTGGCCCGGTTCGGACCAACCCTCAGAGGAGCACTGGCCCTGGGGGGGGGGGGGGGGTTTAAAATAAAGATGACCCTCAAGCTCCGGAAACCCTAGGGAAAAAGGCTTAGGTTGTTAGGCAAATGTAAAACCAACGTTGGGCCTTGCTGGAAGAGTTTTATCCAAAGAGAACTGTCGAGGGGATTCCATAACCCCAACCACGTTAGGAACGCAAAATCAAGGAACATAACACAGGTATGATGGAAACTAACAAAACACCAGGCATAAGGCCGACCTTTCCACCCTTTACCAAGTATATAGATGCATTAATTAAAATAAGAGATATTGTGATATCCCAACATATCCATGTTCCAACATGGAACAATCTTCAACTTCACCTGCAGCTAGCAACGCTATAAGAAGGGCTGAGCAAAAGTGATAACTTAGCCAAACAACGGTTTCCTAGGAAAAGTGCGTTAGAGGCTTGACATGGCAATATGGGAGGCATGATATAACAAGTGGTAGGGAGCGCGACATAGCGATAGAGCGAACAACTAGCAAGTAAAGATAGAAGTGATATCGAGGGTATGATCATCTTGCCCGAGATCCCGCAAGGAAGAAAAACGAGTCCACGAAGTAGACCACCCAACGTAGTCGAACGAATTCTCACAAACGCAACGTTACCGGAACTAACAAGAAGAAGCAACACCAAAAAGAAGCAAACAATATGGTAAACAACCATCACATAAACATGGCATGATGCACAATCAAGTATGATGCATGTCCGGTTTAATGAGGCATGACATGGCAAAGTGCAACAAACAATACTACAAATTAAGTGGAGCTCAATATACAACGAGTTGCATATTGACGAAACACCACAAGACTTATTTAGTTCTCTCTCGTTTATGTATCCAACAATATTAAATGTTGTTAAACATGGCAAGAGGTGAAGCATATGAAAACTACACGTTTAAGCAATTTTAGATGAGGCCGGAAACAACAACAACAATTCCGTAAAATCCTCATATGCATATTTCGAATTAGCTACTGTTCTTCCCTAAACATAATTTTAGAGTTGTTAAACATGCAAAATAAGTACATCATGTTAATCTATGCATTTTTCTACCCCATTTACATATAAACTTTATTAAATTTGGGGCTACGGTTATTAAGTTATGAAATAAATCATTTTAACATGGCATTATGCAAAATAAACACAAACAACGTTTTAAACATTTTAAACATGGATGAAACTTGGATATTATAAAACTAGACAGAATTCTAAGCATTTTACATATATAGAACATTTTTAACCGATGCATGGTTTGCTAGTTATTGAATGCATGAACTCTAGGGACTCTTTTGCAAAACTGCACTCTCTGGATAATTGGCAAAATTCACAGGACCAGGAAAAACACATAGTGGGCCGAATCTGGTGCAAGTTGGGCCAACAGAGAGGAAGGGCTATGGTGAGCTCACCCTGGGCTGAGACCCACAACGAAGAGGATAGGGGCACGCTAGGCCTTGGGGAGGCGCTAGCCTCATGCGTGCGAGCAGAGGAGGCTCGCTCGACCGACGTGGAGCAGGTCCTTGCTGGATGCGGACAAACGGCACGAGGTCAACGCACGGGGGGGGGGGGACTTGCCGGTGATAGCAGACAAGGAGATCGTGGGGTACACCGAGAACGGCGGGAGAGGAATCGCCTGGGTCCATATCCGGCTAGGAGAGGCGCAGATCGGATCTCTGGGCGGCGGAACATGCTGCAAGGCCATGGCAGAACTGTTGCCTGAAGAAAAGACAAAGGAGAAAATGAGAGAGAAACAGAGAAAGAATTAGAGGGAGGGAGAGCAGGGGGAAGGAGAGAGGCGGCCCTCATCTGCTCTTCGTCCAGGTCGCCAGCAGCACAGCAGCAGGTCTGGAGCAAGACGAGGCGGAGATGGCCTGGACGAGGAGGATGCCGCGGACAAAGGACGACGATGGCTTGAGGCGTATCGGATGCCCGGGCAGAGGAGCTCGAGCATCGGGCGCCCAAGAGGCCCGGCGAGGACGAGGTCTGGAGCAAGGTGCCGGGGTCGAGTGGACGCACGAATGGGAGGAGAGGAGGAGGTCGACGGCGATGTTGCTATTGTTGTCGCCGGCGGCGGCGAGCTTCGTCTTGAGGAGGGAAACGGGGTCACGGCGAAGGGAGGCAGTAGGAGACTGCGAGGACGGTGAGGTGGCTGGGTCGCGAGCACGGCGGCGCTCAGGGAGGCAGCGGCCAGCTGGCTCGAGGCAGAGCCTGGCTGGCGCTCGGGATGAGCAGGGATTGAGCCCCTGGCTCTCTTCTATGGATGTTGTTGCCGCTGGTTGGTCGATCGAGGGGATCTAGAGGGGAGCGCTGGTTGGGCGGCGTTGAAAACGAGGAGGAGCGGCGTGGTCGTGGTTGGTAGTTTGGATCGGGAGGGGATCCCAAGGAGGAGGAACATAGTGGACTGGCGGCGCGACGAAGGGATTAGGGTTAGGGGTCTATTTATAGAAAGGGGTTAGCTTAGGGCTATTCGGTCCCTCCGATCGTAATCGGACGGCCCGGGAAAATATAGGTTAGGAAGCCCAATTAAGAAAATGGAGATGTTTTATAGATGTTTGGAGATGATCCGGACCGCACGGTCACGACCGCCCGGATCGAGTTCGGGGAAGTTTAAGACCCACACGCAAAGGGGTTAGGCGGTCATGGTCAAGAGGGAAGCGAAAACCCGATTGGTCTAGAACGGTCAACGAAGGCAAAGCGGTCCGAGGGGAGGTGATGAAGGGAAAGGGAGAAACGACAACAACGATGAATGCAGGTTTTATGAAAACATGCGATGCAATATGCATGACGACATGATGAAATGCATCAACAACAAAAAAACACACGATGGCAACGAAGAACAAGGAATGCTTCTGGAGCGTCGATCTCGGGGCGTTACAACCACGCCGTCCGCCGCCGCCTTGCCCCTCCTTCAAGCCACCTCCGCACCCCTCCCCTCTTATATATACGCCACCCCGGACCCCCTCCTCCTAAACCGCCACCGCAGCCACCGTCGCCACCGCGCCACGAAGCCGCCACCGCCTCGCCTCGCGCCACCGCAAGCAGCCACCGCCGACGCCCGCGCCGCCGCAAGCCGCCACCGCGGACGCCTCGCCGTTGCCGAAAAGCCGTCGTCGCCGCCAACGTCGAACCGCCCAAACCGGTAAAAACCGCCACTGGTCTGGTTTTCTTTTAGTTTTCAGTTTTTCGTTTTTTTCGGTTTTCGTTTCGGTTTCTTTTCGGTTCGATCTACTTAGCGAACGCTCATCAGTTTAGATCTGTTAACGAACGGTTTCATTTGTTAGTCTCTCGTAGCGGATGTTCGTCCGATAGATTTTTCTTTTGTTGTTTATTTTCGGCCAAGGACCCATCCATAAATATTTTCTTTGCAGATTAGTCCATGTTCTTCAAACGATCACAACTTTTTACTCGTTTGTAAAAATCTATTGAAACCAATGCCAAATTCTTCGTTATGATCCCCTCTATCCAATAACCAACTTAAACATGTTTTTGAAGGCTTAAAATTTGGTTTCAAATAGATTTGAATTAGAACATCTTTTGATCGTAACTTGAGTTTCATAATTCTGATTTGGTTGATTCTTTTTGCAAATTAAAGCTCTTGATCTAAACTTTCTTTTAAGAACTAATCCACATAATTTTAATACCGTTGAAAATTGTTTTCTATTCGCAAGAGTTATTTTCTTGTTTTCAAAGTTTTCTAAGATCTTTTTCTTCGGTTTTCTTTGCATCTTCATGCTTGAGCGCTTATGTATGCTGTTGTTTGTCTACGATAGATTTTCCCGAGTGTGAATCTTGCTACTACGAATCTCTAGGGTTTTCCGATCATCAGCAAGGCAAGTTACACTTTGATCATACCCTTTTAGTACCCAGTTCTTATGCATTAGTCACACTCTCAAACATTGCATGAGTAGGATTGGGAACATGTGGTTATTTCTATGTAGATGATGAAGTCGGAACCTAATACCTTTGAGCATCCTGGGAATATATGTTATGCTCATATTGCTTAGCCATGCTCATAGATGGGGATTGGTATGTGAGAATCATGTAAGTTGTGAGAGCTAATAATTAAGGGAAACTTAAGGTGGCTACTTTAATACACATCTGGGTGGATTGGTTGCGGGCACCTGGGGAATCCAGTGTTGTCCTAGGAGATCCCGGGGTATCCATGTGGTCATCCTATCGAATGCCACCCAGGCTCAAAGGGATCATAAGATTATTCATGCTTAGAAACTTCCTTGTGCAGCCACAAGCCATTATGGGCTCTGGCATAGTTAAGTAAGTTGTGGGAAACCTTTAGATGATGGGCTACAGATGTAGGGGAATTGTAGGTGTATCGGCCTATCTATCGATTAAGGGGACCTCTTCAGAAAGACTATGTCTCGACCTTCCGATCATGGATGCAGCCGAGTCTTGTGGGGAAAAGTGTGCAAACCTTTGCAGAGTGTACAAACTAATCATGATTAGTCGTGTCCCCGGTTATGGACATCTTGAGTATCTGGTATTTGAGTTATTGGTTGATCTCATCACTTTACTTAATAAATTTGTTGGGTTATTAATATTACTATTGCTACTTGATAATTTTGGGATTGAGTTGGGGTTACCTTCTCAATAATGGCATAAACTTGGTAGTAAATAAAATATATTCCTTCGTTGTAGGAAAAAAATTAGCTTTATGCAAATTTAAACTTAGAGCCTCCACCAGCCAAATATGCATGTAGTGATAGTCATTAATCATCATTGCTCTATAGTGTGATCTTGCCAGCATATTCCATGTGCTGACCTACACGGCTGCAATGTCTCATGTTGCAGAATTTTCAGACGAGGATTAAGGTGCGATAGGTCATTGTCTTGCACTTAGTTTTGTCGTGGAGTTGGATGGACTCATTTATCTTTGAAGCTTCCGCAGTTATTTTATTAGATGGCCTTCAGCCATATTATTATAATAAATACTCTTTAGGAGGACCTCAATGTAATAAGTGTGTGATTGAACTCTGTTATAATTCCTTCAGTACTATGTGTGTTAGCATACCAATCCAGGGATGACACTTAAGCACATAGACTTCAATCCATTGGGATCGGGTCGCTACATGCTATCACTGTTACCGTTACTATTGTTGTTGTCACTACCATCAAAACTATCATACTGCTTTGCTACTGATCACTTTGCTGCAGATAATTAATCTCCAAGTGTGGTTGAATTGACAACTCAGCTGCTAATACTTGAAAATATTCTTTGGCTCCCCTTGTGTCGAGTCTATAAATTTGGGTTGATTACTCTACCCTCGAAAATTGTTGCGATCCCCTATACTTGTGGGTTATCAAGACCTTTTTCTGGCGCTGTTGCCGGGGAGCATAGCTATATTTGTTGAGTCACTTGGGATTATTATCAATTTATCACTATGAAGAATCTGAAGGATGCTAAGACCAAGATATTTCCCTCTAAGACGAGGGTGGTAAGGAACTGCCATCTAGCTCTGCTTTAGATTCACCTTCTGTTATAAGTAAACCTGCAACACCAGCACATGCTATTAATCCTAATATGTCGCAAGTTGTGAAGGATGCTACTTCTTCTATGAATGATACTTATGATGATGCTAGTACCTTGCTTGATGATAATGATGTGCCACTTGGTGATTCTCTTGATGAACAAATTGCTAGAGTAAGACAACATGATGTTGTTAAAACTGATGATGAGCTTGAAACTAAAGATCCTGAAACACCTACTAGAACTAGCCCTCCTAGATATGAATTTCCTAAGGTACCGGAAGGCTATCTTATGAAAGAAGAGACAACTAGAGACATTCTTGCTTGTAAGGATAAAGATGTGATATGTCCATTTTGCATCATTCTTATATATTGATATTTAATGCATTATGGGCTGTTATTACACATTACATCACTATACTTATGCCTATTATCTCTTATTTTACAAGGTTTACATGAAGAGGGAGAATGCCGACAGCTGGAATTCTGGACTGGAAAGGAGCAAATATTAGAGAGCTATTATGAACAACTCCAAAAGTCCTGAGACTTCACGGAGATTATTTTTGGAATATATAAAAAATTGGGAAAAGAAAGAACCAGAGGGGGGCCACCAGGCAGCCACAAGGGTTGAGGGTGCGCCCTACCCCCTGGGCACGCCCCCCGACCTTGTGGGCCCCCAGGCAGGCCTCCGGTGCCCATCTCTGGCTATATGGTGTCTTTTACCCTGGAAAAAATCAAGAGGAAGCTTTCGGGACGAAGCACCGCCATCTCGAGGCGGAACCTGGGCGAAACCAATCTAGGGCTCCGGCGGAGCTATTCTGCCGAAAAACATCCCTCCGGGAGGGGGAAATCATCGCCATCGTCATCACCATCGATCCTCTCACTGAGGGAGGGTCAATCTCCATCAACATCTTCACCAGCACCATCTCCTCTCAAACCCTAGTTCATCTCTTGTATTCGATCTTGGTCCCAAAACCTCAGATTGGTACCTGTGGGTTGCTAGTAGTGTTGATTACTCCTTGTAGTTGATGCTAGTTGGTTTATTCGGTGGAAGATCATATGTTCAGATCCTTAATGATAATCAATACTCCTATGATTATGATTATGAATATGCTTTGTGAGTAGTTATGTTTGTTCCTGAGGACATGGGAGAAGTCTTGTTATAAGTAACACTACAAAAAAAGACACATCAGTGACATTTTGGGCCGAACGAAAAAAAATTATGTCATACTTATGACACTTCTATGACGATAATTTTGACAAAACCCGGTATCATCATAGATGTGGTGGGGTCCTACTTTTATGACAAAAAATCATGACAGAAAGTGGGCTTTTCGTCCTGGGCGGGCCGAAGACGCAGTTGCATGACATTCTTTGGGCCATCCATGACGGAGAAAACCATGGTAGAAGCGAGGGCGAGGAAAATATCAGGGGAGTTCCCGGTTACGGTGGGTGGTCGAGGGCTGAGCGATGCACATTTCTCTCGTACGTATGCGCGTGTGTGCGAGGTGTTGCGCTCTAACTGAACCCGAGCGAGGCATTGGGTTCTAACTGAACCCAAGCGATTGCACGGCAGGCTACGCGTTACTGAACCCGAGCGATTGATCGATCCCTTGCTGTTAACTGAACCCGAGTGTGATTCCTTTGCTACTACTGCTAACTGAAGCCGATCGATGCGGCCTCTGGACGAACAGTGAGAGTTGTTGAGGGGGTTTGGATGAACAATTCCCGGTGGGGGTTGGATGAACAGGACCCCATGGTAGTAGAGGTCGTTGCCGCTGGATGAATAGTACCCTGATAGCTCGAGCCGGTGGATGAACAGGACCCTGTGGAGGGCTGGATGAACTGGACCCCCGTGGAGGGCTGGTTGAACAATAGCCGGTGGAGGGCTGGTTGAACAGTAGTCGGTGGAGGGCTGGATGAACAGTAGCCCATGGAGGGGTGTTTGAACAGGACCCCCATGGGGAGGGCTGGTTGAACAGTAGCCGGTGGAGGAGTGCACGGTGGAGGCTGGATGAACAGGAGCCCGTCGATGAACATTCGCAGGTGGAGGCTGGAGGAAATTGACGGCGGATGAACAGGAGCCCGTGGAGGCTGGAGGAGGTCGACGGTGGAGATGAACAGTATCCCGTGGAGTCCCGTTTTGCGGTACGCCACACTCCTCCCATGAACAGGACCCCCATTTCGACCGTAGCGCTCCAACACAAGTCTGTTTGCTCTGTTTTGCGGTACGCCAAATCCCTCCTGATCAACAGGACCCCGTTTCCACCATAGGGGGTCCTTTTCCTCCGTTTTGCGGTACGCCAAACCCCTCCCGATGAACAGGATCCCGTTTCCACTATGGCCGGTCGAACACAAGGTCGTTTCCTCTATTCTGCGGTATGCCAAGCTCATTTCCATCGGCTGTTCCGTCAAAGTCGGTTGGCTCCTGATGAGCAGCACGCGTTCCGTTGCCTCCCAATGAACACAACGCATTCCGTTGCCTCCCCATGAACACGACGACGATGAAGTGTCTCTGTTCCGACGCAGCCACAACCATGTACACGAGCCCTGGCCGTACGTATGCACGAGTAGGCGTTCGAGACCCCGCTCATATGTACGTACGTGGCCATATTTTCTTTCTTGCACCCTGGCCGCTGTACATACGTGTACATGCTACGTGCGCGCCTCTAGTACCACACGTGCGCGCCTCTACATCGACAAGTATGTACGTACACGTTCGCGACCAGAATGACAACACTATGTACGCTCGACGAGGTGGGCCCCGATTGTCATGCACTTCCTTGCGTGCGAAGATGTAGATGGTGGGTCCCAGCAATCAGGGGGCGAATCATTTTTTTCCTGTAGTATGGACGCACTTCCTTGCGTGCGAAGATGTAGCTGGTGGGTCCCAACAGTCAGGGGGAAACATATTTTTGCGAAATACGGTGGCCCGTCTGGTGGGTCACTCTTGTCAGGTGGAGGAATCATTATTTTGCGCGTAATAAGGAGGCACTTCCTTGCTGCGGCCGTGGACCCAGCTGTCAGCCTCTCCACGATAGTACTCTTTCAATGGAAGTCGTTCCTTGACCACGTTGACCACGCCGCGCCGAGAGCACCAGGGAAGTGGATGACGGTGAGGCCTAGGAAGGGGACGACGTAGAGCCAGGGAAGACACGGCAGTGGAATCCCACGCGGAGAGGAGTACAAGGGTTCACTAGTTTGGTTGTGGTGTGAGGCTGCCGTTGCCGCAGGGCATGGCTAGTGGTGGGAGTACTAGGGGGCAGTGAGGCCTCAAGGAGAGCACAGCCAGCCACGAGAGGCAGGAGCAGGTGGCACAACCTGCACTGCTCTTGGCGGCTGGAGCAAGAAGACCATAGGTTGAAGAAGCACTACGACCGTTGGATGGACATCGTACGATAACTGGAGCTAGAATCGTTCATATTGACTAAGTTGACAAAGCCCTCCGTCCCCGTCAACTTAGCAGGCCAACAAGTCAGCCTCACACTATGGTGGGTCCCAGCTAGCAGGGGTAATATTCATTATTTTGTGCGTAATAAGGCGGCACTTCCTTGAGTGCGAAGATATAGCTTGCGGGTCCGAGCTGTCAGCGACGGGGGATGTTTTTTTTGTGAAATACAGAGGCCCTTTCTGTGGGTTCCAGCTGCAGGTGGAGGAATCATTATTTTGCGTGTAATAAGGAGGCATTTCACTGTGTGGGCCCCTACTGCCAGCCTCTTCCAATGGCTGTTGTATGTTGACCATGTTGACCTCGCCGTGCCGAGAGAACAAACGCGATGGAGGAGGGCGAGGCCCAGGAAGGGAATGACCCAGAGCCGGTGAAGCCACCGCAGTGGATGCCCATGCTGAGGGGAGTACGAGCGTTGACTGGTTGGCTGCGGGGTGAGGCTGATGTCGCCAGAACATAACAGGATGTGCGGGTGGGTAGAGGGATGGCCTAGCGGTAGCATAACCAGCCACGGGAGGAGGGAGCAGGCAGTCCCGCCGGCGCTGGTTTGGGCGGCTGGAGCAGGAAGATCAGAGATTGAAGAAGCATGACGGCCGTTGGATGGACATCCAAGAATCACTGCTCTCTGTTGACTAAGTTGACAAAGCCTTGCATACGCGTCAAAAAAATTTAGGACAACGTCATCGTCACCTAGTAGGCCCAGAAGTTTGCCTCCAAATATGTGGAAAACAGCAGACAACCCATTTGCCATTATTTTCCATAATTTACAGCCCATTTGCTAATTCTTAAGGATATTTGAAGCCCATATTCTTTTTATTAGCATTACAGACCATATATTCTGGGCACTGCTAAAAACTTCAACGAAATTTTGCATATTTCGGTGGGGTCCGAACTCTTTTAATCACGAAATTTCGAGTCACATTAAAAATAAATTTCAAAAAATTATATCAAAATAAAATTCAAAAAACAATTCTCTAAAGAAAAAATGAATGAAATTTAAAATCTTGACTAGCAAGATGCCCGTGCGTTGCACGGAGCATGAAGATGCATTTGTATGAGTAGTTTATCTTGTGGGAGAAAAGATGATATTTTAATGTAATTGCCAGTTGGCTTTGGTTTTGATAACAGTAGAGAGTAGACAAATCCATAAAAAATGATATTTTAATGTAATTTCCCATTGGCTTTGGTTTAAAAATTTACAGCCCATTTCTTACAACTTATACCCCATTTTCTGGGGAAGCCCATTTCTTACTACTTACATCCCTCCTCGTCTTGAAAGATTTGCATCCCAGCAGGGCTGAGAAAAGCATGTAGGCCTCGGTTTTCGTATTCTCCAAAAAAAAGAACTGGGCTAGCCATTTTCAGAAAGAAAAAAGATATCAACTAGGCTCGTCATGTGCTTAAATAAAAGCGTAAGCGTGGGCTAGACGGGCCACAGCCCCCGCACAGCGCGCAGTTGAGCTCTGTCTCTGAAACTAAAAAACAACTGGGCGAGGTGTTGGGTCCCTGGTGTTATCCGCTTGTTGTGCAATTTTCTCGTTTATTGACTACATTGATGATGGCATGTGACCTAGTTGTCAAACAATTAGGAGGAAGTATTTTTTTGGCTTGTAATAGCAAAGCACGTGCTTGCGTAATGCAATGACCATGGTGGGTCCCTATTGTCAGCCTCTCCACGTACAGTCATCTACTGATTCCTCTTGGTTGTTGACCATGTTGACAATGCCAGATGGCGGCGGGCACAGCGAGCGATCCAAGGCGGATTACGACAGCGCGGCCTCGGACGGGAACGAACAGTAGCCGTGGAAGATGCGGCAGTGTAGTGGCAGGTGGAGGGTAGTGCGAGGGCAACACCATGCAACTTAAGCTTACAAATGGTACAAAAATCCCAAGGATTAATTGTTCATCAAATTTTTAGACAAAACCCAGATGGAACATGGCAGTAACATCTAACCCAACCACTCTTTTTTGCAGTCACAAACAAATGGATCAGTCTGATCAATAAAATCAACATCCTATGCAAAAAGATTTATTTCAGGGTGACTACGACTTGTTGTAAATAGAAGTCGAGCACATTTAGAATCCCATTTGTCCACCTGAAACTTCTTTTTTTGCTGTTCAACGTGTCCGTCCATGAGAAATCTCTTGCTGTAAAACTTAAGCCTCATGGACAATAGTAACCTCGCATTCAACAGGAAGAATGTGACAAAGCTTCTGTTTGCCTGGTTGGATGCATATCTTTCCATCGGTATTGTCCGCAAACGAATGTCATGAGAACTAAGAAAATCCTGGTGCTTATTACGCCACCGATTGGTTATACGTTTTTCTCTATGTGGTTGCAGTACCTAAGTAGACATGAAGATCTGAAAACAGTTAAGGTCTGAAAAAGAGTATGTCGAAAGAGCAACAACTGAACGGTTAATTCTAGTACAATATATACGGTCTTTCAATGTGCATGAAATCATCACCTTTATATATAAATTCCCCAGAGACCAAAAGCATCGCAGCAAACCAATAATTTTGTTCAGATCAAAACTAAACATTCCGATATATAAGATCTTGACAGAATCCAGCAGTATTGATAGGCTATCCATGGGCGAACTCTTCATTGAGCATATAACATAATATTAGTACCCAAAGTGTACACCAAGATGATATAAAACTTATGTGCAGAAATGAAAAATGCAGCTTATGATTACAAATGTGTAGATGATAATATACGGTACCTGAAAAAGTGTGGTGCCAAACACCAACTTGTTGTGATCATCAAACGTATCACGAATTACACCCAAGGTATCCAGTTTGGGCGCAGAGACAACAGTTATTTGCAAAGGTCTATAACAATTATGAAGGAGCAACCTTTGAAGTGAAGGGGCATCTTCAATGATGAGATGTCGTCCTTCAAAACAAATTCCAATGCTTTTAAGGTGAGGCGGCTTTATTTTGAGACAACTGATAGGGATTTCTATTCCCAAAACAATTAGCAAGTGCTCCAGGGCAGGGCAACTGGAGTGGATGATGTTGTGCAGTGAGGCCTCCGACAGATAAACCACCACAAGTGAAAGTTTTTTTAGCAGTGGGAGTCGATGCATTTGTACCAGGTCGTCTGGTAGATGGCACCGGGCAAAGGTGGCGGTGTGGAGAGAGGAGGAAAACTACGAGATGGACAACAGTGGTGTGACACGAATTCTTGGCGTGTTCATGGTATGAAACTTTCGTGGTAATGGTAGAACTCAAACTGCTGGAGTTTTCCGAATTCAGGGGATGTCAGCCAAGCGTCCAACGTGCCGGGTATGGACAGCAGGTAGCATGTCCGGATGCAGAGGCGTTGAACGAGGCCCTGCTGGCGAGAGGAGACGATGGCTCTGAGGAGATTAAATTCAGGAAGGACAGATATCTGACGACAGTCGAGATTGAGGGGCGCGGGGCGCCATAGAGGGCGCCACCGAGTTGAGAGGACTTGTGTGCAACATCAATCCTTGGTGGGGATAAGCAAGATGATCTCCTCAAGGATGATTCTAACGCCCCGAGACCGATGTGCCAGGTGTTGTTCAGTTATTCGTTGTTGTTGTGTTGTCATTGCTTCCGTGTCATGCATTGCATATCATGTCATCATGTGCATTTCATTTGCATACATGTTCATCTCATTGCATTTAGTTGCATACTTGCTGTAAATCGCAGACTGGTGTCATATTTGAATTGCTTGCCATTTCCAAACCGTAACTCCGATTCCGGCGATCTTTATATCGTTTTCAAGCGATTTCATCCCATCTTTCCAGTGGAACACTTGGTTTTCCATGTTGAGGTCAGGTTCATGCATTCCTTGCCCAATCATGCATATGCATCGCATACCGCATCTCGCATATCATCCCATGTTCATGTATGGTTTGTTTACTATGTTGTGTGTTTCTTTTCCGGTGATTGCTTCTTCGGGTTGGTTCTGATAACGTCGCATTTGTGAGGACTCGTTCGTCTATGTCCGTTTGTCTTCTTCATGGACACGTTCTTCTTCCTTGCGGGATTTCAGGCAAGATGATCATACCCTCGAAATCACTTCTATCTTTGCTTTGCTAGATGCTCGCTCTTTTGCTATGCCTATGCTGCGATACCTACCACTTGCTTGTCATGCCTCCTATATTGTTGAACCAAGCCTCTAACCCACCTTGTCCTAGCAAACCGTTGTTTGGCTATGTTACCGCTTTGCTCAGCCCCTCTTATAGTGTTGTTAGTTGCAGGTGAAGATTGAAGTTTGTTCCTGTTGGAACATGGAGATGTTGTTCCTTTTTGGAACATGTTACTTGTTGGGATATCACAATATATCTTATTTAATTAATGCATCTATATACTTGGTAAAGGGTGGAAGGCTCGGCCTTATGCCTGGTGTTTTGTTCCACTCTTGCCACCCTAGTTTCCGTCATATCGGTGTTATGTTCCCGGATTTTGCGTTCCTTACGCGGTTGGGCTATTATGGGAACCCCTTGACAGTTCGCCTTAAGTAAAGCTTCTCCAGCAATGCCCAACATTGGTTTTACCATTCGCCACCTAGCCTTTTCTTTCCCTTGGGTTCTGCAGACTCAAGGGTCATCATTATTTTACCCCCCCCCCCAGGGCCAGTGCTCCTCTGAGTGTTGGTCCGAAATGGGCAGCCTGCGGGGCCACCTCGGGGAAACTCGAGGGCTGGTTTTACTCATAGCTTGACCTATCTGAGTGTGCCCTAAGAAAGAGATATGTGCAGCTCCTATCGGGATTTGTCGGCACATCTGGGTGGTGTTGCTGGTTTAGTTTTACCCTGTCGAAATGTCTTGTTGTACTGGGATACCGAGTCTGATCGGAATGTCTCGGGTGGAGGTCTATTCCTTCGTTGACCGTGAGAGCTTGTCATGGGCTAAGTTGGGACACCCTGCAGGGATTTGAACTTTTGAAAGCCGTGCCCATGGTTATGGGCAGATGGGAATTTGTTAACGTCCGGTTGTAGAAAACCTGAAGTTGACCTTAATTAAAATGAATCAACCGCGTGTGTAATCATGATGGTCTCTTTCTAGCGGAGTCCGGGAAGTGAACACGGTTGTTGGAGTTATGCTTGACGTAGGTTGTTTTAGGATCACTTCTTGATCATACTTTTATCGATCGTGCTTTGCCTTCTCTTCTCGCTCTCATTTGCGTATGTTAGCCACCATATATGCTAGTCGCTTGCTGCAGCTCCACCTCATACCTTTACCTTACCCATAAGCTTAAATAGTCTTGATCGCGAGGGTGCGAGATTGCTGAGTCCCCGTGGCTCACAGATACTTCCAAAACCAGCTTGCAGGTGCCGATGAGACTGTGCAGATGACGCAACCAATCTCAGGAGGAGCTCGATGAAGATCGTGTTCTTTATGTTGTTCCATTTTCCAGTTGATCAGTAGTGGAGCCCAGTTGGGGTCGATCGGGGACCTTTGTCACATTTGGGGTTCTTCCTTTTATTTTGGTTCCGTAGTCGGACCTTGATTGTATCTGGTTGATGTAATGCTTTATTCATGTAATTGTGTGAAGTGGCGATTGTAAGCCAACTATGTATCTTTTCCCTTATATATTACATGGGTTGTGTGAAGATTACCTCACTTGCGACATATGCCTTCAATGCGATTATGCCTCTAAGTCGTGCCTCGACACGTGGGAGATATAGTCGCATCGAGGGCGTTACAAGTTGGTATCAGAGCCTTCCCTGACCTTAGGAGCCCCCACTGATTTATCGTTTTTAGCAGCCGAGTTGTGTCTAGAAAAATGTTTTGAGTCATTTAGGAATTATATATCGGAGAGTTTAGGAATTCTTTTTTACTTCCCAGTCTCCTCATCACTCTGGTAAGGCATCCTGACGTAGAGTTTTGACTCTTCTCTTCTCAAATTTCACTAAAAAAAAAATTTAGGATCACGCGGGTATCTTGGAATCGTTCCGATGGTTTTATGATGAGAACATTGTCTTGGTGC
This sequence comes from Triticum monococcum, assembly GCA_034509565.1. Taxonomy (NCBI): domain Eukaryota; kingdom Viridiplantae; phylum Streptophyta; class Magnoliopsida; order Poales; family Poaceae; genus Triticum; species Triticum monococcum. The sequence goes on along the minus strand of CM067842.1, from coordinate 388,737,053 downwards.
CTCCTGTCAGGGGTTTAGTGGAAGTGTCCCGGGGAGTTGAGCTCTGAGGTGTTGTCATCATAATTTTATCGTTGCAATTCTGGAATACCTGAGTTTAGTACGCCGACATCGAAAATCTCTTTTATGCAGTTCGTTGGTGAGATAACCTCGACGCCACCCAGTACTGGGGCGGGAGTTCGGGAGTATCGCCATAACTTGTATAACGGATGCTTTTCGAAGGTTGAGGTAGATGATTTCCGAAGGTTTCTTGGTTATGTGTTGAAGGATGGATACAGCTGGATGTAGGATTTGCTAGTTTTGGGTAAGATATTATGCTTCCCCTGTATCCCCAACACCTGATTGCATAACCGGAAAATTTCGGGAGTTTATAAGTGGGAATTCAAGTAGCTCTTAGGATATCTTTCCGACAGATGTATGATATGAAATTGGGGTTCGACGTCTAGTGGTCCGCCTATTCACGGTCGGTTTTACAGTGGTCTCATTGTGTCTTAAAGAGTCCTTGGCTATGCCTACTCGGGGATGCTTCGTATGTCATGTGCACTGCCTTGTACATGATGGTGCTGTATGATCGAGCCCGTGTAGGCCCCACCACGAAAACTTCGGACGAAATCTCTATCATATGTTTGTTCTGGCTTATTCTGCAAGCCAACCCTTTGTTTTTGTTTTCAGTTGTGGTATTCGAGTTGCTTCGAAGTCAAATGTTGATTCCATACCTTCCCTAAGTGGTGTTCTCATATTCCTATGTGAATACTAATCCTCCTCGATCATTGAGTTTGTCATTTCAATTTCTTCTCACCGGTGTGTTTTCTCTTCAAGTGGATCCGATCATTTCAACATCAGTAAGATCTATGATCAGTTCTTCTCTACGGTGTTTGTTTCATCTGTCTCCAAGTTTCCTTTGTTTTTCCCACCCACACACCCTTTTTCTTTAAGGACTCAGATTTCTTAATCAACTATCCACTTTATTGATGGAAGTCCCTCCATTCTATTTCCTTCATGTTCTTACCCGGTGTTTTCCCATGAAGATGTTCTACTAGCTAATCTTTCATCATTCTTTTTTCTTCTCCGGTGGTTTCAAGTCAAGCTTTGTTGATCATACCCTTTTCCTCATTTCAAGGTTTTCTCATGCCGGTGCAATTCTTAATCGTTCACCTCTCGCTATCCTATTGTCCCGGAGTGCTCAAGATATCTCAGAAGGCTCGTCTTGTCATTCAAGATCCTTTCAAGCTCTTTCGAGATTGCTATCTCATTCATGCCATTTAATTCAACCGGTGCATTCCCTCTTTTACATCATGTCAACAGTGTTTCTCTTGAGTGGGCCCTAACCCACAGGTCTTTTTCCAGGATCTTACCTGACTCTTCTTATTTTCCCGGAGCTATCCTATATTCCTTTTAAAGTTTGACGTAAGAATGAGTTATCATCAGTCTAATGCCATCTCCTAGATCTTCCACAATTCTTTTCATCGCTGGCTCAACCTCTTTGTTTGATTCTTCCGGAGGGTCTAAATAATTCATGGTGCTGTTTCTCGTCGTCATTCTCGGATTTTGAAGACCGAAGAAGAGTTTCCCCTTGAATCTTGTTTCGATCTATCAAAGATTCGTGATTCTAGATTGTTGCCATCCTCTCATAATTGTTCGATTGTGAGAATTCTTTTATCGATCCGGAGCAATTCAGGAGCCTTTTCAATTTGTTCATCCGGAGTCCATCAATTCAGATTTATTCATTCTTAGCTTTCAGCTATCATTCTCCAAATTTTACCGGTGCTTCGTTCAAGTGATCTTTAATTGGCTCGTGATCTCTTCGTTCTCATGTATCTAAATTCCCTCAAGCATCTTCATTCATTTGCTAATTCTTCCCGGTGTTTCTTTATATTTACTCCATTCATTTTCAATTCTTCCGGTGGATCATTGAAGACTTTCTCAAGTTGACGCTATATCTATCTTATCTTTTTCAAAGAGAATAAGTAGTGTGCCAAATCCATTGTTTGCCATCAATTTAATTGGTGAAGGACAAGCATAACATAATTCTTATTCTTGCTCATTCAAGTGATTAAATCTTTATTCTGGAGGCCCTTCAAATTCTCGGTTTTAGTTGTTTTATCTTCTCTTTTGGCCCGGAGTTCCAAGCTCTAATAATCACGGAGATCCATCTAAATCATTCCAAGGGTTCACCTTGTGTTTCAACTTCTCTTTCTTTTTGTTATCTTTTGTTACCGGAGTGCTTCATGAAGGTTCTACATGATTGGTTCATCAAGAATTTAATGCCTTCTCCAACTTTTCATCGAGATTCTTTTCTAAGAGGATCAAGCTTTCTTCATATTGTAATCCGGAGTGCAATTTTTTTTCTTCCGTATCATTCGAGGTGGTATTATGTCATTCTTGATAATTTGAGTTCATGTTTCATGATTCACATGTTGTCAAGGATGGGATATTTTAAATCCATCAATCTCGTCATTTGAGTTATCTTCGGTTATATTTCACCTAAAGCTTTCCCTAAGGATTTTGCTATTAATGGTGATAATGTATGATCCAAGTTCTTCGTCTATCCTCCCGGTGAAATAATTTTCTCGCCTCCTTGGTCCTACCAATCCAATTCTTTTCCCGTGAGTGGCAGTTTGTCACCTCATAATTTGACATGTATTCCATAAGACCATACCAAGCTTATCTTTTCGTTATTGGTTTTCCAACAATTCCGTCTAGCATGTGTTGTAAGCGTGCTCTCGTTTTTCCCTTCATTCATCCCATTCTTACTTTTGTTCCGGAGGTATTGCAATGTTGCCCTCTTCAACCCATCTACTTTTTTTGTCAAGATCATTTTCCTTTCCTTTGCCTATCCATTTAACCGGAGTGTCGTGCCCTCTTTTCAAGTTCTATCACCTTATCAAGTTCTTATTCAATTCCTTTCTTTTCTAACGGAGTGTTTTCAACTTCGTTCATCTCCGTTGCTTTCTTTCTGTCTTTTGCTCAACCTTGCAAGGTTCTTTGGTCTCACTCATTTGTCAAAGAAGCAACTTAGTTTTACCTCTTCTCTTTCTCTTCCGTTTTCCCTCCGGTGCCATTCTAGATCTCGGGACGAGATCCTCTCATAGTGGTGGAGTGTTGTAACGCCCCGAGACCGATGTGCCAGGTGTCGTTCAGTTATTCGCTGTTGTTGTTTTGTCATTGCTTGCGTGTCATGCATTGCATATCATGTCATCATGTGCATTTCATTTGCATACATGTTCATCTCATTGCATTTAGTTGCATACTTGTTGTAAATCGCAGACCGGTGTCATATTTGAATTGCTTGTCATTTCCAAACCGTAACTCCGATTCCGGCGATCTTTATATCATTTTCAAGCGATTTCATCCCATCTTTCCAGTGGCACACTTGGTTTTCCAAGTTGAGGCCAGGTTCATGCATTCCTTGCCCAATCATGCATATGCATCGCATACCGCATCTCGCATATCATCCCATGTTCATGTATGGTTTGTTTACTATGTTGTGTGTTTCTTTTCCGGTGATTGCTTCTTCGGGTTGGTTCTGATAACGTCGCGTTTGTGAGGACCCGTTCGTCTACGTCCGTTTGTCTTCTTCATGGACTCATTCTTCTTCCTTGCGGGATTTCAGGCAAGATGATCATACCCTCGAAATCACTTCTATCTTTGCTTTGCTAGATGCTCGCTCTTTTGCTATGCCTATGCTGCGATACCTACAACTTGCTTGTCATGCCTCCTATATTGTTGAACCAAGCCTCTAACCCACCGTGTCCTAGCAAACCGTTGTTTGGCTATGTTACCGCCTTGCTCAGCCCCTCTTATAGCGTTGTTAGTTGCAGGTGAAGATTGAAGTTTGTTCCTGTTGGAACATCGAGATGTTGTTCCTTTTTGGAACATGTTACTTGTTGGGATATCACAATATATCTTATTTAATTAATGCATCTATATACTTGGTAAAGGGTGGAAGGCTCGGCCTTATGCCTGGTGTTTTGTTCCACTCTTGCCGCCCTAGTTTCCGTCATATCGGTGTTATGTTCCCGGATTTTGCGTTCCTTACACGGTTGGGCTATTATGGGAACCCCTTGACAGTTCGCCTTAAGTAAAGCTTCTCCAGCAATGCCCAACATTGGTTTTACCATTCGCCACCTAGCCTTTTCTTTCCCTTGGGTTCTGCAGACTCAAGGGTCATCATTATTTTACACCCCCCCCCGGGCCAGTGCTCCTCTGAGTGTTGGTCCGAAACGGGCAGCCTGTGGGGCCACCTCGGGGAAACTCGAGGGCTGGTTTTACTCGTAGCTTGACCTATCTGAGTGTGCCCTGAGAAAGATATATGTGCACCTCCTATCGGGATTTGTCGGCACATCTGGGTGGTGTTGCTGGTTTAGTTTTACCCTGTCGGAATGTCTTGTTGTACTGGGATACCCAGTCTGATCGGAATGTCTCGGGTGGAGGTCTATTCCTTCGTTCACCGCGAGAGCTTGTCATGGGCTAAGTTGGGACACCCTGCAGGGATTTGAACTTTTGAAAGCCGTGCCCGCAGTTATGGGCAGATGGGAATTTGTTAACGTCCGGTTGTAGAAAACCTAAAGTTGACCTTAATTAAAATGAATCAACCGCGTGTGTATCCGTGATGGTCTCTTTCCGGCAGTGTCCGGGAAGTGAACACGGTTGTTGGAGTTATGCTTGACGTAGGTTGTTTTAGGATCACTTCTTGATCATACTTTTATCGACCGTGCTTTGCCTTCTCTTCTCGTTCTCATTTGCGTATGTTAGCCACCATATATGCTAGTCGCTTGCTGCAGCTCAACCTCATACCTTTACCTTACCCATAAGCTTAAATAGTCTTGATCGCGAGGTTGCGAGATTGCTGAGTCCCCGTGGCTCACAGATACTTCCAAAACCAGCTTGCAGGTGCCGATTGTTGGGGAACGTAGCAGAAATTCAAAATTTTCCTACGTATCACCAAGATCTATCTATGGAGAAACCAGCAACGAGGGGAAGGAGAGTGCATCTACATACCCTTGTAGATCGCTAAGCGGAAGCGTTCAAGAGAACGGGGTTGATGGAGTCGTACTCGTCGTGATCCAAATCACCGGAGATCCTAGTGCCGAACGGACGGCACCTCTGTGTTCAACACACGTACAGAGCAGCGACGTCTCCTCCTTCTTGATCCAGCAAGGGGGAATGAGAGGTTGATGGAGATCCAGCAGCACGACGGCGTGGTGGTGGAAGTAGCGGGATTCCAACAGGGCTTCGCCAAGCGCTGCGGGAGGAGGGAGATGTGTCATGGGAGGGAGAGGGAGGCGCCAGGGCTTGGATGCGGCTGCCCTCCCATCCCCCCACTATATATAGGGCCAAGGAAGAGGGGGGCGCAGCCTTGGCCCTTCCTCCAAGGAAGGGTGCGGCTAGGGAGGAGTCCCTCCTCCCCAAGGCACCTAGGAGGTGCCTTCCCCCTTTAGGACTCTTCCTTTCCTTATCTCTTGGCGCATGGGCCTCTTGGGGCTGGTGCCCTTGGCCCATATAGGCCAAGGCGCACACCCCTACAGACCATGTGGCCCCCGGGGCAGGTGGCCCCACCCGGTGGACCCCCGGGACCCTTCCGGTGGTCCCGGTACAATACCGGTGACCCCGAAACTTGTCCCGATGGCCGAAATAGCACTTCCTATATATAATTCTTTACCTCCGGACCATTCCGGAACTCCTCGTGACGTCCGGGATCTCATCCGAGACTCCGAACAACATTCGGGTTACCGCATACTAATATCTCTATAACCCTAGCGTCACCGAACCTTAAGTGTGTAGACCCTACGGGTTCGGGAACCATGCAGACATGACCGAGACGTTCTCCGGTCAATAACCAACAGCGGGATCTGGATACCCATGTTGGCTCCCACATGTTCCACGATGATCTCATCGGATGAACCACGATGTCGAGGATCCAATCAATCCTGTATACAATTCCCTTTGTCTAGCGGTATTGACTTGCCCGAGATTCGATCGTCGGTATCCCGATACCTTGTTCAATCTCGTTACCGGCAAGTCTCTTTACTCGTTCCGTAACACATCATCCCGTGATCAACTCCTTGATCATATTGTGCACATTATGAAGATGTCCTACCGAGTGGGCCCAGAGATACCTCTCCGTCACACGGAGTGACAAATCCCAGTCTCGATTCGTGCCTACCCAACAGACACTTTCGGAGATACCTGTAGTGTACCTTTGTAGTCACCCAGTAACGTTGTGACGTTTGGCACACCCAAAGTATTCCTACGGTATCCGGGAGTTAGACAATCTCATGGTCTAAGGAAATGATACTTGACATTAGAAAAGCTTTAGCGAATGAACTACACGATCTTTGTGCTAGGCTTAGGATTGGGTCTTGTACATCACATCATTCTCCTAATGATGTGATCCCGTTATCAACGACATCCAATGTCCATGGTCAGGAAACCGTAACCATCTATTGATCAACGAGCTAGTCAACTAGAGGCTTACTAGGGACATGGTGTTGTCTATGTATCCACACATGTATCTGAGTTTCCTATCAATACAATTCTAGCATGGATAATAAACGATTATCATGAACAAGGAAATATAATAATAATCAATTTATTATTGCCTCTAGGGCATATTTCCAATAGTCTCCCACTTGCACTAGAGTCAATAATCCAGTTCACATCGATATGTGATTAACACTCAAGGTCACATCGCCATGTGACTAACACCCAAGAGTTTACTAGAGTCAGTAATCTAGTTCACATCACTATGTGATTAACACTCAATGAGTTCTGGGTTTGATCATGTTGCTTGTGAGAGAGGTTTTAGTCAACGGGTCTGCAACATTCAGATCCGTATGTACTTTGCAAATCTCTATGTCATCTCCTAGATGCAGCTACCATGCTCTATTTGGAGCCATTTCAAATAACTATTCTACTTGGAGCTATTCTAAATTGTTGCTCCATTATACGTATCCGGTATCTCTACTCAGAGCTATCCGGATAGGTGTTAAGCTTGCATCAACGTAACTCCTTATGTCGAACTCTTTATCACCTCCATAATCGAGAAAATTCCTTAGTCCACTAGTTACTAAGGATAACTTTGACCGCTGTCCTGTGATCCATTCTTGGATCACTCTTGTACCCCTTGACTGACTCATGGCAAGGCACACTTCAGGTGCGGTACACAGCATAGCATACTTTATAGAGCCTGTGACAAAAGCATAGGGGACGACCTTTGTCCTTCCTCTTTCTTCTGCCATGGTCGAGCTTTAAGTCTTAACTTCATACCTTACAACTCAGGCAAGAACTCCTTCTTTGACTAATCCATCTTGAACACCTTCAAGATCATGTCAAGGTATGTGCTCATTTGAAAGTACCATTAAGCGTTTTGATCTATCCTTATAGATCTTGATGCTCAATGTTCAAGTAGCTTAATCCAGGCTTTCCATTGAAAAACACTTTCCAAATAACCCCATATGCTTTCCAGAAATTCTACGTCATTTCGGATCAACAATATGTCATCCACATATACTTATCAGAAATGTCATAGTGCTCCCACTCACTTTATTGTAAATACAAGTTTCTAACAAACTATGTATAAACCCATAAACTTTGATTACTCCATAAAGTGTATATTCCGACTCCGAGATGCTTACTCCAGTCCTTAGAAGGATTGATGGAGCTTTGCATACTTATTAGCATCTTTCAGGATTGACAAAACCTTCCATGTAGCGACCCGACCTGAATGGATCAAGTCTCTGTGCTCCAGTGTCATCCCTGGATCAGTAATGCTGACACCACACAATACTTCGAAGGATTTATAGCAGAGTAGCAATCACACACTTATTACATCGGTGTCTCAACGGAGACTTATTACAATAAATATGGCTTAAGGCCATCTAATAACGATAACAGCGGAAGACTTGGAAGATAAATGGGTCCATCAACTCCAACGGCATCACTGAGTATAGAACCACGACCTAAAACACCTTACTCGTCGTTTGAAAAGTCTGCAACATGAAGGTTGCAGCCCGAAAACGGGTCAGCACATGGAATATGCTGGCAAGGTAACACATAGAGAGTAATGAACAGTAATGAGCTATACTATATGCATGTATGGCTGGTGGAAAGCTCTATGGTTATAGTTTTGCGTAAAGCCAGTTTTTCCCTACTACAATGGAATGAATTTATTTAACTATCATGGTAGTTGAACATCGAGAATGGTTGACAGCATTCCGATCCCAATTAAATGAACAATTAAAACCCAACAATATTAATTAGAAGTAACATGATGAGATTCACACGATATTCAAGTAGTAGATACTCAAGATGTCCATAACCAGGGACACGGCTAATCATGATTAGTTTATTACACTCTACAGAGGTTTGCGCACTTTTCCCCACAAGACTCGATCGCCTCCGTTGGGTTTCTCGCACTACATGGTGTTTAAGAAACGGATGACCGAGACATAGTCTTTCAGAAGCGCTAGCACCTTACGATGGATAGACCGGTACACCTACTTTCCCCTACATCTGCTAGTCTACCCTGTAAGAGTTCGCACCGCTTAATCAACTATGCCAGAGCCCATAATGGCTTGTGGCTGCACACGGAAGTTTCTAGCATGAAAGATCTTATGATCCCTTTGAGCCTGGGTGGCGGTCCAAAAGAAAACAGGCAAGTCCTGATAGAAAACCAGGTGCCTCAATCCACCTAGATGTGTGTTTAAGTTGCCATCTTAGATAAACCCTTAAAATTATCAAACTCACATCTGTCATGGATATCACTCACCCAATCCACGTCTACTAGCATAGCATGGCATAATAAGCAAACATAGAAGTAACTCCCAAAGGTTTCATAATAAACAGGTAATAGGTACTACCTCATCTACTTCCCATCCCACAATTTAATTAGATCCTAATCATGCAATGTGTGAGGATTGATCTAATGCAATAAAACTGGGTTGTAGAAAAGGTATGATCAAAGTGTTACTTGCCTTGCTGATGATCTGCGAGACCTAGAGATTCAAAGTAACAGGCGGCGCACTCCGGGTAATCTATCGCAGACAAACAACAAGCATACAATAAGTTCTCATCTAATGCACAGGTAAAACTCGAACAAGAGATCGAACCAGAAAGTTCAACTTAAGAACTCCGGTTGCAAAGAGAGAAAGAACCGAACAAAGCAACGGAAAACAAACGGCGGAAGAAACAACTCGGTTCTAGCAAGTTGAAACTAGGTAAAATTTTACAGTAGCAAAAACTTATTTAAGTTAATTAGTCGGAACGGCGGTTTCGAAACGAAACTCCAGGCGCTTGAATCACCTGATTCCGATAAACGAGCGAGAAGATAGACTAGATCGAAGATCGGATCTGGAATCGCGATCAGAAAATCGCGGAATAAATCCGACGAAAAAGAAACGACGAACGGTTAAACGAATGGACGTTCGTAAACCGAGAATAACCGGTGATCATGTTTGTTAGGACGAACGGTCTGGCGAATGGTCGCTAAACAACTAAACCAAAAACAAACGACAAACCGATCTAGGGTTTCGAAAAAAACCGAAACAACGAAATGAAAAGAAACCGGAATGGTCCTTTTAAAAAAACCGAACCGAGGGGAGGGGTGGCGCGGCGCGGCTGCTACCTCGCCGAGGGGCTCCGGGGCGGCGGGGCTAGGCGGCGGGCAGCGGCGTTGGGCGGCGGCGGCGTTGGGCGGCGCGGGCAGGCGGCGTTGGGCGGCGCGGCGAGCGGCGGCGGCACGGGCAGGCGGCGCAGCGGCGGCTGCTGCTGCTACTGCTGCGTGCTGCGGGGTGGCGGGGTGGTGTGGGGAGAGGGGGGTGGCTAGGTATTTAAAGGGGGGAGAGACTTGGGGGAGCGGGCAAGCAAAGGGCGGCGGTGGCGCTGGAGTCCTGCTCGGACTCGGCGCGGGCAGGCGGCGGGGCTGCGCGCGAGGGGCGGCTGGGCCGGCCTGGCCGGCTGGGCCTTGGCCCAGGCGGGGCGCGACGACCTTTTTTTTAAATAGATACGCGCGTGGGAAAAAAACAAAGAAAAGAAAATCTACACGAATTCCGAAATTCCCAAAGTAAATTTTCCCCGACTCCTAAAAATGAGTCGAACAAAATGAACTTTTCTCGGGGCCTAGATGCAAATTTTGAAAACACGCATTTTTCCCTAATCCAAATAAAATGCAACTAAAATCCGGAAAAATCCAAAATTTGATTATTTTTTTTATTAAATCTTCATTTTTCCTAAATTTGGGAAAGTCATATTATTCCCCTCTCTCATATTTTTGATATTGGGAAAATAATTGAAGATGAAATAAAATAATCAAATGATCCTCTTTTTTTTAAAATTTGAGAAAACTCAAATATGAAAATAACGAAATCTCCAACTCTCTTCGAGGGTCCTTGAGTTGCATGAAATTTCTAGGATCGACCAAATTGCAAGAAAATGTGATATGCATGATGATCTACTGTATAACATTCCAAATTGAAAATTTGGGATGTTACAAACCTACCCCCCTTAAGATGAATCTCGCCCTCGAGATTCGGGTTGGCTAGAAAATAGGTGAGGGTGGTCCTTGAGCAAATCTTCTTCTCTCTCCCAGGTGGCTTCATCCTCGGAGTGGTGGTTCCACTGAACTTTACAAAACTTGATAACCTTGCTGCGGGTAACTCTGCTGGCAAACTCGAGAATCTTGACTGGTTTCTCCTCATACGTTAAGTCATCCTTCAACTGAATTGCTTCAAGTGGCACTGTATCTCTTAGAGGTACCTCCGCCATCTCGGCGTGACATTTCTTTAGCTGAGAAACATGGAATACATCATGAACTCCTGACAGTCCCTCTGGTAATTCCAACTTATAAGCGACTTCTCCCATACGTTGCAAGATCTTATATGGTCCAACGAAACACGGTGCTAATTTTCCCTTAACTCCAAAGCGCTTAACTCCTCGAAGTGGGGATACTCGGAGATAAACACTGTCTCCGGTTTCGTAAACTGTCTCCTTGCGTTTAAAATCTGCGTAGCTCTTCTGCCTGGACTGGGCTACCTTGAGCCTATCGTGAATCAATTTCACCTTCTGTTCAGACTCTTTAATCAAATCGGGTCCAAACAACTGACGGTCTCCAACTTCGTCCCATGACAACGGCGTCCTGCATCTCCTTCCATATAAAGCTTCGAAAGGTGCCATTTTCAAACTGGTTTGGTAACTGCTGTTATAGGAAAACTCCGCATACGGCAAGTTATCGTCCCAACTAGATCCATAATCTAGTGCACAAGCTCTCAGCATATCTTCCAAAATCTGATTGACTCTCTCGGTCTGTCCATCTGTCTGCGGATGAAAAGCGGTGCTGAACTCTAGCCTCGTTCCCAAAGTTTCATGCAACTGATTCCAAAACTTTGAGGTAAATTGGGTTCCTCTGTCTGATACAATACTCCTCGGAACTCCATGCAACCAAATGATCCTAGTCATGTATATCTTTGCCAACTTAGTACTGGTGTAAGTGGTCTTAACTGGAATGAAATGTGCTACCTTCGTCAAACGATCAACTACTACCCATATCGAGTCATAGCCTGCCTTCGTCCTGGGTAGTCCTGTGATAAAATCCATGCCTATCTTATCCCACTTCCATTCGGGTATCGGCAATGGTTGTAACAATCCGGCTGGCTTCTGATGTTCTGCCTTCACTCTAGGACACACATCACAAACTGCTACATATGCTGCAATATCCTTCTTCATTCCGGTCCACCAGAATGTTTCCTTCAAATCCAAATACATCTTGGTATTTCCTGGGTGAATCGAATAGGGTGAATCATGTGCCTCTTGCAGAATCAACTTCCTGATCTCCGGTTCATTTGGGACATAAACACGGTCCTCAAACCATAGGGTATCGTGCTCATCCTCATGAAATCCCTTTGCTTTTCCTTTGCTTAGTTTCTCCTTTATAGAAGCAATTTCCTTGTCAGATTTCTGAGCCTCTCTGATTTTATCCATCAATGTTGACTGAATCTCCAATGCTGCTACATAGCCTTTCGGAACTATCTCTAAACTTAGTTCACGAAGGTTTTCTGATAACTCCTTGGGTATTTCCTCCGTTATTAACGTATTGACATGGCTCTTACAGCTCAATGCGTCAGCTACTACATTAGCTTTTCCGGGATGGTAATGCAATCTCATATCATAATCCTTGATGAGCTCCAACCATCTCCTTTGTCTGAGATTCAACTCCTTCTGCGTGAAAATGTACTTCAAACTCTTGTGATCCGTGTACACCTCACAATGATTTCCAATGAGGAAATGTCTCCATGTCTTCAATGCATGCACTACGGATGCTAACTCCAAATCATGTGTGGCGTAATTCAACTCATGAGGCTTCAGTTGTCGTGAAGCATACGAAACAACTCTCCCTTCCTGCATAAGCACTGCTCCAAGTCCTCGACGTGAAGCGTCGCAATACACCTCATAATCCTTGGTCTGATCTGATAAAATCAACACTGGTGAGGTAACCAATCGTTTCTTCAACTCCTGGAAACTAGCCTCACACTCCTCAGTCCATTTGAACTTAGTATCCTTCTTCAACAACTCCGTCATAGGCTTTGCAATTTTTGAAAAGTTCTCAATGAATCTCCGATAGTATCCCGCGAGTCCAAGAAAACTTCGGATCTCTCCAACTGTCGTTGGTGCTTCCCATTCGGTTACGGTCCCAACCTTTGTGGGATCAACTGTTATCCCTTCTCCGGATATAATGTGTCCGAGGAATCCTACTTCCTTCAACCAAAACTCACATTTGCTAAACTTGGCATATAACTGATGTTCCCTTAGTTTCTCCGAAACCAAGTGCAAATGTTCCTTATGCTCCTCTTCATTCCTTGAGTAAACCAGAATATCATCAATGAACACTACGACGAACTTATGCAAAAACTCCATAAACACCTTGTTCATCAGGTTCATAAAATAGGCAGGCGCGTTAGTCAGTCCAAATGACATAACGGTATACTCGTACAATCCGTATCTCGTGGTAAAAGCTGTCTTGGGTATGTCCTGCTCTTGAATCTTCAACTGATGGTACCCTGATCGCAAGTCGATCTTGGAAAACACTTTAGCTCCTTGCAAATGATCAAACAGATCATTAATCATTGGCAGTGGGTACTTGTTCTTCATGGTTACTTCATTCAATCCACGGTAATCAACAACCATCCTTAATGATCCATCCTTCTTCTCCACTAGAAGTACCGGTGATCCCCAAGGCGAAGAACTTGGGCGTATGTAACCTTTCTCCAGTAACTCCTTAATATGATTCTTAATTTCCACCAAATCTTTTGCTGGCATCCTGTACGGTCTCTTTGATATTGGCCCAGTGCCTGGCAAAAGCTCAATCAAAAATTCAATGTCCCTATCTGGTGGCATTCCTGGCAATTCCTCAGAAAATACATCAGGGTAATCCTTCACCACTGGTACTTCTTCTTGCACAACTCCTGATAAAGAATTTACTTGTGTCCTATTTTGTAACATCCCAAATTTTCAATTTGGAATGTTATACACTAGATCATCATGCATATCATATTTTCTTGCATTTTGCCGATCCTAGAAATTTCACGCAGCTCAAGGACCCACGAAGAGAGTTGGAGATTTCGTCATTTTCATATTTGAGTTTTCTCAAATTTCGAAAAGAGGATCATTGGTTTTGTCGGAGTTTCATTTGCCTTTTATTTGGATAGGTAAAAATGCGTGTTTTCAAAATTTGCATTTTAGGCCCGGAGAAAAGTTCATTTTGTTCGACTCATTTTTAGGAGTCGGGGAAAATTTACTTTAGAAGTTTTGGAGTTCGTTTAGTTCTCTTTTCTGTTTTTTTTCTTAGCGCGAAACCGTTTTAAAAAAAAATGTTCGCAGCGCCCTGGGCCAAAGGCCCAAGCCAAGCCGCCGGCCAGGCCAAGCGCTGCGCCGCGCCTAGCGCGCCCGCGCAGGAGGAGGCCGCCGCCGCCTAGGAGTCCTAGTTGGACTCCGATTGCCTTTTTTTCCCAATCTCCCTCTCCTACTCTTTTTCCTCCTCTTTTTCTTGCCCCCTACCCCAAGTTACCTCTCCCCTCACCTATATAAATACCGAAGCCCCCCCTCTAATCCCACACCAAACCCCAAGCCACCACCGCGCCCTCACCCCACGCCACGCCGCCCCTAGCGCCGCCGCCCTGCGTCACCGCACCGCCGCCGCCTTGCCCTAGCGCGCCGCGGCCCTTGTGCCGCCGCCGCCGCCCTTGCTCGCTGCCACCGAAGGTAGCCCCGCGCCGCGTCTCTCTTTCTTTTCCTCGGATCGGTTTCTTCTAAATCTTTCCGATTCTTTTCTTCTCTAAACCGTTCCGGTTTTCTAGATCGGTTTTTCGTTTCGATCTCTTTTCCGAAACCCTAGATCGGTTTCGTTTTCTTTTCCGATTTAGTTGCCTAGAGACCGTTCGCCGGACCGTTCGTCCTAACGAACGTGATCACCGGATTCTTCTAGGTTAACGAACATCCGTTCGTTCAACCGTTCTTCTTTTTCTTTTCGTCGGATTTATTCCGCGATCGCGATCTCAGATCTGATCTTCTTTCTAGTCTTTCTTCTCGCTCGTTTATCGGAATCAGGTGATTCAAGCGCCTAGAGTTTCGTTTCGAAACCGCCGTTCCGACTAATCAACTTAAACAAGTTTTTGCTACGGTAAAATTTGACCTAGTTTCGACTTGCTAGAACCGAGTTGTTTTCCGCCGATTTTTTCGGTGTCTTTGTTCGGTTTGTCCTTTCTTTGCAACCAGAGTTCTTAAGTTGAACTTTCTGGTTCGATCTCTTGTTCGAGTTTTACCTATGCATTAGATGAGTACTTATTGTATGTTTGTTGTTTGTCTGCGATAGATTACCCGGATTGCGCCACTTGTTACTTCGAATCTCTAGGACTCGCGGATCATCAGCAAGGCAAGTAACACTTTGATCATACCTTTTCTACAACCCAGTTTTATTGCATTAGATCCATCCTCACACATTGCATGATTAAGATCTAATTAAATTGTGGGATGGGAAGTAGATGAGGTAGTACCTATTACCTGTTTATTATGAAACCATTGGGAGTTACTTCTACGTTTGCTTATTATGCCAGGCTATGCTAGTAGACGTGGATTGGTGAGTGATATCCATGACAGATGTGAGATTGATAATTTTAATGGTTTATCTAAGGTGGCAACTTAAACACTCATCTGGGTGGATTGAGGCACCTGATGTCTATCAGGACTTGCCTGTTTTTATTTTGGACCGCCACCCAGGCTCAAAGGGATCATAAGATCTTTCATGCTAAATACTTACGTGTGCAGCCACAAGCCAATATGGGCTCTGGCATAGTTGACTAAGTCGTGCGAACTCTTATAGGGGTAGACTAGCAGATGTAGGGGATGTAGGTGGTACGGTCTACTCCATCGTAAGGTGCTAGCGCTTCTGAAAGACTATGTCTCGGTCATCCGTTTCTCAAACACCATCTAGTGCGAGATATCCAACGGAGGCGATCGAGTCTTGTGGGGAAAAGTGCGCAAACCTCTGCAGAGTGTAATAAACTAATCATGATTAGCCGTGTCCCCGGTTATGGACAATCTTGAGTACCTAGTATTTGAATATCATGTGAATCTCATCATGTTACTTCTAATTAATACTGTTGGGTTTTAATGACTACTTTTAATTGGGATTGAGAATGTTGTCAACCATTCTCAATGTTTAACAACCACCATGATAGTTAAATAAATTTATTCCTTTGTAGTAGGCAAAAATTGGCTTTACGCAAAACAGTAACCATAGAGCTTTCCACCAGCCAAATATGCATATAGTATAGCTGTTTCATTCCATTACTCTCTATGTGTTACCTTGCCAGTATATTCCATGTGCTGGCCCGTTTCGGGCTGCAACGTTAATGTTGCAGACTTTTCAGACGACGATTAAGGTGCTTTTAGGTCGTGGTTCTATACTCAGTGATGCCGTTGGAGTTGATGGACCCATTTATCTTCCAAGTCTTCCGTTGTTATCGATATTAGATGGCCTTAAGCCATATTATTGTAATAAGTTCTCTTTTGAGACATCGTTGTAATAAGTGTGTGATTGCCACTCTGCTATAAATCCTTCGATGTATTGTGTGGTGTCAGCATTACTGATCCAGGGATGACACCGGAGCACAGTAGACTTGATCCATTCGGGTCTGGTCGCCACAGAGATGGTATCAGAGCACACGCTGACTGTAGGACACGACCACTAAGTTAAAGCCATAGATCACTATT
The DNA here is from genome assembly GCA_034509565.1 of Triticum monococcum. NCBI lineage: Eukaryota > Viridiplantae > Streptophyta > Magnoliopsida > Poales > Poaceae > Triticum > Triticum monococcum. Next base: position 388,720,793 of record CM067842.1, on the reverse strand, counting down.
CTCTCCTCATTTTCTAACTCCTCATCTTTTCTACTCTTTAGGATGAAGGACGCAAAGATTAAGTACGCTCAACTGGATGAAGGCACACCTTTTGGATTTCACTTGAAGGAAGTCACCAAGTACCTAAACATTGGATTACCAAGTTTCACGAGAACCTTCAACGCCACTTTGCCTGAAGAGGAGCGCTGGAAGATTCAAGCACACGTTCCGGGAAGGACATTCGCACCAATCACGAAGCCCATAGATAGTGTTTTCAATGCACCAACTTGGAGTCTAGGAAAGAGCATGGCAGCCCATATCACCATAGGACGCATTGGAGAAGTCTATCAAGAAGACCTCAAGGACACTATCTACCAAATTTGTGGACGCCGAGATGAACAATGGGAGTTAGTCACCACCAAGAAGGATAGATCCATTGCAGCATTCATCCAGGAGTTAAACCAGCACATCCGACGCCACGAGAACCAGATGTGCAATGATATGATAGAGTTGAAGAATGCGAAGGCTAGGATCATCGAGCTAGAAGGAGAACTGAAGGCTACACGCAAGGACTACATGGACGAGATCGTAGTTCTAGCAAGACACAACGTCGATCTTAAGCAGGAGATTGAAGAACTCAAGAGGGAGTTAGCATCCAGGAAGGAAGACATGTACGTCACATGTCCGGACAATTACATCATCATCAACGACACCGATTCGGATCCAAGTGAACCCGACTTTGAAGACGAAGCTGGAGCGGACATCATGGAGTCCTCCACCGGTTCAAATTTCTAGATGACCACCAAAATATTAGTAGTATTTTCCCCCATGTAAACACTATAGTTCGAGCACTTTTGCGATAGTTAGAACGATTGTATGCCCTTGTTTGATTGAATGAAGTGATTTTGTGTGAATTTGCTCATGTGCATTGGGGTAGTGTTTTCTCTTTAGACCTCATTCTATTCTTATTTCTCTTCTTTTCTAAACCCTCAGATGCCTCCGAGACGTGACAATGGATTTCCACCGGAGCTCACTCAGTTGATCCAACAGCAGAATCAGTTGATAAAGATTTTAGTTCAGAATCAGCAGAACAACAACAACAACCCACCACCACCACCAACCCTTGTTGACCACTTAGCCCGTTTCCTTAGGCTAAATCCGCCGGTGTTTTCTAGTAGCATCGAGCCGATAGTAGCAGACGATTGGCTCCGCAAGATAGGAAGGGAGTTGACCACTGCAGGATGCACGGATGGTGAGAAAGTGAAGTTTGCCGCACATCAGCTTGACGGACCCGCGGCAGCATGGTGGGAGAATTTCACAGCCACTTTCCCAGTTGACACAGTCACATGGGATCAGTTTCAGCAAGCTTTCCGCACTGCACATGTTTCAGCAGGAGCTATGGCCATGAAGAAGCGTGAGTTTCGCAACTTACGCCAAGGAGGAAGGACAGTTGGCTAGTATGTTGATGACTTCAGCAAGTTAGCACGTTATGCCCCAGATGACGTTGCTACGGATGCAACCAAGCAGGAGAAGTTTTTGGAAGGACTGAATGATGAGTTGAGTATGCAGTTGATGGTAGCAAGTTTCAACAACTACCAGGAGTTGGTAGACCATGCCATCATGATTGAAGGGAAGCAACAGCAGATTGAGAACCGCAAGAGGAAGTATGGATAGGGGAAGTATAACTCTGGAGCCCAGTAGAATCCCCGTTTTACCCCTAAATCGGGATTTCAGTTTCAGCATACCCATGGAGGAGGTAGTTTGCACAACCACAATGGCCACAAGAATGGTAATGGGAATGGAGGAAGCAACGGCCAGAACCGGACCACCCCATCAACCCCATCCAAGAGAGACCTAAGTCAAGTCACCTGTTTCAAGTGTTCCAAGACCGGACATTATGCCAATGAATGTCCTGAAGGCCAGAATGGAAATGGCAATGGAAGCTTAGGGAAGAAGCCAAACCCTTTCAATAGGGGGCAGGTGAACCACGTTAGCATGGAGGAGGTTAAAGATCAGCCTGATGCAGTGATCGGTAAGTTTTTGGTTAAGTCATTTACCGCACTCGTTCTTTTCGATACTGGTGCATCGCATTCATACATATCAAGGGGATTTGTGGATAAATATAACCTGCCAACCCAAGCCCTTAGGTCACCCATGTTAGTAAGCTCACCAGGAGCGGAGTTTATGGCTAGACGATGGTGTGATCGGTTACCATTAAGGATTGGTAACTATGTTTTTCCCTCAGACCTAATAGTATTGGAATCTCAAGGATTGGATGTGATATTAGGCATGGATTGGTTATCAAAGTATGAAGGGAATATTGAGTGTGCTAGTAAGTCAATTTTGCTTACCACACCAGAAGGAAGAAGGATCAAGTATGTATCCCGGCATGTGCCAAATAGGACACAAGTAAATTGCCTAACAGGAGTAGTGCAAGAGGAAGTACCAGTGGTGAAGGATTACCCTGATGTATTTCCAGAAGAGTTGCCAGGCATGCCACCGGATAGAGACATTGAGTTTTTGATTGAGTTATTGCCAGGTACAGGCCCAATATCAAAGAGACCGTACCGGATGCCTGCAAAGGATTTGGTAGAAATTAAGAATCGGATTAAGGAGTTACTGGAGAAAGGTTACATACGCCCAAGTTCTTCGCCTTGGGGATCGCCCGTACTTCTAGTGGAGAAGAAGGATGGATCATTAAGGATGGTTGTTGATTATCGTTGATTGAATGAAGTAACCATCAAGAACAAGTACCCACTGCCAATGATAAATGATCTGTTTGATCGTTTGCAAGGAGCTAAAGTGTTTTCCAAGATCGATTTGCGATCAGGGTACCACCAGTTGAAGATTCGAGAGCAGGACATACCTAAGACCGCATTCACCACAAGATATGGACTGTATGAGTATACCGTTATGTCATTTGGATTGACTAACGCGCCTGCCAATTTTATGAACATGATGAACAAGGTGTTTATGGAATTTTTGGATAAGTTTGTTGTAGTGTTCATTGATGATATCCTGGTTTATTCAAAGAATGAAGAAGAGCATAAGGAACATTCGCGTTTGGTTTTGGAGAAACTAAGGGAACACCAGTTATATGCCAAATTTAGCAAATGTGAGTTTTGGTTGAAGGAAGTAGGATTCCTCGGACACGTTATATCCGGAGAAGGGATAGCAGTTGACCCTGCCAAGGTTGAGACCGTAACCGAATGGGAAGCACCAACGACAGTTGGAGAGATCCGGAGTTTTCTTGGACTCGCAGGATACTACCGGAGATTCATTGAGAACTTTTCAAAGATTGCGAAGCCTATGACGGAGTTGTTGAAGAAGGATACCAAGTTCAATTGGACGGAGGAGTGTGAGGCTAGTTTCCAGGAGTTGAAGAAACGTTTGGTTACCTCACCAGTGTTGATTTTGCCAGATCAGACCAAGGATTATGAGGTGTATTGTGACGCTTCACGTTGAGGACTTGGAGCAGTGCTTATGCAGGAAGGAAGAGTTGTTTCGTATGCTTCACGACAACTGAAGCCTCATGAGTTGAATTATGCCACACATGATTTGGAGTTAGCAGCCGTAGTGCATGCATTGAAGACGTGGAAACATTTCCTCATTGGAAATCATTGTGAGGTGTACACGGATCACAAGAGTTTGAAGTACATTTTCACGTAGAAGGAGTTGAACCTCAGACAAAGGAGATGGTTGGAACTCATCAAGGATTATGATATGAGATTGCATTACCATCCCGGAAAAGCTAACGTAGTAGCTGATGCATTGAGCCGTAAGAGCCATGTCAACACGTTAATGATGGGAGAAATACCCAAGGAGTTAGCAGAAAACCTTAGTGAACTAAGTTTAGAGATAGTTCCGAAAGGTTATGTAGCAGCATTGGAGATTCAGTCAACATTGATGGATAAAATCAGAGAAGCTCAGAAATCTGACAAGGAAATTGCTGCTATAAAGGAGAAACTAAGCAAAGGAAAAGCGAAGGGATTTCGTGAGGATGAGCACGATACCCTATGGTTTGAAGACCGTGTTTATGTGCAAAATGACCCGGAGATCAGGAAGTTGATTCTACAAGAGGCACATGATTCACCATATTCGATTCACCCAGGAAATACCAAGATGTATTTGGATTTGAAGGAGACATTCTGGTGGACCGGAATGAAGAAGGATATTGCAGCCTATGTAGCAGTTTGTGATGTATGTCATAGAGTAAAGGCAGAGCATCAGAAGCCAGCCGGATTGTTGCAACCATTGCCGATACCCGAATGGAAGTGGGATAAGATAGGCATGGATTTTATCACAGGACTACCCAGGACGAAGGCAGGATATGACTCGATATGGGTAGTAGTTGATTGTTTGACGAAGGTAGCACATTTCATTCCAGTTAAGACCACTTACACCAGTGCTAAGTTGGCAAAGATATACATGACTAGGATCATTTGTTTGCATGGAATTCCAAGTAGTATTGTATCAGACAGAGGAACCCAATTTACCTCAAAGTTTTGGAATCAGTTGCATGAAACTTTGGGAACCAGGCTAGAGTTCAGCACCGCTTTTCATCCGTAGATAGATGGACAGACCGAGAGAATCAGTCAGATTTTGGAAGATATGCTGAGAGCTTGTGCACTAGATTATGGATCTAGTTGGGACGATAACTTGCCGTACGCGGAGTTTTCTTATAACAACAGTTACCAAACCAGTTTGAAGATGGCACCTTTCGAAGCTTTATACGGAAGGAGGTGCAGGACACCGTTGTCATGGGACGAAGTTGGATACCGTCAGTTCTTTGGAACGGATTTGATTAAGGAGTCTGAACGGAGAGTTAAGTTGATTCGCGATAGGCTCAAGGTAGCCCAGTCCAGGCAGAAGAGCTACGCAGATTCAAAACGCAAGGAGACAGTTTACGAAACCGGAGACAGAGTGTATCTCCGAGTATCCCCACTTCGAGGAGTTAAGTGCTTTGGTGTTAAGGGAAAGTTAGCACCGCGTTTCGTTGGACCATATAAGATCTTGCAACGTATGGGGGAAGTCGCTTATTAGTTGGAATTACCGGAGAGACTGTCAGGAGTTCATGACGTATTCCATGTTTCTCAGCTGAAGAAATGTCACGCCGAGATGGCGGAGGTACCGTTAAGAGATACAGTGCCGCTTGAAGCAATTCAGCTGAAGGACGACTTGACGTATGAAGAGAAACCAGTCAAGATTCTCGAGTATGCCAGCAGAGTTACCCGCAGCAAGGTTATCAAGTTTTGCAAACTTTAGTGGAACCACCACTCAGAGGATGAAGCCAGCTGGGAGAGAGAAGAAGATTTGCTCAAGGACCACCCTCACCTATTTTCTAGCCAACCCGAATCTCGAGGGCGAGATTCGTCTTAAGGGGGGTAGGTTTGTAACATCCCAAATTTTCAATTTGGAATGTTATACACTAGATCATCGTGCATATCATATTTTCTTGCATTTTGCCGATCCTAGAAATTTCACGCAGCTCAAGGACCCACGGAGAGAGTTGGAGATTTTGCCATTTTCATATTTGAGTTTTCTCAAATTTTGAAAAGAGGATCATTGGTTTTGTCGGAGTTTCATTTGCCTTTTATTTGGATAGGGAAAAATGCGTGTTTTCAAAATTTGCATTTTAGGCCCGGAGAAAAGTTCATTTTGTTCGACTCATTTTTAGGAGTCGGGGAAAATTTACTTTAGAAGTTTTGGAGTTCGTTTAGTTCTCTTTTCTGTTTTTTTCTGAGCGCGAAACCGTTTAAAAAAATCTTCGCAGCGCCCTGGGCCAAAGGCCCAAGCCAAGCCACCGGCCAGGCCAAGCGCCGCGCCGCGCCTAGCACGCCCGCGCAGGAGGAGGCCGCCGCCGCCTAGGAGTCCTAGTTGGACTCCGATTGCCTTTTTTTCCCAATCTCCCTCTCCTACTCTTTTTCCTCCTCTTTTTCTTGCCCCCTACCCCAAGTTACCTCTCCCCTCACCTATATAAATACCCAAGCCCCCTCCCCTCTAATCCCACACCAAACCCCAAGCCACCACCGCGCCCTCACCCCGCGCCACGCCGCCCTGCGTCACCGCGCCGCCGCCGCCTTGCCCTAGCGCGCCGCCGCCCTTGTGCCGCCGCCACCGCCCTTGCTCGCCGCCACCGGAGCCCCTCGCCGGAGACCTCGCCGGAGGTAGCCCCGCACCGCGTCTGTCTTTCTTTTCCTCGGATTGGTTTCTTCTATATGTTTCCTATTCTTTTCTTCTCTAAACTGTTCCGGTTTTCTAGATCGGTTTTTCGTTTCGATCTCTTTTCCAAAACCCTAGATCGGTTTCGTTTTCTTTTCCAATTTAGTTGCCTAAAGACCGTTCGCCGGACCGTTCGTCCTAACGAAGGTGATCACCGGATTTTTCTAGGTTAACGAACATCCGTTCGTTCAACCGTTCTTCTTTTTCTTTTCGTCGGATTTATTCTGCGATCGCGATCTCAGATCCGATCTTCTTTCTAGTCTTTCTTCTCGCTCGTTTATCGGAATCAGGTGATTCAAGCGCCTGGAGTTTCATTTCGAAACCGTCGTTCCGACTAATCAACTTAAACAAGTTTTTGCTACGGTAAAATTTGACCTAGTTTCAACTTGCTAGAATCGAGTTGTTTTCCGCCGTTGTTTTTGGTTTCTTTGTTCGGTTCGTTCTTTCTTTGCAACCGGAGTTCTTAAGTTGAACTTTCTGGTTCGATCTCTTGTTCGAGTTTTACCTGTGCATTAGATGAGTACTTATTGTATGCTTGTTGTTTGTCTGCGATAGATTACCCGGATTGCGCCGCTTGTTACTTCGAATCTCTAGGACTCGCGAATCATCAGCAAGGAAAGTAACACTTTGATCATACCTTTTCTACAACCCAGTTTTATTGCATTAGATCCATCCTCACACATTGCATGATTAGGATCTAATTAAATTGTGGGATGGGAAGTAGATGAGGTAGTACCTATTACCTGTTTATTATGAAACCTTTGGGAGTTACTTCTACGTTTGCTTATTATGCCAGGCTATGCTAGTAGACGTGGATTGGGTGAGTGATATCCATGACAGATGTGAGATTGATAATTTTAATGGTTTATCTAAGGTGGCAACTTAAACACACATCTGGGTGGATTGAGGCACCAGATGTCTATCAGGACTTGCCTGTTTTTATTTTGGACCGCCACCCATGCTCAAAGGGATCATAAGATCTTTCATGCTAAATACTTACGTGTGCAGCGACAAGCCAATATGGGCTCTCGCATAGTTGACTAAGTCGTGCGAACTCTTATAGGGGTAGACTAGCAGATGTAGGGGATGTAGGTGGTACGGTCTACTCCATCGTAAGGTGCTAGCGCTTCTGAAAGACTATGTCTCGGTCATCCGTTTCTCAAACACCGTCTAGTGCGAGAAATCCAACGGAGGCGATCGAGTCTTGTGGGGAAGAGTGCGCAAACCTCTGCAGAGTGTAATAAACTAATCATGATTAGCCGTGTCCCCGGTTATGGACAATCTTGAGTATCTAGTATTTGAATATCATGTGAATCTCATCATGTCACTTCTAATTAATACTGTTGGGTTTTTAATGACTACTTTTAATTGGGATTGAGAATGCTGTCAACCATTCTCAATGTTTAACAACCACCATGATAGTTAAATAAATTTATTCCTTTGCAATAGGGAAAAATTGGCTTTACGCAAAACAGTAACCATAGAGCTTTCCACTAGCCAAATATGCATATAGTATAGCTGTTTCATTCCATTACTCTCTATGTGTTACCTTGCCAGCATATTCCATGTGCTGACCCGTTTCGGGCTGCAACGTTAATGTTGCAGACTTTTCAGACGATGATTAAGGTGCTTTTAGGTCGTGGTTCTATACTCAGTGATGCCGTTGGAGTTGATGGACCCATTTATCTTCCAAGTCTTCCGCTGTTATCGATATTAGATGGCCTTAAGCCATATTATTGTAATAAGTTCTCTTTTGAGACATCGTTGTAATAAGTGTGTGATTGCCACTCTGCTATAAATCCTTCGATGTACTGTGTGGTGTCAGCATTACTGATCCAGGGATGACACCGGAGCACAGTAGACTTGATCCATTCGGGTCTGGTCGCCACATATTTGGCACATGTCGGGATACATACTTGATCCTTCTTCCTTTTGGCGTTGTGAGCAAAATTGTCTTACTGGTGCAATCGATATTTCCTCCATACATCGGCAGCCAGTCCATACCGAGAATTACATCCAGACCTTGGGATTCCAGAATGATTAAATCCGTTGGGAAAACATGCCTTCCTATGCTTAATGGCACTTGAAAACATCCTTGTCTGGCCATGTACTCTGCTCCTGGCAAGCTTACTAGCATAGGCGTTTTAAGAATCCTAGTGGGCAGGCTATATTTTTCCACAAATCCCCTTGATATGTATGAATGCGATGCACCAGTATCGAAAAGAACGAGTGCGGTAAATGACTTAACCAAAAACTTACCGATTACTGCATCAGGCTGATCTTCAACCTCCTCCACGTTAACGTGGTTCACCTGTCCCCTATTGAAAGGGTCCGGCTTCTTCCCTGAGCTTCCATTGCCAATTCCATTCTGGCCTTCAGGACATTCATTTGCATAATGTCCGGTCTTGGAACACTTGAAACAGGTGACTTGACTCAGATCTCTCTTGGCTGGGGTTGATGGGATGGTCCGATTCTGGCCGTTGCTTCCTCCATTCCCATTACCATTCTTGTGGCCATTATGGTTGTGCGAACTACCTCCTCCATGGGTATGCTGAAACTGAATTCCCGGTTTAGGGGTAAAACGGGGCTTCTGCTGGGCTCCAGAGTTATACTTCCCCTGTCCATACTTCCTCTTGCGGTTCTCAATCTGCTGTTGCTTCCCTTCAATCGTGATGGCACGATCTACCAACTCCTAGTAGTTGTTGAAACTTGCTACCATCAACTGCATGCTTAGCTCATCATTCAATCCTTCCAGAAACTTCTCCTGCTTAGCTGCATCTGTAGCAACGTCATCTGGGGCATAACGTGCTAACTTGCTGAAGTCGTCAACGTACTGGCCAACTGTCCTTCCTCCTTGGCGTAAGTTGCGAAACTCACGCTTCTTCATGGCCATAGCTCCTGCTGAAACATGGGCAGTGCGGAAAGCTTGCTGAAACTGATCCCATGTGACAGTGTCAACTGGGTAAGTGGCTGTGAAATTCTCCCACCATGCTGCCGCGGGTCCGTCAAGCTGGTGTGCGGCAAACTTCACTTTCTCACCATCTGTGCATCCTGGAGTGGTCTGTTGGAAATATGCCCTAGAGGCAATAATAAATAAGTTATTATTATATTTCCTTGTTCATGATAATCGTTTATTATCTATGCTGGAATTGAATTGATAGGAAACTTAGATACATGTGTGGATACATAGACAACACCATGTCCCTAGTAAGCCTCTAGTTGACTAGCTCGTTGATCAATAGATGGTTACGGTTTCCTGACCATGGACATTGGATGTCGTTGATAACGGGATCACATCATTAGGAGAATGATGTGATGGACAAGACCCAATCCTAAGCATAGCATTAGATTGTGTAGTTCGTATGCTAAAGCTTTTCTAATGTCAAGTATCATTTCCTTAGACCATGAGATTGTGCAACTCCCAGATACCGTAGGAATGCTTTGGGTGTGCCAAACATCACAACATAACTGGGTGGCTATAAAGGTACACTACGGGTATCTCCGAAAGTGTCTGTTGGGTTGGCACGAATCGAGACTGGGATTTGTCACTCCGTGTAAACGGAGAGGTGTCTCTGGGCCCACTCGGTAGGACATCATCATAATGTGCACAATGTGATCAAGTAGTTGACCACGGGATGATGTGTTACGGAACGAGTAAAGAGACTTGCCGGTAACGAGATTGAACAAGGTATCGGGATACCGACGATCGAATCTCGGGCAAGTATCGTACCGCTGGACAAAGGGAATTGTATACGGGATTGATCGAATCCTCGACATCGTGATTCATTTGATGAGATCATCGTGGAACATGTGGGAACCAACATGGGTATCCAGATCCCGCTGTTGGTTATTGACCGGAGAACGTCTCGGTCATGTCTGCATGTCTCCCGAACCCGTAGGGTCTACAAACTTAAGGTTTGATGACGCTAGGGTTATAAAGGAAGTTTGTATGTGGTTACCGAATGTTGTTCGGAGTCCCGGATGAGATCCTGGATGTCACGAGGCGTTCCGGAATGGTCCGGAGGTAAAGATTTATATATGGGAAGTCCTATTTTGGTCACAGAAAAGGTTTCCGGGTTTATCGGTAATGTACCGGGACCACCGGAGGGGTCCGGGGGTCCACCGGGGGGGCCATGGGCCCTAGAGGCATACATGGGCCAAGTGTGAGAAGGCACCAGCCCCTAGGTGGGCTGGGGCGCCTCCCACTAAGGCCCATGCGCCTAGAAGGGGAGAGGGGGCAAACCCTAAGGGCAGATGGGCCCTAAGGCCCATACTCCCTGCGCCTCCCTCTCCTCCCCCCTTGTGGCCGCCACCCTTAGATGGGTTTGGGGCTGCTGCCCCTCTAGGGGTGGGAACCCTAGAGGGGACACACCGTCCTCCCCTTCCCCTATATATATGAGGCCTAGGGGCTGCCCAAAACACGCGATTTGATCTCTCCCTGTTGGTGCAGCCCTCCCTCTCTTTCTCCTCGTATCCCGTGGTGCTTGGCGAAGCCCTGCAGGATTGCCACGCTCCTCCACCACCACCACGCCGTTGTGCTGCTGCTGGATGGAGTCTTCCTCAACCTCTCCCTTTCTCCTTGCTGGATCAAGGCATGGGAGACGTCACCGGGCTGTACGTGTGTTGAACGCGGAGGTGCCGTCCGTTCGGCACTAGGATCATCGGTGATTTGGATCACGAGGAGTACGACTCCATCAACCCGTTCACTTGAACGCTTCCGCTTAGCGATCTACAAGGGTATGTAGATGCACTCTCCTTTCCCTCGTTGCTAGTCTCTCCATAGATAGATCTTGGTGACACGTAGGAAAATTTTGAATTTCTGCTACGTTCCCCAACAGTGGCATCATGAGCTAGGTCTATTGCGTAGATTCTATGCACGAGTAGAACACAAAGTAGTTGTGGGCATTGATTTTGTTCAATATGCTTGCCGTTACTAGTCTTATCTTGATTCGGCGGCATCGTGGGATGAAGCGGCCCTTACCAACCTTACACGTACTCTTACGTGAGACCGGTTCCACCCACAAACATGCACTAGTTGCATAAGGTGGCTGGCGGGTGTCTGTCTCTCCCACTTTAGTCGGATCGGATTCGATGAAAAGGGTCCTTATGAAGGGTAAATAGCAATTGGCATATCACGTTGTGGTCTTTGCGTAGGTAAGAAACGTTCTTGCTAGCAACCTATAGCAGCCACGTAAAAAAACTTGCAACAACAATTAGAGGACGTCTAACTTGTTTTTGCAGCATATGCCTTGTGATGTGATATGGCCAAAAGGATGTGATGAATGATATATGTGATGTATGAGATTGATCATGTTCTTGTAATAGGAATCACGACTTGCATGTCGATGAGTATGACAACCGGCAGGAGCCATAGGAGTTGTCTTAATTTATTTATGACCTGCGTGTCAACATAAACATCATGTAATTACTTTACTTTATTGCTAAAGCGTCAGCCATAGTAGTAGAAGTAATAGATGACGAGACAACTTCAAGAAGACACGATGATGGAGATCATGATGATGGAGATCATGGTGTCATGCCGGTGACAATGATGATCGTGGAGCCCCGAAGATGGAGATCAAAAGGAGCAAAGTGATGATGGCCATATCATGTCACCTTTTGATTGCATGTGATGTTTATCATGTTTTTGCATCTTGTTTACTTAGAACGATGGTAGTAAATAAGATGATCCCTCATAAACAATTTCAAGAATGTGTTCTCCCCTAACTGTGCACCGTTGCTAAAGTTCGTCGTTTCGAAGCACCACATGATGATTGGGTGTGATAGATCCTTACGTTCACATACAACGGGTGTAAGACAGTTTTACACATGCAAAACACTTAGGGTTAACTTGACGAGCCTAGCATGTACAAACATGGCCTTGGAACACAAGAGACCGAAAGGTCGAGCATGAATCGTATGGTAGATACGATCAACATGAAGATGTTCACCGATGATGACTAGTCCATCTCACGTGATGATCGGACACGGCCTAGTTGACTCGGATCATGTAATCACTTAGATAACTAGAGGGATGTCTATCTGAGTGGGAGTTCATAAGATGAACTTAATTATCCTGAACATAGTCAAAAGGTCTTCGCAAATTATGTCGTAGCTCGCGCTTCAGTTCTACTGTTTAGATATGTTCCTAGAGAAAAATTAGTTGAAAGTTGAGAGTAGAAATTATGCGGACGAGGTCCGTAAACTGGGGATAGTCCTCATTTGCTTCATAGAAGGCTTATGTCCTTAATGCACTGCTCAGTGTGCTGAACTTCGAACATCGTCTGTGGATGTTGCAAACATCTGACATACACGTTTTGATAACTACGTGATAGTTCAGTTAAACGGTTTAGAGTTGAGGCACCGAAGACGTTTTTGAAATGTCACGAAACATATGAGATGTTTCGAGGGCTGAAATTGGAGTTTCAGGCTCGTGCCCACGTCAAGAGGTATAAGACCTCCGACAATTTTCTTAGCCTACCAACTAAGGAGAAAAGCTCAATTGTTGAGCTTGTGCTCAGATTGTCTGAGTACAACAATCATTTGAATCGAGTGGGAGTTGATCTTCCAGATGAGATAGTGATGTTTCTCCGAAGTCATTACCACCAAGCTACTAGAGCTTCATGATGAACTATAATATATCAGGGACATATATGATGATCCTTGAGATATTCGCGATGTTTCGACACCACCAAAGTAGAAATCAAGAAGGAGCATCAATTATTGATGGTTGGTGAAACCACTAGTTTCAAGAAGGGCAAGGGCAAGAAGGGATACTTCATGAAACGGCAATTCAGCTGCTGCTCTAGTGAAGAGACCCAAGGTTGAACCCAAAACCGAGACTGAGTGCTTCTGTAATAATGGGAACAACCACTGGAGCAGAATTACCCTAGTTACTTGGTAGATGAGAAGGCTTGTAAGGTCGATAGAAGTATATTGGATATACATTGTGTTGATGTGTACTTTGCTAGTACTCCTAGTAGCACCAGGGTATTAGATACCGGTTCGGTTGCTAAGTGTTAGTAACTCGAAATAAAAGCTACGGAATAAACGGAGACTAGCTAAGGTGAGATGACGATATGTGTTGGAAGTATTTCCAAGGTTGATCAAATATCGTACGCTCCCTCGACCATCGAGATTGGTGTTTGCGTTGAGCATAGACATGATTGGATTATGTCTATCGCAATACGGTTATTCATTTAAGGAGAATAATGGTTACTCTGTTTATTTAATACCTTCAATGGTCTTGCACCTAAAATTAATGATTTATTGAAATCTCGATCGTAGTGATACACATGTTCATGCCAAAAGATATAAGATAGTAATGATAGTACGACCTACTTGTGGCACTGCCACAAAAGTCATATCGGTATAAAACGCATGAAGAAGCTCCATGTTGATGGATCTTTGGGCTCACTCGTTTTTGAAAAGTTTGAAGACATGCGAACCATGTCTATTGGTGTATATGCATGAAGAAACTCCATGCAAATGGACCATTTGGACTCACTTGATTTTGAATCACTTGAGACATGCAAATCATACCACATGGGCAAGATGACTGAAAGCCTCGTTTTCAGTAAAATGGAAATAGAAAGCAACTTGTTGGAAGCAATACATTTTGATGTGTGCAATCCAATGAGTGCTGAGGCATGTAGTGGATATCATTATGTTCTTACTTCACAGATGATTTGAGTAGATGTTGAGTATATTTACTTGATAAATCACGAGTCTAAATTATTGAAAGGTTCAAGTAGTTTCAGGGTGAAGTTGAAAGATCGTCGTGACAAGAGGATAAAATATCTATGATATGATCATAGAGATGAATATCTGAATTACGAGTTTGGCACAGAATTAAGACATTGTGGGAATTGTTTCACAACTAATACAGCCTAGAACACCATAGTGTGATGGTGTGTCCGAACATCATAACTGCACCCTATTAGATATGATGTATACCATGATATCTCTTATCGAATTACCATAATAGTTTATGGGTTATGCATTAAAGACAACCACATTCACTTTAAATAGGGCACTACGTAATTCCGATGAGATGACACCATATGAACTATGGTTTAGAGAAACCTAAGCTGTCATTTCTTAAAAGTTTGGGGCTGCAACGCTTATGTGGAAAAGTTTCAGGCTGATAAGCTCGAACCCAAAGCGGATAAATGCATCTTCATAGGACACCCAAAACAGTTGGGTATACCTCCTGTCTCAGATTCGAAAGCAATAAGGGATTGTTTCTAGAATCGGGTCCTTTCTCGAGGAAAAGTTTCTCTCGAAAGAATTGAGTGGGAGGATGGTGAAGACTTGATGAGGTTATTGAACCGTCTCTTCAACTAGTGTGTGACAGGGCACAGGGAGTTGTTCCTGTGGCACCTACACCAATTGAAGTGGAAGCTTATGATAGTGATCATGAAACTTCAGATCAAGTCACTATCAAACCTCGTGGGATGACAAGGATGCGTACTACTTCAGAGTGGTACGTAATCCTGTCTTGGAAGTCATGTTGGTAGACAACAATGAACCTACGAGCTATGGAGAAGCGATGGTGGGCCTGGATTCCAAAATGGCTCGAGGCCATATAATCCGAGAGAGGATCCATATATGAAAACAAAGTGTAGACTTTGGCAGAACGGCTCGATGGTCGTAAGGCTGTTGAGTACAGATGGATTTTAAAAGGAAGACGGACAATGATGGTAAATGTCACCATTAAGAAAGCTCGACTTGTCGTTAAGATGTTTTCCGACAAGTTCAAGGAGTTGACTATGATGAGACTTTCTCACTCGTAGCGATGCTAAAAGTCTGTTGGAATTATGTTAGCAGTCATTGCATTATTTATGAAATCTTGCAGATAGGATGTCAAAACATTGTTTCCTCGACGATTTTCTTGAGGAAAGGTTGTATGTGATACAACCGGAAGGTTTTGTCAATCCTGAAAGATGCTAATAAGTATGCAAAGCTCCAGCAATCCTTCTGAGGAATGGAGTAAGCATCTCGGAGTTGGAATGTATGCTTTGATGATGATCAAAGATTTTGGGTGTATACAAAGTTTATGAGAAACTTGTATTTCCAAATAAGTGAGTGGGAGCACTATAGAATTTCTGATGAATATATGTTGTTGACATATTGTTGATCAGAAATGATGTAGAATTTCTGGAAAGCATATAGGGTTATTTGGAAAGTGTTTTTCAATGGAAAGCCTGGATTAAGCTACTTGAACATTGAGCATCAAGATTTATAAGGATAGATCAAAACGCTTAATGGTACTTTCAAATAAGCACATACCTTGACATGATCTTGAAGGTGTTCAAGATGGATCAGTCAAAGAAGGAGTTCTTGCCTGAGTTGTAATGTATGAAGTTAAGACTTAAAGCTCGACCATGGCAGAATAGAGAGAAAGGACGAAGGTCGTCCCCTATGCTTAAGACGTAGGCTCTATAGTATGCTATGTTGTGTACCGCACCTGAAGTGTGCCTTGCCATGAGTCAGTCAAGGGGTACAAGAGTGATCCAAGAATGGATCACAGGACAGCGGTCAAAGTTATCCTTAGTAACTAGTGGACTAAGGAATTTTTCTCGATTATGGAGGTGGTAATAGAGTTCGTCGTAAAGGGTTACGTCGATGCAAGCTTAACACCTATCCGAATAGCTCTGAGTAGAGATACCGGATACGTATAATGGAGCGACAATTTAGTATAGCTCCAAGTAGAACAGTTATTTGGAATAGCACCAAATAGAACGTGGTAGCTACATCTAGGAGATGACATAGAGATTTGTAAAGCACACACGGATCTGAAAGATTCAAACCCGTTGACTAAAACCTCTCTCACAAGCAACATGATCAAACCTAGAACTCATTAAGTGTTAATCACATAGTGATGTGAACTAGACTACTGACTCTAGTAAACTCTTGGGTGTTAGTCACATGGCGATGTGGCCTGTGAGTGTTAATCACATGGCGATGTGAACTAGATTATTGACTCTAGTGCAAGTGGGAGACTGTTGGAAATATGCCCTAGAGGCAATAATAAATAAGTTATTATTATATTTCCTTGTTCATGATAATCGTTTATTATCCATGCTGGAATTGTATTGATAGGAAACTCAGATACATGTGTGGATACATAGACAACACCATGTCCCTAGTAAGCCTCTAGTTGACTAGCTCGTTGATCAATAGATGGTTACGGTTTCCTGACCATGGACATTGGATGTTGTTGATAACGGGATCACATCATTAGGAGAATGATGTGATGGACAAGCCCCAATCCTAAGCATAGCACTAGATCGTGTAGTTCGTATGCTAAAGCTTTTTACTAATGTCAAGTATCATTTCCTTAGACCATGAGATTGTGCAACTCCCGGATACCGTAGGAATGCTTTGGGTGTGCCAAACGTCACAACGTAACTGGGTGGCTATAAAGGTACACTACGGGTATCTCCGAAAGTGTCTGTTGGGTTGGCACGAATTGAGACTGGGATTTGTCACTCCGTGTAAACGGAGAGGTATCTCTGGGCCCACTCGGTAGGACATCATCATAATGTGCACAATGTGATCAAGTAGTTGATCACGGGATGATGTGTTACGGAACGAGTAAAGAGACTTGCCGGTAACGAGATTGAACAAGGTATCGGAATACCGACGATCGAATCTCGGGCAAGTATCGTACCGCTGGACAAAGGGAATTGTATACGGGATTGATCGAATCCTCGACATCGTGGTTCATCCGATGAGATCATTGTGGAACATGTGGGACACAACATGGTATCCAGATCCCGCTGTTGGTTATTGACCGGAGAACGTCTCGGTCATGTCTGCATGTCTCCCGAACCCGTAGGGTCTACACACTTAAGGTTCGATGACGCTAGGGTTATAAAGGAAGTTTGTACGTGGTTACCGAATGTTGTTCGGAGTCCCGGATGAGATCCTGGACGTCACGAGGAGTTCCAGAATGGTCCGGAGGTAAAGATTTATATATGGGAAGTCCTGTTTTGGTCACCGGAAAGGTTTCGGGGTTTATCGGTAATGTACCGGGACCACCGGAGGGGTCCAGGGGTCCACCGGGGGGGCATGGGCCCCAGAGGCATACATGGGCCAAGTGTGAGAAGGCACCAGCCCCTAGGTGGGCTGGGGCGCCTCCCACTAAGGCCCATGCGCCTAGAAGGGGAGAGGGGGCAAACCCTAAGGGCAGATGGGCCCTAAGGCCCATACTCCCTGCGCCTCCCTCTCCCCCCCCCCCCTTGTGGCCGCCACCCTTAGATGGGTTTGGGGCTGCCGCCCCTCTAGGGGTGGGAACCCTAGAGGGGACACACCGTCCTCCCCTTCCCCTATATATATGAGGCCTAGGGGCTGCCCAAAACACGCGATTTGATCTCTCCCTGTTGGTGCAGCCCTCCCTCTCTTTCTCCTCGTATCCCGTGGTGCTTGGCGAAGCCCTGCAGGATTGCCACGCTCCTCCACCACCACCACGCAGTTGTGCTGCTGCTGGATGGAGTCTTCCTCAACCTCTCCCTCTCTCCTTGCTGGATCAAGGCATGGGAGACGTCACCGGGCTGTACGTGTGTTGAGCGCGGAGGTGCCGTCCGTTCGGCACTAGGATCATCGGTGATTTGGATCACGACAAGTACGACTCCATCAACCCGTTCACTTGAACTCTTCCGCTTAGCGATCTACAAGGGTATGTAGATGCACTCTCCTTTCCCTTGTTGCTAGTCTCTCCATAGATAGATCTTGGTGACATGTAGGAAAATTTTGAATTTCTGCTACGTTCCCCAACATGGTCAACTCCATTCCTATCTTGCGGAGCCAATCATCTGCTACTATTGGCTCAGTGCTACTGGAAAACACCGGCGGATTCAGCCTAAGGAAACGGGCTAAGCGGTCAACAGGTGGCGGTGGTGGAGGTGGGTTGTTGTTGTTGTTGTTGTTTTGCTAATTCTGGACTAACAATTGCATCAATTGATTCTGCTGCTGGATCAACTGAGTGAGTTCCGGTGGAAATCCATTGTCACGTCTCGGAGGCATCTGAGGGTTTAGAAAAGATGAGAATTAAGAATAGAGTGAGGTCTAAAGAGAAATCACTACCCCAATGCACATGAGAAAATGTACACAAAATCACTTCATTCAATCAAACAAGGGCATACAAACGGTCTAGAACTATCGCAAAAGTGCTCGAACTATAGTGTATACATGGGGAAAATACTACTAATATTTGGTGGTCATCTAGAAATTTGAATTGGTGGAAGACTCCATGATGTCTGCTCCAGCTTCGTCTTCAAAGTCGGGTTCACTAGGATCCAAATCGGTGTCGTCGAGGATGATGTAGTTGTCCGGACATGCGACGTACATTTCTTCCTTCCTGGATGCTAACTTCCCCTTGAGTTCTTCAATCTCTTGCTTAAGATCGCCATTGTGCCTTGCTAGAGCTACGATTTCGTCCATGTAGTCCTTGCGTGTAGCCTTCAGTTCTCCTTCTAGCTCGATGATCCTAGCCTTCACATTCTTCAACTCTATCATATCATTGCACATCTGGTTCTCGTGGCGTCGAATGTGCTGGTTTAGCTCCTGGATGAATGATGCAATGGATCTATCCTTCTTGGTGCTGACTAACTCCCATTGTTCATCTCGGCGTCCGCAAATCTGGTAGATAGTGTCCTTGAGGTCTTCTTGATAAACTTCTCCAATGCGTCCCATGGTGATATGAGCTGCCATGCTCCTTCCCAGACTCCAGGTTGGTGCACTGAAAACACTATCTATGGGCTTCGTGATTGGCGCGAATGTCCTTCCTGGAACGTGAGCTTGAATCTTCCAGCACTCCTCTTCAGGCAGAGTGGCGTTGAAAGTCCCGGTGAAGCTTGGTAGTCCAATGTTCAGGTATTTGGTGACTTCCTTCAAGTGAAATCCAAAAGGTGTGCCTTCATCCGGTTGAGCGTACTTGATCTTCCCGTCCGTCATCCTAAAAGAGTAGAAAAGATGAGGAGTTAGAAAATGAGGAGAGAATAGTGATCTATGGCTTTAACTTAGTGGTCGTGTCCTACAGTCAGCGTGTGCTCTGATACCATCTCTGTAGTGACCCGACCCGAATGGATCAAGTCTCTGTGCTCCGGTGTCATCCCTGGATCAGTAATGCTGACACCACACAGTACTTCGAAGGATTTATAGCAGAGTAGCAATCACACACTTATTACATCGGTGTCTCAACGGGGACTTATTATAATAAATATGGCTTAAGGCCATCTAATATCGATAACAGCGGAAGACTTGGAAGATAAATGGGTCCATCAACTCCAACGGCATCACTGAGTATAGAACCACGACCTAAAACACCTTACTCGTCGTCTGAAAAGTCTACAACATGAAGGTTGCAGCCCGAAAATGAGTCAGCACATGGAATATGCTGGCAAGGTAACACATAGAGAGTAATGAACAGTAATGAGCTATACTATATGCATGTATGGCTGGTGGAAAGCTCTATGGTTATAGTTTTGCGTAAAGCCAGTTTTTCCCTACTACAATGGAATGAATTTATTTAACTATCATGGTAGTTGAACATCGAGAATGGTTGACAGCATTCCGATCCCAATTAAGTGAACAATTAAAACCCAACAATATTAATTAGAAGTAACATGATGAGATTCACACGATATTCAAGTACTAGATACTCAAGATGTCCATAACCGGGGACACGGCTAATCATGATTAGTTTATTACACTCTGCAGAGGTTTGCGCACTTTTCCCCACAAGACTCGATCGCCTCCGTTGGGTTTCTCGCACTACATGGTGTTTGAGAAACGGGTGACCGAGACATAGTCTTTCAGAAGCGCTAGCACCTTACGATGGATAGACCGGTACACCTACTTTCCCCAACATCTGCTAGTCTACCCTGTAAGAGTTCGCACCGCTTAATCAACTATGCCAGAGCCCATAATGGCTTGTGGCTGCACACGGAAGTTTCTAGCATGAAAGATCTTATGATCCCTTTGAGCCTGGGTGGCGGTCCAAAAGAAAACAGGCAAGTCCTGATAGAAACCAGGTGCCTCAATCCACCCAAATGTGTGTTTAAGTTGCCACCTTAGATAAACCCTTAAAATTATCAAACTCACATCTGTCATGGATATCACTCACCCAATCCACGTCTACTAGCATAGCATGGCATAATAAGCAAACGTAGAAGTAACTCCCAAAGGTTTCATAATAAACAGGTAATAGGTACTACCTCATCTACTTCCCATCCCACAATTTAATTAGATCCTAATCATGCAATGTGTGAGGATTGATCTAATGCAATAAAACTGGGTTGTAGAAAAGGTATGATCAAAGTGTTACTTGCCTTGCTGATGATCCGCGAGACCTAGAGATTCGAAGTAACAGGCGGCGCACTCCGGGTAATCTATCGCAGACAAACAACAAGCATACAATAAGTTCTCATCTAATGCACAGGTAAAACTCGAACAAGAGATCAAACCAGAAAGTTCAACTTAAGAACTCCGGTTGTAAAGAGAGAAAGAACCGAAGAAAGCAACGGAAAACAAACGGCGGAAGAAACAACTCGGTTCTAGCAAGTTGAAACTAGGTCAAATTTTACGGTAGCAAAAACTTATTTAAGTTGATTAGTCGGAACGGCGGTTTCGAAACAAAACTCTAGGCGCTTGAATCACCTGATTCCGATAAACGAGCGAGAAGATAGACTAGATCGAAGATCGGATCTGGAATCGCGATCATAAAATCGCGGAATAAATCCGACGAAAAAGAAACGACGAACGGTTAAACGAACGGACGTTCGTTAACCGAGAATAACCGGTGATCACGTTCGTTAGGACGAACGGTCCGGCGAACGGTCGCTAAACAACTAAACCGAAAACAAACAAAAAACCGATCTAGGGTTTTGAAAAAAACCGGAACAACGAAACGAAAAGAAACCGGAACGGTCCTTTTAAAAAAAACCAAACCGAGGGGAGCGGTGGCGCGGCGCGGCTGCTACCTCGCCGAGGGGCTCCGGGCGGCGGGGCTAGGCGGCGGGCGACGGCGTTGGGCGGCGGTGGCGGCGTTGGGCGGCGCGGCGAGCGGCGGCGGCGCGGGCAGGCGGCGTTGGGCGGCGCGGCGAGCGGCGGCGGCGCGGGCAGGCGGCGCGGCGGCGGCTTCTGCGTGCTGCGGGGCGGCGGGGTGGTGTGGGGAGAGGGGGGTGGCTAGGTATTTAAAGGGGGGGAAAGAGACTTGGGGGAGGGGGCAAGCAAAGGGCGGCGGCGGCGCTGGAGTCCTGCTCGGACTCGGCGCGGGCAGGCGGCGGGGCTGCGCGCGAGGGGCGGCTGGGCCGGCCTGGCCGGCTGGGCCTTGGCCCAGGCGGGGCGCGACGACCTTTTTTTTAAATAGATACGCGCACAGGAAAAAAACAAAGAAAAGAAAATCTACACGAATTCCAAAATTCCCAAAGTAAATTTTCCCCGACTCCTAAAAATGAGTCGAACAAAATGAACTTTTCTCGGGGCCTAGATGCATATTTTGAAAACTCGCATTTTTCCCTAATCCAAATAAAATGCAACTAAAATCCGGAAAAATCCAAAATTTGATTTTTTTTATTAAATCTTCATTTTTCCTAAATTTGGGAAAGTCATATTATTCCCCTCTCTCATATTTTTGATATCGGGAAAATAATTGAAGATGAAATAAATAAATCAAATGATCCTCTTTTTTCAAAATTTGAGAAAACTCAAATATGAAAATAACGAAATCTCCAACTCTCTCCGAGGGTCCTTGAGTTGCATGAAATTTCTAGGATCGACCAAATTGCAAGAAAATATGATATGCATGATGATCTACTATATAACATTCCAAATTGAAAATTTGCGATGTTACATTCCGGTTGTATCACATACAACCTTTCCTCAAGAAAATAGTCGAGGAAACAATGTTTTGACATCCTATCTGCAAGATTTCATAAATAATGCAGTAATCGCTAATATAGTTCCAACAGACTCTTAGCATCGCTACGAGTGAGAAAGTCTCATTGTAGTCAACTCCTTGAACTTGTCGGAAAACACCTTAACGACAAGTCGAGCTTTCTTAATGGTGATACTTACCATCATTGTCCGTCTTCCTTTTAAAATCCATCTGTACTCAACAGCCTTACGACTATCGAGCTGTTCTGCCAAAGTCTACACTTTGTTTTCATACATGGATCCTCTCTCGGATTTTATGGCCTCGAGCCATTTATCGGAATCCAGGCCCACCACCGCTTCTCCATAGCTCGTAGGTTCATTGTTGTCTAGCAACATGACTTCCAAGACAGGATTACGTACCACTCTGAAGTAGTACGCATCCTTGTCATCCCACGAGGTTTGGTAGTGACTTGATCTAAAGTTTCATGATCACTATCATAAGCTTCCACTTCAATTGGTGTAGGTGCCACAGGAACAACTCCCTGTGCCCTGCCACACACTAGTTGAAGAGACGGTTCAATAACCTCATCAAGTCTCCACCATCCTCCCACTCAATTCTTTCGAGAGAAACTTTTCCTCGAGAAAGGACCCGATTCTAGAAACAATCCCTTATTGTTTTTGGATCTGAGACAGGGGGTATACCCAACTGTTTTGGGTGTCCTATGAAGATGCATTTATCCGCTTTGGGTTCGAGCTTATCAGCCTGAAACTTTTTCACAAAAGCGTCGCAGCCCCAAACTTTTAAGAAATGATAGTTTAGGTTTCTCTAAACCATAGTCCATACGGTGTCATCTCATCGGAATTACGTGGTGCCCTATTTACTTCCAAAACCAGCTTGCAGGTGCCGATGAGACTGTGCAGATGATGCAACCAATCTCAGGAGGAGCTCGATGAAGATCTTGTTCTTTATGTTGTTCCGTTTTCCAGTTGATCAGTAGTGGAGCCCGGTTGGGGTCGATCGGGGACCTTTGTCGCATTTGGGGTTCTTCCTTTTATTTTGGTTCCGTGGTCGGACCTTGATTGTATCTGGTTGATGTAATGCTTTATTCATGTAATTGTGTGAAGTGGCGATTGTAAGCCAACTATGTATCTTTTCCCTTATATATTACATGGGTTGTGTGAAGATTACCTCACTTGCGACATATGCCTTCAATGTGATTATGCCTCTAAGTCGTGCCTCGACACGTGGGAGATATAGTCGCATCGAGGGCGTTACAATGATGTCCGGGAGATCACTGATGTGGTCCACCGGAGATTCTACTGGTTCCTCAGATCTGGGTAGGGGAGCTCGCCTCTTCTCCTCGCGCTGTCGGGTGCGGGATCTACAACCGGTGTCGCCGCTGGCGGGAGCCTCATCTTCTTGGCGTGGGGCCATCCGACTCCATTTTCCTTGTGGGCGTCGCGCCGAGCTCACAGGTTTGAGAAGAGTAGCCAGAGACAAGCCTAGTGGCAGTGCGAGTGGGGAAGAAGGAGGGCTGGGGTTTTCTGTAGGAGTGGAAGAAGAGGAGCATGCGTTTTCTGTACTAGTGAGGAAGAAGGTGAGAGGGGGTTTTCTGGACGAGTGAGGAAGATGGGGAGCGGGGGAATTGGGGGCGACATAAGCGGGAGAGTCCAGCGAGCTGTAGTATAAGCGGAAGCGAGGAGGAAGGAGGGTTTTTCTGGGATCGCCCCCTCTTCAAGAAATATGGGCTTATCCTCACAAAAAACAAAAACAAATGGGCTTTAAGATGGATAGGCTTTTGTATCGGCCCAGTCGGCTGCCCGTGTTTCTTACTGGAGGGCCATAACACTAGAGGCAGCCCAACACACTCTCCAGCTTATTGCCCATTCGAAAGAAAAAAAAGAGATGCCTCCAGCTTATGGCTACTCATCGGTAACCTTTTTCAACTTGGCATCCACCAAATTAGAGGATGCGGTACTGGATGCAGACACTCACACTGGTCGCGTAGAGCGGCAAAGTGAGGTGTCAAATAACAGGCCTACAGTATACTTACTTGATTGTGAAGGTTCACATGCTAGTCAACATTTACATTAAACTAAGCTTTCAGAAGATACGGTATGCATACTAACATTTAGAAGAACAAAAGTTCAGCATGTTTATGCATCTCAATGATTCACCATACTATAACCAATACAAAGTTGTGAGAAGATGTGGAAATAAAGAAAATCGACTGATGCATCTCTGAGCAAAGGGCCTCCCCGCGCATGCATTAATTTCCTTAATTTCCTGGGCATGCTTGTTTCTTCTCAATGTTGTGAGCACTTTGAGCATGTTGGCAACTCTACAGCTAGCTAGCTGCCTCATCTTGCAATTGATGCTGACTCATTTGCAGCAAACACATGAGGCAATAGAGATGACTCAACATGAATCCATATTGTGCAGTTCCCCTGAAATCATCTTCATTGTCCTGAATCTAAAAAGATAGGAAAACAATAGCTATACTTAAACGGTGTTGCAAAATAGTAGCACATATCAATAGCTCGGCATGACAAAACATGATCATCTGGACGAAGGGGATACTGACCTGCCTGAGGAAGATTATATGTAATTTCATAAGTCCTTGGTTGATTTCCACCTTAGCCTGCACTGCTTGTTTTCTACTGCACACATGACAGGATCGTTCCGCACTGCAATCAGCAAGTCAACGTACAAATAAGCTTATTTCATCTTGCGGTGGTGATTGTACCTAGTATTAATGTAGGAATACCTTGAGCACCATGAGGTTAGCTGATAGCAGGTAGATGCAGCCATATAAGTTTTGTGCCGTGGTACCAAAATTGAGGTTTGTATCCCTTCCCGTTATGAGAATTCTTCTTGAAGTTGGTAGAATTTGACGGCTTGTTCTTTGCATCAAACTTGCCTTTCCCCTGAGATTTGTTCTTGTTGTTTTGGGGCTGGTTGGGCTGGAAGTTCTTCGCGTGTACCATGTGGGCACTAGAAGCTCCCTCAGCGACCCAAGCACGTGTGTCTTTTGCTCTCGCATTCTCTTCAAAATGAAGAGGGCTAATGAGATCTGAAACAGAAAACTCATGTCTCTTGTTTTTCAGAGAAGTAGAAAAATCATTCCACGAAGGTGGAAGCTTGGCAATGATGGTCCCAGCAACAAATTTGTCCGGCAACGCACACTTGAAGTACTCAAGTTCCTTAGCGAGTGACTGTATCTCATGAGTATGCTGAACAACAAAGCGGTCATCAGTCATCTTGTAGTCACAGAATTGCTCCATGACGTACAACTCGTTGCCAGCGCCCGAAGCCCCAAACATGGCCTCCAGCGCAGCCCACAGGTCTTTGCCGCTATCAAACGACATATATGAATCCATAATGGAATCGTCAAGAACACTCGGCAGGGCGGCTTTGAAGAGGATATCCATGTTCTCAAAAGCTTCCTGCTATGTAGGATTAAGATTGCCCTCAGGCTTACCCTTAGTGGCGTCATAGCAGTACATGACCTGAAACAAATATAATACTCTTGTGCGCCACCTTTTATATTGCACCCCCTTAAAAGTAGGCGCCTTCAAAAGCGCAGCAAAACCACTCGGAGTAAATTGCCTATAATCAGGTTTTTGGATTGGATTGTTGAATATATGAGCAATTTACTATGAGATGTAATCCGAATCAACAGTAAATAGATCATGACAACAATTGCAAAGATCAAAGTAATGATGCGGACTAAACCAGGAGGACAGAATCACATATTGTACAGCAGGAGCAGAACCGCTGTGGTTGATGTTGTCAGTCATGTCGTTGATGAAGAGGTTATCGAGGTCGGGGAAGAAGGCTGCCGTTGAGGAAGTCGTTGCTGGCAGCAGTCATAGGAGTGTGCTCCCCAAAAACCTGATCGCCCCTCTCCCATACAGGATCACGAAAGGCGGGGTTCGGAGGACTGTTGTCCCTTCTCGCGGTGCACGCCGGAAGGAGGAATGGAGAAGAATTGCGTGGTGGCACTAAGATCTGGAACGGTGCGAAACCATATGATACAGTGGCGGCTAGGGTAGAGCCTGTCAGGTCGGTCATGCGAGTAAGACCAAGTACAGTATAATAGTGGGCCTTTGGCCCAAACCCCACATCCAAGTCAATAATAGCCCCACTATCCAAAAGAATCAGAAATTGCTGAGTAATTAAGGCGTCCGTTAATTATTAATTAATAACTTAATAAATTTTCCGACTCACGCCACACTTAGAGCATGGTTAATAGTATAGCCAACATCCGGCTATATGAAGTTGACACATCATCTAGAACCAACCTAATACGTAGCCTGCTTACAATAGTTAGTCCCTTTAGTATAATACTATATCATCAATAATGGCCCCACCTTTTTGAAGGAAATATGCCCTAGAGGAAATAATAAAGTTATTATTTATTTCCTTATATCATGATAAATGTTTATTATTCATGCTAGAATTGTATTAACCGGAAACATAATACATGTGTGAATACATAGACCAACAGAGTGTCACTAGTATGCCTCTACTTGACTAGCTCGTTAATCAAAGATGGTTATGTTTCCTAACCATAAACAAAGAGTTGTTATTTGATTAACGAGGTCACATCATTAGTAGAATGATCTGATTGACATGACCCATTCCATTAGCTTAGCACGCGATCGTTTAGTATGTTGCTATTGCTTTCTTCATGACTTATACATGTTCCTATAACTATGAGATTATGCAACTCCCGTTTACCGGAGGAACACTTTGGGTACTACCAAACGTCACAACGTAACTGGGTGATTATAAAGGAGTACTACAGGTGTCTCCAATGGTAGATGTTGGGTTGGCCTATTTCGAGATTAGGGTTTTGTCACTCCGATTGTCGGAGAGGTATCTCTGGGCCCTCTCGGTAATGCACATCACATAAGCCTTGCAAGCACTGCAACTAATATGTTAGTTGTGAGATGATGTATTACGGAACGAGTAAAGAGACTTGCCAGTAACGAGATTGAACTAGGTATTGGATACCGACGATCGAATCTCGGGCAAGTAACATACCGATGACAAAGGGAACAACGTATGTTGTTATGCGGTCTGACCGATAAAGATCTTCGTAGAATATGTAGGAGCCAATATGGGCATCCAGGTCCCGCTATTGGTTATTGACCGGAGACGTGTCTCGGTCATGTCTACATTGTTCTCGAACCGTAGGGTCCGCACGCTTAACGTTACGATGACAGTTATTATGAGTTTATGCATTTTGATGTACCGAAGGTTGTTCGGAGTCCCGGATGAGATCACGGACATGACGAGGAGTCTCGAAATGGTCGAGACGTAAAGATTGATATATTGGAAGCCTATGTTTGGACATAGGAAGTGTTCCGGGTGAAATCGGGATTTTACCGGAATACCGGGAGGGTTACCGGAACCCCCCGGGAGACTAATGGGCCTATTGGGCCTTAGTGGAAAAAGAGAAAAAAGGGAAAGCCCACAAGCTGGCCGGCGCCCCCCTTCCCCAAGTCATAGTAGGACTAGGATAGGGGCCGGCCCCCCTTCCCCAAGTCCTAGTAGGACTAGGATAGGGGCCGGCCCCCCTTCTCTCTCCTTTTCCCCCCGGGAGTCCTAATAGGATTAGGATTGGGGGGAGGAGTCCTACTCCCGGTGGGAGTAGGACTCCCCTGCGCCTCCTCTCCCTGGCCGGCCGGCTCCCCCTCCTCCAACCTTTATATACGGGGGCAGGGGGCACCCCAAGACACACAACTTGATCCTTGAGATCGTTCCTTAGCCGTGTGCGGTGCCCCCTGCCACCAAATTCCACCTCGATCGTACCGTTGTAGTGCTTAGGCGAAGCCCTGCGTCGGTAGTACATCAAGATCGTCATCACGCTGTCGTGCTGACGGAACTCTTCCTCGACGCTTTGCTGGATCGGAGCCCGAGGAACGTCATCGAGCTGAACGTGTGCTAAGAACTCGGAGGTGCCGGAGTAACGGTGCTTGGATCGGTCGGATCGGGAAGAAGACGTATGACTACTTCCTCTACGTTGTGTGATCGCTTCCGCAGTCGGTCTGCGTTGGTACGTAGACAACACTCTCCCCTCTCGTTGCTGTGCATCACCATGATCTTACGTGTGCGTAGGAAAATTTTCGAAATTACTGCGTTCCCCAACAGTGGCATCCGAGCCTAGGTTTTATGGTTTGATGTTATTTGCATGAGTAGAACACAAGTGAGTTGTGGGCGATACAAGTCATACTGCCTACCAGCATGTCATACTTTGGTTCGGCGGTATTGTTGGGTGAGACGATCCGGACCAACCTTACGCGTACACTTACGCGAGACCGGTTCCCTCGATGTGCTTTGCACACAGATGGCTTGCGGAAGACTGTCTCTCCAACTTTAGTTGAACCAAGTGTGACTACGCCCGGTCCTTGAGAAGGTTAAAACGGAGTCTATTTGACGAACTATCGTTGTGGTTTTGATGCGTAGGTGAGATGAGTTCTTACTTAAGCCCGTAGCAGCCACGTAAAACTTGCAACAACAAAGTAGAGGACGTCTAACTTGTTTTTGCAGGGTATGTTGTGATGTGATATGGTCAAGACATGATGCTGATTTTATTGTATGAGATGATCATGTTTTGTAACTGAGTTATCGGCAACTGGCAGGAGCCATATGGTTGTCGCTTTATTGTATGCAATGCAATCGCGATGTAATGCTTTACTTTATTACTAAATGGTAGTGATAGTCGTGGAAGCATAAGATTGGCGAGACGACAACGATGCTACGATGGAGATCAAGGTGTCGCGCCGGTGACGATGGTGATCATGACGGTGCTTCGGAGATGGAGATCACAAGCACAAGATGATGATGGCCATATCATATCACTTATATTGATTGCATGTGATGTTTATCCTTTTATGCATCTTATCTTGCTTTGATTGACGGTAGCATTATAAGATGATCTCTCACTAAAATTATCAAGAAGTGTTCTCCCTGAGTATGCACCGTTGCCAAAGTTCGTCGTGCCCAGACACCACGTGATGATCGGGTGTGATAAGCTCTACGTCCAAATACAACGGGTGCAAAACAGTTGCACACGCAGAATACTCAGGTTATACTTGACGAGCCAAGCATATACAGATATGGCCTCGGAACACAGAGACCGAAAGGTCGAGCGTGAATCATATAGTAGATATGATCAACATAACGATGTTCACCATTGAAAACTACTCCATCTCACGTGATGATCGGTTATGGTTTAGTTGATTTGGATCACGTGATCACTTAGAAGATTAGAGGGATGTCTATCTAAGTGGGAGTTCCTAAGTAATTTGATTAACTGAACTTAAACTTATCATGAACTTAGTACCTGATAGTATCTTGCTTGTTTATGTTGATTGTAGATAGATGGCTCGTGCTATTGTTCCGTTGAATTTTAATGCGTTCCTTGAGAAAGCAAAGTTGAAAGATGATGGTAGCAATTACACGGACTGGGTCCGTAACCTGAGGATTATCCTCATTGCTGCACAGAAGAATTACGTCCTGGAAGCACCGCTGGGTGACAGGCCTGCTGCTGGAGCAACACCAGATGTTATGAACGTCTGGCAGAGCAAAGCTGATGACTACTCGATAGTTCAGTGTGCCATGCTTTACGGCTTAGAATCGGGACTTCAACGACGTTTTGAACGTCATGGAGCATATGAGATGTTCCAGGAGTTGAAGTTAATATTTCAAGCAAATGCCCGAATTGAGAGATATGAAGTCTCCAATAAGTTCTATAGCTGCAAGATGGAGGAGAACAGTTCTGTCAGTGAGCATATACTCAAAATGTCTGGGTATAACAATCACTTGATTCAGATGGGAGTTAATCTTCCAGATGACTGCGTCATTGACAGAATTCTCCAATCACTGCCACCAAGCTACAAGAGCTTCGTGATGAACTATAATATGCAAGGGATGAACAAGACTATTCCCGAGCTCTTCGCAATGCTGAAAGCTGCGGAGGTAGAAATCAAGAAGGAGCATCAAGTGTTGATGGTCAACAACACCACTAGTTTCAAGAAAAAGGGCAAAGGGAAGAAGAAGGGAAACTTCAAGAAGAACAGCAAGCAAGTTGCTGCTCAGGAGAAGAAACCCAAGTCTGGACCTAAGCCTGAAACTGAGTGCTTCTACTACAAGCAGACTGGTCACTGGAAGCGGAACTGCCCCAAGTATTTGGCGGATAAGAAGGATGGCAAAGTGAGCAAAGGTATATGTGATATACATGTTATTGATGTGTACCTTACTAGAGCTCGCAGTAGCACCTGGGTATTTGATACTGGTTCTGTTGCTAATATTTGCAACTCGAAACAGGGACTACAGAATAAGCGGACGCTAGCAAAGGACGAGGTGACGATGCGCGTGGGAAACGGTTCCAAAGTCGATGTGATCGCGGTCGGCACGCTACCTCTACATCTACCTTCGGGATTAATATTAGACCTAAATAATTGTTATTTGGTGCCAGCGTTGAGCATGAACATTATATCTGGATCTTGTTTAATGCGAGACGGTTATTCATTTAAATCAGAGAATAATGGTTGTTCTATTTATATGAATAATATCTTTTATGGTCATGCACCTTTGAAGAGTGGTCTATTCTTGTTGAATCTCGAAGATAGTGATACACATATTCATAATGTAGAAGCCAAAAGATGCAAAGTTAATAATGATAGTGCAACTTATTTGTGGCACTGCCGTTTAGGTCATATCGGTGTAAAACGCATGAAGAAACTCCATACTGATGGGCTTTTGGAACCACTTGATTATGAATCACTTGGTACTTGCGAACCGTGCCTCATAGGCAAGATGACTAAAACACCGTTCTCCGGTACTATGGAGAGAGCAACAGATTTATTGGAAATCATACATACCGATGTATGTGGTCCGATGAATATTGAGGCTCGCGGCGGATATCGTTATTTTCTCACCTTCACAGATGATTTAAGCAGATATGGGTATATCTACTTAATGAAACACAAGTCTGAAACATTTGAAAAGTTCAAAGAATTTCAGAGTGAGGTTGAAAATCATCGTAACAAGAAAATAAAGTTCCTACGATCTGATCGTGGAGGAGAATATTTGAGTTACGAGTTTGGTGTACATTTGAAAAATTGTGGAATAGTTTCGCAACTCACGCCACCCGGAACACCACAGCGTAATGGTGTGTCCGAACGTCGTAATCGTACTTTACTAGATATGGTGCGATCTATGATGTCTCTTACTGATTTACCGCTATCGTTTTGGGGTTATGCTTTAGAGACGGCCGCATTCACGTTAAACAGGGCACCATCAAAATCCGTTGAGACGACACCTTATGAACTATGGTTTGGCAAGAAACCAAAGTTGTCGTTTCTTAAAGTTTGGGGCTGCGATGCTTATGTGAAAAAGCTTCAACCTGATAAGCTCGAACCCAAATCGGAGAAGTGTGTCTTCATAGGATATCCAAAGGAAACTATTGGATACACCTTCTATCACAGATCCGAAGGCAAGACTTTTGTTGCTAAATTCGGAAACTTTCTAGAGAAGGAGTTTCTCTCGAAAGAAGTGAGTGGGAGGAAAGTAGAACTTGACGAGGTAACTGTACCTGCTCCCTTATTGGAAAATAGTACATCACAGAAAACTGTTTCTGCGACACCTATACCAATCAGTGAGGAAGCTAATGATGATGATCATGAAGCTTCAGAACAAGATACTACTGAACCACGTAGATCAACCAGAGTGAGATCCGCACCAGAGTGGTACGGTAATCCAGTTCTGGAAGTCATGATGCTAGATCATGATGAACCTACGAACTATGAAGAAGCGATGGTGAGCCCAGATTCCACAAAGTGGCTTGAGGCCATGAAATCTGAGATGGGATCCATGTATGAAAACAAAGTATGGACTTTGGTTGACTTGCCCGATGATCGGCAAGCAATTGAGAATAAATGGATCTTCAAGAAAAAGACTGACGCTGACGGTAATATTACTGTCTATAAAGCTCGACTTGTCGCGAAAGGTTTTCGACAAGTTCAAGAAGTTGACTACGATGAGACCTTCTCACCCGTAGCGATGCTTAAGTCCGTCAGAATAATGTTAGCAATTTCCGCATTTTATGATTATGAAATTTGGCAGATGGATGTCAAAACTGCATTCCTGAATGGATTTCTGGAAGAAGAGTTGTATATGATGCAACCAGAAGGTTTTGTCGATCCAAAGGGAGCTAACAAAGTATGCAAACTCCAGCGATCCATCTATGGACTGGTGCAAGCATCTCGGAGTTGGAATAAACGCTTTGATAGTGTGATCAAAGCATTTGGCTTTATACAGACTTTTGGAGAAGCCTGTATTTACAAGAAAGTGAGTGGGAGCTCTGTAGCATTTCTAATATTATATGTGGATGACATATTGCTGATTGGAAATGATATAGAATTTCTGGATAGCATAAAGGGATACTTGAATAAAAGTTTTTCAATGAAAGACCTCGGAGAAGCTGCTTACATATTAGGCATAAAGATCTATAGAGATAGATCAAAACGCTTAATCGGACTTTCACAAAGCACATACCTTGACAAGATTTTGAAGAAGTTCAAAATGGATCAAGCAAAGAAAGGGTTCTTGCCTGTGTTACAAGGTATGAAGTTGAGTAAGACTCAATGCCCGACCACCGCAGAAGATAGAGAGAAAATGAAAGATGTTCCCTATGCTTCAGCCATAGGCTCTATCATGTATGCAATGCTGTGTACCAGACCTGATGTGTGCCTTGCTATAAGTTTAGCAGGGAGGTACCAAAGTAATCCAGGAATGGATCACTGGACAGCGGTCAAGAACATCCTGAAATACCTGAAAAGGACTAAGGATATGTTTCTCGTATATGGAGGTGACAAAGAGCTCACCGTAAGAGGTTACGTTGATGCAAGCTTTGACACTGATCCGGACGATTCTAAATCGCAAACCGGATACGTGTTTACTTTAAACGGTGGAGCTGTCAGTTGGTGCAGTTCTAAACAAAGCGTCGTAGCGGGATCTACATGTGAAGCGGAGTACATAGCTGCTTCGGAAGCAGCGAACGAAGGAGTCTGGATGAAGGAGTTCATATCCGATCTAGGTGTCATACCTAGTGCATCGGGTCCAATGAAAATCTTCTGTGACAATACTGGTGCAATTGCCTTGGCAAAGGAATCCAGATTTCACAAAAGAACCAAACACATCAAGAGACGCTTCAACTCCATCCGGGATTTAGTCCAGGTGGGAGACATAGAGATTTGCAAGATACATACGGATCTGAATGTTGCAGACCCGTTGACTAAGCCTCTTCCACGAGCAAAACATGATCAACACCAAGGCTCCATGGGTGTTAGAATCATTACTGTGTAATCTAGATTATTGACTCTAGTGCAAGTGGGAGACTGAAGGAAATATGCCCTAGAGGCAATAATAAAGTTATTATTTATTTCCTTATATCATGATAAATGTTTATTATTCATGCTAGAATTGTATTAACCGGAAACATAATACATGTGTGAATACATAGACCAACAGAGTGTCACTAGTATGCCTCTACTTGACTAGCTCGTTAATCAAAGATGGTTATGTTTCCTAACCATAAACAAAGAGTTGTTATTTGATTAACGAGGTCACATCATTAGTAGAATGATCTGATTGACATGACCCATTCCATTAGCTTAGCACGCGATCGTTTAGTATGTTGCTATTGCTTTCTTCATGACTTATACATGTTCCTATAACTATGAGATTATGCAACTCCCGTTTACCGGAGGAACACTTTGGGTACTACCAAACATCACAACGTAACTGGGTGATTATAAAGGAGTACTACAGGTGTCTCCAATGGTAGATGTTGGGTTGGCGTATTTCGAGATTAGGGTTTTGTCACTCCGATTGTCGGAGAGGTATCTCTGGGCCCTCTCGGTAATGCACATCACATAAGCCTTGCAAGCACTGCAACTAATATGTTAGTTGTGAGATGATGTATTACGGAACGAGTAAAGAGACTTGCCAGTAACGAGATTGAACTAGGTATTGGATACCGACGATCGAATCTCGGGCAAGTAACATACCGATGACAAAGGGAACAACGTATGTTGTTATGCGGTCTGACCGATAAAGATCTTCGTAGAATATGTAGGAGCCAATATGGGCATCCAGGTCCCGCTATTGGTTATTGACCGGAGACGTGTCTCGGTCATGTCTACATTGTTCTCGAACCGTAGGGTCCGCACGCTTAACGTTACGATGACAGTTATTATGAGTTTATGCATTTTGATGTACCGAAGGTTGTTCGGAGTCCCGGATGAGATCACGGACATGACGAGGAGTCTCGAAATGGTCGAGACGTAAAGATTGATATATTGGAAGCCTATGTTTGGACATAGGAAGTGTTCCGGGTGAAATCGGGATTTTACCGGAATACCGGGAGGGTTACCGGAACCCCCCGGGAGACTAATGGGCCTATTGGGCCTTAGTGGAAAAAGAGAAAAAGGGAAAGCCCACAAGCTGGCCGGCGCCCCCCTTCCCCAAGTCCTAGTAGGACTAGGATAGGGGCCGGCCCCCCTTCTCTCTCCTTTTCCCCCCGGGAGTCCTAATAGGATTAGGATTGGGGGGAGGAGTCCTACTCCCGGAGGGAGTAGGACTCCCCTGCGCCTCCTCTCCCTGGCCGGCCGGCTCCCCCTCCTCCAACCTTTATATATGGGGGCAGGGGCACCCCAAGACACACAACTTGATCCTTGAGATCGTTCCTTAGCCGTGTGCGGTGCCCCCTGCCACCAAATTCCACCTCGATCGTACCGTTGTAGTGCTTAGGCGAAGCCCTGCGTCGGTAGTACATCAAGATCGTCATCACGCCGTCGTGCTGACAGAACTCTTCCTCGACGCTTTGCTGGATCGGAGCCCGAGGAACGTCATCGAGCTGAACGTGTGCTAAGAACTCGGAGGTGCCGGAGTAACGGTGCTTGGATCGGTCGGATCGGGAAGAAGACGTACGACTACTTCCTCTACGTTGTGTGATCGCTTCCGCAGTCGGTCTGCGTTGGTACGTAGACAACACTCTCCCCTCTCGTTGCTGTGCATCACCATGATCTTGTGTGTGCGTAGGAAAATTTTCGAAATTACTGCGTTCCCCAACACTTTTCTCTCACAAATTATGTGTAGTCTGAAATGCCGGGCGTGCAGCGGGCGGTGCCCTCAGTCGGCGCGTCGCTTCAACGGCGGAAGCAGTGAGAGGTCGCGTCGCCCTGACTTGCCATCAATGTGGAGCGGCGGGCTCAGCTGGCGTCGGGCGGGAAGGTTTTGATTTTTGATTCAGTTGTTGCGTTGTTGCTGTCCAATATTCACGTGTGGTTGTTTCTAGAATAAAAAAAGGAGGTACTCCTACGTGTGTTACTCCCACTATGACTAGCCTTGCGCTTGGCTCTTCGCCTCTTCCGGAAGTCGAACAATAATGGTGGTACTATAGTAGTACTTCTGGCAACCTGACACCAAATGAACTGTTGCACGTCCACTGCTTGTAAGCAAAAGTTTCTCCTCGTGCTGAGAGCCACTGCGCACGCGTTGGCGAGGGAGAAGGTGTAGTAAACAAGCTTCCCGTCGTTCTGCGAGTTGACGGGACACATCTTATTTACTACTCCCTCCGTCTAGGTGAGTAAGTCACCTTACGAAAACTAGGTATTCCCAAAAGTCTTAGGCGCAATACATAAAATTCCTTCCTCATTTCTCTCCTAGCCTCGTACTGCTGCCCATGAAAACCAGCAAGAGGAGGCACCCACAAGGAAAGTACCACTGCATGCATCATGGCTGGGTGTTGATTAGGCAAGAGATTAAAACGGTTTTGCATGTAGTACATACGCGCGCGTGCATGGACAACTCAAACGGCAGCTAATAACTAGCGAGTCAATGTTGGTTTTCCTTCTGTTTAAAACAGCGCTGTGATTGGAGGTTTCCTGGTCGAGGTGCTCCACCTCGTCCAATTTCCATCCACCTAGGTCGCACTGCTCTTCCTAATATGACTTACTCACCTAGACGGAGGGAGTAGTACGTACTCTCTCCAAAAAGGGCTGACCATGTCATGGCTACCATCCCGTGCTCCGTTGTTGAGTAGGTGCCATTGAAGTGCATGACTCACTTACGCACTGCTTATCTGATTATCTCCATTTTCTTGCATGACACGTGCACCTTGATGCTGGATGTCTCGTGTGTTGGAAAAAGGGTGAACAAAGCTCACGTAAAAAAAAGAGTGGAAGAACATAGATTCCCGATGACCAAGAAGGAGCAAGGAACCTCGCGGTGGAGCGCATGCAAGGAAGCTTGCGCGTTTTCCCCTATTTTTTGCCACTTGCCCGCCTATAAACAAATAAAAAAACATGAACTCTTCGCTAACCACTAGAGATGATACATCAGGATGCTCAGTTGAAGATATTTTATTAGTTTATATTGATAACCAGGCAAGAAGCCACGCATGTACAGGACGCATGCAGCCACACATGTACACATGCCAACGCACTAACTCATGCCGATCCAACTCATGCACAAACGCGCACAACATGGAGCACACAACACACGTACACAATAGATGCATGCACACAAACTTGGTCGCAGAATGCACGTGAATAACACATGCATGCACACACACTCGGCTGCATGGAGGCGTGCGCCATCTGCGGTGACGTCCGGTTCGTCGTGCTACAGCGAAGCTCGCACACAACGGCGCCTATGTATCTCTTGCAGCACCTCTTTGTCGTCATTGCTCAATGACTAGCCAGAGTCGAAGACGACCGCAACCTCGGCCTTAGAGCTAGGACCGATGGAAAAGCACGCCTGCTGCACGCACACTGCAATGGTCATGATTGATGTTCTTAGTCCTACTTAAAATTGGTACACTATATAGTACTTGTAATTTTTACGTGCTTTGCACGTGAGATTATTATGTATAATCACAATACTAAGTCATTAAATTAAAATTAAAGAACCTATGTTTGATAAAAATATCATCTAATTTTGAAAAGGATATTTCCTCTTTCTAGTGGAATTTTTTTGCTCTTCACTTGAAATCACAGTAGTACAAATATTGGTTGTAATAACATCTTATATTATGAGAATTGAGGGAGTTGTTTTTAATTTTTTTGAAATACGAAGAAAATTAGTTTGATGTAAATAATTCACCTTCTCCTCGTTTGCGAGTAGACCGGACACATCAAAAGTAGTGCATTGTCTCCAAAAAAGGGTTGACCATGTCCATGGCTACCATCCCGTGCTTTGTCGTTCTGCGAGTTGATGGGACACATCAAATTTAATACGTATTCAGTCCTCTCTCCAAAAAGGGTTGACCATGTCCATCAGTCCATGGCTACCATCCCGTGCTCCGTCATTGAGTACGTGCAGTGTTCACGTGCCATCGAGGAGGAAAAATATTACTACGTAGTACTAGGTGCCATCGTAGTGCACGACTCACCTACGCACTGCTTATCTCCATTTTCTTCCATGACACGTGCACCTTGATGCTAGATGTCCCGCGTGTTGGCAAAAGGATGAACAAAGCTCATGTCAAGAAAAGAGTGGAAGAACATAGATTTCGAACGACCGAGAAGGAGCAAGGAACCTCGTGGTGGAGCGTCTGCGCTCATAGTATTTTATATTATGTAGTGATATAAAATCAACCAATCATGTCCACAGTAGACCATAAGAGTATGAAACACGGCAGCCCAGTGTAGTTACATCATACTGTACGTGGCCAACCACTACAAGAAATATGTCAACTTGTGACCTTCTGTCAGTGACCCTGCAAGAATTGGTCGTAAATCTACGACCATTTGAGACCAATTGGTCAAAGGCTGTCCGGGGGGCTCCAAACCTTAAACCATAACGACCATTTTGGTCAGAAAGGTCGTGATTTACTTATACGAAATGGTCGTAAAGCAAACAGCACTGCTCCACTGCCATTTTTCTAGCTGATCACGACCAATATAGATGGTCATGACGTTGTACTGGGTGCCACCTCATTATTTTTGTCTATGTGTCATGTACATGTGTCAGATTTTGCCTATGTGTCATGTCCATGTGTCAATTTTGGGTTATGTACCAGTGGGCACGCCCTACTGACTAGTGGGGCCCTCCATGTCAGACCAGTCCCTACTGGTTTGAACTATACAGCTGACAAGTGGGACCCACCATGCCACACCAGCTCTAGTAGGATCCGCCATGTGGGATCAGCCCTGTTGACTAGTGGAACCCGCTACACAGACCCGCAAATGCTGACTTTGCTGACATAAGGGACCCATAACCCGCCACGCAAGCATGCTGGTACTGTGGCCAATAATGCGCAAAAAATAGGGCGTCCAGGGTAGGGATGGCAGTTTTGCCCATGGGTATGGGTACCCGCGGGTACCCTACCCAAAAACAACGGGTATGGGCAAGACTTGAAGAGATTATTTACCCATGGGTAATGGGTATCCATACCCGCAAAATATATGGGTAGGATATGGGTATGACATTGTGCCCATGGGTAACCCAATGGATACCCAGAAACAATTAATAAATGAAAATAACGTCTATGACATGTGGGGTCATCATCCAACTCCTATGGGCCACCCTAAGTGTCGATTCCTTAAATTGGCCATAGCTCATAGGCCCGTAATCACCTGCTCGCCACTCCTCATGCGTCCTATGTGACTCGTTGAAAAGATGAAATCTTGACTCTTCGCTACCAGACTCCTATCCAACGCTCGATCAAGCGATTCCCCATTCCCAGCACGACCTCCCACCGTACCGGGTTTCTACTAACCGCCGCTCATACTCCCTTGATTCCTCCAAGAGGCCACCCACCATAGTAGCCTGTGTTAGTGATATACTACTCGTCCATGATCACTTGAAGTTTAAACCCATTTCTCTACATTTTAAAATTTTAAATGCTATTTATTATATCCGATGGGTATGGACATGCGTGCCAATTTATGCCCATGGGTATTGAAATGGGTGGGTATAGAAACTTTATGTGGGTATGGGTTTGGGTAGAAGGAGGTTGTACCCGCCCATACCCTACCCATTGCCATCCCTAGTCCAGGGTTCGAACCCGAGACCTGCCACTTGCACCTTAGAAAGCGAACCACCACGCCACCATCCACTTTGTGATAACAAACCAAACCGGCTTTTGTTAAACATTACCTCCGGTTGCTGGGCCTGGGCCTCACTAGGACGAGGCCTCATTCTCCCCACCCCTTTTTCTGAACCTTTTTCCGCATTGCCGAGTGGGCCGACGTCCCATAGTCAACACGAACGAAGAATATCAGTGGGAAATACATGATTTGCTCAAGTTTGAGTCCACACAAATTTAGGGAGTTCAAATGTTTTATTAAATCTAAAATGAAATTTCACCATCAACTTTTCATGTAACCTTGGATCGAGATGATCCAAATATCGATTTGGTTCGTCTCAAAGGGATGCATAACATTCGTGTTGGCGTACTTCTCATTTTACGTCATCTTGAGTGCATGATCAACTTTTTCAGCTTTTTTACTTCTCATTTCAGTATAAAAATTGAATGTGTGAACAAAAGAATGTTAAATGTTGATAGGAAAAATGTTGACCATGTATTAAAAAATAATGAGAATAGAGAAAATGTGTCTCACATATATAAAATATGTATACAAAAAAATATAATGTGTATGAAAAAAATTATCATGTATTTAAAAAATGTTAATCCAAGCATTTGAAAAATATGTTAAACAATTTTTTGATTAAATGTTGACCATATTTTCAAAAACAATAAAATATATATTGAAAAATGGTGAAATGTGTATAGAAAAAATGTTGGCCATGTATTAAAAATTATAATATTTGAAAATTTTAAATGTGTAAAAAAACAATATAAAAAGTGTATCAAAAATGTTGACCATGTATTAAAAATGTTGAGAATAGATAAAATGTGTCTCACACATACAAAAAATATATAATGTGTATGAAAAAGTTGATGATGTATTTTAAAAATGTTAATCCAAGCATTTGAAAAATATGTACCTAGAAATGATTATGGATGAAAGTTTAAAGGGTCCGCTAGACTGATATCGAAAGGCAAAACTGAGCAAAGTAGACTAGGGGCAAAAATTGCATTTGTTCCTTAAAATATAGCTTTTCAAAGAATATATAGGATGCGGGATAAAAGTTTAGAGGGTTCTCTAGAGATGCCCTTAATTACCACTATGAAACGGAATATTTATGAAATGTTCAACATGCCAATAAATTTATCCATTTAGTTAAAAAACAAATTTATTCAACATGCCAATATTTTTATTCGTGAAAAAGTATTTATACCTTTTCATTTTTAATAATGTTAATAACATTAATAACCTTGGGTAGTTTAAACATCACGTTTTCCCATGATGCAAAGGGCATGCACATAAAAGTAATGTCTTTCTAGACATTTTGATATCTTATTTTCATTTTTGTGGGTTCATATGAATTTATTATAAATTTTCAAAGTATTGACCAAACGGTCAAAGGGC
Source organism: Triticum monococcum (assembly GCA_034509565.1). Classification (NCBI taxonomy): domain Eukaryota; kingdom Viridiplantae; phylum Streptophyta; class Magnoliopsida; order Poales; family Poaceae; genus Triticum; species Triticum monococcum. The sequence goes on along the minus strand of CM067842.1, from coordinate 388,680,194 downwards.
ACTCGGATGACCTGAGAGAAAAATCAAAGGCAAAACTGAGCAAAGCAGACTAAGGGCATACATTCATATTTTTGTCCAGTATGGTACTTTGCAAAGAAAGTACCACCTAGGCTCCTCCTTTTTTAGCTGAAAATTTGTGAAGACAATCTTCTTAGTAGGTGACCGTTCTCAGAACAAACACACGCCAATTGGCCATGTGCATTTCTTGTACTGCTAATCAAACACTTGGCTGCTAATTCATATTTGAGCATAGTTCGGTCTCCTCATGAGAAACTTCTGGTGTAATTTTATTCCTAGCACCTACTAGGGAGTGCCCAACCCACTAGACATGCCTAGGTCACCCGGAACGCATGCTGATTCCACAGTCACGCAGTGACCACGCGGCGAGCATGCGACTTTACGCGCTTTAGAGTTGGGGCCCTCGGCTACCGTCCAAACATCGATGTATCGCCACCAAACCATGTATTTCTGATTAAATAGATACTTATGTAACTATAAATGATTTTTGGAAAAAAATAAAGAGCAAACTATAAGGCAGCTACAGTTCAAATTTGACCCGCTTCCTACTAAATCGGCGGGAATTTGTCTTTTTCACCAGAGGTGGATCAAGGCTTTTGACACCCAACCATTTTGTCAATTGTGCATTAAATATGGCCTAGTATTTTAGAAAATTGAATTGGTCCAATTTTGCAACAAATATATGGTAGGTCCTTCACAAAAAGAACTCAATTCGGGCACTCGGAAAATGGAAAATGAATTTTCCGTGCAAAGAAAATAAAAACTCCCTTAGGCAACATTGTTTGGAATTCCAAGATGCACCCTTCTGCACAATATTAGATCATTTGAACAAACTATGCCATGAATGTGGCCATAAGATTGATCATTTGGCTTGAAAACCCTGAATCTTCACGCATGATAGCTCATTTTTGAGAACACTTTTTTTCAAATAATTGGCGTATTACAAGTTTATTATTTTTCCTGGAAACTTGGTCACATATAATGACACAATGTGAAGGTTTTCCAATTTTTTGAATTTTTTGAATTTTTTATGCCCGTTTCGAAAGGCGATCAAAATGACGGGTTTGACCGTTCCTAGCTAGTAGTTGAATCTTGGAAAACTTTTGATGTTTCTCTGATTAAATAGATACTTATGTACTTAGAAATGATTTTTGGAAAAAATAAAGAGCAAACTATGAGGCAACTGCAGTTCAAATTTGACCCGCTTCATGCTGAATCGGCAAAATTTGTCCTTTTCACCAGAGGAGGATCAAGGCTTTTGACACCCAAAAATTTGGTCAATTGTGAATCAAATATGGCCTAGTATTTTAGAAAATTGATTTGGTCCAATTTTGCAACAAATATATGGTAGGTCCTTCACAAAAAGAACTCAATTCGGGCGCTCGGAAAATGGAAAATGAATTTTCTGTGCAAAGAAAATCAAAACTCCCTTAGGCAAAATTGTTTGGAATTCCAAGATGCACCCTTCTGCACAATATTAGATCATTTGAACAAACTATGCCATGATTATGGCCAAAAGATTGATCATTTGGCTTGAAAAAACCCTGAATCTTCACGCATGATAGCTCATTTGTGAGAACACTTTTTTAAAATAATTGTCGATTACAAGTTTATTGTTTTTCCTGAAAACTTGGTGAAATATAATGATACAATGCGAAGGTTTTCCAATTTTTTGATTTTGTTTGAATTTTTTATGCCCGTTTCGAAATGCGATCAAAATGACCGGTTTGACCGTTCCTAGCTAGTGGTTGAATCTTGGAAAACTTTCGATGTTTCTCTGATTAAATAGATACTTATGTACTTAGAAATTATTTTCGGAAAAAAATAAAGAGCAAGCTATGAGGCAACTGCAATTCAAATTTGACCCGCTTCCTGCTGAATCTGCGGAATTTGTCTTTTTCACCAGAGGTGGATCAAGGCTTTTGACACTGAAAGTGCGTTATATCGACTAGAGGGGGGGTGAATAGGCGATTTTTAAGAAAGTCTTCAAAACGTGGAAGTTATGAAGACAAACTGACTTGAAGCCTATCACTATGCAGCGGAAGGTAGATTACACAACGCAAGCCATAGTCAAATATACAGTACAGTGAAAGCACAGAGACAAATAGCTTCAGTGTAATGAGGATCAGGTTGGAAGAACTTATGAAGCCATACAGATCATACAGTCAGGTTGTGAAGACAGAAGATTAAGCAGGCATGCAATAGCTTCACAATGTGTACTGGTAAGTAAAGGGAGGTGAAGATGAAACCAGTGACACGTTGAAGACAATGATATGTTGGACCAGTTCCAGTTGCTGTGACAACTGTACGTCTGGTTGGAGCGGCTAGGTATTTAAACCAAAGGACACACAGTCCCGGACACCCAGTCCTGAACACGCAGCTCAGGACACCCAATCCTCACCGTTTTCTCCTTGAGCTAAGGTCACACAGACCCCGCCCAATCACTCTGGTAAGTCTTCAAGGTAGACTCCCAAACCTTCACAGACTTCGTTCACCGGCAATCCACAATTCCTCTTGGATGCTCAGAACGCGACGCCTAACCGTCTGGAGGATGCACAGTCCTCAAGTGTAATAAGTCTTCAGATCACTCAGACAAGAAGACTTAAGTGATGCCCAATTACTCTGGCTCTGGGTGGTTAGGGCTTTTCTCCTCACTAAGGATTTTCTCTCAAAGGCTTCGAGGTGGGTTGCTCTCAAACGACAAAAGCCGTGCACTGAAATCTGAGCAGCCAACCGTTTATGGTTGTGGGGGTGGGCTATTTATAGCCACTTGGCAACCCTGACCTGATTTGTCCGAAGTGACCCTGGGTCACTAAGGAACTGACACGTGTACTAACGGTCGGATTTTGAACTCTCACGGCAACTTTACTTGGGCTGCAAGTAAAGCTGACTTGTCTGACTTTGGACAAGATTTTCTCTCATTGTCTTCACTCGAAGACATAGGATTTGAATTAGGCATCACTTCAGTCATCCTGACTGGTTTTCTTGGACCCCACTTAACAGTACGGTGGTTCCTATGACACAACATGAATAAAGTAAAGCTACGAAGGATCTAAGTCTTCGAGTTCCAAAAGCTTCATGGGGAGTCTTCATATGTCATTGTCTTCGACACGAATGTCTTCATGAACCACCATTGTCTTCAATGTCTTCGTACATTTTTGGGGGTCATCTCTGGTAGCTAAACCGAATCAATGAGGGACTTCTACCTGTGTTGTCCTGCAATTCTCACAAACACATTAGTCCCTCAACTAGGTTTGTCGTCAATACTCCAAAACCAACTAGGGGTGGCACTAGATGCACTTACAATCTCCCCCTTTTTGGTGATTGATGACAAACTAGTTGAAGTTTTCAACGGGGAATATAATTTGTGAAATTGTAAAGGAATTGTCTTCATAAGCTGCAAGGGCTCCCCCTGAAGATGTGCATATTAAGTGATTTGCTTCTGGAAAGCAAATGCACACAGCAGGTTGTATTTGTGGGAATCCGCTTCAACTTATGATGACAGTCCATCATGCACGTAAAGATATATGAAGATAATGATATGCATAATGAAAAATGGACGTCTGCGAAATGATAAGAGTGCGGAAATTTTCGTCGTACATGCGGAATTTATCTTCGCAAGAACACAGTGGCAAACATAGTAGCAGACGACCATCAAGTTTAAGTGTTACAACTCAAAGAACCAAATGTAGCAAAACGAGAGTTGTAAGCACGAAGCAAAATGCAAAATATAAAGCACCCGCCCATATTATTGACCCGCTTGAAGACTATAAACATCATATGCTTCTCCCCCTTTTGTCAGTGATGACCAAAAAGGTTTGAAGACATAGAGTTTTCTATGCGTTCCCAGGCGCAGCAGGGTCGGTGGAGACGTTTGGTGGTGCAGGCGAGCTTGGGGCAGTGACGACGCGCGGTGAAGACATTGGTGGTGATGTGGCGTCGTCTTCCTCCTCAATGATCTTCCCCGTCACGGTGGCAGCAGAGGAAGAGAACTCAGATTCTTCAAGTGAAGGAGTCCCACGCAACACAGCTCATCTGGGGGGTGTGGAGTCAAACTTGAAATGCTCCTTGAAGCCATCCTCTTGCAATTCAGCTTCAGTGCACATCATAGTGAGGCCTTTCCAAGTGCGGCGACAGGTTTCGTGTGCTACGAAGGCGTTCTTGGTGGCCAGATTCCTGATGCGATTGACGTCTTGCATGAGACTGTGCATCTGCCTCTTGAGCCAGTCGTGATGCCTATCTTGCTTTTGATGCAGAGCCATAAGAAGTTCACGATCAATGAGTGTACGAGCGCGTTTCTTGGGTCTCTGCCCAGCTTCGCTGTCAGTGGCTTCAGTGGATGCAGGGGCACGTGTGGTGCCAGCCATTGGATAGACTCTGGAAATGGCTTCAACACCATCATCATGTTGAGTGAAGCTTTGGTGTTCTGCATTCTGAAGACTTAGTGGCTGTTTGGCAGGCTCAGGATAAATAGCTTCAGCAGAGGTGTCCACATCGGGTAGGAAGATTCTGTGGTTGCGGGCTGAGGGCTGATATGATATCGCAGAGTGGAGCTTGATTAGCCTCATAACCCATGGAGCATAAATCTTCAGACCAAAGAGATCTGAGCCAGACGCAGCAAGTTGACGAATGAAGAGATCCTGGGCATTGAAGCATTTGCCGTGTAGGATGCAGAAGATGAGAGTCTTCATGGCACCTTCAACCTTGGCATATCGAGAGTGCCCCTTAATGGGCCATAGAGTCCGCCTGATGATGTGATAGATGGTTCTCGGCAGGTACTCTAAGTCTTCAACGAAGAACTCCGTTGGGTAAGGTGCGTCAGAAGGCAATGGCTTCATCATTGAGAGCATTTGACTCATATTTGGCTCAGGTCGCTGAAATATGCTCTCAACTGCTTCAGTATGGAGTTGGCAGCCTTCTTCGAAGTGTTCGCCTGGAGTGGGTAGGCCGGTGAGCTCAATGATATCAAACGCATTGGCTTCATGATGGACGTTGCCGGTCATCCACTCCAGGACCCAAGTCTTCGGATCTCTGTTATAGCCCTTGATGTGCAATGTTGCATAGAACTGAAGCAGAAGCTCTTCGTTCCAGTGCTCTTCATCCGTGACAAACGGCAGCAGGCCAACTTGCTTGAAGCAATCCAAGGCTTCTTCCAGACCAGGCAGACCAGCAAAAGCTTCAACTTCAAGGCGCTGATGTGGAAAGATACGGTTCTGATTGTAGAGGACGCAGGAGTAGTAGCTGCGCTGTGGGTAGCTCCAGAACCTATCTGACACAATCTTTTCCCTTGAGTAAGGGTTCTTGGAGCGGTTGAAGAAAGTGTTGTCTGCCCTGAAGCTATTGACATTGAAGGAGCCAGGAGCAGTGACTGGGCCTGGGAACCTTGGCAGTCGTGGGATTGGCTTCTGTACCTGGGGCCTGTGCGCAATATGATAATTGAACTGTGGTCCGGTAGCAGACACAGGCACAGAAGGATCAGAGGCAGTTGCTTCAGTATCTTTTGAAGCTGTTGGTTGGTCTGGCTCCACAAATGCTTCAGTATTATGTGTGGCAGCCGCAGTGGTGTCAGCCTCCTTGAGAATTTCTTCTTGCTGGTGTGGGGAAGATGGAGCTTGAGGTTCTTCATGCTCTTCTGCTTGTGCTTCGGCTGATGCAGCCGGAATGTCGTCAGCAGTCTGAGCCCTTGGTCCTCTGCGAAGCCTACGGAATGCAGGCGACGCAGGTGGAGCTGCAGTGGGCTGGGGCTCATCCACTTCCTCCTGTGGGCGATCTGCCCACGATGCATCTTGTGTGATTGGCGTCAGGGGACGACCAATGCTGAGCAATTCACTCGATTCGAGCTGAGGAAGGACTGCATCATCTTGTACATTGTCTTCGAGACCAATGTCTTCAGCAGCGGTGGGGTCGGCTGCTGGAATGTCTTCATCACGCTGAGCCTCAGTGAGAGCAGGCTCATGGACGGTCATCTGACGATCTTCATTAGGACGGCGAACGGAAAGGGGTTCAACTATCAAGGGCTCTGTGGGAGCAGCCCGAGACTTCTTGGACTTGCGCTTCTTGGTGGTGGGGTCTGAAGGAGAGGCTTCAGAGTGTTTCCTCTTCCTTGCTTTAGCTTCGGCTATCCTTGTCTTCTTAAGCTCTGAAGCGGGTGAGCGCTTTGGCTTCGAGCTAGGCTTGGCGGTGGGGAAGACAATTGGAATAGCTTCTTGGCGTGGGGCCTCTTCTTCAGCCACGGTGGGCGTCTTCTTTTTCTTGGCGGCCATCCTGGGGTCGATGCCGGGACGCCCAAGTGCCTTTTGCTTCTCGGCCTCATTGTAGGCCTGTACGCAGAGATCAGCCAAATTCTTCATGCGCTCGCGTGAGCCCTGAGCCTCTGCACGTTTCTGCATGAAGTTTTCCTTCAGCTCATGCAGCATGACCTTGAAGTCTTTGATCTCTTGGACGCTGAGCGTGGCCATGTTCTGTTTAAACTGAGCCTTCTCGAAATCTATCTTTTGCTTCAGTTCCACGATGCGCTGGGCAATAGCGAGTTCTGAAGCAATAGCTCCTTGGAAGGCTACGCTGAGGCCAATGGGCAGCTGCAGATCATCAAAGCTGATGTTGGGCGTGTCAAACCACTCATCTATGAAGTTGTGGATGATTTTTGCATCGAACAGAGGCAGATTGTTAAAGATTTCAGCCTCCTCCTTGCTCTTGATGAGCTGCTCAAGGGCGTCATCACCAAGATCTTCGTCACTGGACAGATCAATGGCTTCGCAGCGAAGAACGGCAGCGACAGTTAGCTCTTTGCTGGTGTGTGGCTGTGGTTTCTTTGCTTCTTGAGGCTTGGAGACTCTTGATAAGCCTTCAGACTGCACACTGGCTTCAGGAGGTGCAGTGGCCAATGGCTTCGCTTTGGAGATCTTGGGGGAGGCGACTGGCTTGGAAGCTTTTGGCTTCTTCTTCATCTGCTTTGGCTCTGGGGCAGCAGGAGCATCATCAGACTCAGTGTCTGCTGGAGGGTCGTTCACGGCAGTCCCTTGGACTATAATGTGAGTGATGAGGCCGTCGAGATTGGCAAATGGCCCGATGACATTGGGATTAGCGTCGCGTGTGCCATCTGCCCTTGGTCTGGAGGGACCAGGGTTGAAGTCCAATCCAAACTCCTTCTTGTTTTGCTTCGCAGAGTTCTGGGCAAATTGGAAGTTGCGCTTGAACAGAGTGTCATCGCGACACCAGAGAAGGGACGATGGATGTGCATCAGCTGGCTGTTGTCCCCTGACCATGCATGGAAAGAAACCTTGGGCAATGGCTTCGTCTCTGGTTCGGGGTACAAGATTCTTGTACAAGGCATCTCCCCATGGCCGCTTGATGGCGCACTTCTCTGCATATTCTTTGGTGACGAAGCGGTATAGGAACCACTGCTCTGCCCAGTACCTGCGAATCCATTGGATTCGTGTCTTGCGCTGAGCATAGGTTTCTTCAGGATCTGTTTGGTACGTTTCTGCCAAATCTGCAGGCAGATCCTTTGATGTGTCACCCCGTCTCTGTCTGCCTCCCTTCCTTGATGGTTTCTCGGATGCCATGAAACTTAACTTGGAAGGCTTCAAAAACTTCAAAGGCTTCAAAGCTTTCAAAGGCTTCAAAGGCTTCCTTTTGCTTGACCAACAGGAACTTGCTTCAGGTGAATTGATGTGACGCTGTAGGAATTCTGCAAATGAATGCAGACTATGAGAACCAAAAGATTCTCCCACGGACATGTACCTGTGACAGCATTAAGGTGCGAGGGAAGGGGAAGAGGTCATATGCATTCTCAGAAGATTTTGAAGATAAATCAGTGTAGAAGACATTGACCTCATCATGCAAAGACATTCACTTTATAGAAAAGAAGTTGGTTCCAGATTTGTACGAACCCATAGATCAGTACAAGTGAGGAATCTAACTACTTCATGAAGAACAAGTGAATATGCTAGGCAAGTTATGAGATTCAGACAAGAGGAATGAAACTTGAAGGAATAGAAACCTCTTTTGGCAGAAAGTGATGGATCAATAGGATCAAAAGAGGCTGTAAAAAGCTTGTTATTTACCAGACTTGGAACTGCTAGACGAGAAGAGAGGTGAGGCCGAGCAGCTCGATCCTCCGTGCCCGAACTTGGCGACAGAAGACACTTAGGACGACGGCGGAGAGACTGGTGTCCGCGGTCGGCGTGAGAACGGCGTCGGAGAGGTCGCAGTAGTGAAGCACTTCGTCACCGGCGTCGTTGCGAGTTAGCGGTGGTGCTAGGGTTTGTGCGAGGGAGGAAGAAGAGATAATGACCGCAGTGAAACGTGTACTTATAGGGATATGGGCGGCACTGCGCTATTACTCAGGTGCCCCTGGCGATTCGCATCTGATCAGTACATGGCCAGCATGCGGAATTGTGGGGGCAGTTTCACCCCACGCACGCCTGGTTTGTCGGGAGACGTTCCTACTTCTCCGGAATTCTAGTTGATGGAAAAACATTAAAAGCTGTTTTAAAGTTTGTCTCTGTGTCTTCTTCTGACAAGGATGCAGTGAAGACATTCGACAGTTTCAATAGAGTGCATATGACTTGGAGAGATAGAGTTTGAGGTAGGAAGCATGGAGAGGTTAGGGTCCGATCACATTCACTTAGTTCAAAAGATTCAGACAAGAAGACATAGCTATAAGTGAATACTGTAGAGGACAGAACACCAGTGCATATATAATCAACATAGTGAAGATAATCATGAGGACACGTTGAGATTGAAGCCAAACCAAATGTGAAGACATAGCAAATGTAACGCCATGAGTAAAACACTTCAAGCAGAAAAAAAATTGGTGGTGGCGCTACCCACCGTATAGGAAGTATTGGACCCAGACACGGCGCACAATTATTGTGGCGCTCCGAGGTCAAATTCCACGTTAATGTATTCACACTTAGAATGTATGTCTTCATTGATTGAAGATATATGTTACTTTGTGTGTTGCACATCTAAGTCATCATCATGCATAAGTGTTAGGATGTGTGCCTGATCACAGGACATTTGAGGATTCCAAGATATTTAGCTCACACCGTAACTTGCAAAATCTCTTCTCATCCAAGGGCTTGATGAAGATATCTGCCAATTGCTCTTCAGTGTTGACGTGTATGATGTCAATGTCTTCCTTTGTAACATGATCTCTGAGAAAATGATGACGAATTTCAATGTGCTTTGTCTTCGAGTGCTGAACTGGGTTGTTGGCGATCTTGATGGCGCTTTCGTTGTCGCAGTAAAGTGGCACTTGCTTCAGATGAATGCCGTAATCCTTGAGGGTTTGCTTCATCCATAGAAGCTGAGCGCAGCAGGATCCAGCAGCAATGTATTCAGATTCAGCAGTGGAGAGAGATACACAGTTCTGCTTCTTTGAAGACCAACAGACAAGAGATCGGCCCAGGAAATGACATGTGCCTGATGTGGACTTCCGATCAACCTTGTCACCAGCGTAATCAGCGTCCGAAAATCCAACCAGATCAAACTCTGAGCCCTTTGGATACCATAACCCTAGAGTTGGTGTGTGAGCCAAATATCGAAGAATTCACTTCACTGCTAAGTGATGCGACTCCTTTGGTGCCGCTTGAAACCAAGCACACATGCAAACACTAAGCATAATATCTGGTCTAGATGCACATAAATAAAGCAAAGAACCAATCATGGAGCGGTATACCTTTTGATCGAACTCTTTACCATTGTCGTCAGGACCCAGATGATGTTTGGCTGGCATTGGTGTTGTGAAGCCTTTGCAATCTTGCATACCGAACTTCTTCAGGCAGTCTTTGAGGTATTTCTCTTGAGATATGAAGATGCCATTGCGTTGTTGCCTTATCTGAAGACCGAGGAAGAATTTCAGCTCCCCCATCATAGACATCTGATATTGCTCTTGCATCATATATCCGAACTCCTCACTGTACTTCTGATTGGTGCAGCCGAAGATAATGTCATCCACGTATATTTGGCACACAAACAGTTCACCATCATATGTCTTCGTGAAGAGAGTGGGATCTAGGGAACCAGGTATGAAGCCTTTGCTCTTCAGGAAGTATTTGAGTGTATCATACCAGGCCCGAGGGGCTTGTTTGAGGCCATATAGTGCCTTATTGAGCTTGTACACCATGTCAGGATGTTTTGGATCTTCAAACCCAGGTGGTTGCGCAACATACACTTCTTCTTCAATTTTGCCATTGAGGAAGGCACTTTTTACATCCATTTGATACAGGATTATGTTGTGATGATTTGCATAGGCCAGCAGTATACGGATGGCTTCAAGTCTGGCCACAGGAGCAAATGTTTCGTCGAAGTCGATGCCTTCCACTTGAGTATATCCTTGAGCAACGAGACGAGCCTTGTTTCTGACGACTTGGCCATGCTCATCTTGCTCGTTGCGGTATATCCTTTTGGTGCCTATTATGTTATGCTTCCGTGGATCAGGACGCTTAACTAACTCCCATACATTGTTCAGCTCAAATTGTTGAAGCTCTTCTTGCATAGCTTGAATCCATTCAGGTTCCATAAAGGCTTCATCAGTTTTCTTGGGTTCTGTGATTGAAACAAATGCGAAGTGTCCGCAAAAGTTTGCCAGTTGAGTTGCCTTTGAACGAGTCAGTGGACCAGGTGCATTGATGCTATCAATTATTCTGTCAATTTGCACTTCATTGGCAACACGAGGATGTAGGGGTCGAAGACTTTGCTCTTGCTGATCTACATTGTCATGGGGAGGAATGTCTTCAGGCTGAGCATTGTCTTCATGTGGATCAGGTGCTGAGATGATAAGTTCTTCTTCAGGACGAGCTTCAGAAGGTATAATTTCTCCAGTTCCCATTAGCTTGATTGATTCACTGGCTGGAACTTCATCTAGTACATCTGGTAGTTGCTCTCTTTGTGACCCATTGGTCTCATCAAACCGCACATCCACTGTTTCAACCACTTTGTAGTGAAAGAGATTGAAGACTCTGTAGGAGTGCGAATCCTTTCCATATCCAAGCATGAAGCCCTCATGTGCTTTTGGAGCAAATTTTGCTGTGTGGTGAGGGTCCTTGATCCAGCATCTCGATCCAAATACTCTGAAGTAACTTACATTTGGCTTCTTGCCAGTCAGAAGTTCATAAGATGTCTTGTTCAGCAGCTTGTGAAGATACACACGGTTGATAGTATGGCATGCAGTGTCAATGGCTTCAGTCCAGAATTTTCTAGGTGTCTTGTACTCATCTAACATTGTTCTGGCCATCTCAATGAGTGTTCTGTTCTTGCGTTCGACGATGCCATTCTGTTGTGGCGTGTATGGAGCTGAGAATTCATGAGTGATGCCCAATGTATCAAGATATGTGTCAAGGCCGGTGTTCTTGAATTCTGTGCCATTGTCACTTCTGATGTGCTTTATCTTGGCGCCATAATTGTTCATTGCCCGATTTGCAAAGCGTCTGAAGACATCCTGCACTTCAGTCTTGTAAAGGATTATGTGCACCCAAGTATATCTAGAGTAATCATCAACAATGACGAAGCCATAGAGGCAAGCAGTAGTGGAGAAAGTTGAGTAGTGGGTAGGACCGAAGAGATCCATGTGAAGCAGTTCGAAGGGTTGAGTAGTGGTCATGATTGTCTTCGAAGGATGTTTTGCCCTTGTCATCTTCCCAGCTTCACAGGCACCGCATAAGTGATCTTTCTTGAACTTGACGCCCTCGATGCCTATGACATGCTTCTTCTTAGCAAGGGTGTGGAGGTTCCTCATGCCAGCATGCCCAAGTCTTCGATGCCAAAGCCAGCATTCTGAAGCCTTTGCGAGAAGACAAACTGCAAGCTGTGGCCCTGCTGAGAAATCTACCACGTACAAATCATCTTTTCGATACCCTTCAAACACTAGAGACTTGTCAGATTCCATTAGTACCAGACAGCGATATTTTCCAAAGATTACAATCATGTTTAAATCGCAAAGCATTGAGACAGACATTAAGTTGAAGCCAAGGGATTCAACAAACATGACTTTATCCATGTGTTGATCCCTTGAGATTGCAACTCTACCTAGACCCAGTACTTTACTTTTACCAGTGTCAGCGAATGTGATGTGGCTCTTGTCAGATGGACGTAAGGTTGAGTCCATAAAGAGACTTTTCTTCCAGTCATGTGATTTGTACACCCGCTGTCAATAATCCATACTGAAGACTCCGAAGTTACTGGTGTCGTACCCTACAGTGCAGTTAGGGGGATAGGCTTCACCAAGAGTGTTGTGAAGCAAAAACATTTGACGAACCAGTGGATTATGAAAACTGAGATCCAGGTTAGGACAAGCAGGGAGAGTAGCATGCGATTCAGATATGAAATACATAGTGATGCCATTCGGGCATTTGATCATGCGCCCCACGAGTTTTTTAAGGTTCCCAGCAATAGCATCAGAAGATTTTGGTTTTGTGCTGGAGACCTTTCCCTGCAAAAGAGAGTTAAGCTTTCTTAACCACCCACATCTTCAAGGGTGGCTTAGAAGCAATAAGTCTAAGTGCAGCATCTGAGAATTTTGGCTTTGGAGCCCTAGCAAACAGTTTAGCAGGTGGGCAATAATACTCATAAGAATAGGCAGAATAATTTTTGGTCATATGAGAATGACGGTTTGAAGAACCGCTCTCATAAGCCTGAGCATGGTTTCCCTGCAAAGCATTTGTGTTAGTGCAACTCAGATGAGCCCTCTGCCTGTATGAACCCTTTGGACCATATGAAGCCTTTGGTCTGAGGTTTGTCTTCTTCATGTGAGGTGTCATGAGGACATTCACAGGAAGATTCTCAAGACACGTTTTTGGAACCCAGATCTTCTTCATAGGCGGTCCATTCCTGCAGTTAGTACCAATGTACCTGGCAAACACTTCACCATTCTGATTCCTAAACAGTTTATAGTTTGCATCAAAGGATTCATCGATGATAATTGGATTAGCACAAGTGAAGCCAGATAGATTGGATGGATCTGATGAGGATTCCTTTGCAGCAACCCATGTGGTTTTGGGGTACTGCTCAGGTTTCTAGTAAGAGCCATCTGCATTAATTTTCCTCACGAACCCAACACCCTCTTTGCTAGGGTTTCGGTTCAGAATCTGCTTCTTGAGGACATCACATAGTGTCTGATGTCCTTTGAGACTTTTGTACATCCCTGTTTCAAGCAATGTCTTCAACCTAGCATTTTCATCAGCAATAGCAGTGGTATCCTCAGCGGAGGGGTTAGTTACCACTTCAACAGTTGAAGATATTGCAACAGCAGTAGCAGTGGAACATTCAGCAACAGAAATAGCATTATCATGCTCAATGCATTTAAGGCATGGTGGTTCAAATCCTTCCTGAGCAGAACTGATCTGTTCGGCTCGAAGTGACTCGTTTTCCTTTTGAAGATCTTCATGATCCGCTCTCAACTTCTCAAGATCTTGCTTCTTCTGAAGATAATCATAGGAAAGCTTTTCATGAGTAGTTGAGAGAGTCTCAAGACGATCTTCGAGTTCCTGATACTTAACATGAAGATTTTTTATGTCTTCAATTAAGGATTCAGAACGAGTCATTTCAGCACCCAACAGATCATCGCTTCTGTCTAACAGTTTTTGAATATGTTCCATGGCCTTTTGTTGTTCAGTTGTAATTTTAGCAAGTGTTTTGTAACTGGGTTTTGAATCACCACCAGAGTCATCGTCACTAGATGTTTGATAGTGAGTGGTGCGTGTGTTTACCTTGGCACCACGTGCCATGAAGCAGTAGGTGGGAGTAGAGTCGTCCTTGTCATTTGCATCGGTGATGGTGATAGAGCCATTGTCTTCAGTGTTGAAGATGGACTTGGCGACATAGGCTGTAGCCAAACTTGCAATGCCTGAATCAGACTCCTCCTCAGACTCCACCTCTGCCTCCTCAGAAGCGGACTCCTCCTCTGAATCCATTTCCTTGCCAACAAACGCACGAGCCTTGCCAGATGAACTCTTCTTGTGTGATGAAGACTTTGAGGAAGACTTGGACGAAGACTTTGAGTATTTCTTCGTCTTCTTATCGTCAGAGTCATATTCCTTGCTCTTCTTCTTCTTTCTGTTCTCATTGTCCCACTGTGGGCATTCAGAGATGAAGTGTCCAGTTTTCTTGCATTTGTGACAAGTTTTCCTCTTGTAGTCATGCGCAGAAACTTCATCATTCCTTGAGCTTGATCGTGAAGACTTTCTGAAGCCTTTCTTCTTGGTGAATTTCTGGAACTTCTTCACTAGCATTGCAAGTTCCCTTCCAATGTCTTCAGGATCATCAGAACTGCTGTCAGATTCCTCTTCAGATGATGACACAGCTTTTGCCTTCAAGGCACGAGTTCGCCCATAGTTTGGACCGTAGATATCTCTTTTCTCAGAAAGCTGAAACTCATGTGTGTTGAGCCTCTCAAGTATGTCAGACGGATCGAGTGTCTTGAAGTCTGGACGTTCTTGAATCATCAGGGCTAGAATGTCAAATGAACTGTCAAGTGATCTTAGCAGCGTCTTGACGATTTCATGTTTGGTGATCTCAGTGGCGCCGAGGGCTTGAAGCTCATTTGTGATGTCAGTGAGCCGGTCAAATGTGTGCTGGACATTCTCATTGTCATTTCGCTTGAAGCGGTTGAAGAGATTGCGAAGAACACTGATTCTCTGATCTCTCTGGGTTGAGATGCCTTCATTGACCTTGGAGAGCCAGTCCCAGACCAGCTTGGATGTCTTCAAGGCACTCACACGGCCGTACTGTCCCTTGGTTAGATGACCACAGATAATATTCTTAGCAGTGGAGTCCAGTTCAGTGAACTTCTTGACATCAGCAGCAGTGACACCTTCTCCAGCCTTGGGAACGCCGTTTTCGACGACATACCATAGGTCGACGTCAATGGCTTCAAGATGCATGCGCATCTTATTCTTCCAGTAGGGATATTCAGTTCCATCGAAGACGGGGCACGCAGCGGAGACTTTAATTATCCCTGCAGTCAACATAGCTAAAACTCCAGGTGGTTAAACCGAATCACACAGAACAAGGGAGCACCTCGCTCTGATACCAATTGAAAGTGCGTTATATCGACTAGAGGGGGGGGTGAATAGGCGATTTTTAAGAAAGTCTTCAAAACGTGGAAGTTATGAAGACAAACAGACTTGAAGCCTATCACTATGCAGCGGAAGGTAGATTACACAACGCAAGCCATAGTCAAATATACAGTACAGTGAAAGCACAGAGACAAATAGCTTCAGTGTAATGAGGATCAGGTTGGAAGAACTTATGAAGCCATACAGATCATACAGTCAGGTTGTGAAGACAGAAGATTAAGCAGGCATGCAATAGCTTCACAATGTGTACTGGTAAGTAAAGGGAGGTGAAGATGAAACCAGTGACACGTTGAAGACAATGATATGTTGGACCAGTTCCAGTTGCTGTGACAACTGTACGTCTGGTTGGAGCGGCTAGGTATTTAAACCAAAGGACACACAGTCCCGGACACCCAGTCCTGAACACGCAGCTCAGGACACCCAATCCTCACCGTTTTCTCCTTGAGCTAAGGTCACACAGACCCCGCCCAATCACTCTGGTAAGTCTTCAAGGTAGACTCCCAAACCTTCACAGACTTCGTTCACCGGCAATCCACAATTCCTCTTGGATGCTCAGAACGCGACGCCTAACCGTCTGGAGGATGCACAGTCCTCAAGTGTAATAAGTCTTCAGATCACTCAGACAAGAAGACTTAAGTGATGCCCAATTACTCTGGCTCTGGGTGGTTAGGGCTTTTCTCCTCACTAAGGATTTTCTCTCAAAGGCTTCGAGGTGGGTTGCTCTCAAACGACAAAAGCCGTGCACTGAAATCTGAGCAGCCAACCGTTTATGGTTGTGGGGGTGGGCTATTTATAGCCACTTGGCAACCCTGACCTGATTTGTCCGAAGTGACCCTGGGTCACTAAGGAACTGACACGTGTACTAACGGTCGGATTTTGAACTCTCACGGCAACTTTACTTGGGCTGCAAGTAAAGCTGACTTGTCTGACTTTGGACAAGATTTTCTCTCATTGTCTTCACTCGAAGACATAGGATTTGAATTAGGCATCACTTCAGTCATCCTGACTGGTTTTCTTGGACCCCACTTAACAGTACGGTGGTTCCTATGACACAACATGAATAAAGTAAAGCTACGAAGGATCTAAGTCTTCGAGTTCCAAAAGCTTCATGGGGAGTCTTCATATGTCATTGTCTTCGACACGAATGTCTTCATGAACCACCATTGTCTTCAATGTCTTCGTACATTTTTGGGGGTCATCTCTGGTAGCTAAACCGAATCAATGAGGGACTTCTACCTGTGTTATCCTGTAATTCTCACAAACACATTAGTCCCTCAACTAGGTTTGTCGTCAATACTCCAAAACCAACTAGGGGTGGCACTAGATGCACTTACAGACACCCAAACATTTGGTCAATTGTGAATCAAATATGGCCTAGTATTTTAGAAAATTGATTTGGTCCATTTTTGAAATAAATATATGGTAGGTCCTTCACAAAAAGAACTCAATTCGGGCACTCGGAAATGGAAAATGAATTTTCCGTGCAAAGAAAATCAAAACTCCCTTAGGCAACATTGTTTGGAATTCCAAGATGCACCCTTCTACACAATATGAGATCATTTGAAGAAACTATGCCATGAATGTGGCCATAAGATTGATCGTTTGGCTTGAAAGCCATGAATCTTCATGCATGATAGCTCATTTCTGAGAACACTTTTTTTTACATAATTGATGTATTAGAAGTTTATTATTTTTCCTGGAAACTTGGTCACATATAATGACACAATGCGAAGGTTTTGCAATTTTTTGAATTTTTCTTGAATTTTTTATGCCAGTTTCAAAATGCGGTCAAAACGGCGGGCTTGACCGTTCCTAGCTAGTGGTTGAATCTTGGAAAAACTTTTGATGTTTATCTTATTAAATAGATACTTATGTACCTAAAAATGATTTTTGGAAAAAATAAAAAGCAAACTATGGGGCAGCTGTAGTTCAAATTTGACCCACTTCTTACTGAATCGGCGGAAATTTGTCTTTTTCACCAAATGTGGATCAAGGCTTCTGACGCCCAACCATTTGGTCAATTGTGCATTAAATATGGCCTAGTATTATATGAAATTGATTAGTTTCAATTTTGCAACAAATATATGGTAGGTCCTTCACAAAAAAAACTCATTTCGGGCACTCAAAAAATGGAAAATGAATTTTCCATGCAAAGAAAAATGAAAACTCCCTTAGGAAACATTGTTTGAAATTCCAAGATGCACCCTTGTGCACAATATGAGGTCATTTGAACAAACTATGCCATGAATGTGGCCATAAGATTGATCATTTGGCTTGAAAGACATGAATCTTCACGCATGATAGCTCATTTTTTAGAACACTTTTTTAAAATAATTGCCGTATTAAAAGTTTTTTTGGCAACTTGGTCACATGTAATGACACAATGCGAAGGTTTTCCAATTTTCTGATTTTTTTGAATTTTTTATGCGCGTTTCAAAATGCGGTCAAAACGACGGGCATGACCGTTCGTAGCTAGTGATTGAATCTTGAAATATTTTTGGTGTTTGCATCTTCTATAATGGTTGATTTGTTGCTTTGGCATGCTAGTACTTTTGACAAGATCTATCTGCCTTGAGGATTATCATCTGATTGAAAACTTTGTAAAGTTTGATAGCGAGAATATCTACTATGGGGAGTCAGTGGAAGGCTGCTTTCTTAGGTGGTCATGTTGCAGTTGCATTATGTGATTTCATGAATATAAACTAAATGATATTGTTTGAATTAACATACATATTCCTTGAACAACTTAGAAATGTATTTTCCTACTAAAAAAATAATGTAACACAGCAGGAAGAAAAGAAAGTAGCTCTGCATTAGATTGACATAAATAGCTCTATAATTTGAGCAGGAAAGTATTTTTTGTTTAGGATTAGATTAGTTTCTGGAAAGCCCTTTTATGTCTAGGCGTAGGGAGTGGCTCGTGGTGTATGAGTTTTGTTTCTAAATTTTTAAACGTTCTCTTGAGTGGCACAATGACAAGTGCGGTGTGCAATTCATAACCTTGGGATTGATCATGTTTGAGTGCGTTAAGATCAAGTGGACACGACAGACATCATCATCGAGGGTGGAAAGAAAGATAAGCGGCAACAAGGTGGGCACCATGTTTAAATAAAAGACATTGATCTGTGTGGGTATTGAGCCATATTTATTAGGTTAGGGAGTATCATTGTTGTTTCACATTGCAACGCACGTGCCCGATCTGCTGACGCATGTGGAGGACTAGGAGCTTGGTGTTTTCTCTACGACGAAAAAACTCATTTTTGACACTTAGAAAATGAAATATAATTTTTATGTGTAAAGAAAATAAATACAGCTTGATTATCATCCATAAAATATGGTATAACTTGACTAAAAATTCTAGTGGTTCCATTTTTCAATATATTCTTGGTAGTTGCTTCACAAACAACCCTGTTTTAGCACTTCAAAATTATTTTAAATGTTAGATATCTCGAACCAATCAGGACGCAGAGAACTCTTCCCACGGATCACCCCTTGTAGCCAATCTGAGCCGTCCACATCTTACCGATCTGATGTCTCTCATTCACCTCTCTCGGAATAACTGGAATGTAAAAAAGGAGAGCGCCCCCTTCTCCAGCACGAGCGCTCTCTCTCTCTCTCTCTCTCTCTCTCTCTCTCTCTCTCTCCCCTCTCGCGACTCCTCCGCCGCCGCCACCTGCGCCACTCGATTCCGGCGAGTCGAGGCGCTCTCGCCACCGCGCAGCACACCCCCGGGCTCCCCTCATGCAGCTCTTTCCCCCTCCCATCAGATGCATCTCCTGCGCCCTCTAGTACTCGCCCGCAACCCTCACCCATGGCGAGGGTTTTGGCCGCCATCCCTAACTTTGTCGGGATCTGCCACATCCGGCGACGGTGAGGCCAGAGGTGGCCGGATCTGGCACCGGTAAGCCCCTCTCCTCCTTATTCGCGCACTATCTCCTCCTCACCTCACATCGTCTTGTGTTCCCTTTTGGTAGGTCACCATGGTTGTGGATGGGACGACGACGACGGCAGGAGGGGCGAACCTCCATGGGACGGCCCGCCACCATGGAGATGGAGCTCCTTCTCCCCAACCACGCAACCTCCCTCCCAGCGCCAACAGAGGGCCGACTACCATGACGCGACAACGTCGTCGCAAGCCTCGCAGGGCTGTGCATCTCGTCGTCTGCCACGCCCTACGAGGATCTCCATCACCCACGCGTCTCCTCTGAGGAGGGGATGGTGGCTTGTGCGCCGGCGTGGTTGGCTCCAGCTCTCCGCCGACCTATGCCTCCACATGCATCGCCATCTTCGACCGCAGGTCCATGTCCTCGATCTGCTTCCTTTGCTTCCCGTAGGTTTCCACATAGATCTGGTCGTTTGATTTGATGCAGATGCAAATTTGGATCTCCATCGCTGTAGGTTTCCCGTAGGTTTCCTGTTTGTACTCGCGTTCGAATTAGCATTGAATCCCTCAGTTTATGCAGTTTCGTTGTGGTTGATTGACATCCCTTTGAAGATAAAATTCAGGACCAACTGTTAGCTTTTTGTGAAGCAAAAACAAATGGTAAAAAAATCGTAGAAACCCCCAATAAGTGGATTTATAGTTGACAGAAGAAGTATGATTTGGTGTTGGTGTGTCTGAACTTCTGACATTTTGATCTCTGAATGCTAGTTGGACATTTTGCTAGTCTGACATTTTGATATCTGAATGCTAGTTTGACATTTTGATATCTGAATCCATTTCTCTTCCCCTAATCTTTTCTTCTTCTACTCTCTGTATGACCCCCTTCTCGTCTCTCTTTCGAACCAGGACGTCACCATGGGAGAAGAAGGCGTGATGTGTTGTGCTGCTGCTTGGGAGGGACGCCATGGGCCTCCCTACTCTGCTTCTTCTCTTCCCCTAACTCCATCAAGGTGATGGATTGGTATAGCGACCTACTCCCCTGCTTCCTATGTTAATTTGGTGTGCGATGTGGATGTGATGTATTTTAGGCATGATTAATTACGTATTTTGGTTCAACTCTGACTGAAACAACTTGTTGGTTCAGTTTCTTGTATGAAGAACAAATATGGCGAACACCTTTTCTTTTCCTTTTTGTTCAAGATTCATTTCTAATTCTAAACCAAACTGAAATTGCAAATAGTATAGAATGAATGAAGCAGAGAGTCCTTCCTTCTTTGGCAGCTGGCACAATTCCTTGTCAAGGTGCTGGTGTTTGTGGAGGTGATTGACCTCTTTTTTTTTACTTTGTGTATCAAGGTGCAGCTGCTGAGCATTGATAGGTGTTGTTCGGTGTACCTCGACATGATTTCCAGGACATGAAATGTGAGCTATCTAAGCTGCTCCTTTGTTCCTGGACATGATTTATCCTTCGATTCGATCAACATTATCTTGTTATGTCTATTTTCTGTCATGTGCAGTGGCAACAGGATTTGCAGAGTACAAGGTTGGGCTCATCGAGGTGTGCGGTGGTAGGCTCGGTCGGCCCCAGCGTCTTCTGTTGAACGGATATGCCGCCTCTTCGGTGTCGTCTACATGAGAGCCATGGTGAGCTCTCTTCTCCCCGCCTCTGTTTGCTTGCTCTGAGCTCGTGCTTGTGAGAAACTACATGTCACCTCGCTTGAACTCCCTAGCTACACCACACCTTGTTGAATACACTAGTCATGCTCCTGCATACATGTTTTGTTGGACGAAAAACTGTACAATGATCTGCTCCTTGGGATATCAATTCTTATGATATATCTTGTAATTTACTTTATTGTAAAAGTTAAACCCACTACACGTGTTGAGCAGAAATTGTTTTAGTTTGTCATACATAATTGCCTATGCTTGTTGGTAGCTATTAAGTGTATAATTCACCATGGAAGCATAGGAATGTGATGGACATCATCAGATTACATTTATGTTCTGAACTTAAAATATTTAAACTCGGTGTTTAGATTATGTATCTGTAATCATAAGCTTCACTTGTAGTCTGGTCGTTCTTAGACATATTATTGTTTGAGTTAAGTTCATCGAACAATACTTAAAATTTTAGGAATCAATGATGCCGACCTCATTGCTGGGCATTGTGCTTTTGGTGTATGATATGGCTGGGAGAAAACACACAGTTTCCTGCTGGTTTATTACATATCAGCAAGTACTGTATGGAGTAGTATATAAGGACGTCTTATTGTAGTATGGCTGAGGCAGTGACCAGCTTGGTAGTTAGTACTAGCTGAGAAAATTCATGATGTTGGCTGGGAGCAAAAATTTTATAGGCTTAGTTGCTGTATTGGTTCTGTTGTTGTATGGGGGATATATGCATAGATATGTAACATGTGGGTTCCAAGCATGCTTCCGAGAAGAAGTAAAATTATAGATACACCTAGTCTGTTGTTGTTATTTGTTAATATACAGATAAAGATGCAGCTTTACCTTTATTCTAAGGTTTAGATCTTCCACTTCACATTGCTTCATGACTTTGTAGTTTTATTTGTATACGGCTCTACCATGTTGATTTATTTTGCTTTGTTTGCAATTTCCAACTATGCGTATCTGTTGCAACTTGCAAGATTTACATTATTTATGTTCTTGTCTGTTTCCTTCTTGATTTGTTCATATATGCCTGACCTGTCCTGTTTTCTCAACTATTCAGATGTAGGTCTTTGTGAAGACTCTCACCGGGAATACCATCACACTTGAGGTCGAGTCCTTCGACAGAATTGACAATGTCAAGGCAAAGATCCAGGACAATGAGTGGCCCATCCGCTGGTGCTGCTGATCCTGCTTGGACGGGCATGCTGCCTCTTTCACGTCGGCCACATGACAACCATGGTGAGCTCTCTGCTGATCGTTCTTGTTCTCTGCTCTGCTTTCAACTGAACTTATTTCAGTTGACAACTGTAAACTGAATTCAAGAGTATGGGTGCTTGCTTGTGAATTGTGATGTTGTTCCCATTAGATTAGACTAGGTTAACTACAACCACAAGTATAGTAGCTTCTGTCCAAGTGCTCTTCATCTTGTGTGTCATCTGCAAGGCAATCAAGTTAATTAGATGTTGCTCTTTTCATGTTCTGCTTCATGCAGGCTGCTGGTGGACGTGGTGGTGATCCCCCTGTTGAAGGAGACGAGGTGGCGCGCCTCCTGTGAGGAGGTAGAGGATGTGAGCTGGGCTGCTGTCTGGTCGAGGAAGAAAGTCGCTGTCTTTACTGGCGAAACAAACTGCCGCGGCAGCCATGCTTGTGAGCTTATGATGTGCCTCTAGTTTAGTTTGCCGGTTTCTGTGAACCGTTCTCTGTGATGTATGATGTATTGCTGCTATTAGCTGTAAATGTGTTGTATGATGGGTTGACTTGATGGTTCGTTCGAGGCTGTCTTGTGAAGGTTACTATTAGTTAACATGAGTTAAACAAATACATACACTTTCTACTGTTAGGTGTAAACATGAGTTGACTTGATGGTTCGTTTGAGGCTGTCTTGTGAAGGTTACTGCTAGTTAACATGAGTTAATCTATTACATGCACTGGGACCCATCTGACTAGTGGACCCATTTAATAAAAAAGGAATATGAAATTGTTTAGACAAAAAGGCCACGGCCCAACAATAAAAAAGGCTGAAACGTTGGGCTTGGCCCATGAAGTCGACCAAAAATTTGATAGAAAAAAAATCAAATAGGCTGAATTGTTGGGCCAGGCCCATGTAGAATAGTGAACTGGACCGGGCTGATTTTAACCAACAACCTTTTCATTTGGTCGCAATTTTGCCACATCAGATTGCCATGTCGGATCCGACGTGGCTTGGATAGGCAGCCAGTGACCAAAACAAAAGATTATGGGTTCAACGACCTTCTGTTTTGGTCATAAACGTCTACGACCTTCTCACAGAGAAGGTCGCTAATTTCAGTTTACGACTGCCAGCTTTTAACCTTCTGTTTTTGTCACAAAAAGGTCGCAAATGAAAAACTATAACCTTTCAGCGGCCAATAGTGAGGGTCACAAGTTGACATATTTGTTGTAGTGAACCCATGCTATCACCATATTTCTTGGCCTCCATGCGACACCTATCTCTAGTAATCCACCAGCCTGTATCGCTTCTCGCTCCTCGTCTCTCTCAAAGTGCGGCGGGCTGGCGTTTTTGTCGTCTATTGAGGTCGGTTAACTCATCATATGTTAGCGACATGCCAAGAGCATTCTAAAAAAAATTATTGTACTCTATTGTTATGCCAAGAAGAGGAAGCACTTTGACCGACGAACCAAACGAGAGAGGCGTGTCGTCCCGTGAGTGGGTTTAGTTTCTCGTTTTGAACTTGTTTGGTGTAGTAGTAACACTTGGTTTTGACTATTGGTAAGATTTTATATACTCCCTCTGTCTAGTGAATAAGTCATCTTAGATTGTGCACCGTGACCAAGGAAGTGGGGAAAACGAAAGAAATTAATATTTATTTGCTAACTAATAGCATTGCATGCAATGATCTAACCATTGCATGCCGTGTTTGGTAGTCATTGAAAACATGCACGCCCCACATCTCTTATTGGTGGATATGTCAAGAAACAAGAAACATGGTGGGAGTTGATGCACCGCGCCAAAGTATTTTGGGATTATTTGGTTTTCATAAGGTGACTTATACACCTAGACGGAGGGAGTAGGGCCTAATGTATTCTTCGAGGATGCCTTTGAATATTGATAAGATTTTATATAATTTTAAAATTATATCATTCAAAGATCCTTTCACGCTCCGTTTTCAAAAAGAAAAAAGATCCTTTCACGTACGAATTTGATTGTATGCTTTGAGCAACTTGCATGTCCTATACTGCTCCTATTTGGATACTCTAACTTAGCTAGAGGTTAGACTAACTCATGACTACCCCTGAACTAACTCTAGCCAAAGAGGTGTTTCGGTGACAGGGTTAGATTGACAATAAGTGCACTTGATGGAGAGAGAAAAGGGATTTTTCAGTGGGCCCAAGGAGGTACTTACTACGGGAAAGGTGAAGTGATGGTTGCTTCGCCCGAGCAACTTATTACTCTGGGAATATGGGAGTACTAGCGGATTCATGAAACAGACAAATGATGGTTGCTTCGTCCGAGCAACTTACTGTGGCAAAGGTGGGGCCCTGTGATTTGACTGCCCACTAGTCTCTACTCCTATAAAAGACTTAATTGGTGATGATGGTGTGTCTGCCATCCGTCATTTCTGACCATTGGATCTACATCTAATGGTTGCGAAGTAAGTTGTGGCATTTTTGCAACAATAGCCACTTCTCTGCTCCAATTTGAAGAAAACCCCTTATTATCTTGAAAGCAACCACATCCCTCCCTCGCCTCATCAAAACAACCTGAGAAATATGTTTTGAGTGAAACGTAATATATTTTTAGTGGTATATATGTATATCCAAACAAGAGTGTTTTCTTTCAAGTTTGTGAACAAGTACTATTCTACTTTGGATCTGTTGCAACGCACGGGCACATTGCTAGTCATTACTAATGCGGTGCAATGACCAGGGTAAATCTTTCCCTGCAGTTGTGCACTCAATATTGCTACACGGCAGGTGGAGCCGGATGAAGGATGTCCCACATGTCGGCAAAACGAAGTTGAATTGTTTCTGGCATTCCTATCAATCCTTCAGGATTTGTTTATATTTACGCATAATTTTAATGAAATTGTATTGTGATGATATGAAGGTTTCACCTTTGGTTCCCGCAGGAAAAAAAGGTTTCAACTTAGGATTCATGTGTCCTCTTGCCTCAAGATTATCTCTTTACCACATTCCATCAAATACAAATGAAACTACTACCATGGCTGCTAATGCATCTCAATGATTCACAGATCAGCGCCAATATTCACATCACAACTGAAGACAAAGTTGTGAGAAGGTGTACAAATAAAGAAAAATATATAATTGATCGATGTTGTTCATAGGCATGGGTCCATTTCTTGGGCACGGTGTTCATTGCTTGGCAGCTAGTTTCACCTAGCACTGTAGCCAAAAAGGGGGTGTACGGAGGACACCACAATCCGATCATTTTGTGCAACTCCACTAAAATCGAGCTGACCATCCCTGTTTGCAAAGATATCCAGTCAGTGTGATTACAATAATAGTGGAACTAGATGATGAAACATAACACACACAAATAGAAGTCGATCACCTCTGTGATCTATCTTTAGGACTAACTACTTGTTGGAGAAGATTAGGCAGGAGTTGGATGAGGATAGCAAAACCAATCTCCCTTTCTACAGTTCCACAGAAATGTAAAAACATTGCCCGTGAGACATTTTGGCAGAACTGCACAAAACACTCTTAAGAAAAAAGTGATTTGTGCAGTTCACCAAAAGGTCGCAATAGCAATGAGGTGAAATGGCTAGCCCTGTTTGCAAAAAATAGGTAGAAAGGAAACAATTACTGGTGAATAACACGAGTTGAAGACACATACGCCGACAAAAAAGAAGCATATTCCATGTAATAAGTCCATGTAATAAGGGAAAGATGGCAACATGTTGGTTTATCAAAAATGGTTTGAGGACGAGATTGCAAGATGGAAAGTACGCCGGATGAGAAACGTCTTAAGCAAACAACTAAAGAAGATCCACATGCAGCAACATGGGAAGATGGGCAGTGGAGCAAGGCCGGAGGAAGTTGTACCTGAGGGTTGTCGGGATGTTACTAGGAGGGCGCTGACGGCCGGGATCTGCCCATACTGCGGCAGCGAGCAAGTGGCGAAGGCCCTACCGCGCTGGAGCTTGGTAAGAGAGAACGACGGGTAACACAGATCGGGATGTGCTGCCTCAACGCCGTCGAACAGAGAAATGATGCACATCCTCCCTTTCCGTCGGCGGACGGGATGCAGCCGGATCACTGACCAATGGTGAGAGAGAGAGAGGCCACCGCCGCCTTGTGTGAGATGGTGTGACGAGAGACAAATCTCGGCAGGCAAGCTCCGTTGTATATAGTGGAGCGGATTTTTCCATTTTCCCCATGGCAATCGTTTTATATTCTGTACTACGTGCCATTGAGGAGGAATATATAGCTTTAGTTAATACAAACACGTCAAGTCGAACTTTGTTCCGTCTAGGCGTGGTACCCGACCCTCCTTCGAGTAAACAACCGCTACACGCGTCAAATTATCACGTGGGCTGCCTTTTAGTACAGAAACGAACTCCATCGTGTACCCACGCGGGTGTGGCCGGGAACGAGACGTGAGTATGTGTGTCCTGCGTGCACCTCTTCTTTAGGTGCAGGTATGTACGTGGGTGGGCGTGAGAGAGATGGTTTGTGCGAAACCGAGGCAATGTGTCCATGATATCTCAAACAAAAAAACGTATCATATGCAATGTGTGTGAAATAGTGTCATGGATATATCATATATAGAGGGAGCGATCCACAAGAAGAGAGCGGAGGGATCATCGGCGTGAGATATCAATAGAATGAAAAACAGGGATGAAGTGTGTGGCTACGCGATCTATTAAGAGTGCCATTGAATTTGTGTTTGCCCATGTCAAAGATACAGGGCGGCTGGCCTACTGGAATTTGAGATGGCAGAGGTGCAGTTTTTCTCTGTGGCATGGATACCTACCTACAACGTTTGACTAGTATATGTGTGGAGAAGGAGAGAGACCTAGCTATGTATAGAGGGAGATCGCTCGGCATCCATGGATATGTGTAGCAGAGGAATAGGGTTGGGAGAAAGACAAAGGTAGAGTGTCGGAGGGTTGGTAGCAGAGTGGTGTCTCACAAATGGTGGGAGAGACCTGCTAGACAAACGGAGGGTACGACTGCAATATCAATAAGAGAGGATGGGGATGTCTGTCTGTCTATGCACATGCTTGTGAGAGACGGGTCGGGAGGTATGCAAGGATTATGAGGGGAGACGATATGGTTGGGGTAAGCATACGTAACTACATAGGAAGATCAACTGTCGTGTGTCCGAGAAAGGGACAGACATAACTAGTGTGGTAAGTCTATCGGTGCGTGAGGAAAAGAATTATAGTCGACCTAGCTAGCTATATGTAGGGAGATCAGTACGTATACATGCATGCATGTGTTAGAAGCAAATAAGGTCCGGATAGACATACAGGGGAAAGGGGTGCGACTAGGAGGAGGTGCGAGAGGCCTACTATGTCGAGGGGGAGGAGTGTGCGACTATGAGATCGATGAAAAGAGGGGCGGGAGTGTGCACCTGCGTGGAACCGTATTGGACATAGGGGGCATGGATGGTGAGAAGAGAAGAGGGGAAGTATGTGTTTGTGGTAGGCACACTTGGCTAGAGAGGTATATCGACCGGTGTGTGCCGGAAAGAAGGAGTCGGGGGGCCTACACACACCGCGGGTGAACGACCTAAAGAGAAATAACGAACGTGGGCGATGGAGGGGATGCTGAGGGAGGGTGAGAGGGGGCGGGCGTGTGCATGCACGATAGAAAATTAGCGCTAGCTAGCTACAAAGAGAAGACGACCGTGAAGGTGTTAAAGACGAACAGGTCATAATTCATTATAAAAAAGTAGATACGGACACTTGAAGAAGATATCATAATGTAGAACATTGATATAATTTGGGATAATGTGTGGCTTTTGCAGCTCATTCCTAAATACTTGTCATCATGTAGGGGGAGGGACACTATACTTTGTGTGATAAACACGGTGTACGTATGGAACATGGTTTAGATTATGAATATATAGTTAGTACATCAAATGTACTATTATTTGGAATCAACATCAAGTGTATGCAAAAGATTGAATTCGAGTTCATATAGTACACATAGTTCATATCTATCTCTATAGTAATCATGTAGTGTGTTGTTAAGGTAATACACGAATGATGGTTGAAGTTGGCAACAATCATGATTGTTGAAATAGAGAAACGAATTCAAATTCAGTTCGAATTGTAGCAGTAGTATAGACATTTGGAAAGCACTAAAATGTTGGCATGAGTAGGTTACATGCATTATACAGCCAACGAAAAAATTTAATTGGACATAACATGGATCCATACTCCCTCCTTCCATCTATAGAGGGCCTAATGCATTTTTTAAGACCGCCTTTGACTATTGACAAGATTAATAGTACATGACATGCACAATGTGAAAATTATATCATTGAAAGCTCCTTTCACACACGAATTTAACGGTATGCTTTGTGTAAGTTGCATGTCATATATTATTGCTCTAATATTTGGTTGGTCAAATTTAGCCTCGAAAAACGCATTAGGCCCTATATAGATGGAAGGAGGGAGTAGCTTTGAATAGCATTTGTATAGTAAAACGGGACAAGACTCTCTTTGTGTGGTGTGAATAGTTTTTTTTCGTTTTTTTTGTTGAGGGAAGTGCGAATTTATTTGGTGCGTACAAGTATAATATTACACGTTAGGCTTGTCCCTAAAAGTCAACCCACGCCTTGTTATATCCCGAAAATTCTAATATCGTGCTCCCAAAACTGGCGCCTTCATAACCCGCGCCTTGCTATCCCGAAATTACAACGCGCGCGAAAACTCCCTCCAGCTACCAAATCCCAACACGCGGAATCCCCCTTCTAACCCTGAGCCGAAAGGGCCACTAGTTCAAATCGGTGGGGGTACTTTTGTAACACACCCTACATTTTGGACAAGTGCGTCCCTAAGTCATGGTTCCTCCCCTCCCATCGCCTCCTTTTCGCCATTTGAAATCTGGCCGCCATAACCTCTCTAGTCCAGCCGCAAAACCCCACCCTCCTCCGTCCGCCACCTCACAGCTGCCCAGCCGGAGCCTCTTCCCCGACGCCGTCATCCACCGCAATAGCTCGACGTCCCTCATCCGCCTCCCCGGATGAGGATCCGTCGTCCATCCTGTCGTCCCGGTGGTTCAGCCGCCCCGTCCTCCACGTCCAAGGAGCTGCTTCGACGATCGCCTCGTCTATCACGGCTGCTCCACCCCCACAGCGCCGCCTTAACCCGCTCCATCGGAACCGCAGCATCCTCACCGACTCCTCGGACGAAGCCGAGGCCTACATGGCGCCACCAAAGAGGTTGTACACTCATCGCATCGCACCTTCTCCTTAACTCAACCTCCCAGCGCCGACGGTACTCCATCCCGCACCCCCATGGAGCGGCTACCTCGAAGCCAGCGCCGCAGGCGATAT
The DNA here is from genome assembly GCA_034509565.1 of Triticum monococcum. NCBI lineage: Eukaryota > Viridiplantae > Streptophyta > Magnoliopsida > Poales > Poaceae > Triticum > Triticum monococcum. Next base: position 388,651,027 of record CM067842.1, on the reverse strand, counting down.
CTCCACGGCGGCTCTCCCCAGTGCAAGGCCTCTTCAGTGGCGGCGTCCATACCAGTCGGATCTGCTGCTGCTGCTCCGGCTGTCGCTCGGTCGCTCGCGCTACTGCTACTGGTCCGATTGTCGCTCGCGCTGCTGCTGCTCCGGCTCTCGCTCGCTCGCTCGCGCTGCTGCTCCGGCTCTGGCTCTCGCTCGCTCACTCGCGCTGCTGCTCTCCCCCTCGCTCGTGCTGCTGCTCTGCTCTGATTTAGCTACACTTCAGTCAACTGAATCGACTTTTGGGCCAGCCAATTTTCAGGGGGTGGTGGGTCTCACCGGAGTTAAGGAAGAACCACCTGTAGCGGGGAGAGGGGTTCGCCGGAGAGGTACCCCACTATCTATCTTAGGGTTTTGGGTGGGGTGCTGCTCGCCGGCGGTGGGGGGTGGCGTGGGGATTGCCGGAGAAAAAGCTTGGCACAGGGGGGGGGGGGGGGGGCTAGAGGGCTGGCCGGGGCGGCGGCGGACCGACGGTGGGGAGTTGTTTCGGGGCGGCGAGGCGGCGGCGGACCGGCAGTGGGGAGTTGTTTCGGGGCGGCGAGGCGGCGGCGTACTAGCGGTGGGTAGTAGTTTTGGGGCACCGAGGCGGCGCGGGGTTCGGCCGGTGGTGGCTGGCGGCTCAGGGGGGTGCAGGTTGAAGATGAACTGCAGGCCCTCCCTAAACTATCCCATGTGAAGTGCCTCTCTTCTACCATTGCATTCAGTTTCGACAGTAACATTCAGATTCCGCAGTAAATTTCAGTTTCGACAATTAAGTTCAGAGTCAACAGTTTTTACCTCATCTGTTGTAGTTAGGTGGTTTTTGGTGATGTAAATTTTACATCTATCACTTTTTGGTAATGCATTTTACATCATCTATTGGAGATGCTATTAGAATCCCACTTGAGATTAACGATGTCTGTCTTGTGCTGCTTCAGCCTTGACGTCTTACGGCTCACCGGAGTTGCTCCAAGGATGGAATGATCCATCACAACATAGCAGTGCCCTGGACTTCGTCTACAGATTCCTCAGATCTTCCTCCACACCTCCGACAGCCACCTCTGCCTCAACTTCTTCAGTGACCAACCCAATGATGCTGAGGTCGACACGGCTACGGCAAAGAGGTTGTACACTTGTCGCGTCACTTATTACTCTACATTCATGTCGATCCATTAGGGCTATTGTGGTTCAACGGAAAAACATAGCAATAGGAAATTTTCCTATGGCACTCTACTATTCAATTATTCATGCATTTTGTTGAAAGGAATGGAGCAAAACATCCACCTAGACCTACTTTTCAAAATCCTACGCATGAAAACAAGACCAAGTGCATTAGTGGCAGAATAACATTCTAACTGTACACGCTTTCATATGGTTTCACTTTATTCTGGCCATGTTTCTTTGCATTCCTCTACTCCTTTTCCTGTGAACCAAACACCCAAGTTGACAGAAATCCTGTGTTCACAAATGCTCTATTTCCCATGTGCATTCCTATCCTATTCCGGTGTTTTTCCTCCTATCCCATGCGTTTTTAGAATCATGCAAGCCAAATGAGCCCTTACAGAATTACTTCAGTTACACGTAGGTGTCGAAGAAAACTTTGTGTGGTTTGTCCTGCTCCTGTCGCGACGTCGTCCACCTCACCTGAGCTACTCCATCAACAGAAGCATCCACCAAACCAGACATCACAACTCCTGACCATCTTTCGCTGCCTCAGATCTCCTTCCCTGCTGCCGGCACCCATCGCAACGGCATCACCATCATCGACTCAGCAAATGAACCTGAGGAGTACACGGGTCCGCAACAGAGGTCGCACTCTTATGTTTCTGCTTATGTTATGCATTGCTTAATATTACCTGCTACTTTATTGTCCTGTTCACATCTTAGACTCCAAGTTAGGTCCAAACTGATGTTCAAACTTGAGTTCTAAATTAGTTGTGGGGCACATATCGAGGCAGCAATGAATAGTATCTTTGTCTAATATCTGGTTCACCTAGGGTATGCCTATGTTGTTCATCTTGGGTGGGAAACAAATAGTAAAGCAATCGTCATCTGTTTTTATTAATTTAAAGCAATCATCAGCCCGCTATCATTATTTTTGGATCCATCCACTGGTTGTTACCATTACTCTATATTTCTGCATGCTCTCCTTACATAATCTCACTATATTTTTGTGTATGCATGTCAGATATTGTACACAGTCATGCTGAACATTTAGAGAAAAAGAGAAGAGTTTTGCGTGGCAATACAATGTCATGCAGACATCTCTCCATGGTGGGTTAAATGGCAAACCCTCCCCTCCTCTCCAGATTGTAATCCAAAGGAAGATATCTGTTCTGAGGCGGATTCAGACGCAGCTGACCACTCCTATTTACCCCCAAGGTGTTTTCTCTAACTTGGCATGATGATGTTAGTCATATCATGCATATGTTGCCTTGCAGTGCCTACTTTCGACATCATATATGTCATCTGCTTAGTTTAGACATGTTCTGTAATGCCACCTGTTTAGTTTCAACATCATATATGGGAATTATGCAGTCTCATGTCTTTTAGCCAGCCATAATATATGTGAAATGTGCAATGCCATCCTGTTTAACCAGGCATCATATATTTGAATGATATCTAGCCCATCCTTTTCTTCATTAAATTTCCATTTGTCAACAATGTTTGTCAATTAAACTACTCTTCATGTGAATCAGCCATCTGAGTGGGTGATGGAAAAATATGGAGTGAAAACAAGGCCTTCAGAGCAGACAGTGCTACCTATTGAAGCAGATCTCTTGCTGGGTCCCGATAGCTCCTCAGAGATGGACTCAGAGATAGATGACCAGTCCTATTCCCCACCGAGGTGTATGCTCTAACTTGGCACGGTTCTACTGCTCATATCATGCATATGGTGTTTTGCATTGCATAGTTTAGACATCATATACACAATATTCAACACCATGTTCTTAGTTTAGACATCATATATGTGAATGCCCTCCTCTTAGCATATAAATCGCATATATGAATTAAATCATGCGATCCTGGTTACTTAGATAACATGTATGTGAATTACGTCATGCGATCCTGTTTAGTTAGTCATCATATCTTTGAATTAAGTTATGCTATGCTATCAAGTTTAGATAGACATCATATATGTGAAATTATGTCATGCTATCCATTTTAGTTAAACAATATACATGTCAATTATTTAATGCCCTCTTTTTTCCACACTATCTATTGCATCTGTCTCTCATACAATGTATGTACATTCAATTATGTTTCCTGTTTATCAGCCATTTGAATTGGAGCGGGTGATGGCAGTATCTAGCGGAGTAAAAACACGGTCTTCAAATAAAATAGTGCTACCTCTTGGTGGAGATAGCACCCCGGTTGTACATGCACGAGAACCAGCCCTAGCACACATAACCTAGACTCTCGCAGATTTTTCCCCTACTGCGATGGACGGAGAACCAGCTTCACCCAATCTAACCACAACCCCAGCAAATAGTAACCCAGTTCCTGTTGACACGGCACCATCTCCACCACAGAGATCCCAAACAAGAGCAGTTAGTAAGGCAGCTCCAGTGCCCAAAGCGCCAGTACTACCACGGCGAACCCCAACTCCACCAGTTAGTACACCTATTCCTGTGGAGGAAGCACAACCAACCATTCATAGTTTAGCATCTATCACATTTGATGTTGTTAAATCCTATGTGTGTATCTTCCCATCATGGAAATATTATACTGAAGATGAAGGAAAATGCCAGTTGCAGGTGTTTGTCCAGGAGTTATGTGTACGTAATGTTATTCATGGCAATTACTTTGCTTTGTCCCATACATTCTACCTCCATGGTGGTTATAATATAGCAAATTTTCCCATTTTTCTCTATAAAGAAGGACCGATTTGGAAACTCAGGATGAGGTAACCTGTGCTAATACCTCTGCTATCTTCAAGAATGCTTGGTGGCAGTATCGGAATTACCTGAAGAAAACGTACTTCACTGGCAAAGAAACTCATCAAATTCCCTTACGTTCTCCTGAGACACATTTACTGGACGATGACTGGGAACGCTTTCTTCTTTACTGGTCCTGAACCAAGAATGTGGTAAGGTCTATGAGCTCATTTTATTTTAAATACTATATGCTTGCGTCTTACTATACTCTATTCATGTAGAACAAGTGCTTAAACCTGAAGAACAAATGTTCTCATTTAAGATTCCATTGCTATTGTGCATACTGTTTTGCTCTTGTATCACTATATTTACTCATATAAATTTATTTTTAAATTGAACTATCCAATGGAAACTCCAATGGCACAATAGGTATGTTTACGCATGTTTCTTTAACATGTTTGCTCTTATAAATAGTTCTGTTGATTTCAATTTCAATTGTGTATACAGTTGACTTCTCATATCATGCACATTAGACCCGTGGTACCCATCTGAAATCTTGTTGTGCCATTTAGTTTCCCACGCTTTGTATTATTTCAGTGCTTCTTTCTCTTGAACTGATATGATTTGAACTGTGTCTCTATTTTGATTTGGCAAGACAATGAAGTGACCATAGGATATAGATATATGTTTGTTTGATGCATTTATTATGTACTAGTGCTTGGCAATAGAAGACTTGGTAGTTTAATCCTGTCCACCTTACTAATGAATTGTTTCACCGAAATGAGTTTCATATACTAGTACATGCTAAACCTGTTATGTGTCTACTTGTTTCTTCTTTTAGAATGCTGACAGAATATTGGGGAAGAGTGCCTTATTAAGCAATGGTAAAGGAAGTAATGCAGATAAGGTTCAGGATAGTGAGATATCCTTGTTGGTCTCCAACAAAGTTGATAAAACAGCTAAGGAAGACTATCTTGAAGACAGTGAGACAACCCCAAAGTCCTGTCTTGGTTTAGTGTTTGAGTTACTGGCCGCTAGCGCTTGCACAAGCTATTCAAACTCACTTTCTGAATGAGTTCGATTTCTTGAGTCTCAACAACAAGCTGAAAGACATCGATCAGCTGTGCTATGACAAGAAGCAGAAGGACTACAGAAGTCCCTAGAGCATTCAGATGTATACTTTCTAGTGCAACAGCAAGCGTTGGAGGATTTTAGCGCCAAACAGGACAAAGCTAATAAGCTTGCTAAGCTTATTGCCAGCATGGTGGATACCCATGATAACGTTTCTTGAGCTCTTTTGAAGTTGTTTCAGTTATGCTCTTGTTTTGCTGCCGCGTTTATTTGCACTGGTGGCCAATTTTGACGGCCAGTGTATGTAATATGCTGCTTTGTTCCCTATATTTGCACTAGTGGCGAACTTTGATGCCCAGTGGATGTAATATGTGCAATAGCTGTAATAGGCTAGCGTTAGTTGCTTGCTTATTTATTTCCTTATTGTCTTGTTTAGTTGTTTGCTTGTAGTCACTGCAGTTCTTTTTCCGTGTTTTTTTAGTGGCCACAATAACCTAGTATTGGTAACTAGGCTACAATAATCATGGCAACACATGAACTGATGTAACAATGGGCCTCCAGTGGGCCGTAGGATCCATTGGCCTTTTACGGGCAGTATGATCCATGGGCCTTCTATGGGCCGTAGGATCCATTGGTCTTCTACGGGCCGTAGGATTCATGGGCCTTCTACGGGGCGTATAATCATTTCGCTAGACATGGATCGTACTATTCATGGACCATAACGGGTCGTTAATAGGCCGTATTTGATAACGTTATGAAAACAGCCCAACGGGTTAACGGGCCGAATGTAACCACTGGTTGTATTTGGCCAACAAACGGAACAGGCCAGTAACGGACCATACCTAACCGAATTCTAGAAATGATCCCAGGAATAAATGGGCCCTGAGAAGGCCAAAAGATAACATGGGTTGGAAACGGCCCAATTGAATAATGGTCCGTTAATGGGTATAAAGGGGTACTCTGTTCATTGCGGGCCAGATTCACCATGGGCCGTTAAACGGCCAAGAGTTACAAATGGTCTCGTATGGGCCAAAAGACATCATGGGCCATACATGGGCCGGAAGTTACGATGGGCTGGAATCATATTGGAAGGCCCAGATGAAGCTACTGGGCTTAATTCGGATAGGACGTAACGGGCCATAAGTTAGCGGGGCGTAAATGGGCTATATACGAACAGGTCGTTAATAGGCTTTCGGTGGGCCGGCCCGTTACCTTTTGACCAAGTCAAACGGGCTAGCGTTTTCACCGGAATGGGCCTCTGTTGGGCCATGCCACGTGTCGACGTATCATAGGCGCCTCCTGTCCAATGAATGGATGACATCTGTCCCAACGGTGAGCCAACACATGTTTCCTCCGGCCAATGAGAATTTTACACGTGGAAAACCCTCATTGGTCTGGGCTGTTAGCGGGTTATCGGATCCAAAACCGGACCCGATAGCTTAACGACGCTCCGTTAGAGTGGATGCCACGTGTTAGTCACCCTTGACGAAAGCACTTCCATGACGCGCGATTTATCGTCATGGAAGTGGACACTTCCGTGATGATAATTTTGGTAATGTCATGGAACACTTCTACGACAGCACCGGTATGACTATCTTGATTCTGTCATAAATTTGTCATGGATGTACATGCATGACAGAAAACGTGACCAACTGTGACAAACACGTATCATCATGGAAGTGTCTTTTTTTGTAGTGTAATCATGTGAATTTGGTATTCGTTCGATATTTTGATGAGATGTATGTTGTCTCTCCTCTAGTGGTGTTATGTGGACGTTGACTACATGACACTTCACCATTATTTCGGCCTAGAGGAAGGCGTTGGGAAGTAATAAGTAGATGATGGTTTGCTAGAGTGACAGAAGCTTAAACCCTAGTTTAGTTTATGCGTTGCTTCGTAAGGGGCTGAGTTGGATCCATATGTTTCATGCTATGGTTAGGTTTACCTTAATTCTTCTTTTGTAGTTGTGGATGCTTGCGAGAGGGGTTAATCATAAAGTGGGAGGCTTGTACAAGGAAGGGCAGCACCCAAGCACCGTTCCACCCACATATCACATTATCAAAGTAACGAACACGAATCATATGAGCATGAGGAAAACTAACTTGGCAACAATTCCCATGTGTCCTCGGGAGTGCTTTGCTTTATATAAGAGTTTGTCCAGGCTTGTCTTTGCTATAAAAAGGATTGGGCCACCTTGTTGCACCTTAGTTACTTTATTTACTTGTTACCCATTATGATTTACCTTATCACAAAACTATATGCTACCGATAATTTCAGTACTTGCAGAGAATACCTTGCTGAAAACCACTTGTCATTTCCTTCTGCTCCTCATTGGGTTCGACACTCTTACTTATTGAAAGGACTACAATAGATCCCCTATACTTGTGGGTCATCAAGACTCTTTTATGGCGCTGTTGACGGGGAGTGAAGCGCCTATGGTAAGTGCAATTTGGTAAGGAAACATTTATATAGTGTGCTGAAATTTACTATCACTTGTTACTATGGAAAATAATCCTTTGTGGGGTTTGTTCGGGGTATCTTCACCTCGACTGGAACCACAATTAGTTGCTGCTCAACCTACTGCACCTACTAAAAATATTTATTATGAAATTCCTTCGGGTATGATAGAGTAAGTGCTAGCTAATCCTTATGCAGGAGATGGAACATTACATCCCGATATGCACCTATTCTATGTGGATGAAGTTGTAGATTATTTAAGCTTGCAGGTATTCCCGAGGATGTTCTCAAGAAGAAGGTATTCCCTTTATCTTTGAAGGGAAAGACATTGACATGGTATAGGCTATTGGATGATATTGGATCATGGAACTACAACTGATTGAAATTGGAATTTCATCAGAAGTTTTATCCTATGCATCTGGTTTATCGTGATCGGATATATGTATATATATCAACACTATTCTAATCCTGGGATTAGAATAACTATTCTGATCACGGTCCGCTATATAGAGGGGCGCAGAGTTCCTCCCGAACTCGAAGTCACAGAGAAAAGAAAAAGGAAAAACGCCACACCCTCCACCTCCTCCTCCCCGGTCCCCGACTTCCCCCGATCCAGCGGCGTCGAGCTCTCGCCCCCTGCCACAACCGCCGCGCCCCCGGACCGCTTCCGACCACCGCCGCGGCACCATCCCACCTGACGCGCCGCCGTCCCGGCTCCTCATCGCCTCCCCTCGACGCGCATCCATCCACACTTGCCCCATCCACCCACTACCATGCGCAGCGGCGTGCACGACGAACCCCGCAACCCACTCCCGCCGGCGTTGGCAAGCTCACACCTGCACCGCCGCCTGCAACCATCCGAACCCCAGCTGTCCGCAGCCCTGAACTTCCTCTTGGACCCTCCCGATCTATGCCACTTGCGTCCCCGTGTCGCAGCACATCCCAGCCCGTGTGACCTACGCCGGTGCGCGTCACCGCACCTCCTATCGTCGCGCCATCCTCGCGCGTCCTCCCTAGCCACCGTGCATCCCCGCGCCACCAGCAATCCACCTTCCCTCACACCCGACTGGATCCGGCAAGGTCAACGCTCCCTGACGCACCTCCATTGCCGCCAACCACCACTCGCCTCCGTCGATTTGGCTGCTACCTCCCACCGCCAGCCTTCATCCCCTCGTGGTTGTCCCCGGCGAGGCTCCCCCGCCACCAACACTACCCCTCCTAGCTTCTCCACCATCTCCTTCCATCTTCCACTGCACGTGATGGACGCCGTGGCAGGGAACGTGAGCTCGCTAGATTCCTTGCCCGTACATTTATTTGAACTAGCGATTCCTTGCCCGTATAGCCGCGGTGTCTAGGACATTCAACTTTGCCGCCTCACGCCGTGCAACTTTGCCGCATCTTGCAACTTGCTCCGCTTCGAGGCGCCATGCTTGTGGCAGTGGCCTCATTTGATGTCTGAAGTTGGATCCTTCCAACCTATCTTAAAAACTGTATCCAAGTCAAAGCATCATTTCCTTCCCCTTCCCTGTTTTGTATTGTTCTAAATTTGATTTCTGAAGTTTAGCTGTACCGTCCCCCCTGTCCAGTTTGTGTATCTGCTCCATTTTTTGTAGTTGTTGTAGGTTGCAGCACCTGTTGTCAAAATCCGTACTTAGCCCCATGTCATGTGCCAAATCATGTAGCTGACCATGAAGCTTTGCCTCCCTGCTACTGCTACATTGGCAATTTGGCATGAAATTCAACAACTTTAGCTAGAGTTTAGATAATCGAATGACAGAAGTTGCTCTAGAAACTAGAGTAGTATACTGCAGGCTTTAGAATGTAGATAACCGAATGTTCAACAGTCAAACCTATAAGTATACTTCAGAGTCAGAGTGTAGGTTATATGAAGATATTCAGAAGTTCACTATATGAAGATATATAGAAGTATTATTACTAAAAGATTAGTGTGTTTGGTGCGTGTGTGCTGAGTGTGATGTCTCTTGTGTGTGGGCGCTCACTATATGGGTGTTCATGTGTTCTCATGTGTATTGCGAGATCATATATGTGCGCTCTGTTTTTTCTTACCATTCATGTGTGCGCTCCGGTGTGTGAGCTTTGGCTTCTGAAAAATGCATTCTGTAGAAACTGGTGCTACTATTAGTTGACCATCCATATATTCCTTCAGCTCAGTAAAATAGTTGGTCTAGAAACTGGTGCTACTGTTAGTTACTTTTACACAATTCTTTAGTAGTTGGTTAGCCTAAATCAGTAGGCATCGAGCTCAAAGATTGTGAAACTGAAACTCTGCACACTACTCTAGCAGACAACAAGAGATGCTCTAACTGAAAATCTAAAACTTGATTGTGTCGTGAGTGCCTAACCATGTTCATCGATGCAGCTCTGATCACAAACTCTTTATTTTTCCTTGTGAAATCAATGCAGGTGAGGCCATCCGGTCGCGAGAGATGTGTGGAGTGCTGCAGTCCGCTCATCGTTGACACCGTGTTTGCAAACAGCCGAGATTATTGTTGCGTGTGGACTGCAGCGACGACCGAATCCGACCTTCACCAGCATCACCATTCTTCCTTCTCCTGTTCACCAACGTGCACTGCCATCCGCTTGTGACGTTCCACCCGCTAATGTAAAAGACAAAAAGATTTGTACAGGAGATGTTAATGTAGTACTACACATGGGCAAAAGTTTATCAAAGTTCTCGCAAAAATGTTTTTTTGTAAAAAGTATAGAAATTCATGGAAGTTTGATTTGTGTATGCTTGTGAGACCGAAACCTTTATCAGTTGTCAGCCAAAAAATGTGGATATATCTTGCGTGTGTGTGTGTGTGTGTGTGCAGTACACCGAATTGAAAAAGAGTATTTTCTGTCATGTAGATAAAAGAAAGAACATAGAAAATTTAAAAATGTGGATACACACATTTTCTATGTATGAGCAAAAACCAAGAAAAAATGCATAATTTTTCCTTCTTTATTTTCCTCTTTGTGATTGTGTGCTCTCCCTATGTTTTTACAAAATGTCCACAATAAAAGAAAATGTGCCATCTTCCCTGTGTGGTCTGCGCATTTGGTTGCTTCACAAAAAAGTCAGTGAAGTTCAAGTATTATTGCTGCTGAATTCAAAAATAAAAGAACGAGGAGTGCCCAAAGTTTGGTGCTTTCGTCAACACCAGAGGTTCATAAAAAAGATGCTCAAGAGGAATGATAAAAATATTAGTTGATATGCCAACCCCTTCGAATCCAAAAATGAAAACCAACGAAGTTCAACAAAAAACCCACTAATCCTAGAGTTCAAAAAATAAACAGAAAAATGTTAAAAAAACTAGTGAACATTCATGACATATGTGTAGAAATTCAGAGGGAGCTACGAGAGAAACTCAGAGAATAAAAAATATTTAGGCACAAAAAAGAACAAGATTGTTTATTTCATGTAACAAAAACTTCAAAAATGCAAGGGAGGGGGGGTTAAAGTCGAGACTCAAGAGACGGGATGTCCAAAGGAGAAAAATCAATGGTGTAGACTTGAGAAACTCATGGTGGAAAAACCAATAAAAATCAAGAAAAAAAATCTAATTTTCTCGTCACTAGAGAATAAAACCAAGAAGTTCAATTAAAAAAGCAGAGGAGTTTGATATTTATAACGGATTTTTCTAGTTACTAAAGAATAATGCCAATAAGTTCAGTTTGAAATAACGAAGAATTTTGATGTTCCTAACAAAACTTCAATTTTCACATTTCTAAAGATACACAAAGAAGTTCGAATAAAAAAGTTAGAGCGGTTCGATGTCCATAAAAACTTAGATTTTTTTCCGTTAGTAAAGCCAAACAGACAACAATTCAAATTGATAAATGCCCGAAGTTCACATATTGCATGGTGTGCATTTCGCATGAGAAAAAAAAGAATAAAAAGACAAAGTCTAAATATTTAGTTTCTCGAAGTTAAAGTGGCCTGCCCGGGAAAGTTCAAAAAAGGATTTTCCCCATTACTAACAAATAAAACTAAGAAGTTCAAATTTAAAAAATGGTGGAGTTCGATGTCTATAAAAATGCAGATTTTTCTCATAATTCTTACCGTTACTAACGAAAAAACCAAGAAGTCCAGTTCGAAAATATCCAAGAAGTTGTACAATGTTTATTACAAAATTAGGATTTTTTTGTTACAAATGAATAACACCAAGAAGTCCAAATTGAAAAAACCAATAAGTCCAATTTTTTAAAAATATGATAGTTCAATGTATATGAAAAACTTAGTTTTTCCGCAATACAAAATAATGAACCAAGAAGTTCAATTTTAAAAAATGGAGCAGTTCAATATTTATCACAAAAACTTAAATTTTTCTCGTTGCTAATGAATAAACCAAGAAGTTCAGTTCACAATAACAAAGAAGTTGTATAATGTTTACTACAAAACTAAAAATTTTTCCGTATAAAAAACGAATACAAATCTTTACTCAAAATATAAAAAGGTGAAGTTGACATTGAAATAATAGAGAAGTTCAGAGTATATTAAAACCTAGGATTTATCTATTCAAAAAATAAAAAACACAACGCCATTTTTGCACTTTTAAAAACAACTCATAAACAAAAAAATGGTTGCTAGAAGTTCAAGTGCTCGGTGAGGAAAAATTCAAAAAATTCTTGTGAGAGAGGTTCACTGTGTATTTAGATGTCCAAAATACGTAAATAAATATGCTATTTTTGTGTTTTAAAATAATTCTCTCAAACCAGAGACAAGTTGAAAGTGATACCAATCGGAAATTCACGTACTAGATGGTGTGTATTTCATATAAGAAAAATACAAATAAAGTGAAACAGAGTGAAGTTCAAATAGACATGCCCTAGAAGTTCAACTAGTTCATGCAGTGCAAGAAACAGCACGTCAAAAACAGAGTGAAGTTCAAATAGACATGCCCGAGAAGTTCAACTACTTCACACAGTGCATTTCCGTTCGCGATGAAAGAAGAAATCATGATCTCGTCATTTTCTAATTTACTTCAAAATGGCAGGAATATCATTTGTGTAAGTTCAAGTCCTCGGTCGGAGAAAGTTAAGAAAATATTGTGAGAGAGGTTTGCACAAAAGAATATCATTTGTGTAACACTGACGAAATAGATGAGACAATTACAAACGAAAATATGTCACAGAAGTTCGACGTGAAAACAACAGGAAGTTCACCAACTACACTGAATGAATTTCAGATGAAAAACTTTTAAAATCGTCGTGGGTATGAAAAAATGATCAACACGGGAAAGTTGTGTGTTTACAGCAGCTTTCCATCGGTATATCGCTTGCTCAATTTTGGTGAGTGGATGGAGAGCTACAGGCAAAAAAAGCACGTGAAAAACAGAGTGAAGTTCAAGTAGACATGCCGAGAAATTCAGGTTCTTCACGTGGTGCATTTTCGAAGAATCTGTTTCGCGATAAACGTAGAACGAATGATCTCACCATTTTCAAAATTACATGTAAACGGCTAGGAATCAGAGAAAACCATCAACATGCAAAAGTTTTGCATTTTCCACAGCTTTTCAGTGGTATATTATTTGCCTCATTTGGATAAAGTTTGTACAAATTACGAGAAAATACGTTTTTAGCCATTTTCAAAATTGACTTAAAACCGTAAGGAATTATGAGAAACAATATATAAAAAAAAGTTTCGCATTTGTTCAGGCTTTCCAATGCCATATCATTTGCTGCATTCGGACGTATGGTTAAAAAATTAGCTCGAAAATACGAACTCGGTGGAACTTGTATCGTGTTCTAAATTACTTTTAAACTGTTGAAAATTATAAAAAACTTTTAACATGAAAAAGTAGCGCATTTTCATAATCTTTCCAATGCCATATTATTTTCCCCAATTGGATTAGCCGTTTAGAAATGGCATCGAAAATACGAACTCGGGTGTTCTGTTTGCTAAATTATACGATTTTCCAAATTACTCTTTACCCATAGGGAATTAGAGAAAACTTTCAACATGTGGAAGGAGCGGTTTTGCAGCAACTTTACAACGCCATATTATTTGCCTCATTCTGATAAACGGTTTAAAAATGCGATCGAAAATACGATTCACGTTTTTTGTGTGAGGAAATAACGGTTTTCAAAATTGCTCTTAAACCGCTTACATTTTGCCAAAAATTTAACTTGGGTCATGATACTGATGTCCATCGCTTTCCAACAGTATATCGCAAGCCCCGTTTGGGTAATGTTGGTGGAAGTTCAACATAGCACTGGGAGAAGTTTAGGTCAAACAACTTAGGCAGTAAAATTGCAAAAAACGCAATTTCATCACGAGTCGAGAGAAAAATCCGCCAACGAACGAGATTCCTATTTAAAACCGGTATTTAGTGGCTAAAAACGTTCCTAGATTATACTAACATCATACAGAACATGACTAAACAGAATAATTTGCGAGGGAAGCCACGGTTGCAAAGATAGCCCGAACGTCGGGTTCGTACAGAGGGAAGTCCAGGCGCGTTACTCAGGCAGTTCAGTTTGTGATCAGAATATTATTCTGATCCTGTGATCAGAATAGTGTTTCTGATAACGGGATCAGAATAATATTCTGATCATAACCTGAAGTGCCTGAGTAACACGCCTGAACTTTCCTCTGTACAAACACCACCTTCGGGCTATCTTCGCAACCTTGGCTTCCCCCGCGAATTATTCTTGTTAATCGTGTTCTATATGATGTTAGTGTAATCTAGAAACGTGTTTTAGCAACTAAGTACCAATTTTAAATAGGAATCTCGCTCGTTGGCAGATTTTGCTCTCGGGTCGTGATGAAATCGCGTTTTTGCAATTTTACTGCCTGAGTTGTTCAACCTGAACTTCTCCCAGTGCTAGGTTGAACTTCCGCCAACATTGCCCAAATGGGGCTTGCGATATACCGTTGGAAAGCTATGGACACCAGTATCATTACCCGAGTTAAATTTTTGGCAAAATGTAAGCGGTTTAAGAGCAGTTTTGGAAACCGTTTTTTCTTCATAGAAAAAACGTGAATTGTATTTTTGATCGCATTTTAAAACCGTTTATCAGAATGAGGCAAATAATATGGCGTTGGAAAGCTACTGCAAAAACGCTCCTTCCATATGTTGAAAGTTTTCTCTAATTCCCTATGGTTATAGAGTAATTTGGAAAATCGTAAAATTTCGCAAACCGAACAGCCGAGTTTGCATTTTCAATGCCATTTCTAAACGGCTAATCCAATTGAGGCAAATGATATGGCGTTCGAAAGCTTATGAAAATGCGCCACTTTTTCATGTTGAAACATTTTTCTAATTTTGAACAGTTTAAAAGTAATTTAGAAAATGATACAAGTTCCATCGAGTTCGTATTTTCGATCTATTTTTTAACCGTACGTCCGAATGCAGCAAATGATATGACGTTGGAAACCTTGAGGAAATGCGAAACTTGTTAGTATATATAGTTTCTCCCAATTCTTTACGGTTTAAAGTCAATTTTGAAAATGGCTAAAAACGTTATTTGGCCGTAATTTCTACAAACTTTGTCGGAATGGGGCAAATAATATACCGTTGAAAAGCTACGGAAAATGTGAAACTTTTTCGTGTTGATGGTTTTCTCTGATTCCTAGTTGTTTTCAAGTAATTTGGAAAATGGTGAGATCATGTGTTCTGCCTTTATCTCGAAACAGATTCTTCGAAAGTGCACCGCGTGAAGAACTAGAACTTCTCGGCGTGTGTACTTGAACTTCACTATGGTTTTCTCGGGCTTTTTTTGCTCGCAGCTCTTCATGCACTCACCGGAATTAAGCAAGTGATATGCTGATGGAAAGCTGCTGTAAACACGCAACTTTTCTATGTTGATCATTTTTTCATACTCGCGACGGTTTAAAAAAATCATCTGAAATTCATTTAGTTTAGTAGTTGAACTTCTGGTGTTTTCACGTTGAACGTCTGTGACACATCTTCGTTTGTAATTTTCCCAGCCATTCGTTAGTGTTACACAAATGATATCCCTTTTGTACAAACCTCTCTCACAATAATTATTTTAACTTTCTCCGACGGAGGACTTGAACTTATAACAACAACAAAATTGGACCTTGCTTTTTAATTTATCTTTCTCATATTAAACACACACCATGTAGTACATGAAATTTTCCATTTTTATAATTTGATTTTTTATTTTTTATTTGAAAACAAATTGCTTCCAAATAATAACTGAACTTCTTTGTGGATTGAGAGAATTATTTTAAAATGTAAAAAAAATCTTTTTTGTGTTTTCGAACATGGAAATACAAGGTGAACCTCTCTCGCAAGAATTTTTGAACTTCCTCGAACAGAGCACTTGAACTTCTTTTCAACAAACCTTTTAAGCTTTTATTTTTTGTACTTTTATTCTCATCTGAAATGCAATCCTTGCAGCACTTGAACTTCTCGTTATTTCACTATGAACTTCTGTCGCATTTTTGACTATACGTGGAATTACACGCAATTGAAGGTCGGACGTCATTTATTTGCCATTTTAAAAACATGTAATTGAAGGTCGGACGTCCCGCAATATAAATTTTGAAATATACTAGGAGGAGCACGTGAACTTCTTCCAACAAACATTTTAAGCTTTTTGTTTTCTATTCTTATATTCTTATCTCAAACGCATTACGTGTAGTAGTTGAACTTCCTGCTGTTTTCACCTTGAACTTATGTCACGTAGTTTTGTTCAACATCTCTCACAAGAATTTTTGAACTTTCTCGGGCCGAGCACTTGAACTTCTAGCAACAAAACTTTTACCCTTTGCTTTTTCATTCTTTTTTAATACAAAATGCACACCGTGTAGTACGTAAACTTCTAGCAGTTATCAATCTGAACTTCTGAGATCATGCGTTCTTCCTTCATCGTGAAAACGGAGCCTCCGAAAATGCACTGCATGAAGAGGTTGAACTTCTAGAGCATTTCTATTTGAACTTCACTATTTTTTTGACATGTTGTTTTTGGCCCGTAACTCCCCAACCACTTACCGGAATTGAGCAAATGATATACCGATGGAAAGCTGTTGAAAACACACAGCTTTTCCCGAGTTGATATGTTTTTCATGCTCGTGATGGTTCAAAAGAATTTTTTGAAATACATAAAAACGTGTTTTAAACGATATAAATGAAAATCCAATGTAGCACATAATATATGGTTGGAAAGCTTGTGAATAGGAGCAACTTTTTTGAACCGTACAGGGTGGAGCACGTGAACTTCTTGCAACAAACCTTTTAGCCTTTTAGTATTGTATTCTTTTATTCTCATCCAAAACGCATTCTGTATAGTAGTTGAACTGCTCGCTATTTTTCACGTTGAACTTCGGCCACATATTCTTCAAAAAAATGTTTGTCATAAGCATCAACCATTTTTTCTAAATTGAACTTCATACTCTTATTTTTTTCTAGAAATTTGAAGAATTTGAGTTTTTGTATACATCAACCTACTCCTTTATTTTAATTTGAAAATTTTCATTTTATTCTTTAGTAACACGGAAAACCTGAGTTTTTTTTATAAATATTGAACTTCTCTATTTTTGTAATTTGGACTTCTTGGTTTATTTCTTTTAATAATTTGGACTTCTTGGTTATTTCATTTAGTAACGGAAATATACTAGTTTTGTAATAAATATTGAACTGCTCTGTTATTTAAATTTGAACATCTTCATTTTATTCTTTAGTAACGAGGAAAAATGTGAGTTTTATATATACTTCGAACTTATATGTTATTTTAATTTGAACTTATTAGTCTTATTCTTAGAAAAAAATATTTTTAAATAAGCATCAAAGATTTTTAAAAAAAATTGGACTTCAGACTTCTATTTTTCCAAGAAACCGAATAATTTGAGTTTTCCATATACAATGAAGTACTTCGTTATTTTATTTGGAACTTCTCAATTTTATTTGTTTATTAGCACCGAAAATCCAAGTTTGTAAATTTGAACTTCTTAGTTTTTTTAATCTGAACTTCTTGGGTTTTTATGAAACGGTAAGCAAATTTGACTTTGCCTTTTTTATTCTTCTTTTCTTGTATGAATCACACACCATGCAGTACGTGAACTTCTGGCTATTATCAATTTGAATGGCTCTCTGTTTTTTGCCCTAACTCATAAAGCACTCATCCAAATTGAGCATGTAAATCCTAGGTTTTTTTATAAACTCCGAATCTCGGGTTTTTTATTTGAAAATCTTAGTTTTACTCTTAGGAATAAAAAAAGGATCTTAAGTAAACATCGAACAAAAAAAAATCTGAGTAAAGAATTGTTTCAAATTCATCATGGTATTTTTTTAGTATGATAAAACTTATTTTTTTTCAATGATATAAACCAAAAATTTAAATGTTCAATGGAATATGTAACATGATATCCCGTTGGAGAGAATTTGAATAGGAACGACTTTTGCATGTAGAGAGATTTTTCAAAATTCACCGCCAAAAATGCCATTGTTTTTTTCTTGTTTTCTGTACATGTAAATCCTAAGCTTCAATGAACTTCGAACATTTTTTTTTTAATTTGAACTTCACATTTTTTTAAAAATTGAGTAAAGAATTGGTTTGATTTTTAAATAAACATCGAACTTGACAATTTTTCCATTTTTGAACTTTCATCGATGATTTGGTAATAACAAGGGATATTTGTGTTTTTTAATATGATAAAAATCCTAGTTTTTAATAAAGATTGAATTTTTTCTTTATTTTAATTGAACTTCTAGTTTTTTTAAATGAAGAAATCTATTTAAAACTTTTTTACTACTTCCTTTATTTGAATTTGAACTTCTTTGTTTTTAATAAACGATAAAAATCTCACTTTGAACTTCTCTGTTATTTTAAGTTTAACTTCTAGGTTTTTTATTCTAGAATTTAAGAAAATCTGTTATTTATAAATTATTTTTAAAATGCTCTATTATTTTAATTTTACCTTCTTGGATTTTATTTGCAACATGAAAAAAATGTTTTCTTGTTACAAATATTGAAGCTTCTTTTGTTATTTTTATTTGAATTTTTGGTTATCTTCTTTCAATAATGGGAAAATCCATGGGAAAAATTTATACACCATAACATTTTTTGGAACTCTCCAAATTGTTAATTTTGAACTTGGCGCTTGTTTTCTTCTTGGTATATAAATGGTTAACTACTCTGTTATTTTAACTTGAACTTCTTGGTTTTTGTACAATATAAAAAAATACATTTTTTTATATAAGCATCATTTTTTATTTGTCTATCGAATGATAGTTTTAAATCAGTTCAAATAGGAGCCCTATGTGCATATGCATTTTTGGGGAATTTGGTGCTCTCAAGAAGACATCCCTTTCATTCCTTTTTATTTACAAACATAAAATAATAGAGAAAAATGGTATGTTATCGTAGGCATTACAATGAAGACCTAAAGAGCATCCAAATCTAAAGTGCACACAAGCAACAGCCAGTGATAGCGAGTAGCAGTAGTCCACTGGTAGTACTAGTCATACACACATGTGGAGAGAGAAATTACATGTGCAAACACTTAATAATACACGAACCTTCCTGGAAGTAATACATGAACTTCTGTGTACAGACATTTTTCTCATGTTCACATGCACATCAGTTTTTCAAAACAAAAGCTTAGGAGAATACAATTGGGGAAAAACTATAGAGAATGTGTACTGAAACATCATAATAGAAAGTTGATTCTGAACTTTTTGCAACAAGTTAGAACTTTGTGTGTAGGTCTAAAGACCATCACCACCAATGGTTCCTTTCCGGCCCAGCGGTGCATCAGTCTAGTCAGCAACCCCACCAATGGGGATTTCACTGCAGAGTTCCAAATTCTAGAATGATAAAATCAATCAACCTAGAAGCTCCTTTGTATTGTTGTTGCATCTCCAACAGAACAAATGAAAAAGATACAGTTAGAATGTAAGATTGGCCAAGTGCTGACTACTCTCATCTCAACCTAATGGAGCCCATCATCGCCTATTTCCCATACTACAGATGAAAAACAAAGCCAGTTAGCATCATAGTAACAAGCAATACAGTAGAGTTGAACGGCCTGATGTGGCGAAGCTGAACGGCCAATATGCTAGTTTGTCTGAACTGAACGACATTTCTTTTATCTTTCACGAATGAAGATCGACTGTCGGTATATTGGCAATAGAAAACCATAGCATTGTAGTCTTCTCAAACTAGTATTCTCGAACTTGTATACTTGTTTTTGTTGAACTGCAACACTGCATAGGAATCAAGTGAGCTCGCAAAAGCTCCCACGCCCTGGCGTAGAAGATGGAGGGAGACACGAGCTCAGTGTCCTAGGCAGACCTGTCGCCGGGGCTTGTGGAGGGAGACTGCGAGGCCGGTAGCTGGTGCACCACCCTCGCTGTGGGTGCTGCTGTCGTCCGCGGGTGGCTGATGTCTACTACACAACCTTCTTCTTGTAGACGTTGTTGGGCCTCCAAGTGCAGAGGTTTGTAGGACAGTAGCAAATTTCCCTTGAGTGGATGACCTAAGGTTTATCAATCCGTAGGAGGCGTAGGATGAAGTTGGTCTCTCTCAAGCAACCCTGCAACCAAATAACAAAGAGTCTCTTGTGTCCCCAACACACCCATACAATGGTATATTGTATAGGTGCACTAGTTCGGCGAAGAGATGGTGATACAAGTGGTATATGGATGGTAGATAATAGTTTTTGTAATATGAAAATATAAAAACAGCAAGGTAACTAATGATAAAAGTGAGCACAAACGGTATTGCAATGATAAGAAACAAGGCCTAGGGTTCATACTTTCACTAGTGCAAGTCCTCTCAACAATTATAACATAACTGGATCATATAAATATCCCTCAACACGCAACAAAGAGTCACTCCAAAGTCACTAATAGCGGAGAACGAACGAAGAGATTATGGTAGGGTACGAAACCACCTCAAAGGTATTCTTTCCAATCAATCCGTTGGGCTATTCCTATAAGTGTCACAAACAGCCCTAGAGTTCGTACTATAATAACACCTTAAGACACAAATCAACCAAAACCATAATGTCACCTAGATACTCCAATATCACCTCAAGCATCCGTGGGTATGATTATACGATATGCATCACACAATCTCAGATTCATCTATTCAACCAACACATTGAACCTCAAAGAGTGCCCCAAAGTTTCTACCGGAGAATCACGACGAAAACGTGTGCCAACCCCTATGCATAGGTTCATGGGCGGAACCCGCAAGTTGATCACCAAAACATACATCAAGTGAATCACGTGATATCCCATTGTCACCACAGATACGCACGGCAAGACATACATCAAGTGTTCTCAAATCTTTAAAGACTCAATCCAATAAGATAACTTCAAAGGGGAAACTCAATCCATTATAGGAGAGTAGAGGGGGGGAAGAAACATCATAAGATCCAACTATAATAGCAAAGCTCATGATACATCAAGATCATACCACCTCAAGAACATGAGAGAGAGAGAGAGATCAAACACATAGCTACTGGTACATATCCTTAGCCCTGAGGGGGAACTACTCCCTCCTCATCATGGAGAGCACCAGGATGATGAAGATGGCCACCAGAGAGGGCCCCCCCTCCGGCAATGTGCCAGAACGGGTCTAGATTGGCTTTTGGTGGCTACGGAGGCTTCTGGCGGCGGAACTCCCAATCTATTGTGCTCCCCGATCGTTTTAGGGTATATTGAGATATATAGGCGGAAGAAGTACGTCAGGGGGGCCACGAGGGGCCCACGAGGGTGGAGGGCGCGCCCAGGGGGGTGGGCGCAGCCCCTGCCTCGTGGCTTCCTCGTTGCTTCCCTTACATGGACTCCAAGTCTCCCGGGTTGCTTTCCTTCCAAAAATAAGTTCCGTGAAGTTTCAGGTCAATTGGACTCCATTTGATTTTCCTTTTATGCGATACTCTAAAACAAGGAAAAAAACAGAAACTGGCACTGGGCTCTAGGTTAATAGGTTAGTACCAAAAATCATGTAAAATAACATATAAATGCATATAAAATATCCAAGGTTGATAATATAATAGCATGGAACAATCAAAAATTATAGATACGTTGGAGACGTATCAGCATCCCCAAGCTTAATTCCTGCTCGTCCTCGAGTAGGTAAATGATAAAAACATAATTTTTGATGTGGAATTCTACCTAACATATTTATCCATGTAATTCTCTTCATTTTGGCATGAATGTTCAGATCCATAAGATTCAAGACAAAAGTTTAATATTGACATAAAAATAATAATATTTCAAGCATACTAACCAAGTAATCATGTCTTCTCAAAATAACATGGCCAAAGAAAGCTATCCCTATGAAATCATATAGTCTGGCTATGCTCTATCTTCACCACACAAAATATTTAAATCATGCACAACCCCGATGACAAGCCAAGCAATTGTTTCATACTTTTGATGTTCTCGAACTTTTTCAATCTTCACGCAATACATCAGCGTGAGCCATGGACATAGCACTATAGGTGGAATAGAATGGTGGTTGTGGAGAAAACAAAAAGGAGAAGATGGTCTCACATCAACTAGGCGTATCAACGGGCTATGGAGATGCCCATCAATAGATATCAATGTGAGTGAGTAGGGATTGCCATGCAACAGATGCACTTGAGCTATAAGTGTATGAAAGCTCAAAAAGAAACTAAGTGGGTATGCATCCAACTCACTTGCTCACGAAGACCTAGGGCACTTGAGGAAGCCCATCATTGGAATATACAAGCCAAGTTCTATAATGAAAGATTCCCACTAGTATATGAAAGTGACAAAACAAGAGACTCTCTATCATGAGGATTATGGTGCTACTTTGAAGCACAAGTGTGGCAAAGGATAGTAGCATTGTCCCTTCTCTCTTTTTCTCTCATATTTATTTTTTATTTTTATTTTTTTGTTTTTGTTTTTTCTTTTGGGCCTTCTCTTTTTTACGGCCTTTCTGTTTTTTTTGGGCCTTCTCTTTTTTATGGCCTTTCTCTTTTTTGGGCCTTCTCTTTTTATGGCCTTTATCTCTTTTTTTTATTCCTCACTTGGGACAATGCTCTAGAAAATGATGATCATCACACTTCTATTTATTTACAACTCAATGGTTACAACTCGATACTAGAACAAAGTATGACTCTATATGAATGCCTCCGGCGGTGTACCGGGATATGTAATGAACCAAGAGTGACGTGTATGAAAGAATTATGAACGGTGGCTTTTCCACAAATACTATGTCAACTACATGATCATGCTAAGCAATATGACAATGATGAATGTGTCATGATAAACGGAATGGTGGAAAGTTGCATGGCAATATATCTCGGAATGGCTATCGAAATGCCATGATAGGTAGGTATGGTCACTGTTTTGAGGAAGGTATATGGTGGGTTTATGGTACCGGCGAAAGTTGCGCGGTACTAGAGAGGCTAGCAATGGTGGAAGGGTGAGAGTGCGTATAATCCATGGACTCAACATTAGTCGTAAAGAACTCGCATACTTATTGCAAAAATCTATTAGTGATCGAAACAAAGTACTACGTGCATGCTCCTAGGGGGATAGATTGGTAGGAAAAGACCATCGCTCGTCCCCGACCGCCACTCATAAGGAAGACAATCAATAAATAAATCATGCTCCGACTTCATCACATAACGGTTCACCATACGTGCATGCTACGGGAATCACAAACTTCAACACAAGTATTTCTCAAATTCACAACTACTCAACTAGCGTGACTCTGATATTGCCATCCTCATATCTCAAAACAATCATCAAGTATCAAACTTCTCATAGTATTCAATGCACTCTATATGAAAGTTTTTATTATATCCCTCTTGGATGCCCATCATATTAGGACTAGTTTCATAACCAAAGAAAATTACCATGCTGTTCTAAAGGACTCTCAAAATAATATAAGTGAAGCATGAGATATCAATTATTTCTACAAAATAAAACCACCACCGTGCTCTAAAAGGATATAAGTGAAGCACTCGAGCAAATGACAAACTACTCCGAAAGATATAAGTGAAGATCAATGAGTAGTCGAATGATTATGCAACTATATGAAGACTCTCTAACATTTAAGAATTTCAGATATTGAAACTTTATTCAAACAGAAAGAAAAACAAAATAAAATATATTAACGCTCCAAGCAAAACACATATCATGTGGTGAATAAAAATATAGCTCCAAGTAAAGTTACCGATGAACGAAGACGAAAGAGGGGATGCCTTCTGGGGCATCCCCAAGCTTAGGATATTGGTTGTCCTTGAATATTACCTTGTGGTGCCTTGGGCATCCCCAAGATTAGGCTCTTGCCACTCCTTATTCCATAGTCCATCGAATCTTTACCCAAAACTTGAAAACTTCACAACACAAAACTTAACAGAAAACTCGTAAGCTCCGTTAGTATAAGAAAATAAATCACCACTTAGGTACTGTTGTGAACACATCCTAAATTCATATTGGTGTAATATCTACTGTATTCCAACTTATCTATGGTTCATACCCTCCGATACTACTCATAGATTCATCAAAATAAGCAAACAACACATCGAAAACAGAATCTATCAAAAACAGAACAGTCTGTAGTAATCTGGATCAAACGTATCCTTATGGTACTCATAAAATTATAAAATAAATTTCTGGACTAAAGTAATTTATCTATTAATCATATTAAAAAAGAATTAAATAAATAGCAATTTCCAAATAAAAATGGCAGCAATTCTCGCGAGTGCTAAAGTTTCTGTTTTTTACAGCATGATCGCAAAGACTTTCCCCAAGTCTTCCCAAAGGTTCTACTTGGCACAAACACTAAATAACCACATAAAACCACATCTAAACAGAGGCTAGATGAATTATTTATTACTAAAAAGGAACAAAAAGCAAGGAACAAAAAAAATAAAGTTGGGTTGCCTCCCAACAAGCGCTATCGTTTAACGCCCCTAGCTAGGCATGATGATTTCAATGATGTTCACATAAAGGATAAGAATTGAAACATAAAGAGAACATCATGAAGAATATGACTTAGAACATTTAATTCTAACCCACTTCCTATGCATAGGGATTTTGTGAGCAAACAACTTGTGGGAACAAGAATCAACTTGCATAGGAAGGTAAAACAAGCATAACTTCAAAACTTTAAGCACATAGAGAGGAAACTTGATATTATTGCAATTCCTACAAGCATATGTTCCTCCCTCATAATAATTTGCAGTAGCATCATGAATGAATTCAACAATATAACCAGCACCTAAAGCATTCTTTTCATGATCTAGAAGCATAGAATTTTTATTACTCTCCTCATAAGCAAAATTCTTCTTATTCGAAATAGTGGGAGTATCATAAGAAACTCGAATACTATAAATTGTTTCCACATTAAAAGAGTAATGTTCAGAAAAGGGGTAACAATAATCATGCCAAGTTTTATAAATATAATCACTACTTTTTATAGAATAAGTATCATCACAATAATCATCATAAGTAGGAGGCATGCTATCATCATTATAAATTTGCATATCAAAACTTGGGAGAGTAAAAATATCATCTTCATTAAACGTAGCATCCCCAAGCTTGGGCCTTTTTATATCATAAGCATAATCTCTCTCATAATTAATAGTATGGATAGCACCAATAGTATAGCAATTATCATATTCTTCCAAGCAAGTGCCAAAAATATTTTCAAGATCATAAGAAGTATCATTATCTTCCACAATTATAGTTTCATGAGGCACAATAGTAATAGGAGCAGCATTATTTGGGACAGATATCTTCTTACCTCTCTTCCTTTTTCTTTTCTTCTTCTTCACCACATCATGTGTGGGTTCAATCCTCTTTTTGGAGCTCCTTATTAATGAGATTGGTTGAATAGGAGGCTCCTCCGTGTTACCCGATTCATCATAAGAAATGATAGGAGGGTATTGGGAAGCCTCTTCCCTTTCATTAGTATTCTCTTCATCTTCTATTTCTTTTCTTTATGTAGTTGGCAATATAAGGATTTTCAATACAATTCACCGCACAATACATATAAATTTTCTCTAGATCAAAATCAAGAAATCTATCAAGATTAAACTTTGGAATACCCTCAGTTATACGTTTCATTTCCTCATACCCCAAAAGAAGACTAAGCTCTTTATGATGCTCAAGGGTAATCAAATTATCATAGTTTTTAGATACGATTCGGTCATGAAACAATTTGCATTGGAGATTTAAATGACCATGTTCATTGCAAAGTTCACAAGGGGCGCGAAAAATATTGAATTTTTCAGCACAATCATCAAGACTTTCTTGCAACAATTTAGTTTCTAAGTACTTATGCCTCTTGCAATATCTATCTTCCCTATTTGGTGTGTACTTACAAACCCAATGCACTCCACAAAAATTGACATGTTTATAGGAGACATTTTCATCATAACTAGTGCAATCATGAATAGTATCATGGATATTCAAAGAATTCGTAGTAACAACATTGCAATCATGCTCATAATTCACATATTTTATGCCAAGCATTCTATGTAATTCTTCTTCTAGTATTTGAGCACAATTTTCCTTTCCATCATACTCACAAAAGATATTAAAAAGATGAAGCGTATGAGGTAGACTCAATTCCATTTTTTTTTGTAGTTTTCTTTTATAAACTAAACTAGTGATAAAACAAGAAACTAAAAGACTCGATTGCAAGATCTAAAGATATACCTTCAAGCGCTAACCTCCCCGACAACGGCGCCAGAAAAGAGCTTGATGTCTACTACACGGCCTTCTTCTTGTAGACGTTGTTGGGCCTCCAAGTGCAGAGGTTTGTAGGACAGTAGCAAATTTCCCTCAAGTGGATGACCTAAGGTTTATCAATCCATAGGAGGCGTAGGATGAAGATGGTTCTCTCAAGCAACCCGCAACCAAATAACAAAGAGTCTCTTGTGTCCCCAACACACCCAATATAATGGTAAATTGTATAGGTGCACTAGTTCGGCGAAGAGATGGTGATACAAGTGGTATATGGATGGTAGATAATAGTTTTTGTAATATGAAAATATAAAAACAGCAAGGTAACTAATGATAAAAGTGAGCACAAACGGTATTGCAATGATAGCAAACAAGGCCTAGGGTTCATACTTTCACTAGTGCAAGTCCTCTCAACAATAATAACATAATTGGATCATATAACTATCCCTCAACATCCAACAAAGAGTCACTCCGAAGTCACTAATAGCGGAGAACGAACGAAGAGATTATGGTAGGGCACGAAACCACCTCAAAGTTATTCTTTCCAATCAATCCGTTGGGCTATTCCTATAAGTGTCACAAACAACCCTAGAGTTCGTACTGGAATAACACCTTAAGACACAAATCAACCAATGTCATCTAGATACTCCAATGTCACCTCAAGTATCCGTGGGTATGATTATACGATATGCATCACACAATCTCAGATTCATCTATTCAACCAACACATAGAACCTCAAAGAGTGCCCCAAAGTTTCTACCGGAGAATCACGATGAAAACGTGTTCCAACCCCTATGCATAGGTTCATGGGCGGAACCCACAAGTTGATCACCAAAACATACATCAAGTGAATCACGTGATATCCCATTGTCACCACAGATACGCACGGCAAGACATACATCAAGTGTTCTCAAATATTTAAAGACTCAATCCGATAAGATAACTTCAAAGGGGAAACTCAATCCATTACAAGAGAGTAGAGGGGGGAAGAAACATCATAAGATCTAACTATAATAGCAAAGCTCGCGATACATCAAGATCGTACCACCTCAAGAACACGAGAGAGAGAGAGAGAGAGAGAGAGAGAGAGAGAGAGAGATCAAACACATAGCTACTGGTACATACCCTCAGCCCCGAGGGAGAACTACTCCCTCCTCGTCATGGAGAGTACCGGGATGATGAAGATGGCCACCGGAGAGGGATTCCCCCCTCCGGCAGGGTGCCAGAACGGGTCTAGGTTGGCTTTCGGTGGCTATGGAGGCTTCTGGCGGCGGAACTCCCGATCTATTGTGCTCCCCAATCGTTTTAGGGTATATGGAGATATATAGGCGAAAGAAGTACGTCAGGGGGCCACGAAGGGCCCACGAGGGTGGAGGGCGCGCCTAGGGGGGTTGGGCACGCCCGCCTGCCTCATGGCTTCCTCATTGCTTCCCTTATGTGGACTCCGAGTCTCCCGGGTTGCTTTCCTTCCAAAAATAAGTTCCATGAAGTTTCAGGTCAATTGGACTCCATTTGATTTTCCTTTTCTGCGATACTCTAAAACAAGGAAAAAACAGAAACTGGCACTGGGCTCTAGGTTAATAGGTTAGCCCCAAAAATCATATAAAATAGCATATAAATGCCTATAAAACATCCAAGGTTGATAATATAATAGCATGGACCAATCAAAAATTATAGATACGTCGGAGACATATCAGTGGCGTCGAGATTTCAGAAGACGGGGCGGCGGTGCGCTGTGGAAGGTAGGCCATCGCGACCGCCGGATCCGGGGACGTCGACGGATGGATCCCTGTGCGGTGTGGCGTGGCTGTTGAAGCAGGGGGAGACCGTTGTCGCGGTTTAATGAGGAGAGGGGGACGACAGTGGCGCAGGATGATGGTCGGCGGCGGGACGCGTCACCGGTGTCAGGGTCAGCGGCGATAGGGGTGGTTACTTGTGGGAGGGCGGCGGTGCGGTTGGCGGTGTGGGATAGGGAGGGAGTCGGTGGTGCGGGGTAGGGAGGGAGGTCGGGAGGCGGAGGCACGGGATGGGGAGGGATGTCAGGAGGCGGCGCGGGGCAGGTTAGGAGGCGGCGGCGGCGCGGGGCAGTTCAGGAGGCAGCGGCGGGGCAGGTCAGGCGGCGGCGGCGGCGCGGGGCAGGTTAGGAGGCGGTGGCGGCGGGGCAGGTTAGGAGGCGGCGGCGGCGCGGGGCAGTGAGGGAGGCGGCGGCCAGATGGGATCGGGTGAGGATAGGGAAGTTTTTTTCTTTTCTTCGTGCCGATCGGGGATCTCAGGAACACCCTCGCGTGCTCTATATAGGTCCTCACGTGATCCAAATAACTATTCTAATCCCAGGATTAGAATAGTGCTACTCTCTCTCTCTCTCTCTCTCTCTCTCTCTCTCTCTAATCACGTGATCGGGGAGCCCGCATCGCCTGGACATGGCGAAGCCGCCATGGACTTCAGGAAGCCGCATCCTCGTCCCATCACCATCGCCCGAAGCCTTGGCAGACAAGATGACCTGCCTGACGCAAGCTACGGCGAGCGGCGCGACCAACGGAGCAACTCCTCCGCAGAGGCGGCATCTGCTGCGACAATTTTGGCTTCTTCTTCAATCTTGCCTTCTCTGACCTTCTTGCTTCATGCAGATGAACTTCGTGCTGTCTGCAATACATGGATTGCCATTGAATTCCTCTCATACCTCCACGACGAATTGTTCTCAAGGTGGCCTATCAGCTGCTGGAAAAAGGTTGGCCGACCTTCTAGCCAGGGTATGGTTGAACTTCTTCCTTCCTTCGGTTTGTTATTTGCTTACAGCTATGTGAAGTTCAGGTGGTGTGTGAGCATCAGTCCAGGCTACAAAAGCTTTTTTAAAATCTGCCTGCCTGCTTACAAACATGTGAAGTTCTGGTAGAGTATGAGCCTCAGTCCAGGCTACAGAACAGCATTGTAAAATCTGCCTGCCTGCTTACATGCATGTGAAGTTCAGGTAGTATGTGAGCCTTAGTCCAGGCTACAAACACTATAAAATCTGCCTGCATTCAAATTCACATGTGCAAAAGCCATGTGAACTTCAACTAGTAAGTGTTCTAGAGTTCAGGTTGGTATGTGTCTGGTTCTGTGCAAAAAAATAATAGGAAAATAGAACATGCATGTGATATGACATGAAGGTCAGGTTGGTATGCACTAGCAGTCCAACCATTTAAAAACTCATGAAGGTTCAGGTTTTTTAACTATAGACAGTATTTCCCCTTTGCAAAACAAGAAGTTCAGGTTGTGGAGAGTGCTCAGTTCAGGTACATATAAGTAATCAAATATTGTAGAATTAAAAAAGATGATGTGAAGTTCATTCTATGAAGGGTGCTCAGTTCAGGTACAAAGGCATTGGCAGATGCTCAGCTCGGTGCATAGTGTGATGGCTCTCACCACTTTTATATGAGAAGTTCAGGCTGTGAATAATGCTAAGTTCAGTTACAAAGGTATATGCAGATATAACTTGTGTGCTAATAGACATTTTTTTTCTTTTATGTCAGCAAGACGAGAGACGCATGAAGAAGCTTAGAAGTTCCCAGCAGCAAGTACACAATCCAAAGCCTGTACGTGTTGCACCACCCACTCAATGGGCCACACCTCAAACGCACCAACAGCATTACCAACCTGCTCCAGACCAAAAATGGATGACACCCGAAACACACGGATACTTCCAAGATGCTGGGTCACAGCCCTATCCGCATGGGTTTGCGTCTCCACCTGATTGGGTGACGCCGGAAATCCCCCGCGGATTCTTTGTATCCACCAGCAGACTCCCAAGCACACCGATGGAGGAGGGGGTTAGCTCAAGTCCTACATGTAACTCTGGAGGTTATCCTGGTGTGCCTCATCAATGCCAAAGCGAAGCAACTAAACCGGATCCCAGGACAAATCCAACAGCAACACACACACGGAGGAGAGTGATCTGCACAATACCACCGTTTGATCCTGCTGCTGCTGCTACAGGTCAGAATTCTACGGGGCATAAGGTAGATGGATTGCTTCACAAAAAAAAGAGCAAACCAAGACCAGGATCGCAATACTTCCACAACCACCTCAAGCAAAAAGGATGCAAACAAGAGAGAGGCCATCTTCAGCCCTCCTTCCTCCTCGTGAAACACTGCTGCATCCTGCTATGATTACTCCGCCATGCCCCATCCCGGAGGGACAGCAACCGACATCGGCGGAGTTGCGATCATACATGCACGTAAGTGAAACAAAAAATATTTATATACGCATCTTGTATTATCTGCACATTTTCTACTCCCTCCAGGATAACAAGTTCATAAACTACATTTTAAGGTGCTGTTTGGATTTTTTTCTTTTTCTGCAGACGCCAGATCTACCGGATTATCTAATACCAAGACTAAAGAGGCAATTCAAAGATGTAGAGAAAGCAAGGGAATTTTAAAACAGATACGCCAGACGCGCTGGTTTTGGAATCAGGAAGACGGGTGGAAATGACAACCACAAGTATTTTGTTTGCGCCTTCCAAGGGATACACACATCTTCTGTTTCAGAGGCCAACAGGAAGCGAAAAAAAACATCGTAGAGGACGGGCTGCAATGCAAGAATGAGGGTGAAGGTGCAGGAGGATGGCACATGCGTGGCAGTGGACATTGAGTACAATCATAATCACCAGCTCAAGCGAACTGATGACATGCTGGTATTTTTGCACTCACACAAGAATTATGACCCCACTATTTTGGAGTACGTAAAGCTCCTGCAGTACCATGATGTCAAGCACACAACAATCATGTCCATGCTATCTGAAAATGAAGATGGAAGCTACTTCCTAAGCATGACCGGACGAGACCTGCTAAACCAGTAAGTATTCAAACACCCACATACTGCAATGTAAAATAGCATCCTAGCTCACAACCCTTTGCTAGCAAAAAATAAACAAATGCATGTTCGCATGTGATTTGCAGGAAAGCCATGAATGCAAGGAAAGATGATTTGGATGATGTATTGAAACTTGTTTCATTCTTCAAAGACATGAAGGCAATAAATGATGAGTTTTTCTATGACATCCAAGTGGACAAGGACAAGTCAATTAAAAACATTTTCTGGTCCAATGCAAGCTGCCGAGGAGCCTCTCAAGACTTCGGCGATTGCGTAACATTCGACACGACTTACAAGACCAACATATTTCATATGCCCCTGGGAGTGTTTGTTGGAACAAACCATCACTTGCAGTCAATGATATTTGCTGTTGCCCTGATAAGAGACGAAGATGCAAAGTCATTCAAGTGGTTGTTCGATACATTTCTATGGTGCATGAACAACAAGCACCCAACTTGCATTCTAACAGGTGAGTTCAAAAAAAAACTCCTCAAGTTTCATCATCTTTTTCAGTCTATGGGTCTGTGTTGGTTGGGTACATTGGTTTTGTCTGAAAATAATGTAAAGAATGCAGTTCAACCACTATAAGCATAGAAGTCCAACTAGCAGTACAAGGAAGCAAAATTATCTGTCACATGCTTAGAAAAAAATTAGTTATGAATGTGAAGTTCAAATACATGAATCATAGAAGTTCAAGGACAAAGCTGTAAGATAAATATATGTAGCATGTTCAGAAATATATAGTTATTTACGTGAAGTTCAGGCACTACCACCACAGAAGTTCAACCACAATGCTTTAAAAAAATGATTGCGACACTACTAGTTTGTCCTACTACTAACTGTGAAGTTCAAGCACTGATACCAAAGAAGTTCAGCAACGCTGCTGTAAAGAAAAAATACATGTGACATTCTTAGATACCATACTGCCAAGATGTGTAGTTCAAGTACTTGTACAACATAAGTTCACCATCAGTACAAAAAAAGAATCAAGTTTCATTTTTTAATTCATGCAGACTGTCGGTGTCAAAACCGGCGGATCTCGGGTAGGGGGTCCCGAACTGTGCGTCTAGGCTGGATGGTAACAGGAGGCAGGGAACACGATGTTTTACCCAGGTTCGGGCCCTCTTGATGGAGGTAAAACCCTATGTCCTACTTGATTAATATTGATGATATGGGTAGTACAAGAGTAGATCTACCACGACATCAAGGAGGCTAAACCCTAGAAGCTAGCCTATGGTCTGATTGTTGTCTATGGAGTTGATGTCCTACGGACTACAACTCTCCGGTTTATATAGACACCGGATAGGGTTAGGGTTACATAGAGTCGGTTACAATGGTAGGAGATCTTGAATATCCGCACCGCCAAGCTTGCCTTCCAGGCCAAGGAAAGTCCCATCCGGACACGGGACGAAGTCTTCAATCTTGTATCTTCATAGTCCAGGAGTCCGGCTGAAGGTATAGTCCGGCTACCCGAACACCCCCTAATCCAGGACTCCCTCGGTAGCCCCTGAACCAGGCTTCAATGACGACGAGTCCGGGGTGCAAATTGTCTTCGGCATTGCAAGGCGGGTTCCTCCTCCAAGTCCTTCGTAGAAGATTGTAAACACCAAGAGTAGTGCCCGGCTCTGCAAAATAAGCTTCCACATATTGCCATAGAGAGAATAATATTAACACAAATCAAATCTACTAACATATTCCCAAGTGCGTCATCACACTACGGCCAAATCCTTTACTCGAATCGTTTTTACTTCTCCACCTCAGCACGTTTTGCGAGGCGGTTTCCTTGGCACGTCTTGTCAAAGCAGAGATCGTGTACCCCCCTTTTACGGGATTCTCATCAATACGGACATGGGTAACCCAACCGCGCCACTTATCACGACGCTTGGGAGGCAAGCGAGTTTTACTAGGCAGGTGGGGACGCACAACCGCATCCGCCCATATAAGGGGATAAGGATCCACCTTTTTACCTACGCCTTCTTCCTCCTTTGCTTATCCATCTCCGGCGCACTCAAGCTCGAGCGCCCAAGCCCGCACTTCCCATCTCAACCTTCTCCAGCAATGTCCAGAGCGGGAGGCAAGTGGATGGTCTCCTCCGCCACGGAGGGCCAAGTCAAGAAGCTAAGGAAGGCCGGATACCTGTCCAAGGACATCGCGCACTGGCTTCCCGAAAAGGGGCAGCTTCTCCCCACCCCAAGGCCCCATGAGAGGGTAGTATTTCTTCCCCACTTCCTCCGCAGACTGGGTTTTCCACTCCACCCATTTGTCTGGGGGCTCATGTTCTACTACGGCCTAGATTTCCACGATCTGGCCCCGAACTTCATCCTCAACATCTCGGCGTTCATCGTCGTGTGCAAGGCTTTTCTCTGTGTCCGCCCTCATTTCGGCCTCTGGCTCAAGACCTTCAACGTCAAGCCCAAGGTGGTGCGCGGCAGCCAGGCGGAGTGCGGAGGCGCCATCGCGGGCAAGATGGCCAACGTCCTATGGTTCGAGGGCTCTTTTGTGGAGACCCTAAAGGGATGGCAATCCGGGTGGTTTTACATCACCGAGCCGCGCGATCCGAAATGGACCGCAGCCCCCGAGTTCCGATCCGTACCCCCCACACGGCTTATGTCCTAGAAAGAGACGGGCCTGTCATGGGGTGACGAAAAAGAGGTGACTGGATTGCAAACATGCATCTAGTCCCTGGTGAACAAGCCAATCCGGCTTGTTAATGTAATCCAGGTTATGCTCGTCTGCCGAATCCTCCCGTGCCAACAACGGGATTTTAATCTGTGGGAGTTCGACCCAGCGCAACATCAAACCCTCAGCAGGCTCTTCGACACGACATACGAAGACGCTTGGAAGATGCTATTCAAGGGCGTCGAGGCTCTCGCATCCGCTTCTGAGGACCTCAGATACAGCTCGCAGCGTCACGCTAGCGAGGTAAGCCACCTACACCTTTTATAGGATGTTAAGCTTTTTTCATAGTTTGACTCTATGCGGGATCTAAACTCCCTTACCTTTGACAGGCTTGGCGGGCGATATCCGGACCGATTAACTGTCCGGCTCCGCTGCCCGAAGACCCAGCCCCAGCTCTACTAGTGAAGCTGCTGGTTCCGGCGCCTTATGTGGTGCCGGAGAAGAAGGCCAAGAAGAAGAAGACCACGGGGACTCGAAAGAGTGCCCGCAACATGGTGGTGTCGGACTCGTCATCTGACGAGTCCGAGACGCCCTCCTCTCGTGAAAACAAGGAGGAGGAAGAAGAAAACTCCCCCCCCCCCCCAGCAGAGGGAGGAGAGAAGAGGAAGGCCGCCCCAACGGGGGAGGCCGAGGGGTCTAGGAAAAGGAAGACCCCTCCGTCGGACTATGCCCCCGACGCCGAAGAGGGCAAAGAGGAGTGGCCAAACAGGGCCAAGCGTCCGGCGAAATCGGAAGTTCGGATATCAGAGTAACTCATGATGTTCCTTTGTTGCATAGCCTTCCCTAATGTAGAATGTAATTATGCAGTCCACCCCGGGCCGAATTTGACGAATCGTCGGGCGGCTCCCTGGACTCATCGGACGTGAACTCAGTTCCGCCCGCTGTCTCCCCCCGCACTGCAGACGACGCCGAAGTGGCGTCGCGACAAGCTCCGGGGCAGGAGGAGGTGGTCCCGGAGGAGCCGCAAGGCAACCTCCCGGACTCCAGGAGTGAAGGGGATAAGGCTCCCCAGGGCTCCAAGTCCGGCTTTGTGCCGGACACCGCACCGGTATCTTCCACAGTTCCGGACCACGGTAGGCAAACTCCTTCCAAGAGGAGCAAGCCTTCTGAGCCGGTAGCCTCCGTCCAACCGGAGGTGCCGGACAATCTGCTGGAGGTGCTTGACGATGCCTCCATCGACGAGGGGCACCATACTATTATGAGTACGGTGATCCAGAAGGTTCAGTCCGCCAAGAGTGGACTGACTGAAGCTTGCGCTAGCCTTCTGACAGGCTTCGAGGTAAGTAAAAATATGTAAAAATATTACCGCATAGACAGTAGCCCCTGATGCTCTATTTGGCGTTCGGAAAGAAAAGCCGAATAGAGGATCTATTAAATTTCGCAGGAGTCTAAAAAAGAGTCAATATGCGTATGCAAGCTTCGCTGCTGTCCACCGCCGCACTGACTGCGGAGGTGGGTGTCCTGAAGCAGGACCTCGAGCGGACCGAGCAAGAGCTCGGCCTTGCCAAGCGGCGGCTCGAGGAGAAAGAAGGTAAGAAATACCTTACAGAAAAAGTGCCTATAAAAAGGCGTGATTGCAAAAAGAATAACAGGATTGTACTGCTTATTGTAGGGGCCACGACTGAGGTGGCGACCCTTAAGCAGGCGCTGTCTGAGGCCGAAAAGAAAACGGTCGTGGAGCGCACCGAGCGAGACAGACTTGGGGCTCAGGTCGGTGAGGTGCAGCAAGAGCATCAGGCTCTCATGAAAAAACATGAGAGTTTGGAGCTTGAGTCGAAGGCGCAAGCATCCGAACTTGCGACGGCCCTAGAGGTTGCCAAGTCTGCCAATGCCGAAGCCCAAAAGGCCCTCCAAGAGTTGGAGGAGATGAGGAAGATAGCAGTGGGTAAGGCATTCTTTATGCAAAGCAGAAATATAAAAGTGAACTACTTGTTACTTACCCAAATCCGGAGCTCTCCAGGGGCATTCGCAGATCTTCCCCGCAGCGTATCCGACGCGGCCGCATTCTACCGAGCTGAAGAGGGTAGCTCGATGGAGAAGGTGTTCTGGTCTCAGTATTCTGAGGCCGGACACCCTGTGCCCTTGAGTGACCAGCTAAAACAGCTGGTCGAGCTCCACAAGGCGGCCGAACAGGCCATGAAGGGCTTCATAGTTCAGCTGTGGCCCGGAGAGGCCCTGCCTGGGAGCTATTTCGGGCTGGTACGGCGGCTGGTGGAGGCCTGTCCGAGGCTCGAGGTCATCAAGCGCTCCGTCTGCATCGAAGGTGCCCGTCGGGCCCTTGCCCGTGCAAAGGTGCACTGGGGTAAGCTGGACGGTGAGAAGCTTGTGAAGGACGGGCCGCCGCCGGGGAAGGAGCATCGCAAGCCCGAGAACTACTACAAGGATGTTCTTGCAGGTGCCCGCCTTGTGGCGGATGAATGTACCAAGGATGTGATTTTTGAATGAACTCGCTCGTGTTTATCCTATGCGCTGAAAACTTGTTCATATGCGCTAAGCAATGCTTATTGAATTTAAAATATTACTTTCTGTGCGGCCGTTTATCAAAAATTGAGAGATGGCCAGTCGTCGGCTTCTGCCCCCATGCCACTAGTGCAGGGGTGTTCGGAATAAACCTGAGCGCTCTTTTTCCCATAGTTGGGTCCTTCGAGGGAGGCGCTCAGCACAACGAACCAGGCAATCGGACTATAATGCTTGAACACTCTCACTTAGCCATAGAACTCTATAATTTTAAATTTCGGCGAAGCCCCTAGTTCGGAAGACCGAGTTCGGGGCGCTATCCACGCCTTGGCCGAACAAAGCCAGATCCTCGCTCGAAGCGGCATAAGCCTTTAGGGACTCGAAAAACCTCTCGAACAGCGACCGGTCTCTCGCCACATCATGACAGTCAGTTTTAGCTTTCTCCACTGAGGTGCTTAACCCAGCTGAACCGGGGCACAATCACAGTGGTTCTCCTAGTGCTACCTTAGCTGATATAGCGGAATGTAAGGCACCAAAACATAGGAGCCGGGCAAACCCAACTATTGACCCAAATCATGATTCGGAGCCGATGCATATAGTGCTATAAGTTTGGGGTGCCGCACTTGTGAAAGTGTACGGACTTCTCACACCATTATGAGGGGTACTGAAGCCCCTGGCATGTTTGTCATACCATGGTGTACGGGTGCAATCATGTCATTTAATTAACATATATGTGAAAAGAAGATAATGCAAAAAATAGACAGAAAGCTATGCATTGTTTATAGAGAGGCTATTTATCAAAGCCGAACGATACAAATTGTGTGGTGAGCAAAAGATATTGGACTATTTAGCATGTCCTGACCAGGGGCAGACCGCGGAATTGTATTTAAAACAGGTATACCGCTCATAACAGAGACCACCTGGGAGTTCCATAATGCGGCATGGCTTGTCTGCCTCCCTGGATCTTGCATCGTTCGTGCGGCAGTCGAATTGCCGAACAGGTCGTCCGAAGTATGGAGTCCTGAAAGTAAGAAAAAATTAAAAAAAAGGAATCCGGTAGCCCCTAGTACGTTTTAAGCCGTATTTTGGGCGTGCCATTATTGTGCCCCTTCCCCTGTGCCCATGGTATTTCAAGGGCGTAGTTATGTACGCGAGGTACTGGTTTCGCTATGTCGCGAGAGCTGGGGTTGGGGCCGCATTGCTACACTTGCTCAGAGTGTTCCGGGCGGTCCTGCTGTGGGTTACTCCGGGCGCGCTTGGCAGTGTCTGGCTTTTTGACGGCCGGACTGGGGAATTGCCTAAGAAGGCTACTTTGTACTTCCGCTGCGAGAGCCGCCGTGTGCTCCTCCGTACGGAGGGAGCGTTCGGTGTTTCCGTTGACCATGATTACTCCTTGAGGGCCTGGCATCTTGAGCTTGAGATATGCGTAGTGCGGCACCGCATTGAACTTTGCGAATGCGGTTCGTTCGAGCAGGGCGTGATAGCCACTGCGAAACGGGACTATATCGAAGATTAACTCTTCGCTTCGGAAATTGTCCGGGGATCCGAAGACCACGTCAAGTGTTACTAAGCCTGTATAGTTGGCTTCTACACCTGGTATAACGCCTTTAAAGGTCGTTTTTGTGGGCTTAATCCTTGAGGGATCTATGCCCATTTTCCGCACTGTATCCTGATAAAGCAGGTTCAGGCTACTACCGCCGTCCATGAGGACTCTTGTGAGATGAAATCCGTCGATGATTGGGTCGAGAACCAATGTGGCGAAGCCGCCATGACGGATGCTAGTGGGATGGTCCCTTCGATCAAAAGTGATCGGGCAGGAGGACCATGGGTTGAACTTTGGGGCGACTGGCTCCATCGCGTATACGTCCCGTAGCGCACGCTTCCGCTCCCTCTTGGGAATGTGGGTTGCGTATATCATGTTCATCGTCCGCACTTGTGGGGGAAAGCCCTTCTGTCCATTGTTGTTCGGCGGCTTGGGCTCCTCCTCGTCATCGCTGTACAGCCCCTTGTCTTTGTTTTCGGCTCTTAACTTGCCTTCCTGCTTGAACACCCAACAATCCCTGTTAGTGTGATTGGCTGGCCTTTCGGGGGTGCCATGTATCTGGCACAAGCGATCGAGTATTCGGTCCAAACTAGACGGGCCCTGAGTATTCTTATTGAATGGCTTTTTCCGCTGACCGGATTTATAGCCTTTGAATCTGGCATTGACTGCCGTGTCTTCATTGCTGTCGCTGCTAACGCGGCGTTTTTGCTTATTCCGATGTGTCCTGCCACTTTTGTCCTTGGTATCCGAATTACCAGGGTTCTTTGATAAGTAGTTACTGCGAGCTAGCCAGCTGTCTTCTCCCGCGCAAAGGCGGGTCATGAGTGTCGTGAGGGCTGCCATAGATTTCGGCTTTCCCTGTCCCAGGTGCCGGGCAAGCCATTCGTCGCGGATGTTATGCTTGAAGGCTGCTAGGGCCTCTGCGTCCGGACAATCGACTATCTGGTTTTTCTTTGTTAGGAACCGTGTCCAGAATTGTCTGGCCGATTCCTCTGGCTGTTGAATTATGTGGCTTAAGTTGTCAGCATCCGGTGGTCGCACGTAAGTGCCCTGGAAGTTGTCGAGGAATGCGGCTTCCAGGTCCTCCCAAGAACCGATTGAGTTTGCTGGCAAGCTATTAAGCCAATGCCGGGCCGGTCCTTTAAGTTTGAGCGGGAGGTATTTGATGGCGTGTAGATCATCGCCGCGTGCCATGTGGATGTGAAGGAGATAATCCTCGATCCATACCGCCGGATCTGTTGTGCCATCGTATGATTCGATGTTTATGGGTTTGAAACCCTCTGGGATTTTATGATCCATTACTTCATTCGTGAAGCATAGCGGGTGTGCGGCGCCTCTGTACTGGGCTATATCACGACGCAGCTCAGAAGAGCTATGTCTGTTGTGTTCGGCCCGGCCGGATTTGTTGTATCCGGAGTGAAGATCATCGTCATGTGCCGTAGGGCGCCTGCACGATCCGTAGGTCGATCTTGTTTGTCTTGCCTTATCCTCTAGTACGTCTCGCAGGTCTGGCGCATTTTCCCGTGCCTTAGTTGAGCGGCGTCGGGGCATGGCTTGGGTGGAGGACCGAAAGGCCTCTCTGTCACGGCCGCGACGTGGCCGGTCTGCCATGTCATGCGCTGGAGATGTAGGTGCTTCCTCCTCTGATCGGGGTAGCGGCCTGCGCTTTGGGTAACTCTTGGAGGGGCATTCGAGTTCATACTCTTCGGCCCACTGTTCAAGATATCTTCCGATATTCCGATAAATCGGCCGATTTATCGCTTATCGTTGTCTGGCTGATAAGATAAATCGACCGATAAATCAACCGATATGGCGATAAATCGGCCGATATGCCGATAAATTGGCCGATTTACCCCTTATCATGGGTCGACCGATAAGTTCCCGATAAGCGATATCCCCAACATTGCTTCGGCCGCAAGGACTTCAGTCCATCTGTCAGCTAGCAAATCTTGGGCAGCTCTAAGTTGTTGCTGCTTGCCGTGGCTAAAAGCATGCGTTTGAAACGCTCTTGTTCGGCGGGGTCTGATGGTATGACAAATTCGTCGCCATCGAGGCTTGCCTTGTCTTCGGAGGGAGGCGTATAGTTATCATCCTCGACCTCTCGGTCCACCGCTCTCTCATGAGGGCTGGCTTCTCCATCTTCCTGTGCCGAATCTTGCTGAGGTGGGTGTTCTTCGGCGCTATCCAGGGTAGTATTATCTCCCGTGCCGGAATCACCGTTTTTGCTGTTTCTTGGGGGTGTCGTCCCCCACTGTTCCATCGCCATCTCCATCTTTTGGAGTATCCACCATATATATGTCATATGACGAGGTGGCCTTCCAGCGCCCTACAGGTGCTGGTTCCTGTTCATCTCCTACATCGTCGTCCATACCATCGATGTCTTCGGAGCCGAAGTCAAGCATGTCGGTTAAATCATCGACAGTGGCTACAAAGTGGGTGGTGGGTGGGCTTTGAATTTCTTCATCGTCCGTATCCCACCTTCGCTGAACGTAATCCGGCCAGGGCTCTCCTGATAAAGAGAGAGACTTAAGAGAATTCAGGATGTCGCTGAAAGGCGAGTGCTGAAAGATGTCTGCGGCGGTGAACTCCATTACCGGCGCCCAATCGGATTCGATTGGCAGGGGCGTGGGGGGTTCGGAGTCCGGGGAGGAGTTCGGATCCTCGGAGTCATGGGTCATGCAGAGTGTGGGGCTAGCGTT
Organism: Triticum monococcum; assembly: GCA_034509565.1. Lineage (NCBI taxonomy): Eukaryota > Viridiplantae > Streptophyta > Magnoliopsida > Poales > Poaceae > Triticum > Triticum monococcum. Next base: position 388,610,726 of record CM067842.1, on the reverse strand, counting down.
CGGCTCGATCGCCTTTGAGATCGCAGCCCCCGAGGTGACGTCCAACCGCTCATCCTCGATTGGCGCAATAGGCTCCGAGTTAGGGGTCGGAACCGATGCGTGTGCGGCCTCCGGGACACTGTCCGGAGGCAGAGCTAGATCATGCCGCTCGAGATAGTGCGGCGCGCTTGGCCATGGATCGAACCCGTCGAAGATCAAGTCTCCGCAGATGTCAGCCGTATAGTTTAAGCTTCCAAACCTGACTTGATGGCCAGGGGCGTAGCTTTCGATCTGCTCCAGGTGGCCAAGCGAATTGGCCCGCGGAGCGAAGCCGCCGAAGATGAAGATCTGTCCGGAGAGAAAAGTCTCACCCTGGACCGCATCGTTGTTGATGATCAAAGGAGCCGTCGGGCCTAAAGGCGACGACACAGAGGAACTCTCAATGAAAGCACCAATGTCGGTGTCAAAACCGGCGGATCTCGGGTAGGGGGTCCCGAACTGTGCGTCTAGGCCAGATGGTAATAGGAGGCAGGGAACACGATGTTTTACCCAGGTTCGGGCCCTCTTGATGGAGGTAAAACCCTACGTCCTGCTTGATTAATATTGATGATATGGGTAGTACAAGAGTAGATCTACCACGAGATCAAGGAGGCTAAACCCTAGAATCTAGCCTATGGTATGATTGTTGTCTATGGAGTTGATGTCCTACGGACTACAACCCTCCGGTTTATATAGACACTGGATAGGGTTAGGGTTACATAGAGTCGGTTACAATGGTAGGAGATCTTGAATATCCGCACCGCCAAGCTTGCCTTCCACGCCAAGGAAAGTCCCATCCGGACACGGGACGAAGTCTTCAATCTTGTATCTTCATAGTCCAGGAGTCCGGCTGAAGGTATAGTCCGGCTACCCGAACACCCCTAATCCAGGACTCCCTCACAGACCAATGCCCATCGATGGCGAAAGCTATACCACAATCATTTCCAAACACCGTCCACAAGCTATGCCGTTGGCACATCATGAAGAAGTACAGGGAATACCTCGCGTTGTTGTACAAAAAGTATAAAATATTCAAAGAGGAGTTCACAGCTATATTAAATTGGCCGCTGATGCCAACGGAGTTTGAAGATGCATGTGCTAAACTCGTGCACAAGTACAACCTGGAGAACGACCATATGATGATGCAGCTCTGGAGTGATAGGAAGATGTGGATTTCAGCATATTACAAGAACATTTTCTGTGCTAGAATGACTTCCACACAACGAAGCGAGAGAATGAACCACATGCTAAAGAAAGGGTTTGTAAAGGGGACCGAGAACCTACACAAGTTTGCTAGGCGGGTTAATGCTTGCATACAAACTCGGATGCAGAAGGAGAACGAGCAAACAATGACCAGCATGGTATGATGACAAGTACAAAACACCCCCATCATGTTCTGTTTTACCTTAAACATGTGCACTTTGAATTTAAAAAAATGGAACCCATGACTCTGCTTAGACTAATATCTCACTTTTTGACATGTGCAGACCAATCCTGTGACAAAAACAACTTACGGCTACGAGGAAGACATGTCTATCAAGTACACGAGAGCCGTGTACACTGAGATGAGGAATAGGATGAGAAAGGCCACGCTATTTCGCGCAAAGCGTATAGCAGAGCCCACTAAGTACCTTGTGTACTACCACAACAAGCCTGGCAATGATGATGAAGAAAGATTTTCCTGGTCAAAGCATGAATTCCAGGTTGTAGCTGACCCAGAGAAGGAAATATACGAGTGTGAATGCAAGCTCGGGACACACACAGGTGAGCAAAAAAACAAGATCATTAAATAGCTAGACTAGTAGTATCATATCAAAATTTATGAAACTCATTGCTGCTCACAAACTATGTATTCTGCATTCATCACAAAAATGCAGGCCTGTTCTGCCTTCACATCATGAACATACTGGACTACATCAAGCCTGACAAATTTCCAAACAAGTATATCCTCAAACGGTACACAAAGACTCCAAGATCACAGCCAACCTTTGATACAAGGGACTACAACACAACCGCATCGGATGGCAGCTCAAGGCTATCGAAGCAAGACATCTTGCTGCAGCTGAATTTGATGGTTAACAAGAAAGCGATGAGATGTGACCAGCAATATGACAGAGCCTACTATGTTCTCAAGAGGCTTGTGGAAGAGCTTGATGCAATACATTTAGCAAATCAAGCGGATGCTGATGAAAGGATGGCTGAAGAGGACGTTGAAATTGAAGATGACCTTCATTATTATGCAGCTGAAATGCTCAACGCCGCCGCTGCAGCCAACCAATTCAAGAAGGGTGATGGCCAATCAATGGAGCAGCGACAGCAAGAGACGATGAAATTGCCATTGTATTCTGAAACAAAGGGTAGGAAGAAAATTACTGCAGCAAAGAAAAGTGACAAGAGAGCTCAAATGAAGGCACCACCTGCAGGAAGAGTCGTCGTGCACGATGAGAACGGAGTGCCACTTGGACACAGGAAATGCAGTGTGTGCAACCAGTTTGCGGGACACAACAAGCTGACCTGTCCAACACTATTGGAAAGAAACAATGCTGAGGAGATCAAGCAAACCAAATCTCAAAAACAGCAGCCCAAAGTTCAGGAACAAAAGAAGGGACCACACCCAAAGAAAGCAAGCAGCAGACTTTGTAGCATATGCAAGGAGTATGAACCACATAATGCAAGAACATGCCCGAAGCACGCAGATGCTGAAAAGACAAGCAAAATTCCAGAGAAGAAACAGAAAGCAAGACCTAGAGCCAACAACAAGAAAGTGGTGGAAGATGAAGAGGAAGACGAAGATGAAGACACCGTCGAAGAAGAGGAAGAGGAAGAGGAAGAGGAAGTGGAATGCGACGATGAAGAGGAAGACGACGATGAAGAGGAAGAGGACGATGAAGAGGAAGAGGTACATGTCAAGCAAAAACCTCTACCACCAAAGCCTAGGAGGAGCGCAAGGCTCATGAACAGTTAGAATAGGTCAATTAACACAATGCAAACTTGTTTCATGTCAATGTGCAGAACATTATGTCATCCCCTGGTAACATACACTGTGAAGTTCCAGTAATATTACTGCAGAAGTCCTGGTATGTTATGGCAGGAAGTGAAGTGCTGGTGTTGTATTGCATGAAAGAGCAAGCAGTAATAAATTGAAAAACATACACTGTGAAGTTCAAGTAATATTACTGCAGAAGTCCTGGTATGTTATGGCAGGAAGTGATGTGCTGGTGTTGTATTGCATGAAAGAGCAAGTAGTAATAAATTGAAAAACATACACTATGAAGTTCAAGTAATATTACTGCAGAAGTCCTAGTATGTTATGGCAGGAAGTGATGTGCTGGTGTTGTATTGCATGAAAGAGCAAGCAGTAATAAATTGAAAAACATACACTATGAAGTTCAAGTAATATTACTACAGAAGTACTGGTATGTTATGGCAGGAAGTGATGTGTTGGTGTTGTATTGCATGAAAGAGCAACCAGCAAAATAATCATACAGTTTTGAAGTTCATGTCAGCTTACAGAAGAAGTTCTGGTATGTAAAATCGATGTAGGAAAAGAATATGCTTAAAAAATAAAGTTTCGCCGCATAAACGAAGGTTAGCAAGCATAAGACAACACGTTCAAATGTGAAGTTCTGCTTGGATACATGCAGAAGTTCATGTACAATGCTACAAAGATAAAGAAATGTCAACAATATTTCTACATAGATTTACATACAAAATACGTTCGCACTTGAAAAAACAGAAAAAAAACAAATATAGATTCTACGCAAAAGCATACATATTGGTTGGGTTGAACATTACCAATACATTACACAACACAGAATATCCTCTCCATTTGAAACCAGCAGCCCAGCCACATCTCAAAGCAGAAGTTCAGTCTACGATCATATGTTGGGAGCCCAAAAATAAACAACACAAAAAAAATCAAGCAGTTCAACCAAAAACCGAGGCAAAAGTTCAGGTACATCTGTTGGGGCAAAAACATTCAACACATGGATACTGAAAAACGACGCAGTACATTGAAATTCACAAAGCCAAATCATTCTTCACACCAAATGCATTTGTCCACAATATCATAAGTAATAGTGCTGCACCTATAGATACACAAATCACTAAAAACATTCTTACAACCAAATCTTTACGGAATTGTTCCAATCATTATCAAACCTCAAAATCTGTACGAAATCAAATCTACAATGAAACTAATGCTTCGAATTCACGGGCCAAAGGACTGGATCTCTTTAGGGAGCTCTGAACGCACGACTTCATTCTTCTTGCTAAAAATCAGAGTGTGCATGAACTCAGCCTTCCAGTCATCTGCAGCAGCCTGCAAACAAAGAAAGGTGAAAACGATGGTTTAGTAACGGATATCTAAAACCACAGCAGGAGCGTCTCGGCAAAAACACACAAGAATAATCAAAGGATGATGAGACAAGAACAAAGACAGAACATACTTCCACATCACCAAAATCTTCAACAACCTCATCGCCATCATACGAAGAGCAGAACTTCACGGCAAAGAAACCACAATCATTACTCTTCTGCTTTGGAACATCGATGAAAGTCGGCCTCTTTGCAATAGTCACCCAGTTAGGCTGCTTGCTCGCCTTGTATGCAGCCTTGCCGTACACCTCCTCGAGCAACCGAACAAATCTCTTCATCTGCCAGAAATAACAAAATTAGATGAAGTCAAAAACATGTTAACCAAAATAGTTAAGTTCAGGTACATAAAAAAGTGACACTTGCATAAGATCCACCTAAACAAAATAGCGGAAGTTCAACTTCTAAATGACAGTCAGTTCAAGCAGTATTACCAAAACAGAGACAGCAACATATTTTGTCAACACAAGGCATAATAAACTTCGTGTCAAACAAGAGAATGTGAAAGGAGGTTTAGGCTAAGAAACACTCACGATATTTTGGCAGTCCCCGTGGAAACTCATTCACGATGTTTCCATATTAGCGTAAGAAAGTGAATCAAGGATGTCAATGGTCCCACGATATCTATTCACCACGTACACACTGTAGCGCGTCGTTGTGCCAATTGGCTTGAATAGAATCAAGAAAACCTGCAAAAGAATGAAAGGACCGGTGAACACAAACTATAAAGCATATGTACTCAAGAACCGGCATGAACAAAAACTTCTTGACAAACTCAGCAAAAGGATGCACATGAAATTAAAAAACGCAAGAGTTATGAAAAACTAACCAGCTTTGCGTTAAGAAGGTCTTCTTCCTTGCGAACAAACATTGGGAGGAGACCAGCAGATTTTCCTGCATCAAACTTTGGAACTATTGCGGCGTAGAAATCATACTCCAGGCAGTACTGAGCATTCACCAAAACACAATTAAAACACCTCCCAGATGCCACTACAACAAAACTAAGGCAAAAAAGGAGATAGGGGTGCAAAGAACTAAAACCTGTATGAAGTAGGGACTAAGTACAACCCTGTCAGCACTAGTGAAAATCTCAGAGGTCTCTGGCTTATCCTTCCACAAATTTATGAGATAATCCATTATGTCTCCTTCCATCTGTTGCCCTTCACCGAAAAGCGTATAAAGGACATGTCCTGTGAGGTCAATCACATTCCCAGGGATGGTAAACATGCAGTAGCTTGTCCTGCAGAATACAAAAGGATGGTAAAAAATATATTAGAAGTTCAGATACAACAACAAATAGAAGTTCAGACACTATAAATCAAAAGGCAAGAGGAGACATAAAACAGAAGTTCAGATACTACAACAACGGCAGTTCAGACAATACAACAAGCAGAAGTTCAGACACTATAACTCCAAGGTAAGGGAGAAATGAACAGAAGCCCACATACTACAACAACAGAAGTTTCAGACACAGAGTAGCATCTCTGGCAGCAACAAAGTTAAAGAAGAAGAAAACTCACTCAGAATACTTCTCCAGACCGTCTTTACTCAGCACATACTGTTTCAACTTCCGAGCCTCGGATAGATGAGGGTAACTGTATTTTTTCAAGGGAGCGACAGGAGAACGCCACTTCAAAGGCAATCTTGATGCTCTCTTGGAGGAAGTTATGTTCCCAGACTCAACTGTCGGTTTCCTCCTGGTAATCACAACATTCTTCCCACCTCTACCAGCAACAGTACCAGCAGCACATTTAACATTCTTCGGGTAAGCAATCTTCTCAAAATCATCATCGGACGAAATCACTTCTGCTTCGTCTGCTTCGACTGCATCAGCCTTCCTGTAGCAAGGGGTTTTTGGAGTACCACGAATACCACCAGCGTGCTTCCCCAACTTGGAAGGAATGAGGGTCTGAGGTCTATCATCTTCTATCGGATCTGTACTCATCGGTTCCTCCCTAGGCTGGTATTCCTGTGACCCGAGGAATGAGTAGTGGTAATCGGTCAACTCCAATGGATCCACTGTCAAAGAAAAAAGGAAGAGAAAACATCACCATTAAAATACAACTGAAGTTCAGGAACATCACAATGTGTAGTCCAACTAATAAAGATGACATGGTTACTACTCAAGCTGACCTAAAAAAATTAGTTGCAGTAAAAAACTAAATGAAGTTCAGGCACAACCAGAGGCACAGTTCAAGATAAACCGATGAACTGGAACTCATTCAACCACAGCTAACAAAACCATAGAAAGGCATCATCTCTGAAGTTCAATTAGAAAAGAAAATGCTCATGTCCATTTAAGCAATGGAAGGACAGAAATTACTGAAACAACACACACAAGCAAAATAAAAAAAAGATAGAAATGAAGTTTATGTACAAAGAAAATGCTCCTGTCCTTCCAAAACCAGCAGCCCAGCAACACCTCAAGCAAAAGTACAAGTTCAGAGAAAAATATGAAGTTCAGGTAGAATAAAAGATGTAGTGCAGGTAAGCAGTACAAGTTCCAAAAATACTTACATGTGTAGTAGCCAAACAGAGCTTGGAAGTCTGTCTCAAACAGGTTAGAAGAAGCGATTGAGTACAACCACGTCTTCCTGATATCCCCGATATTCTCATGGGAATAATTTGCAAGAACCTCGTCATGATACGAATTAACATTCGTAAGCATGAAGAATCCGCAGTCGATACTGCCATCAAACGAAGTAAAAGAAATAGTGTTAGGACAGAAAAAGAAAGCCAACGAATTAAACACGTCGCAGCTTAAGTACAACTACAGTTAAACAGATGTGATAAAGAGAAAAAGTCGAACTCATACTTGTTTTGCTGCTGGGGGACATCAATCCAATCCAGATGGAAATGGTCGATGCTAAGAGGACCGAAGGGTGTCTCCCTGTCGTTGCTGGCATCCTTCCAAAGCCTCTTGATGTTGTCGGTCATCCGCCGAAATAGGCATACCGCACATTCATCTTTTGGTCCATAGTAGGAATCGAGAATCTGGAACCTTGAATTCTTCAGGTCAAGAAATACCGACACCACCCATGGAAGCAGGAATCTCAGGCGAGTCAAAAGTAGGGAAAACAACCTGAAGCATCATAAACACACGAATCATTAAAAACTGAGAATTAATATCAGAACAGTACAAAAGAAAAATAAAACAAATATTAACACAGTGGATCGCACTGCAAAACTAATACAGAGGCAAAGAACAAGATATTGCATACCAAATCATGTGCATCCATGCTATCTGGACCACTCGCCATGAAGTACTTCCTCACACGGGAATCAAATTGACCTCTAAAAATCTTGTCCTAAAATAATGCAGACAACACCAACATATGAAAAAATACAAAAAATGAGACAAACAAGTTTTAACTAAAATGGTAAGGAACAGAACAGAAAAGAAATCACTGTATGGTTGACTTACACAAACCCAATACGGCAGGATGAGTTTATCCGATCCCTGGTACTTCGCACGTAGACAGTAGAGTGCACACTCAGCCACATTAGATGTAAGCATTCCGCGAGGACCAAAAGATATTGCGACTTCTTGAACAAAAGCTTCACACTCCTTATTTTGGAGCATAATCATTGATCTAAAACAAGCAAATAGAAAGTAAAACAAGTTCAGCAGTAGGAACTCAGGAAGTTCATAACTAATGTTCATAGAAGTTCAGCTATATCACAAAAGGCAGTACAGTACAAAAAGAGGCCAGAAGTTCAGCACCAAAGAAGTAAAAAAACAAGAAGTTCAGGTACATAGACTTGGGAAGTTCAGGTAAGAAACCACAGGCAGTTCACAGGGGGTACATGGATGATGTAAATATTAAGCAGGCACAGAAGTTCAGCTATATCACAAAAGGCAGTACAGTGCAAAAGAGGCTAGAAGTTCAGCACCAGAGAAGCAAAAAAAAGAAGTTCAGGTACATAGAGTTGGGAAGTTCAGGTAAGAAACCACAGGCAGTTCACAGGGGGTACATGGATGATGTAAATATTGAGCAGTTGCACTCACCTCTTGGAACGATCATTCCTAAGCCTAGTTACACTGTAATAAAAGTCATCAATCTTCTTTCAGAAGACAACAAGGTCGCTACCTGCTCACCAAAAAGAAAATAGCAATTAACAGCAACACTCAAAGCACATAGATTCATGACAATTTCAATTAAGACCAACATTCAAGCACAAACATTCAAAACATAAGCACATCTCAGCTGCTACATCAGAAAAGATAAAACCACAGCATCATAGACATCACAACCCATGCATTAGAAACCTCCACCCACATACAAAATAGGTTCACTTAACATTCTTTACAACCCACACGACAAACAACAAAACCAGAAGTTCAACTTAGACCACACAGGCAGTTCACAGGGGATATCATGGACTAAACCAAACAACAAAGAGGGAAGGGGATGGGGAAAGAAGAGAGAAGCATGCTCCTCTCTTCATGGATCCTTGCCTAGACCAGTGGCAGCACTGGAATGATCAACCTCCTCTCCATAACTATCGCTTTCGGTATCTTCATCATCGTCTCCAATAGACGTTGCAGCATCGTCGGGAAGGACACCAGCAGCAGCTGGAGAAACTGAAGAATCTGAAACAAGAAAAACTTTTGGTTGTGCCTGTACAACATCAACATCAACTGATGGCTCTGCTGCAGGAGACTTCTCCGGGCTTACAGCAGCACTACCACCAGTTTGTACAGCACACTCAACATGATCTTTCTCCAAAATGATATCTCCATTTGTCTTGCCCTGCTCAGCATCAGAAACCTCAGCGCCAATGGACGAAAAAGGTTCACTCAGGACCACCCCGTCGGAGCAGCCGGTGCCTGAGACGGACATGTCTGCAACCTTCTCTGGAGCAACACTAACATCATCATTCTGCTGCTGCAAAAAAGAAACAAAAAGTCATTACAAAGGGCTGACTGAACCTCATGCACAGGAGCAGCAAGTCCATCTCAGGGGCAAGCAAGACAAATGGACAAGAAAAAATGGTACCTTATTTTCACTGCCATGAACCTCATCAACTATTACGCCACTAGCGGGAGCAGGTTCATGCACAGGGGCAGCCTCATGCACAGGAGCAGCTTCATGCGCAGGTAAAACATCCTCCTCAACCCTAGCATCATCATCAACAGCCTACAAAAAAGAAATCATGTAGAAAACAAAATACCTAATCAACAGAAGTTCATATTGCATAATCAGTGAAGGTCAGCTATCACAACTGACATATAATCGAAGTCCAAATACAGTAAACATAGCAAGTCAGATATCAAACTACTCTAAGATACAAAAGGGAACAAAAAAGGGCCAGTCATGGAAGTTCAGGTGCTGTAGCAGTTGAAGTTCAGGTTCTATAAAAAGAGAAGGTCACATAGGAACACTAGTGCTAAAAAGAAACGGTTTATGACACATGAAATCAATAACGGTCGCCTATGACTACAAACAGTAATAACTGAAAGCTAACATTAAACATTACTGCAAAGAAATATCAAAAGCCAACATAAACAAACCTCTTTAGTACGCTCCGCGTGGCCTCCTTCATGACCCCAACAAATAGAATCCTGCCTCTGAATCTGTCTCACAACAACACTTGCCTTGTCTTCAAAAGGCTTGCAATGAGCATCCTGCATTTCCTTGAATAGCCCAATGCTAGTCCGGAGGTGGGAAGTGCTCTAACAAAGCTCTTCAAGAAATTTAGCTTCAATAGATAAGACCCCCTTCGAAGACTCAGCATCAAATCCGTGTCTGAGAGGAAGAATCCCATCAATGCGACTAAGACGCTCAGCAGTTGAAGGAACACTAGCCAACTCCCCACAAACAGTTTCAAGAAGACTGTCAATCCTAACCAGAGAAACATTGGCAGCTTCAAACAAATTCTCGGAAGAAACGCCACCTGCAGCACTCACACGAGCAGAAGAACCTCCTGGAACTACAGGGGGGCACTGGTATTAACATCCCGGGAGAATTCAAATCTTGGGGAAGTTCCACTCCCTAAGCCGGCAGAACGAGGCATACTTAGAACAGGACGTTCAATAACCCTAAAGAACACAACCTCAGCCTGTGTCTTCGACTGCATACAAAAGCAAAAGTCAACGCGTCAGAAAACAAATGAAGGAACATGGGAACAAAAAATATACAAGACAATACCAGAAGTTCAAGTTAAACTACACAGGAAAGAATAATGCATAGAAACACTCACAGGCAGTCTCCCAAACACCCAGTTGGCTGGGTCATCATCACCCTTCGTGACCAAGTCAGCCGCAGCAAGCTCAAGAAGCTTGGCCCGATCCATGAAATTGATGCGAGGGGTCCTCAAGTCAATATTAGGCGTCTTGCCAATGATAAGGCAGTCCAGATACATAAGCAGCGGCGCGATGGCACAGCCTGTGACAGCTTTTCCTCTGCTAGTACCTTGCTGATACCTAACAACAGCACTCCGAATATCGTCAACAACCAACTGGCAGTAGTCCATGTCTGCCATGTCCTCAAACACAAGGTTCTCGGCCATTGCTGCCTTCCTGGACACTCGTGTAGACATTCCAGGGATAACCACCTTCATGAAAACAATAAGGTAAAACACCTGCAGAGCAAGATCATCCTTCGTCTCATCCTTCACAAGTTCGGCGAGGATATTCTGCAAATCCTTTGTCTTGATGTCGTCACTCCTAGCATACCCAAGATTGCCCTTCAACCTCATAACAACATCATCGAAACCATCATTCGAGGGCCTAGGGGGGTACGATTACCTTGAGGGAACCCAAAGAGATGGTGAATAGCATCACTTGTAATACGTATAACCTTGTTCACCTCACCCATGTCCAAAATCATGGTTGAAGGGTCAATCCTCGTGTAGATGTTGCCCATCAAAGGATGAGAAATGTTGGAATGAACCTTCAAGTCAAACACACAACCAAAACCAGCCTTGATAACCCTCGTCTTGTGCCTATCTTGTAGCATTTTCGCACACGTCTTGACCTCTCCTAGTGAGGAGCGAACCGTCTTATTAAAACGTTTCGCCTCACCTCCTCCTTGGCCACCTTCTTCGGGCGCTTTGCCTCCTCTCGTCCTCCTCTCAGGCCGCAGCACAAGCTGATACTGAAAAAAAATACATTGACAAGGAAAAAAGGCAGAACAATGAGACACACAAGCTTCACCAAAATTCCACTAATGCCTACATACGCACCACATCTCAGAAGTCCAACTATGTCTACATAGGCAGTACAACCATGTATGATCAGAAGTTAACATGCTTTCAAAAATGTTGGAAATTTACAAAAGCAGAAGTTCAACCATGTATACTAAGGCAGTAATCAAACATGTATCTCAGAAGTCCAACTATGTCTACATAGGCAGTACAACCATGTATGACCAGAAGTTAACATGCTTTCAAAAATGTTGGAAATTTAGAAAAGCAGAAGTTCAACCATGTATACCAAGGCAGTAATCAAACATGTATCTCAGAAGTCCAACTATGTCTACATAGGCAGTACAACCAAGTATGACCAGAAGTTAACATGCTTTCAAAAGCAGAAGTTCAACCATGTATACCAAGGCAGTAATCAAACATGTATCTCAGAAGTCCAACTATGTCTACATAGGAAGTACAACCATGTACGAACACTAGTTAACATGCTTTCAAAAATGTTGGAAATTTAAAAAGCAAAAGTTCAACCGTATACACTAAGGCAGTAATCAGACATGTATACAAACAAGTTGAGCTAATTTCTTCATGTATATACCCAGAAGTCCAACTATGTACACAAAGGCAGTAATACCATAAAAGCAAAGCACGTCGGCTAATTTATTCGTCTATATTGAGATGGAGCAGAAGGTTAGCTATGTACGCCAAGGCAGTGCTAAAAACAATAAAACTACAGCAACAACAACAAATGCTCTAAAAACAATAAACATGAGACATTCATACCTGATTAGCGGCAGCATCATCATCGACGTCGTCCTCATCATCAGCATTGAAATCAGCATCATCCTTGTCCTTTGGATTAACACGAGAATGCTTCTTCACACCCTTGTTAACCTTTGCAGGTGGAACCTTGCGCTTCATGCCGCATTTCTTACCCTTACCAGATGCACCAGCACCAAGCGGAGAAGGTGTGGGCGCGGCAGTGGCAAGCACACAACGGCGTGGCGTACCACCAAGGCCTAACCCTTCATCTTCAACAACTTCTGCAAGCCTTGAAACACGTGGCCTCCTTCGAGGAGTAACTTCACCAACTACTAGCTTCCTCGCAACAGTCTTCTTGATTTTCTTCTTAACAGGGACAACCTTGCCATCACTACCACACGACACGTCTTCCTCAACAGTGAGCTCAGCCGCATGAACAGATCCAGGAACATCAGAACCTTTCTCAAGGTGGGCCGCCCTCTTCTTGTCAAAATCTTCTTGCTTCTTCCTCTTACGTTGGTCCTCTAGGAGAAGCTGAACAGGCACATCCTCGGGTTGCGTGATAGGTTCAGTGCCATCAACAGACTGCGAGTGTGTCTCTGACATTTGAAGAGAGCACAAAGGATCCGGAACGGAATCACAACCTTTGACTGACGGAGCCACCTCCTCACCAGCAGCAGGGGTTTCTAATAAACCCAAATCAGATAAAACATCATTGATGGTGTTCACAGCTTCCTCCTCTATGGACACATCTGCAAAGAACACAAAAAATTGAAGAAAAAAATAAAAAAAAGTCAGGAACAAAAACAAAAACAAACGACAAGAACAAGCTAAAAAACATGGCTCAAAACTTTAAAATGAAAAAAGGGGTTTCACATACTAGGTGAAGCAAGAGCTCCAGAAGCAAGATCCTCAAGGCTTGAAAAATTCTCAAGGCTCGAAGCAACCTCAGCAATCACAGTCAAAGGGATAATGGGTGATTTAGCCGCATCAGATATTGGAGCATCAGTATTAACCTCTGAAGCTCCATCTTGATCGCAGGCATTTTTTTCAGAACTATTCAACTCATCACCAACTACAAAAAATGCAAGTAAAAAGGCAGCTGAATTCTAATCCGCAATCCTACACCAAAGGGACTTCTACTTTTACAACAATGTCCAATACCCAGAAGTTCAACAATACCTAACAAAGCAGTAAACACAAAAAACAAACTAAAAATCTACAAACTAAATATAAAAACAATCTACACCAGAGGGGCTACTACATATATCATGAATGTCTAGAAGTTCAACGATACATAACAAAGAAGTAAAACAAAATGTGCATAACAGAAGCTCAACCAAATTTCATTACAATCAAACAATAATTAAAACCAGAAGTTCAACTATGTGACCCAAGCAAGTAGCACATAAAAAAGATGTAGCATTACCACAAACAGTATTTCACAGGCAAACTAAATATCAATGCCATCAACATGATAACAAAAAAACAAAGATATAAACTACAAAAATGAAACATGTGGGAAGTCCAACAACACTTGGTGACAAAGTTTCATCTGCAAAATCATCAACTACAAAGTAAGCAAACACTCTGCTAAGTCACACTAATGGTAAAATCCATACACATAACCATTCCTAGAAGTTCACACTATTAAGAATGGCAGTCCAACATGAATACTAAGTGAAGATATGGGCAGACATATATGAGAATAATGCTATTTAAAATACAAGATACAACCACATTAAGATACCTGGAGAAGGTTTTGAAGCCATGACAACACAACCGCCTTGATGAATGCAACTCCAAACACTAGAACAACCTGCTAAAAACAGGAGATTGATTGCATATAGTTAGCAAGTACGAAATCACACAACAAAATACAAAAAGAAACTGAATCAAACCCTAGGATGAAACAACTACAACATACCAACAAAGAATGAACAGTACCACATCTAGGTAAGCACAACAAAAAAATGTATCCACAAACTAAATACAATGTCACAGACATAATGTAGACTTCGAAATCCACAACACTAATGCAATTAAATACATCAGATCCAACATCAACTACCCATCACACCACACCCTCTCTTACATTGATCTGACTGCTAAAACAACAAAGGGGAAATGAAATCCACACAAGTATGAAGGGACAAATAGCACACACAAGCATCTCACAAACAAATCTGACCACGGGGAATTGAAATCCAACCACCACATGCACAAGAACCCTACCTAATCTACCACCAAACCATCAGAAGAAGGGGGAGGGAGGCGGACGCGAGAGCACACAGAAGAAACAGGCAGGCTTCGACAGATCTGGCGAAACTAGAAGCAAGCATTAGGAGGGGGCAGCACTTGTACCTCTCCAGACGACTCCCGCATGCACGAATCCGCGTCGGTTCTTCCACTCCCCACGACGCCACGTGCACCTTGCAACCGCGCATGCAGTTGCCTCCCTCGCTTCAGAGCAGAAGAGAGCGGGCTGGGCGAGAGAGAGCGGGGCGTGGGGGAGAAATAGGAGCGGGGGTGTGTGCCGGTTACTCCAGCACGAGGGCAGGGGACAGTGGCGGAGAAATCGTGGGGAGTTGGAGGAGAGGAAGGCAGTGGAGCGATGGAGAGGGGGGAGAGAGCGAGCGACAAGGGGAGAGGAGTTTTCTGACAGGTGGTCACGAGGGAGATGGTCACTTAATGCCTCTCTGTCGTGGGACTTGCAGCGGCACTGAATTCACACTTTTACCCCCCCAACAGCTAAAATAGTAAATACATGTGTAGATAAATAAATGCACCATTTGAATGCATCTATTATAATGAGATAAGATCACAAAACAGCACAACTGATATCCTCAAAACCAAAAATAGATAGCAAATATAGTACTAAAGGAAGAAACGTACATACATAAATATGCCCCTAAAAACAAGAGAAAAGAAGTTCAAAAAATAAGGAACGGAAGTTCAAGTACACTAACAAAAGAAGTAAAGGAATAAGAATAAATAAACCATAAAGAAACAAAAAGAAGAAGTTCAACTAAAAAAATAGATGAAGTTCACCCTAAACCCTAAAAACCCTAAGATAGATAGTGGGGTCACGGATGTGACAGACTCGCCTCCGCATGCGACGACGCGGCACGCCGCGTCGTCGCCTGCTCCGGCTCGTTCCTGTCTCGGCCTCGCAGGGGGAGGGGAGGGGGGTCCCGACCCCCTCCCCCCTGCTCGGCCTCACGCTACCGCATTGCTGCGCGCTAGGATTTGACAGGACGCAATGCGGTTATTCTGTTTTCACCCCCACCGCACGCACCCTAAACCCTAAAAACCCTAAGATAGATAGTGGGGTCACGGATGTGACGGACTTGCCTCCGCATGCGACGACGCGGCACGCCGCGTCGTCGCCTGCTCCGGCTCCTTCCTGTCTCGGCCTCGCAGGGGGAGGGGAGGGGGGTCCCGACCCCCCTCCCCCCTGCTCGGCCTCGCGCTACCGCATTGCTGGGCGCTAGGATTTGACAGAACGCAATGCGGTTATTCTGTTTCCACCCCCACCGCATGCACCCTAAACCCTAAAAACCCTAAGATAGATAGTGGGGTCACGGATGTGACGGACTCGCCTCCGCATGCGACGACGCGGCACACCGCGTCGTCGCCTGCTCCGGCTTATTCTTGTCTCGGCCTCGCAGGGGGAGGGGAGGGGGTCCCGACCCCCTCCCCCCTGCTCGGCCTCGCGCTATCGCATTGCTGCGCACTAGGATTTGACAAGATGCAATGCGGTTATTCTGTTTCTACCCCCACCGCACGCACCCTAAACCCTAAAAACCCTAAGATAGATAGTGGGGTCACAGATGTGACGGACTCACCTCCGCATGCAACGATGCGGCACGCCGCGTCGTCGCCTGCTCCAGCTCGTTCCTGTCTCAGCCTCGCAGGGGGAGGGGAGGGGGGTCCCGACCCCCCCTCCCCCCTGCTCGGCCTCGCGCTACCGCATTGCTGCGCGCTAGGATTTGATAGGACGCAATGCGGTTATTCTGTTTCCACCCCCACTGCACGTACTCTATATTTTCTAAAACCTCAAATTAACATGTTAAAAACGATTATCATACAGAAGTTCATGATAGTTATTGAGTGAAGACCAACAACTATTATAAGTACAAAAGCATACTAGAAAAAATAAAAAAATATGCATATCCGTCGGCCAATTCCATGGCTGCTCATGGGACTAAGTCAAAAAAAAATCCAAACCAACGCAAAGAATGAAAAATAACATGAAAAAGAAAGAAATACAAAGCACTTGCTGCATTACTTTGCAAAGAAGGAAAAGCAGAAGTTCATGTACGAACAACATAGAAGTCCAGCTTCTACAATGAGCCTTAGATGATCTGGAAAAAGTGCATGTACTTGGGCTAATCCCATGATTGCTCACGAGACAAAAGTCTAAAAAACAACATCTGAAGAATTAAAATTACAAAGAAAACCAAACAAAGAAAATATAGAGCACCATGCATCCTCGCCTTACAAATGTGGGATGCAATTTGGAAAACCAGAAGTTCGGCCATTAATAAAAAAAGGTCCAGATCCTACTGAAGATAGTGGATGATAAAAAAACTGTACCAAAACATAGACTAAGGGAAAAGAGGATGCATGTGTCTGTGGTCTAGCTCCACACTTAGACACTAGCTACAACAAATTTGCAAAAGAAATCTAGTAAGGGTTTTTGATTCCTGGAATGTAATCTGTCCTGGAATATCAATGTCAAAAAGATGGACCTGCATTCATGAAAAGTTTCATTGTTGTGACATAAAAAACCAAGAAAGAAACACCTTAGGAATAATAATTTTTAGTGTCGAAGAAACAAAAATGCACGAGGCGTAAGTTAACTAATCAAATGTTCTAAATAAGGTAAGTTCAATAATTAGCTTCGTAAATCAGGAAATTTATATAAATATGTGCTTCTCTTGTGACTCCGCGAGGCATAAGTGAAGTCCAACAAACTATTAGGAGTACGGAAACAAACTAGAAAAAATAGAAAAATATATGCATATCCATCGGCCAATTAATTCCATGGTCACTCATTGGGCTTAGTCAAAAAAATCAAAACAATGCAAGAATGAAAACTGACAGAAAAAAGGAAAGAAATACAAAGGACTTGTTGGATTACCTTGCAACGAAGGAAAAGAAGAAGTCTAGGTATGACAACGCAGAAGTCCAGCACAGAAACCCGGCCAGACCCACAGGATCGACGTGATCCTCCCCCGATCCCGATCCTGATCTGCCCCAGCCCCAACAGGATCCAACGAAGGAAGAGCAGAAGTTCAGGTATGACAATGCAGAAGTCCAGCTTGTACAACGACCATTAGATGATCTAGAAATAATGAATGAACGAATTTGTCCGAAGCATAAAATCATCTGCACAAGATTACAACACGTCTGCACCCCCTTGGAAATGATCTGGCAACTCCCTTTCCACAACTAAAATGACCAGAGGGCAAATTTCAAAACCGCAAAAATAACCTGTGCAAAAACTCGCGGGAGTGCCAACATCAAATCGCTAGAAATCAAACCGTATGGACCCTCCCGATTAAAATTGACGACTTAGTAAGCCTTGAATTTCACTAAAGTACGCAAATCAGCCAACAAACTTTATAGAAAAACGAGAAATCAACAGAAGCGCATGCTGCAGATCGGGCGGATGAAGAACACATGCGATTTCAAATTTGTTTGAAATAACAAGAATTTGTGCACCAAACTCATACCAAAACCTAATTCCCATCGTGCCAGAGCTTCGACAACATCCACATCATGCATTAAACTTGTTACATAAACATGTTCATCACCACCCCGAGAGCAAATCCGCCAATGACCGGAATTCCTATTTAAAACGGGCATTTAGTTGCTAAAAATTGTTTACAAATTACACTTACATAACAAAAAAACATGAATGATCAGAAAAACTCGCGGTAGAGGGCACAGTTGCGAAGATAGCACGAAGGTCGGGTTCGTACAGAGGGAAGTTCAGGCGTGTTACTCAGGCAGTTCAGGTTGTGATCAGAATATTATTCTGATCCCGTGATCAGAATAGTGTGTGTGTGTGTGTGTGTGTGTGTGTGTTTGTGTGTGTGTGTGTGTGTGTGTGTGTGTGTGTATTGGTCTCGTGAAGGAGAAAATATCGCTCAAGCTTGGCGGAGGCTTAAGTCAATGTTATATTCATGCCCCAATCATGAGCTCTCAAGAGAAATTATTATTCAAAAAAATTATTCTCGGCTTTCTCATAATGATCGATCCTTGCTCGATACTTCTTGTACTAGTTCCTATATGAAGAAGGATATTGAATTCAAATGGAATTTATTAGAAAGAATTAAATGCAACTCCGAAGATTGGGATCTCGACGAAGGTAAGGAGTCAGGTATAAACCTTAAGTTTGATTGTGTTAAATCTTTTATGGATACCGATGCTTTTTGTGATTTTAGCACTAAATATGGACTTGACTCTGAGATAGTAGCTTCCTTTTGTGAATGTTTTGCTACTCATTTTGATCTCCCTAAGGAGAAGTGGTTTAAATATCATCCTCCCATTGAAGCTAAAGTAGTTGAACCTCTTAAAGTTCAAAAATAAACTATTATTTATAATGTTGATCCTATTGTCCCTATTGCTTATATTGAGAAACCACTTTTCCCTGTTAGAATAAAGGATCAGGCTAAAGCTTCGACTGTGGTTCGTAAAAGTTATACTAAAACATCTACACCCTCATAGAAAACTAAAGTTGAACCTAGTATTGCTATGGTTAAAGATCTCTTGGTTGTTAATATTGACGGGCATGTTATTTATTTCTGTGATGAAGCTGCTAGAATTGCCAAACCCGATATGAAAGGTAAACATAAACCTGTTGTTGGCATGCCTGTTGTTTCTGTTAAAATAGGAGATCATTGTTATCATGGCTTATGTGATGTGGGTGCTAGCGTGAGTGCAATTCCTTATACATTATATAAAGAAATTATGAATGATATTACACCTGCTGAGATAGAAGATATTGATGTTACTATTAAGCTTGCTAATAGAGATACTATATCACCAATTGGGATTGTTAGAGATGTTGATGTCTTGTGTGGGAAGATAAAATATCCTACTGACTTTCTTGTTCTTGGTTCCCCACAAGATAATTTTTTTCCCATTATATTTGGTAGACCCTTCTTGAATACTGTTAATGCTAAGATAGACCGCGAGAAAGATATTGTTACTGTTGGTTTGGGAGATATGTCTCATGATTTTAATTTCTGTAAATTTCGTAGACAACCCCATGATTAAGAATTACCTAGTAAGGATGAAATTATTGGTCTTGCTTCTATTGCCGTGCCTCCTAATGATCCTCTAGAACAATATTTGCTAGACCATGAAAATGATATGTTTATGAATGAAAGAAGAGAAATAGATGAAGTATTCTTTAATCAAGGACCTATTTTCAAACACAATTTTCCTGTTGAAATTCTTGGGGATCCTCCTCCACCCAAGGGTGATCCCGTGTTTGAGCTTAAACCATTACCTGATAGTTTAAAATATGCTTATCTTGATGAAAAGAAGATATATCCTGTTATTATTAGTGCTAACCTTTCAGAGCATGAAGAAAAGAAATTATTGAAAACTCTGAAGAAGCACCGTGCCGCTATTGGGTATACTCTTGATGATCTTAAGGGAATTAGCCCCACTCTATGTCAGGACAAAATTAAATTGGCGAAAGATGCTAAAACAGTTCTTGATCATCAACGACGGTTAAATCCTAAGATGAAAGAAGTGGTAAAAATGAAATACTAAAGCTTCTGGAGACAGGTATAATTGATTCTATTGCTGATAGTCAATGGGTAAGTCCTGTTCATTGTGTCCCTAAGAAGGGAGGTATTACTGTTGTTCCTAATGATAAGAATGAATTGATTCCTCAAAGAATTGTTACAAGTTATAGAATGGTAATTGATTTCCACAAATTAAATAAAGCTACTAGAAAAGGTCATTACCCTCTACGTTTTATTGATCAAATGCTAGAAAGACTATCCAAACATACTAATATTTGCTTTCTAGATGGTTACTCTGGTTTCCCTCAAATACCTGTGTCGAAAGAGGATCAAGAGAAAACCACTTTTACTTGTCCTTTTGGTACCTTTGCTTATAGACGTATGCCTTTTGGTTTATGAAATGCACCTGCTACCCTTCAAAGATGTATGGCTACTATATTCTCTGAGTTTTGTGAAAAGATTGTTGAGGTTTTCATGGATGATTTTTCCATTTACGAAACTTCTTTTGATGATTTCTTAAGCAACCTTGACCGAGTTTTGCAGAGATGTGAAGAAACTAATCTTCTCTTGAATTGAGAAAAGTGCCACTTTATGGTTAATGAAGGTATTGTCTTGGGGCATAAAGTTTCTGAAAGAGGTATTGAAGTTGATAAAGCTAAAGTAGATGTTATTGAAAAGATGCCGTGTCCTAAAGATATCGAAGGTATAAGAAGTTTCCTTGGTCATGCTGGTTTCTATAGGAGGTTTATTAAAGACTTCTCTAAAATTTCTAGGCCTCTCACTAATCTCCTACAAAAAGATGTTCCATTTGTTTTTGACGATGATTTTGTAGAAGCATTTGAAATACTTAAGAAAGCCTTGATTTCTGCACCTATTGTTCAGCCACCTGATTGGAATTTACCCTTTGAAATTATGTGTGACGCTAGTGATTATGATGTTGGTGCTATTCCAGGACAAAGAGTTATGCTACCACTGAAAAAGAATTTTTAGTAGTTGTATTTGCATGTGATAAGTTCAGACCTTATATTGTTGATTCTAAAGTAAGTGTTCACACTGATCATGCTGCTATTAAATACCTTATGGAAAGGAAAGATGCTAAACCTAGAATTATTAGATGGGTTCTCTTGCTACAAGAATTTGATTTGCATATTATTGATAGAAAGGGAGCTAAGAACCCCGTTGCAGACAACTTGTCTAGGTTAGAGAATGTTCTTGATGACCCACTACCTATTGATGATAGCTTTCCTATGAGCAATTAAATGTCATAAATGCCTCTCATAATACTCCATGGTATGCTGATTATGCTAATTATATTGTTGCTAAATTTATACCACCTAGTTTCCCATACCAGTAAAAGAAAAGGTTTTTCTATGATTTAAGACATTAATTTTGGGATGACCCACACCTTTATAAAGAAGGAGTAGATGGTGTTATTAGACGTTGTGTACCTGAGCATGAACACGAACAAATCCTATGCAAGTGCCACTCCGAGCCTTACGGAGGACACCACGCTGGAGATAGAACTACACATAAGGTATTGCAATCGGGTTCCTATTGGCCCACTCACTTTAAGGATGCCCATAAGTTTGTCTTATCTTGTGATCGATGTCAAAGAATTGGTAATATTAGTAGACGTCAGGAAATTCCTATGAATTATTCACTTGTTATTGAACCATTTGATGTTTGGGGCTTCGATTATATGGGACCCTTTCCTTCATCTAATGGGTATACACATATTTTAGTTGTTGTTGATTATGTTACTAAGTGGGTAGAAGATATTCCAACTAGTAGTGCTGATCATAACACTTCTATTAAGATGCTTAAAGAAGTTATTTTTCCGAGGTTTGGAGTCCCTAGATATTTAATGACTGATGGTGGTTCACATTTTATTCATGGTGCTTTCCGTAAAATGCTTGCTAAATATGATGTTAATCATAGAATTGCGTCTCCATATCATCCTCGGTCTAGTGGTCAAGTAAAATTGAGTAATACAGAGATTTAGTTAATTTTGCAAAAGACTGTTAATAGATCTAGAAAGAATTGGTCTAAGAAACTTGATGATGCTTTGTGGGCTTATAGAACTTATAAAAATCCCATGGGTATGTCTCCATATAAAATGGTTTATGGAAAAGCATGTCATTTACCTCTTGAGCTAGAACATAAGGCATATTGGGCTATTAAAGAGCTCAACTATGATTTCAAACTTGCCGGTGAGAAGAAGTTATTTGACATTAGCTCACTTGATGAATGGAGAACCCAAGCCTATGAGAATGCCAAGTTGTTTAAAGAAAAAGTTAAAAGATGGCATGATAAAAGGATACAAAAGCGTGAGTTTAATATAGGTGATCATGTTTTGCTATACAACTCTCGTTTAAGATTTTTTGCAGGAAAGCTTCTCTCTAAATGGGAAGGTCCTTACATTATCGAGGAGGTGAATCATTCCGGTGCCATAAAAATCAACAACGCCGAAGGTAAAAATCCGAATGTGGAACGGTCAAAGACTCAAACAGTATATCTCAGGTACTCCCATAAATGTTGAGACCAATATAATTCATACCATAACCCCGGAGGAGTACATAAGGGACACCTTCCAGAATGTTTCAGACTTTGAAAAGGAATAGGTATGTCGTATAGTAAGTAAACCGGCTCCAAAATGTTTCCAATTATAAATTTTCTCCGTTTTGGAATATTTAAAAAATTAGGAAAATTAAAAGTAGTCTGAAAGAGACATGAGGCCACCACAAGGGTGGAGGGCGCGCCCCTGACCTTGTGGCTATCTTGTGTGCCCTCCGGACTCCGTTTTCTTGCACGATACTTCTTTGGGTAGGTAAAAATTCATTATATAATGCCCCAAAGGTTTTGACCACCGTACCATGCAAAAATCCCCTGTTTTCATTCTGAGTTGTTACTGCAGCAAATTTAGAGCAAGATGTCGTCCCAAGATTCAGAGGGAGGGAGCTACATGGCTGACTATATCACAAACCTTAAACAATATGGAGATGTGGAGCATTATGGTTGGACCACGGAGGAAGAAGAAGAATATGAGCCAAAGGGGAAGGAGGAGACAAGCTCCGATGAAGAGGACGATCCACTACCCCAACCTGGCGACATGCATGTGGAGTTCAAGAAGTCAAGACTCCCTAAGGTCCGATCTATTGCACCACGTTTGTCGCAGGACAACAAGGCGGCATTATGCAAAAAGATAATGAAACTCGAGCTCAAGAATGAGGATCTGAGGGAGGAAAATTTTAGCCTCAGGCGCAAGCTAGAGAAGCATAATGCAACAACTCCTTCATCACCACCTCCAAAGAAAGAGATCTAAATACATGGGTATGGTCACTTCCCTTGGAAACTTCCAAGCTTGGGGGAGTGCCCCGGTATGGTATCACCATCACATCTTTATCTTTATCTCTTTTCTTAGTTTGATCCTTTTGGTTATGTCTTGATCTAGTAGAATAAAGTTTTTAGTACGATCTAGCTTTGAGTTTTGCCTTATGTTCCCTCTATGTAATCAAGTCCGTGAGATATATAATAAAGAGTAGTTTTGAGACAAGAGCTTTGCTTTCTTGCTATGATCTTGAGGGAATTAAATAAAAAATAAATAAATAAATAAAAAGATCATAGAGTGATCTCATGGAAAGTAATGACTTCGCATATAAAGAGTATGATGAATAAAAATTATTGAGAGTTGACAAACATAGTTTTGGTCATTGTTGCAATTAATTGGAAGTAATAAAGAAAGAGAGTCCTCACATATAAATATACTATCTTGGACATATTTTGTAATTGTGAGCACTCATTAAAATATGACATGCTAAAAAGTTGATGTTGGACAAGGAAGGCAACATAATGAGTTATGTTTTCTTACATCCGAATAGAAGTTATATTATTCGAATCATCCAAAATGTTGAGCTTGCCTTTCCCCCTCATGCTAGCCAAATTCTTTGCACCAAGTAGAGATACTACTTGTCCTTCTGAATACCCCTGAACCCAGTTTTGCCATGAGAGTCCACCATACCTACCTATGGGTTGAGTAAGATCATTCACGTAAGTTATCATCGGTGCAAGCAATAAAAATTGCTCTCTCTAAATATCCATGATCTACTAGTGTGAAGAAAATAAGCTTTATACGAACTTGTGATATGGAAGAAATAAAAGCGACGGACTGCATAATAAAGGTCCTTATGACAAGTGGAAATATAAAGTGACATTCTTTTACATTAAGATCTTGTGCATCCAACCATAAAAGCGCATGACAACCTCTGCTTCCCTCTGCGAAGGGCCTATCTTTTACTTTTATCTTCTAATCTTATACAAGAGTCATGGTGATATCACCTATCCTTTTTACACTTTTTCTTTTGGCAAGCTCTATGTGTTGCACTCAGATGTAGGTTTTCATGAACTATTATTGTTGACATTACCCTTGAGGTAAAATGTTGGGAAGCAAAACTATAAGCCTCTATCTTTCTCTGAGTCCGATTGAAGCTTTGTACCCATAAGTATCGCATGAGTTTTAGCAATTGTGAAACATTATATGATAGTTGAGTATGTGGACTTGCTGAAAAGCTCTTATATTGACTCTTTCCGATGTTATGATAAATTGCAATTGCTCCAATGACTGGGATCATAGTTTGTTAGTTTTCAATGAAGTTTCTGATTCATACTTTACCTTGTGAACGAATTGTTACTTTAGCATAAGAAATTATATGACAATATATGATGATCATGATTCCCTCATGTCTCTATTTTATTTTTATCGACACCTCTATCTCTAAACATGTGGACATATTTATCGATATCGGCTTTCGCTTGAGGACAAGCGAGGTCTAAGCTTGGGGGAGTTGATACGTCCATTTTGTATCATGCTTTTATATTAATATTTAATGCATTATGGGATGTTATTACACGTTATATCACAATACTTATGCCTACTCTCTCTTATTTTACAAGGTTTGCGTGAAGAGGGAGAATGGCGGCAGCTAGAATTCTGGACTAGAAAAGGAGCAAATATTATAGACCTATTCTGCACAACTCCAAAAGTCCCGAAACTTCTTGGAGATTATTTTTGGAATATATAAAAAATATTAGGCAAAGAAAGAACTAGAGGGGGCCACTAGCCAACCACGAGGGTGGAGGGCGCGCCCCCGACCTTGTGGGCCCCCTGGCAGGCCTCAGGTGCCCATCTTTGGCTATATGGTGTCTTTTACCCTAGAAAAAAATCAAGAGGAAGCTTTTGGGATGAAGCGCTACCGTGTCGAGGCAGAACCTAGGCAGAACCAATCTAGGGCTCCGGTGGAGCTATTCTGCCAGGTAAAAATCCCTTCGGTAGGGGGAAATGATCGCCATCGTCATCACCATCGATCCTCTCATCGAGGGAGGCTCAATCTCCATCAACATCTTCACCAGCACCATCTCCTCTCAAACGCTGGTTCATCTCTTGTATTCGATCTTGGTCCAAAAACCTCATATTGGTACATGTGGGTTGCTAGTAGTGTTTATTACTCCTTGTGGTTGATGCTAGTTGGTTTATTCGGTGGGAGATCATATGTTCAGATCCTTAATGATAATTAATACCCCTCTGATTATGATTATGAATATGCTTTGTGAGTAGTTACGCTTGTTCCTGAGGATATGGGAGAAGCCTTGCTATAAGTAATCATGTGAATTTGCTATTCATTCGATATTTTGATGAGATGTATGTTGTTTCTCTAGTGGTGTTATGTGAACATCGACTATATGACACTTCACCATTATTTGGGCCTAGGGGAAGGCATTGGGAATTAATAAGTAGATGATGGGTTGCTAGAGTGACAGAAGCTTAAACCCTAGTTTATGCGTTGCTTCGTAAGGGGCTGATTTGGATCCATATGTTTCATGCTATGGTTAGGTTTACCTTAATTTTTCTTCCATAGATGTGGATGCTTGTGAGAGGGATTAATCATAAGTGGGAGGCTTGTCCAAGTAAGGGCAGCACCCAAGCACCGGTCCACCCACATATCAAATTATCAAAGTAACGAACATGAATCATATGAGCATGATGAAAACTAACTTGACAATAATTCCCATGTGTCCTTGGGAGCGCTTTGTTTTATATAAGAGTTTGTACAGGCTTGTCCTTTGCTATAAAAAGGATTGGGCCACCTCGCCGCACCTTAGTTACTTTATTTACTTGTTACTCATTACGATTTCCCTTATCACAGAACTATCTATTACCGATAATTTCAGTGCTTGCAGAGAATACCTTGCTGAGAATCACTTCTCATTTCCTTCAACTCCTCGTTGGGTTCGACACTCTTACTTATCGAAAGACTATGATAGATCCCCTATACTTGTGGGTCATCAAGATGATCTAGAGAAATTATTATGCAAGTATAAAGAAAAATCTGTGAATGCTAGAATGCAGTATGATCCTAAGTTTGCTACCTCACCTATCTTTACTGATGATAAGAATTATGAATTCTCTGTCGACCCAGAGTTAATTACTTTGGTTGAATATGATCCTTTGTATGGTTATGAAACTGAAACTATTGTGGCACATCTTACTAAGTTGAATGACATAGGCACCCTTTTTACTCATGATGAGAAAACTCGCTATTACTATATTCTCAAATTATTTCCGTTCTCATTAAAGGGTGATGCTAAATCTTGTACAATACTCTGCTCCTGGTGGTGTGTGTAGTTCCCAGGATATGATTTATTACTTCTTTGAAAAATATTTCCCTGCTTATAAGAAACAAGCTGCCTTGCAGGAAATATTTAACTTTGTGCAAATTGAAGAAGAGAGTCTCCCACAAGCTTGGGGGAGGCTTTGCCAATTTCTTAATGCTTTGCCTAATCATCCTATTAAGAAAAATGAAATACTTGATATCTTCTATAATGGATTAACCGATGCTTCTAGGGATTTCCTAGATAGTTGTGCTAGTTGTTTTTCAGGGAATGAACTATTGGGCAAGCTGAAGAATTATTGAATAACATATTGAAAAATTATGATGATTGGACTCTTCCTAAACCACTGCCTAATCCCACTTTGAAGAAGAGGGGTATATTATATCTCAGTCCTGAAGATATGCAATAGGCAACGAAATCCATGTAGGAAAAAGGTATTAAAGCCGAGGATGTCAAAAATTTACCCCCTATTGAAGAAATACATGGGCTTGATACACCACCACCACCTAAGATGGTAGAGGTAAATTCTCTAATGAAATTTAATGATAATGATAATCCCACAATATGCACCCTAGCCAATGCCTTTATGAGTTTGAAAACTACATTATAAAACTCGATCACTTCAATGCAAATGTTATGAGACAATTGAAATACAATTCTGATATGATTGCTCGCTTGAGTGACTTGTTATTTATAATCTCAAATGATGTTAGAGGTGTGGGAAAACATGCTTCTATGGTTCAAACCCAGTTAGAACAAGTTGCCAAATCTCAAAGAGAGTTGCTAGATGGAATGAACAATAACATCCATGACTTTGCTGTTAGAGCAGCAACTAGAGGAGGTAAAATTACTCAGGAACCACTTTATCCCGAGGGACACCCAAAAAGAATTTAACAAGACTCTCAAAGAGTTAACACTGATGCGCGTAGTCCTTCTAAAAAGAAAAGAATAAGAAAAATGATAGGACTTTGCATGCTTCTAGTGAACCTGAAGTAGAAAAGCCTCCTGATAATGATAATGAAGTCTCTATCTATGATGCTAAAACTCAACCTGGTAGGAACATTCACCTTATGATAATGAAAAAGATAATGATGAGGTTCATGAAAATACTCAACCAAATAATGAAGACCAGACAATGATGTTGAGATAGAACCTGCAGTTGGTCTTGATAACTCACAACCTAAAAATAAACGATATGATAA
This sequence comes from Triticum monococcum, assembly GCA_034509565.1. Classification (NCBI taxonomy): domain Eukaryota; kingdom Viridiplantae; phylum Streptophyta; class Magnoliopsida; order Poales; family Poaceae; genus Triticum; species Triticum monococcum. The sequence continues at coordinate 388,582,789 of CM067842.1, read as the reverse complement.
AAGACACTTTGTTGCTAGAAAACACGGTAAGGAAAGAGAACCATGGGTTGAAAAGTCTATGCCCTTTCCAACTAAGTCAACTAAAAAGAAAGATGACGAAGAATTTGTACGCTTTGCTGAAATGCTGAGGCCAGTCTTTTTGCGTACTCGCTTGACTGATATCCTTAAAATGCCTCCTTATGCAAAGTACATGAAAGACATCATCACCAATAAGAGAAAATACCAGAAGCTGAAATATCCACTATGCTTGCTAATTATACTTTTAAAGATGGAGTACCTAAAAAACTTAGAGATCCGGGAATACCAACTATACCTTGCTGCATCAATAAGAATTATGTGAAAACTGCTTTATGTGATTTGGGAGCTGGTGTTAGTGTTATGCCTTTCTCTTTATATAAAAGACTTGATTTGAATAAGCTCACACCTACTGAAATATCTTTGCAAATGGCTGACAAATCAACCGCCATACCTATCGGTATTTGTGAGGATGTGCCCGTTGTCATTGCTAATGTTACTATTTTGACTGACTTTGTTATACTTGAGATGCCCGAGGATGACAACATGTCAACTATCCTTCGTAGACCCTTCTTGAATACTTTAGGGGCTATTATTGATTGCAATAAAAGCAAGGTCACTTTTCATATCAATGGTAATGAGCATACGGTGCACTTTCCGAAGAAACAATTCCAAGTGAATGATATTAATGTTATTGAAAAATCTCCGACAATCACTATTGGAAGTTTTCAACTACCTCTACCTACTGCCAAAAAGAAATATGAAATGCTTATTGTTGGGGACATTCATATCCCTGTTGAGGTAACTTAGTGATTTACGAAAGTTCTTCGGTTTCATGCTAATCGAAAGTGGTTGTTAATAAGACTTGATCAACCTTATTAATGGATCATTTTTCAGAGGTATGAAGTTGATGAATTTAGTAAGCACTACCTTCTGTCCCTATCTTTTGTTTTCTGTTTTATTAGTTAAATAAAATAAAATGCCATGTTTTGTTTGTTTCCTGATTTTTCCCATGAAATAAAAAATGACCCAAAAATAAAAGTTCTCAGAATGCTCTGAAAATTTAATACGTTTATTCCTGAATATTTAAGAATTTTGGTGCAAATAACATCAGAGGGAGGTGCACCAGGTGGGCACAACCCACCTGGGCGCGCCAGGACCCCCAGGCACGCCCTGGTGGGTTGTGGTCCCCACATGGGACCCCTCACTTATCCCTTCACACCACATCATCACCTACCTCTAGAAATTTTTTTACCATTGCTCTCTCTCTCTCGTGTTCTTGCTCTCAAACTTGCAGATTTTGATCTCTTTGCTCGAAGCTCCGTTTCTGAAACTATTTCAGGGGATTGTTGCTTGGTATGTGACTCCTCTGTTTGTCCAATTAGTTTTTGCTTTAGTAGTTTGTATTTTGAATAATTAGCTACTCTTGGTGCTGTTGTAGATGAGCTTGCATGTTGAATTCTTAGAGTTCTAAGTAGTTTGAATGCTTGCTATGGCCTCTATGTATCCCTATGAGTAGTTGATATCAATCTTGTAAAGTTTTGTTGATAAATTTTTGTCACCCAATTTTTTTTCAGAAAATTGTATGCGAATATGATGAACCTCTTTGGAAGGAGGTCTTCGAAGAGGAGATCCTCGGAGGCATCTTCTAGTGATAGTTCCGTTTGTTGGTCTTATGTTCAACCAAGTGAAAGTTCCATACGTGATGCCGCCACCAAAACATGTCTGTGGCCATGTGACGACTATATGGTGCGTATGGTCATTAAGAAGGAATTTGAATAATATGTTCACAATGCCGGTCTCGGTCCCTACATTTCAGATCAGTGCAATCAACACCACTCTCACTGAATCATTTGTTAATGGATTTAAATTCCATCCCTGTGAGTCTAGGGTTTCATTTAAACTTTATGAAAATTCATTTACCATATCACTAGAGAGTTTTGCTCACCACTGCAAAATCCCATTCTGGGGTTCACTTGACGAACCACCAAGGGCTGAGAACCAATCATTTTTTACTAGTCTTTGCTACGGTGAGACACGGGGAGTGACGCAAGGTAGAATAAAGAGAATTCATTTTCCCGCAATTCTGTACATTGCTTTATTTAATGGGAAATGTATTGTAGGCAAACAAGATCGCAGTACACTTTGTGCCCCAGACTTGAGCCTCACACGCACCGCTCTCACCGGTGATAGGAGTTATAATCCTGGAGCGATTGTTGCACGCAGGTTGCAACACAACGCTAATAGTGGCTATTTATATGGTGGAATTTGTTCCACGCGTTTAGCAAAAGAGCTAGGTGTTTCACCTTTGCCCTATGGCCCTATTCTACCCACGCAGTATTTAGACTTTGATGCTATGAAACATCATAGGATCCTTAAAGGAGATATTCATAATTTCACCTATAAATTGTTGTTTAACCAGGAATCTATGGTGTACACATATTTGCATGCGCCTGCTCTCTTTGATTATCACAGCAAGGGAAGGTATTTTGTTCTTGAGAGCGAGGCTCGAGCCCACAACGCGGCAGTTGAGGTGACACGGCAGGCCGACGCATCCGCACCAAGAGCCTCCGTGAGCTACCACTCCGACTACTATCCAAACTACTGACTGATTACCAAGTTAGGCCAAAATCCTAAGCTTGGGGGAGTACGTATTCCCACCGACATTACATTTATGTTCACACATTTCATTCCAATGGTTGGTGTCTACACTTTTCCTTTGTATCATCCATGTTGAATTTATTTTCTCGCTTTATTTCTATGAGTTTGATTTTTTTTGAGAAAATACAAAAATATTTCCTGCTTCTCTTTTTTATTTTTCTTTCTAGAGTAGTTAGCTATAGCATTAAAAAGAAAACCCAAAAATATTTACTTGTTCTTCTTTTGCTTGTTGGGAGCTTTTCCCGTGTAAATAGTTTTCTCATTTTTTTCTTTTCCCTTTTATTTACATGTTCAATAAAACCAAAAACTCCAAAAATATTTTAGTGTGTTTCTCTGAATTTCTTTTTTTTATTCGAGTCATACCGAGGTGAATACGACGATGAAAATGTCAAGTGGCTCTCATATGCATAATTGTTTATCTGACAAAAAGCACATATTACCTTGTCTTCTCCTGTTGAATAAGATGTTTGCAGATTTCAGCTTAGTCCGTGGCACTCTTGTACTATTATTATTTTCATATCATTCGGGTGTGCAAGTGAAAGGCAATAATGACGATATTTGATGAACTGCCCGTGGCAGAGAGAAACGGGTATGAACTCGACTTGTTCTGTTTTTGTAAATATGTTTAACCTAGTATCCGTGATTCAGCCCATTATGATAAAACATGTTTTCAATGACAATTAGAGACTATAGTTTCTCATGCCATGCATAAGTAGCTAGGGGTGGATAATGATTTATCTTGGATATCAACATTGCGTTAAAATCATTGTGATGTAGTATGATGATATGGTATCCTCCTCTGAATGTTGGAGTGGCTTGACTTGGCACATGTTAGTGCATGTAGTTGAATCAAAACCAACATAGCCTCTATGATATTTATGTTCATGGTGTTCATATCCTACTCATGCTAGTGTCCAATGTTACTTATGCATAATGCATGTTCATGACCGTTGTTGCTCTCTAGCTGGCCGCTTCTCAACCTAATTGCTAGCCTTTTGCCTGTACTAAGTGGGAATTCAGCTTGTACATCAAAAACCTTGAACCCAAGTTATTCCGGATGAGTCCTCCATACCTACCTATATGTGGTATTACCCTGTCGTGGTCGGTATCTTCAAATAAATATCCTTTTTATGTGCTTGGATCGTTCATGGAACGACAGGAGGTGGTCGGTATCTTCCATGCTAAGCGGGTTATTCTCGGGTTGAGTGTTTATTCACTCGCCATCACACGAGGAAAGGGCGGTAATAGGGATTCCCAGTCCCGAACTAAAAAATGCAAATAATTAAACAAAACTCCCTCGGGACTATTGTTGGTATGGATGACACCTGTTGTTTTGGACAAGCCGTGGAGTGTGATTGTTGGTGGAGTGGGATTAAACCTTTACTTTTATCGCTTGGGAACCGCCACTAGCGTGCTTAGCATGGAAGATATTGATAACTGATGGTCGTGAAGTAAACAAGAAGGGTGCATTTCTAAAAAAATCATTTACCTCTGTTTAAAACTTGAGCTCTGGCACCGCTTCAAATCACTGCTTCCCTCTGTGAAGGGACTATCTAGTTACTTTTATATTGTGTCATCACCCTCTAAAATAAGCGCCAGAACCTGAGAGAACTTCTGTCATGCTGAAGCAATGTGTGTAGCTAATGTTGGGTGCATCATGACTGGATCATTTCTACCATGAATTACACTGTTTAATCGTTGCTTGAACTTTGGAGGTGCTCTGCATTTATGTTTTGCGGTCTCAGAAAGGGCTAGCGAGATACCACTATTGTCATATTATATCATGGTTGTTTTGATAACGTGTTGCTATTTGAGATATCTTATTATTGCCCACTAGCTGATTATGTCATTGATATGGGTTAATATAATTTTTAAGAATTATTTTCGGCATGGTTAGTTATAATGTTGGCTGAAAACCTGGGTGTTGTTTAAGCTTATTTATGTGGACAAGAGCAAAAGAGTTCGTAAAAGTTTTTCTCTTTTTCACTTTCAGTTTATCAACTGAATTGCTTGAGGACAAGCAAAGGTTTAAGCTTGGGGGAGTTGATACGTCTCCAACGTATCTACTTTTCCTTTTGTTTTGGACTCTAATTTGCATGATTTGAATGAAACTAACCCTGGACTAACGTTGTATTCAGCAGAACTATCATGATATTGTTTTTGTGCAGAAATAAAAGTTCTCGGAATGGAACGAAACTTTGCGAGGATTTTTTATGTCAATAAAGAGAATTTCTGGAGCCAGGATCCACCAAAGGGGGGCCACCTGGGTGGGCACAACCCACTAGGGCGCGCCTGCCCCCCAGGCGCGCCCAGGTGGGTTGTCCCCACCTGGTTGCCCCACAGACCCTAAAATTGATGCTATAAAATCACATATTTCCAGAAAAAATCAGGGAGAAAGAATTATCGCGATCCAAGAGAAGGAGCCACCATCACCTCGTGTTCTTCATCGGGAGGCCAGATCTGGAGTCCGTTTGGGGCTCCGGAGAGGGGGATCTTCGATCTTCGTCATCACCAACCCTTCTCCATCGCCAATTCCATGATGCTCGCCACCGGGAGTGAGTAATTCCTTCGTAGGCTCGCTGGTCGATGAGGAGTTGGATGATATTCATCATGTAATCTAGTTAGTTTTGTTAGGCTTGATCCCTAGTATCCACTATGTTCTCAGATTGATGTTGCTATGACTTTGCCATGCTTAATGCTTGTCACTTTGGGCCCGGGTGCCATGATTTCAGATCTGAACCATTTATGTTATCACCATTATATCCATGTTCTAGATCTGGTCTTGCAAGTTATAGTCACCTACTACGTGTTATGATCCGGCAACCCCAGAGTGACAATAGTCGGGACCACTCCCGGTGATGACCGTAGTTTGAGGAGTTCATGTATTCACCGTGTGTTAATGCTTTGTTCCAGTTCTCTATTAAAAGGAGGCCTTAATATCCCTTAGTTTCCAATTGGACCCCGCTGCCACGGGAGGGTAGGACAAAAGATGGCATGCAAGTTCTTTCCATAAGCACATATGACTATTTATGGAATACATGCCTACATTATATTTATGAACTGGAGCTAGTGCCGTTGTAACACCCACGATGCGGCCATATCTTCCACGTGTCGAGGCACGACTTAGAGGCATAACCGCATGGTGGTTTTGTCGCAAGAGGGGTAATCTTCACACAATCCCATGTACTGAATAAGAAATGGATAAAGGGTTGGCTTACAATTGCCACTTCACACAAATAACAAGTTAAACATACATCATCCATAGTACAATCAAGGTCCAACTACGAAACCAAAATAAAAGAAGACAACCCCAAATGCTAGATCCCCGATCGTCCCAACTGGGCTCCACTACTGATCTTCCGGAACAGACACAAAACAACGACCAAGATCTTCATCGAGCTCCCACTTGAACTCGGTTGCACCACCTATACCGGTATCATCGGCACCTGCAACTGTTTGGAAGTATCTGTGAGTCATGATGACTCAGCAATCTCACACCCGCGAGATCAAGACTATTTAAGCTTATGGGTAGGATAAGGTAATGAGGTGGAGCTGTAGCAAGCGCTAAGCAAATATAGTGGCTAACATATGCAAATAAGAGCGAGAAGAGAAGCAACGCAACGATCGAGAAGCTAGAAGTGATCAAGAAGTGATCCTGAAACTACTTACGTTCATACATAACACAAGACCATGTTCACTTCCTGGACTCCGCCGAAAAGAGACCATCACGGCTACACGCAGTTGATGCATTTTAATTAAGTCAAGTGTCAAGTTCTCTACAACCGGACATTAACAAATTCCCGTCTACCACATAACCGCGGGCACGGCTCTCGAAAGTTTATACCCTGCAGGGGTGTCCCAACTTAACCCATCACAAGCTCTCACGGTCAACGAAGGATATTCCTTCTCCCGGGAAGAACTGATCAGTCTCGGAATCCCAGTTACAAGACATTTCGACAATGGTAAAACAAGACCAGCAAAGCCGCCCGATGTGCCGACAAATCCTGATAGGAGCTGCACATATCTCGTTCTCGGGGCACACCGGATAGGTCAAGCTACGAGTAAAACCAGCCCTCAAGTTGCCCCGAGGTGGCCCTGCAGGCTGCCCGGTTCGAACCAACACTTAGAGAAGCACTGGCCCAGGGGGGTTAAAATAAAGATGACCCTCGAGCACCGGAAACCCAAGGGAAAAAGGCTTAGGTTGTTAGGCAAATGTAAAACCAAGGTTGGGCCTTGCTGGAGGAGTTTTAGTCAAAGCAAACTGTCAAGCGGTTCCCACAACACCCAACCGCGTAAGGAACACAAAATCATGGAACATAACACTGGTATAACGGAAACTAAGGCGGCAAGAGTGGAACAAAACACCGGGCATAAGGCCAAGCCTTCCACCCTTTACCAAGTATATAGATGCATTAATTAAAATAAGAGGTATTGTGATATCCCAACATATCCATGTTCCAACATGGAACAAACTTCAGCTTCACCTGAACTAACAACGCTATAAGAGGGGCTGAGCAAAGCGGTAAGTTAGCCAAACAACGGTTTGCTAGGAAAGATGGGTTAGAGGCTTGACATGGCAATACGGGAGGCATGATATAACAAGTGGTAGGTAGCGCGACATAGCGATAGAACGAACAAGTATCAAGCAAAGATAGAAGTGATTTCGAGGGTATGGTTATCTTGCCTGCAATCCCGCAAGGAAGAAGAACGAGTCCATGAAGAAGATAAACAGACGTAGTCGAACGGATCCTCACAACTCCTGAACGGAACCGAAGCTAACGAGAGAAGCAACCCGGAAAGAAGCAAGAAACATAGTAAACAACCAAGCATAAACATGGCATGATGCGCACACAAGTATGATGCATGTCTGGTTTAAATATGCATGGCATGGCAAAGTGCAACAAACAATACTACAAATTAAGTGGAGCTCAATATGCAACGAGTTGCATATTGATGAAACACCACATTCAATTATTTAGTTCTCTCTCGGTTATGTACCCAACAATGTTAAATGTTCTTAACATGGCAAGAGGTGAAACATGAGTAAAATATATAGTTAGGCATTTTAAATGAGGCAGGAAACATCAAACAACAATTCGGTAAATCCTTATGTTCATTAGCAATTTAATGCAACAACAATTTTAAACATTTTAATGTTATTATCATGATGCCGATGACATGTGCAAGTTTTATGCATTTTTTGTTAAAGTCGACATGAGCATTATGAAGCATTTATCACCGTGGTGGAAAGAAAGGGTGCCACGGCGACAATAACGAAAACGGTGCCACGGTAATGTTCCGATGATCCGACAACTCATCGAGATGTCGGTGCAAAAGAAGGTGGATGTGCGGAACATGCAAGAGTGACGGGGAGTGATCCCGGATACCGGGTGTCCCATGTGTGGGTGGCATGGAAAACAAGGGATGTGCACGAAACAACCGGGCACGGTGCAAACACGGTGTCATCTCATACATCACACAACATTCGTCGATGGGTCATCGTCTTGGCCGTTATACCTTCAAAGCATGCATATCCGGAGCGAAACGAGTTCGTAGTGGAAGTGGTGAAAGTAGACGTTCTCGCAACGGTAGTTGTACATGTTGGTGATAGTCGAACTTGACGGTTCCGTTACACGGTTCTTCAGAGACGGTAGTGGTATACGGTTCTTTCAGCAATGGTAGTCATACACGCGTTCGGAGAGGAACTCGGCGTTTCGATGCGGTGTAGGGGTACATGTCACTGGTCGTTGTGGTACTTGGCGGTCCATGAAGTCAGTCTCGGAGGTCTTGGCGTCCTCACCTACTTGTGTATTTGGTGTTCTTGGGATTCCGAAGATGGTGGTAGAGGAACTTGGGGCGTCACCATGTAGCCGTACTTGACGAATCCAAAATTCTCCTGCTCGGGAAGGGTGCAACGGAGGCAGCGGCTTGCGTTGTGAATCTGGATCATGCTCGTGTAACCGATCGCAACAAAGGAAAAAAAGGCTTGGTCTTGAGGTGCTTGGCCGAGCTCGGGTCAACGGTCAACTTGGCGTGAAGGCAGAGGAGCTCAAGGGGAGGCTCGGGCGGAGGGAGAAGTGGACGACGCTGGCCTTGGCCGGAAAGGTGGTCGCAGCCATGGGAGGCAGTCGGATCGGAAGCAGGGGCGCGAGGAGGCGAAGCAGAGGACGTGGAGGCCGGAGGTGGTCCTCGTCGATGATGGAGGGATGCAGGCGCCAGCGGGAGGTTGGGCGCGCGTCGCATGGTGGTGGGGGTCGCTGGCAGAGACAGACGACGGAGGGGCGCGGAGGGCTGTGCTCGGTGCTAAAGAGGCGGCTCGGAGCAGCGGCCTGCAGGTGGTCGCCGGTGCGGGTGCCATGGCCGGAGACCGAAGTCGGGGGCGGCGACAGAGGTTCATCGCGTATAAAGGGAGGCACCGGGGAAGGGATCGCCGACGCGGGGCAAGGAGGCGGAGGCGTGGGAGATCGAGAGGGAGGAAGGGTGTCGAGCGGATGGGGACGGGGATCGGACTCCTTGTCCCTGTGTCTCGCGTGAGAGGCGGCGCGAGGGAGAAAGATGGGATCGGGGGTAAGGGGGTCAGGACTAGGGTTAGCTAGGTTTAGGTGGTCCGGCCTGCTAGGAGGCCCAAGTGGCCAGAGGCCTGGCTGGGCTGCTGCACTGGTCCTCTCCCTCTCCCTGAGTTCTCTATACATAACAGAAAAGAATAAAGAGAAAGAAAAGGGAAGAAAATAAAAGGTTAGAGAAAGAGTTGGGCATGGGAATTATTTTCCCGGACTCATAAAAAAATGAGCTCGATCCAGAAAAATAAAAGTGGCATGATTGAAAGATCTGAATTCAAATCCATTTGAATTTAGTTCAAACGGTTTGAGTAAGTTCAAGGTTTTGAAGAGTCCAAAAATGTTGGGCATTTTGGTGGAGCTCGGGAAACTGACGAAAGGATTTATGGGAAAAGTTTGAGGTCAAGAATATTGAGATAGAAAAGGCATGGAATTAAATTGCACGTGTGTTATGGTTTATTCCTAAAGAATATAATATTTTTATAATAGCTCCCTAATATTGGGAGGATATGTTATCAAGAGAAGTTGAAAGTTCAACTATCCCTAGGTGGTTTTGGTAATTCATAACAACATATAGCTCATTGAGCTAATGCTATTTCAAGATGATTATTTCAGGAAAGCTCAATGATTGGCATGGCATGGATGTGAAAGTGGAACCCTCAAAATGCTAAGGACAAAGAATTGGCTCAAGCTCAAAAGTTCAAGACTCTTCATTTTATATTTTAGTGATCCAAGATCACATTGAGTCTTTAGGAAAAGCCAATACTATCAAGGAGGGATGAGGTGTTGCTTAATGAGCCTCTTGCTTTATGTGCTTAATGATATGCTCCAAAATCCTCAGCTACTTTCCCATATCCACAAATGACCTAAACCCTAAGCCAAACTCGGTCATACCGATTCTTTCAATCCGGCGCCACCGAGTTTCACTTGTCATTTGCCACTGCCAAACCCTAGCAATTCAGTCATACCGATAAGGATCTCGGTCTCATCGAGATGGGATTGCAAACTCTCTGTTTCCCTTTCGTAACTTTTCGGTCTCACCGAAAGAGCGAATCGGTCCCACCGAGAATGCAATGTAAACTCTATGTTTCCTTTTTGTAACTTTCGGTCTCACCGAAAGAGCAAATCGGTCCCACCGAGTTTGCCTGACCAACTCTCTGGTTAGCTTATTGCCAAACTCGGTCTCACCGAGTTTGTGCAATCGGTCTCACCGAGTTTGTGCAATCGGTCTCACCGAGATTACGTTATGCCCAAACCCTAACCGAATCGGTCCTACCGAGTTGCATGTCAGTCCCACCGAAATTCCTAACGGTCACTAGGTTTACTATTTTGGTCTGACCGATTTTTCTGATTCGGTCCCACCGAGATTGATAAATTGTGTGTAATGGTTGAATGTGTGGAGGCTATAAATACCCCTCCACCTCCTCTTCACTCGTGAAGAGAGCCATCAGAACACATACACCATTCCAACTCATATGTTCTGAGAGAGAACCACCTACTCATGTGTTGAGACCAAGATATTCCATTCCAACAATAAGAATCTTGATCTCTAGCCTTCCCCAAGTTGCTTTCCACTCAAATCTTTTTTCCACCAGATCCAAATCCTATGAGAGAGAGTTGAGTGTTGGGGAGACTATCATTTGAAGCACAACAGCAAGGACTTCATCATCACCACACCATTTGTTACTTCTTGGAGAGTGGTGTCTCCTAGATTGGCTAGGTGTCACTTGGGAGCCTCTGACAAGATTGTGGAGTTGTACCAAGGAGTTTGTAAGGGCAAGGAGATCGCCTACTTCATGAAGATCTACCGCTAGTGAGTCAAGTCCTTCGTGGGCGATGGCCATGGTGGGATAGACAAGGTTGCTTCTTCATGGACCCTTCGTGGGTGGAGCCCTCCGTGGACTCGCGCAACCGTTACCCTTCGTGGGTTGAAGTCTCCATCAACGTGGATGTAGGATAGCACGACCTATCCGAACCACGGGAAAAACATCCGTGTCTCCAATTGCGTTTGAATCCTCAAAACCCTTCCCTTTATATTTTTGCAAGTTGCACGCTTTACTTTCCGCTGCCAATATACTCTTTGCATGCTTGCTTGAATTGTGTGATGATTGCTTGACTTGCCCTAAGATAGGTAAAATCTGCCAAGAACTAAAATTGGAAAAAGGTTAAGTTTTTATTTGGTCAAGTAGTCTAATCACCCCCCCTCTAGACATACTTCCGATCCTACAAGTGGTATCAGAGCTTTGGTCTCCATTTGCCTTGATCTCCATAGCTGTTGGTGGTCATAGCCTTGGTTTCACAACCTAGGAGGGTATGGCGTCCAGCGAGGGAAATTATCACCGTAGAGGTCCTTACTTTGATGGAACTAATTTTGCTAGTTGGAAGCATAAAATGAAAATGCATATTCTTGGACATAACCCCGCCGTATGGGCTATTGTTTGTGTTGGTTTGCAAGGTGAGTTCTTTGATGGGAGAGAACCAAACCGTGAAGCTACCGCGGATGAGTTGAAGATGTTGCAATACAATGCTCAAGCTTGTGATATTCTCTTCAACGGATTGTGCCCCGAAGAATTCAACAAAATCAGTCGCCTTGAGAATGCAAAGGAAATTTGGGACACTTTGATTGATATGCACGAAGGTACCGACTCCGTCAAGGAATCCAAGTTGGATGTGCTCTAAAGTCAACTTGACAAGTTCAAGATGAAGGATGGTGAAGGTGTCGCTGAAATGTATTCTAGGCTTGCTCTCATCACAAATGAGATTGCCGGCTTAGGAAGTGAAGAGATGACCGATAGATTCATCATCAAGAAGATCCTAAGAGCCTTGGATGGGAAATATGATACCGTGTGCACATTGATTCAAATGATGCCCAATTACAAAGATCTCAAACCAACGGAAGTGATTGGAAGGATTGTTGCTCATGAGATGTCACTCAAGGATAAAGAGGAACTTCACAACAAATCAAGTGGTGCCTACAAAGCCTTATGTGAAGTCCCCACATCGTTAAGTGAGAAACAAAACTTCAATGAAGAATTGAGCTTAATGGTGAAGAACTTCAACAAGTTCTACAAGAGTAGAAGCAAAGATAGAAGCTTCAAGTCAAGGTCCTACAATGACAAAATATCTTCTAGTCGAGAGCGAAACTGCTATAATTGTGGAAGACCCGGACACTATTCCAATGAGTGTACGGCTCCCTACAAGAGAAAAGAAGATTCTCCAAAAAGAAGAAGCAAAGAATCACCACCAAGAGAGAGAAGGAGTAGAGATGATCGTTATGAACGGAGATACTCACAGAGAAGCAAGGATTCGGAAAGGAAGGAAAAATCATCAAGGAGCTACACAAAACGAAGACATCAAGCTCATGTTGGTGAATGGGTATCCGGCTCCGACTCCGACAGCCACTCCGAGAGAAGTTATCACTCCGACTCCGAAGATACTCAAGATGAAGGTGTTGCCGGTCTAGCACTTGTGTCAACCAACTCCTACGACATATTTGACTCACCAAATGAAGGAATTGGAAGATGCTTCATGGCCAAAGGCCCTAAGGTAACACACCCCAAGTATTTTGATTTTAATAGTGATGAAGATGACTTGTTAGGTGATGATGACTTGCTTGTTGACAACTCTAGTGATGAGTACTATGATGAAACATCAATTAATCACGCTAATCAAAATAAAAAAATGACAATGATAAGGAGAAGATTGAGTCTCTAACTAAAGAACTAAACACTCTTAAGTTAGCTCATGAAACTATCTTCGAAGATCATCGAGAACTTTTAAGAGCTCATGAGAAATTACGCTTTGAAAAGCTCAATCTTGAGCAAGAGCATGAGTTCTTAAAAGCAATCAATGATGATCTCCGCAAGAAAAGTTCTTCTTACATTGCCAAGCGTTTACTATTATCCACTTACATGCCTCAAGTCAAGTCTAGTAACAAGAACAAGAAAGATTCTTCCTCTAGTAGTAACAATGATCATGCTAAATCCAATATTGTTGCTTCTAGTAGTTCTCTTGATTCCACTAATGATTCTCTTAGCCAAGTTACACTTGAGCAAGAAAATAGCTTATTGAAGGGGATTATAGAGAAAGGAGTGTACAAAAGCCTTGCCGGGAGTAAGCAATTCGAGGAAATTGTGCGCAAGCAAGGAATGCACCGGAAGAATCAAGGTGTTGGTTTTGAACGAAAGTTCAATGCCAATGGAGTTGAATGGGAAGAAGATCAATACCCCAAGACAAAGTTTGTTCCTCAACAAGAGAAGTATGACACCTCTTTCAAGGGGATACAAGCTCAAGATGATCTTCCACCACAAGACTAGAAGCAAAAAGGCAAGGACAAGCTTCATGAGGAGATTGATGCATTTGAAGAAGCTCCTAAGACCTTAGTCAAGTGGATTCCCAAGACCACGTCAAGTTCCACTTCATCAAGTATGACTACAACTCCAAGGATTCCCATCAAGATGGTGTGGATCCAAAAGAAAAGGAACTAGAGAGTTCTTGAGGGTGACTCCGCCAACATATTTCACTCTCATCATTTTGGCAAGAACAAGTGCAATCAACTTCCACATCATGCACTAGTTCAAGGAGTCACAAACCCTCTTGTTGGTAAGACAAGGGACAAGGTAACCAAAAGTTTTCATGGACATCATCTTGTGTATGCATCACTCTATGTCTATGGATATCCTTGTTTGTTCCTTGTGGGACTAACCCATGTAGGTATTGAAAGTGCAATTCACTCAAATGGATAGTTCCAAGTGATCTACATCAACATTGAGCATCCACATCTTCGACATCTACATGAAGTCATCATCGACAAAACCCAAGGTTAGTTCATCCCTCTTAGGGGGGATATCACATCTAGGGGAGCTTTACTCTAAGACTTGAGCTAAAGCAACTCTAAAGATGTGAATACAACAATGCTTTATGTAAAAGTGGTAACCCCACTTGAGCTTAAACGATGAGTATGACCTAAGATCAAGTGTTCTCACTTGACTCCTAAGTCAATATACTCATATATAGATGACCTAGTCATCGCAAATTGCTTGATAGATGCTAGAATCGATTGTGCATGCTTTGCCACATATTTCATTTGCCATCTTATTGTGTGAGCATGTTGGTTGCATATTTTACTCATTCGAGGACATCCACTTGTTGTTTTGATTGTTTGGCCTTATCTTCTTTTGCCAAGTGGATGGACAAGAATGCCTAAGAACCTCCTCTAGCTATCTATGCTTTTCTCGTCTCAAACTCTATTCATGCTGCATCACAAAATTTGATCAAGTCAGATTCGAACCACTCTGTGTGAGGAGCGCTCGGAGTCCCCAATTCGTCATAGACTTAAACTTCCAAAACCTCTTTGTGATTCTCGGTCTGACCGATACCATACTTTCGGTCCTACCAATATCATTAAGTTGATCTAGGTTTTTGATCTCGGTGCAACCGATTTGAACCACTCGGTCACACCGAGTTGCAATAACTTTATACAGTTTTGCATCTCGGTGCCACCGAGTTGTTCCACTCGGTCACACCGACAGGGTCGGGCTATATATAGTGACGGGCAGAATTTTGGAAATTTCTCCGAAACCTCTTCGCCCGCGCATAGCTCGCTCTGCCTCCTGGGTCTCCGGATCGTCCTCCTCGCCGCCAGCAGCCTCCAGTCGCTGGTCTCCATCGCCGTCAACGGAATTCTGCCCCGCCGTTGCCGCCGTAGCGAGTTTCCGCCGAACTAGGGTATGGACTCGATCTTTGTGCTATTCTCCAATCCGATTCCTAGCACACTGTGATCATCATGATTCTTGCCATGTTTGATAAACTCCTATCCAGTCAATGAACTCGTAGATTAGGTTTAATTCGAAAATTTTAGGGTTAGGTTTCCGCCGAAACCATCTCGGACCCACCGAGTTGAAAAACTCGGTCCCACCGATTTGGCTTATGCCATTGCACAAGTAAAACTCGGTCTGACCGAGAATTACTTATCGGTGTGACCGATTTTGGAACTCTGTGAAACCCTAGCAGTCTCGGTGCCACCGAACTGTGACTCGGTCTGACCGAGTTCACTAGTTCTGGTGCCACAACTACTTCGGTGTCACCAAGTTTGAAAATCGGTAGATCCGACATGATTTCAGTGGGAAACTAAAACTAAGTTTTTGAATTATTCTTTTAAAAAATCTCTGCATTTTGTGATGCTCATCCACTCTATCTCATCTATAATCTATTCACAGGGTCAGCAGTCAGAGTTTGCATCATGTCAGACCAGAGTGACAGCCAGAACTTGTCAGAGAAGCAAGTGCAGTTGAGTGAGGGCACTAGCCCCTCAAGTTCCTCAGATGATGGCAGCAGGAGCACTCCCAGCAATCTGCCTAAAGCTGCCACACGTCAGAGAAAGAAGAGAACCTCAGATTCTGAAGATGAGGATTATGTGGCAGAGGAGGAAGCCACCTCCAAGAGAGTTGAGCCAGCAGCAGTTACAAAGCCAGGGTTGAAGTTCAAAAGGCCAGCAGGCAGGCAGCCCATGTCTAAGGTTAGAGCTTCAACTGAGAAGCCTGCACGCACAGAGCCAGTTGCTGCTGAAGGCAAAAAGAGGAAGGAAAGGGTCAAGAAGACTATAGCCAGAGTGCTTGGCAAGGCCTCCATCATGGTAGATGAGGAGGAAGAAGAAGAGGTTGCTGCACCAGCACCCAAGGCTCCCAAGCTAATGGGAGATGCCATAAAATCAGGGGGAGCTGCTTCCAAGGCCAAGTCAGCTCCAAAGCCAAAGCCAAAGAGAAACACAAGAAGCATCCCAGCCACTGAAAAGAACAAGGCCCCAGTGCCTGAAGCTGCAGAGGAAGAGGAAGAGAATGTCCTTAGGAAGCTCAAGCCCAAGATCCCAGACCACAACGATGCTCATCCTGTGGCTGAGGATATGAAGCTCAAGAGAGATTCAGGGCTGAGGAAGTGGAGAGAAGCAGATCCATATGCTTCTAGGAGAAGGACTGCACTGGACTACAGATTTCACACCAAGGAGCAGCAGGATTTCTATGAGACAGTTTTGCTTGACAAGAAGCCAATAGTATGTGACATGAGATGGGTCGACTGGACCTACATGAAGGAAAATGAGGAACACTACCCTGGAGTATATGACAGCTTTAGTGTGTGTGGAGTGGCAGACTTTGTTGGGCAGAAGCTCACAAAGTGGAACGAGGAGCTAATCATGCAATTCTACTCCACAACACACTTCTACCTGGATGGCAGGATAACTTGGATGTCAGAGGGTACGAGGTACCAGTCCACAGTTGCTGAATGGGCTCAGCTGATCAACGCCCCAGAAGAGCAGGATGATGACTTGGACATTCATGCCAAGAAAAAGATGGACCACAACTCTATGTCCAACATGTACAAGGAGATTCCGAATGAAGCACTTGACACGTTCAAATTTGGCTCAGTGCATTATCTTCTATCAGGACTGCCCACTATCAACTGGATTCTAAGGCACACCTTCTTGCCCAAATCTGGAGATCACAAGATGATCAGAGGCCACGCAATCAATTTGCTTCATGTATTTGACGTGCCTCAAAAATTCAAAGTCATGAGTCTCATAGTGGAAACAATCAAGAGGACAGCAGCAGACCAGAAGAGGAGCTGTGGATATGCCCCACAGATTCAGGAGCTCATCAACTCCAAGATGGGCACGGGCATATACCTCTTGGATAAGGAACACCTGCCCATCCGTCCAGATTTTGAAGATAACCAAGTGGTCATGACTGAGAATGAGCCATCATCTGCCCAAGCACAAGCCAAGAAGGAGAAGGCGAAGAAGGAGAAAGCTGCCAGGATGCCTACTCAAGAGGAGGCATCTGGATATTTTCTGAAAACCAAACAAGAGCAGCTTGGTTACCTGATTGGGTCCACCCTGCGGATTGAGCAAGGACTAGCCACCCTAACTCAGAACCACGCAAGCTTAGAGAGGATCATGGAACAGAGGTTCTATGATTTGGACATCAAGGTGACAGAGATACAGACTGCCGTGGAGCAGCTCCAGGATGACATGAATGAGAGGAGAGGCAGGACTACGATTGATGCTTTTGCCAGGGTGCCACGAGGTCCGAGGTCGTCTGCAATGCCAGTTGCTGACACCAGAGCTACCACATCTGCGCCAGCCACAACCTCAGTTCCACCAGCTCCAGCGTCCACTTCAGCCTCAACTCCGACCACGTCTACCGAAGGCTTCGTCCTTGGAGTGCTCCGGACTCCACCACCACCTGAAGATCAAGCCTGAGCGTCGACTTAGCACTATGCATTTTCTAGGAACTTTTTGGTAACTTGTTGCCAAAGGGGGAGAAAATGTATAGATCATAGGCTTCGAGAGAGAGTGTTGCTTTTATTCTCTCTTGTTTTATTTGGTGGTTTTTTGAACTTTGTTTGCTTGTGTGTGAGATACTATGTCATTGTCTGTGAGACATCGATGATCATGTGTTTGATCATAAGCTACACTTAATGGTTGCTTAAATATTATCATTCTATCTATCTTTTGTGATCATTCACTGTTCTTGGTGATGAGTGCATGCACTTCTTTCTTATCATTTTTTAGCGCTCCACCAAGATGTATGTGACATGGAAGAGTAACCCATAATTCTAACTCTTTGTGCATTTGCAGTCCAAAGCAAATTTTAAATATGCACAAATTTAGGGGGAGCTCTTACTTATCACATACTTCTCAAAGCAACAATGCATTTCATGATTATTATAATTTGTCGAAGCTTTGATCTATATGTTGTCATCAATTACCAAAAAGGGGGAGATTGAAAGTGCAACTATCCCTAGGTGGTTTTGGTAATTCATAACAACATATAGCTCATTGAGCTAATGCTATTTCAAGATGATTATTTCAGGAAAGCTCAATGATTGGCACGGCATGGATGTGAAAGTGGAACCCTCAAAATGCTAAGGACAAAGAATTGGCTCAAGCTCAAAAGTTCAAGACTCTTCATTTTATATTTTAGTGATCCAAGATCACATTGAGTCTTTAGGAAAAGCCAATACTATCAAGGAGGGATGAGGTGTTGCTTAATGAGCCTCTTTCTTTATGTGCTTAATGATATGCTCCAAAATCCTCAGCTACTTTCCCATATCCACAAATGACCTAAACCCTAAGCCAAACTCGGTCATACCGATTCTTTCAATCCGGCGCCACCGAGTTTCACTTGTCATTTGCCACTGCCAAACCCTAGCAATTCGGTCCTACCGATAAGGATCTCGGTCTCACCGAGATGGGATTGCAAACTCTCTGTTTCCCTTTCGTAAATTTTCGGTCTCACCTAAAGAGCGAATCAGTCCCACCGAGAATGCAATGTAAACTCTATGTTTCCTTTTAGTAACTTTCGGTCTCACCGAAAGAGCAAATCGGTCCCACCGAGTTTGCCTGACCAACTCTTTGGTTAGCTTACTGCCAAACTCGGTCTCACCGAGTTTGTGCAATCGGTCTCACCGAGATTACATTATGCCCAAACCCTAACCGAATCGGTCCTACCGAGTTGCATGTCAGTCCCACCGAAATTCCTAACGGTCACTAGGTTTACTATTTCGGTCCGACCGAGTTTTCTGATTCGGTCCCACCGAGATTGATAAATTGTGTGTAACGGTTGGATTTTGTGTGGAGGCTATAAATACCCCTCCACCTCCTCTTCACTCATGGAGAGAGCCATCAGAACACATACACCATTCCAACTCATATGTTCTGAGAGAGAACCACCTACTCATGTGTTGAGACCAAGATATTCCATTCCAACCATAAGAATCTTGATCTCTAGCCTTCCCCAAGTTGCTTTCCACTCAAATCTTCTTTCCACTAGATCCAAATCCTATGAGAGAGAGTTGAGTGTTGGGGAGACTATCATTTGAAGCACAAGAGCAAGGAGTTCATCATCAACACACCATTTGTTACTTCTTGGAGAGTGGTGTCTCCTAGATTGGCTAGGTGTCACTTGGGAGCCTCCGACAAGATTGTGGAGTTGAACCAAGGAGTTTGTAAGGGCAAGGAGATCGCCTACTTCGTGAAGATCTACCGCTAGTGAGGCAAGTCCTTCGTGGGCAATGGCCATGGTGGGATAGACAAGGTTGCTTCTTCGTGGACCCTTCGTGGGTGGAGCCCTCCATGGACTCACGCAACCGTTACCCATTCGTGGGTTGAAGTCTCCATCAACGTGGATGTAGGATAGCACCACCTATCCGAACCACGGGAAAAACATCCGTGTCTCCAATTGCATTTGAATCCTCAAAACCCTTCCCTTTATATTCTTGCAAGTTGCATGCTTTACTTTCCGCTGCCAATATACTCTTTGCATGCTTGCTTGAATTGTGTGATGATTGCTTGACTTGCCCTAAGGTAGGTAAAATCTGCCAAGAACTAAAATTGGGAAAAGGTTAAGTTTTTATTTGGTCAAGTAGTCTAATCACCCCCCCCTCTAGACATACTTCCGATCCTAGAGAAGTCACCATGTGAACTCCCTCGATTTAAATAGATCGAAAGATCTATGCAATTTATTTAAGCGAGTTTTAGTTGGGTTACAAAATGATGCCCTGAAGACATGATGCAATGCACATGATGCAGAGATGAATGCAACGAACAAAATAAATCACACGACAAAACTCGGAATCCATGGAAGGCATCTGAAGAGTCGGTCTTGGGGCGTTACAGCCGTATCGCCCTAGGTTAAGATTGCCACATGATGAATATCATCCAACACATCATCGATCCAATGCCTACGAATTTATCCTATATTGTTCTTGCTAAGTTACTATTGCACATGCTACAAAAATACTGCTATCACTATTACCGTTACTATTGCTGTTGTCACTACCATCAAAACTATCATACTACTTTGCTAGTGATCACTTTGCTGCAGATAATTAATCTCCAAGTGTGGTTGAATTGACAACTCAGCTGCTAATACTTGCAAATATTCTTTGGCTCCACTTGTGTCGAATCTATAAATTAGGGTTGAATACTCTACCCTAGAAAACTGTTGCAATCCCCTATTCTTGTGGGTTATCAGCGCCTCGGTGGAAAAAGCCAAAAACTGACTTTCTTGGTAAGCGTAAGTTGGTCGGCCATCCAGAGACCACATTAAGCAATGTGTCATTAGCGAACACCCATGCAAGAATGAAGGGCCTCTTCCTCGCATTGGCCGAAGTGGTTATTGGCATAGGCCTCGGATACCAGTTGATACGTCTCCAACGTATCTATAATTTTTTATTGTTCCATGCTATTATATTATCGATCTTGGATGTTTCATATACATTTACTAACAACTCTATATCATTTTTTGGGACTACAATTGATTGCTTGTATCTGTGTTGGTATTTCCTTGAAGAGGAGAGGATGATGCAGCACATCAACAGTAAGTATTTCCCTTAGTTATGAAACCAAGGTTATCAATCTAGTAGGATAGCAAAGCAACACTATGTAAATAGTACCTGCACACAAAGAACAAATACTTGCAACCCAATGCGTAAGAGGGGTTGTCAATCCCTCCTTGGTATTAAGATAGATAAAATTGTATGAGATTGGATAAATAGATCTAGCAAAAACACAAAATGAAATAAAGAAAGAAAAAGTGCAGCAAGGTATTTTTGGAATAATAGATGTGAAAAGAATATGATATAAAATAGACCCGGGGGGCATAGATTTCACTAGTGGCTTCTCTCGAGAAAATAGCATACGGTGGGAAAACAAATTACTGTTGGGCAATTGATAGAAGAGCAAATAATTATGACGATATCCAAGGAAATATCATGTATATAGGCAACACATCTAGGATTAGCAGACCGACTCCTGCCTACATCTACTACTATTACTCCACACATTGACCGCTATCCAGCATGCATCTAGTGTATTAAGTTCATGGAGAAACGGAGTAATGCAATACGAACAATGACATTATGTATACAAGATCTATTCATATAGGAATAGACCCCATCTTTTTATCCTTAATAGCAACGATACATGCTTGCCTCGCTACCTCTTATGTCACTTGTTGAGGACACAACAAGATCGAACCCATCACAAAGCACCTCTTCCATTTACATGAAAAATCAATCTAGTTGGCCTAACCAGACCAAAGTTTCGAAGAAGAAATACGAGGCTATAATAATGTAACACCCCGAGAATCTTGCTACTGTAATCTCCCTAATGGTGGTCATGTCATCGTGATTACTATGCAAGTTGCCACTTGTTTGAAAGTCAAATTGAAAATTAAAATTCAATTGATTTTTCAAATAGTAAAACTAAAGTGTTCAATTTATCCTGTAATTCCCCTTGATCAATGTCATGTTGTAACCAACACCTTTGGACTCACCAAATAATTCCTAGGAAATTAATAAATGCTCCAGCAACAAATAAAAATGGCCTTTCTAATAAATAAATATTAATACAATTCCATTTGACCTCAAACTTTGTGGGGCTCTTCAATATATTGCCTAATATTTATGTGCTAATTTTCTATTTTAACTAAAGTCACTTAGTGGCAAAACTAAATGCAAAATAGTGGGTGTCGATGTACAAAAGTAGGGGTCCCTTTTTGTACCCCTTTACTTGTGCGCGGGCAGTCGCAGCCCCACGCCCGTGGCCACACTTGACAGGGCAGAAGAGGCCAAGTTTACCAGAGCCGTGCTCAAGACCAGGAGCATGAAGAACTGAGGGGCAAGGTGAAACTCCTCCGGCAAGGTCCTTGTCGGGCGCGGCCTTCATGGCCCCGGCAAGAACCTTGTCGGGGCAACTTTCCCAACGCCAGCAGGGCTGCCACCCTTGGGCCTAAGAGTTCCGATGCCCTCAACCACATTGGAACCAAACCTCGGGAGGCGCCTCCGTGGTGGCATGCACATCTGTGTGAAGACCAAGAACATACAAGACTAGATGAGAATCAGAAGACGAAGATCCTCGGCAAGATCCTAGCTGAGGATACCCACGAGACCCCCCTGGCAAGACCCTTGCCGGGGACGCCCACGACGCCGCGGAAAGACCCTTGCCGAAGACATCCACGGGGCTGTAGCCAGGTCCACACCTGCCAAGACTCCACCACCGTTCCCACAAAGCTGCCAGCCCACCAACTAGGCGAGCACCTGTGTGGCGACGTGCGGCCTCCAGGCCAACTCAGCAAGCACCTGCGTGGTGGCATGCAGATCTTTGTGAAGACTCTGTCACCGCACCAACTCAGCAGCCAGCCAGCATGGCACTACACGCCTCGTCAGTTTGGACACGCATCGAAGCCAGGCGAGGGGGGCGACAGCTGGGACGAGCTTCCTTGCCGTCCCCGATAAAGCAAGAAGGGCACGTTGGCAGCGCATTAAATGCATTTGTCCTACGGTACTAGGAGATAGACTCGACTACTGTACAACTTTCCACCTCCTGTGTGCCACCTTGGCAGCCCCTTTTGACTATAAAAGGAGGCCTGTGGCGTACTGAGAGAGGATTCGTACTTTTTGGACCCTACATGATTTTTAGCTAGTCCAAGAACACCAGATAAACATAAACCAGCAGGAGTAGGGTATTACGCATCACTTGCGGCCCGAACCTGGGTAATCCCCCCGTGTTGATCCCTCAAACCCGGTCTTTCCACAGCCCCGCACCCGCCAACTGTAGCAAAAGGTATTCTTCGTGATCCCGTAGGGGTCGTTTCCCGCGACATCTTTGGCACGCCAGGTAGGGGGCGCAAGCTGTGAAAATCTGGCCTGAAGGTCAGCGCATCGACTCTTTCATGGGGATGGCTCAAAGGGAGAGGGCGACGTTGATCAACCGCCCTGTGGTGCCATCCGCAGCTTCGATAGCCATCCGCGTGACCCTGAAAAGATAATGCATGCAAAATTTTGGCTAATTTCATTTATATAAGTCTGTCTTCCTCGAAAGATCTCATTCCTTATATGGGAAACCTACATGCAATGGGACCCTTCCGCTATTGGCAACGTCCTTGTCTTTGTCTCGAGTCCGCTCGACAGTTCATGCGGCCACGCTGAGAATGGCAATGTGGCCTATCCGCTATTAGCAACACCCTTGTCTCTGTCTCGAGTCCGCTCGATAGTTCAGGCGGCCGCGCCGAGAACAGCAAGGTGGTTTTCCCGGTAGCAAGCGCCCTCCCGTCAGGGTGCTAAGGATCCATCCTCAAAGCACCACGACATGGGTTTACGCGCCGGCAGCCTTATCTCACCAAGCGTAGGGTGCAAACATACAAAGAAAGATCTAACGGGAAGATAGCATGCGTGATGTTGAAGTACTGCAGAGTTATATTACATCAAATAATCGATGCGGTTCTAACTTAAGATAAAATTGTCTTGGTCTTGAACTCGCAGCGGCGACGAGAAACAGGGTGCCTAGTCCCGGCGTTGGCCCTCCACCCTCTCAACTCCATCGATGCAGTCGATGATGGGCTTGATACGCTCCTTGAGCACCGTGAGGTCCGCCTCCTCCAGCAAGCTCTCCAACGCATTGGCAATGTTGACGATGGGGTTCCAGAACGCCATCTTGGTGTGCACCTTGGTCAGGGCGCCCTGGAGGAGCCTCCGAGACTCGTTGGCCAGATAATGATAGAGGCGAGGGTGTCCCGATCTTTCGATGAGATAATAACTATCGATTTGGTGGAGGCGACTTTGACGATCCGACTACAAACGTGCACAACGTTGCGCCTTAGCAATCGCTAAACCAATCTCCTGAGGTTACTGACGATGCTGGAAGCACGGTCAGCCTGACCACGAAGGTCTATTCCTGCAAGCAATTGAAAAACGAGCAAGAATATGATAAAGCAATCTGAATATTGCAAATATATATGAAGTATTGATAATGATGGGGATCCGGAAGCGGTCTTGGTCTGGTCGTTGGACACAAACGAAGTACACGAAGTTGCAATGGCTAACTTTTAACTAAACAAATCCCAAGGAAAAAGCTACTAGATGGATCTACTTATATAGGAGCAAGGGTGGCGGCCAAGGAGGTGGGAGGACATCCCAAGGCAGCCTAAAACTAACCCTAGGTCGTACAAGGCTCATGGGCCCAAGTGGAGGTGATGCAACACCTTTGGGCTTTTAGTTTGACTCGGATTCTGCTGCAACGTCAGATTGTTTCGTCCATAACTCAACGCTCCGGACGAATTTGAAGGTGAATCCAATTGGGTTGGAAAGAGCACGAAATCTAGTTTCCAACAAAAAAAGAATCAACCAATTTGGAGTCCGTATGAAAAAGTTGTTGGCGTTTTGAGTCAGGTATGTCTGTGCAGTCCGAATCTGAATCCAGAACGTGAGAGACTTGGACTCTATCTTCTCTTGGCCCAAAAGTGACGTGAGAGGACTTTTTGAACACAACCTAAACTTCTCCTTTTCCCTTATCTTCATATGTGGATTGTACAAATGTCCCATACACCTGCAATTAGACAAAACACAAAAGTGTGTGAAGTATTTTTGTTCTGGATAACATAAATAGATTATTGAATAGTTTGCATTAGAAATCACCTGACAAATATGCATGTATGCAATATTTTTGGTCGTATCCAAGGTAGTCATGTCCTCATCATCCTCCCCTTTTTGAAAACAAAGCCGTCCTCGGCATTGCTTAATCTGAAATGTGGCTAACAAAAGAGACAAGGTGTACATGTTGTATATGTATATGTCATCCATTTTAACTTCCCTTGATTTTTGCACATATGTCATATGTATGCATGAGTAACTTTCATTGTTCATAAAATCTAAAGCCAAAAAATTATCACAAGAAGTAGAAGGCATGAAAATATTGCAACTCAGTTTGCACATATAAGTGAAGCTCTTATTGACTTCAAAAGATTGGCAATGTTCATCATTAAACCATCCTAACTTCGATGAATAAACCTTACTTGCATCAAATTTACATGCTACAACATGCTTAAATAAGCAAACATGCAATAAGTCATTGGACACAGAATCATCATCAAGATTAGAGGTCATATCAAAATGATTAAACATTGGTTCTTTTGCATCAACAGTTAATTCAATGGGTGCACTCAAAATTGTTGATATTTCAGTTGTTTGATCACATGACGCATTCATGACAGTAACAAGAGTCTCCAAAATAGGTGGTGTGCTCAAATCAACAGGTAACTCAACACATGATGCATTCAAGTTAATTAGGCATGCTTCATTCTCATGTGAAGTTATATCATCAATACCTTTACTGTTACCTCGCAGAGATATAGCTGATGTAGGTACGGACGTTGACACTGTACCATACTCTTGAGATGATATCGCACTCACAATCTGAGGTGGGGCTGCTCTAGTAGGTGCAATAGTGGAGTAACCAACCGGCAGTGGTGAGCATGAACTGGAATAGTAGTTGTTGTAGTCACCCAATGCATCCTCCTGTATCTGTCTCTCAAAGGTACAAGCACGGACATACATACCAGTAATGCAACGAGGAATATACTAAAATCTTGCCTGAATATCATGGTTCAAACCACCAAAAAATCTATTCATTGTATCATCCTCAGATTCTTCTATGTCACAATGATGCATATAAGATTTGAACTCTTGGTAGTAAGCATGAACAGTGTTACTGCCTTGTTTTAATTGCTCCAATTTGCGACGCAATTCACGACGATAGTAAGGAGGAAAAAATTGTTCTCTCATTACAGCTTTCAAAACTTTCCAAGTTGTGGGTTGGTTATCAATGTTTTTCTTACAATGTACACTCCACCAAACAGAAGCAAAATCAGTAAATGCTCTAGTGGCTACTCGCACTCGCTCAAGTTCAGAAAAATCATGGTGACTAAAAACTTGTTCTACTTCAAGCTCCCAAGCTAGATAAATAGCAGGATTAAATCTACCCTCAAATGATGGTAAAGAGATAACCTGATCATATGCTTGTGTGTGTTGTCCCAACTCTCGTGATGGTGAAGATGTGTCCGTCGTCCAAGAACTTCTATCTCTGGAACCTGTCATGATTAGTAGAAACAAGAACCAAAATTCGAGAATAATGTTCCTATGAACTACTGGGATGTGGTTGTAAAGTGCTCACAGTAAAGCAAATATCAATATCTTACAAGTTCTTACCATGCGGCAGGTGGTGACAAGCAACCAGCGGTGTCAAATAACTCCGAAGATTGTGTAAAGCGATTGCCAGGGGAACGTGCGTATACACGGTGTAGAAATATGTGGAGCTGGGTTGGCTATATATGGTAGCAAAAGATTAGCAATAATCAATTCAGAGATGCAATGTTGAATAAACGCTCAACGACGGTACTGTGCTGGTCCTAGGCTAGACCGTAGTAGAGACGCGAGCCTAGAACACTAACAAAATCACGGCGCTGCACATAAACAAGGGAGGAGCACACTCTGAATTTTTTTCTCTTTTTTTCACTTTTTTTTGCAATTTTTTTTCTTTTTTTTCTCTTTTTTCCCTCACACATTTTTTTCTCTAACTTTTTTTTTATTTTTTTCTCTTTTTTTTTTATTTTTTTCTCTCTCCCTCTTTCCAAAACAAACTAGATAAGATGCAGATTGGATCTAGGGAAGATGTGAACGACCTCAATTATTATTTAGACAATGAACGATGGGTAGCACGTGGTGGAAATTGATGAATGGGTGGTGGACAGCGAAAGGGATAACGATGTTGCGGCGACGTGACTAATGTGAACAGAACTCGAAACTCTAAACGAACAAGACACTAAGACCAGCAACTCGACACGACGATGCAACCGATAATTCAACTATGCAAGCAATGAAAAGAAAATTGCAAAGGCTCAGACTGGCTTGGACAAAGGATGAATAGATCTAGCTTTTTTGTGGCTTTTTCTTGGACAATAGGTAAGAAAATAAATCTAATCTAGGAAAACTAGAATTTCTCACCGAGCAACCTGAAAACTGATACCACTTGATAGAGGCGAGGGTGTCCCGATCTTTCGATGAGATAATAACTATCGATTTGGTGGAGGCGACTTTGACGATCCGACTACAAACGTGCACAACGTTGCGCCTTAGCAATCGCTAAACCAATCTCCTGAGGTTATTGACGATGCTGGAAGCACGGTCAGCCTGACCACGAAGGTCTATTCCTGCAAGCAATCGAAGAACGAGCAAGAATATGATAAAGCAATCTGAATATTGCAAATATATATGAAGTATTGATAATGATGGGGATCCGGAAGCGGTCTTGGTCTAGGAGCAAGGGTGGCGGCCAAGGAGGTGGGAGGACATCCCAAGGCAGCCTAAAACTAACCCTAGGTCGTACAAGGCTCATGGGCCCAAGTGGAGGTGATGCAACACCTTTGGGCTTGTAGTTTGACTCGGATTCTGTTGTAACGTCAGATTGTTTCGTCGATAACTCAACGCTCCGGACGAATTTGAAGGTGAATCCAATTGGGTTGGAAAGAGCACGAAATCTAGTTTCCAACAAAAAAGAATCAACCAATTTGGAGTCCGTATGAAAAAGTTGTTGGCGTTTTGAGTCAGGTATGTCTGTGCAGTCCGAATCTGAATCCAGAACGTGAGAGACTTGGACTCTATCTTTTCTTGGCCCAAAAGTGACGTGAGAGGACTTTTTGAACACAACCTAAACTTCTCCTTTTACCTTATCTTAATATGTGGATTGTACAAATGTCCCATACACCTGCAATTAGACAAAACACAAAAGTGTGTGAAGTATTTTTGTTCTGGATAACATAAATAGATTATTGAATAGTTTGCATTAGAAATCACCTGACAAATATGCATGTATGCAATATTTTTGGTCGTATCCAAGGTAGTCATGTCCTCATCAGATAAGTTGCCTGGTTGGAGCGGAGCTTCTCCAGGGCTCCAAGAACGCCCGCGAAGAACAGGGTCAGTTTGGCGTTGGGACTCACGTTCGGCTCCGGGGAGTACCTCACATTCGGCACCCCCATGGCAGCCAGCTTCGTGGTGATCGTGCCGGCGACATCAGTGAGGCGGCTGACCCAACGGTTTATGCCCTCAGCGTACTCCTTGTGTTCGGCGACATCATTCCTCCGCAGCTGCCTCTCCTCCTCCAGGTCCTTGGTCAGGGTCTCTTCCCGGGCCCTGACCTCCGAAAGCGTCCCCTCAAGGCCCTCCAGCTTTAGCTTCAGGTCATTGATGGAGTCGGTGGCCTTGGAGAGCAGCTCGGCCTTGCTAAGGACTGTGGCCTGCGCCTCCACCAAAGCACCGTTGGCCACGACCTTCTCCCCCGTCAACTCCAGGACCTGTTTCTTCAGCCCATCCCGATCCACCTCCAGCTCCTTCACCTTGCCGGCATGGACCAGGGCTTGAGCATTGAGTGCCTCCTTGTACCTCTGCTCCAACTCCTGGGTCCGCTGCGCGACGAGCTTCTCGACCTCCTCATCCTTG
The DNA here is from genome assembly GCA_034509565.1 of Triticum monococcum. Lineage (NCBI taxonomy): Eukaryota > Viridiplantae > Streptophyta > Magnoliopsida > Poales > Poaceae > Triticum > Triticum monococcum. The sequence continues at coordinate 388,554,227 of CM067842.1, read as the reverse complement.
CCGCGGAGTGTGGCGGTGAGCACCTTCTCACAAGCGGCAAGGTCCTCCTCCTGGGAGTTCAGTTCGGCCTTGTGCTGGTGCCGAGCGGCCTCGTCCTTGGCGGCCAGTTCCTTCGCGACCTCCTGGGATTTCCCAACATCAGCCTGCTTCAGGATGAGCTCCTGTCTGTGCTCAGCCAACAGATCCTGGGCAACCTTCAGTTCTTCGTGGGCCGTGCAGAACCAGGCCTACGTCTCGGTGGCGCACTCCCCGAGATCCGTCTCCGCCTTGTCCACCGCTGCCATCCTGGATTTTGCCTTGTCCAGACGGGCACACTGGAGCTCCTCGAGCTTCTGAAAGTTGACGCTCATGGCCTGAAGGAGCTGGTCCTCTTGGGAACCGCCACCGCCGGCGCTCGGTTCATCAACAACCTCAAGCCCGGCGGAGGCGAGCGCCTCGTCGTCGAACACCTCCCCCACGATTGGCGCCCTGGTGCTCGTCGTTCCCGGGAGGTGGACAAACAGGTCGTCGGCCACCCTCATGTACTTGCCCGAGCCAGAGGCTGCAGAGGAGGAAGGTTGGTCGTCAACCACCCCTCCTCAGCAGCGGCCTAGCCGGGCCCTCCGATAGGCCCCTTGCTATCCTCCTCGACAGCGGCCTTGCCAGCCTCCCCAACAGGCCCCTTGGCAGCATCCTCAGCGACGGTCTTAGCGGCCTCCTCGGCAGCAATCTTGTCCGCCTCGGCCTCGGCGTCCCTGGCGACCTCCTCGATGACGGTGTCAATGTCCTCTTGGTCCGCTGAGGAAGGGTCTGGATACCAAGAAGGGGAATGAGGCGGAGCCAAGGTCGAGGTTCAAAAAGAAGAAGAAAGAACAGGGACGGGAAACAAACGACTTACCCACACCGGGCTGGGAAGAACTGGCGCCCTCCCCGCCAGCATTCGTTGCCGGGGCAGAACCCCCGACACCCAAGTTTGCCTCCTCCTCCATATGCGTGGGCTCGGTGGTGGATGCCCTTGCCGGGGACGCCCCTCGGGGCGATGTAGTCGAGGGAGGCGGCGTGTTTGGGGTGGCCCTCGGCGGCTCCTCCTGCTGTCGTTCTTCTCCTGCAAACCCGGCAAGGTCAGCATCAAGGATTCACACCCCAATGTTCATCAGTGGAGGAGTGAGTGATGAGCTTACGCTGGGGGCTGAAGCGGGGGCTACGCTGGGGGCTTTTGTCCAGGCTGCTCTCCACTAGCAACGGCATCCGCGAAGTACCCGCCAGGGGCTTGTCGCCCATCCAGGCCTTGGCCCACTTCGCCACCCTCTAGGCCAGCATCTCCATGTCCATGTGAAGATAACATCAAATCAAAGGAGGATAACACATGATTAAAGTCAGGAGATGATGTGGGGGCGAAATACTTACTCTTCCTCCACTAGCTTCCTCTTCCTCGCTAGGCTAAAAGATCCAAGCTCGAACTCGGCCTCCAAGGTGTTGTCTAAAGGAGAAGGGGAAGGGGATGGGGTCCGGTGCCGCTTGGACGAGGAGGAAGCAGTCTATGTCCTCTTCGCCACCGCGGCCTTCGCTGACTTCTTCGCTATCGTGGCCTTCATCGCACTCGTCTCGCGCACGAGCTGCTCCTGGGCCGGCTGCCGTTGTGTGGTCCTGTCGGGCCGGACCGGCTCACCAGAGCTGGCCCGCCGCAGGATGCGCTACCACCCCGTGGCCGGGGGGTCGTTCGCCTCGACCTCCTCTTAGGATGACTCGTCGCCCACGTCTTCAACAAGGGGGGCGTTGGCGCCGGCGCCGCTGGCCTCCCTAGAAGACTCCGCCCACTGGGTGAGCTCCTTCTCCTCCGCGGCCTCGTCGGCCTCCTCCTCTACGGCGCCAATGCTGCCGGCCTCCTTGGCGAGCTCCGCCTCTGCCGCCCTGGCGGCGATATAGTCCAGCTCCGCCTTGGTGGTGTCTTGGATGAGCAGCGGCTCGTCACAGACACAGCTCTCCGACAAAGTGCTGAAGAACTCCTGCACCTTCTCCGCTGGCGGCTCGGCCCAGGCCGTGTCAAGGCCATGCGCATTGAAGTCCGACATCATCGCGATGATGGCAGATTGGCGAGAGTTTTTGCTCAGCAGGACCACTCCCGCCGGCAACCCAAACAGGGGCCCCTTGACGGCCTTGCCGGCCTTCGGGGCCCTGCCGGTCCTCTCAGCCCTGACATCGCTGTTCACGTCAAGCTGAAAGATCCTTTGACAGAAATGGGCGTGCCCCATCACTGTGAAGTTGTGCTTCAGGCCAGGTCGGAGCCTCATGATGTCGGCTGCGTTGCTGAAATCCCAAGCTGGCCTCCCCTTGTTGTGCAGGGGGGCGATTCGGCGCCGGATGAAGTCGGCCCCGATCATCTCGAGGGGAAGCCCGACCATGGTGAGGTGATGGATCCTGGTGGTGGCGACCGTGAGCTTATCGTCGTTGGCATCGAGGTCGCTCCAGTCCCTGCGACGGGTCGGCGGGCTCTGACGAACTCGGTAGAACTCCCGCGGGTCCTTCTCCTCGATCCAGCACCACCGGCCACACCACTCCTCCCACCTCTCCTTCTGGGCACCCTCCGGATATGTGCCCTTCTCCTGGGTCCTTCGGATCCAGGAGATGTAGCCGGAGATGGCGCCCCCTGGTTGGAGGCGAGGGGAGAAGTAGTGGCGGAAGAGCGCCGTGCTGGGAAGTACTCTGGCAAAGCCCTCGCAGAGGTGGGCAAAGAGAGCCATGCATGCCACGGCATTCGGCGTAAGATCTAGAAGATGGAAGCCGTAGGTGTGCATGATGTTGTTGAAGAAGTCAGAGAAGGGGGGCATGCATGGGGGTACCGTGGCCTCGGCAAGACCCTTGCCAAAGACATCCGCGGGGCCGCAGCCAGGACCACACCTGCCAAGACTCCACCGTCCTTCCCACACAACTGCCAGCCCACCAACTAGGCGAGCACCTTCATGGTGATGTGCGGCGTCCAGACCAACTCAGCAAGCACCTGCGTGGTGGCATGCAGATCTTTGTGAAGACTCTACCACCGCACCAACTCAGCAGCCAGCCAGCCAGCATGGCACTACACGCCTCAACAGTTCAGACACGCGTCGAAGCCAGGCGAGGCAGCGATAGCTAGGACGAGCTTCCTTGCTGTCCCTGATAAAGCAAGAAGGGCACGTCGGCAGCGCATTAAATGTGTTTGTCCTACGGTGCCAGGAAATAGACTCGACTACTGTACAGCTTTCAACCTCCCGTGTGCCACTGTGGCAGCCCCTTTTGACTATAAAAGGAGGCTTGCGGCGTACTGAGACAGGATTCAGACTTTTTGGACCCTACACGCTTTGTAGCTAGTCCAAGAACACCAGATAAACATAAACCAACAGGAGTAGGGTATTACGCATCACTTGCGGCCCGAACCTGGATAATCCCCCCGTGTTGATCCCTCAAACCCGCTCTTTCCACAGCCCCACACCTGCCAACCGTAGCAAAAGGGATTCTTTGTGATCTCGTAGGTGTCGTTTCCCCTGATAGTGAGAGAAAAAGAGAAATAGATATAGAAGAAAGAAAAGGAAAAGGGCTCGCTGTTGGACTAGGCTCTCCATGCACAATGCACAGCCCAGCCCAACTCCCCCTTCATCTCCTTTCTCTGTTCATGGAGATGGTGTGGCGCCCATCCATGCCTCTGGTGGTGCCATATCGGCCATCCCATGACTCCTCTCGAGGATAAGAGCAACCCCAAAGCCCCTGGAATGAACCCTAGCGCCTATTCCCTCTCTCCACCCCTCACTCTTCCCCTCTCATATTCACTCGTGCCCGAGACACAACCGCCGCCACCTCGTCGATCTCGTGGCTGCCGATTCCCCTCGTTGCACCAAGGCGTCCAGGAGCTGTGCCACCACCCCTGCTTCGACTATGAGCATCGGCCATAGCTAGGAGGTCGCATGCACTCACCATCGACGTCGTCTTCGCTCATGGCCGCCGCATCTCGCCGTCGAATTCATCGCGTCTCGGTCACCCCTGACCTCCCAACCTCGTCCACGAGCATCGGGGTGAGCCCCTCTCCTGATTCCCTGCCTTTCCCCTTCGAATCCCTCACCATAGGAGCCCCACCCGAGCTAGGCCGCCCGCGACCGGAGTTTCACTCTCCACGCTCCTAGCCGCGCTCCTGCGATCCCTGGCCGCATCCGGTCGCGCCCCTACGGCACCCCCCCCCCGCGCGCGCACCCGCCTGGGACATGCCTTGCCTCGCGCCTGGAACGCGCTCGCCATGCCCGCAGCCGCCTGCCTTCCTGCTCCCGCCAGAAGCTCCTGCTTTGAGCTACTGCTACTCTACTTGCTGCTTTTGCTGTGTCAGCCACCATAGCTGCTGCTGGTGCCGTTGCTTCTTACCGTCGTCGCTGCTTGCTCTACGCTGCTGTTGCTGATGCTACTACCGCTTCTTGCTGTTAGTGCTGCCACTGTTGCCTCTGTTGTTGTTGTGTACTCCTATTGCTCATAGCTCCCGCACTAGCATCTTGCCGCTGCTGGCCACTCCTGCATTGGCCTCGGTTGTGGTCGTAGCCATGGCCGAGTGCCTTGTGCGGTGCATGTGTGTGCACATGCATGAGGCTTGCTATGCCTCTAGCCAGACTGATGAAATTAGATGAGGACTAATCATACTAGTTAGGATAATTGCTACATTATGACGTATGGGCCCCATTTGATCAAGTTAGTTTTTATTTATTATATTAGATATATATTTATGACATGTGGGCCACCACCTCCCCTTTGACTAGTCAATTTGACTTGGTCAACTCGAATTAAAACAAAACCAGAAATTTTAGAATATTATTGAAACTTTGGAAATTAATATAAAATAAACCGTAGTTCGGATGAAAAGGTTTTCTACATGAAAGTTGATCAGAAAAATGAGACGAACCCAAATACGCTACCCACATACCTGTCAGATGCCTCCAGCACTGCAAACGTGGAACCTTCCCCTTCAATTCATCTGTCTGACAGATGTCCTCAACCGGGAAAATGTTCCGGTTAATTTCCCGCTTCGTCTTCAACGTGTAGCACTGCGTTAGGTCGCCCCTAGCACAATGTTTTGCCATGACATGCTTTGTGATGCAATTGTTTGCTATGTTATTTATTATGTTCCCCCTCCTCTACTTCTTTTCTGGTAGACCCCTAGACCACTGTTGATCCGGTGATCGACTACTTCACCGTCGAGGGTCCGTATATGTCTGCAGAGCTTCTAGGCAAGAAAACCCCCGTTGATCATTCAGATATCGCCCATTCCCTTCTCTCTTATGCTTGCATTCGAACTGCTACTGCTTTTTGTATGATCCTATTCTGTTGCATACCCTATTTTTGTTACCTGCTTTCATACCTTACTTGTTTATCATAAATTGCATAGTATAGGTGGGTTAGAGATCCATCAGTGACCCCCACCTTGTCCGAGTTGCCCCGCTTTATGGTCGATGACTCGATCAACGTGGTCGACGTCCAAGCCCGACACCGCACATCACCCCCCTTAGTTGTACGACTCTGCAGAGTTATTATCAAGTGCCGAGGGTGATACCTCATCCCCAGTTCTGATGTTAACCCTGTAGTGTAGCTATTCGGTCGTTGTCAGCCAGGGTGATTCCTACTTCACCACTCCCGATAACGACTCCGTCGTGCAACCCCTCAAGTGTGGACCAATGAGGGTGATTCCTCCAAGTCCACCTTGATGGTTACATCGAATGGGAATCCGTTGAGGGTTATTCCTCATGTTTCCCCCTTGGTGTTAGACACATGGTTACTATGGTTACTATGACTTTACACCGAACCATGTTACTAAAGACGGGTCGGCCCTGAGGGGTACCCGCGCGAGCATATTTGCGAGTGATGAGGAGTCTGGTTGACCTGGAGGGTGCCCGCGAGATAATTACGAGGCATGGCCAGGCATTCTTAGCCCTTACTGCGAGTCCTCGAGATGGGGTGATGGGGCCACATCGATCGCGAGTCTCTGCTCTTTACCGCGCGTTCCTAATCCATTGTGATTTGGATATTTGATCCAAGGGGCCTCTGGCCTGATAGCACACGTGGGCATAGTATGGGCGTTCTGCGTCGTATGCATCAACCGAAGCATAATAGACGTCATGCGACTGAGCGACGCGCGCCGGGTTGGACTAGAACACCTCGCCTTGTATAAGGGAGGCTACGTCTACTCACCGGCCGCCCATGCAACATGCAGGAGTTCCCGGGGCGATGGCCCAAGACCCCTGGGGGCATAGGTTTAGTCCGGCGTGCTGACCTCTCTATTGAGCCTAGGTCGGGTTGCAGCGTATGGTTTGCCCGAGGCCGGGCATGACCGAGTAAAGTGTGTCCGGGTGGAGTTAATCGAGCGTGGTGGGTAAGTTGGTGCACCCCTAAAGGTTAGAAAACATCTATCGATAGCCTTTCCTACGGTAATGGACACTCAAAGTTGTATCCCGATGTAACGCCCTCGATGCGGCTATATCTCCCACGTGTCGAAGCATGACTTAGAGGCATAACCGCATTGAAAGCAATGTCGCAAGTGAGGTAATCTTCGCAAACAACCCATGTAATACAATAAGGGAAAAGATACATAGTTGGCTTACAATCGCCACTTCACACAAATACATGAATAAAGCATTACATCAACCAGATACAATCAAGGTCCGACTATGGAACGAAAATGAAAGAAGACTACCCCAAATGCTACACAGATCCCCGATCATCCCGACTGGGCTCCACTACTGATCAACTAGGACGAAACAACACAAAGGACAAGATCTTCATCGAGCTCCTCCTGAGCTTGGTTGCGTCACCTGCTTGGTAACATCGGCACCTGCAAACTGGTTTTGAAAGTATCTGTGAGTCACGGGGACTCAGCAATCTCACACCCTCGCGATCAAGACTATTTAAGCTTATGGTTAAGGTAAAAGGTATGAGATGGAGCTGCAGCAAGCGACTAGCATATATGGTGGCTAACATACGCAAATGAGAGCGAGAAGAGAAGGCAAGGCACGGTCGAACAACTATGATAAAGAAGTGATCCTAGAACTACCTACGTCAAGCATAACTCCAACACCGTGTTCACTTCCTGGACTCCGCCGAGAAGAGACCATCATGGTTACACACGCGGTTGATGCATTTTAATTAGGATAATCTTTAGGTTTTCAACAGTCGGACATTAACAAATTCCCATCTGCCCATAACCGCGGGCACGGCTTTCGAAAGTTCAAATCCCTGCAGGGGTGTCCCAACTTAGCCCATCACAAGCTCTCACGGTCAACGAAGGATATTCCTTCTAGAGGGAAGACCCGATCAGACTCGGAATCCCGGTTACAAGACATTTCGACAATGGTAAAACAAGACCAGCAAAGCCACCTGAATGTGCCGACAAATCCCGATAGGAGCTGCACATATCTCTTTCTCAAGGCACACCGGATTGTCCAAGGTTCCGGTAGGCCAGCCCAGAGTTGCCCCTGGTGGCCACCGGCAGCTGACAGGTTGGACCAACACACAAAGGAGCACTAGCCCGGGGGTTTAAATAAAGATGACCCTTGAGTCTGCAGAACCCAAGGGAAAGAAAAGGCTAGGTGGCGAATGGTAAAACCAATGTTGGGCCTTGCTGGAGGATTTTATTCAAGGCGAACTGTCAAGGGGTTCCCATTATAACCCAACCGCATAAGGAACGCAAAATCCGGGAACATAACACCGATATGACGGAAACTAGGGCGGCAAGAGTGGAACAAAACACCAGGCATAAGGCCGAGCCTTCCACCCTTTACCAAGTATATAGATGCATTAATTAAATAAGAGGTATTGTGATATCCCAACAAGTAAGCATGTTCCAACAAGGAACAACATCTCCATGTTCCAACAAGGAACAAACTTCAATCTTCACCTGCAACTAACAACGCTATAAGAGGGGGCTGAGCAAAGCGGTAACATAGCCAAACAACGGTTTGCTAGGACAAGGCGGGTTAGAGGCTTGGCTTAACAATATGGGAGGCATGATAAGCAAGTGGTAGGTATCACGTCATAGGCATAGCAAAAGAGCGAGCAACTAGCAAGCAAAGATAGAAGTGATTTCGAGGGTATGGTCATCTTGCCTGAAATCCCGCAAGGAAGAAGAATGAGTACATGAAGAAGACAAACGGACGTAGTCGAACGAATCCTCACAAACGCGATGTTATCGGAACCAACCCGAAGAAGCAACACCGGAAAGAAGCACACAACATAGTAAACAACCAACACATGAACATGGTATGATATGCGGGATGCGGTATGCGATGCATATGCATGATTTGGACATGAATGATTGAACCTAGCCTCAACTTGGAAATCCAAGAGTGCCACTGGAAAGGTGAGGTGATTTCGGTTGAAATCGATATAAATATCACCGGAATCGGATGCACGGTTTGGAAATGGCAAGCAAAACAAATATGGCACCGGTCTGCGATAATCAGCAAGTGACCAACTAAATGCATCAAGATAAATATGCTACAGCACTCAAACATGGCAACAAAATACATGGAAGGGATCCAATCATGATGCTTGACAAAAGATGAACACTGAGCTACGGCTAATTCATCCATTAACAGGTTCAAACAAGCATGGCAAAAGAGCAAATGATAACAGGTTTCAGACTAGGTGAAATTAACACAAGTCTGGAATTTATCATCAGGAAACACACTGTGGAGCATGAAAACTACATGCTACAGGAACTTATCATGGCAACGCAAGGCATGGCATGAAGCAACTCAAAGCACTTAACGAAAGTCCCTTAGTGACCTTGAGCCAAAAGGGATCAGAAAATACAATTGCAAGCATGTGAACATGGCAAAAACATAAACAGATTCAGACTTTGTGAAAAACTGGAGCATGGCAAAACAGTTAACAAGTAGGCATGTTTACGAGCTCGATGCACTCAAGGCATGGCATGACACACTAAGCATACACCCATGAAGAATACATGACATAGAAGCTATACATGGCAAGAACAATAACATAGCATGCACGGATCAATAGCAACAACCTCGGCAAAATCGCTAATCATGTCAACGATCTGCCAGGAACATTTTATAGCAAAAGTAGAGCTCGATTGACTCAAGTTAGGGTACTCCATAAATGCAAACAAAGACATGGATGGATAGAGCACCACAATGTTAACAAAACATCCTTACTGGTCATCCTCAAAAGAGGCACGGATCACTAGGAAACAACATGAACATATGGCATAACAACAAAATCAGGACAAGGACTTAGTGAAATTCTAAGTCCCTGAAATCAGCATTACCGAGTACGCTACTTTGCAAGCTTGTGCTAGTCACCACAAATATCACAAAAATACATGGCAAGCACCTATGTAAAGATAACATGGCATATAACAAAACACATCTAGAGCTCAGGATCATAGCATGCACACATTAAACATGGCAAAAATGACAAAATGCCATTTGCTGAAACAGATCGGACAAATTCCTCATATAGCCCTCTTCCAACAGCATTTCGGGCATCAAGATGACCTCAAATGAAAGTGATGCAATGAGATGAAATGATGTACTCGTCGAGATGAACATTTTGATATGCTACACGCACGAATCGGAGCTACAATGAGGGAATTATGATGCGATGAAGATTGCATAAAAACATAGCAGATCTGGGGACTTAGACATATTTCACCTCGCGAAAAGTCAACGGGACGAGGATATCTGGGACGTCACGGATCGGGACGAAGGGAGCCGTTTGGTTGGCGGGCCGGTGGATCTGATCCAGGCGGGGTTTTCAAGTCGGATCCAGCGAGGCTCGCCTGTCCGGCGACGAACTCGAGGGCGGCGGCGCCAATGCCGGCGCGGGAGCAGGGCGGCGGACTCCAGCGAAGGTGCGACGGGCGGTGGCGGCCTCGGACGCGGTCCGGCGAGGAGGCCACGCGCGGGCAGCACCGTCCGGTGGCAGGAGGCGCGCAGGCGGCCGGCGAGGGGCGTCGGTGACGTACGGCGGCGAACGGGCGGTGGGGCGGCACCCAGGCGGCGGCGCGAGCCGCACTGGGGAAGAGGAGGTGAGGGCCTCGGTCGCGCACCAGGCGGCGCGAAGGCGAGGGCCTCGGGCGGCGGCGGCGCACCGGGCCGAGGGGGCCGGATCTGGGCCTCCTGGGCCCGCGCAGGAGAGGCGGCGAGGCAGGGCCAGGTGGCGGAGCCTGAGTGGAGGAGGCAGGCGGCGGTGACGACGTGGCGCCTCACGATTGGCTGCAGTGATGTGGCCGGCGAGATGGACGCGTCCGCCGGTGAGCGGACATGTCCAGCGGCGCGGAGGGAGGTGAGATCTAGGGTTTTCGTCCGCGAATTTTGACGGGGTGCACATATTTATAGGTAGAGGGAGCTAGGAGAGTCCAAATGAGGTGCGGTTTTCGGCCACGCGATCGTGATCGAATGGCCGAGATGATGGAGGAGGTTTAGATGGGTTTTGGGCTAAATTGGAAGGGTGTTGGGCTGCAACACACGCGAGGCCTTTTCGGTCCCTCGGTTAACCGTTGTAGTATCAAACGAAGTTCAAATGGCACGAAACTTGACAGGCGGTCTACCGGTAGTAAACCAAGGCCGCATGACAAGTCTTGGTCCAATCCGAAAATGTTTAACACCCGCACACGAAAAGAGGTAGAAAGGGACACCGGGTGACATAGGAGCGCCGGAATGCAAAACGGACAACGGGGAAAATGCTCAGATGCATGAGACGAACATGTATGCAAATGCAATGCACATGATGACATGATATGCAATGCATGACACGCAAGCAATGACAAGGCAACAACAACGAATAACTGGAGGACACCTGGTACATCGGTCTCGGGGCGTTACACCCGATCCATACAACTAGAATTGGATACTTGTGATGAGAAATGGATAGTATGGCTCTGGGATTGCTTTCTCATAGGGAGTCTAGGAAGAATCTCTGAGCGAGGTTGATAACACTACTACTACTTTACATTATGTTGATCTGTACTCTTCTAAATGCCGCAAGATGCTGAAGATGCTAGTATTCGATAGGACTAGGCCTTCTCTCTATTCTGGCATTTTTGCGGTCCAGTCCACATATACAGCCTCCCTTTGATAATGTTGCATATGTAGTGTAGATCCTGGCTTGTTGAGTACTTCGGATGAGTACTCATGGTTGCTTTGCTTTGTTTTTTCTCCCCATATCCATTTGATGCAACCAGATGACGGAGCTCCAGAGTCAGTTGTCCTCGCTGATGATTACCACTACTACCCCGAGGGTGGATACTACTACGAGTTGGCCGACGACCAGGAGTAGTTAGGACTTAGGAGGCTCCCAGGAAGGAGGCCTTGCCTTTTCGATCGTAGATGCTTTTGTGCTGGCCTTCTTAAGGCAAACTTGTACAACTTATGTTTGTACTCAGATATTGGTGCTTCCGCTGACTCTTGTGTATTCGAGCTTACGTATCGAGCCCTCGAGGCCCCAGGCTTGTAATATAAAGCTTGTATTATTTTAATTTGTGTCTAGAGTTGTGTTGTGATATCTTCCCGTGAGTCCTTGATCTTGATCGTACACATTTGCGTGTATGATTAGTGTACGATTGAATCGAGGGCGTCACAAATAATCATGCATGTAAGTGATCAAACAAGACTCAAATAATATTCATAGATAGAACTGATCATAAACTCGCAATTCATTAGATCCCCAAAAACACACCGCCAAAAGTCAATACATCAAATAGATCTCCAAGAACATCGAGGAGAACATTGTATTGAGAATCAAAAAGAGAGAAGAATCCATCTAGCTACTACTTATGGACCCGTAGGTCTGTGGTAAACTACTCAAGCATCATCGGAGGAGCGCTAATGAGGATGATGAACCCCTTTGTGATTGTGTTCCCCATCGGCAAGGTGCTGGAAAGGGCCTCTAGATTGGATCTCGTGGTTCTGGAACTTGCGACGACTAGAATTGTGTTCCGTCGACTCCCCTAGGGTTTCTGGAATATTTGGGTATTTATAGAGCTGAGAGGCGGTGGAAAGGACCTCTGTGGGCCGCACCACCCATTAGGGTGCGTCTAGGTGGGTGGTGGGCCCCACGGGCCTTCCCTCGTGCACTCCCTTGGATCCCAAGTTGTCTTACGGGTAGAAAAAATCTCCAAAAAGTTTCGATGCATTTGGACTCCGTTTGATATCGATATTATGCGAAGTAAAAAACAAGCAAAAACGGCAATTGGCACAGGGCACTATGTCAACAGGTTAGTCCTAAAAAATGATATAAAGTTGCTATAAAATGAATATAAAACATCCAAGAATGATAATATAACAACATGGAACAATAAAAAATTATAGATAGGTTGGAGACGTATCAACATCCCCAAGCTTAATTCCTGCTCACCCTCGAGTAGGTAAATGATAAAAACAGAATTTTTGATGTGGAATGCTGCCTAACATGTTCATCACATATTCTTTTCTTTTGTAGCATGGACATTTGTACTTTAGATGGTTCAAAGCAATAGTCTATATTTGACATGAAGGTCTCAATACTCAAGCATATCAACAAGGTTGGAAAAAACGATAGGCGTAAGCGAGACGGTTGGCCTTTGCCTAGTGCCTAGGAGGTGCCTAAGCGCCCTAGGCGCGTCCTAGGCGGTAATATAATTTTTACTATCAAGGTGTATTTGTGGTTATTATATGTGCATTGATATTAATTTAAGGCATGTAAATAGTTAACTATGAGCTACTCCCATTGGAATATGGCTCGTTTTACATATTAGTGCAGTATGGCATGATTTCTCACTTCGGTACACATTTTCTGGCTTGCCCTGCCAAGGCTCCTATTTATGCCCAAGGCGAGGCGTTTGCCCATCGCCTAGCCCCTAAGCGTGCGTAAGTGCCTCCTAGGCATTGCCTTTTCCAACAAAGCATATCAACAAGGAGCCATGTCTTTCAAAATATCAACACTAAAGAAAGTTATCCTTAGCCCACCCCGCTCAATCATTGATCCATTCACGAAGCACACTCGAATATTAGCTGCATCCAACAGAGTAATTCCCAATACTTTCCATGCTAGATAGATCATAGGCGGTTCCCAAACATAAAATAAATTTTATTCCTTTTTCCACCATTCTTTCACAATCCATGGCTAGTCGTATCCACGGGTGCCTTCCATACCAACACTTTCCAAGCAATTTATTATTTAACAACATAAAGTAATTTTTTTTCATTTCGGGACTAGGCATCCCTATTACCGCCATACTCTCGTGCATGACAAGTGAATAGACACTCATCTTGAGAATAACGCATCTAGCATCGAAAAATATTGGCCAACCCCTGCCACCTCATGAGCGACATGGGCACACAAAAAGGAAATTCATTTTGAAAATTAGAGATGGAACATACAAATTTACTTGGAATGGCATGGAAATACCGCATATAGGTAGGTATGTTGGACCCATTTGTCACAACTAGGTTTAAGGATTTTGGATGCACAGGCAGTATTCCCACTTAGTACAAGGAAAGGCTAGCAAATAGATTGAGAAGCAACCAACCAAAAAACAAAAATTCACATAAATGAGCATTGGACATAAATAACACCGAATAATGCAGCACAAGTAGGATGTAATTTCATTGCATAACTATTGACTTTCGTGCTTCCATAGGGAATAACAAACCTTAACACCAATATTCTTACTAAAGCATAATTACTCACCAACATAACTCACATATTACTACCGTCATATCTCAAAACTATTACATAGAATCAAGTTTATTTTGTCCAATGATCTTCATGAAAGTTTTTATTATATAACTCTTGGATATCTATCACTTTGGGACTAGATTAATATATTGCCATTGCTTATGGCAAGCTCTCAAATAAGTTTAAGTGGAGAACATGATCATAAAAAAATTGTCTCTCAAAATAATATAACTGAAGCATGAGAGAATTTCTTCAAAAATTTACTAACTCTCAAATTTATCTAAGTGTAGCGTGAGAGTATTTCTTCAAATAATTACTAACTTTCAAATTAATCTAAGTGAAGCATCAGAGTATTTCTTCAAAAAATTAAAGCACCACCGTGCTTAAAAAGATATAAGTGAAGCACCAGAGCAATTCCATAGCTCAAAACATTTAAGTGAAGTACATAGAGCAATTCTAACAAATCATACCATCATTTTGGCTTTCTCAAATAGGTGTGTCCAGCAAGGATGACTATGAAAAACTAAAAAGAAAAACAAGCAACGACTCATATAATACAAGACGCTCCAAGCAAAACTCATGATACGTGACGAATAAAATATAGCTCCAAGTAAAATTACCGATGGCTGTTAGAAGAAAGAGGGGACGCCTTCTGGGGCATCCCCAAGCTTAGTTGCTTGGTTCTCCTTAAATACTTCCTTGGAATGCCACAGGAATCCCCAATCTTAGGCTCTTTTCACTCCTTATTCCTTCATCCATCGTGATCTCACCCAAAACGTGAAAACTTCAATCACACAAAACTTAACAAAACCTTCATGAGATCCGTTAGTATAAGAAAACCAATCTTTGCTTTAGGTACTGTTGTAAACCCATTCATATTTTATTATTGCATTATACGTATTGTATTCTAACTTTACCATGGCTTATACCCCCCGATGCAATCCATAGAGTCATCAAAATAAGCACACAATGCAATAAAAATAGAATTTGTCAAAAACCGAACGATTTGTAAAGACTCGAATTTTACTCATACTTCTGCAACTCCAAAAATTCTGAAAGATTAGGAAAACGGAAGCAATTTGTATATCAATCTTGTGTAAAACATTCAGAATTTTTTGTCGCTTTTGTGAATTTTCAAAATTAAGCTATTAAAAGTTTCTGTTTTTCAACAGGATCAAATCAACTATCACCCAAAGCTATCGTAAAGGCTTTACTTGGTACAAACACCAATTAAAACATAATAACACAATCATAACACTAGAATAATTGTGTGAACACACAAAAATAGAAAGGAAAAGAGAAAAACCAACTATTTTATTCATTGGGTTGCCTCCCAATAAGCGCTATCGTTCTATACCCCTAGCTAGGCATAATATTTTATTGATGCTCACATAAAAGATAGTAATTGAAACACAAAGAGAGCATCATGAAACACATGTTAAAAAAATTTAAGTCTAACATACTTCCTATGCATAGGCATTTCATAAGCAAACAAATTATCTAGGCAAGAAAAAACTAGCATATGCAAGGAAAAAAGAAAGAAACAATAGCAATATCAACATGAAGAGAGGTAATTTAGTAACATGAAAGTTTCTAAAACCATGTTTTGCTCTCTCATAATAATTACATGTAGGATCAAAATCAAATTCAACAATATAGCTATCAAATGAAAATTTCTTTTTATGATCCACATGCACGCAAAGTTGACACTCTTGCAAAATAGTGGGATCATCAAATAAAGTCATGACCTCTCCAAGCCCACTTTTATTAAAAATTTCATAAGATTGATCATTCTCCAAAGTAGAGGGATCATTATTACCTAGATTTGACACTCTTCCAAACCCACTTTCAATATTATCGCAAACATATTCATCACGAGGATTAAATAAATTTTCCAGATCATAAGAAGAATCACCCCAATCATGATCATTGCAATAAGTAGTGGACGTATCAAAATTAGCATCACCAAGCTTGGGGTTTTGCATATTATTAGCATGATAACCCACAAGTATAGGGGATCAATTGTAGCCTCTTTCGATAAGTAAGAGTGTCAAACCCAACGAGGAGCTAAAGGTAGAACAAATATTCCCTCAAGTTCTATCGACCACCGATACAACTCTACGCACACTTGACGTTCGCTTTACCGGAAACAAGTATGAAATTAGAAGTACTTTGTAGGTGTTTTTGGGTAAGTTTGCAAGAAAGTAAAGAGCACATAAATAAAAGCTACGGGCTGTTTAGATAAAGACACAACTAAATTAGTTTTAGTAAAGAGCTTTTGTCAACAAGAAAGTTATTTATCCCTAGGCAATCGATAACTAGACCGGTAATCATTATTGCAATTTTATTTGAGGGAGAGGCATAAGCTAACATACTTTCTCTACTTGGATCATATGCACTTATGATTGGAACTCTAGCAAGCATCCGCAGCTACTAAAGATTCATTAAGGAAAAACCCAACCATAGCATTAAAGTATCAAGCCCCCTTTATCCCATACGCAAACAACCTACTTACTCGGGTCTGTGCTTCTGTCACTCACGCCATCCACCATAAGCAAATCATGAACATATTGCAAACCCTACAGCGGGAATCCATCACGCTTGCGCGACACGGAGAACACCATAGGACAACACCAATAATAAAACATACAACTCAAACCAATCTTGATCGTCAAATAGCCATTAGGACAAAACAGATCTACTCAAACATCATAGGATAGCCATACATCATTGGGAAATAATATATAGCGTTGAGCACCATGTTTAATTAGAGATTACAGCGGGTAAGAGAGAGGTTACACCGCTGCATAGAGGGGGAAGAGTTGGTGATGATGGCGGTGAAGTTGTTGGTGAAGATGGCGGTGATGACGATGGCTCCGGCGACGTTCCGGTGCCACCGGAAGCAAGGGGGAGAGGGTCCCCCTTCTTCTTCTTCTTATTCTTCCTTGACCTCCTCCCTAGATGGGAGAAGGGCTTCTCCTTTGGTACTTGGCTCCCATGGCGTGGGAGGGGCGAGAGCCCCTCCGAGATTGGATCTATCTCTCTGTTTTTCTCTGGTTCTGCGTTCTCTTCTAGCTTTGTTTCACCGTTTCGTGTATACATGGAGATCCGTAACTCCGATTGGCCTAAAACCTTCGCCGTGATTTTTTTCCGAATATTAGCTTTCTTGCGGCAAAAGAAGAGTGTCAACGGCCTTATGGTGGGCTCATGAGGGTAGGGGGCGCGCCCAGGGGGGCAGGCGCGCCCCCCTGCCTCGTGACCACCTCGGGCACTGGTTCGCGTTGATTTTCCTTCCAAGTTTTCCATATTTTCCAAAAATAAGCTCCGTCCGTTTTTATCCCGTTTGGACTCCGTTTGAGATGGATATTCTTTGAAACCAAAAACATGCAACAGACAGGAACTGGCACTGGGCACTAGATCAATTTGTTAGTCCCAAAAATAGTATAAAAAGTTACCAAAAAGTATATGAAAGTTGAATAATATTGGCATGGAACAATCAATAATTATAGATATGACGGAGACGTATCAGCATCCCCAAGCTTAATTCCTGCTCGTCCTCGAGTAGGTAAATGATAAAAAAGAGAATTTTTGATGTGGAATGCTACCTAGCATAATCTTGATCATATGTCTAATCATGGCATGAATATTAATACACGAGTGATTCAAAGCAATAATCTATCCTTTGACATAAAAACAATAATACGTCAAGCATACCAACCAAGCAATTATGTCTTATTGAAATAACATAGCCCAAGAAAGCTCATCCCTACAAAATCATATAGTCTGGCTATGCTCCATCTTCACCACACAAAGCATTCACATCACGCACAACCCCGATGACAAGCCAAGCAATTGTTTCATACTTTTGACGTTTCTCAAACCTTTTCAACTTCCATGCAATACATGAGCGTGAGCCATGGACATAGCACTATAGGTGGAATAGAATATGATGATAGGCCTTATGTGGAGAAGACAAAAAGGGAGAAAGTCTCACATCAACTAGGCGTATTAACGGGCTATGGAGATGCCCATTAATAGATATCAATGTGAGGAGTAGGGATTGCCATGCAATGGATGCACTACGAGCTATAAGTTTATGAAAGCTCAAACTGGAAACTAAGTGGGTGTGCATCCAACTTGCTTGCTCATCAAGACCTCGGGCATTTGAGGAAGCCCATTATCGGAATATACAAGCCAAGTTCTATAATGAAAATTTCCACTAGTATATGAAAGTGATAACTCAAGAGACTCTCTATATGAAGAACATGGTGCTACTTTGAAGCACAAGTGTGGTAAAAGGATAGTAACATTGCCCCTTCTCTCTTTTTCTCTCATTTTTTGTTTTCTCATTTTTTTTCTTTTTTTGGGGCCTTCTCTTTTTTATAGCATTTTTCGTCCGGAGTCTCATCCCGACTTGTGGGGGAATCATAGTCTCCATCATCCTTTCCTCACTGGGGAATGTCCTAATAATGATGATCATCACACTTTTATTTACTTACAACTCAATATTACAACTCGATATCTAGAACAAAGATATGACTCTATATGAATGCCTCTGGCGGTGTATCGGGATGTGCAATGATCTAGCGTAGCAATGACATAAAAAAACGGGCAAGCCATGAAAACATCATGCTAGCTATCT
Source organism: Triticum monococcum (assembly GCA_034509565.1). Classification (NCBI taxonomy): domain Eukaryota; kingdom Viridiplantae; phylum Streptophyta; class Magnoliopsida; order Poales; family Poaceae; genus Triticum; species Triticum monococcum. Next base: position 388,535,923 of record CM067842.1, on the reverse strand, counting down.
TACGATCATGCAAAGCAATATGACGATAAATGCTCAAGTCATGTATATGATGATGATGGAAGTTGCATGGCAATATATCTCGGAATGGCTATGGAAATGCCATGATAGGTAGGTATGGTGGCTGTTTTGAGGAAGGTATATGGTGGGTTTATGGTACCGGCGAAAGTTGCGCGGTACTAGAGAGGCTAGCAATGGTGGAAGAGTGAGAGTGCGTATAATCCATGGACTCAACATTAGTCATAAAGAACTCACATACTTATTGCAAAAATCTATTAGTCATCGAAACAAAGTACTACGCGCATGCTCCTAGGGGGATAGATTTGTAGGAAAAGACCATCGCTCGTCCCCGACCACCACTCATAAGGAAGACAATCAATAAACACCTCATGCCCCGACTTCGTTACATAACGGTTCACAATACGTGCATGCTACTGGACTTGCAAACCTCAACAAAAGTATTTCTCAATTTCAAAATTACTCGACTAGCACGACTCTAATATCACCATCTTTATATCGCAAAACTATTGCAAGGAATCAAACATATCATATTCAGCGATCTACAAGTTTTATGTAGGATTTTATGACTAACCATGTGAATGACCAGTTCCTGTCATCTCTCTAAATAGATATAAGTGAAGCAAGAGAGTTTTAATTATTTCTACAAAAGATATGCTCACGCTCTAACAAATATAAGTGAAGCAAAAGAGCATTCTACAATTGGTGGTTGTCCAAGTGAAGAGAAACAGGCAATCCAAACTTCAAATGGTATAAGTGAAGCACATGAAGCATTCTATAAAGCCATACTCAAAAGATATAAGTGAAGTGCAAAGAGCATTCTATAAATCAACCAAGGACCATCTCATACCAGCATGGTGCATAAAATAAAAGTAAAAACCTAAATGCAAAAGACGCTCCAAGACTTGCACATATCGCATGAACGAAATGAATCCGAAAACATACCGATACTTGTTGAAGAAAGAGGGGATGCCTCCCCAACATCCCCAAGCTTAGACGCTTGAGTCTCCTTGAATATTTACTTGGGGTGCCTCAGGAATCCCCAATCTTGAGCTCTTGCCTCTCTTCCTTCTTCTCACATCGAGACCTTCTCGATCATCGAACACTTCATCCACACAAAACTCCAACAGAAAACTTGGTAAGATCCGTTAGTATAGTAAAGCAAATCACTAATCTAAGTACTGTTGCAAACCAATTCATATTTTGTTTTTGAATTGTGTCTCTTGTAATATAAAGTTTTTATGGCTTAATCCACTGATATAAATTGATAGGTTCATCAAAACAAGCAAACTATGCATCAAAAACAGAATCTGTCTAAAACAGAACAGTCTTTAGAAATCTAAACATTCACCATACTTCTGATACTTCAAAAATTCTGCCAAAATTAGGAAAAATAAAAAATTTGTACAGTAAGACAGTGCAAAAAGAATCAGAACCATTTGACGTTCCAGTAAAGAATTAAAATTCGCGCACTACAGCCAAATTTCTGTCCTGCACCGCACAAACCAACAAGCATTGTAAACATCCTAAAGGCAAACCTTGGCACATTATTTTTATAATACAATGGAATTGTACAAGGGGATAATTATTTTTGTTGAAAAGTTTCTGTAATTAAGATTCACAAAGTTCCCATGGGCATGAACAAAGTTCAAGGACGTCCCCCATTTTCACAATGCTCGTCTCTCTCACTTTCACTTTTCTTTTTGAAAAAGTTTTGGGTTCCCCTCTTTATTTTTGTAGTTTTTAAACTATATGAAAGCACTCAACAGAAATAAATGACTCCCTAAAACTTCTGGGTTGTCTCCCTGGCAGCGCTTTCTTTAAAGCCATTAAGCTAGGCATATAGTGCTCAAGTAATGGATCCACCCGGATCCCAAGGTATATCAAAGCCAATTTTAATTAACAATGATTTGTAATTTAGTAGTGAGCACAAAGTAACATATATCATGCAACAACGAAGTCTAACTCTCTTCCTATGCATAGGCATGTCATAATAGAACAATTCATGCACACAAAGTAAAGGCCAATGCATAGTATAAACAGTTTCTTGCAATTTTATCATGTGGGAAGCATATAGAGATGGAGATATAGTTCCTCTCTCATAATAATTGCACGTAGGAGCAGCAAGCACATGCATATTATATCTATCAAAATCATCATGTGTAACGGTAAAAGGCAACCCATCAATATAATCCTTAATAAGGGCAAACTTCTCCGATATAGTGTAGTCGGGAGAATTCAAAAAGATAATAGGACTATCATGTGTGGGTGCAATAGCAACAATTTCATGTTTAACATAAGGAACTATAGCAAGTTCATCTCCACAAGCATAATTCATATTGGCATCTTGGCCACAAGCATCATCAAAAAGGGATATTTCAAAAGAATCCAAGGGATCATAACAGTCATCATAGCAATCATCCTTCGGTAAGCCCGAAGGGGAATTAAACAATGTATGAGTTGAAGAGTTACTCTCATTAGAAGGTGGGCACGGGTGATCAATCCGCTCTTCTTCCTTTTGTTCTTCGCTCTCTTCCTCATCTTTTTCATCCAATGAGCTCACTGTTTCATCAATTTCTTCTTCCATAGACTCCTGCAAAATATTAGTCTCTTCTTGGACAACGGAGTATTCCTGAATATATAGTTTAACATAGGCATTAGAAGCATAATTCTCATAACAATATTCAAGTATGGCAAAATTTTCAGATTTGTAAAGAGTAGCATCATACTTTTCAATCAACGAAGCAATTTCATAAGCACCCTTAAAAGCAACAAATTCTTCAATTTGTTGAACATCATAGTAATTATAAACACCCTTAGCATACGAAGATAAGATTCCATTATCAATAAACTCACATTGGTAGGGAAGGTGTTTCTTAGGGTTTTCAGAACAACAAGTAAAATCATATTCCCAACATAAATTCCAAGCATAGCATTGCAAACGATGAATTTGACCCAATAGAATTTCCCCTTTTTCAGATATTCGGTGTCGCACATAACAAACATGCTCATCTGAAGATTTGCCCTCAACTAAGCTAGTTGGGGTTTTAGCGCGAGCACATAGGGATCGAAGATGATCCAAGTAATAAGCTTCAACAGTGTGATAGATTTTGAGTGGTTCTTCAACCATTGGTTTTGTAGGTACCACTATTTTTTTTGGTATTTTGCGTTTCCTACCCATAACTAAAGATAGAAAACAACTAAGAACAGCAAATAAAAATTACTTAGTGATAAAGCAAACAAGCACACATGAGAATATTCACCCCACGCTATTGCTCCCCGGCAACGGCGCCAGAAAAAGATCTTGATAACCCACAAGTATAGGGGATCAATTGTAGCCTCTTTCGATAAGTAAGAGTGTCGAACCCAAAGAGGAGCTAAAGGTAGAACAAATATTCCCTCAAGTTCTATCGACCACCGATACAACTCTACGCACACTTGACGTTCGCTTTACCGGAAACAAGTATGAAACTAGAAGTACTTTGTAGGTGTTTTTGGGTAAGCTTGCAAGAAAGTAAAGAGCACGTAAATAAAAGCTAGGGGCTGTTTAGATAAAGACACAACTAAATTAGTTTTAGTAAAGAGCTTTTGTCAACAAGAAAGTTATTTGTCCCTAGGCAATCGATAACTAGACCGGTAATCATTATTGCAATTTTATTTGAGGGAGAGGCATAAGCTAACATACTTTCTCTACTTGGATCATATGCACTTATGTATGGAACTCTAGCAAGCATCCGCAACTACTAAAGATTCATTATGGTAAAACCCAACCATAGCATTAAAGTATCAAGTCCCCTTTATCCCATACGCAAACAACCTACTTACTTGGGTCTGTGCTTCTGTCACTCACGCCACCCACCATAAGCAAATCATGAACATATTGCAAACCCTACAACGGGAATCCCTCACACTTGCGCGACACGGAGAGCACCATAGGACAACACCAATAATAAAACATGCAACTCAAACCAATCTTGATCATCAAATAGCCATTAGGACAAAACAAATCTACTCAAACATCATAGGATAGCCATACATCATTGGGAAATAATATATAGCGTTGAGCACCATGTTTAAGTAGAGATTACAGCGGGTAAGAGAGAGGTTACACCGCTGCATAGAGGGGGGAAGAGTTGGTGATGATGGCGGTGAAGTTGTTGGTGAAGATGGCGGTGATGATGATGGCTCCGGCGACGTTCCGGCGCCACCGGAAGCAAGGGGGAGAGGGCCCCCCTTCTTCTTCTTCTTCTTCCTTGACCTCCTCCCTAGATGGGAGAAGGGTTTCCCCTCTGGTACTTGGCTCCCATGGCATGGGAGGGGCGACAGCCCCTCCGAGATTGGATCTATCTCTTTGTTTCTCTCTGGTTCTGTGTTCTCTTCTGGCTCTGTTTCACCGTTTCGTGTATATATGGAGATCCGTAACTCCGATTGGCCTGAAACCTTCGCCATGATTTTTTTCCGAATATTATATTTCTTGCGGCAACAGAAGAGCGTCAACCGCCTTATGGTGGGCTCACGAGGGTAGGGGGCGCGCCCCCTGCCTCGTGACCACCTCGGGCACTGGTTCGCGTTGAATTTGCTTCCAAGTTTTCCATATTTTCCAAAAATAAGCTCCATCCATTTTTATCCCATTTGGACTCCGTTTGATATGGATATTCTGTGAAACCAAAAACATGCAACAGACAGGAACTGGCACTGGGCACTGGATCAATATGTTAGTCCCAAAAATAGTATAAAAAGTTTCCAAAAAGTATATGAAAGTTGAATAATATTGGCATGGAACAATCAAAAATTATAGATACGACAGAGACGTATCATAGCACAATTGACATTAATACAATTTATAATAACACCGTTTCAATCATTCCTTTCATTCAAGGCGCTATCGTGAATCACTTCATTAATTTCCTGCTTTAGCACTTCATCACAATTTTCAGATTCACCAATTTCAAGGAAAAATTCATAAAGATAATCTAGTGAACTCAATTCACTAACAATTGGTTCATCATAATTGGATCTTTTAAAAAGATTGGCAAGTGGATGAGGATCTGTATAAATAGATTTTTAGCAAGCTAAGATGCAAGCAAATAGAAGACACATGGCACACAAGCAAAGATAGCAAATGAAAAAAGGCAAACGAGAAAGAAGGAAAATATTTTTGTGCTTTTGCAAAAACATTTTAGAAGTGGGGGAGATGAGGGCGAGACGCAAATGGAAAATAAAGTAATTGCAAGGAGATGAGATATGTGATTAGGAACCTGATAGATATTGATGATGTCTCCCAGGCAACGGCGCCAGAAATTCTTCCTGATTGCTTGTATCTGCGTTGGTATTTCCCCGAAGAGCATAGGATGATGCAGCACATCAATGGTAAGTATTTTGTTCATTTGTGAAACCAAGGTTATCAATCAAGTAGGAGAACCAAGCAACACCATGTAAATGGTACCTACACACAAAGAACAAATACTTGCAACCCACGCGTAAGAGGGGTTGTCAATCCCTCCTCGCTATTAAGGTAGATAAAATTGTATGAGATTGGATAAATAGATCTAGCAAAAACACAAAATAAAATAAGGAAAGAAAAAGTGTAGCAAGGTATTTTTGGAATAATAGATCTGAAAACAATATGATAGAAAATAGACCCAGCCCCCGTAGATTTCACTAGTGGCCTCTCTCGAAAAAATAGCATACGGTGGGTAAACATATTATTGTCGGGCAATCGATAGAAGAGTAAACAATTATGACGATATCCAAGGAAATGATCATTTGTATAGGCATCACATCCAACATTAGTAGACCGACTCCTGCCTGCATCTACTACTATTACTCCACACATCGATCGCTATCCAGCATGCATCTAGTGTATTAAGTTCATGGAGAAACGGAGTAATGCAATAAGATCGATGGCATGATGTTGACAAGATCTATTCATGTAGGAATATACCCCATTTTTTATCCTTAATAGCAATGATACAAGCGTGCCTCGCTACCCCTTCTGTCACTGGGTGAGGAGACCGCAAGATCGAACCCATCACAACGTACGTCTTCCCATTGCAAGAAAAATCAATCTAGTTGGCCAAACCAAACCAAAATTTCAGAGAATAAATACAAGACTATAATAATCATGCATATAAGAGATCAAATAAGACTCAAATAATATTCATAGATAGAACTGATCATAAACTTGTAATTCATCAGATCCCAACAAACACACCATAAAAAGTCAATACATCAAAAAGATCTCCAAGAACATCGAGGAGAACATTGTAGTGATAATCAAAAGAGAGAAGAATCCATCTAGCTACTCTCGTGGTTCTAGAACTTACGGCGACTGGAATTGTGTTTCGTCAACTCCCCTTGGCTTTCTAGAATATTTGGGTATTTATAGAGCTGAGAGGTGGTGGAAAGGACCTCGATGGGCCCCACCACCCATCAGGGCACTCCGGGGGCCTCTAGCACGCCCAGGTGGGTGGTGGTCCCCACGCGCCTTCCTCATGCACTTCCTTGGTTCCCAAGTTGTCTTCTCGGCAGAAAAAAATCTTCAAAAAATTTCGCTGCATTTGGACTCCGTTTGATATGGATATTATGCGAAGTAAAAAACAAGCAAAAAACAACAACTAATACTGGCACTATGTCAATGGGTTAGTCACAAAAAATGATATAAAGTTTCTATAAAATGAATGTAAAACATCCAAGAATGATAATATAACAACATGGAACAATAAAAAATTATAGATACATCGAAGACGTATCACTAACCTATTAATTCAGTGCCCAACGCGAGTTGCTGTTTTTTTGCTTGTTTTTTACTTTTAAGAATATCAATACCAAACGAATTCCAAATGGCACAAAACTTTATGGAGATTTTTTTCTGGTGATAAGAGACCCTGGAAGCTTCTGGTGGCCATGAGAAGAGGCTAATGGGGCCCACTAAGCACCAGGGCATACTAGGCGCCTCTGGCGCGCCCTGGTGGGTAGTGGGTCCCATGGGCACAGTCTTGACCTACCTCCGCCTCTATAAATACTCTCAAATCCAAAAAACTCTAGGGGAGTTGACGAAATACTTTTTTCGCAGCCGGAAGTTCCAAAACTACGAGATCCAATCTAGAGGCCTTTTCCGGCACTCTGCCGGAGGGGCAACGATCACGGAGGTGTTCTTCATCATCCTTTCTGCCCCTTCGATGATGCGTGAGTAGTTTACCACAGACCTAGGGTCCATAGTTAGTAGCTAGATGGCGTCCTCTCTCTTTTTGATCTTTAATACAATGTTCTCCATGATGTTCTTGGAGATCAATTTCATGTAATGACTTTTTGTAGTGTGTTTGTTGGGATCCAATGAATTGTGAGTTTATGATCATATCTATCCATGAATATTATTTGAGTTTTCTCTGAACTCTTTTATGCATGATTGTTATAGCCTCGTATTTCTTCCCTGATTTACTGGTTTGGTTTGGCCAACTAGATTGATTTATCTTACCATGGGAAGAGCTGCTTTGTGATGGGTTCGATCTTGCGGTGCTCAATCTTAGTGACAGAAAGATACATGACACACATGTATCATTGCTATTAAGGGTAACAAGAAGGGGTTTATTCATACGTGGGTTTATCTAGTCTACATCATGTCATCTTGCCAAATGCATTACTCCGTTTCCCATGAACTTAATACACTAGATGCATGATGGATAACGGTCGATGGGTGGAGTAATAATAGTAGATGTAGAATTGTTTTTTTCTAATAATCTTGGAAATTATTCCTATATACATGATCATTGCCTTGGATATTGTCATAACTATTTTCTTTTCTATCAATTGCCTAATAGTAATTTGTTTACCCACTGTATGCTATTTTCTTGAGAGAAGCCTCTAGTGAAAACTATGGCCCCCGGGTCTATCTTTTATCATATAAAAATCCTAAAAGTACCTTGCTGCAATTTTCCTTTATTTATTTTATTCAGTTTTTTAGTTAGATCTATTTATTAAATCATATACAATTTAATCTATCTCAATACCGTTGAGCGATTGACAACCCCTCTTCGCGTTGGGTTACAAGTATTCGTTGTTTGTGTGTAGGTGTTGTTTGCATAGTGTTGCTTGTTTCTCCTACTAGATTGACAACTTTGGTTTCATAACTGAGGGAAATACTTATCTCTACTATATTGCATCATCCCCTCCTCTTCGGGGAAATCCCAACTTAGCTCACAAGTAGTAGGAAGAATTCCTAGCGCCGTTGGCGAGGAGACATCATCAACATCTATCAAGTACCTACGCATAAACTTTCATCTCCTTGCATTTACATTATTTTCCATTTGCCTCTCGTTTTCATCTCCCCCACTTCTAAAAAGTTTTTACAAAATTAAAAATATTCCATGTTTGACTTTTCTCTTGCATGTTTGTTTGTTTTCTTGTTTTGCCCTTATGACTCGAAAAACAGAAAAGAAACAAGAAAACTAAAAGATGGATCCTCATCCTGTTGCTAATCTTTTTAAAAGATCCAATTATGATGAACCAATTGCTAGTGGTTTGAGTGCACTAGATTATATTTATAAAGTTTTGCTTGAAAATCATGAATCTGAAAATTTTAATGAAGTGTTAAATGAAAAAAAATTATAGTGATTCAAGATATCTCCTTGAATGAAAATCATGATTGCAATGATTTTACTATAAATTCTATGAATGTTAATTGTGTTAATAATATGCAAAGCGACAAGCGTAGGGATAATTATTTTGTTATGTCCACTACTTATTTCAATGATCTTGATTGGGGTGATAATGCTTCTTATCATCTTGAAAATTTATTTAATCCTCATGATTAAGGTATATAGGTAAAACTGTGTCTACCATAGCTTGCCACAGAACTAGTTAAGGGTCGCTGAACTTTTAACGGTTTAAAACTTATCAAAAAATATGGAATAAATACGGGAGCATCTGTCTAATGTAATAAGATGATCCAACAGAGGGATTGTCAGAATATGCATCTACGTGTCCTCGGCAAAAATAATAAGCATTTCAGCTCACTTCGACATAAATATATACTGAAATATTTGTTTTTTTGTTCTGGACACATATAGTCATATTTTTTTAATCCCTCTGTTGGATCATGCTATATTATAGGTGTGTTGATTCAGTAAATTTTTCAGAATTTTTGAGAACTTTTGCACCGTCGAAACCCTTAACTAGTTATGTGGCAAGAACTTGTAGGTGGGTTTGGAAGTGGGTTTGGAAGAGCGTCAACTTTAGGTAAAAATAAACCCACATATTTGGAGAGTGTTCCGCCTTATGAATTTTTAATGGAAGTGGGTTTGGAGAGGTCATGACTTTAGTTGATGTTAATCCCACTAACTTGGAAGATTATAAAACTTTTATGCATGTGGATCATGAAGATAAAATTTTATATGATAGCTATATTGTTGAATTTGATTATGATACTACATGTAATTATTATGAGATAGGAAAATTTGGTTGTAGAAATTTTTATGTTACTAAATTACCTCTCGTTATGTTGAGATTGTCAATGTTTTATTCCTCTCCTTTGCATATGCTAGATATTTCTTGTCTTGATATTTTGTTTCCTATAAACTGCCTACGCATAGGAAGTATGTTAGAATTAAATGTGTTTATCACATGTTTTATGATGCTCTCTTTGTGCTTCAATTCGTGTCTTTATTGTGAGCATCGTTAAAATTCCAAGCCTATCTTAATGGCTATAAAGAAAGAGCTAACTGGGAGACAACCCAACCATTTATTTTTTGTTTATTTTTCAATAAATATGAAGTTATGTTGTTGTTATGATTATGTTTTAGTGTTTCAATTAGCATTTGTGCCAAGTAAAGCCTTTTGGATGGTTTGGGTGATAGTTGATTTGATTATGTGCATTAACAGAAACTTTTACGTCTAGTAGCAGAATTGTTAAAAACCACTGAAGCGACGAAAAATTCTGAATTTTTTACACATGATTGATATAAAAATTTCCCATGTTGTCCTAATGTTTTAGTATTTTCGGAGTTATAGAAGCACGGTGAAAGTTCAGATTACTAGAGAATGTTATGTTTTTGACATATTCTATTTTCGTTGCATTGTGTGTTTATTTTGATGAATCTATGGATTGTATCGGGGGTTATAAGCCATGGTAAAGTTAGAATATAGAAGGTATAATGCAATAACAAAATATGAATAGGTTTGCAAGAGTACTTAAAGTGGTGATTTGCTTTATTATACTAACGGATATCATGAAGGTTTTGTTAAGTTTCCTGTGATTGAGGTTTTCAAGTTTTGGGTGAGATCATGATGGATGAAGGAATAAGGAGTGGCAAGAGCCTATGCTTGGGGATGCCCATGGATCCCCAAGGTTATATTCAAGGACTACCAAGCAACTAAGCTTGGGGATGCCTCGGAAGGCATCCCCTCTTTCTTCTAATGACTATCGGTAATTTTACTTGGAGCTATATTTTCATTCATCACATATCATGAGTTTTGCTTGGAGCGTCTTGTATTATATGGGTCTTTGCTTGTTTTGCTCTTTTACTTTGTCACAATCATCCATGTTGAACACACTTATTTGAGAGAGCCATAATCATATTTTTATTTGTGAAAATTGCTCTATGTGCTTCACTTAATTTTTTTGAGCTAGAGAATTGCTCTAGTACTTCACTTATATCTTTTTGAACACGGCGGTGGTTATATTTTAAAGAAATATGCTCTCATGCTTCACTTATATCATTTTGAGAGTTAGTAAATATTAAAGAAATATTCTCTCATGCTTCACTTATATCATTTTGAGTGTTAGCAAATTTTAAAAAAATATGCTCTCATGCTTCACTTATATCATTTTGAGAGTAAGATTTTTTAATAAATGCTCTCATGCTTCACTTATATTATTTCAAAATTTGAAAATTTTGAAGAAATATTTATGCTCTCGTGCGTCACTTAAATTTATTCAAGAGCTTGTTATTAGCAATGGTAATTTGCATAAGATATGAATTTGGTCCCAAAGTGATAGATATTCAAGAGGGATATAATAAAAACTTTCATGAAGATCATTGGATATTAAAATTTGATTCGTTGCAATAGTTTTGTGATATGGAGATAGTAATATGTGAGTCATGTTGGTGAGTAATTATGCTTTAGTAAGAATATTGGTGTTAAGGTTTGTGATTCCCCAAGCAAGCACGAAAGGCAATAGTTATGCAACGAAGTTACATCCTGCTTGTGGTGCATTATTCAGTGTTAGTTATGTTCAATACTCATTTTGGTTTTTGGTTGGTCACTTCTCAATCTATTTGCTAGCCTTCATTTGTACTAAGCAGGAATGTTGCTTGTGCATCCAAATCCTAAACCCAGTTGCGCCAAATGAGTCCACCATACCTACCTATATGCGGTGTTTCCATACCATTCGAAGTAAATTTGTATGTGCCAACTCTAATGTTCAAAATAAATTTCCTTTTTGTGTGCCTGTACCGCTCATGAAGCGGCAGTGGGTGGACAATATTTGCCATGCTAGGTCTGTTATTCTCAAGATGAGTGTTTACTCACTTGTCATTACTCAATAGGGATGCCCAGTCCCGAAATGAAAAAAAGTTATATATGTTGTTCATACTAAATTCCTTGGAAAGTGTTGGTATGGAAGGCACCCATGGATACGGCTAGCCATGGACCGTGTAGGAATGCTAGAAAGGAAACAAACTTTATTTTCTATCTGGGAACCGCCTATGATTTATCTAGCATGGAAGATATCAGGAATTCTCAGTCATTTTCGTTGACAACAAAAGCATGCCTCTCAAAACAATTTTATTTCATGTTGTATCGAGATCTATTTATCCAATCTACACAATTTTTGTCCCATCAACTTGACAATTCCAGACGTCATTAACCGAAAAGGGATTGACAACCCCTTATACGCGTCGGGTTACAAGTATTTGTCTTTTGTGTGCAGGTACCGTTTACATGGTGTTGCTTGGTTCTCCTACTGGATTGATACCTTGGTTTCATAACTGAGGGAAATACCTACCATAGTTGTGCTACATCATCCCTTCCTCTTTGGGGAAATACTGGCGTAGCTTCAAGCGACATCAAGACTCCATCTTCTCTTATGAAGCACCAACAAGGGAACACTATTGTCATACTTGTGCATTGGATGTAGCTAATATTTGAGTGTGTTTCATGAATGGATTGATGATTTGAGCATTATGGTCTAGGGATAAGTCACTTAGCATTGGTGTTTTGAAAGACGTGGTTGCTTGTTGATATGCTTGAGTATTGATATCTTCATGTCAAATTATAGACTATTGCATGGAATCACATAAAGTCCAAATGTCCATGCTATAAAAGAAAAGAATATGTGATGAAAATAATAGGTAGCATTCAACATCAAAAATTATATTTTTCTCATTTACCTACTTGAGGACGAGCAAGAATTAAGCTTGGGGATGCTTGATACGTCTCCAATGTATCTATAAATTTTTATTATTCCATGCTATTATATTATCAATCTTGGATGGTTAATATACATTTACTAGCAAATTTATATCATTTTTTGGGACTAACCTATTAATTTAGTGCAGAGTGCTAGTTGTTGTTATTTTGCTTGTTTTTTACTTTTCCATAATATCAATACCAAACGAAGTCTAAATGCCACAAAACTATTTGGAGATTTTTTTCCTGGTGATAAGAGACCGTCAAAGCTTTTGGAGGCCACGAGAAGAGAATCGTGGGCCCACTAGGCACTAGGGCACGCCACAGGCCTCTAGCGCACCTTGGTGGGTAGTGGGGCCCACAGGCACCATCTTGACCTACCTCCGCCCCTATAAATACTCTAAAATCCCAAAACCCCAGGGGAGTCGATGAAATACTTCTTCCGCCACTGCAAGTTCCAAAACCACGAGATGCAATCTAGAGGCATTTTGCGGCACTCTGCCGGAGGGGGCAACGATAACGGAGGAGTTCTTCATCATCCTTGCCGCCCCTCCGATGATACATGAGTAGTTTACCACACACCTACAGGTCTGTAGTTAGTAGCTAGATGGCTTCTTCTCTCCTTTTGATCTTCAATACAATGTTCTCCTTGATGTTCTTGGAGATCTATTTGATGTAATGACATTTTGTTGTGTGTTTGTTAGGATCTGATGAATTGTGAGTTTATGATCAAATCTATCCATGGATATTATTTGAGTTTCCTCTGAACTGTTTTATGCATGATTGTTATAGCCTCGTATTTCTTCTTGAATTTATTGGTTTAGTTTAGTCAACTAGATTGGTTTATCTTGCCATGGGAAGAGGTACTTTGTGACGGGTTCGATCTTGTGGTGCTCAATCTAAGTGATAGAAAGAGACATGACACACATGTATCGTTGCTATTAAGGGTGACATGATGGGGTTTATTCATACATGAGTTTATGTTGTCTACATCATGTCATCTTGCGTAATGCATTACTAAGTTTTTCCATGAACTTACTACACTAGATGCTTGCTGGATAGAGATCCATGTGTGGAGTAATAGTAGTAGATGCAGAATAGTTTCGGTCTACTAATATTAGATGTGATGCCTATATACACGATCATTCCCTTGGATATCGTCATAATTATTTTCTTTTTCTATCAATTTCCCAACAATAATTTGTTTACCCACCGTATGTTATTTTCTCATGAGAAGCCTCTAGTGAAAACTATGGCCCCTGGGTCTATCTTTTATCATATAAAAATCCTAAAAATACCTTGTTGCAATTTTCCTTTATTTTATTTTATTTTATTTTGTGTTTTAGTTATATCTATTACTCAAGTCCTATACAATTTAATCTATCTCAATACCGTTGAGGGATTGACAACCCCTCTACACGCAGGGTTGCAAGTATTTGTTGTTTGTTGGCAGGTGTTGTTTGCATAGTGTTGCTTGGTTCTCCTACTGGATTGATAACCTTGGTTTCATAACTAAGGGAAATACTTAACTCTACTATATTGCATCATCCCCTCCTCTTCGGGGAAATACCAACACAGCTCACTAGTAGCAGGAGGAATTTCTGGCACCATTGCCGGGGTGACATCCTCACCATCTATCAAGTACCTATGCATAAACTTTCATCTCCTTGGATTTACATTATATTCTGTTTGCCTCTCATTTTCATCTCCTCCACTTCTAAAAGTTTTTACAAAAATACAAAAATATTTTCTGTTTGTCTTTTCTCTTGCATGTTCGTTCGTTTGCTTGTCTTGCCTTTATGACTCAAAAAACAGAAAAGAAAAAAGAAAACTAAAAGATGGATCCTCATCCTCTTGCTAATCTTTTTAGAAGATCCAATTATGATGAACCAATTGCTAGTGATTTGAGTGCACTTGATTATCTATATAAAGTTTTGCTTCAAAATCATAAATCTGAAAATTATGATGAAGTGTTAAATGAAAAAAAATTATAAAATGATTCATGATAGCTCCTTGAAAGAAAAACAGGATTGCAATGATTTTACTATAAATTCTATTAATGTTAATTGTGCTAGCAATATGCAAAGCTACAAGAATGTGGATAATAATTTTGGTATGTCCACTACTTATTGTAATGATCATGATTGGGGTGATAATGCTTCTTATGATCTTGAAATTTTATTTAAGCCTCATGATGAATATGATATTGATAATAAATTTTGCAATAATAATATTTAAAGTGGGTTTGGAAGAGCATCAACTGTAGGTAAAAATAAGCCCACATATTTGGAGAGTCTTCAGTCTTATGATTTTTTTAATGGAAGTGGGTTTGGAGAGGTCATGACTTTAGTTGATGTTAATCCCACTATCTTGGAAGATTATAAAACTTTTATGCATGAGGATTATGAAGATAAAATTTTATATGATAGCTATATTGTTGAATTTGATTATGATCCTAGCTACATGTAATTATTATGAGATAGAAAAGTTTGGTTGTAGAAATTTTCATGTTACTAAATTACCTCTCGTTATGTTGAGATTGTTAATGTTTTATTCCTCTCCTTTGCATATCCTACATATTTCTTGTCTTGACATTTTTTTCCAATAAAATACCTATGCATAGGAAGTATGTTAGACTTAAATGTGTTTGTCACATGTTTTATGGTGCTCTCTTTGTGCTTCAATTTGTTTCTTTTTTGTGAGCATCATTAAAATTCCAAGCCTATCTTAATGGCTTAAAGAAAGAGCTTATTGGGAGACAACTCAATCGTTTACTTTTTGTTTTTCAATAAATATACAATTATGCTACTGTTATGATTGTGTTTTAGTGTTTTAATTAGCATTTGTGCCAAGTAAAGCCTTTGGGATGGTTTGGGTGATAGTTAATTTGATTGTGTGCATTAACAGAAACTTTTACGTCTAGTAGCACAATTGTTAAAAATCACTGAAGCGACAAAAAATTCTGATATTTTACACATGATTGATATACAAATTTCCTACGTTGTCCTAATGTTTCAGTATTTTTGAAGTTATAGAAGCATGGTGAAATTTTATTTTACTACAGACTGTTATATTTTTGACAAATTATGTTTTCATTGCATTGTCTGCTTATTTTGATGAATCTATGGTTTGTATTAGGGGATATAAGTCATGAAAAAGTTAGAATATAGTAGGTATAATTCTATAATAATATTTGAATGGGTTCGCAACAGTACTCAAAGTGGTGATTTGCTTTATTATACTAACGGATCTCACGAAGGTTTTGTTAAGTTTTGTGTGATTGATGTTTTCAAGTTTTGGGTGAGATCGCGATGGATGAAGGAATAAGGAGTGGAAAGATGTTGTCGGATCACGGGTTCCTGCAAAACCCTTAAGGTTCGAACACTGGGGTGCGCGCAAAGATCTCCCCCCTATCAATCCACATCCTAACTTAGCTAAGATCTCACGAACTAACTTGACGAACTCGCAACACAAAGGACACAAGATTTATACTGGTTCGGGCCACCGATGTGGTGTAATACCCTACTCCAGTGTGGTGGTGGATTGCCTCTTGGGCTGAAGATGAACAGTACAAGGGGAAGAACAGCCTCCTAAGGTTGAGGTGTTCTTGTGCTTGGTGAACTTGTGTGTGTGAGGATCGGGTGCAAGGTTCTGTTCTCGACCCGTCCCCTCTCCTACTATGGTGGTGGCTAGTTCTATTTATAGAGGCCCTGGTCCTCTCCCCAAATATTGAGCGGGAAGGGAGCCAACAATGGCCAATTTGAAAGGGGACAACTAGTACAAGCTATCCTGACAAAAGCATTCTTCGCCTGCCAAAGGCTCTGGTGGTGACGCCGTCTTGGGCTCCACGGTGACCTCCGTCTTGCCGTCCTTCTGGTCTTGGTATCATTGCACCAATATGGAAACCTTTGCTTGATGCCTCGGTACTCCACGCCTGCGCTTGCCCCCTTAGCACCAAAGAGGAAACAAGGATGCTGCACGTGCTGGCGCCTGTCTGGCGCCTGCCTGGTCTCGATCGTCATGGCTTACGTCATGAGAACCTCGCGAGGTTTGCCCAGCCTTGAAGTTGTCCGCCCCTCATGAGCCAGCCTGGTGAGGCCACTCCTGAGGAGGTCTTGTGTCGTCCGCCTCGTGAGGCTTGGCCCCTCGCGAGGGTCTTGATTCCTTGTTGATGAAGATGGGCCGTACAGGCCTGGCAGCAAAGCCACGCCGTGGGCCGCAGGCAGGCAAGTCTGGGGACCCCCGTTCCCAGAACGCCGATAGTAGCCCCCGGGCCCAAGGCACGCTCGACCTTGGCTTTGAGGTGAAGCCAAGGGTCAAGTGCGGAGCGCTGCGGGCCCCAATAGCCCGCGGCTTCAGTCGACGCGTGGCGGTTGATTGGACGTGGGCGTCTCCGCTTCCCCACGCTGCCTCGGCAACTGCCCGACTTGACAAGTCCCTGCGACATGCAAGGAAAACCATCATTACCTGTGATCATGGGGGGTGCTGGTTGGCCTTCTCCTGGTATAAATTGGAGGGGGCGGAGCCCCCGTCGCCCATCCTTCCTCTACCTCTCCCGCTTCTTCTCCTTCCTTGCTCCTCTCCTGCCACCAATGGCGTCGTCAAGGAGGTTCACTGTCACGGAGAAGGGGAAGGCCCCTCGCGAGGGGCCCAGCTCTTCGGTGCCCAAGTGTGGACGCGGCCCTGCCTGCAAGCACACCGCAACCCCCGCCGTGGTGGTGCCGCTTCGCGGGGCAGGGGTCGCTCTGGTTATGGCGGTCCCGTTGATGAAGAGAGATGTGCCATGGTCACGCGGCCTCCCTGGCCACGCTTCCATTCGGCGGAGACGCCACCGGAGTTCATCGTCTGGTCGGAGAACCCGGCCGACAACTGGCTTCAGCTCCCGCGCTTCTTCGCCGATGAGCTGCCGGCCTCAGGTCCTGGTGGGCTTTGGCTACAGGCAGACGACTGCTGCAGCAGGGCTTCCTGGGTTGCGGTCGGGGTCTCCGCCGCGGGCAATGTAGCTCTGGCCCGCGGTTGGCAGACGTTCGCCCGCGTGCGTGGCCTGGGCAGGTGGTGCACCCTTCACTTCAAGTACGACGGCGACACGACCCTCTATGTGAGGGTGTTTGGGGAAGATGGTCGCCACGTCGGGTGCTGCCCCGAGGTGAACGACGGCGAGGAGGTGCTCGGCCTTGGTGATGGCTGCGACGAGGATGAGGGCGAACCCGCCCTTGGTGCCGACCGCGTCTCGTCCGGCTATGGCAGCTCTTCCCCCAGCGACAGCTCCAACGGTGGCGGGTCGTCTCGTCACCGTGCCTCCGTGAAGCGCGAGGAGGGGTCCAGGTGAGCTCAGGAGGGCGTTGGGGCCTGCGCCCATGAACCGTTGTAGATGCCACTTCTATTTTGTTCTTCTTTTCCTTCCTGTATCAGAAAGAAACTAGAATGGGCCCCGGAGGGGCGTGTATCGAACTATGCTCTCAATCGTTATGTTATGTTTGCCATTCCTATGCCGTGCCACAACATCGTCGTTTTATGTAGGGATTACTTAGCTCGACTTGTTTTGAGTGGCCTCCTCCTCACGAGGCGCTTGCTTCCTAGTGCTTGTCGAGGCCTCCTTGACCTGATATGCGCTTAGGAACTATAAAAAATTCATTAAGAGGTTTATCACTCACCCGGGCTTAGTTATAGGTGCCGCTGGCCTTAACTCAGTGCTTCGCGTCGCGATACCCGTGGGGCACGGATTAGGAGAGGTGCGCCAGCTTGTGGGCTTGAAAGAGGGTGCCTCGCGAAAGACAGAAGGAGGAAGCTCGCGAAGGTACCTTTTCAGCCCCCTCGCGAGGGACGCGAGGGAGAGTTCAGGTCGACCAAAGAGGCGAAGGCAGAAACAGAGGCAGAAAGCGATAAAACAGGACCAGAAAGAGACACCAGAAAGCAAATTTCAATTAAAAGAGGGGCAAACCAACTTCGGAAAGCAAATGAAAAGCCGCGTCCGACACCTAGTCTAGTCTTCGACGTCTTCTCACCAGCACAGATCTAAGTGCTGCCACTCGGCATGGGAGGGAGCCCCCGAGGCCCAAGGGCGGCTCTCCTGAGGCTCCGGGGTGTGTACAACCCCACTCATTATTACCTGAGATTGTCACGGGCGGCGATTGTTCACAGACACGGGGCCTTGCTTCACAGGCCCCGGGCCTTGCTTCATAGGCACTAGGCCTTTCTTCATAGGCACCGGGCCTTCTTCACAGGCACTTGGCCTTTCTTCATGGGTAGAACTTCCAGAGGTGTTGGATGTTCCAGGCGTTCTGGACGGGTACCCCATTCTATGTCTCCAGGCGCGTGGCGCCAGGCCTGGAGACATGGACGACCTTGAACGGGCCCTCCCACATGGGCGAGAGCTTATGCAGCCCCTCCCTGGAGAGCACCCGCCTCAGGATGAGGTCACCCACCTCAAGAGTCCTAGAGCGGACGCTCTGGCAGTGGTACCGCCGCAGCACCTGCTGGTATCTTGCCGCTCGTAGTGCAGCTTCACGGCGTCGTTTCTCCCCCAGCACGAGGTCCATCCCCCGCATGGCGTCCTGCTGCGTCTCGTCAAACGCCAGGACACGTGCGGACCGATGCTTGCCTCATGAGGGAGGATTGCTTCTGCTCCATAGACGAGGAAGAACGGGGTTTCACCCGTTTGCTTGGTGGCGGTGGTGCGGATCGACCACGGCACGGACTGGAGCTCGTCGTGCGAGCCCCTGCCGCAGGCCTCGTGCTTCTTCTTGAAGGTCCTGATCTTGAGGCCCTTCAGGAACTCCGCGTTGGCGCGTTCGGCCTAGCCATTGCTCCTGGGATGCGCTACTGAGGCATAGCAGATATGCGTTCCAAGGTTAGCACAATACGACTTGAAGACATTTCTAGTGAACTACGAGCGGTTATCGATGATGATGAAGTCGGGGACCCCAAAACGGCTCACGAGGCCCTTGATGAACTTGACTGCTAAGCCAGCTAGGATGGCGCAGACGGCTTCAACCTCCGGCCACTTAGTGAACTTGTCGATGGCGACGTAGAGGTACTGATAGCCCCCAGGCACCCGAGGGAACGGGCCCAGAATATCCAGCCCCAAACCGCGAACGGCCATGAGAGTGGGATGGTCTAGAGGCCCTGAGCTGGCTGATGGATCTGCTTGCATGGAATTGGCAGGCCTCGCAGGACTTCACCAGCTCGGCCGCGTCGTTGAGCGCCGTAGGCCAGTAGAATCCACTTCGGAATGCCTTGCCGACGAGGGTTCGCGATGACGAGTGGTGCCCACAGTCTCCGCCGTGTATGTCAGCTATCAGCTCTTTCCCCTGTTCCTCGGAGATACAACGCAGTGTAACGTCATTTGGTCGCTTCCTATATAACTCATCGTCCTGGATGCAGTATGCCGTGGCTTGACGGGCCACGTGCTCCATGTCCTCCTCCTTCTCTAGCAATGCCCCTTGCATCAGGTATTCCTTGAATTCCTTAGTCCAGCATCCCTCCCTGGGCTCGAGCGCCAGGAGTAGGCGCGCTCTTGAGGTCGGGCCACAAGCTGGGGCTCCTGAGGCAGGCGGCTGCGGGAGTTCCTCCCGAGGCTGAGTCGTTCTTGAAAGCGGCGGCATTGCT
The DNA here is from genome assembly GCA_034509565.1 of Triticum monococcum. Classification (NCBI taxonomy): domain Eukaryota; kingdom Viridiplantae; phylum Streptophyta; class Magnoliopsida; order Poales; family Poaceae; genus Triticum; species Triticum monococcum. The sequence continues at coordinate 388,515,892 of CM067842.1, read as the reverse complement.
GATGGCTTGAAGAGCCGCTCCTCGAAGACGCCATGCTCCTGGGGCTGTTGCTTGGATGCTCTTCTGGCGATGTCGTCTGCTTCCTTGTTGGTGCCATGGGGCACGTGCTGCAACTCCAGGCCCAGAAATTGCTTCTCCATCTTGCGCACCTCCGTGAGGTATGCTTCCATGTGCTCGTCCTTCGGCTCATATACCTTGTCGGAGAAGTTGACGAGGAGATGTGAGTCTCCCCTGATAGAGAGACGCTTCACCCCTAGTGCCGCCGTAGCCTTCAGGCCGACTATGAGGCCCTTGTATTCTGCAGTGTTGTTGGAGACCTTCTCACCCTACTGGAAGCAGAGCTGCACGGCGTAGTAGAGCTTGTCCTGAGTGGGCGAGATGAGTACTACTCCAGCCCCCGTGCCCTGGCGTGCGAAGGCACCATCGAAATACATGACCCAGCCGTCGGGCGCCTCGCTTCCCGGCGAGAGGGACCGGTCTTCGCCTTCTTCGAGCGCTGGGGCGTCTGTCCATTCTGCCACGAAATCAGCGAGCGCGGCCCCCTTGATGACCCTGGTAGTACTGAACTCTAGCTAGAATGCTTGAAACTCGATGTTTCATTCAGCAACTCTTCCAGCCGAGTTGGGGCTCCTGAGCACTCTCTCCAGTGGGTAAGCTGAGATGACCTTGATGGGGTGGCCCTGGAAGTAGTGCCGTAGCATTTGCGAGGCCACTAGGAGTGCGAGTAGGAGCTTTTGAGGCATGGGGTACCATGCTCGTGCATCCCCCAACACCGTTCTGACGAAGTATACTGGGTGCTCGACGAGGGTAGGCGTACTGATGAGGTTTGCGTCTTCTAGAAGCTGGGGTATCTCCTGAGGGGGTAGAGCCCCCGATGCTCGGTCGCTTGCTGAAGTCTTCGCGGGTTTGGGGGCGTCGTCCTGCCGAGCCTGATCCTCTGCCGCTGCTGCCGCGACCCTTGTGGCGCCCTTCTAGTCTTGCGTCGTCTCTGCTGGAGACGTGGCACGACGCGATGCACCCTTGGCTTGGTGTTCTTCCCGAACCGCCACCAGGGCTGCGCTGGCTAAGTACAGGGTAGCGGGAAGATAGAGCACTAGGGGCTCGCGAGGTCGTGGCGCCACCATCACTGGAGGGCTAGTCAGGTGTCTCTTGAGGTCTTGAAAAGCTTGGTCGGCCTCCGGGGTCCACTCGTACGAGCCCTCCTTTTTCACCAGCTTGAAGAAGGGTAGGGCGCGCTCTCCCAGCTTGGAGATGAAGCACCCCAACGTAATCACCCGACCAGCCAACTTCTGCATTTCCTTGAGGGTTTGTGGTGGACTCATGTCTTCAATGGCCTTCACCTTCTCTGGGTTGGCCTCGATCCCCTGTGGGACACCAGGAAACCCAGCAACTTGCCGGAAGGGACGGCAAACACGCATTTCTCTGGATTGAGCCGCAATTCCACCTGGCGAAGGCTTTCAAAGGTCTCCTCTAGGTCTTTGATCAAGGTCCTCACCTCCCGAGACTTTACCACGATGTCATCGACGTAGGCTTCAGCGTTTCTCCCGAGCTGTTGCCCTAAGGCGATGTGCATGAGTCGTTGGAAGGTTGCGCCCGCGTTGTGCAGCCCGAATGGCATGCAGGTCTAGCAGTACACCCCACACGGGGTCAGGAAGGCCATCTTCTCCACATCTTCTACCACCATCTTGATCTGGTGATACCCTGAGAACGCATCCAGGAAGCATTGCAAGTCGCACTCCGCGGTGGATTCGACGATCTGGTCGATGCATGGAAGCGGGAACGGATCTTGGGGGCAGGCCTTGTTGAGGTTGGTGAAGTCAGCACACATCCGCTCCTTCCCGCCTTTCTTGGGGACGACGACGGGGTTTGCCAGCCACTCGGGGTACCGAACCTCGCGAATGACACCCGCAACCTCCAACTTGCGAGTTTCTTGGACCATGAAAGATTGCTTCTCCATGGACTGTCGCCTTGCCTTCTGCTTCATAGGGCGTACGCTGGGGCACACCTTCAGGTGGTGCTCTATTACCTCTCTTGGGACCCCTACCAGCTGATCGGGCTCCTAGGCGAACACTCCCTTGTTTGCACGCAAAAACTTCACTAGCGCCTCCTCCTGAGTAGGCTCGAGGTTGGCGCCTATGGTAAAGGTTGCCCCTGAGGACCCGTCCTCCTCGACCAACACTTTCTTGGTTTCTGCCTTGGCCTAAGTGAAGAACTGCTTCTTCTTGGTTGGTATGGCTTCCTTGGCCTTGGAGGTATCCGCGTCAGTGGGTCGTGCTATCGCGGCGACCTTGAGGGCAAGCTTGAGCATCACGAGGGCCTCCTTGGCGCCCCCCTTGATGGTGAGGACACACTGGCTGCCCGGCATCTTCATGAGATTCTAGGCAGGATGGGTTGCTGCCATGAACTGGGCCAGAGTTGGGTACCCGAGGATGGCATTGTATGGGAGGCCAATGCGGGCGATGTCGAAGTCCATGAGCTCGGTGCGGTAGTTGTCGTGTGTGCCGAAGGTCACGGGGAGGCAGATCTGCCCCAGGGAGCGGGTGGGGCCTCCACGAACTCCCGAGAAGGGCTTGCTGGGGTGGAGCCACTCGAACGGTACGTGAAGGAGGCTGAAGGCCTCGACAGAGAGCACACTGAGGCCCGTGCCGCCATCGACGAGTGTCTTGGTGATGGATACGTGGCAGATGGTGGGTGCGCACAGCATCCGGAGCACACCTGAACCGACGGTGGAGGCGGGATGGCCCTCCGAGTCAAAGGTGAGGTTAGCCTTAGGCGCGGCCCAGCCGGGGGGAGCCCCCGGGCGCTTGGAAGCGACGCCGATCTGGCGAAGGTACGGCTTGACGTGCCGATCTGAGGGTGGTGCTTGCGAACCGCCGAGAAGAGCTGCGATGATGGGGGCCGCCGGTTCCCCGAAGCAAGTAACGAAGAGGCTGCGCAGCTCCTCCCAGGTGGCGACAGAAGACTCCAGCAAGTGGAGGAGCCAGGCGCATGGCGCGCCCGCAAGGACCATTGGGAACCAGTTGGCCATGACCTTGTCATCGCCCCCGGCTTCCGAGACGGCCTCCTCGTATGCTAGCAGGAAAGCCGATGGGTCCACCGCACTGTCGTAGCGCGGTGGCATCTTCGGCTTGAACTTGGGTGGCCACAGCACCTGTCGCAAGGCGGGGGCAAGGGCTCGGAGCCCCCGAGCGCCGCTATGGGCACCGGTAGATCCAGCTGGAGGGGCGCCCGCCATGGGGAGCGGGCGTGGAGATGGTGGAGCACGAGCCGACGGAAGGAAGACTCCGGTGAACCCCTACCTGGTGCGCCAAATGTAGGATCACGGGTTCCGGCAAAACCCTTAAGGTTCGAACACTCGGGTGCGCACGAAGATCTCCCCCCCATCGATCCATGTCCTAACTTAGCTAAGATCTCACGAACTAACTCGACGAACTCGCAACACAATGGACACAAGATTTATACTTGTTCGGGCCACCATTGTGTGTAATACCCTACTCCAATGTGGTGGTGGTGGATTGCCTCTTGGGCTAAAGATGAACAGTACAAGGGGAAGAACAGCCTCCTGAGGTTGAGGTGTTCTTGTGCTTGGTGAACTTGTGTGTGTGAGGATCCGGTCCAAGGTTCTGTTCTCGACCCGTCCCCTCTCCTACTATGGTGGTGGCTAGTTCTATTTATAGAGGCCCTTATCCTCTCCCCAAATATTGAGCGGGAAGGGAGCCAACAACGGCCAATTTGAACGGGGACAACTAGCACAAGCTATCCTAACAAAAGCAGTCTTCGCCTGCCAAAGGCTCTGGTGGTGACGCCGTCTTGGGCTCCACGGTGACCTCCGTCTTGTCATCCTTCTGGTCTTGGTCTCGTTGCACTAATATGGAAACCTTTGCTTGATGCATCGGTACCCGCGCCTGTGCTTGCCCCCTTAGCACCAAAGAGGAAACAAGGACGCTGTGCGCGCTGGCGCCCGCCTAGCGCCCGCCTGGTTTCGATCGTCATGGCTTACGTCACGAGAACCTCGCGAGGTTTGCCCGGCCTTGAACTCTCCGCCCCTCATGAGCCAGCCTGGTGAGGCCGCTCCTGCGGAGGTCTTGTGTCGTCCGCCTTGCGAGGGTATTGATTCCTTGTTGATGAAGATGGGCCATACAGTCCTGTCAGCAAAGCCACGCCATGGGCCACAGGCAGGCAAGTCTGGGGACCCCCGTTCCCAGAACACCGACAGAGGTCTCGTGGCCACGACCTCCACATCGACAAGACGAAAGTGCGCCTTCACACAAGCGTATGCCCCTCGAGTGCTACTTGTGAGCTGCGTTGGGATTTCCCCGAAGAGGAGAGGATGATGCAGTACAGTAGAGATAAGTATTTCCCTCAGTTATGAAACCAAGGTTATCTATCCTGTAGGAGAAGCAAGCAACATTATGTAAACACCACCTGCACACAAACAACAAATACTTGCAACCCAATGCGTAGAGGGGTTGTCAATCCTTCATCGGTTACGAGCAAGATTAAAAGGTGTAGTTTTTGGTAGATATATCGAACAAAAATACGAAATAAAAGAAAATGCAATAAGGTATTTTTTGTTTTAAAATATGATAGAAAATAGACCCGGGGGCCATAGTTTTCACTAGAGGCTTCTCTCATAAAAATAGCATACAGTGGGTAGACAAATTATTATTGGGCAATTGATAGAAAAGTAAATAATTATGACGATATCCAAGGCAATGATCATGTATATAGGCATCACGTCTGAGACAAGTAGACCGCAATGATTCTGCATTTACTATTGTTACTCCACACATCGACCGCTATCCAGCATGCATCTAGTGTATTAAGTTCATGGAAGAACGGGGTAACGCCTTAAGCAAGATGACATGATGTAGACAAGATAAACTCATGTATGAAATAAATCCCATCTTGTTACCCTTAATAGCAATCATACATGTGTCTCATGTCCCTTTCTTTCACTGGGATTGAGCACCGCAAGGTCAAACGCATCACAAAGCACCTCTTCCCATGGCAAGATAAGCCAGTCTAGTTGGCCAAAGCAAGCCAATAAATCGGAGAAGAAATACGAGGTTATAACAATCATGCATAAAAGAGTTTAGAGAAAACTCAAATAATATTCATGGATAGATCTGATCATAAACTCACAATTCATCGGATCCCAACAAACACACCGCAAAAAGTCATTACATCAAATATATCTCCAAGAACACCGATGAGAATGTTGTATTGAAGATCACAAAGAGAGAGAAGAAGACATTTGGCTACTAATTGTGGACACATAAGTCTGTGGTAAACTACTCACGCATCATCAGAGGGCAGCAAGGATGATGAAGAGCCCCCTCCGTGATCGAATCCCTTTTGGCAGAGTGCCGAAAAAGGCCTCTAGATGGGATCTTTGGAACTTGCGGCGGCGGAAAATGTATTTTGTGGATCTCCCTGGTAGGTTTTCTAATTTTAGAGTATTTATATAGGCGGAGTTAGGTCAAACGGAGGCTTGTGGGCCCCACTATGTACCAGGGCGCGCCCGAGGCCCCTGGCGCCCTGGTGCCTAGTAGGCCACTCCTTATTCTTCTCTTTTCTTCCCGAAGCTTCCAGGGTCTCTTATTGCCAGAAAAAAAATCTCCAAAAAGTTTCGTGGCATTTGGACTTTGTTTGGTACTGATATTCTGCAAAGTTAAAAACAAGCAAAAAAACAACATCTGAAACTGGGGACTAAGTTAGTAGGTTAGTCCCAAGAATGATATAAAGTTGCTTGTAAATGTATATAAAACATCCAAGGTTGATAACATAATATCATGGAACGATCAAAAATTATAGATACATTGGACACGTATCAAGCATCCCCAAGCTTAATTTCTGCTTGTCCTCGAGTAGATAAATGATAAAAATAGAAATTTTGACGTGCAATGCTACCTAACATATTCATCATATATTCTTTTGTTTTTACCATGGACATTTGGACTTGAATGATTCAAAGCAATAGTCTATAATTTGACATGAAAACATCAATACTCAAGCATATCTACACGCAACCATGTCTTTCAAAATATCAATGCTAAAGAAAGTTATCCCTAGACCATTATGCTCAATCATTGATACATTCATCAAACACACTCAAATATTAGCTACATCCAATACACAACATGACAATAGTGCTCCCTAGTTGGTGCTTTGTAAGAGAAGATGGAGACTGATACATCTCCATCGTATCTACTTTTCCAAACTCTTTTGCGCTTGTTTTGGACTCTAATTTGAATGACTTGAATGGAACTAATCCGGACTGACGCTATTTTCAGCAGAATTTCCATGGTGTTATTTTTGTGTAGAAATAAAAGTTATCAGAATGACCTAAAACTTCACGGAGATTAGTTTTTGAATAAATAAAAAATATTGGCGAAAGAAACAACCAAGGGGGCCCACACCCTGTCCACAAGGGTGGAGGGCGCGCCCTCTGACCTTGTGGGCCCCCTGGACCTCCACCGACCTCAACTCCAACTCCATATATTCATGTTCGGGGAGAAAAATTGGAGAGAAGGATTCATTGCGTTTTATGATACAGAGTCGTCGCCACCTATTGTTCTTCCTCGAGAGGGCAGTTGTGGAGTCTGTTTTGGGCTCTGGAGAGGGGAAATCGTCATCGTCATCATTATCAACCATCCTCCATCACCAATTTCATGATGCTCACCGCCGTGTATGAGGAATCCCATCATAGGCTTGCTAGATGGTGATGGGTTGGATGAGATTTACCATGTAATCGAGTTAGTTTTGTTTGGGTTTGATCCCTAGTATCCACTATGTTCTAGGATTTATGTTGCTATGACTTTGTTATGCTTAATGCTTGTCACAAGGGCCCGAGTGCCATGATTTCAGATCTGAACCTATTATGTTTTCATGAATATATTTGTGTTCTTGATCCTATCTTGCAAGTTATAGTCACCTACTACGTGTTATGATTCAGCAACCCCGGAGTGACAATAGTCGGGACACTTCCCCGTGATGACCGTGGATTGAGGAGTTCATGTATTCACTAAGTGCTAATGCTTTGGTATGATATTCTATTAAAAGGAGGCCTTAATATCCCTTAGTTTCCAATAGGACCCCGCTGCCACGGGAGGGTAGGACAAAAGATGTCATGCAAGTTCTTTTCCATAAGCACGTATGACTATATTTGGAATACATGCCTACATTATATTGATGAATTGGAGCTAGTTCTGTGTCACCCTATGTTATAAGTCTTGCATGATGAATGCCATCCGACATAATTATCCATGAATTGGAGCTCGTTTCATATTGATTTTTGCTTCGTAACTTCTCCTTTGCCACTGTTATGATTGCTATAAACTTGCTACTATTAGTTTTGCCACTCTTACCTTTACTTCCATACTACTTTGCTACTAAATACATTGCTGCAGAAATTAAGTCTTTCAGGTGTGGTTGAATTGACAACTCAGCTGCTAATACTTGAGAATATTCTTTGGCTTCCCTTGTGTCGAATGAATAAATTTGGGTTGAATACTCAACCCTTGAAAATTGTTGCGATCCCCTATACTTGTGGGTTATCAAGACCTTTTTCTAGCGCCGCTGTGGGACGCCCTCGATTCAATCGTACACTAATCATACACGCAAATGTGTACGATCAAGATCAAGGACTCACAGGAAGATATGACAACACAACTCTAGACACAAATTAAAATAATACAAGCTTTATATTACATGCCAGGGGCCTCGAGGGCTCAAATATATAAGCTCGAAATCTCAAGAGTCAGCGGAAGCAAAAATATCTAAGTACAGACATAAGTTAAACAAGGATGCCTGAAGAAGGCTAGCACCAAAGCAACATCATCGAAAAGGCAAGGCCTCCTGCCTGGGACCTCCTAGCTACTCATGGTCTTCGGCGGCCTCCACGTGGTAGTAGGCTCCATCAGGTAGTAGTAGTAGTCGACTGGGTGGCATCTGGCTCCTGGGATCCACCATCTGGTTGCAACAACCGGAAAGAAGAAAGAGGGGGGAGAGAGGGTAGCAAAGCAACCGTGAGTACTCATCCAAAGTACCCGCAAGCAAGGATCTACACTACATATGCATCGGTATCAATGAAATGGGATGTATATGTCGACTGAACCGCCGAATGCCAGAATAGAGGGAGAGCCTAGTCCTATCGAAGACTAGCATATTTAGCGGTCTTGCAGCATTAGAAGAGTGCATACTAGCATAAAGTAAAGTAGTAGTAGTGTTATCAACCTCGGCTAGAGATCCTTTCTCGACTCCCTGCGGGAAAGAAATCCCAGAGCCATACCATCCAGTTATCACCTCAAGTATCCAGTTCTAGTTGTACCGATCGGGATACAACTCCAAGTGTCCGTTACCGTAGGACAGGCTATCGATAGATGTTTCTTCCCTGCAGGGGTGCACCAACTCACCCACCACGCTCGCCTAACTCCGGCCAGACACACTTTACTGGTTCATGCCCGGCCTCGGCCAAACAATACGCCGCAACCCGACCTAGGCTAAATAGAGAGGTCAGCCCGCTGGACTAAACCTATGCCCCCAAGGGTCATGGGACATCGCTCCGGGAACTCCTGCATGTTGCATGGGCGGCTACTGAGCAGACCTAGCCATCTCCTTAAAAAGGCAGGAGCTTACGCAGTCCACCCCGGCGCGCGCTGCTCAGTCGCATGACGTCTATTAAGCTTCGGCTGATGTATACGATGCAGAATGCCCATACTATGCCCACGTGATGGTTAGTGCTATCAGGCCAGAGGCCCCTCGAATCAAATATCCAAATTGTAGAGGATTAGGAGCAGGAGGTAACAAGCAGAGGCTCACGATCGATGTGACCCCATCGCCCTGTCTCGAGGACTTATGGCAAGGGCTATGAATGCCCGGCCATGCCTCGTAAGTATCTCGTGGGCACCTTCTAGGTCAACCTGACTCCACATCAATCACAATTAAGCTCACGCAGGTATCCCTCAGGGCCGACCCGTGTTTAGTAACATGGTTCAGTGTAAAGTCATAGTTACCATAGTAACTGTGTGTCTAACACCAAGGGGAGCCCTGAGGAACCACCCTCGGTTGATTCCACTCGATGTAATCATCAAGGTGAACATTAGAGGGACCACCCTCGAGGTTCTCACGTGAGGGGTTGCACGACAGAGTCGTATCGGAAGTGGTTAAGGAGGAAATCACCCTCGATGACCATGACCAAATAGCTACACTACAGAGATCTCATCAAGAGTGATGTATGAGGTGTCACCCTCGGCACTCGATAGTAACTTTGCAGAGTCGTACAACTAGGGGGGTGATGTGCGGTGTCGGGGCCTGGACGTCGATCACGTTGCTCGAGTCATTGAACCTAAAGCGGGGCAACTGGGACAAGGTGGGGGTCACTGATTGATCACTAACCAACCTATACTAAGCAGTTTCAGATAAGCAGGTAAGGTACAATGAGCATGTTACAAAACCAGGCTATGCATCAGAATAGGATCAAACAATAACAGTAGAAAAATCTTATGCAAGCATGAGAGAATGGAATGGGTGATATCGGGATGATCAAAGGGGGGCTTGCTTGGGAGCTCTGCTGTAAAGGAAGAAGAGCTACGGTTTAATTTCTATGAATTTTCAAAGTTTAAACAACATTCTACAAATATTTAAATTAATAGAATAAACAGAAAAGGAAATATGACGTCAGCATTGCGTGGGGATGACATCAGCAATCAACAGACTCGCTAACTGGTCAAACTGACCAGTGGGTCCCACCTGTCATAGAAAGAGGCCTTAACAGAGTTTATCCAAAACTAATATGAGGTTAATTAGCATGTGGGCCCCACAGGTCAGTGACTATTTAGTTTAACTAATTATTTGTATCTAGGAAAATGTTTTAATTAGGTTAACTATGCGGTGGGGCTCGCGTGTCAGTGGCACTAGACTGCTAGTCAGTAGTTGACTGAGTTAACCCAGTCAACTGGTGCCTGTGGGGCCTGCTGGCAGCGATCCTGGGGGTGGCCCCAGGTCGACCACGTCAGCGCTGACTACCAGAGTTGCTCCGGCGCGCCTTGTTCATGACGGAGGGCTCGGGCAGCCATCGGGATTCGTTCCCCGGCGTCCATCTGACGCCTGGGGGTGCGTTCGGTCGGGGGCGGCGAGCCGCGCCTAGGGATGGCCGCAGCAGTAGCTGGGGCGGCCTGGGGTGGCGCCGGTGTTGAGCAGAGGAGGCGGCAAAGGCGGCAAGCAAGCACGGGCCAGGTGAGTCCATGCCTCAGGGCGGCTGGCGCGCTGGTCGTGGCCAGGAGTGGTGAGCATGCGCGAGCCACCGGCAGGAGCAACGGCAGAAGCGGTCGCGCACGGCCGGGGCCAGCGGGACGCGACGGGAACACGGGCGGCGTGCGTGCATGAGCAGGCCCGGGCGGCTGTGGGCGAGCCGGAGTGAAGGTGAGCGGCAGCGGCGTTCGGACGCGGACAGAGAGCCGCGTAGAGTGGCGGCAGCGAGGTGCTGCGGTGGCCGGAACTGAGCGCTACGAGCTTGGCGGCGGTGAGGTGCTTCGGGAAATCTATGGAGACGGCAAAACGGCGCGAGATCGAACGATCTAAAAATGCGAGGCAGGGCCTATCCAGTGCGGCGAGTCCAATGGTGGCATGCACGGGACCCTATGGTCGCCGTGGCTACGCCGGCGATGAGGCCAGGCGGTGTAGCGTGCAGCCTAACATCGTAGCACGGGCTACGGGCGACTAGAGGTGGTAGGCAAGAGCGCGTTTGGCGCAGGAGCTCACCGCGGGAGCGTGGGGTCTATGCAGCAGGCTCGGGGAGAACCGGTGGAGCAGATCGACGGTGAGGTCGCGCGGTTGCCGTAGATGAGGAAGAGGAACAATGCGACGGCGGTAGCGCTCCCGGTCCCAATCTAGTGTCGAGTAAGAATAGGCGAACCACAACGGAGCTCCCGGACTAGTCGGAGCGGCAAACGGGCGACGGTGGCCGCTGGCTTCACGGTGGTGAGGCCGTGGCGGAGAGAAGAAGCATCAGCGCGTGGGGGAAGGGGATCTAAGTGGGGAGGCAGAGAGGGAGCGCAAGGGGGAGTGGGCAAGTGGGGAGGGAGCCCGAGGCATTGGGGCTGCCCTTATCCCCTCGCCGGCGACGTGGCAGTACAGGGCGGCGTGCCCGGTCCGGCGGGGACGCACCCCGGTCGGAGGAGCAGTGAGGAAGGGGACCGACCGCGCAAGGAAGATGGCCCGGCTTGCTGGGGTGGGCTAAAGCCCAGTGGGGCAAGGGGGTGGCTTCTCTCTTTTCCTTTTTCCTTTCTTTTGCTCTTTTATTTTTACAGGAAAAACGCTCTGCAATATTTGAGCTGCCAAAAGGATTGTGTAAAATGTGGGACTTGGCCACCTAATTACATTACAATAGTTGGCACTGCCACAAAAAGATTGTGGGGCTTTTGAAATTTTGCAATTTTTATAAATTAAAAAGCCATTTAATCTATTGTTTTAGCCACTGCTTTAATTTGTTTAGGCCATTTAAACACCTTGCAAAAATGTTGGTTCACCACCAATATTAACAAATGATTATTTGCCACCAGATGAACATTTTAGATGTCATGTTTGACAAATATGAATTTTACTTTAGATTGCATTTTAATTTGAATGGTGATTTGGATCAAGTGAAGATTAGCAACAGTAACATGATGACATGGCACCATTAACAGGGGATTACTGTAGCATGACACTAGGGGTGTTACAAATCTCCGCCACTACAAGAAATCCCGTCCCGGGATTTAAGTGCAGAAGTGAAGAGTAACTTCGGGAGAACGGACCCTTATAGGGTTAATTATCTGGTCAACAATTCAAGGAATGCGGCAAAAGTATCTCTCGAGTTGAAACTTAAGAAAACATCAAGAGCATAATATGAAGGTACAATAGGAAGTTTCAAGTGAATGGACAAACGATCGATACCTGAACAGTGTGAGGAGGGGGTTCAGAGCATCGGTAATAGATCATCTCTCGGATGGTGGCTCGTGACAACACACAAAGCCAAGAGCAAATGATACTTCAGAATAAAGGATATACAGGAGAGTTAGGTTCTGATCCTGTGGAACTGTGGGTTATGAGCCCACCATGTGCGTTAAATGTAGAAAGGGGACCGATAGCAAGGCATGTCAGATGATAGACTGTCAGTTATGTTGTCAACAACGTTGGTACCTAGGGCGAGGGACGGAGAGAACTATTTTCCTGCTCGTTGAACGAGGCAGACCAATAGGCCAGGTTCTCGTCCATCGGTGGTCACCGGAATGTCAACAGTAATAATAACAGGGTCTTACTGCCAAATTGTGCACCGAGGTGTTTACATAAGCAGGGAACTATTACTTCTTAGATCTCATGAATCATAAGGAAGGCTAAACAAAACAATGGAAGGGGAAAATATGATTGTTAGTTTAATCAGAACAATAGAAAGGAAAATGTGTTTAAACACAATTGTAAGGAGTATTCCCTTCCCAAGGACAAGCAGAGGACGACATCCATGGCAGGATAGTAAGTAGGTAACCAACTAGGTAAAGGGGCGAGGGAATTCATGTTGTTACCCATACAATAGGGTATGGATAATCAATCAAGAAACATTTAGCAGTACGCTTCCAATGTTCTTGTTGACGATCGGAGTACCACAGACATGCTTCAGGATATCATTGACTTGGTCATCAGGTAAAAGTCAGACTTTTGAATTCACAAAGGATCCCGCGGGAACTGCTAGAATAGTTCATACAATTTCATCATTGAAAGATGAGGATGTGGCCGATGGGTTCAGCAGCAATCCATCGACATGTCAAAAGGATGTAATGCCAAAATGATTTGAACAAAACTGTGTTGGGGGGAGGCAAGAATGTTGTCGATGATAACCCAAATCATTGAGTGGCACGGATGGTATTTCTCATCATGAATTTGGTTGATATACTGCAGGAGCATCAAAATGTTGATGATGATCACAACACAATTTTTCAAAGATTTCATGAAGATGTAATCGATCGGCGATGACATCAAGTCAAAGGAATGATGAAGTGAAGGGTTGTTGGAACCACGGGTATGACATTAAGTTGAAATCAATCTTGTTGTTCAAGGCGAAATGATATGACGAGGAAGGTCGACGTAAGCTTAGCTCATCGCCGAAAAATGTGCTCCGGGAAGAAGAACCAGGTAGCACAGTTAAAATTTGGCATGATAATGATATAGCTGATCAGGCTAGGAATGACTTGAAGGATTATTAAACTCGTAAGCAATGAAAATTACTTAGAGTTACTGAATCGAGGTGCGAAATCGATTCACTTATCGGTGTTCTCGATTGACAAACAACCAAGAATCCTTGAAGTGACAAAGATAGGGTAAGGTAGTACTCCATCAAAAGTTCATAAGATGTAGTGCAATGGCATGATATCCTCGAGATATCAGGGGTAATACTCAAAGGTAGATCATAATAGAGGTTGGGCAGGCATATTGACCTGCAAAAGACAAGTGATTTAACTTGTCCAAGAAATGGAACCAAAGAAGAACAATCATGGTCGGATCCACGATTGCGAAGGATCAATTCACTGATACCAGATGATATTATATCAAGGAAAAAGTTATTATTTTTACAAGAAGCTTCCATGATAAGCTCCACATTGGGTCCATGGGCAAGAACACAAAGTTCAAGGTCGAATCCAACTTCATCAATGCATAACCTTCCCTTCACTTCTCCCTTTCGATGATGTTGTAGTGTTGAAATTATATTTGGCAAAACACGAGAATAGTATAGCTTGTGAAAACTCTTCTAGTTCACACAGATTAAGGAAGGCATAGATTCAACCCATCGGGGTATCTTAGGAACATATACCACAAATTTAAAGAGTAACTAACACAAGCTCAAAGGTAGAGCCTGGTTGACCAAAGGAGAGGATACAATTTACCAAAGGCATTATGTATCAGGGAAGAATTCACAAGGTGATTAAATATGAGGGGCACTGTCGGATAATGATCCAACAAAGGATGTGGTGGTCCAAAAGGGATCTGATGTGATCATCGGTACCCAACCATAAGAAGAAAGAATGCAAGGAGATCAGATTATAGAAACAACTGACTAATTGAAAGCTGCATAGACTTAGGGGTACACTCCTAGCTACTCCTGGTCTTCGGCAGCCTCCACGTAGTAGTCAGCTCTGATACCAACTTGTGACGCCATCGATTCAATCGTACAATAATCATACACGCAAATGTGTACGATCAAGATCAAGGACTCAAGGGAAGATATCACAACATAACTATAGACACAAATTAAAATAATACAAGCTTTATATTACAAGCCAGGGGCCTCGAGTGCTCGAATACATAAGCTTGAAATCTCAAGAGTCAGTGGAAGCAAAAATATCTAAGTATGGACATAAGTTAGGATGCCTTAAGAAGGCTAGCACCAAAGCAACATTGATCGAAAAGGCAAGGCCTCCTGCCTAGGACCTCCTAGCTACTCCTAGTCTTCGGCAGCCTCCACGTAGTAGTAGGCTCCATCGGGTAGTAATAGTAGTCGACTAGGTGGCATCTGGCTCCTGGGATCCACCATCTGGTTGCAACAACTGAAAAGAAGATAGAAGGGGGAAAAGAGGGTAGAAAAACAACCATGAGTACTCATCCAAAGTACTCGCAAGCATGGATCTACACTACATATGTATCGGTATCAATGAAATGGGCTATATCTGTGGACTGAACTGCAGAATGCCAGAATACAGGGAGAGCCTAGTCCTATCGAAGACTAGCATCTTCAGCATATTTAGCGGTCTTGCAGCATTAGAAGAGTGCATACTAGCATAAAGTAAAGTAGTAGTAGTGTTATCAACCTCGGCCAGACATCCTTTCTCGACTCCCCGCGAGAAAGCAATCCCAGAGGCATACTATCTAGTTATCATCTCAAGTATCCAGTTCTAGTTGTATCAATTGGGATGCAACTCCAACTGTCCGTTACCGTAGGACAGGCTATCTATATATGTTTCTTTCCTACAGCGGTGCACCAA
Organism: Triticum monococcum; assembly: GCA_034509565.1. Classification (NCBI taxonomy): domain Eukaryota; kingdom Viridiplantae; phylum Streptophyta; class Magnoliopsida; order Poales; family Poaceae; genus Triticum; species Triticum monococcum. Next base: position 388,500,878 of record CM067842.1, on the reverse strand, counting down.
CTTACCTACCACGCTCGCTTAACTCCGGTCGGACACACTTTACTGGGTCATGCCCAGCCTCGGCCAAACAATACGCCGAAACCCGACCTAGGCTAAATAGAGAGGTCATCCTGCTAGACTAAATCTATGCCCCCAGGGGTCATGGGCCATCGTCCCGAGAACTCCTGCACATTGCGTGGGCGGCCAGTGAGCAGACCTAGCCACCTCCTTAAAAAGGCAGGAGCTTACACAGTCCAACACGGCGTGCGTCGCTCAGTCGCATGACGTCTATTAAGGTGGGGCTGATGTATACGAAACAGAACACCCATACTATGCCCACATGATGGTTAGTGCTATCAGGCCAGAGGCGCCTCGGATCAAACATCCAAATCATAGTGGATTAGGAGCATGCGGTAACGAGCAGAGGCTCACGATCCATGTGACCCTATCACCCCGTCTCGAGGACTTGCGGCAAGGGCTAAGAATGCCCGGCCACGCCTCGTAAGTATCTCGCGGGCACCTTCCAGGTCAACCTAACTCCACATCACTCACAATTAAGCTCGCGTGGGTACCCCTCAGGTCCGACCCATCTTTAGTAACATGGTTCAGTGTAAAATCATAGTAACCATAGTAACTGTGTGTCTGACACGAAGGGGAACCCTGAGAAACCACCCTCGGTGGATTCCACTCGATGTAATCATCAAGGTGAACGTAAGAGGAACCACCCTCGAGGTTCACACTTGAGGGGTTGCACGACAGATTCTTATCGGAAGTGGTTAAGGAGGAAATCACCCTTGATGACCACGACCAAATAGCTACACTACAGAGATCTCATCAGGAGTGATGTATGAGGTGTCACCCTCAGCACTCGATAGTAACTCTGCAAAGTCGTACAACTAGGAGGTGATGTGCGGTGTTGGGGCCTGGACGTCGATCACGTTGATCGAGTCTTCGAACCTAAAGCGGGGCAACTGGGACAAGGTGGGGGTCACTAATGGATCACTAACCAACCTATACTAAGAAGTTTAGGATAAGCAGGTAAGGTACAATGAGGAAGTTACAAAAGCAGGCTATGCATGAGAATAGGAGCAAACAATAACAATAGCAAAATCCAATGCAAGCATGAGAGAATGGAATGGGCGATACCGGGATGATCAAAGGGGGGGCTCGCCTAGAAGCTCTGCTGTAAAGGAAGAAGGGTCATCGGAGACGTAGTCGATCATAGGGGCAGCATTGGTCTTAGGGTCTACCGGAGAGAAGAGGGGGAAGAAACAATAAATACAAAGCAAACATACCATCACCAAGCATAACTTGTCAATATGTTGTTCCGGGTGTGACCTAACATATGGCTACAGGATATAGGTGAAGGGGGATTCAACTGGGAATGTTTTCCCGGTTCCGGACCTGTGTCGAAAAGTTGACCGGAGGGGGAATGTTCCATGTTCAGCTAGTCAGAGGCATCTAACAGGTAAACGGACCGCGTATTCAGATTTGTCATGTTTTTCTGAGCAACTTTCATGTAGAAAACATTTTCATCCGAGCTACCGTTTAATTTCTATGAATTTTCAAAGTTTAAACAACATTCTGCAAATATTTTAATTAACAGAAAAGGAAATATGACATCAGCATTGCGTGGGGATGACATCAGCAGTCAACAGACTCGCTGACTGGTCTAACTGACCAATGGGTCCCACATGTCATAGAAAGAGGCTTAACAGAGTTTATCCAAAACTAATATGAGGTTAATTAGCAGATGGGCCCCACAGGTCAGTGAATATTTAGTTTAACTAATTATTTTTATCTAGGAAAATGTTTTAATTAGGTTAATTATGCGGTTGGCCCGTATGTCACTGGCACTGGGCTGCCCAGTCAGTAGTTGACTATGTCAACCCAGTCAACTAGGGCCCATAGGGCCTGCTGGCAGCGACCCTGAGCGTGGCCCCAGGTCGGCCACGTCGGCGCTGGCTACCGGAGTTGCTCCAGCGCACCTTGTTCACGGCGGAGGGCTCCGGCGGCCATCGTGATTCGTCCCCCGGCGTCCATTTGAGGCCCGAGGGGTGCGTTCGGTTGGGGGCGACAAGCCGCGCCTAGGGGTGGCCGCAGTAGCAGCTGGGGCGGCCTGAGGCGGCACCGACATCGAGCTGAGGAGGCGGCAAGCGAGCGCGGGCCAGGTGAGTCCGTTCCTGAGGATGGCTGGCGCGCCGGTCGCGGCCAGGAGTGGTGGGCAAGCGCAAGCCACCAGTAGGAGCAGCTCCAGCAGTGGCCGCGTGCGGCCGGGGCTAGCGGGACGTGACGGGAACGCGGGCGGCGCGCGCGCATGAGCAGGCCCGGGCGGCTGCGGGTGAGCCAGAGCGGATGTGAGCGGCAGCGGTGTTCGGACACGGATAGAGAGCCGCGCCGAGTGGCGGCAGTGAGGTGCTGCGATGGCCGGAACTGTGCGGTATGAGCTCGCCGGCGGCGAGGTGCTTCCGGCAATCTATGGAGATGGAAAAACGACGCGAGATCGAACGATCTAAAGAGTGAGGCAGGGCCTACGCAGTGCGGCGAGTGCAACGGGGGCATGCATGGGACCCTATGCTCGCTGTGGCTACGCCGGCGATGAGGCCAGGCAGTGTAGGGTGCGACCTAATGTCGGAGCACAGGCTACGGGCGACTAGAGGGGGTAGGGATGGGCGCGTTCAGTGCAAGAGCTCACCGCGGGAGCGTGGGGTCTATGCAGAGGGCTCAGGGAGAACTGGTGGAGTAGATCGATGGCGAGGTCGCGCGGTTGCCATAGATGAGGAAGAGGAAGAATGTGACGGCGGTGGTGCTCCCGGTACCGATCCAGTGTTGAGGAAGAAGTGGCGAACCACGACGGAGCTCCCGGACTTGTTGGAGCGACGAACGGGCGACGGTGGCCGCGGGCTTCACGGTGGTGAGGCCGTGGCGAAGAGAAGAAGCATCAACGCGTGGGCGGGAAGGGGATCTAACTGGGGAGGCAGAAAGGGAGAACAAGTGGGAGTGGGCGAGTGGGGAGGGAGCCCGAGGTGTTGGGGCTGCCCTTATCCCCTCACCGGCAACGTGGCAGTACAGGGTGGCGTGCCTGGTCCAGCGGTGACGCGCCCCGGTCGGAGGAGGAGTGAGGAAGGGGATCGACCACGCGAGGAAGGTGGGTCGGCTTGCTGGGGTGGGCTAAAGCCTAGTGGGGCAAGGTGGGTGGCTTCTCTCTTTTCCTTTTTCCTTTCATTTGCTCTTTTCTTTTTACAGAAAAAATGCTCTGCAATATTTGAGCTGCCAAAAGGATTCTGTAAAATGTGGGACTTGGCCACATAATTACATTGCAGTAGTTGGCACTGCCAAAAAAAGATTGTGGGTCTTTTGAAATAGTTTACAATTTTTATAAATTAAAAAGCCATTTAATCTATTGTTTTAGCCACTGCTTTAATTGGTTTAGGCCATTTAAACACCTTGCAAAAATGTTGGTTCAACAAATGATTATTTGCCACCAGATGAACATTTTAGATTTCATGTCTGACAAATATGAATTTTTGACTTCAGATTGGATTTGAATTTGAATGGTGATTTGGATCAAGTGAAGATTAGCAATAGTAACATGATGACATGGCACCATTAACAGGGGATTACTGTAGCATGAGATTGGGGGTGTTACACGTTGCCAGGGAGCATAGCTCTATTTTCTAAGTCACTTGGGATTTATATCTGTTGATCACTATGAGGAATTTGAAAGATCAACGAACCAAGATTTTTCCCTCAACTACGAGGGGAGGTAAGGAACTGCCATCTAGCTTTGCACTTGATTCTCCTTCTGTTTTGAGTAAACTTGCGACACCTACACTTGCTATTGATTCCGATATGTCACATGTTATTGATGAAGCCACTTCTACTATGCATGATGCTTATGATGATGCTACTTCTATGATTGATAATACTATGCCACTAGGTGAATTTCTTGATGAACAACTTGCTACGTTTAGAGAGAATGAAATTACTGAAACTGAAGATATTATTGAAACTGAAGATTACGATTCTCCCCCTAGATATGAATTTCCTGTTGTACCTGAGGGTTATATTATGGAAGAGGAAACTGCTAGAGACTTTATTGCTTGTAATGATAGAGATGATATTAAGAAATTGTTAGCTAAGCTAAAAGAAAACCCCTTGAATGCTAGAATGCAATATAACCCTACGTTTGCTACTTCACCTATCTTTATCACTTATAAGGATTATGAATTCTCTGTCGTGTCACATCCCTAGCTTCTAGCATTGCACTAGGCTAGCTTCATGTGTGCATCATGTTTAAATTTTGCCTAAACTTGAAACGGGGATTGTTGAAACCCTAGCACCAAATGAAATTCACTAGGTTCAACTAAAAATATTCTCAGTGAATCCAAATGGTTTTAAAAAATGTTCATCATTTCTGGAAAATGCTGGAAGCAATAACCAGAGGTGTTGCACATTTTCCATGACATATTTGGGTTCTGAATTAAATCATATTATATTTGCATTTGGGCATTTAAATGCTATAAAATATTTTAAATGCTCAAATAATCATAAACTAAAATGTTTGCTGTTGGATATATTATAAACAGTAGCCATGATTAGTTTCATGATTTTTGGAAATGTCTTAGCATTTTAATTAAGTCAAAATAATTGCAGAAAAATAGAAAACAGAAACAAATTAGAAAAGGAGAGAGAGAGATAGTACCTGGGCTTACCTGGCGGCCCAAGTGGCCGGCCCAGCCCACCACCGCAGCCTCCTTGTCGTCTTCCTCCCCGGACAGAAGGATGAGCGCGTGCTCACCGCGCGTTGGCCACACGCCTCACCAGCTCCTACTTGCCGCTCCCCGTCGACGCCCTGGCCTTCTATGGAGACGCCACGCAAGCCCTGAGCCCTCTCACTCTTCCCCGTGGCCTTCCTCTCCTCTGCTTCTCTCTCCCACCTCCGTCGAGCGCCGTCGTCGCTACCGCTCGCTGTTGTCGTGGCCACAGCCACAGCCACTGCCTCGCCTCGCCAACGCGCTCAGAGGCTCCGCCTCGACCCCCTCTTTCTTCCACCCCAAGCCACGCCACCGCGGGAGCCCCACATCGCCGCCACGAGTCGTCTTCCCCGAGCACGGTTGCCGAACTCCATCGACGGATTCGTCGCCTTCCGGTTGCCCCCGAGCCGCTGAGCCTCTCTTCCGAACCCCCGTGAGCTCACAATCCTTTTCCCCCATCTCCCCTCGTCGTTATCCTCGCCTAGGCCATAGTTTCGCCGGAGCCGCGAGCTCCTCGCCGCCGGCGATGATGCAACCACGGCCACGGTTGCTGCAGCCCGTGTCCGAGCACATCAGTGTGCTCAGGACATCTCCGCCAACCCGTAGCCACCAGTAGCTCCCCCTCCCACGCTCTCTAGCGCCGAGCCCGACTGCTCCCGACCTCCGGCCGCCTCCACGAGCTCGACTCCGGCGAGCTCACTCCACCGCAGCCTCTCTCGCTTCCTCCAATGGATGCGCAAGAGTGCCAGCTCTCTGTAGGTGGTCTCCGCCGGCCATTTGGTCGCCGGAGCAAGAAACCCGAGCCGCTGCTGTGTGACTCCGCCGCGTTTCTGGTCGCCGTCGGCGTAGCTCCGGTGACGCTGACGTGGTTTAGAATAATCTTGGATTAGTTAGCCACTAACTACTACCCCTACTCACTAACAGACGGGCCCCACCATTTAATTAACCACAGGGTTAATCCCTTTTTAATTTAAGCTAATGCACGTGACCCCACCTGTCAGTTTGACCTTGCAACCTCAGCATTGACCTGGCCCCACTGGTCAGCCTCTGCTGCTCACGCTGTTACACTGACATACGGGGCCCATAGTCAGGTTTGACCCTGGTCAGCCACGGTTGACCTAGTGACATCATGTCGCTGTCATGCTGACGCAGAAATGATATTCTGGATTTAACTTAATTCAGGAAATTCCAGAAAATGTTCAAAACTTCTAAAAATCATAGAAATTCAACCGTAACTCCAAATGAAATAAATTATATATGAAAAATTATCAGAAAAATTTAAGGAATCCATCTGTAACATTTTCATGCATGTTAGAATAACTTAAGGCCACTGTTTAGGACAAATAAAATGAATGGTATTTAAATAACCACATGTGGAGTTTGAATTTGAACTTTGGGTTCAAACCAACTTCATTTAATTGTGTTGCTAGTTGCATTAGCTCAATCAACAACATATTGCCATGTCATTATCATGCATCATGTTGTGCATTGCATTGATTGTGTTCCTTCTCTATTGCCGGTGGTTGTTCCCTCTCGATAGACGTTGTACCGACCTTGTGGTCGTTAACACTGATGAAGACCCAATGATATCTTCAGAAGTGCCAGGAAAGCAAACCCCCCTTGCTCATTCCGATACAATCCCACTCTCTCACTCCTGCTCTCTTTTACTGCATTAGGACAACAACGATTCATCTGTTACTTGCTGCGGTAGTTGAACCCCTTATCCTCTGCATGACCTGTCATTGCCACAGTAAATAGATGAAACCCACTAGCATGAGTAGGAGTTGTTTGAGCCCTGATGTGCCTACTCATTCATGCTTGTTTGTCATGCCTGCTATTGCATAGAGTCGTGTCAGGTCTGGTTCATCGGGGATGAATCGGAGGTGTGTGAACATGTCCTACGGTGTGTGAGCTAAGTGTGTGAACACAATTGGGTAAAGGTAGCGGTGAGAGGCCATGTAGGAGCACATGGTGGGTTGTCTCACTGAAACCGTCCTCAGGAACTGAGTTCTGTGTTTGTGATCCATGAAACAGCTACTACCACACATTGGGCCCTGAAATATGACCCCGCTTGACTTATTGACCCCTCTCGTCCTCTGTCCAGGAGTTCCAACTAGTTTCTGGTGTTTGTAGGTTATGTGTTGGCGGCCGTGCGTAGCGCTGCCCCTAGGGGTGGGCTATGATGCGGTAGATACACTGTGGCCGGGTATGCTGGGCGCCCGTTTGGTGTCTCGGGACCCTGTACACATCGTTTGGGGGCGTTGAGGACACCCCGGCCGGATTTCCTTGCGGATGGAACCCAAATAGGCGATAAACCTGGACTAGAGACTTGTGCGGTTAGTCAGGTCGTGGTCTACACCCACGTCGGCTTTCACTTGAAGTTTATCGAGCACATGTCGTGTGCCGATGCTAAGTGGTGGAAACATGTGTGAAGAAGTACACCCCTGCAGGGTTATAAATGATCTATTCGAATAGCCGTGTCCGCGGTAAAGGACTTCTGGGTTGCCTATAACAGTTCATAGGCAAGTGAAAGAGGATACTCTAAAACTCGCAAGATAAGTGTGAGTGCTATGGATGGCCTTCTCGTAGGGAGACGGGAGCGGATCAATAGTGGTGTATTGAATGGTGAATATGTGGACTCGTGTGCGCCACCTCAAAAGAGTTGCTTGCAGTCCTAGTTCAGGTTAGCCACTAAGTCAAAGGTGGCTTGCTGCAGTTAAACTCCACCACCCCCCTGTTGATACCGATGCATATGTAGATAGTTCTGATGTAAGTCTTGCTGGGTACATTTGTACTCACGTTTGCCTATTTTATGTTTTGCAGAGAGACGTCAGTCTCGCTAGTAGTTACGTGTGGACTTCAACATTTAGCTTGATACCTCAGCTACGATCTTGTGCCCTCGGCAGGATCTGGTAGATAGTCAGGCTTCTTAGCCTTTTCATTTGTAGATGTCTGTACTCAGACATGTTAAGCTTCCGCATGTGCTTTGATTTGTATGCTATGATTTTTGGGTCATGAGACCCATGTTTGTAATATCTCGCTCCTCGGAGCCTAATGAATACATACTTGAGTTGTAGAGTTATGTTGTGATGCCATGTTGTATTTACACATATCGAGCATATTGTGTGTATGATTGAAATGCTTGGTATGTGTGGGATCCGACAATCTAGTTGTTTATCCTTGGTAGCCTCTCTTATGGGGAAATGTAGTCTAGTGCTTCCATGAGCCATAGTAGTCCGCTACAGCCCGGTTCACCGGAGTCCTGTTAGCCCAGCACTACTGCTCAGGACACTTGACTGGCCGGCATGTGTTTCACTTCGTTCCTGTGTCTGTCCCTTCGGGGAAATGTCACGCGGTGACATCCGGAGTCTTGCCTAGCCTGCTACAGCCCGGGTTCCCAGAGTCCTGTTAGCCCAGTGCTACAGCCCAGATTCACACGCTGCTGACCGACACGCTCGATGTGATTCATGTATGCCTGTCCTCATAGGTTAGTGCCGCTTTGAGTTCATGACTAGCCATGTCGGCCCGGGTTCTCTGTCATATGGATGCTACCGACACTATCATATACGTGAGCCAAAAGGCGCAAACGGTCCCGGGCCATGGTAAGGCGACACCCGTGGGAATACCATGCGTGAGGCCGCAAAGTGATATGAGATGTTACCGGCTAGATCGATGTGAATTGGAATCGGGGTCCTGACAGTTTTGGTATCAGAGCCTGACCTGCCTGTAGGATTACCAAGCCAAACTGGTCAAAGTTGAGTCTAGAAATGCTTTAGTTATATAAGGGGATTGATTGTGGAAGGGAATGTAAGGCTCTTTTTACTCCTTTACCTTATGCCCTTCTGATCTAAGTCACCCTCTTCTCTTCTACGGGGATTAAGAACTAGGCCTTCTGATCTATCTATTAGGATGACGTGTTACTAATCCATAGACTTATAGGATTGTTGGTTCCAGGCCTCAATTCAGCTTCTACTAATTTTAGGATGTTGTCAGCTGAACCAGAACCTTGTTATGATGTTGTTAAGTGGCTATGCAAATCCTTGTGAATGTCTCAAATCTTATTTTGAGCATTTACAACCGTTATGCTGTCCGAATCATCCCAGGTCTCTAAATAGTCTGATGCATTTGCAAATCCCTTCTTCCCGTTTCCGATGTCCTTTTGGGCCAGATTAAGCACACTAACGGTCTGTTGTGGTACTCTACTACCTCGACATATATGTTGGAGCTATTATTATGACCCTAGGTGTTTTAGGGAGTCACCTAGTAATCTAGCCATGTTTTGTGTTCCCGGTCTGATGATTCTGGCCACCATTCTCGAAAGCATCCCGTGATGCCATTTAATAGTAGGTATTCTACTCCTGGGTTCTTGACCCAAGATACACTCTACTTACCTCGTGTTGATAGTGTTGCTCGTACCTTTAGGATATTAGTAACCTTTGCGATAGTCCTCGAGGTCCGTGGTATTTACTTCTTCCAAATATCATGAACTGCTTATGGCAGAAGTTCTTCTGAACAAAAAGATCACAACCAGAGTGCTCTTAATGGGTTCTCCATCCTACATTGTGATTCTGCCAGTTCTACCTTTCTGCATGGGTTATCCGGAAGAAATGTTGAGCTTTGCTCGACATACTAATCTATGCATCCACAACTCAGAAAAATATATGTTCCTTTGAGTTGTGCCTCTTTAGTTGTTTCTGACCTTCGTCTATCAATTGATAGTCAAGAGTATGCGTGCATTCGTTCATCGTTGCCTTTACTCCTGCGTTCCGTCAAGCCATTCTATCTCGGAATGACTAGGAGAAACAAACTCCAGTACCTTATCGATTTCTAGGATTGGGTCAAAGCAGTTGTAATCTGCAGATCAAAATGCCAATCTAGCTTTTGCTCTGTTCTACCATGGAGTGTCACCTTCTTCTTATCAAGAATGTCATGAGAATTGCACCACCTCTTATGAGTTCTTGATTTAGTGATACTTCTTGCCATCATTGTTCATTCCTTGGTTCCGTGTTGTTGTAACCGGAATGCCGGCAAGTGAATCGTGATGTGTGAAATCAATACTCCTAGCAACTCTGTTGCTTGGTAGTTAATGGACAATAATTTCATTCCTAGCATGTCGGTTATTGAATCATCATCATAAGATTTATCGTGCGACCTAGTCCATTTTCCCCGGTGCACTCTTCGATCAATGAGTTAGGATTGTGTCATTCCTCGCTCTTTTGATCATATCATCTTGCCCTGAAAAGAAAGATTGTTCTCGAGCCTTGTAATATATCAGTGGTTCGTGATTTTTCGAATATCTTCTCGGAAGTATTACCAGGTTGTCACCTGACCGCTATGTGGAGTTCGTGATCAAGTTGGTTTATTGCAAACCAGCCATTCTCCAAGAATCTGTGTCAGTTACTGAAGGAAATATGCCCTAGAGGCAATAATAAAGTTATTATTTATTTCCTTATATCATGATAAATGTTTATTATTCATGCTAGAATTGTATTAACCGGAAACATAATACATGTGTGAATACATAGAGAAACAGAGTGTCACTAGTATGCCTCTACTTGACTAGCTCGTTAATCAAAGATGGTTATGTTTCCTAACCATGAACAAAGAGTTGTTATTTGATTAACGAGGTCACATCATTAGTTGAATGATCTGATTGACATGACCCATTCCATTAGCTTAGCACCCGATCGTTTAGTATGTTGCTATTGCTTTCTTCATGACTTATACATGTTCCTATAACTATGAGATTATGCAACTCCCGTTTACCGGAGGAACACTTTGGGTACTACCAAACGTCACAACGTAACTGGGTGATTATAAAGGAGTACTACAGGGGTCTCCAATGGTAGATGTTGGGTTGGCGTATTTCGAGATTAGGGTTTGTCACTCCGAGTGTCGGAGAGGTATCTCCGGGCCCTCTCGGTAATGCACATCACATAAGCCTTGCAAGCACTGCAACTAATATGTTAGTTGTTAGATGATGTATTACGGAACGAGTAAAGAGACTTGCTAGTAACGAGATTGAACTAGGTATTGGATACCGACGATGGAATCTCGGGCAAGTAACATACCGATGACAAAGGGAACAACGTATGTTGTTATGCGGTCTGACCGATAAAGATCTTCGTAGAATATGTAGGAGCCAATATGGGCATCCAGGTCCCGCTATTGGTTATTCACCGGAGATGTGTCTCGGTCATGTCGGCATTGTTCTCGAACCGTAGGGTCCGCACGCTTAACGCTACGATGACAGTAATTATGAGTTTATGCATTTTGATGTACCGAAGTTAGTTCGGAGTCCCGAATGTGATCACGGACATGACGAGGAGTCTCAAAATGGTCGAGACATAAAGATTGATATATTGGAAGCCTATATTTGGACATCGGAATTGTTCCGGGTGAAATCGGCATTTTACCGGAGTACCGGGGGGTTACCGGAACCCCCCGGGGGGTTATTGGGCCAACATGGGCCTTAAGGGAGAAGAGGAGAGGAGGCAAGAGGTGGCCGCGCGCCCCTCCCCTTCCTAGTCCGAATAGGACAAGGGAAGGGGGCCGGCGCCCCCCCCCTTTCCTTCCTCTCTTCCTCCTATTCTCCCCCTTCTCTCCTAGTCCAACTAGGAGTCCTACTCCCGGTGGGAGTAGGACTCCCCTTGGCGCGCCACACCTTGGCCGGCCGCCTCCTCCCCTTGCTCCTTTATATACGGGGGCAGGGGGCACCCCATAGACACACAAGTTGATCCTTGAGATCGTTCCTTAGCCGTGTGCGGTGCCCCCTGCCACCAAATTCCACCTCGATCATACCGTTGTAGTGCTTAGGCGAAGCCCTGCATCGGTAGTACATCAAGATCGTCACCACGCCGTCGTGCTGACGGAATTCCTCCCCGAAGCTTTGCTGGATCGGAGCCCGGGGATCGTCATCGAGCTGTACGTGTGCTAAGAACTCGGAGGTGCCGGAGTAACGGTGCTTGGATCGGTCGGATCGGGAAGAAGACGTACGACTACTTCCTCTACGTTGTGTGGTACGTAGACAACACTCTCCCCCTCGTTGCTGTGCATCACCATGATCTTGCGTGTGCGTAGGAAAATTTTGAAATTACTACGTTCCCCAACAGTGGCATCCGAGCCTAGGTTTTATGATTTGATGTTATTTGCACGAGTAGAACACAAGTGAGTTGTGGGCGATACAAGTCATACTGCCTACCAGCATGTCATACTTTGGTTCGGCGGTATTGTTGGACGAGACGATCCAGACCAACCTTATGCGTACTCTTATGCGAGACCGGTTCCCTCGACGTGCTTTGCACATAGATGGCTTGCGGAAGACTGTCTCTCCAACTTTAGTTGAACCAAGTATGGCTACGCCCGGTCCTTGAGAAGGTTAAAACAGAGTCTATTTGACGAACTATCGTTGTGGTTTTGATGCGTAGGTGAGATGCGTTCTTACTTAAGCCCGTAGCAGCCACGTAAAACTTGCAACAACAAAGTAGAGGACGTCTAACTTGTTTTTGAGGGCATGTTGTGATGTGATATGGTCAAGGCATGATGCTAAATTTTATTGTATGAGATGATCATGTTTTGTAACTGAGTTATCGGCAACTGGCAGGAGCCATATGGTTGTCGCTTTATTGTATGCAATGCAATCGCGATGTAATGCTTTACTTTATTACTAAGCGGTAGTGATAGTCATGGAAGCATAAGATTGGCGAGACGACAACGATGCTACGATGGAGATCAAGGTGTCGCGCCGGTGACGATGGTGATCATGAAGGTGCTTCGGAGATGGAGATCACAAGCACAAGATGATGGCCATATCATATCACTTATATTGATTGCATGTGATGTTTATCTTTTATGCATCTTATCTTGCTTTGATTGACGGTAGCATTATAAAATGATCTCTCACTAAACTATCAAGAAGTGTTCTCCCTGAGTATGCACCATTGCCAAAGTTCGTCGTGCCCAGACACCACGTGATGATCGGGTGTGATAAGCTCTACGTCCAAATACAACGGGTGCAAAACAGTTGCACACGCAGAATACTCAGGTTATACTTGACGAGCCAAGCATATACAGATATGGCCTCGGAACACGGAGACCGAAAGGTCGAGCGTGAATCATATAGTAGATATGATCAACATAACGATGTTCACCATTGAAAACTACTCCATCTCACGTGATGATCGGTTATGGTTTAGTTGATTTGGATCACGTGATCACTTAGAGGATTAGAGGGATGTCTATCTAAGTGGGAGTTCTTAAGAAATTTGATTAACTGAACTTAAACTTATCATGAACTTAGTACCTGATAGTATCTTGCTTGTTTATGTTGATTGTAGATAGATGGCTCGTGCTGTTGTTCCGTTGAATTTTAATGCGTTCCTTGAGAAAGCAAAGTTGAAAGATGATGGTAGCAATTACACGGACTGGGTCCGTAACTTGAGGATTATCCTCATTGCTGCACAGAAGAATTACGTCCTGGAAGCACCGCTAGGTGCCAGGCCTGCTGCTGGAGCAACGCCAGATGTTATGAACGTCTGGCAGAGCAAAGCTGATGACTACTCGATAGTTCAGTGTGCCATGCTTTACGGCTTAGAATCGGGACTTCAACGACATTTTGAACGTCATGGAGCATATGAGATGTTCCAGGAGTTGAAATTGATATTTCAAGCAAATGCCCGAATTGAGAGATATGAAGTCTCCAATAAGTTCTATAGCTGCAAGATGGAGGAGAACAGTTCTGTCAGTGAGCATATACTCAAAATGTCTGGGTATAATAATCACTTGATTCAGATGGGAGTTAATCTTCCAGATGATTGCGTCATTGACAGAATTCTCCAATCACTGCCACCAAGCTACAAGAGCTTCGTGATAAACTATAATATGCAAGGGATGAACAAGACTATTCCCGAGCTCTTCGCAATGCTGAAAGCTGCGGAGGTAGAAATCAAGAAGGAGCATCAAGTGTTGATGGTTAACAAAACCACTAGTTTCAAGAAGAAGGGCAAAGGGAAGAAGAAGGGGAACTTCAAGAAGAACAGCAAGCAAGTTGCTGCTCAGGAGAAGAAACCAGAGTCTGGACCTAAGCCTGAAACTGAGTGCTTCTACTGCAAGCAGACTGGTCACTGGAAGCGGAACTGCCCCAAGTATTTGGCGGATAAGAAGGATGGCAAGGTGAACAAAGGTATATGTGATATACATGTTATTGATGTGTACCTTACTAGAGCTCGCAGTAGCACCTGGGTATTTGATACTGGTTCTGTTGCTAATATTTGCAACTCGAAACAGGGACTACAGAATAAGCGGACACTAGCAAAGGACGAGGTGACGATGCGCGTGGGAAACGGTTCCAAAGTCGATGTGATCGCGGTCGGCACGCTACCTCTACATCTACCTTCAGGATTAATATTAGACCTAAATAATTGTTATTTGGTGCCAGCGTTGAGCATGAACATTATATCTGGATCTTGTTTAATGCGAGACGGTTATTCATTTAAATCAGAGAATAATGGTTGTTCTATTTATATGAGTAATATCTTTTATGGTCATGCACCTTTGAAGAGTGGTCTATTCTTGTTGAATCTCGATAGTAGTGAAACACATATTCATAATGTAGAAGCCAAAAGATGCAGAGTTGATAATGATAGTGCAACTTATTTGTGGCACTGCCGTTTAGGTCATATCGGTGTAAAGCGCATGAAGAAACTCCATACTGATGGGCTTTTGGAACCACTTGATTATGAATCACTTGGTACTTGCGAACCGTGCCTCATAGGCAAGATGACTAAAACACCGTTCTCCGGTACTATGGAGAGAGCAACAGATTTATTGGAGATCATACATACGGATGTATGTGGTCCGATGAATATTGAAGCTCGTGGCGGATATCGTTATTTTCTCACCTTCACAGATGATTTAAGCAGATATGGGTATATCTACTTAATGAAACATAAGTCTGAAACATTTGAAAAGTTCAAGGAATTTCAGAGTGAAGTTGAAAATCATTGTAACAAGAAAATAAAGTTTCTACGATCTGATCGTGGAGGAGAATATTTGAGTTACGAGTTTGGTGTACATTTGAAAAATTGTGGAATAGTTTCGCAACTCACGCCACCCGGAACACCACAGCGTAATGGTGTGTCCGAACGTCGTAATCGCACTTTACTAGATATGGTGCGATCTATGATGTCTCTTACTGATTTACCGCTATCGTTTTGGGGTTATGCTTTAGATACGGCCGCATTCACGTTAAATAGGGCACCATCGAAATCCGTTGAGACGACGCCTTATGAACTATGGTTTGGCAAGAAACCAAAGTTGTCGTTTCTTAAGGTTTGGGGCTGCGATGCTTATGTGAAAAAGCTTCAACCTGATAAGCTCGAACCCAAATCGGAGAAATGTGTCTTCATAGGATATCCAAAGGAAACTATTGGATACACCTTCTATCACAGATCCGAAGGCAAGACTTTTGTTGCTAAGTTCGGAAACTTTCTAGAGAAGGAGTTTCTCTCGAAAGAAGTGAGTGGGAGGAAAGTAGAACTTGACGAGGTAACTGTACCTGCTCCCTTATTGGAAAGTAGTACATCGCAGAAAACTGTTTCTGCGACACCTATACCAATTAGTGAGGAAGCTAATGATGATGATCATGAAACTTCAGGACAAGATACTACTGAACCACGTAGATCAACCAGAGTAAGATCCGCACCAGAGTGGTACGGTAATCCAATTCTGGAAGTCATGCTACTAGATCATGATGAACCTACGAACTATGAAGAAGCGATGGTGAGCCCAGATTCCGCAAAGTGGCTTGAGGCCATGAAATCTGAGATGGGATCCATGTATGAGAACAAAGTATGGACTTTGGTTGACTTGCCCGATGGTCGGCAAGCAATTGAGAATAAATGGATCTTCAAGAAAAAGACTGACGCTGACGGTAATATTACTGTCTATAAAGCTCGACTTGTCGCAAAAGGTTTTCGACAAGTTCAAGGGGTTGACTACGATGAGACCTTCTCACCCGTAGCGATGCTTAAGTCCGTCAGAATCATGTTAGCAATTGCCGCATTTTATAATTATGAAATATGGCAGATGGATGTCAAAACTGCATTCCTGAATGGATTTCTGGAAGAAGAGTTGTATATGATACAACCACAAGGTTTTGTCGATCCAAAGGGAGCTAACAAAGTATGCAAACTCCAGCGATCCATTTATGGACTGGTGCAAGCATCTCGGAGTTGGAATAAACGCTTTGATAGTGTGATCAAAGCATTTGGCTTTATACAGACTTTTGGAGAAGCTTGTATTTACAAGAAAGTGAGTGGGAGCTCTGTAGCATTTCTGATATTATATGTGGATGACATATTGCTGATTGGAAATGATATAGAATTTCTGGATAGCATAAAGGGATACTTGAATAAAAGTTTTTCGATGAAAGACCTCGGGGAAGCTGCTTACATATTAGGCATAAAGATCTATAGAGATAGATCAAGACGCTTAATTGGACTTTCACAAAGCACATACCTTGACAAGATTTTGAAGAAGTTCAAAATGGATCAAGCAAAGAAAGGATTCTTGCCTGTGTTACAAGGTGTGAAGTTGAGTCAGACTCAATGCCCGACCACTGCAGAAGATAGAGAGAAAATGAAAGATGTTCCCCATGCTTCAGCCATAGGCTCTATCATGTATGCAATGCTGTGTACCAGACCTGATGTGTGCCTTGCTATAAGTTTAGCAGGGAGGTACCAAAGTAATCCAGAAGTGGATCACTGGACAGCGGTCAAGAACATCCTGAAATACCTAAAAAGGACTAAGGATATGTTTCTCGTATATGGAGGTGACAAAGAGCTCACCGTAAGAGGTTACGTTGATGCAAGCTTTGACACTGATCCGGATGATTCTAAATCGCAAACCGGATACGTGTTTACTTTAAACGGTGGAGCTGTCAGTTGGTGCAGTTCTAAACAAAGCATCGTAGCGGGATCTACATGTGAAGCGGAGTACATAGCTGCTTCGGAAGCAGCGAACGAAGGAGTCTGGATGAAGGAGTTCATATCCGATCTAGGTGTTACCTAGTGCATCGGGTCCAATGAAAATATTTTGTGACAATACTGGTGCAATTGCTTTGGCAAAGGAATCCAGATTTCACAAAAGGACCAAACACATCAAGAGACGCTTCAACTCCATCCGGGATCTAGTCCAGGTGGGAGACATAGAGATTTACAAGATACATACGGATCTGAATGTTGCAGACCCGTTGACTAAGCCTCTTCCACGAGAAAAACATGATCAGCACCAAGGCTCCATGGGTGTTAGAATCATTACTGTGTAATCTAGATTATTGACTCTAGTGCAAGTGGGAGACTGAAGGAAATATGCCCTAGAGGCAATAATAAAGTTATTATTTATTTCCTTATATCATGATAAATGTTTATTATTCATGCTAGAATTGTATTAACCGGAAACATAATACATGTGTGAATACATAGACAAACAGAGTGTCACTAGTATGCCTCTACTTGACTAGCTCGTTAATCAAAGATGGTTATGTTTCCTAACCATGAACAAAGAGTTGTTATTTGATTAACGAGGTCACATCATTAGTTGAATGATCTGATTGACATGACCCATTCCATTAGCTTAGCACCCGATCGTTTAGTATGTTGCTATTGCTTTCTTCATGACTTATACATGTTCCTATAACTATGAGATTATGCAACTCCCGTTTACCGGAGGAACACTTTGGGTACTACCAAATGTCACAACGTAACTGGGTGATTATAAAGGAGTACTACAGGTGTCTCCAATGGTAGATGTTGGGTTGGCGTATTTCGAGATTAGGGTTTGTCACTCCGAGTGTCGGAGAGGTATCTCTGGGCCCTCTCGGTAATGCACATCACATAAGCCTTGCAAGCACTGCAACTAATATGTTAGTTGTTAGATGATGTATTACGGAACGAGTAAAGAGACTTGCCAGTAACGAGATTGAACTAGGTATTGGATACCGATGATCGAATCTCGGGCAAGTAACATACCGATGACAAAGGGAACAACGTATGTTGTTATGCGGTCTGACCGATAAAGATCTTCGTAGAATATGTAGGAGCCAATATGGGCATCCAGGTCCTGCTATTGGTTATTGACCGGAGACGTGTCTCGGTCATGTCTGCATTGTTCTCGAACCGTAGGGTCCGCACGCTTAACGTTACGATGATAGTAATTATGAGTTTATGCATTTTGATGTACCGAAGTTAGTTCGGAGTCCCGAATGTGATCACGGACATGACGAGGAGTCTCGAAATGGTCGAGACATAAAGATTGATATATTGGAAGCCTATATTTGGACATCGGAATTGTTCCGGGTGAAATCGGCATTTTACCGGAGTACCGGGGGGTTACCGGAACCCCCCGGGGGGTTATTGGGCCAACATGGGCCTTAAGGGAGAAGAGGAGAGGAGGCAAGAGGTGGCCGCGCGCCCCTCCCCTTCCTAGTCCGAATAGGACAAGGGAAGGGGGCCGGCGCTCCCCTTTCCTTCCTCTCTTCCTCCTATTCTCCCCCTTCTCTCCTAGTCCAACTAGGAGTCCTACTCCCGGTGGGAGTAGGACTCCCCTTGGCGCGCCACACCTTGTCCGGCCGCCTCCTCCCCTTGCTCCTTTATATACGGGGACAGGGGGCACCCCATAGACACACAAGTTGATCCTTGAGATCGTTCCTTAGCCGTGTGCGGTGCCCCCTGCCACCAAATTCCACCTCGATCATACCGTTGTAGTGCTTAGGCGAAGCCCTGCGTCGGTAGTACATCAGGATCGTCACCACGCCGTCGTGCTGACGGAATTCCTCCCCGAAGCTTTGCTGGATCGGAGCCCGGGGATCGTCATCGAGCTGTACGTGTGCTAAGAACTCGGAGGTGCCGGAGTAACGGTGCTTGGATCGGTCGGATCGGGAAGAAGACGTACGACTACTTCCTCTACGTTGTGTGATCGCTTCCGCAGTCGGTCTGCGTTGGTACATAGACAACACTCTCCCCCTCGTTGCTGTGCATCACCACTCTCCCCCTCGTTGCTGTGCATCACCATGATCTTGCGTGTGCGTAGATTTTTTTTGAAATTACTACGTTCCCCAACAGTTACCCCCCCCCCCTGAGCTAGTTGGTTAAGCTAAACAATAACTTGGAGAGTTGGAAGATAAAAGCTTGCCAGCTTAGTTCATCTCAATGGATATATTTGCGTGTGTTGAAGATAGATGATATCTTCATCGATTGGTCCCTGTGATCAGATGTTGGACCTATTGTCGTATCAAAACTTTGCTTTGAGTATGGGCTATCATCAAATCAAATCAGAACCAACGATGTTCATAATGTTGTCTTACTCATGGTTGATCCCTCGAGCATACACCATTATATCTTTTGGGTCTGACCAATGCTATCACTTGTTCACATAATTATGGAATTCCATCTCCATGGAAACCTGGATGAATTGTTGTTGAGCCCATCAGCAACACTGCTACCTTCTCCATGATTCGTGTTGAACATCCAGCTAGTATTGGAAACTTTATAAGCATTATCTTCATGTTTCGTTCATGAAGCATATGTTTGGATGAAAAAAAGTGACTACCTCTGATTCACATGCATTTGGTGAAAGTTGCCGCCGTGAATTCTTGAAAGTTAGTTTTGCTTCCTCTGGAATCATCCCAAGTCAGTCATGCACGTGCGAAGTATTCTATGGTCCGATAGACTGATCATCTTCATTCCATATGTATCCCTAGCACACCAAGCCACGGATTGACTTGCTTAGGGAGAACAAGTTTCTTCTTAGGAGCTAGACTTATGCAAGGACTTCGATATCCTCGTTGATGGTTCCCTCCTGAACTCGGTAGTGTTTCGTTGAAAGACTACCAGGTGGCCATGCTTGCCTAGGACAAGGTGTTCACATGCTTGTGGCAGAACCGGCTCATGTTTTGGAGCTTACTATCGTAGTTCATTTCCCTGAGAATCTCGCAACGTCATCTCGTCGATTTGTGTTGCAAACTTTGATTTTTCTTTCCAGACCCGATGAGTCTGAATTATCCTGACACCAACCAGATCTGAATCCCAGGCATATATGATGGTTGGAACGTTTCTCAAGGACTGTAATATTGGTCTCTTTGTAACCCGGTAAAGTGGATGTTGTGGCCAACACACCCAACCAGAAGACTTATTATTGTAGTATCTTGATTGAGAAAGTTGGCCACCTCCCCATAAGGATTTCGTAGGATTTACTCCAGTAGTTGTTCCTTATGGATCTTTTGTATTCCGAAGTCCGACCACTACTTGATGACTATGTTGATGCTTTAAAGCATAACCGTGGTAACCAGTACATCAAGGAGAACATTAGAAGCAGAGTGCTAAATGTCTCTCGGTCGATCATCCAGATTTCATTCCCTTGGCCTCGCTAAGGTGAAATCTGAGAAAGGGTTGTCTTTCTATGCATCTGCATTGTCCATCACTATTCGTCAAGGTAGTAAGATGTGTTGCCAGGATCCTCGACTCGGATGTTGGTAGAATCTTGATGAATATGGAAATGCTCAAGTTCTTGAGAGCACACGCAAGCAAATTCATCCATTACGTTGTCTTCAACAAGGTAGTCCACATCATCCATTCTAGTCCAAGTATATCATTCCTTCAAACTCCTTCAAATGATCGATTGTGATTTGCCTTAGGCTGGTATAAAGAGTTTCAATGATCTTTGAATCAGAAGTAATTCTTTTTGCCACTTAAGGGAACAATCCAACAAGTCACCTCCCCCAAGGTGCCCTGTTATGGAATTATGGCAGCTAACTCCTCGCTATGTCGTGATCGAGCGTCGATTTGTTGCCTACCTACTGGACCTTCGTCATCTGTTACACTCCATCCCCGTGGATGTATGTTTCATGTCTCAGCTCGAGAGATGTTTTATATCTCACCCCAAGAGTTGATCTTGAGTTGCCGATCTTTGAGAAGATCGATTCCGATAGAGTTCCTGTCCGTCGTCATTATGTTGGATGAAGATCTTGAAAGGAAGGACACCAAGATCAATCTAAAGCAGTTGGATCATGAAGATTGTGTTAAGCCTTGCATCCCCTTTGTCCTCTCACCTCACGTGCTGAATCTCGGGACGAGATTCTTGTATAGTGGGGGTGAGTTGTCACATCCCTAGCTTCTGGCATTGCACTAGGCTAGCTTCATGTGTGCATCATGTTTAAATTTTGCCTAAACTTGAAATGGGGATTGTTGAAACCCTAACACCAAATGAAATTCACTAGGTTCAACTAAAAATATTCTCAGTGAATCCAAATGGTTTTAAAAAATGTTCATCATTTCTGGAAAATGCTGGAAGCAATAACCAGAGGTGTTGCACATTTTTCCTTGACATATTTGGGCTCTGAATTAAATCATATTATATTTGCATTTGAGCATTTAAATGCTATAAAATATTTTAAATGCACAAATAATCATAAACTAAAATGTTTACTATTGGATATATTATAAACAGTAGCCACGATTAGTTTCATGATTTTTGGAAATGTCTTAGCATTTTAATTAAGTCAAAACAATTGCAGAAAAATAGAAAACAAAAACAAATTAGAAAAGGAGAGAGAGAGAGAGATAGTACCTGGGCTTACCTGGCGGCCCAAGTCGCCGGCCTAGCCCACCACCGCAACCTCCCTGTCGTCTTCCTCCCCGGGTAGAAGGATGAGCTCGTGCTCGCCGCGCGCTGGCCACGCGCCTCGCCAGCTCCTGCTTGCCGCTCCCCGTCGACGCCCTGGCCTTCTATGGAGACATCACGCAAGCCCTGGCCCCTCTCACTCTTCCCCGTGGCCTTCCTCTCCTATGCTTCTCTCTCCCACCTGCACCGAGCGCCGTCGTCGCAGCCACTCGCTGTTCTCGTGGCCACAACCACTACCTCGCCTCGCCAACGTGCTCAGAGGCTCCGCCTGGACCCCCTCTTTCTTCCACCCCGAGCCACACCACCGCGGGAGCCCCACATCGCTGCCATGAGTCATCTTCCCCGAGCACGGCCGCCGGACTCCATCGACGGATTCGTCGCCTTCAGGTCGCCCCCGAGCCGCTGAGCCTCTCTTCCGAACCCCCGTGAGCTCACAATCTTTTTCCCCCATCGCCCCTCGTCATTATCCTCACCTAGGCCATAGTTTCGCCGGAGCCGCGAGCTCCTCGCCGCCAGCGATGATGCAGCCACGGCCACGGTTGCTGCAGCCCATGTCCGAGCACATCAGTGTGCTCAGGACGTCTCTGCCAACCCGTAGCCACCAGTAGCTCCCCCTCCCACGCTCTCTAGCGTCGAGCCCAACTGCTCCCGACCTTCGGTCGCCGCCACGAGCTCGACTCCGGCGAGCTCACTCCACCGCAGCCTCTCTCGCTTGCTCCAATGGATGCGCAAGAGTGCCAGCTCTCTGTAGGTGGTCTCCGCCGGCCATTTGGTCGCCGGAGCAAGAAACCCGAGCCACTGCTGTGTGACTCCGCCGTGTTTCTGGTCGCCGCCGGCGTAGCTCCGGTGACGCTGACGTGGTTTAGACTAATCCCGGATTAGTTAGCCACTAACTACTACCCCAACTCACTGACAGACGGGCCACACCATTTAATTAACCACAGGGTTAATCCCTTTTTAATTTAAGCTAATGCCCGTGACGCCACCTGTCAGTTTGACCTTGCAACCTCAGCATTGACCTGGCCCCACTGGTCAGCCTCTGCTGCTCACGCTGTTACACTGATATGCGGGGCCCACAGTCAGGTTTGACCCTGGTCAGCCATGGTTGACCTAGTGACGTCATGTCGCTGTCATGCTGATGCAGAAATGATATTCTGGATTTAACTTATCAGGAAATTCCAGAAAATGTTCAAAACTTCTAAAAATCATAGAAATTCAACCGTAACTCCAAATGAAATAAATTATATATGATAAATTATCAGAAAAATTCAAGGAATCCATCTGTAACATTTTCATGCATGTTAGAATAACTTAAGGCCACTGTTTAGGACAAATCAAATAATGGTATTTAAATAACCACATGTGGAGTTTGAATTTGAACTTTGGGTACAAACCAACTTCATCTAATTGTGTTGCTAATTGCATCAGCTCAATCAACAACATATTGCCATGTCATTACCATGCATCATGTTGTGCATTGCATTGATTGTGTTCCTTCTCTGTTGCCGGTGGTTGTTCCCTCTCGATAGACGTTGTACCGACGCTGTGATCCTTGACACTGATGAAGACCCAATGATATCTTCAGAAGTGCCAGGCAAGCAAAACCCCCTTGCTCATTCCGATACAATCCCACTCTCTCGCTCCTGCTCTCTTTTACTGCATTAGGACAACAACGATTCATCTGTTACTTGCTGCGGTAGTTGAACCCCTTATCCTCTACATGACCTGTCATTGCCACAGTAAATAGATGAAACCCACTAGCATGAGTAGGAGTTGTTTGAGCCCTGATGTGCCTACTCATTCATGCTTGTTTGTCATGCCTGCTATTGCATAGAGTCGTGTCAGGTCTGGTTCATCAGGGATGAATCGGAGGTGTGTGAACATGTCCTACGGTGTGTGAGCTAAGTGTGTGAACATGATTTGGTAAAGGTAGCGGCGAGAGGCCATGTAGGAGTACATGGTGGGTTGTCTCACTAAAACCGTCCTCAGGAACTGAGTTCTGTGTTTGTGATCCATGAAACAACTACTACCGCACATTGGGCCCTGAAATATGACCCCACTCGACTTATTGACCCCTCTCATCCTCTGTCCAGGAGTTGCAACTAGTTTCTGGTGTTTGTAGGTTATGTGTTGGCGGCCGTGCGTAGCGCTGACCCTAGGGGTGGGCTATGATGCGGTAGATACACTGTGGCCAGGTATGTCGGGTGCCCGTTTGGCGTCTCGGGACCCTGTACACATCGTTTGGGGCCGTTGAGGACACCCCGGCCGGATTTCCTTGCGGATGGAATCCGAATAGGCGATAAACCTGGACTAGAGACTTGTGCAGTTAGTCAGGTCGTGGTCTACACCCACGTCGGCTTTCGCTTGAAGTCTGTCGAGCACATGTCGTGTGCAGACGCTAAGTGGTGGAAACATGTGTGAAGAAGTACACCCCTGCAGGGTTATAAATGATCTATTCGAATAGCTGTGTCCGCGGTAAAGGACTTCTGGGTTGCCTATAACAGTTCATAGACAAGTGAAAGAGGATACTCTAAAACTCGCAAGATAAGTGTGAGTGCTATGGATGGCCTTCTAGTAGGGAGACGGGAGCGGATCCATAGTGGTGTATTGAATGGTGAATATGTGGACTCGTGTGCGCCACCTCAAAAGAGTTGCTTGTAGTCCTAGTTCAGGTAAACCACTGAGTCAAAGTTGGCTTCCTGCAGTTAAACTCCACCCCCCTGTTGATACCGATGCATATGTAGATAGTTCTGATGTAAGTCTTGCTGGGTACATTTGTACTCACGTTTTCCTATTTTATGTTTTGCAGAGAGACGTCAGTCTCGCTAGTAGTTCCTGCTGGGGAACGTAGCAGAAATTCAAAATTTTCCTACGTGTCATCAAGATCTATCTATGGAGAAACCAACAACGAGGGGAAGGAGAGTGCATCTACATACCCTTGTAGATCGCTAAGCGGAAGCATTCAAGAGAACGGGGTTGAAGGAGTCGTACTCGTCGTGATCCAAATCACCGAAGATCCTAGTGCCGAACGGACGGCACCTCCGCATTCAACATATGTACAGCCCGCCGACGTCTCCCATGCCTTGATCCAGCAAGGAGAGAGGGAGAGGTTGAGGAAGACTCCATCCAGCAGCAGCACAACGGCGTGGTGGTGGTGGAGGAGTGTGGTGATCCAGCAGGGCTTCGCGAAGCACCGCGAGATATGAGGAGAAAGAGAGGGGTAGGGCTGCGCCAAGAAGGAGAGGAACTCATGTGTCTTGGGCAGCCCAAACCTCAAGTATATATAGGGGAAGGGGAGGGCTGCGCCCCCACCTAGGGTTCCCTCCATAGGGGTGGCGGCAGCCCCCAGATCCCATCTGGGTGGCGGCCACAAGGGGGAGAGGGGGAGGCGCACCTGGGGTGGGCCTTAGGGCCCATCTGCCCTGGGGTTTGTCCCCCCCTTCCCTCTTGGAGGCGCCTTGGGCCCTTGTGGAGGGTGCACCAGCCCACCTGGGGCTGGTCCCCTCCCACACTTGGCCCATGTAGCCCTCCGGGGCTTGTGGACCCACTTGGTGGACCCCCGGGACCCTCCCGGTGGTCCCGGTACGTTACCGATAAACCCCGAAACTTTTCCGGCGACCAAAACAAGACTTCTCATATATAAATCTTTACCTCTGGACCATTCCGGAACTCCTCGTGACGTCCGGGATCTCATCCGGGACTCCGACCAACATTCAGTAACCACGTATATCTATTCCCTATAACCCTAGCGTCATCGAACCTTAAGTGTGTAGACTCTACGGGTTCGGGAACCATGCAGACATGACCGAGACGTTCTCCGGTCAATAACCAACAGCGGGATCTGGATACCCATGTTGGCTCCCACATGCTCCACGATGATCTCATTAGATGAACCACGATGTCAAGGACTTAATCAATACCGTATACAATTCCCTTTGTCTATCGGTACGATACTTGCCCGGGATTCGATCGTCGGTATCCCGATACCATGTTCAATCTCGTTACCGGCAAGTCTCTTTACTCGTTCCATAACACATCATCCTGTGATCAACTCCTTGATCACATTGTGCACATTATGATGGTGTCCTACCGAGTGGGCCCAGAGATACCTCTCCGTTTACACGGAGTGACAAATCCCAGTCTCGATTCGTGCCAACCCAACAGACACTTTCGGAGATACCTGTAGTGTACCTTTATAGCCACCCAGTTACGTTGTGACGTTTGGCACACCCAAAGCACTCCTACGGTATCTGGGAGTTGCACAATCTCATGGTCTAAGGAAATGATACTTGACATTAGAAAAGCTTTAGCATGCGAATTACACGATCTTGTCCTATGCTTAGGATTGGGTCTTGTCCATCACATCATTCTTCTAATGATGTGATCCCGTTATCAATGACATCCAATGTCCATGGTCAGGAAACTGTAACCATCTATTGATCAACGAGCTAGTCAACTAGAGGCTTACTAGGGACATGGTGTTGTCTATGTATCCACACATGTATCCGAGTTTCCTATCAATACAATTCTAGCATGGATAATAAACGATTATCATGAACAAGGAAATATAATAATAACCAATTTATTATTGCCTCTAGGGCATATTTCCAATAGTCTCCCACTTGCACTAGAGTCAATAATCCAGTTCATATTGATATGTGATTAACACTCAAGGTCACATCCCCATGTGACTAACACCCAAAGAGTTTACTAGAGTCAATAATCTAGTTCACATTACCATGTGATTAACACTCGATGAGTTCTGGGTTTGATCATGTTATGCTTGTGAGAGATGTTATAGTCAATGGGTCTAAACCTTTTAGATCCGTGTGTGCTTTACAAATCTCTATGTCATCTCCTAGATGCAGCTACCACGTTCTATTTGGAGCTATTCCAAATAATTGTTCTACCATATGAATCCAGTTTACTACTCAGAATAATCTGGATTAGTGTTAAAGTTTGCATCGGCGTAACCCTTTATGACGAACTCTTTTACCACCTCCATAATCGAGAAAATTCCTTAGTCCACTAGTTACTAAGGATAACTTTGACCGTTGTCCTATGATCCATTCTTGGATCACTCTTGTACCCCTTGACTGACTCATGGCAAGGCACACTTCAGGTGCAGTACACAGCATAGCATACTGTAGAGCCTACGTCTAAAGCATAGGGGACGACCTTCGTCCTTTCTCTCTATTCTGCCGTGTTCAGGTTTCGAGTCTTACTCAATGTTCACACCTTATAACACAGCCAAGAACTCCTTCTTTGCCGATTCATTTTGAACTCCTTCAAAATCTTGTCACGGTATGTATTCATTTGAAAGTACTATTAAGCATTTTGATCTATCCTTATAGATCTTAATGCTCAATACTCAAGTAGCCTAATCCAGGTTTTCCATTGAAAAACACTTTTCAAATAACTCTGCATGCTTTGCAGAAAGTCTACATCATTTCCGATCAACAATATGTTAACAACATATACTCATCGGAAATTCTATAGTGCTCCCACTCACTTCTTTGGAAATACAAGTTTCTCATAAACTTTGTATAAACCCAAAATCTTTGATCATCATCAAAGCGTATGTTCCAACTCCGAGATGCTTACTCCAGTCCTTAGAAGGATTGCTGGAGCTTTGCATACTTGTTAGCTTCTTTCAGGATTGACAAAACCTTCCGGTTGTATCACATACAACCTTTCCTCAAGAAAATCATCGAGGAAACAATGTTTTGACATCCTATCTGCAAGATTTCATAAATAATGCAATAATCACTAATATAATTCCAACAGACTCTTAGCATCGCTACGAGTGAGAAAGTCTCATCGTAGTCAACTCCTTGAACTTGTCGGAAAACATCTTGACGACAAGTCGAGCTTTCTTAATGGTGATACATACCATCATTGTCCGTCTTCCTTTTAAATCCATATGTACCTAACAGCCTTACGACCATCAAGTAGTTCTTCCAAAGTCTACACTTTGTTTTCATATATGGATCCTCTCTCGAATTATATGGCCTCGAGCCATTTTGGAATCCAGGCCCACCATCGCTTCGCCATAGCTCGTAGGTTCATTGTTGTCTAGCAACATGACTTCCAAGACAGGATTACGTACCACTCTGAAGTAGTACGCATCCTTGTCATCCCACGAGGTTTGGTAGTGACTTGATCTGAAGTTTCATGATCACTGTCATAAGCTTCCACTTCAATTGGTGTAGGTGCCACAGGAACAACTCCCTGTGCCATGCCACACACTAGTTGAAGAGACGGTTCAATAACCTCATCAAGTCTCCACCATCCTCCCACTCAATTCTTTCGAGAGAAACTTTTCCTCGAGAAAGGACCTGATTCTAGAAACAATCCCTTATTGCTTTCGGATCTGAGACAGGAGGTATACCCAACTGTTTTGGGTGTCCTATGAAGATGCATTTATCCGCTTTGGGTTCGAGCTTATCAGCCTGAAACTTTTTCACATAAGCGTCACAGCCCCAAACTTTTAAGAAATGACAGCTTAGGTTTCTCTAAACCATACGGTGTCATCTCATCGGAATTACGTGGTGCCCTATTTAAAGTGAATGTGTTTGTCTCTAATGCCTAACCCATAAACTATTGTGGTAATTCGATAAGAGACATCATGGTATGCATCATATCCAATAGGGTGCAGTTATGATGTTCGGACACACCATCATACTATAGTGTTTCAGGCTGTATTAGTTGTGAAACAATTTCCACAATGTCTTAATTCTGTGCCAAACTCGTAATTCAGATAATCATCTCTATGATCATATCATAGATATTTTATCCTCTTGTCACGATGATCTTTCAACTTCACCCTGAAATTACTTGAACCTTTCAATAATTCAGACTCGTGATTCATCAAGTAAATGTGCTCAACATCTACTCAAATCATCTGTGAAGTAATAACGATATCCACTACACGCCTCAGCACTCATTGGACTGCACACATCAAAATGTATTACTTCCAACAAGTTGCTTTCTAGTTCCATTTTACTGAAAACGAGGCTTTCAGTCATCTTGCCCATGTGGTATGATTTGCATGTCTCAAGTGCTTCAAAATCAAGTGAGTCCAAAAGGTCCATTTGCATGGAGTTTCTTCATGCATATACACCAATAGACATGGTTCACATGTCTCAAACCTTTCAAAAACGAGTGAGCCCAAAGATCCATCAACATGGAGCTTCTTCATGCGTTTTATACTGATATGACTTACGTGGCAGTGCCACAAGTAGGTGGTACTATCATTACTATCTTATATCTTTTGGCATGAACATGTGTATCACTACGATCGAGATTCAATAAACCATTCATTTTAGGTGCAGACCATTGAAGGTATTATTCAAATAAACAGAGTAACCATTATTCTCCTTAAATGAATAACCGTATTGCGATAGACATAATCCAATCATGTCTATGCTCAACGCAAACACCAATCTCGATGGTAGAGGGAGCATGCGATGCTTGATCACATCAAGCTTGGAAAAACTTCCAACACATATCACCAGCTCACCTTTAGCTAGTCTCCGTTTACTCTGCAGCCTTTTATCTCGGGTTTACTAACACTTAGCAACCGAACCGGTATCTAATACCATGGTGCTACTAGGAGTACTAGTAAAGTACACATTAACACAATGTATATCCAATATACTTCCATCGACCTTGCCAGCCTTCTCATCTACCAAGTATCTAGGGTAATTCTGCTCCAGTGGCTGTTCCCCTTATTACAGAAGCACTTAGTCTCGGGTTTGGGTTTAACCTTGGGTTTCTTCACTAGAGCAACATCTGAATTGCCGTTTCATGAAGTATCCCTTCTTGCCCTTGCCCTTCTTGAAACTAGTGGTTTCACCAACCATCAACAATTGATGCTCCTTTTTGATTTCTACTTTTGTGGTGTCAAACATCGTGAATAACTCAAGGATCATCATATATGTCCCTGATATATTACAGTTCATCACGAAGCTCTAGCAGCTTGGTGGTAATGACTTCAGATAAACATCACTTATCTCATCTGGAAGATCAACTCCCACTCGATTCAAATGATTGTTGTACTCAGACAATCTGAGCACAAGCTCAACAATTGAGCTTTTCACCCTTAGTTTGCAGGCTAAGAAAATCGTCGGAGGTCTTATACCTCTTGACGTGGGCACGAGCCTGAAATCCCAATTTCAGCCCTCGAAACATCTCATATGTTTCGCGACATTTCAAAAACGTCTTCGGTGCCTCAACTCTAAACCCTTTAACTGAACTATCATGTAGTTATCAAAATGTGTATGTCAGATGTTCGCAACATCCACAGACGACGTTCGAGGTTCAGCACACTGAGCGGTGCATTAAGGACATAAGCCTTCTATGAAGCAATGAGGACAATCCTCAGTTTACGGACCTAGTCCGCATAATTGCTACTATCAACTTTCAACTAAATTTTCTCTAGGAACATATCTAAACAGTAGAACTGAAGCGCGAGCTACGACATAATTTGCGAAGACCTTTTTGACTTTGTTCAGGATAATTAAGTTCATCTTATGAACTCCCACTCAGATAGACATCCCTCTAGTCATCTAAGTGATTACATGATTCGAGTCAACTAGGCCGTGTCCGATCATCACGTGAGACGGACTAGTCAACATCGGTGAACATCTTCATGTTGATCGTATCTACCATACGACTCATGCTCGACCTTTCGGTCTCTTGTGTTCCGAGGCCATGTCTGTACATGCTAGGCTCGTCAAGTTAACCTAAGTGTTCCGCATGTGTTCCGAGGCCATGTCTGTACATGCTAGGCTCGTCAACACCCGTTGTATTCGAACGTAAGAATCTATCACACCCGATCATCACGTGGTGCTTTGAAACGACGAACTTTCGCAATGGTGCACAGTTAGGGGGAACACTTTCTTGAAATTTTAATGAGGGATCATCTTATTTACTACCGTCGTTCTAAGCAAATAAGATGTATAAACATGATAAACATCACATGCAATCAAATAGTGACATGATATGGCCAATATCATATTGCTCCTTTTGATCTCCATCTTCGAGGCTCCATGATCATCATCGTCACCGGCATGACACCATGATCTCCATCATCATGATCTCCATCATTGTGTCTCCATGAAGTTGTCTCGCCAACTTATTACTTCTACTACTAAGGCCACCGGTTAGCAATAAAGTAAAGTAATTACATGGCGTTGTTCAATGACACGCAGGTCATACAATAAATAAAGACAACTCCTATGGCTCCTGCCGGTTGTCATACTCATCGACATGCAAGTCGTGATTCCTATTACAAGAACATGATCAATCTCATACATCACATATCATTCATCACATTCTTCTTGGCCATATCACATCACATAGCATACCCTGCAAAAACAAGTTAGACGTCCTCTAATTGTTGTTTGCATGTTTTACGTGGCTACTATGGGTTTCTAGCAAGAATGTTTCTTACCTACGCAAAAACCACAACGTGATATGACAATTGCTATTTACCCTTCATAAGGACCCTTTTCATCGAATCCGATCCAACTAAAGTGGGAGAGACAGACACCCGCTAGCCACCTTATGCAACTAGTGCATGTCAGTCGGTGGAACCAGTCTCACGTAAGAGTACGTGTAAGGTCGGTCCGGGCCGCTTCATCCCACAATGCCGCCGAATCAAGATTGGACTAGTAACGGTAAGCATATTGAACAAAATCAACGCCCACAACTACTTTGTGTTCTACTCATGCATAGAAACTACGCATAGACCTAGCTCATGATGCCACTGTTGGGGAACGTAGCAGAAATTCAAAATTTTCCTACGTGTCACCAAGATCTATCTATGGAGAAACCAGCAACGAGGGGAAGGAGAGTGCATCTACATACCCTTGTAGATCACTAAGCGGAAGCATTCAAGAGAACGTGGTTAAAGGAGTCGTACTCGTCGTGATCCAAATCACCGGAGATCCTAGTGCCGAACGGACGGCACCTCCGCATTCAACACACGTACAGCCCGACGACGTCTCCCATGCCTTGATCCAGCAAGGAGAGAGGGAGAGGTTGAGGAAGACTCCATCCAGCAGCAGCACAACAGCGTGGTGGTGGTGGAGGAGCGTGGTGATCCAGCAGGGCTTCGCCAAGCACCGCGAGATATGAGGAGAAAGAGAGGGGTAGGGCTGCGCCAAGGAGAGGAACTCGTGTGTCTTGGGCAGCCCAAACCTCAAGTATATATAGGGGAAGGGGAGGGGCTGCGCCCCCACCTAGGGTTCCCTCCCTAGGGGTGGCGGCAGCCCCCAGATCCCATCTGGGTGGCGGCCACAAGGGGGAGAGGGGGAGGCGCACCTGGGGTGGGCCTTAGGGCCCATCTGCCCTAGGGTTTGCCCCCTTCCCTCTTGGAGGTGCCTTGGCCCCTTGTGGGGGGGGGGGGGGGGGCGCACCAGCCCACCTGGGGCTGGTCCCCTCCCACACTTGGCCCATGTAGCCCTCCGGGGCTTGTGGCCCCACTTGGTGGACCCCCGGGACCCTCCCGATGGTTCCGGTACGTTACCGATAAACCCCGAAACTTTTCCGGCGACCAAAACAGGACTTCCCATATATAAATCTTTACCTCCGGACCATTCCGGAACTCCTCGTGACGTTCGGGATCTCATCCGGGACTCCGAACAACATTCAGTAACCACGTATATCTATTCCCTATAACCCTAGCGTCATCGAACCTTAAGTATGTAGACCCTACGGGTTCGGGAACCATGCAGACATGACCGAGACGTTCTCCGGTCAATAAGCAACAGCGGGATCTGGATACCCATGTTGGCTCCCACATGATCCACGATGATCTCATCGGATGAACCACGATGTCAAGGACTTAATCAATCCCGTATACAATTCCCTTTGTCTATCGGTACGATACTTGCCCGAGATTCGATCGTCGGTATCCCGATACCTTGTTCAATCTCGTTACCGGCAAGTCTCTTTACTCGTTTCGTAACACATCATCCCATGATCAACTCCTTGATCACATTGTGCACATTATGATGATGTCCTACCGAGTGGGCCCAGAGATACCTCTCCGTTTACACGGAGTGACAAATCCCAGTCTCGATTCATGCCAACCCAACAGACACTTTCTTAGATACCTGTAGTGTACCTTTATAGCCACCCAGTTACGTTGTGACATTTGGTACACCCAAAGCAGTCCTACGGTATCCGGGAGTTGCACAATCTCATGGTCTAAGAAAATGATACTTGACATTAGAAAAGCTTTAGCATGCGAAGTACACGATCTTGTGCTATGCTTAGGATTGGGTCTTGTCCATCACATCATTCTTCTAATGATGTGATCCCGTTATCAATGACATCCAATGTCCATGGTCAGGAAACTGTAACCATCTATTGATCAACGAGCTAGTCAACTAGAGGCTTACTAGGGACATGGTGTTGTCTATGTATCCACACATGTATCTGAGTTTCCTATCAATACAATTCTAGCATGGATAATAAACGATTATCATAAACAAGGAAATATAATAATAACCAATTTATTATTGCCTCTAGGGCATATTTCCAACAGTTCCGTGTGGACTTCGACATTTAGCTTGATACCTCAGCTACGATCTTGTGCCCTCGGCAGGATCTGGTAGATAGTCAGGCTTCTTAGCCTTTTCATTTGTAGATGTCTGTACTCAGACATGTTAAGCTTCCGCATGTGCTTTGATTTGTATGATATGATTTTTAGGTCATGAGACCCATGTTTATAATATCTTGCTCCTCGGAGCCTAATGAATAAATACTTGAGTTGTAGAGTTATGTTGTGATGCCATGTTGTATTTACACATATCGAGCATATTGTGTGTATGATTGAAATGCTTGGTATGTGTGGGATCCGACAATCTAGTTGTTTATCCTTGGCAGCCTCTCTTATGGGGAAATGTAGTCTAGTGCTTCCATGAGCCATAGTAGTCCGCTACAGCCCGGTTCACCGGAGTCCTGTTAGCCCAGCACTTCTGCTCAGGACACTTGACTGGTCGGCATGTGTTTCACTTTGTTCCTGTGTCTGTCCCTTCGGGGAAATGTCACGCGGTGACATCCGAAGTCCTGCCTAGCCTGCTACAGCCCGGGTTCCCGGAGTCCTGTTAGCCCAGTGCTACATCCCGGATTCACATGCTGCTGACCGACACGCTCGATGTCATTCATGTATGCCTGTCCCCATAGGTTAGTGCCACTTTGGGTTCACGACTAGCCATGTCGGCCTGGGTTCTCTGTCATATGGATGCTAGCGACACTATCATATACGTGAGCCAAAAGGCGCAAATGGTCCCGGGCCATGGTAAGGCGACACCCGTGGGAATACCGTGCGTCAGGCTCCAAAGTGATATGAGGTGTTATCGGCTAGATCGATGTGACTTGGAATCGGGGTCCTGACATCTTGATCCTGAGTTAATTACTTTGGTTGAATCTGAACCTTTCTATGGTTATGAATCTGAACTATTGTGGCGCATCTTACTAAATTGATGATATAGCCACCCTATTTTCTCACGAGGAAAAAATTCGCTATTACTATATTCTTAAGCTGTTTCCTTTCTCATTAAAGGGTGATGCTAAGTTATGGTTTAATTGTCTTGCTCCTGGTTGTGTGCGTAGTCCCCGGGATATGATTTACTACTTCTCCGAAAAATATTTCCCTGCTCATAAGAAACAAGCTGCCCTAAGGGAAATATTTAACTTTATGCAAATTGAAGAAGAGAGTCTCCCACAAGCTTGGGCAAGGCTTCTCCAATTACTTAATGCTTTGCCTGATCATCCTCTCAAGAAAAATGAAATACTTGATATCTTTTATAATGGACTAACCGATGCTTCCAGAGACCACCTGGATAGTTGTGATGGTTGTGTTTTCAAGGAAAGAACTGTTGAGCAAGTTGAATTGCTATTGAATAATATACTGAGTAATGATAATGATTAGACACTTCCTGAACCAAGTCCTAAGCCAACTCCGAAGAAAAGGGGTATTATATTTCTCAGTCCTGAAGATATGCAAGAGGCGAAGAAATCTATGAAAGAAAAAGGTATTAAAGCTAAAGATGTTAATAATTTACCACCTATTAAGGAAATACATGGTCTTGATAACCCGACATGGGTAGTAGAGGTAAACTCTCTCTATAGATTTGATGAAGGTGATATTCCTCATAATAAGTCTGCTAGTCAATGCTTGGATGAGTTTGATAATTTTATTGTTAAAGAAGAAAACCTCAATGCTTATGTTAGTAGACAATTAAAACGTAATGCTTACATGCTTGACCACTTGGGTGATTATATGAGTCGAACCGTTAATGATCTTAAGCTTATCAGTAAACATGCTTTCATGGTCACGACTCAAGTAGAACAAGTACTTAAGGCTCAAGGTGATTTGCTTAATGAGTTAAATAGTAACAATAATGATAATGGTGTTAGGGTTATGACTAGAGGTGGTAAAATGACCCAGGAACCGTTGTATCCCGAGGGCCATCCTAAGAGATTTGAGCAAGATTCTTAGAGAATTAATATTGATGCACCTAGTCCTAGTAATAAAAAGAAAAAGAAAACTGATAGGACTTTGCATGCTTCTAGTGAACCTGTTTAGGATACACTTGAGAATCCCAATGACATTTCTATTTCTGATGCTGAGACATGATTTGGTGATGAGCATGAACCTAGTGATAATGTTAACAATGATGTTCCTGTTGATGCTCAACCTAGTAATGATAATGATGTAGATAATGTGTCGATGTACAAAAATAGGGGTGCATCTTTGTACCCCTTTTCCCAGTGCACGGGCAGTCAGAGCCGCGCCCACGACCACACCAAGCAGAACGAGGGAGGTGAGCCAAGGTAAGATCGAAGCTCAAGACAATCAAAGCAACGCCAAGGCCAAGACCACAAAGAGCAGGGGGGCGAAGCAAGTTCCCCCAGCAAGACCCTTGTCGGGTGGCCTCACCGGCCCCGGCAAGACTCTTGATGGGACAGGTCACCCCGCACCAATAGTGTGAGCCATCCTTGAGCCCACGGCCCCCAGTGCCATCATCAGCGTGGGGCCAGGGCTCAGGAAGGCACCCCCTGTGGTTGCCTGTAGATCTTTGTGAAGACATATTCAAGATCAGATTAGAAGATGGCGATTCTCGGAAAGATCCTTGCCAAGGAAGGCCACCAGACCCCCGGCAAGATCCTTGCCGGGGACGACAACACGCCACGGCGAGACCCTTGCCGGGCCACCCGGCAAGGCCCTCACCAAAGACGCCGGCAAGGCCACCGCCAAGCCCATGTCAACCAAGCTTCCATAACCGTTCACATGCAGCTGCCAGCCCAACCAGCTGGGCGGGCACCTACGTGGCGACATGCAGCTCCCAGGCCAACTCATCAAGCGCCTGCGTGGCGGCATGCAGATCTTCGTGAAGGCTCCACCACCGCACCAGCTCAGCTGCCTGCCTGCCTACATGGCACCGCACACATCCCTGGCCAAGGCGCATGTCGAAGCAAGGAGGAGCGGCGATGGACGGGACGGGCCTCGCCCCCGTCCCTGATAAAGCAAGAGGACACCTAAGCGATGCATTAAATGCACCTTGTCCTATAATACGAGGGATAACCTCGTGCCACTGTAGACCTTTCCACCTTCTGTGTGCCACTATGGAAACCCCTTTTCCTATAAAAGGAGGCCGGAGGCGACGAGGACGGGGATTCGGCTCTTTTGAACCACACGCTGACCACAGCTAGCTCGAGAGCTCAAGAACTCTCAGAAATACACCCACCAAAGCAGGACTAGGGTTTTACGCATCCTCGCGGCCTGAACCTGGATAAATGATCCTTGTGCTGTCTACTAGCCCTGCTCTCCTCGCAACCCTGCGCCCCGACAACCGTAATAGGGACTCTTGTGATCCCATAGGTGTCGTTCCACACCGACATCCTTGGCGCGCCAGGTAGGGGGCGCAATTGTGAGAATATGGTCTAGTAGTTAGCCTAGCAGTTCTTCGTCGCGATGGCCCCTAATTAGAGGACGACCACAACGGTCGATTCATTGCGAGCCGAACGACCCGTGCCGGTGCGGACGAGCAGAGGACCGGTCGTAGACAGGACCCGGGCCGTAGCCTGCGAGCACCAGCATCGCCCAGGCAGTCGGAGCCTGGCGAGCAGCGTCGTTCACGCGCCAGACGACCGGCTACACGTCCCCGGATCCAAGGACGGAGCTGGGCCCCCCATAGGCGGCGCCGGGCCCTCCAGGGGCGTCGCTGTGCTGACTCTGGGCGGCACGGCGACCTCCAGGATGCCTACACCGGTGACCACCGCGCATTCTTCCCATGGTGTGCACGCCAAGCAGTGTCACCATGATGGTGGCCCTGGGCACCGCCGCGGGAAGAGCCCTGTGCGCCATCGACAAAATGAGGGGGGTTCAGCATGCTCGCCGAAGCGCTGGCGAAAATGGAACGCAGCCGCTGGGTCGTGACGGAGCTCCTTCTAACGCAGTTAGAAGTCGAAGCGCACCGCGATCCACGCAGTTGTCGCCGCCGCCCACGCCAGCAGAAGCTTTGGCGCGCGCACAACTGCTCCTAGACTTCCCTCCTACTGTGGAGAAGCTCAACGAGTGGAGGGCCACCATTCAGAGCCTCGTCGGCATCGCAAACAAAGATGATCCGTGACCGGCGGGGCCCTCGGGCCGGCGCTCCACCGAGCCACCACATGCTGGCGCTGGGAGGACCGAGGAAGCTGCAGCCACGGTGCACTCTCCTCCTCCACGCCAGCCGCCGCGGGCATCGGCCCATCGCGATGACGCTTGTGATAACATCTCCATAGCGTCGTCTGATCCACGGACCCTGCGCGACCAGTGCCAGGTCCTTCGGGAGCGAGCTCATGAAGACGCTCAAACCACCGTCGAGCGCCGGTGCGAAACGCGCCGCCAGTCCGACAAGCGGGCGGGACCCGCTATGGACCACCCGGCACCGGGGGGCCCCGGCGGCCTACCTTACGAGGTGTGCTGCCCGGCTTTTCCCGTGAGCTGAGGCAGTTCCATTGGCCGTCCCACCGCACGTTCAAGCCCGACGTCGGTGAGAAGTACACCGGCAAGACCCATCCGTCTGAGTTCCTCAGCATCTACACCATCGCGATGCAGGCCACTGGGGCTCGCGATGACAAGGTGCTTGCCAACTATTTCCTGCTAGCGCTCAAGCCCAATGTGATGTCTTGGTTGATGCACTTGCCGGTGGATTCCATTTCTTCCTGGTCAGATCTGTGCCATGAGTTCATTGGCGCCTTCACAGGAGGCCACCAAGCTCATGGCCAGGCCAGTGATCTGCATATCATTCCCCAGAAGGAAGGGGAGACCCTACGCAAGTACATCCAGAGATTCAGCCGGGTGCAGTACAACATCCCCGACGTTCATCCCGCCGCTGTGATTAGCGCGCTCCACCAGAACGTACGCAATCACAAAATGTGCGAGGAGCTGGCGATGACCAAGGTTAAGGATGTGGCCGAGCTCTACGTTCTGGCCGATCGGTGCGCCCGGGCTGAAAAGGGAAGGAAGTACCCCGACGAAGATGCCGGCGCGGAAACTGACTCTACTGATGAAGACGCCGCCACTCCGATGAAGAAGAGCCGGCGTCGCAACAGGAAACGCAAAGGCAAGGCCGTTCTTGCTGTTGAGGGATCTGACGATACCGGTGCCGGCAAGAAGGAAGGTAGACGCCCCCGGCAAGGAGATTGCCGGGTGCGCCGCCTGCCAGGCCCTGGCGGCTACCGACAAGCCAGGAAGCTCCGACAAGCAATACTGCAAGATCCACCGCACCAAGGGCCACAACCTCCAGAACTGCCGACAAGTCGAGCTACTTGCTGAGAATCAAAAGGGTGAGTACGAAAGGCAGGACAAGCAGAAGGACCAGGGCGGTGCCAAGGGATCCGACAAGAAGCGTGGGGGCCAAGGAGGCTGCCCCGGCAAGGACAACCAGCAAGAGAGGCCCGCCCATTGCCACAACAAGAAACAAGAAGACGACGATAATGATGAGGACAACGAGTCTGGTGAGCAAAGGTTCTAGAAGGCTACGGAGGCCATGTGCGTCGATGGCGGCGCCTCGCTGCATATCTCTCACCGCCAGCTCAAGCAATGGGCGCGTGAGATTACAGCAGCAGAGCCGTCGTTCAATGCTCAGAAGCCGCTAAAGTGGTCCAGCACGCCCCTCACCCTTGACGCCGAGGACCACCCTGACCGCACTACCGCGGTCGGGTGTTTGCCATTGTTGGTCTCACCAACAATAAGCAACCTCAGGGTGAACAAGATGTTGGTTAACGGTGGGGCCGGCCTGAACCAGATCTCGCCTGTCATCATCAAAAGGTTGAAAATCCCTGATGGAGACCTCGAGGAAACGGGCACGTTTCAAGGGGTCAATCCGGGGAGGAGCCAGCCGAAGGGAAAGGTCACACTACCCATGACATTTGGAGGGGAGTTGAACTACAGGACGGAGAGGATCATCTTCCACGTGGCCGAGATCCCCTTGCCCTACAATGGGATCCTCGGCCACCCGGCATTGGCCAAGTTCATGGCGGCGTCACACTACGCCTACAACATGCTAAAGATGCCCGGGCCGTTGACCATCATCTCCGTCCCCTCCAACAAGAAGGACGCGCTGATTTGCACCGACCAACTCTACCGGGAAGCAGTTGCAGCAGCTGCCGTCAAGGCACCTGCTCCTGGCGCTGACGGCCCGGGAGGGAAAAAGGGGCCCGGCAAGACCTCCCGTACCCACTCCGGCAAGTGCACCTCCTCGGAGTGTTGTGATACCATTGAGGACGTGCCACAGAGCTCTACTGACAAGAGCAAGAGATCCAGAGCCGAGCCGCCGCAGACCAAGAAGGTGCCCATCGGGGAGGATGGCATGGGAGGGGCCTTCATCATAGGCTCCACCCTCGACAGCAAATAGGAAGGCGCGCTCGTCACCTTCCTGCGGGCAAATGTCGACGTGTTTGCATGGCAAGCGTCTGACATCCCCGGTGTTCCCAGGGAGGTGATTGAGCACCACATAGCTGCTGTCCCCATGCCACTACTAGGGAAAAGCCTATACACAGAATCTTACCAGCAGCACGCTATAAAATCAGGCGCTGCTGCTAAGTAGCAGTAGCGCGGGCTGTGGAAACTCGCTGCTGAAACAAGTTTATCAGTAGCGCGCGCACTCCAAGCGGCGCTACTGCTAAAATTCCCACGACGCCGCCGCGAGGCCAGTTATAGCAGTAGCGCATTAAAATAGACATCGCTACTGCTACATAACGTAGCAGCAGTGCATTCAGGCAATAATCGCTACTGCTAAATTAACTACATATCTCACTAGCCTCATCCACAGATCACACTCACACACACTCACGGTCACCTCCTCACCCCCGCGCCGCCGGTCCTCCCCCGTCGCCCCTCCCCCGATCTGCGCTGCTGTCGCCTCATCCTCCTCGCTGGACTCGGTATCGGCCTCCTCCTCTATCCTCCCTCCACTCGCCGCTGGCTGCCCCCTCCTTGCTCCGCCTTCCTCCTTGATCCGTCCTCCCTCCACTCGCCGCCGGCCGGCCCCTCCTCGCTCCACCTTCCTCCTCCGTCCTACTATCTTCTCCCTCCTCGAGTCGCCCCTCCTTATCCCTCCTCCCTGATACATTTTGATTTAGTAGGCTTTCATATGTAACATTTTGATTTAATTGATTTAGTATGCTAGTGGATTTAGTATGCTAGTTGCTTTAGTCGATTTAGTTGATATGATTCAGTTGATTTAGTAGGCTAGTTGATTTAGTTGATTTAGAACATTTTGATTTAGTTTATTTAGTAGGCTAGTTGATTTAGCTGATTTAGTAGGCTAGTTGATTTAGAACATTTTGATTTAGTTGATTTAGTAAAATGGCGCCTCCACCAGCACCACTATGTCGACTGTGCAAGTCAAGGTGCGCCAGCAGCCTTGCAACTGGCAAGCTGTTCGGCATCTACTTCCATCCGAGTTTTCGTCATGCGGCGGTAAGAAATTAGATGAAATGTAACAAGTATGTTATTTTTAGTGTTGGCATTACTGCATTGTGTCATTTTGCTTTTCATACACAGATTGTCCCATGCAATGTGAGGTTCAAATTCAACAAGCTGACAGGAGACACTGTGACATTTGAGGCTCCTGGGGGGCCGTACACTATGGAGGTCGAGAAAGGATGCAATATGTCGCAGATTGGAGGAGATGGATGGGCCCGTTTCCTCGCTCGCATGCGTCTTACTGGTGGTGAGTTGATCAGATTCTCCTTCAGAGCAGAAAGACCCAAGCTGGTTGTCATTTATATCAACCTGGTGGAAGATGATGAAGATGACGAAGATGATGCAGATAATGAGGATCCACTCAATGAAGATGATGAGAACCCACTTCATGAAGCCATCATAGCTCAAAGAATGAGGCTGAGCGAGGAGGAGGTGTGCAACCTATGGGACATAATTCCGCCACGTGATGACTTTGTCGGGGTGCCATTCGTGACCCGCCTAACAAGTACCATGGTCGATCGGCATGAAATGGTATGTTATACGTACTACATGTAGTAATTTGATGATATATATATATATGCTTTATTGTTATACTTACAAATGCAAATTATCCGATTATATGCTTAGTGAATCCGATGATATGCTTAGTGTAGAGTCCAATGATATGCTTTGTGGAATCTAGTCGATGATATACTTTAGTGTAGAGTCTGATCACATGCTTAGGCTATTTATTAATTGATATGTTTTTCTTATTCAGAGATTGCCAAAGAACCTATCTGTGAGTTGTGGTATCAAGCTTGATGAAGAAGGCTCGGTTGGACTACGCCTTACCGCAAGGGGCTCCGTCACCACATGTACTTACCGCATGGGCACAGATGGTTGCACACACTTGAACTCGGTTGGGTGGAAGAGATTCCTCGTTGGCAAGAATCCTCGTGCTGGACAGGCCATCCTAATTACTATCAGGAACACCCACCGCCCAGGCTTGAGGATGATGATCATCGTCGATATCATCTAGAACTACATATGTGTATGTGGCTATATCATCTAGAACTACATATGATGATCGTCGTCGATATCATGTAGAACTACATATGATGATTGTCGTCGATATCATCTAGAACTATATATGATGATTGTCGTTGATGTCACCTTGTATTGCTTGAGGATGCATGTTGAGTATATATGAAATTGTTATCTAGTACTCCCTCGGTTCCAAATTACTCATCGTGGTTTGAGTTCAAATTTGAACTAAAACCACGACGAGTAATTTCGAACCGAGGGAGTACTACCTAGTACCTATAATGCTTTATGAAATTGATATCTAGTAGTACCTAGTATATGGAAATTGCAGTTTATCGAAGCCGGAATGGGGAAATGGTGAAAGATATAACAGTAGCACTGGACCAGGAAATCGCTACAGCTAAGTAATAGCAGCGCGTTCCTGAAAAGCGCTGCTGCTATAGTCAATAGTTGTAGTGCCTTATTGGTAGCGCGGGTACCCGCGCTGCTGATAGGCCTAAAACCCGCGCTGCTGCTAGCCTTTTCCCTAGTAGTGTGCGCGGCCCGTCAAGCAGAAGGTCAGAAAGCAGGCTCTGGAAAGGCAGGAGTTCATCACAGAGGAGATCAGGAAGTTGGAAGCGGCAGGTTTGGTGAGACGGGTGCTCCACCCGACGTGGTTGGCCAATCCAGTAGTGGTGCGCAAGGCGAATGGGAAGTGGAGGCTGTGTATTGATTACATAGATATTAATAAGGCTTTCCCTAAGGACCCCTTCCTGTTGCCGTGCATCGACCAGATTGTTGACTCCATGGCCGGGTGCTACAAAAAAAGACACATCCGTGACATTTTGGGCCAAACGAAAAAAAATTTGTCATACATACGACACTTCTATGACGATAATTATGACAAAACCCGGTATCATCATAGATGTGGTGGGCTCCTACTTCTATGACAAAAAATCATGACAGAAAATGGGCTTTTCGTCCTGGGCGGGCCGGAGACACAGCTGCATGACATTCTTTCGGACGTCCATGACGGAAAAAGCCATGGTAGAAGCAAGGGGGAGGAAAATTTTGGGGAGTTCCCAGTTACGGTGGGAGGTCGGGGGCCGAGTGATGCGCGTTTCTCTCGTACACGTACACGTGTGTGTGCGAGGCGTTAGCTCTAACTGAACCCGAGTGAGGCGTTGGGCTCTAACTAAACCCGAGTGATTGCACTGCAGGCTACGCGTTACTGAACCCGAGCGATCGATCGATGGCTGTTAGCTGAACCAAATCGAGTGATTCCTTCGCTACTGCTGCTAGCTGAAGCCGATCGATTGGATGAACAGTGAGCATTGCGGTGGGGGGGGGGTGGTGGATGAATAGTGAGCAGTGGCGTTGCCTCTGGATGAACAGGACCCCGTGGTGTGGAGGGCTGAATGAACAGTAGACGGTGGTGGGGTGCCCGTGGAGGGGTGGTTGAACAGGACCCCATGATGTGGAGGGCTGGATGAACAGTAGACGGTGGAGGGGTGCCCGTGGAGGGGTGGTTGAACAGTAGCCGGTGGAGTAGCGCGCGGTGGAGGCTGGATGAATAGGAGCCCGTGGAGGCTGGTGGAGGTCGATGGTGGAGATGAACAATATCCCGTGGAGTCCCGTTTTGCGGTACGCCACACCCCTCCCGATGAACAGGACCCCCATTTCGACCGTAGGAGGTCCGTTTCGTCCGTTTTGCGGTACGCCACAGCCCTCCCGATCAACATGACCCCCGTTTCGACCATAGGAGGTACGTTTCCTCCCTTTTGCGGTACGCCACACCCCTTCCGATCAACAGGACCCCCGTTTCGACCGTAGGAGGTCCGTTTTCTCCGTTCTGCGGTACGCCAGGCCTCATTTCCATCGCATGTTCCGTCCAAGCCCTCCCGATGAACATGACCACGCATTCCGTTCCGACCTAGCCGGTTGGCTCCCATGCGTTCCGTTGCCTCTCGATGAACACGACGCATTCCATTGCCTCCCGATGAACACGACACATTTCATTGCCTCCCCATGAACACGACGCATTCCGTTGCCTCCCCATGAACACGACGCATTCCGTTGCCTCCCCATGAACATGACGCATTCTGTTGCCTCCCCATGAACACGACGACGACGTTGTTTCTCCATTCTGACCCAGCCATGTACACGAGCCCTGGTCGTACGTATGCGCGAGTAGGCGTTCGAGACCCCGCCCGTATGTACGCATACGTGGCCGTATTTTCTTTCTTGCACCCTGGCCGCTGTACGTACGTGTATATGCTACGTGCACACCTCTACTACAACACGTGCACGCCTCTACTACGACATGCGCGCGCCTCTACATCGACCAATATGTACGTACACGTTCGTGACTAGAATGACAACGCTACGTACGCTTCGACCAGGTGGGTCCCTACTATCAGGCACTTCCTTGCCTGCGAAGAGGTAGCTGGTGGGTCCCAGCAGTCATGGGGCGAATCGTTTTTTTTTGCCCGGACGCACTTCCTTGCGTGCGAAGATGTAGCCGGTGGGTCCCAGCAGTTAGGGGGCGAATCATTTTTTTTGCTCGAACGCACTTCCTTGCGTGCGAAGGTGTAGCTGGTGGGTCCTAGCAGTCAAGGGGGCGAATCGTTTTTTTTTGCCCGGACGCACTTCCTTGCGTGCGAAGATGAAGTTGGTGGGTCCCAGCAGTCAGGGGGAAACGTTTTTTCCATGAAATACAATGGCCCGTACGATGGGTCCTAGCTGTCAGGTGGAGGAATCATTATTTTCCGCGTAATAAGGAGGCACTTCCTTGCTGCGGCCTTGGACCCAGCTGTCAGCATCTCCACGTATAGTCCACGTCCGATGGAAGTCGTTCCTTGACCGCATTGACCAGGCCGCGCCAAGAGCACCACGGCGGTGGACGACGGCGAGGCCTAGGAAGGGGACGACGCGGAGCTGGGGAAGATGCATCAGTGGAAGCCCGCGCGGAGAGGAGTACGAGGGTTCACTGGTTCAGCTGCGGTGTGAGGCTGCCGTCGCTGCAGGTCCTAGCCAACAGTGGGAATAGTAGGGGACGGTGAGGCCTCCGCGGCAGCACAGCTGGCCACGGGAGGCAGGAGCATGCGGCATGACCGGCGCAGCTTTGGGCGGCTGGAGCAAGAAGACCGGAGGTCGAAGAAGCACTACGGTCGTTGGATGGACATCACATGGTCACTAGAGCTAGAATCGTTCATATTGACTAATTTGACAAAGCCCTCGGTCCCCGTCAAGTTAGTTGGCCCACAAGTCATCCTCCCACTATGGTGGGTCCCAGCTAGCAGGGGGTATTCATTTTTGTGTGCATAATAAGGAGGCACTTCCTTGCGTGCGAAGATATA
The DNA here is from genome assembly GCA_034509565.1 of Triticum monococcum. Classification (NCBI taxonomy): domain Eukaryota; kingdom Viridiplantae; phylum Streptophyta; class Magnoliopsida; order Poales; family Poaceae; genus Triticum; species Triticum monococcum. The sequence goes on along the minus strand of CM067842.1, from coordinate 388,456,110 downwards.
GCTGGTGGGTCTGACATGTCAGCGGGGGAACGTTTTTTCGCGAAATACAGAGGCCCTTCTGGTGGGTCCCAGCTGTCAGGTGGAGGAATCATTATTTTGCACATACAGTCCACGGCCGATGGATGTCATTCGTTGACCATGTTGACCAGGCCGCGCCGAGAGCACCATGGCGGCGGACAATGGCGAGGCCTAGGAAGGGAACGACACGGAGCCGGGGAAGACTTGGCAATGGTTGCCCACGCGGTGGGGAGTACGAGGGTTTACTGGTCCGGCTACCATCGCCGGAAAATAATAGGAGGTGTGGGTGAGTAGAGGAATGGCCTGGCCAACAATGAAGTAGGGTGGGGCGGTGCGGCCTATGCGGCAGCACAGCCGGCCATAGGAGGCAGGAGTAGGCAGTCCCACTAGAGCTGGTTTGGGTGGCTGGAGCAAGAAGATTAGATATTGAAGAAGAAGCACAGCCGTTGGATTAACATCCAACGGTCACTGCTGCTAGAATCGTTTGTGGACTAAGTTGACAAAGCCAAAGTGCACGTCAACCTAGTAGACCCACAAGTCAGCCTCCAAATTTGTCCCAAACAGCATACAGCCCGAAATTTCTAGCCAGATTCAAATTAATTTTAAATCTAAATATACCTTAATTTAAATTCAATGAAATTTTACCCGCACAAAAAAATGAAATTTAAAATATCAAAATCCGAAAGAAAAGAGTATTTTGGAAATAATTGCCTGTTTGCTGTATTTTTTCATTTTACAGCCCATTTATTATTACTTATAGCCCATTTCTTATTACTTATTGCCCATTTTCTGGGCAAAATGCATCCCTCCTCGTCTTGAAAGATTTCCGGCCCAGTAGGGCGTAGAAAAGCAAGTAGGCCTACGTTGGTTATTCTACAAAAAACAAAATAGCTGGCTAGCCATTTTCAGAAAGGAAAAAACAAATTGGGCTGGTCATGTGCTAAACATATGAAATAAAAGCCTGGGCTAGACGGGCCACGGGTCCCGCACAACCCAGTTAATACCCTTCTCTGTCCCGAAAAAACAAAATTACTGCGCGCTGCTGGGTCCCTACTGTCATCCTCACCATGTACAGTCATCTCCTTATTCCTCTCGGTTGTTGACCATGTTGACAACACCGGAGGGCGGCGCCGCGGCGAGAGAACCAAGGCGGAGGACGACGGTGAGGCCTCGGACGGGAACGAACAGGAGCCGGGGAAGATCACAGCCAGCCGTGGGATGCGGGAGCAGGCGGTCCCACCGGCGCTGGTTTGGCTTTGGCAGCTCCAGGAAGAAGAGACTGAAGAAACGCGACAGACGTTGAATGTCAACCCAATGGTGAAGGTTGGCACAATCATTTGTTGACTAATCGGACAACAAGTAGCATACTTTTTTATATATAGGAAGAAAACTGCGAAGAAAATGTGTTCGTCTGCCGTCCTCCTCATAGGGAACGTTCACCACATAAGTGACTAGCACCCTTGGTTTTCAACCGAGAGGTCTTGGGTTCGAGTCCCAGGAACTCTGAATTTTGTACTGCTTAGTTCACACAAAAAAAGGGAAAGAAAATCAAAGACTTGGGAAGGCGTACAGAACAAGCTAGTGTACCAGTAAAGAGACGTTGCCGAGTTTTAGAAAAAGGAAAGACGTGCTCCTGTAGCTGGTTCGAATCCAAACCTAGACTATGACTATATATGGTGCTATGCTACTCTGCAAGTAATGAAACTGACATATCCAACGTTCGCTTCTCCTCTTCTCTACTTACTCTGCCTAGCATCAGAAGCTCTGGCCGCAGCAACCATGTCTGCTGGCTGCTCGTCCACCTGCTCTTCAGCAGGCAACAACCATATATGCGCCAAGTCGCCACCCATACCATCGTCTGTGGGTCTCATCACACCCCCACTGGCACGCGCACCACAGCCGATTGCTCATCGCAACCCGCTGCCGTTCGTGTGGTGCCACTACTGCAAATCATGTAGAGTCATCCGTCGCGTCTCAAACACAATCCGCAACCCTGGCCAAGTCTTCTACAAATGCCCGAATCATGGGGTAATAATATGTTTAAGTGTTGTTCTGCTGCTTTCAGTTGCCGATTTTTTTAATAGTTTGGTTGATGATCTTCCAATTTGATTCGTGCAGAAAAGGGAAGATTCGTGTGATTTGTATTTCTGGGAAGTTGCTGATGTGGGGTAATGCAACTATGCTGATTATTTGGTTAGCCCAGGAATCCCAATACCAGCAGGTTGGGGTGTTGGACAAGTAACTGAAGGAACGGCAGAAGAGGAAGATGCAGAGCAGAAGGTTAAAGATGAAGTTCCTCTGATCATGGCCAAGCAACAGCTGCTGAACGGCCTTGACATCAATGAGGATATGAAAGAGCTTGTGAAGATAATGGGAAAAATCGATGTGCTCTGTAGGATGATTGTCTCTTTATTTGCAGTGTATGTAGCACTCATGATGTATTCAGTGGCTACGACATGAGCACTTTGCTGAAACTAGTAATGAATGAAACATGTGTAGTAGGCTGGGCGTAGTGTTGTGAACATCTAATGATTTCTATTAACAGAAATCAGGGGGTATCCCCTTTTGCTCATATAAATAAATAAATCGCAGAGGCCCTGTCGGGTCAGCTTTGTTCTCATTCGAAGATGTCGAGCAAATTGCAATCCAACAGCAAACTATGTCATCAAATTCAAGTTTCACAACCAAATATGAGTACAACTAAACAACAATGTCATCATGTTTTAGTTGTCATACAATCACCAAACACAAATCAGCATACATAACAAGTGACGTTCTCACAGCAAAATACTAAACAACATGTTCATCAAGTTTCAGTTGTCATAGCAAAACACAATTTCACATAGTAGATAAAAAATGTCTTCTGACAGGCAAATACGACAAAAGCAATGTAATCATCATCCGCAGCAGCAGCATCAACATCTTCGCCATGTGTATCAGTCTGAATCGTAATTCCAAATGGTGTCTTCTTCTTCTTCGTCCTCAACATCCTCGAACGTTGGCTTCTTCTTGATCAACTCTTGTATGTCCATAGCACGACAGGCAATCTTTTCACCGGCGTCATTGACGGGATGGTTCTCAATGATATTAGGAACATCTGTGTTATCTTGTACATCAGGAGCAGTGTAAGCATCATCTTGTTGTGCAACTTCATTAAATGAATTCCTCTTCTCAAACCTTTGCAATACTCTCCAGTCATCGCTACGTGCAAACGTGTCTTCCATGAAAAATATCTGTCTTGCTTTGTTTGCCAAAATAAAAGGCTCATTGGTCTGGTACGCCGCCTTGACATTGATGGATTTGAAATAATCATCAGCTCTGGATTTTGCGATCCTGGAAAACAGGTTATACCAACGACAGCACAACAGAACCACACACCAATGATCCTCAAAACTGGAGATATACTGCAACCGAACAATGTCTATTATGTTAGCATACATTTCAGTTGTCTCTTTGTCATACGTATCTGTGCTCATGATGGCACTGTTTTGTGTCTTCCTGCCTTCGTCTCGTGCAAGGGTGTTGTAGCACACATCTCCAACAACGCAAGATTCATAATGTCTTACCCGAGTATCAGGACCCATTGCTAGTGAGTAAAGGGCATCATCAACTGCCTGCCCATCCTCCCGCATCTTCTTAACCTATGGTTAGAAAATACACAAGCTGGTCATCTTATGTACTCAATATATTAAAAAAACTGACAATGCACTTCAAAAGCTTACATGGTTCTTGAACCATTTCGCAAATCCTGCCAAAACCAGTTTGTTAATGTTTCTTGGATTTTGCAGCAGTAACTCCTCTTTGTAGAAGCTACACAACATAGTGATCACGTCAAACATCTAAATATATAAGAATGTGTTGCAAGTTTAGTAGATTATGATCTATAAGCTGCAGTACTGCACTTACTTGATATAAGGTAGTATCTCAGGACAGTTATTCAACACATACCAAACCATTTTGTCCAAATCTTTAGGTTTGTCCTCTTGTCGAATCTTCCCTGCAACTCGAACAGAATAATCGAAAACATTGAGCCCGGGATTGTCTTCACCCACCACTTTGCTAAGCTGATCAACTGTTTCAATGTATTTTGAGAAGAATGTCAATGCTTCTGTAGCAATGTAGGCCTCTGCAATGGAACCCTCGGGTCTAGCTCTGTTCCTAACATAGCCCTTGAAAGTGCCTAGCCGCCTTTCAATAGGGTACATCCAGCCATACTGTACTGGACCTCTAAGTAGTGCCTCATCAGGTAGATGAACAACCAAATGCACCATCTCAAGGTCGCATAGGATAGTTGGTATCTTGTCTCTAAGACGCTCCAAAGCATCTATCCTGATATTCCTACTACAGAGTTCCCTGGAGAATCGTCCCAACTCTGCAACTGCTCTGTATAAGTGAGGGCGGCCCAATCCTCTAAGGATAACAGGTAAAACCCTTTGAAGTAGGATGTGGCAGTCATGAGTTTTCAACCCTTGTACCTTGTTTCCATCTACACTGACTCTCGTTTCAGGGTTGGAAGCAAATCCATGTTGGAATCTCACACGTGACAAGGCCTCGCAGAATTCTTTTCCTTTTACCTTGTCCAAGACGTACACAGCTAGTGCCATATCCCGTGGTTACCTTCATCTTGCACCTACAAATCCTTTCTGATACCGAGGTGTGTCAAATCATTCCTAGATTTTAAGGTATCTTTCGTCTTGCCTTCAATATTAAGAAGTGTGCCGATAATGCTGTCACATATATTTTTCTCGATGTGCATCACACCAACATTATGCCGCAGATCCAAATCTTTCCAATACTCCAAGGCCCACAAAGTGGACCCGTGGGTAAACAATAATCTCTCTTCTACCCTGCCACACTTCCTTTTCCCACTACCATTACCAGGATGGTTTCCTGGTGTAATATGCCTGACCTTCTCTAATTCCACTTGCAACTCATCGGTGGTGAGCCTCTTTGGCGCATCACGGTTTTCATGCTTTGCATTGAACACATCTCTTCGGTATTTTCTAGGCTGCGGCTTGTCCTCGGCAAGGAAACGGCGGTGTCCATTGTAACAGATCTTGCTAAGTATTGCGTATGATAGCGGATTCCTGTCATAGCGAACACATGCATTGTAACCATGTGTCGTTTGCCCTGACATAGTGCCCAAAGCCGGATAATCATGGATGCACCAAATTATAATAGCACGCAGAAATAAATCAGTTGGTGGGCTACTATATAGGTCTCAAGTGAGAACACCCTTCCATAGCTGTTGAAGTTCCTCCATAAGAGGCTCCATGAACAAATGAAAATCCTTTCCAGGACTTTTTGGACCTGGGATGAGCAAAGCCATCATGTAGTTTGATTCTTTGGTGCAGACATTTGGAGGCATGTTGTAAGGGATAACAAGCACTGGCCACATGCTATATGTGGCGCTCTGGTGGCCAAATGGGTTAAATCCATCTGAAGCTAAGCCAAGTCTAATGTTTCTCCGGTCAGCAGCAAACTCTTTGTGTTTATCATTGAAGCTTTTCCACTCACTACCATGAGATGGACGGCTCATTACATTCTAATCTTTGTACTCCTGGTTCCTAGAATGCCACAGTACATCCTCTCTTGTTTCAGCATCATGAAACAACCTCTGCAATCTTGGTGTAATTGGAAAATGTCTCAGAACATTATGAGGAATCCTCTTCACAGCATCGCCATCTTTCCATCTTGATGATTTGCATTTCGGGCATTCACTTAAGTTGGCATAATCCTTCCGGAACAGAACACAATTATTCTTACAAACATGGATCATATCATATCCAATTCCAACTACACGAAGGAAATTCTTCATTTTACTGTAGGTATGTGGCAGCTCAGACGCATCTGGGAAATATTTGCAAAAGCAGCCAACATCGCATCGAATGATTTGTTGGTCAGCCGCTCAGATGTCTTCACCTGAAGAAAGGTGACCATAGCTGAGAATACTGACAGCTTATTTCTTGGGGTGACAACAACGTTGCATTGTTCCAACATGTGGGCCCACCATTTTTCTTCTACAGGTGAAAGTTCACGAAATGCACGAGCATTTCGTAGCACTATTTCAATGTTGGTCAAACTCACTGGCTCCGCCACCACCACCTCCTCCTCCTCTTCCACCTGAGCATCAGGCAGATCAAGATGGTGATCTGCTGCTTCCACATAGTCAATAACATTGACCTTCACAGCTTCACCATGATGAACCCAGCTAGTAGATGTGACCGACATCCCATACAAGTGTAGATGATTTTGGACAGCTGACTGGGGTCTTGTAACTGAATTCATACAACTGCTACACGGGCAGAGCACATCTGATTTCAGACCACCGTACTCAGCTCTGATAAAGTGCATGAAGTTTTCAACCCCCTCGACATATGCAGTGGAGAATCTTTGAGCAGAAGTTATCCAAGTCATGTCCATTTGTTAGACATACAAATTAGTTCTTCTACTTGATATTACAGGAAAAACATATATGCTTTTTTATGAAGTCCAGAAAAAAAATACCTAGGTCGATGTCTAAAGCTATGGCAAGATATTTGGACGAGCAGATCTAAGTAACGAAATATATGTAAAGCTAATTCGGCAAATAGATTTGAGTTCCAAATTATGGCAGGCTGTTTCAGCAGTCAAAGAGGCCGAGAACACAGCCATCGAACTATCGAAGGCCATCGCAGCAACAAAGATCGAGTATAAAGCGGTGTAGAGCTATTTCACCTAACAGATTGGCTACTAGACCATGGCAATCTACGTCACAATAAATATATGGCAGGATATTTTAGCAACTAATCAGCCTTGGCATGCCATCTCAGCTAAGCAGATTGAGTGCAGAATAGGGCAAGGAAGCTTCTTAAGCAGAGCATATTGACAGTAAACTACTTCGGCAAACAGTGAGATTAACAACGTCTATCAGCTAACATTCAGCGCTACACCGACATGAACGGGGCCTTAGTCTAGAATGCGCGTACCGTGGGAGAAGCTGACCGCCGTGCGTCTCCACACGAATGTCGCTAGCGGTGGCGGCGGTGACCACCGTGCGCCTCCACAAGAACGTATCCAGAGGTGGCGGCGCGGCTAAAGGACGGCAGTCTACGAGAGCATACTGTGGGAGCGAGAGGATCGCCGAACCGTGGCGCCGACGTATCGGCGCGGCGGGGAGGGCGGCTTTGGCGGAGCGAATGGAGTGGAGGGGGACAGGGGGGAGGGGGTTTGAGGAATATTATTGGCTAGTTGGCCTAAGGGCGGTTGAATCGAATTTGGGGGGAATTTTTGGGTGTGGGGGGGGGGAGGATTTTCGCGCAGTGGGCGGGGGGAGTTTGGCGCATGGTCGGTTTCTCCAAGTGCAGTCCCATGTGTCAGTGAAGAGGCAAGCCGAAGCGTGTTCCGTTTGCGTGAGCCGTGTGCAGGACCGAACATGTGTGGGGTGCAATGCGACCGCGACATGAGTGCTGTGAGTGTACCACCTTTTTTCCTTTTAAACTAGGTGCTTCGCCCCCTCAAAAAAAATTTGTTGCTTCACGCGATCCATCGATACTACTACTAGTAATCCAGTAATCCCGACTAAAACAGCGCGGCCAGGTCTTTTCCCGCGTGATATGCTGGGAGGTTGGCTTAGTTGGGTTTTTTAGGACGAGTAATGTTACACCTACGTAATCCCAGTTACGTAATTAACGTAATGTGAAACGTGTGAGCTGTTGATTGTAGATTGGGGGGAGGGAGGGGGCCACCACCATGAAAATCAGGGGAGGAGAGAGAGGCAATTTATGTTAACCCTTTCGTAGGTTCCCCTAGATGTAGAAAGATGTGAAATGCGTGAATGTGTAGTGGACGTACTATTGGAGTGCCTAAGATAATTTGTGTATGTATAGACCCTATGTGTTTATTTTACTTCGCGTGTTAGATTTGTCTCGGTTCAATAAAAATCAAAGTTGGTGATGATGGTGTGCCTGTCATCCTGCAATATAGGCCGTCCAATCTATATCTAACACATAGGAAGGAAACTATGACAATTTACCCGCACTCCTCTCCACATTTGCAGATAAGGCTTTCCCTCGTTCATCCTTTTCTCCCACAAGATCTTGATCTTCCGTGCAACGCGCGGGCATCTTCCTAGTACTCCTACAATATGTATATTATTGTGAAAGTTCATATACACCGGCCGAGATTAATGCAAACACGACAGATTTTCATTACATTTCGAACTTTTAAAGGACAGAAAAATAAAAGAAACCCGACCCTAAACCTATTCTACGGCGGCGACTGACGTCCTCCATCTGCGATCTCAATGTACGGGGGCGGGGTTCAAGACCCGTGAAGTGAAAGTGCGGTCTCCGGCGAGGAAGAGTAGAACACGGGATACGGACCGGCCAGTTGGCACACCATGCCCTGCCGCCTCCCATGCCCTACTCATCCTCGGAGGAGTCCCAACCTCGGCGGTGCCGGACGTTGGACGGCGGCAAGTAGGACGCGTGGCTGACGGTGCTCCCGTTGTCGGCCGCCAGCGTGGCCACCGCTTGTGTGGTCGCGCCCGCGTCCGGCTACGCCGCTATTGCGTCATGAGAGGCGACTTGAGCGAGGGCGGCGACCTCAAGCTTCATCCCTGAAGACAAGCTCTACCGCAGAGCATTTGCACTTGCGGTCATGGCGGATGTGGTGCCAGGCAGGAGGACAATGCGCTATGGTGTGGAGGTTAGCTGGGCATTGCCGCTTTAAGTAGCGCATTCCGGTGAGGCCAAGTGTCCGGGTGCATCATTAAGTCGTCGGAGTTGGTTCCTCGGGCACCGAGCCTCTTAACGAAGACATACAAACGGACGACATGAATGCGAGCAGCCGGCGCCGGCTGGGAACGCACCACGCGACGGCGCGAGGGACGAGGGTTTTGGTGTGCCAGGGTAGTTAGCTGCAGTCGTGGCAACGTTGGAGATGCCCTTTGCTCACATGCGATCCCCGCATGTCATTGAAAAAGCAAGACGACCCGGCATGGTCTCAGGTCCACAGGATGCAGTTGGCCGCGCAACACCACTCCTCGGACGCTTTGCGGTACCCCGTGCATCCTCGACGAGCCGGGTGTTGGGGTGTGTTTCGATTGTGGCCAAAGTGCACCTTACCAAAATTTTGGTCATGACCCAAAGATTGGTCTTTGTTTGGGTGGTTGCCATTTTTTTGGCATGCCAATGAACTCTAGACAACTCTAGTTCATTTTTCTTGCCAATGTCAGCCAAATCATGGGCAACCAATACCTCAACCAAAATTTTGTTCATGACCCAAAGATTGGTCTTTGTTTGGATGGTTGCCATTTCTTTGGCATGCCAATGAACTCTAGCCAACTCTAGTTCATTTTTCTTGCCAATGTCGGCCAAATCATTGGCAACCAATACCTCAACCAAAATTTTGGCTACCCAATGCGTTGATGGGGCAACCTTGGGCACAAACCAAACATACCGTTGGTCATGCCACAGCACTAACGCCACCCTCGGCACACTAAAACCGACCGTGTCTAGCGATGTCGGGTGGTAGGATCGACATATGCCAACGGGTGGCTTATCATTGCGGGGGCCAAAAGAACGTCGCCGGTGCCTGGAAACGGGATGAGGCGTAGACATGCACGCCGGCGAATCTTACCCAGCTTCAGGGCTCTCCGGGGAGATAACACCCCTACTGCTGCTCTGCGGGGTCTCCGCATGGTTACTAAATTCACAGGTGGCTACAATGCTCCTTGAGCTATTTGGGATGGAAGGAGGAAGAAGGGCTTAGCACAGCCTGCCTCTTCTCCTTGTAAGTGTCTATGTCTAGAAAGAGAGTCCAACCCTTTGCATGGGTGCACCGGGGGGTTTATATAGGCCTACCCCCCGGGGGTACGTGAAGGAACTCACATCCGTCGAAGTATCCGCTGATTTGCTGTACTAGGAAACGGTAGCTCGCCATGTTTGCGTCCTTGGCGTCCCAGTCGCCAGAAGACTGCTGCACCACCAAATCTGAGTCGCCATAGCACAGGATCCGGCGAATACCAAGCTCCTTGGCCAGCCGGAGCCCGTGTATGAGCGCCTCGTACTCGGCTACATTGTTGGAGGCGGCAAAGTGGATCTGCAGCGTGTATTTGAGCTTGTCGCCCTTTGGAGAAGTAAGGACGACGCCGGCTCCCAAGCCGGTGCGCATCTTTGATCCGTCAAAGTGCATGCGCCAATGGGTGGAGTCGGGCGCCGGCGGTAAGTACTGGGTCTCGGCCCAGTCGACGAGGAAGTTGGCCAGCGCTTGCGTCTTGATGGCGGTGCGGGGTTGGTAGAAGATGGTCTAGGGGGGCAGCTCGATGGCCCATTTGGCCACCCGGCCGGATGCATCCTGGCTGCCTATGATGTCGGCAAGCGGGGCAGTGCATACGACCGTGATGGGATGCTCTTGAAAGTACGGCTTCAGCTTTTTGGCGGCGAAGTACATGCCATAGCACATCTTCTGATAGTGCGGGTAATTTTGTTTCGAGGTGGACAGCACCTCACTCAGGTAATAAACCGGTCTCTGGACCGGCTGGGCTCGGCCTTCTTCGGGGCGTTCGACCACAATGACGGTGCTGACCACCCGGCTAGTGGCGGCAATATATAGGAGCATGGGCTCCTTCTCAGTCGGTGCCGCCAAGACAGGCGGTGTGGACAGCATTTTCTTCAGCTCATGGAAAGCTTGGTCGGCCTGGTCGTTCCACTCAAAGTGAGTGCTCTTCTTCATGAGGCGGTAGAGGGGGAGAGCCTTTTCTCCGAGCCGGCTGATGAAGCGATTAAGAGAGGCCAGGCACCCGGTGAACTTCTGAATCTCTCTGAGCTTGGTTGGGACCGCCATCCTCTCGATGGCTTTGATCTTCACAGGGTTGCACTCTATGCCGCGTTCAGAGACCAGGAAGCCTAGGAGCTGGCCGGCTGGCACTCCGAACACGCATTTCTCCGGGTTGAGCTTGTTTCGGAACCGGCGCAGGTTCTCGAATGTCTCCTTCAAGTCTTCCAGCAGAGTGCCACGCTTCTCCGTCTTCACCACAACATCATCCACGTAAATGTGGGCATTCTTGCCGAGCTGCGTGAGGAGGCACTTCTGCATGCAACGCTGAAACGTGGCGCCAGCATTCCTCAAGCCGAACGTCATGGTCAGGTAGCAGAAGGCCCCAAACGGTGTGATGAAGGCGGTCTTCAGTTGGTCATCCGGGTTCAGCTTGATCTGGTGGTATCCCGAGTAGGCATCCAAAAAGCTCAACAGCTCGCATCCGGCTGTGGAGTCTATCACTTGATCGATCCTGGGCAGAGCGAAGGGATCTTTTGGGCAGGCTTTGTTGAGGCTCGTGTAATCTATACACATGGGCCACTTGTTATTCTTCTTTAGCACGAGAACCAGGTTCGCGAGCCATTCGGGGAAGAAAACTTCCATGATGAAGCCGGCTGTAAGGAGCCGGGCTATCTCCTCCCCTACGATCCTTCTCTTCTCCTCTGACAGTCGGCGGAGGGGCTGCTTGACTGGTTTAGCATCCTCCCGCACGTGCAATTTGTGCTCGGCGAAATCCTTCGGAACACCCGGCATGTCCTTGGGGGACCATGCAAAGATATCCCGATTCTCACGGAGGAAATCGGCGAGCTAGCCTTCCTATTTGCTATCCAGGCTCGCCCCAATGACGGCGAACCTCTCGGGGTGCTCAGGGTCGAGCTGTATCTTCTTGGTCTCCTTGGCCGGCTGGAAAGATCCTTGGGCATCATACTCATTGGAGTCGGCGGGTTGGTTTAGCTGCTTGCTGGCCAGGGCCACGACCCGGTCCAGCGTCTTCCTCTCGGCCGCGATCATGAGAGATTCGGCCAGCCGGCTGCTGGCCGCGGCGCAGTCGGCGGACTTCTTGTAGTCGCTGGCGATGGTGATGACACCCTTGGAGCTCGGTATCTTCATCTTGAGGTAAGCATAGTGGGGGACCGCCATGAACTTGGCCAAGGCGGGTCGGCCAAGCAAGGCATGATAAGGGCTATCCAGGTCCACCACCTCGAACCAGATTGCCTCCCGGCGGAAATGATCCTTGCCCCCAAAGAGTACATCGATCTTGAGCTTGCCGATGGGGGCGCCGGACAGTCCGGGTACGATGCCGTGGAACACCGTTCGAGTCGGCGCAAGTTGCTTGGCCTCGACGCCCAGCTTCTCCATGGTGTCATGGTACAGGATGTTGATGCTGCTTCCGCCGTCGATCAGCACGCGGGAGAAACGTGCGGCGCGCGTATCCGTTGCGAGGGTGGCCTCCAGGACCAACGCGTAGGAGCCAGGGGATGGCATCACCTCTGGGTGGTCGGCCCGGCTCCAGCTGATGGGTTTCTCCGACCAGTGCATGTGGCCGGCTGGGCTGGTAGCGGCCAGGTTGACCTCCTGTTGCTCTCGGCGCTTGCTGCGCCGGTCTTCGGGCTGGCTCGTGAAGATGACATAAGACGCTTGCTCGTCGGGGAACTCGTCCTGCACGGCGTCGACCGCAGGCCGGGCGGCTTTGGGCGGCGGAGCCGGCGGCAGCGGGCCGGCAGGCGGAGTCGGCGTGAGCCCTTCGCCCTTCGAGATTCGGGCGAGCCAGTTGCATTTGCGGGTCGTGTGGTTGGACGGCTTCGCGCCGCTATGGAATTTGCACGGGGCATCAAGGGTTTGCTCGTAGGAGAAGGCCGGCTGCCAAGCCGGCCGACCGCCCTTAGGCTTCTTGGGTGCGGGCCGCCCTTCAGGCGGCGCGTCTTCGACTGTGGCCACCTGCCGACTGGCGGGAGGCGGCGCAGGGCCCTTGCGTTTTTGATCGTTCTGGTGTTGGCGTCGGCCGCCGTCTCCAGCCGGCGCTTTGGGCGCCGGATTGAGTACCTTTCCGGATGCGTCCACCCGGAGCTCGGTCTTCATCGAGGAGTCGGCGGTGGCGTACTTGTCGGCGATGTTTAGGAGCTCGTCGAGGGTAGTCGGCTCATCGCAGAGAAGCTTGTGCTTGAGGAGGGTGCCCTCTCGGCACCCGGCTGTGAAGTATTCGATGGCTTGCACCTCGTGCACCCCCTCACAGGAGTTGCGGAGCTCGGCCCAACGCGTCAGGTAGTCGCGAGTGGACTCGGCTGGGCCCTGTACACACAAGGAGAGCTGTCTGGGCTTGGGAGCCCGCTTGTAGGTGCTGGTGAAGTTGCGAACGAAGGCTTCAGTGAAGTCCACCCAGCTATTGATGCTGAGCGGCTTAAGGCTTTTAAGCCAAGTCCGCCCCGTGCCCTGCAGCATGAGGGGCATGTACTTTACGGCAACGCGCCGGTTGCCATTGGCGATGCTGACGGCTGTGGAGTAGTCGGTCAGCCAGTCTTCCGGCTTCACTGAGCCGTTGTACTTAGGCGTGTCTCTTGGGAGCGAGAACCCTTTGGGGAAGGGCTCGTCGCGGATGCGGGGGCCGAAGCAAGGCGGGCCGACATCATCTTCCTCTTCTAGCGCCAGGGATCGGGCCAGGCGGTCGATCCGGTGGCGGGCGTCGTTTTCGCCGATTCCCTCCCGGCGACCAAGCCGGCCGCTGAGAGTCGGGTGAGCCACTGGAGGCGGGGTAGGATATCTTTCTCCGCGAGCTCGAAGCGAAGGCGGGGTGCCCCGCCATTCCATGGCTCGGGGGCGGCCGTCCGCGTCTCGCTCGATGGAGACTTGGGTCCGGCTTCGGCTGGAAGCCGGCTCTTTCTCGCGCCACGCGCGGGTGTAGCTGGTAGTCGGCGACCGGGAGGTCGCGCCGTGCTCGCGGCGCGGGGGAGGGCTCCCCGCGCAGGCGTCGGCCTCGTGCCGTCGTGCGGCCGCATCGATTAGCTGCTGGATGCGCCGCGCCATATGGGGGAGATCTTCGGCTTCCAAGCCGTCTAGCTCGTCTACGGCCGCCTGGGCGGCGCGCAGGTTCTCGAGCGGGGTGGCGTAGACCGGGCGATCCACGCCGAGCGTGTCGGCGATGACGGCGCCGCGTTGCCTGACAGCGCCAGCCCGACTAGGGCCAGCCGGAGCCGGCGTGCCGAAGGCGGCGCGATCAGCTTCGCGCTGGTAGGCCTCAGTGAGGCGTCTTACGGAGGCCAGCCGCCGGCCCTCCGCGAGGAGGGCGAGGCGGTGTGCCTCCAGAACTTCGTCGCTGGCGTCAGCCGGAAGGGGGACGGACAAGTCTTGGGCTGCCGCGCGCGGGGAGTCGCGGGCGCCCTCGTCGGTCGGGCCGTCAAGGCTGATAACCATCACCTCGGGGGCGTCGGAATCGCAATCGCCAGCCGGAGGGAGCGGATCGTTGTAGACCGTAACGTTGGTGGGGAAGGTGTCGTAGGATGCCGCGTCGGAGTCGACGGGCATCGGGTCGGTGGAGCCAACCGACTCCAAGTCCGCAGCGGGCTCGCTGGAGACGTGGAGCTGGCTGAGGAGGTTGGCGAGGTAATCTGTGCCCGCATCAGAGGCGAGCTCGTCGGAGATGCGGGCCTTGTCGAAGAGGCTGGCGAGGCCGCTAGCCGCGCAGGCGTCAGCGACGCCATGCAGCGCGTCGCGGCAAGCGCCATCGGGCGAGCCAGGCTGGCTGCGCCCGCGAGGAAGGAAAAGGGTTCCCGTCCAGAACAGGTCTCCGGACGACGGTGCACCTGGCCCCACGGTGGGCGCCAAATGTCGGGTGGTAGGATCGACATATGCCAACGGGTGGCTTATCATTGCGGGGGCCAAAAGAACGTCGCCGGTGCCTGGAAATGGGATGAGGCGTAGACATGCACGCCGGCGAATCTTACCCAGCTTTAGGGCTCTCCGGGGAGATAACACCCCTACTGCTGCTCTGCGGGGTCTCCGCATGGTTACTAAATTCACAGGTGGCTACAATGCTCCTTGAGCTGTTTGGGATGGAAGGAGGAAGAAGGGCTTAGCACAGCCTGCCTCGTCTCCTTGTAAGTGTCTATGTCTAGAAAGAGAGTCCAACCCTTTGCATGGGTGCACCGGGGGGTTTATATAGGCCTACCCCCCGGGGGTACAATGGTAATCCGACTAGGCGCGGGGCCCAGCCGTCTGTGACCATGCTCGCCGGCTTCTCCGCCGGCTTCTGGGGCCCGCCGACTGCCGGTTCCTGGGACGACAGGCCGGCCCCACCAGCCAGGGCCTTGTCGGCGGCCGGTTACTGTTGCTCCGTGTTTGTGGGCGCAGGCTTGGTCGGGGTAAGCGTGGCTACAGCAACGCCGCCCTGGCGGGCGATTACTGTAGCCCCGCCGCACCCCGTCTCCTTAATAGGCGTCTTCTTCGAGGAAGGCGGCAGGCCGGCTGCGCGAAGCCGACCCTCTGTCTCGCCGGCTTGAGAGGGGGTGCAGCCACCTTCGGCATCTCTCTGCCCGAAGGGGCCCACCGCCTCGGGGGCCACGCTGGTGGCCCGTCGAGGGCGGCGTCAGAGCCGCCGGGGCTACAGTGCCGCGCCGGGCGGGCCGCAGGTGCCCGCACGACGTGCTGTACCAGGCGTGCTCCGGGTTTTGGGGGTGGCAGGCTCCACTGTAGCCACGCCCCGCTTCGTCATCGCAGCGTGGACGCGTACATCGCGGGTACGACGTTGACTGCTTTATCGGAGCCGGCCCGGCTGTAGCCGGCCGTGCCATAGCTGGCCTCGTCATAGCCGGCCCTGCCGCAGCCGGCCATGTCGTAGCCGGCCCTCCATAGTTTTCTTCATGGGGGTAGAGAGGGCGGGCTGCCCCCCAAGCCGGCTAGGAAGGTAGCCGGCTAGGGGGGAGTCGGCATAAGTCTTGAGTCTTCTTATAAACCGGACGGGCTCACAATTTTTTCTGAGGGGCCAGGGGAAGCCGGCTGGGCTACCCGTGGCTATTTACCCCGACAAGCGACGATATGAGCGTGTCGCTCACCGCGGTCGCCGTGTCCAGAGGCGGTGATGGATCTGCGCCCCGTTGTTGGCCCCAACGACCCACATGAATAGTTGTAGGTGGCGAGGAGGTCGTGGGCCAGCTCCTCCCTTGGACTAGTCTGCGCTACGTCGTCCCGACGGGTGTGCCCCACATGTCGGTTTCCCTGTTTTCCCGGCCATATTCGAGCGTCAGTGCTCCGCGTTGCGCATTAGGCCTTTCACTATGTAGGCCAAGCGAGACAACATTGTTTATTTGAGCCATTCAAGTATAATCATGTGGTGTTTGCTTATTTCTCATTCCTCTCCAACCCTCTTCTCCGTCGATCATGTCGCCCTCCAGTCCAGTCCATCCTCCCGCATGCCTCATTTGAACATTCCATCGACTATCATTCGCATGTACCCACCCTACTCCTCTTTCAATAGATCTCCGGACCCCGAGGTGAAATTGAGAGGGAACGAGTGGGGGCACGTGATACCTAAGGCGGATTCAAAATTTTGAACCGGTGATCATAGCATCCGCAAATCACATATAAAGGGTATTCAATGTTCGTTTCGTTTTTGAACGTACAATATACTCCCTCCTATCCTTTCTAGTTTACATATAAGTTTTATGTGTAGTCAAAGTATCTCTACTTTGATAAAAAAAAGGTATCAACATTCAACAACGCCCAATCAATATTGTTAGATTCGTACGTAATCCTAGATTTGTACTTGAGATGGTTTCCAATTTGACTATTGACAAGATTAATAGTACATGAGATGTATAACGTGAAAATTATATCATTGGAAACTCCTTTCACTTATGAATTGGACCGTATTCTTTGTGTAACTTGCATGTCATATATTATTACTCTAACCTTTGGTCAAAGTTAGCCTCAAAAAACGCATTAGACCATGTATGCTTTGTGTAAGTTGCATGTCATATATTATTACTCTAACATTTGTGTAAGTTGAATGTCATATATTATTACTCTAACATTTAGTCAAAGTAGTATAATGGAAGTGGATCCTCTGACGTAGGTATCCCTGCCTTACCCTCCCTTTCGGTCACTTACTGGCGGACCCCATGCTTGCTAGGCCCTGCATGTCAGTTACTCAAAGGGTTCGGCCACGTCAGGGGATCCTCATCCGTAGTATACTCCCTCTATTTTTATTTACTCCGCATAAAACGGAGGGAGTGGTGGTATAATAAATGACGCGGGCGGCGGAGGGGGAGGGACGTCAGTTTGCTCTCAACTGTGGTCCCATAAGCGAGCGAAAACGCAAGACGAAGCGTGTTCCATTCGGTGAGCGACATGGAGGGTCCAGCGTGCCGGGCTGCAACACGAACGCAACAAGAGTGATGTATAGTCAAAACCGATTGACCGGTCGTCACCGGAACCACTATTCACACCAGAACCTTCGCTGCTCGGCCTACGCCAGCCATTGCCCTAAAACCACACCAAATCTCCAGCCCATTCCCCCACCTTTCGATCCCCTAGCCTGCATCAAGCGTCCCCTAGTTCACCGGAAAGCCATGGTGCACCGCATGATCACTTACTAAAAAATGCTGACGCCGGAGCGCCGTGCAGAAATCGCGGCAGCGGTCGGCGCCACAAACCTCCATTCCCAAGCTCGCTTTGCGGCGGGCCAATCCCCGAGTTCTCTGGAGCCAAGATACGAGGAGGAGAAAGCCGATCCAATGTTCATGGTGGAGGTCGCGGCGCAGAAGACCCACGATGGGTATGAGACGATGGACGTTGACTTCGTGCTGGCGTTCGAGTCCCCATGATGTAGAAGGACCAACGGTTCAACATGGCCTAAAGGAGGACCGGGGGCAGAGGCTGAACTCGACACGGAGCGCGTGCATGCCGCTGCCATCGAGGCTCTCCTGCAGGCGGAACCAGATGTTGTGGATGTGAACCGGGCGGCGGAGGCTCAACTTGAGGCGGAGCGCGCGGATGCCGCTGCCATCGAGGCCCTCCTACAGGCGGAACTGGACATCCTGGACTTGAACCGGGCGACAGAGGCTCGACTCTACACAGAGCGCGTGGATGCCGCTCTCATCGACGCCCTCTTGCAGGTGGAACCGGACGTCCTGGACTTGAACCGGGCGGCAGAGGCTCGACTCGACGCGGAGCGCGCGGATGCCGCTGCCATCAAGGCCCTCCTATAGGCAGAACCAGACGTCCTCGACTTGAACCGGGTTGTGCTCTCGTCCGTGCAGAGCGCCCGCACGCTCCGCTTGAACGAGTAGCTGGAGGCCGAGGACAACCACGGTGTGGAGACAGACGTCGGCAGTGACGGCTGGTTCGCGCCGGCAGCCAAAGACGACGAGGCCGTCTCTTTCCGCGAGCAGTGATAGTTTTTCTTTATGTTGTTGTTTTTATGGATCTTTTGCTGTGTAAAAAACATATATTTGTTATGCAAGTCGCCTGACTTGGGTCAGTCTACCATTTCAGGCGGTTGCATGAATATCCTACGTCTCCTAACCCTTCTTTCCTTCTTCCTCACCTCTTCTTCTTCCCCAACAGACCACCGCACGGCCCGTACCGATACTACCCAACATGCAGTTGGATAAACATACTCTATGAACGAAAATTATTGTCAGCGATAGGATGGCTGAGTTTGGTTTGTTCACATGCGACAGCACGTGTCAGTGAGGGTGCGTTCCCTTGGTTGGGTTTGCGGTGTACAGGAGCGACTGTGTGAGGGTGCGGTGTGACCGCGACGTGCAGGAGCAACCTTGTGAGGGTGCGGTGCGACCGCAATAGCCGTGCGCAAGTGTAACATCCCAAATTTTCAATTTGCAATGTTATACAAATAGATCATTATTGCATATCATATTCTATTGCATTTTGGTTGATCCTAGAAAATTCAATGCAACTCAAGGACCCTCGGAGAGAGTTGGGGATTTCGTTATTTTCATATTTGAGTTTTCTCAAATTTTGGAAATAGGATCATTTGATTTTATTTATTTTATCTTCAATTATTTCTATTACAAAAATATGAGAGAGGGAATAAAATGACTTTCCCAAAAAGGAATATTGAGGATTTAATAAAAAATCAAATAAGATTTTTTTTGGTTTTATTTGCTATTTTATTTGAATTTAGGAAAATGCGCGTTTATCAAAATTGCACTTAGGCCCCAAATAAATGTTCACCTTATGCGGCTTGATTTTAGAAGCCGGGGAAAATTTATTTCGGGTTTTTTGGAGTGCGTTTAGTATTCCTTTTGTTTTTTTCGAGCATAATTATTTAAAAAAAACGTCCGAACCGACTCTGGGCCGTAACCGGACAGGACTCCACCTGGCCGGGCCTTTTTATAGCGCCGTCGAGGCCCGAGGCCAGCCCAAAGCCGCCCCACCCCAAACCTAACCCTAGAGCCGCCCCGCCACCGCGCCGCCCCGCCGCCTCGCCGCGCCACCCCGCCGCCGGACCAGCGCCGCCCCGCCGCCGGATCCGCCGTCGGAGGTAGTTTTTTTCGCCGCCGGTTGTTTTATAAAATCGATCGGTTTTTCCGTCGGTTTTGTTCGTTTTTTTAGTTTCGTTTTTTATAAATAGATCAGCTTTTCCGGTTTATTTAATTAGCGAGCATTTGCCCGTTCGTTCGTTTTAACGAACGTTCATCGTTTTTCTTTTTCTCGGATTAAATCCGCGATTTTTCTGATCGCGATTCCTGATCCAATTTTCGTTTTAGTCTAACTTTTTTGCTTGTTTAACGGAATCAGACGATTCAAGCGCCTAGAGTTTCGTCTCGAAACCCTCTTTCCATTTAACCAACTCAAACAAGTTTTTTCCACTGTAAAAATTGCCTAGATCCAGAATAGTAAACGAAGCTTTGTCTTCCGTTGCCTCATTCGATTTGGTTCTTTTTGCCAACCGGAGTTCTTAAGTTGAACTTTCTGGTTAGATCTCTTATTTGAGTTTTACCTGTGCATTATTGAGTACTTATTGTATGCTTGTTTGTTTGCGATAGAGTACCCGGAGTGCGCCGCTTGCTACTTCGAATCGCTAGGTTTTGCGGATCATCAGCAAGGCAAGTAACACTTTGATCATACTTCCAATTACCCAGTTTTATTGCATTAGATCAACCCTCACACATTGCTTGATTAGGATCTAATTAAATTGTGGGTTTGGGAAGTAGTTGAGGTAGTACCTATTACCTGTTATTATCAAACCTTTGGGAGTTCCTTCTATGTTTGCTTTATGCCATGCCATGACGGATGTGAGATTGTTAAATTAAAAGGTTTATCTAAGGTGGCAACTTAAATACACATCTGGGTGGATTGAGGCACCTGGGTATTCCAGTGATTGCCTGTTTTTCTTTTGGACCGCCACCCAGGCTCAAAGGGATCATGAGATTATTCATGCTAGAAACTTCCGTGTGCAGCCACAAGCTATTATGGGCTTTATCATAGTTGAGTAAGTCGTGCGAACTCTTACAGTGGTAGACTAGCAGATGTAGGGGAAAGTAGGTGTAACGGTCTACCCGATCGTAAGGTGCTAGCGCTTCTGAAAGACTATGCCTCGGTCATCCGTTTCTCAAACACCATGTAGTGCGTGAAATCAAATGGAGGCGATTGAGTCTTGTGGGGAAAAGTGCACAAACCTCTACAGAGTGTATAAACTAATCATGGTTAGCCGTGTCCCCGGTTATGGACATCTTGAGTATCTAGTACCTGGATTATCATGTGAATCTCATCATGTTACTCTAAAGTTAATTTTGTTGGGTTTTGTTTAATGTTGATACTTAATTGGGATTGAGAATGCTATCAACCATTCTCAATTTTTAACAACCACCATGATAGTAGGGAAAAATTGGCTTTATGCAAAACTGTAACCATAGAGCTTTCCACCAGCCAAATATGCATATAGTATAGTGTATTTTATTCCATTACTCTCTATGTGTTACATTGTCAGCATATTCCATGTGCTGACCCGTTTCGGGCTGCAACATTAATGTTGCAGACTTTTCAGACGATGATTATGGTGTTTTAGGTCGTGGTTCTATACTCAGTGATGCCGTTGGAGTTGATGGACTCACTTATCCTCCAAGCCTTCCGTTGTTATCGTTATTAGATGGCCTTAAGCCATATTTATGAAATAAGTTCTCTTTTGAGACACTCGATGTAATAAGTGTGTGATTGCTACTTTGTTATAAATCCTTCAAGTACTGTGTGGTGTCAGCATTACTGATCCAGAGATGACACCTGAGCACAGAGATTGGACTGTTTGAGGTCTGGTCGCTACAAGATGGTATCAGAGCACACTCTGACTGTAGGACACGACCACTAAGCTAAAAGACCTAGATAACTACTCACTCTCTTCTCATTCTAACTTCTCATCTTTTCTACTCTTTTAGGATGGTGGATGCAAGGAACAAGTTTACACAACCGGATGAAGACACACCGTTTGGACGACACTTGAAGGAAGCCACTTGATATCTGAACATAGGAGTACCAAGCTTCACCCGAACCACCTACAACGCCACTCTACCTGAAGAAGAGCGCTGGATGATTCAAGTTCAAGTTCCAGGAAGGACGTTCATGCCAGTCACTGAGCCCATAGAGTTTTGTTTTGATGCACCAACTTGGAGTCTAGGAAAGAGAATGGAAGCTCACATCGCCATGGGACGCATTGGAGAAGTTTACCGCAATGACCTCAAGGATACTATCTACCAGATTTGTGGGCACCGAGATGAGCACTGGGAGATGATCAGCACCAGGAAGGATAGATCAGTTGCAGCTTTTATCCAGGAGTTAAACCAGCACATACGACGACAGGAGAACCAGATGTGCGCCGACATGATAGATGTGAAGAAGGCGAGGACAAGAATCAAGGAACTGGAGGAAGAACTCAAGGCTACACGTGAAGATTATGAAGAGGAAATTGAAGTATTAGTGGAGAAGAATGACGATCTGATCAAGAAGATTGGAATATTCATGGGAGGCCCCACACCAGTAGAAGAAGACGAAGAACCCAAGGAGATCCGACTGGAAGACTACATCATCATCGACGACACTGACTCGGATCCAGATGATAGTGATGATGACTATGTTGGTGAAGCTGGAGCAGATATCCTGGAGTCTGCAACAGAAGAATATTTCTAGTAGACCACCCCAATAGTAGTAGTAGTCCACCATGTAAATATAGTAGTCCGAGCACTTTTGCGATAGTTAGATCGATTGTATGCCCTTGTTTGATTGATTGAATGAAGTGCATTGTTTGATTTTGCCTCATGTGCATATGGGTAGTGATTTCTCTTTAGACCCCCTCTATTCTTAAATCTCATCTTTTCCTAAACCCTCAGATGCCTCCGAGACGTGACCCCGGATTTACCTTCCCACCGGAGCTCACTCAGTTGATCCAACAGCAGAACACATTGATGCAGTTGCTAGTCCAGAATCAGAATCAGGGGAACAACAACAACAACCCACCACCACCTGTTGATCACTTAGCCGTTTTCTTAGGTTGAATTCGCCGGTGTTTTCCAGTAGCACCGAGCCTATAGTAGCAGATGATTGGCTCCGTAAGACAGCTAGAGAGTTGACCACGGCAGGATGCACAGATGCGGAAAAGGTGAAGTTTGCCGCACATCAGCTGGAAGGACCTGCAGCATCATGGTGGGAGAATTTCATAGCCACTTTCCCTGTCGACACTGTCACATGGGACCATCTTCAGCAAGCTTTTTGTACTGCCCATGTTTCAGCAGGAGCTATGGCCATCAAGAAGCAAGAGTTTCGCAACTTGCGCCAAGGAGAAAGGACAGTTGGCCAGTATGTGGAGGACTTTAGTAAGTTAGCATGTTATGCCCCAGATGACGTTGCTACGGATGCAGCTAAGCAGGAGAAGTTTCTGGAAGGACTGAATGATGAGTTGAGCATGCAGTTGATGGTAGCAACCTTCAACAACTACCAGGAGTTGGTAGATCGTGCTCTCATGATTGAAGGGAAGCAGCAGCAGATTGAGAATCGCAAGAGGAAGTATGGACAAGGGAAGTACAATTCAGGAGCTCAGCAGAAGCCACGTTTTACCCCTAGACCGGGAGGACATTTTCAGCATACCCAGGGAGGAGGTAGCTCGCACAACCACAATGTCACCAAGAATGGTAATGGGAATGGAGGAAGCAATGGCCAGAACCGCACCAACCCATCAACCCCGGCCAAGAGAGACCTAAGCCAAGTCACTTGTTTCAATTGCCAGAAGACCGGACATTATGCCAATGAATGTCCTAAATCCCATAATGGAAATGGCAATGGAAACTCTGGAAAGAAGCCAAACCCTTTCAACATGGGACAGATGAACCACGTTAACGTGGAGGAGGTTGAAGAGCAACTGGATGTAGTAATCGGTAAGTTTTTGGTTAAGTCATTTGCTGCACTTGTTCTTTTTGATACTGGTGCATCACATTCATACATATCAAGGGGATTTGTGGATAAGTATAGCCTGCCCACCAAAGTTCTTAGAACACCTATGTTAGTAAGCTCACTAGGAGCAGAGTATATGGCTAGCCAAGGATGTTTTCAAGTGCCATTGAGTATAGGTAGGCATGTGTTTCCCTCGGATTTAATCATTTTGGAATCACAAGGATTGGATGTAATTCTGGGTATGGATTGGCTCTCGATGTATGGAGGAAACATCGATTGCGCCAGTAAGTCAATTTTGCTCACCACCGAGAAGGAAGAAGGATCAAGTATGTATCCCGGCATATGCCAAAGAGGAATCAGGTAAATTGTTTAACATGAGTTGTGCAGGAGGAAGTACCAGTGGTGAAGGATTTCCTGGATGTATTTCCAGAGGAGTTGCCAGGCATGCCACTGGATAGAGATATTGAGTTTTTGATTGAGCTTTTGCCAGGCACAGGGTCAATATCAAAGAGACCATATAGGATGCCCGCAAAGGATTTGGTGGAGATTAAGAAGCGGATTAAGGAGTTGCTGGATAAAGGATATATTCGCCCAAGTTCTTCTCCTTGGGGATCTCCAGTACTTCTAGTGGAGAAGAAGGATGGATCATTAAGGATGGTTGTTGATTATCGAGGATTGAATGAAGTAACCATCAAGAACAACTACCCACTACCGATGATCAATGATCTGTTTGATCGATTGCAAGGAGCTAAGGTATTTTCCAAAATCGATCTGCGATCAGGATACCACCAGTTGAAGATTCGAGAATAGGATATACCTAAGACGACTTTTACCACTAGGTATGGGTTGTACGAGTATACTGTTATGTCATTTGGTCTGACTAACGCACCTGCATATTTTATGAACATGATGAACAAGGTGTTTATGGAGTTTCTGGATAAGTTCGTCGTAGTGTTCATCGATGATATCCTGGTTTACTCGAAGAATGAAGAAGAGCATAAGGAGCATTTGCGTTTGGTTCTTGGAAAACTCAGAGAACATCAATTATATGCCAAATTTAGCAAATGTGAGTTTTGGTTGAAGGAAGTTGGATTTCTCGGACACGTTATATCCGGAGAAGGTATAGCAGTAGATCCCACTAATATTGACACTGTGACAAATTGGGAAGCCCCAACAACGGTTGGAGAGATCCGGAGTTTTCTTGGACTTGCAGGATACTACCGGAGATTCATTGAGAATTTCTCAAAGATTGCGAAGCCTATGACAGAGTTGTTGAAGAAAGATACCAAGTTCATATGGACTAAGGAATGTGAGGATAGTTTCCAGGAGTTAAAGAAACGTTTGGTTACCTCACCAGTATTGATTTTGCCAGATCAGACCAAGGATTATGAGGTCTATTGCGACGCTTCATGTCGAGGACTTGGAGCAGTGCTTATGCAGGAAGGAAGAGTTGTTTCATATGCCTCACGATAGCTCAAACCTCATGAGTTGAATTATGCTACGCATGATTTGGAGTTAGCAGCGGTAGTGCATGCGTTGAAAACCTAGAGACACTTTCTCATTGGAAACCATTGTGAGGTGTACAAGGATCACAAGAGTTTTAAGTATATTTTCACACAGAAGGAGTTGAATCTCAGGCAAAGGAGATGGTTGGAGCTCATCAAGGATTATGATATGAAATTGCATTATCACCCCGGAAAGGCTAACGTAGTAGCTAACGCGTTGAGCCGTAAAAGCCATGTCAACACCATAATGACGGGAAATTTACAAAGGGAGTTAGCCGAAAATCTTCGTGAGCTATGTTTGGAGATAGTTCCGAGAGGCTATGTAGCAGCATTGGAGATTCAGTCTACTTTGATGGATAAGATCAGAGAAGCCCAGAAAACCGACAAGGAGATTGCCTCTATTAAGGAGAAAATGAGCAAAGGAAAAGCTAAGGGATTTCGTGAGGATGAGCATGATACCTTATGGTTTGAAGACCATTTTATGTGCCCAATGATTCGGAGATCAGGAAGTTAATTCTGCAAGAGGCCCATGATTCACCATATTCGATTCACCCAGGCAATACCAAGATGTATTTGGATTTGAAGGATATCTTCTGGTGGACCGGAATGAAGAAGGACATTGCGGAGTATGTAGTAGTTTGTGATGTATGTCAGAGAGTAAAGGCTGAGCATCAGAAGCCAGCAGGATTGCTACAGCCATTGCCGATACCCGAGTGGAAGTGGGATAAGTTAGGCATGGATTTTATTACAGGATTACCCAGAACTCGTTTAGGCTATGACTCAATATGGGTTGTGGTCGATCGTTTGACAAAGGTAGCTCATTTCATTCTAGTGAAGACTACCTATACCAGTGCAAAGTTGGCAAAAATATACATGACCAGAATCGTATGTCTGCATGGAGTTCCAAGGAGCATTGTATCAGATAGAGGAACCCAATTTACCTCAAAGTTCTGGAATCAGTTGCATGAAACTTTGGGTACCAGACTGGAGTTTAGTACAACTTTCCATCTGCAGACAGATGGACAGACCGAGAGAGTCAATCAGATTTTGGAGGATATGCTGAGAGCTTGTGCGCTAGATTACAGATCTAGCTGGGACGAGAATTTGCCATATGCAGAGTTCTCTTACAACAACAGTTATCAATCCAGTTTGAAGATGGCCCCTTTCGAAGCCTTGTACGGAAGGAGGTGCAGGACCCTATTGTCTTGGGATGAAGTTGGAGACCGCCAGTTGTTTGGACTGGATCTGATTAAGGAGTCCGAACAGAAAGTAAAATTCATTCGCGACAGGCTCAAGGTAGCCCAGTCCAGGCAGAAGAGCTACATAGATTCAAAACGCAAGGAGACAGTTTACGAAGTCGGAGACCGAGTTTACCTTCGAGTATCACCACTTCGAGGAGTTAAGCGCTTTGGAGTTAAGGGAAAGTCAGTGCCACGTTTTGTAGGCCCATACAAAGTTATGGAGCGTATGGGAGAAGTAGCCTATAAGTTGGAATTGCCCGAAGGATTGTCAGGAGTTCACGACGTATTCCACGTTTCCCAGTTGAAGAAGTGCCACTGGAAGCGATTCAGTTGGACAGTGATTTGACCTATGAGGAGAAACCAGTTAAGATTCTAGAGTATGCCAGTCGAGTCACCCGCAGCAAGGTTATCAAGTTTTGAAAATTTCAGTGGAGCCACCACACGGAGGATGAAGCAACCTGGGAGCGAGAGGAAGAATTGCTGAAGGACCACCCTCACCTATTTTCTAGCCAACCCGAATCTCAAGGGCGAGATTCATCTTAAGGGCGGTAGGTTTGTAACATCCCAAATTTTCAATTTGGAATGTTATACAAATAGATCATTATTGCATATCATATTTTATTGCATTTTGGTTGATCCTAGAAAATTCTACGCAACTCAAGGACCCTCGGAGAGAGTTGGGGATTTCTTTATTTTCATATTTGAGTTTTCTCAAATTTTGGAAATAGGATCATTTGATTTTATTTATTTTATCTTCAATTATTTCTATTACAAAAATATGAGAGAGGGAATAAAATGACTTTCCCAAAATAAAGGAATATTGAGGATTTAATAAAAAATCAAATAAGATTTTATTTGCTATTTTATTTGAATTTAGGAAAAATGCGCATTTTTCAAAATTGCATTTTGGCCCCAAATAAATGTTCATCCTGTGCGGCTTGATTTTGGAAGTCGGGGAAAATTTATTTCGGGATTTTTGGAGCCCGTTTAGTATTCCTTTTGTTTTTTTGAGCGTAATTATCAAAAAAACGTCCGAACCGACTCTGAGCCGTAACCGGCCAGGACTCCGCCTGGCCAGGCCTGTTTATACCGCCGCCGAGGCCCGAGGCCAGCCCAAAGCCGCCCCGCCCCAAACCCTAACCCTAGAGCCGCCCTGCCGCCTGCCGTCGCCGCCGCACCGCCTCGGTGCGCCGCCCTGCCGCCAGACCACCGCCTCGCCGCCGCCGGAGGTAGTTTTTTTTTCGCCGCCGTTTTTTTAGAAAACCAATCGCTTTTTCCGTCGGTTTTTTAATTTCATTTTTTATAAATAGATCGGTTTTTCCGGCTTATTTAATTAGTGAGCGTTCGCCCATTTGTTCGTTTTAACGAACGTTCGTCATTTTTCTTTTTCTCGGATTAAATCCGCGATTTTTCTGATCGCGATTCCTGATCAGATTTTCGTTTTAGTCTAACTTTTCGCTCGTTTATCGGAATCAGGCGATTCAAGCGCCTGGAGTTTCGTCTCGAAACCCTCTTTCCGTTTAACCAACTCAAACAAGTTTTTGCCACTGTAAAAATTGCCTAGATCCAGAATAGTAAACGAAGCCTGTTTCTTTTGCCGTTTGTCTACCGTTGCCTCATTCGATTTGGTTCTTTTTTGCCAACCGGAGTTATTAAGTTGAACTTTCTGGTTAGATCTCTTATTTGAGCTTTAACTGTGCATTAGTTGAGTACTTATTGTATGCTTGTTTGTTTGCGATAGAGTACCCGGAGTGCGCCGCTTGCTACTTCGAATCGCTAGGTTTTGCGGATCATCAGCAACGCAAGTAACACTTTGATCATACTTCCAATTACCCAGTTTTATTGCATTAGATCAACCCTCACACATTGCTTGATTAGGATCTAATTAAATTGTGGGTTTGGGAAGTAGTTGAGGTAGTACCTATTACCTGTTATTATCAAACCTTTGGGAGTTACTTCTACGTTTGCTTTATGCCATGCTATGCTAGTAGACGTGGATTGGGTGAGTGAAATCCATGATAGATGTGAGATTTTTAAATTAAAAGGATTATCTAAGGTGGCAACTTAAATACACATCTGGGTGGATTGAGGCACCTGGGTATTCCAGTGATTGCCTGGTTTTTTGGGACCGCCACCCAGGCTCAAAGGGATCATGAGATTATTCATGCTAGAAACTTCCATGTGCAGCCACAAGCTATTATGGGCTCTAGCATAGTTGACTAAGTCGTGCAAACTCTTACAATGGTAGACTAGCAGATGTAGGGGAAAGTAGGTGTAACGGTCTACCCGATCGTAAGGTGCTAGCGCTTCTGAAAGACTATGCCTCGGTCATCCGCTTCTCAAACACCATGTAGTGCGTGAAATCAAATGGAGGCGATCGAGTCTTGTGGGGAAAAGTGCACAAACCTCTGCAGAGTGTATAAACTAATCATGGTTAGCCGTGTCCCCGGTTATGGACATCTGGAGTATCTAGTACCTGGATTATCATGTGAATCCCATCATGTTACTCTAAAGTTAATTTTGTTGGGTTTTGTTTAATGTTGATGCTTAATTGGGATTGAGAATGCTGCCAACCATTCTCAATGTTTAACAACCACCATGATAGTTAAATAAAATTAATTCCTTTGCAGTAGGGAAAAATTGGCTTTACGCAAAACTGTAACCATAGAGCTTTCCACCAGCCAAATATGCATATAGTATAGTCTATTTCATTCCATTACTCTCTATGTGTTACATTGCCAGCATATTCCATGTGCTGATCCGTTTCGGGCTGCAACGTTAATGTTGCAGACTTTTCAGACGATGATTAAGGTGTTTTTAGGTCGTGGTTCTGTACTCAGTGATGCCGTTGGAGTTGATGGACTCACTTATCTTCCAAGCCTTCCGCTGTTATCGTTATTAGATGGGCTTAAGCCATATTTATGTAATAAGTTCTCTTTTGAGACACTCGATGTAATAAGTGTGTGATTGCTACTCTGTTATAAATCCTTCAAGTACTGTGTGGTGTCAGCATTACTGGTCCAGGGATGACACCTGAGCACAGAGATTGGACTGTTTGAGGTCTAGTCGCTACAACAAGTGTACCTCCTTCTCATTTTGAAAACTTTTAGGCAAGCTTGGCAAAAATGTGTGGTGAAGTTTGGCAATGCAAGGCCTAGACCCAAACAGGATAAGTACGTACGTACTAGGAGTACTAGTGTTAAAAAAGAAAGGCGGGGTTTTCCTTCGCGGGATTTGATCGATACAAATCCTCGTTTCACGTGTCAATTAATGCGTATTTTTTTCTCCAAAGACCAAAGAGCTAACCATCTCACTCCTCATCGCTTGATTAATGCAGCGACATGCAAACCAACCTTCTCACTTCCGCATGCATGCAGGGGATATTAATGTCCTTGGTTGCTAACCCCATCAATTTTGCCTCGATTAGTGTTAGTGGCCCTTTGCAAATTGTAATTTTGATATACTGGCCTTGTGTACAAAAAAATGGAGGTAGTAACTATATTTGACTTCCTTCCCCATTGCGGTGACATCGACGATATCTTTTTTTGGTGGTTTGGCGAAGTGCGTTCGACGGAGAACACCATTGAGGGAGACCACGGTAAGTCATTCGCAAGTGCCGCCTGCAAGCCAAGACAACCGCCTTATTTGCATCCAGGAAGTCCTTTACTAGTACTACTAGGAGTACTAGTGCAGTGAGATGGTTTTTCAAAGAAGACGATGGAGAAGCGGATGAAAGGATGGTTGCTTCGTCCGTGCTTTTGTGATTTGATGCCCCACTGCTTTGTGATCTGTGATAGAAGGGACAGGGGAGTAGACTCTGTGCTCTATACCATACTACATGCGTCCAAGCATGTGAGAAAGAGGAGAGACGTTGCATTTTTCTATTCCTTCAATCAATCAATCAGGGAGCTTCGGTTCCATCTTTTTGGCTTTGGCAACACATAATGGTTCCTGCGATGCCAAAAGCTATTTTCAGATTTGGCTACACATTGTGGATGCCCTTAACCATACCACTTGGTTTTGCTCCCGTGTGCTATCTATACAAATATCAATTATATTGATCTAAAAAATAATAGAATCAAGATTAGTAAAAAGGAGGTGATTTTGCCGTGCGGATGGCGGGGGAGGTTTCTTATTTGAGCAATGCTACATCCACATAATGGTTTACGTAAAGTTACGAACTGATGTCATGTGGGACTATTTGATTGGATTAAAGGAGAGGATTAGGCCCACCCCACCTGAAAATCAGGGGGGCATATATAGATTAGATGGAAAGTGTATGTAGCAGCTACGTAGCCCTTTGTAAGTCTAGGATTAGGCTTCTTATTTTCGGAGGATGTTGTCCTGGCGGTTTGCTAACATGCGGTCCCACGTGTCAGTGCTTTACCAAGCCGATCCGCGTCCCACATGAGGCAGAACAACGACAGAAGCAACACGTGATTAAGTTGAAGAAGATGAGGGAGAAGTGGATTCAGCAACGAGTGAAATGATGGTTGCTTCGTCCCTCCAACTTAATTGCGGGAAAGGTGCAGCTTTGTGATTTGACGCCTCATTGCTCATTACTACACCGGCGC
Organism: Triticum monococcum; assembly: GCA_034509565.1. Classification (NCBI taxonomy): domain Eukaryota; kingdom Viridiplantae; phylum Streptophyta; class Magnoliopsida; order Poales; family Poaceae; genus Triticum; species Triticum monococcum. The sequence continues at coordinate 388,425,579 of CM067842.1, read as the reverse complement.
CATGACTGGGGTGCTTCACCCCGGCTGCTCTGCACTGTATTTCGGTATGGCACGTGGACCCGGTAGCTTGATGTCCCACATGTCGGCGAAATGGACTAGAAGATTTATGAAAGCGAGCGCTCCACTCTTACGACAGAGGAGTAGACGACTCGGCGGCCCAGTGAATTGTCACTTGTACTGTATATAGTTTTGCTGTTTCGCACGATCCATCGATACAAACCCGATTAAACAGGAAAGGGCGGGATTTTTCCCGCGCGGTAGATGATACTGGCCAAACATTTCAAAGGCAATTTTAATGTATGCAAACTGAATAATTATAAGTAACAATATGATATCTAGTAAAACTAAAAACACATATGATTTATTGTGTTAGAGTGTAGTAGTAGTGTTGTATTGCATATTTATTAGATGTAACATGCGAGAACGTGTAGAGATGTAGTTTTGGAGGGCCTATAGAGAGAAAAGCGTAATACGGTCACCGAACTTCAGAATAAGCTGATTACGGTCACTATATACGTTTTGCGGTGATTATACGGTCACTTGCTCACAGTTCAGCATCGGATTACACAATGTTGACCGGCCAAATAGTCTGAGTGGCGCCATGTTGACTAGTTAAATTGACCATGTTCCTTGTGGGTCCCACCTGTCAGTTCACATAGGCAAAAGGTCAGATAAACACAAATTTACACAGGCGCGACAAGGCTCCAACCCATGCGCGGGAATCACCTGGTTGTGTATGTGTCTGTCAGGGCCTGATGTGTGCGCATGCACGTGTAGGTTGAGCACTTGAGCGTGAGAGTGTGTGTTGGTTGTGTGGTGTACTGGTGTGTGCATGCATGCGTGCGTGTCTGCGTGTGAGTGTTGCGTGCATGCGTGTGAGTGTTGCGTGCGTGCGTGGCTGTGTGTGTACATGTGAGTGTTGCGTGCGTGCGTGGGTGCATGTGTTTGTGTGAGTGTTGCGTGGATGTGTGCATGCATGCGTGTGTGTATAATCACCACACCAGCTCCTGTGTGTTAAAACAGACGGCTCAGCATACCAATACAAGGCCACCTTGTCCGATGTGCCCGCGGTCATGAGTTCGAACCACCGTCCAAATATATTTTTGGCATTTGTTTTCATTCTTACTAGCAAGATGCCCGTGCATTGCACATAACATCAAGATGCATTTGTATGACTTTTTTATCTTGTGAGAGAAAAGGATGAACGAGGGAAGGCCTTATTTGCAAATGTGGAGAGGTGTGTGGGTACCTTTTTGCAAAATTGCCATAGTTTCTTTCCTATCCGTCAGATATAAATCGGACGGCCTATATTGCAGGATGGCAGGCACACCATCATCACCAACTCTGTTTTTTATAAGAGTGTATTTTATGTATTTTATAAGAGTGTAGATAATGTGATGCAACACTAGAGGTGCCACGTGGAGCGTTTAATTGGTCAACTAGTCATGTCATGAGCAAATACAGAGTTGTACGGTGAGCCCGTGACTGTATAATAACCACTAAACATAAATGGTGACCGTAATGAGTGGATTCTGAAGTCCAATGTACATATCGTGCTTTCGCTTCAAATACAATGATCGTCATTGCATATATCGCGAGAGAAAGATGAAACATGTGTGAATTTTCTGGGGGCTTACTTTTAGAGGACCTGGAGATAGTTTTGTGTGCATACGTGAAAGGGGCGTACAGGGGGGGTATGCGATGGAGAGAGAGATGCTCTTCGTTTCTCTTTATTATGAATAACTTTGTATATAGTATAAAAATATACAAATTCACAGTGCGGAATAAATATCATTGTGGGCACCATGCAATGCAAATTAGCGTTCGTACTCCTCCATATAACTTTGTAATGTTGTATATATGTAGAAACTCTAAAATAATTTTTTGTCCACACTTTATTCAAAAGGAATGTTGTATGCGAAATAAACGTGAAGAGAGGGCTTTTTAGATCAATGGGGTACGTGATGTAACATGTGTGAATGTGTAGTTGATGCATTTGGCGAGGCCTAGAGAGGTATGTGTGTGTATTACGTATTCGAGAGAGGCATGGATAGAGGGGCCGACGGGGGGCGTGGGAGAGATAGCACGAGAAATGAGAGTGGTCTAGAGAGAGAGAGAGAGACGAATATGACATCCCGACAAGAGATTCCATTCCCTTGAGTGTGTATATGCAAGGGGGGAGGGAATAGAGGCACCAGGAGAAATTTTCTGTGTGTGTGGTGTTTGTGTTGGTATGTGTGGGTGTGAGAAGATAATGAGACTTGGGGGCAGAGGGTGTGTCACCGCGTGAGGTCCGATGGGTCGAGGTGAGGCCCTTCGTTCGGTTCCGTCCTGTGCCACATTGGTTGGCCCGTGACACATTTAGGAAGACCCATGGATGACTAGTCGTACAAGACAAAGATAGCAGAATTGTGAAGGACTGTGTGGCCACTGATAAAGCCGGCTAGGATTTGTAACCCTAGGTTCTCGGACTAAGGTAACCCCTTTATCTCTGATATTACTATTCATCCAACCTAACTTTAAGGGGCATCCTACAGAATGCTCTGCTAGAATCATACTCGTTGATTAGGAAGAGAGGTGTGAGACAATGCGCGAGAGACAGGCGTAAAGATAATGTGCGTACATGAGACACGTAGGCAGGTCCATGTATATAGAAAGGGTCAATGAGGATTGTGCGTGTGTATGTTTGCGAGAGGAATAGTGCTTGTGATAAAGGTTAGTGAAAACAGTTGTAAATGGTTACGAGAGGGAGGGAGGTTATATCTAGAGCATGTGTGCAAGAAAGACACCTCAGGAGAGAGTGTGTGAGCATGTGTGAGAGACCACCAATGGAGAGTGAAACTACACGTAAAAAAGACTGCTCTACACATTGATTAAAGACATAAATTGTATCCAAATATTAGGATGGGATCATGATATTTGCAATTCGCGTAAGGAGCGGTCATTGATCCATCAGACATCTAGATTCTATCGAATTTGAGAATGTCTATGTTATTATTCGACACAATTGATCCACATAGTTAGTATTTTGAACTCCAGACAATGCATCGCTTTAGCAATCGAATATAAACGTGAGTATAGTTCATGTTGTGTGTGTAAAGCACATTATACATACGAAAGTTACACAATGGACATTATAAATAGCTACCTATGAACTCGCATACATTTGAATTCAACTTAAGGTGGTTTAAAAAAATCGTATTCAACATGAAGTCCATTCAATTATTTGAATTTGATATCATGGCATTTGTAAACCATACCTAAATTATGGGGGAACCAATCTTTGCTCTGATTTTGTACATAATAGCATATGTAGTCGTGTACAAAATAGATTCAAATTTAGCTCCTCCATTCCAAAATAATCATAGTTATAGGATTTTCAAGTGTCAAAATTTCAAAAAGAAGCAGATAATTTAATGAGGTTTTCAAACATACAAGGTCAAATATAACATTGTCTATTTAGGTCAATCCTCATAGTTCAAGAGTACTCTAAACGTGAATGCTTGTGTTTCAAAATTTTGAACGAAGCGCCAAAAGAGCCTCTACTTGCCCGAAACCGCGTGAGACCAATGTTTGGTAGTACAAGGAAATTACTTTTCTAATAATTCCGACCCGTGAAACCTACCGGCCCGACGTCCAAAGGTCTAAACCGGGGTAGGTTTGTAGCTTCATCTAGACGCCACTCAACCGCATCCGTGAAATATTCATACACAATGGCCGCCTAAGCACACATGCGCGCGGCCGAAATCGCTCCCGCCCACTATTTGGGACACCTAGGATTACCATCCTACCCCCGACCCGCAGTAGGTCCAAAATTTAAGAGGGGGGCAAAGTTTATACTTTCCCCAAATTTCAAACAAGTGTGTCCCATCTTCTATTCAAAAAAGCCAAAAACATGCGCGTCCCAGACCGAAACATGGTTCCCCCCCACCCGTCTGATTCCCCATTCGTACTCCGTGGGTGCCAAAACTACCTCTCCACCAGCCGCAAAACCCCGGTGTCCTCCATCCTCCGTCCGCCACCCCATCCCACCCATCAACCGCCGCCCTCCTCCATCACGCCGGAGCCGATACCCCGACATCATCGTCCACCGCAACCTCAACCGAAATGCCCTCCACGGCTAGTAGTTGCAGCCAAGGCCAAGCCGTCCGTACCCGAGCCAGTTCAACCACGCTGTCCTGCGCCTCACCGCTGCCGCTCCAACTTCGCCACCCTCCACTGCACCGGAGCTGTTCCTGCTACGCCGTCCTTCGCCGCCTCGGATCTGCTTCCCCTCCGCCAACATACGACCATGGCAACACAGTCAACAATTTGGCCATGGATTCGTCCAAGCCTGCACCCTCCAGAACATCGGTTTCCCCGGTAAAAAGAAGAAGATCGGCGCGACATGTGGAGGTGACCACACCGGCAACCGAAAAAGGTACTCCTCTTCCCTTATTCATGCAAATCTTACGTCTCTGCTTGCACGGTATTCATCCCACACAAGACACTAGTTGACCGCTTCTTCTTGATACTAGATGTTCCTAGTAACTCGCGATGCATAAGGTTTCTACTCATATACTATTTCACCTTAGCTAGAGGTCTGTCGCCCCCCTGAATTTCAATTTCTAGCCAGTTGATTCCCAATTAACGGAAGCATTCCCCGGCGTAACAGGCGCTAGTACGCCTATTACGCCGGGGAAGCAGCGCCTTGGTGTTTATCTTAGGGGCATGTGCGGCCTAGAGCTACTGGCGCCCGATCTGGAGGTCGGCTAGGATTAATGGGATGGCCTGGGGGCGCTGCCAAGCACAGCGGTGGTGTAAGGTCGATGGGAGGGCGGGGGGCAGAGGCAGGGGTCTGGGCCGGTGGTCGCTGGCGGTTCGAGAAAGATCATCAACAGTGACTAGCGGGAGGTAGACGAAGGCCATCTGCCTGTTCCTTATAGATCAGACAGTTCATTAAAAAATCAACTGACCTATTTATTTTCAGTCGACTGTTATCTTAGATATGACCACATGTGGTGGTGTGCTGGAGGAGTACCTGCATTTCCAGTGCTCATATATTACAAAATCATACGGAGTAGAATCTATTTTTGTTTGCCATGCAATGTTGTAGAGCTATCATATGTCTCCTGTCATTTATTTTTCAGCCACCTGCTATCTGCTACTTTTACAGTGCACTAGTTCTGCACACACTTCACCCTTACTCTCACTATTGTGTTTTTATGCAAGGGTATTTCAGACTCTGCTGCCATGAGAGAAGCCAAAAAGAAAAGAGAGAAGTCGCTCTAGCTTCGTATGCGGGTAGGCAAGACACATTACAACGCTATAAAGGGTGCAGTGTCAGCAGATGGAGACGGTAAACGTAGCTCTGGAGTTGATGACCTCGCTCGCAATGAACCACCATCCCAGGTGCTTGATTTAACTTCGCGGTGTCATGTGTGGTTGCATGTTCCATATGGTGTCTAGCTTGTATTCGAAAGGCCAAAGTCGGTAAGATAACGAAAGATATTTTTTTACATGTACCACCATCCCGTGAGCACCAGAAGACAAATAGCTAGTCAGGGCACTGGCCGAGCCAGTGACAAGCCCAACAAAGATAGGCATCACCTGGAAGCCAACTAAAAAGCTGCGATGGTGGCAAAGCAGCCTGCCTCCCACCAGGCTCTCAGGTCCTAGATGATCATGCTCACCACTCCAGCCGGATGTCTAGCTTGTATTGCTTCCAATTTGGTTAAATTGCATCTACTTAGCTTACACATTATACCTTTGAATATGACATGCCTTTCTGTTTTTGGCACATACTAATACATCTGTGTATTAACCATGTTCTTACATCAAACTAATGTTCTTGTGTATCCCTCATCAATCACTTATGACGAGGCAGGCAGGCAAGGGGACTACTCCACTTTTAAAGCATGCAGTGTCAGCCTCCCGACATGATTCTCAAGAAACAGAAATGCTAGATGAAGATAGTGAACGTAGCCCTGTAGTTGATTACAGCATTTCCCCTACACTAGCATCGCAGGTGCTTACTCTAACTTTGCAGCATGATATGTGGTTGCATGTTACATATGGTGTCTAGATTGTAATTCTTCCAATCTGGTTAAACTGCATGCGCTAGTTTGCTTAGCTTATACATTATACCTGTTAATGTGACATGCCTTCCTGTATTTAGTACATAGTACATATGTCTATTAAGTATGTCCTTACATAAAACTATTGTTTTTTTGTATCCCGCATCAATCAACATGATGAGACACCTTTAGTATATGCAGTGCGATATTAGTTGCATCTTCCATATGATTTATAGCATGCGCTACTTCTAATTCGTTGAAATTCCATTTATGATGGGACGCTTTTAACTTGGCAGAGTCATATTGGTTGCATCTTTCATGTGGTGTCTAGCTTGCATTGCTTCTTATTTGCTAGAATGGTTTCTGGTTAGTTTACACAAACAGTTGTGAACATGCCATGTCGTCCTGTTTTTCGTACATATTCCATCCTGGTATCATGTGTTTGCCTTACATCAAAGTAGTGATTGTCAGTATCATGCATGAATGAGTTCTGAAGAGAGAATTTTATTGCTTTTTCTTGTCGGTTTTACTTGACAATTCAAAATGAATAAAGCGGAAGGAAGTTAGCAAGGCAGCGGATAAAGGTGCTCCTTCCGAACGGAGGGCCTCTACAGTTTCTACTCCTCCACACCCCCAAGATGATTTCCAAGACAACACATGCATAGACACTCAACAAAGTTGTGTTTATGATGAGCACGTCTCCCCTAGTGCAGCATCACCGGTGCTCCCTGTAACTTGGCACTGTTATATGTGGTTGCATGTTATGTGTGATCTCTAGCTTGTATTGCTTCTAATTTTGTTGAATTCCATCTGCTTACTTTACACATTATACTTGAATAAGACACGTGTTCCTATTTCTAGAACATACAATATCTGTCTATCACACCATGTTCTTACATCAAATTACTACTGTCGTGTAACCCGCAACAAGCACTTATCATAAGACACGTTTGACTTCGGAGTGTGATATAGGTTACATCTCACATTCTTTTCTAGCTTGTACTACTAATTTGTTGAAATGGCACTTATGACGAGACAGTTTTAACTTGGTAGACTGATATTCGTTGCATCTTTCATATGGTGTCTAGCTTTCATTGCTTCTAATTTGTTGAAATGCCTTCTCCTTAGTATACACATCATAAGTTGTGAATATGCAATGATGTGAATATGCAATGGCACTAATGACGAGAGACCTCTAACATGGTAGTGTGATGTTGTTTGCATCTTGCATATGATTTATTTCTTGTACTGCTTCACATTTGTTTAAACACCATTTATGATGAGACATTGTTAACTTTGCATGGCGATATTTGTAGCATCTTTCATATGGTGTCTACCTTCCATTGCATTGCTTCTAATTTGGTGAAATGTCTTCTTCTTAGTTTACACATCATAGTTCTGGTTATCTCTTCCGTCCTGTTTTTCATACATATTACATCCTCCTATCATGTGGTTGTCTAACATCAAAGTTCAGTACGTCTGCATCACGCATCAATTTTTTCTGAAGAACTAAATTGTTATTCGTTTTTCTTGTCGGCTTGACTTAACATGGCACAGAGAAAGAGGAAGAAACACAGAATGGCAGGGACTAAGAAGCGGATGAATCCTGCAGATTCTACTGGTACTGATGGTGCAATAGAAGGTCAAAGTCCAGCGGAAAATTCTACAAACACGACATCCCATGCTACACGAGTTGCAAAAAAAAGCCAAACAGAAACAAATAGCTGCCACCAAACAAGCAGAGACAGCCCTAGTTCTTGCAACACCTACCATAATACTACCAGCTGCATGACTTACTCGTGCATCAACTGAGCTAGCAGCACGTTCCCAAGCTCCCTTGCCACCTGACACTACTTCACTTTTATTTTGAGTCACTAAAAATTTGAGAAATTTTTAGAGAAAGAAAATGCTGAGGAGATTGGTGAGAGGCTCCTCGAGCCGGGGTTCGAAGGAAAAAGGAAATGAAGAAAAGGAAAAGCCCAAGTACAATCTTCCTCGCGCTGCGAAGATTCGTCCGTGTGAATGGCCATGTGATGCATTCTTGGAGGCAGCCCGAATTTATGAGGATTTCTATCATTTGGCTGAGAATGCAAGAATCACCGACTTCCTCCACGACCAGTGTGATCAGTATCTCCTACTTAGTAACACTTTCATGCAAAATTTTCATTTTCATGCTAGGAGATCACCACCCACGATAGACTTTCACTTGTATGATGAGCATAAGGAGATGACACTTTATGACTTTTGTGAGGTTTGTGAATTACCTTATGAGGGTAGCATCGAAGAACCACGTCCTGGAGATGTGGAAGATTTTATTAATGAAGTTACTATAGGGGAAAGGAGAAAGGTGTCGAAAGCGAGAGTGGCTAGTTTATATTTTTCCTGTTTTGCGCTACTACTCATTATTTGTTGGGAGATGTTTAATTGGTCGTGGGGAGAGTGGAGGCCTTAGCGTTCCTGACCTTGCCATTTTGTGCCATGCTTTACTTCGTGATAAAACTTTCAGTTTAGGCACTATGGTTGCTAAACGGTTGAGTCTCAACCGTACAAAGGATCCTATTTTCAGAGATATCTTTGTCTCCTGCCTTGCTAGATGCTTCGAGATACCCATTAGGCATGAGGAGAAAGAAGAGAAACTGCTACCCACTATATACTTAGATTATGAAAGCATGGTAGCACATAAGTTTATTCACTATGATGAGGAAAAGAGACTCATTTATAACTTGATATTTAGCGAGGATACTTTTCAGATTATTACCTTGCCTGCACCTACTTTGTTCGATATTCATTCAGGCCGATACTTCATTTTGCCCGTGGACATTCATGCATACTGGGAGGGGACACGATCCCCAGTTCCTGAGCCTGAGCCATCATCTGACCCATATCAGGAGTCCATTTATCAATGGGAGCCATAGGAGCTCGCCAACCAGTGGAACCCCTAGGATCCTCCTCAGTACACTATAGAGGACTACTTTGATCCACGTGCGTAGACCAAGTTAGTCCAAAATCCTAAGCTTGGGGGAGTACTTATTTCTCACCGACATTACATTCATGTTCACACATTCATTCTAGTTGTCGGTGTTCATACTTTTTCATTGTAATATCCATGTTAGTTTATTTCTATTTCTTTTTCCGCTTTCTTCTTGCGTGTTTGAAAAACTTTGAGAAAAACCAAAAAAATTAGTTGTAGCTTCTGTTTAGTTTACTTTCCATGCATGCTTAGTAATAGTATAAAAAGAAAACCCAAAAAGATTTCTCGTTCTTCTTTTTGCTTGTTGGGAGCTTTCCCGCGTAAATAGTTTTTCTCGTTCTTGTTTTGCTTCCTTCAGAAAAACAAAAACTCCAAAAATATTTCAGTGTGTTTCTTTGAAATTCTCTTCTTTTCTTTGGGGGTCGAGAGGAGAAGACCATGATGAAAATGTTGAGTGGCTCTCATATGCATATGCACGATGAAAATATTGATCTAACAAAGATCCCATATTACCTTGTCTTATCCTTTGAATAAATGTTTGTAGATTATAGCTTAGTCCAATGCACGTGCATTATTATTATGAGACAATTGCATTTTTGCCCCTAGTTGGTTCCTACCCACGGGTTTTGCCCTTACTTTTCGAGCTTGCTCAGTTTTGCCCTTACTTTTTCCGTCGAGGTCCCTCGAATGCCCTTTGAACATTTGACCAAAACTTTGAAAATTCATAACTAATTCATATGAACTCAGAAAAATGCAAATAAGATATTAAAATGTTCAGATAAACATTACCTTTATGTGCATATCATTTGCATTTAGGACAAAAGCACCCTTTAAACTACCTGAGGTAATTAATGTTATTAACATTATTAAAAATAAAAAGGTATAAACAATATTTTTTTCATGAATAAAAATTACAAGCAAATGTAGGTGATGCTTCATGAACATCCTGATATCGTATTTCCATTTCTCTGAGTTCATATCAATTTGTTATGAAGTTTCCAAATAATTGTCAAAGTCGTTAGAACATTCATAACAAGATGATACGAACTCAGAAAAAAGCAAATAAGATATCTGGATGTTCAGAAAACATCACCTACATATGCATGTAATTTTTATTCATGAAAAAAAATATTGTTTATACCTTTTTATTTTTAATAATGTTAATAACATTAATTACCTCAGGTTGTTTAAAGGGCGCTTTTGTCCTGAATGCAAATGATGTGCACATAAAGGTAATGTTTATCTGGACATTTTGATATTTTATTTGCATTTTTCTGAGTTAATATGAATTAGTTATGAATTTTCAAAGTTTTGGTCAAATGGTCAAAGGGCATTCGAGGGACCTCGACGGAAAAAGTAAGGGCAAAACTGAGCAAGCTCGAAAAGTAAGGGCAAAATCCGTGGGTAGGAACCAACTAGGGGTAAAAATGCATTTGTCCCTATTATTATTATCCACACCGTTCGGTCGTGCAAGTGAAAGGCAATAATGACGACATATGATGAAGTGATTGAGATGAGGAAAAGCTAGTATGAACTCGACCTATCTTGTTTTTGTAAATATGATTTGTTCATCATTCCTGATTCAGCCTATTATGAATGAAACATGTTTGTAATGACAATTAGAGATTATAGTTACTCATGACATGCTTAATTAGCTAGGAGTTTATAATTGTTTACCTTGCGTGACAACATGCTTTTAAGATGGTTGTGATGTAGTATGATAGGATGGTATCCTCCTTTGAATGATTCGAGTGGCTTGACTTAGCACATGTTCACACATATAGTTGAAACAAAATCAACATGGCCTCTACGATATTTATGTTCATGGCGATTTATATCCTACTCATGCTTGCACTCAATGTTGGTTAATCTCAATGCATGTTTATGATTGTTGTCGCTCTCTAGTTGGTTGCTCCCCAGTCTTTTTCTAGCCTTCACTTGTACTAAGCGGGAATACTGCTTGTGCATCCACTTCCATAAACCCAAAGTTGTTCCATATGAGTCCACCATACCTACCTATATGCAGTATGTACCTGTTGTTCCAAGCAAATTTGCATGTGCCAAACTCTAAACCTTTAGATGATAATCTGTTTTGTATGCTTGAATTGCTCATGTAGAAACTAGGGCGGTCAATATCTTCCATGCTAGGTGGATTATTCTCACGATGAGTGGACTCCGCTCATCATTCACGAGAAAGTGGCTGGTAACCGGGATGCCAAGTCCCATGCTCAAATAAAATCAAAATAATTGCAAACAAAACTCCCCCAGGACTATTGTTAGTTGGACGGTACCCGTTATTTCGGACCAGTCGTGGAGTGTGCTTGTTGGTGGTGGGGGAGTATAAACTTTACCATTCTGTTTGGGACCCGCCTATAATGTATGTAGCATGGAAGATACCAAGATCTCTTGGTTATTATGTTGACAATGAAATTGTGCCGCTCAAAATGTTATTTATCTCTATTTCAAAAACTAGAGCTCTAGCACCTCTGCAAATCACTGCTTCCCTCTAAGAAGGGCCTATCTATTTACTTTTATTGCTGACTCATCATCCTCTTATAAAAAGCACAAGTTAGAGAACACCATTGTCATTTGTATGCATTGTTATTAATTTATATTGAGTATGACTATGACTAGATCTCTTCTACCATGAATTACAATGTCTAGTCAGTCCTTGATCTTCAGGGGTGCTCTACATTTATGTTTTGCGGTCGTAGAAAGGGCTAGCGAGATACCATCATGTTATATCATATCATGATTGTTTTGAGAAAGTGTTGTCATCCAAGATTTATTATTATTGCTCGCTAGTTGATTATGCCATTGATATGAGTAAATGTGAGACCTAAATGTTATTGTGAATATGGTTAGTTCATAATCTTTGCTGAAAACTTGAATGTTGGCTTTACATATTTGCAACAACAAGATCAAACAAAGTTTGTAGAAGTTTTTGTTGATCACTTTCAGTTTGTCAACTGAATTGCTTGAGGTCAAACAATGTGTTAAGCTTGGGGGAGTTGATACATTTCCATCGTCTCTACTTTTCCAAACTCTTTTGCCCTTGTTTTGGACTCTTATTTGCATGATTTGAAAGGAACTCACCCGGACTGACGCTGAAATAGAAGTTCTCGGGATGACCTCAAACATCATGGAGATCAGCTTTGGAATGAATAAAAAGTATTGGCGAAAGAATCAACAAAAGGGGGGCCACACCCTGTCCACAAGGGTGGAGGGCGCGCCCACCGCCCTAGGGCACGCCCTCTAACCTTGTGGGCCCCCTGGACCTCCACCGACCTCAACTCCAACTCCATATATTCTGGGGAGAAAAAAATCGGAGAGAAGGATTCAGCGCGTTTTACGATACAGAGCCGCCACCACCTCCTGTTCTTCCTGGGGGGGGGGCAGATCTAGAGTCTGTTTTGGGCTCTGGAGAGGGGAAATCATCGCCATCGTCATCATCAACCATCCTCCTCACCAATTTCATGATGCTCACCGCCGTGCGTGAGTAATCCCATCATAGGCTTGCTGGACAGTGATGGGTTGGATGATATTTACCATGTAATCGAGTTAGTTTTGTTAGGGTTTGATCCCTAGTATCCACTATGTTCTAAGATTGATGTTGCTATGACTTTGCTATGCTTAATGCTTGTCACTAGGGCCCAAGTGCCATGATTTCAGATCTGAACCTATTATGTTTTCATGAATATATTTTTGTTCTTGATCCTATCTTGCAAGTTATAGTCACCTACTACGTGTTATGATCTGGCAACCCCGGAGTGACAATAGTCGGGATACTTCCTGGTGATGACCGTAGTTTGAGGAGTTCATGTATTCACTAATTGCTAATGCTTTGGTCCGGCACTCTATTAAAAGGAGGCCTTAATATCGCTTAGTTTCCAATAGGACCCCGCTGCCACGGGACGGTAGGACAAAAGATGCCATGCAAGTTGTTTTCCATAGGCACATATGACTATATTCGGAATACATGCCTACATTATATTGATGAATTGGAGCTAGTTCTATGCCACCCTATGTTATAACTGTTGCATGATGAATGCCATCCGACATAATTATCCATCACTGATCCATTGCCTACGAGCTCGTTTCATATTGATCTTTTCTTCGTTACTTATTGCTATAAAACTACTACTGTTACTTTTGCCACTGTTACCGTAACTTCCATACTACTTTGCTACTAAATATTTTGCTACAGATATTAAGTCTTTCAGGTGTGGTTGAATTGAAAACTTAGCTGCTAATACTCGAGAATATTCTTTGGCTCCCCTTGTGTCAAATCAATAAATTTGGGTTGAATACTCACGGGTGCGCGTAGGTGCTATACAAATGGTTTTAACCCCTTTCCACGACGGCATTTGGAGCCATCGCCAAGTGAGTGTGGGCAATAGGGGGGTCCTTCCCACACGACCCAGAAACCGTCGGGTATAGGGAGCCTTGATACATACAGTTGTCCCTATATAACCGTTTCCGATATCTCGAATATCCCAAACGCTTCATCCTTTCTACTCATTTGTGCTCGCATTGCCATCGCAGTCGAAGTTTTGTGGTTCTACCTAAAACCAGGCAGATCCCAGGCACAGGAGCTTTCCAGGCAGATTCCAGGCATGGGAGTTTTACGATTCCTGGCACATCACAAACAGTTCAGGATTATAAACCATGTACGATAGGTAGACAATCACACACATTTAGTTTTCCCAGACTGTATGTGATAGTGTCTGACATCAGACACGCTTTTCAAACGACAATTGTGTGCATGCTTGCACATGTTTCCTCTGTGGGAACCGTCTTGGATTATGGTGTATATCACAAACATTCGTGTTTTACCAACCGTGTGTGACGTAATGACGTGCACAACATAATTTCACCCTAATTTAATTGATGTTATTGAAAATTGTACCTAATTTAAACTTGAAAGTAGGCTATAGATTTATTCATATCCATCAGGTTCAAACAACGAATGCATTATTCGATTCGGAGGTACATATGTTTAAGAATTACATAAGCACCAAATAAAGAATGATGAACCAGGGTTCTATACTTGTACTATTATAGATGGTAAAGAAAGTGGCGACGGACATTCCGGTTTCTGAACAAGGTGAAGCGGAATCGCCCTATTATGCTCTCCTAGATGCAGAAGGCATGCAGGACTCTAGTCCAACCCCCTGTGATGGTCGGCCGCCAATCATGTAGTTTGAGAGGTAATCTTGAGTAAATTGCTTGAGGATCCACTTCAAAAGAAAAAAGATTCAGATATTGTCATCTAACACAACTCATTACGGGCAGTAAAAAGAAAGCTACATGGTTTTACTTACCATCCCGGAGTTCACTGTTGTCTTGCATAAAGTGTAAACAAATAGTTCGATTGACATCTTTTCACCCATTTTAATAACAATGTTTATCAGTTTCCTCACTTGATGTTGGTTCATGAATATCTCATTGCCCCAAACGCAGAAAGGGTCGAAGTGTGGACCTTTGGCAATGATATATGTACCTAAAAGCACCAAGTTAATATTAGAAGCTAAACAAAAATTGAAAAATGATGTAGTACAACACTCCCTCCATCCCATTATATAATATTTTATTACATGTATATCTAGACATCATCAGAACATTAAGGTAACACTCTTCCTTGTTGCTATGTAGCCTGGGATTGCATATTTAGTCATTCAGTACAATGCATGTTGCTAAACAACAATTGAAAACAAAAAGGCATGTTAACTGTAATATCCTTAACAGCAACCAAATATCGTAATTTATAGTGGTGTTGTTGAAACTGCTATTGATGAAATTGAACTGCATGGCAAATAGTTGCACATATAGAGCATCACATTGTGAAGAACTGAAATAAAAAATTCATAAGGACATCTCTAGGAGATCCTTAAAAAGTTAAAGGACTAAAACCCTTAGTGGATATATATATATATACTCCAGCAATTTTTGGCCTTTTCTAGTCGATCCCCTAAACTTAAGGTTGTAAACTTCAATTTGATCACGTTCAAAGTAGGTTCAACCGAAAGTAGCATGCATTTAAACACAAACATAGATAGTTTTGCATAATCGAACATAAAACATAAATTTAAACTAAGCTAAACTACTTTCGATGGAAGTAGAGGTCGAGTCAATCCTTCCTCATCATGTACGGTGTGCCGCGAGCCGGGCCCGGGCCGGTACCATCATCGGGGTCGTTGGGGAAGGCACTCCTTCACTCATCCACGGGGCCCACCTAGATGCCCTCCGTGCCGCCGTCGCCGCCGCCTGTGACCTCGTCATCGGAGGAGAGCACGATAACCTCGCCGCCCTCCACGCCACCGTCCTCGCCACCTTCGACCTCGTCATCAAAGGAGAGCGCGATAACCTTGCCGCCCTCCGCGCCGGCAAAGATCGCCCGCTCTGCCCCCACGAGCTCCGGGTGCTGCCGGCGGAGCTCTTACATGTAGGCCTCGTCAGCGGCCTCGGCCTCGAGGCGCTCCCACGCCTTGCGGTCCTCCCGCGCCATAGCAGAGCTCACCACCCCTGTCTCCGGCTGAACAAGGTCGGCCGAACATGTGTCGAAGGGGAGACTGAGCCTAACCACCACGCCTTGGTAGCAGACCTGCCAGGGGTCGTACTCCATGGCCGCGGGCTCGACCGTGTGGAAGCTACCGAGCCACCGGCAGGTGTGGGTCTCTCGATTTGTAATCTCGGCGACCCACGTCCCCCACCATCACTGTCGGACCCCGAGGTAGGACCACGTCGGCTGCTGGGTCCGAGGGGGGACGGGGAAGTCCTCGAACCGGCGTAGGGGCGTGGCGGCGGGCGGATCGGGCACCGGTGATGGCGGATCGGGCCCGCGAGGGACGACTGGGACACCTAGGCGGCCACCTCGCCGGCGTCGGGCGAAAAGGCTGCGATAAACCTCTTTTTGGCCGTTGGCTCCTTGAGCTCCCCAGCACACATGCAGAGGTTGAGGATGGAGGCACCGGCAATGGAGGCGACCTACCAATGGTTTCGAGGGGGGGCAAGGTTGTGTTTGAGGAAATACTGCGGCAACTAAAAATTTTACTAGGCGAGAGTAACAAGGCGGGGCTACTGAAAATTTGGATCAAGGGCGAGCAGATATTTTTGAGATTGTGAGGGATGCAGAGGCGGGAATAAAATGTCGGGGCTACTGAAAATTAGAATCAAGGGACTAAAGCAAAGTGGGAGTTTTTGGGGAGCGAGCTAGTGTGCTTGACACGCCGGCTATGGACTGTAGCCGACGCACCTCTCGCGTAAGCCATAGGCGTACTATACACTGATAGTGCTCCAAGATATTTTGTACTACATCTCACACGGTAGGTGATAATAAACTATGTGGGATCTACTTGATTTCAATTATGTAATGGGGTCACAGCGGGCAATGGACGCTATTTGAATTGCTAGACCTTTTATCTGCAGTGAACATGCAACTATATGTGTGTCGTAAAAGAATTGGAATTATTCAGGGTTCGTTTAAACATTTTAAACATTAAACTGGTTTTCTAGCCATTTCAGGTGCACAATTCAAAATTAAATTACATGCACATGCTCTGGTGCATATAAATTGGTTGAAAAATCAAATCGGTGTCCTTCAGTGCATGCTTAGGTCCCATGCAAGAACTGGGAATGAATTTTTCGGGGTTCGTTTGTCCTTTTTTATACATTAACTGGGTTTTCTAGGCATTTTATGTGCATAATTCAAATTTGAACTACAAACACATGCTGCAGTCCACCAAAGTTGGTTGAAAAATCACATGTGTGTCCTTGGGTGCTTGCTTAGGTCCCATGCAAGAGACGGGAATGAATTTCAAACACCAGGGCACCATTGATTGCCGGCAAAACATTGAGATGCTTGGTTTTTAAATTCTAGTAAATCCAAAACTTGTCTCCCTTTCATCAAACTTGGCATGCTATCATGGAGCGGCATCAACATGCTGTGGTAAAAAATTTGTCCCATTTGGAGCAGGTTTGGGTATAAACTTCTCACAGACCAGAACTTCTCACAACAAGCGTGATGGTCTCGATAGGGAACGTCCAACCTTTGGGGCCCAAACGATATCCATTGCCTCTTATTGCTTTCAAATTTTTTTCTCGTGTCAACACAGAATAACAGGAGTGTTGTGTCAATTTTTGTGATTTTTCGGGGTTCGTTTGCACATTTTTATGCATTAACTGAGTTTTCATTGTATTTGCGCATAATTCAAATTTGAACTACACGCACATGCTCCAGTGCATATAAATTGGTTGAAAAATCAAATTTGTGTCCTTGGGTGCATGCTTAGGTCCCATGCA
The DNA here is from genome assembly GCA_034509565.1 of Triticum monococcum. Classification (NCBI taxonomy): domain Eukaryota; kingdom Viridiplantae; phylum Streptophyta; class Magnoliopsida; order Poales; family Poaceae; genus Triticum; species Triticum monococcum. Next base: position 388,408,251 of record CM067842.1, on the reverse strand, counting down.
AGAGATGTGAATGAATTTCAAACACAAAGGCACCGTTGATTGCCGGCAAAATGTTGAGATGCGTAGTTTTTAAATTCTAGTAAATCCAAAACTCGTCTGAAATTCATGAAACTTGGCATGCTATCATGGAGCGGCATCAAAATGCCGTGGTAAAAATGTTGTCCCATTTGGGGCAGGTTTGGGTATAAGCTTCTCACAGACCAGAGCTTCTCACAGCAAGCGTGATGGTTTCGATAGGGAAGGTCCCACCTTTGGGGATGAAACAATATCCATTGCCTCTTATTGCTTTCAAATTTGTTTGTCGTGTCAACATAGAACAACAGGAGTGTTGTGTCAATTTTTGTGATTTTTCGGGGTTCATTTGGACTTTTTTATGCATTAACTGAGTTTTGAATGCATTTATGTGAATAATTCAAATTTGAACTACATGCACATGCTCCAGTGCATATAAATTGGTTGAAAAATGAAATTTGTGTCTTTGGGTGTATGCTTAGGTCCCATGCAAGAGATGGGAATGAATTTCAAACACCAAGGCACCGTTGATTGCCAACAAAGCGTAGAGATGCCTAGTTTTTAAATTCTAGTAAAGCCAAAACTCGTTTGAAATTCATGAAACTTGGCATGCTATCATGGAGTGGCATCAAAATGTCGTGGTAAAAAATTGGTCCCATTTCGGGCTGGTTTGGGTATAAGCTTCTCACAGACCAGAGCTTCTCACAACAAGCGTGATGGTTTCGATAGGGAACGTCCCACCTTTGGGGACAAAACGATATCCATTGCCTCTTGTTGCTTTCAATTTTTTTCTCGTGTCAACATCGCACAATAGGAGTGTTGTGTCAATTTTTATGATTTTTTGCGGTTCGTTTGGACATTTTTAGGCATTAACTGAGTTTTCAATGCATTTATGTGCATAATTCAAATTTGAACTAGATGCACATGCTCCAGTGCATATAAATTGGTTGAAAAATCAAATATGTGTCCTTGGGTGCATGCTTAGGTCCCATGCAAGAGATGGGAATGAATTTCAAACACCATGGCACCGTTGATTGCATGCAAAACATTGAGATGCCTGGTTTTTAAATATGTAGTAAATCCAAAACTCCTCTGAAATTCATGAAAATTGGCATGCTATGATGGAGCGTCATCAACATGCCGTGGTAAAAAATTGTCCCATTTGGGGCAGGTTTGGCTATAAGCTTCTCACAGACCAGAGCTTCTAACAACAAGCGCGACGGTTTCGACAGGGAACGTCCCACCTTTGGGGACGAAACGATATGCATTGCCTCTTATTCCTTTCAAAAAAAATTCTTGTTTCAACATAGAACAACAGGAGTGTTGTCTCAATTTTTGTGATTTTTCAGGGTTTGTTTGGACATCTTTATGCATTAACTGAGTTTTCAATGCATTTGTGTGCATAATTCAAATTTGAACTACATGCACATGCTCCAGTGCATATAAATTGGTTGAAAAATCAAATATGTGTCCTTGGGTGCATGCTTAGGTCCCATGCAAGAAATGAGAATGAATTTCAAACACCAGGGCATCGTTGATTGCCGCCAAAACGTTGAGATGCCTGGTTTTTAAATTCTAGTAAATCCAAAAGTCGTCTAAAATTCATGAAACTTGGTATGCTATCATGGAGAGGCATCAACATGTTGTGGTAAACAATTTGTCCCATTTGGGGCAGGTTTGGGTCTATGCTTCTCACGGACCAAAGCTTCTCACAACAAGCATTATGGTTTCGATAGGGAACGACCCACCTTTGAGGACGAAACAATATCCATTGCCTCTTATTGCTTTCAAATTTTTTCTCGTGTCAACATAGAACAATATGAGTGTTGTGTCAATTTTTCTGATTTTTTGCGGTTCGTTTGGACATTTTTATGCATTAACTGAGTTTTCAATGCATTTATGTGCATAATTCAAATTTAAACTACATGCACATGCTCCAGTTCATATAAATTGGTTGAAAAATAGAAGTTTTGTCCTTGGGTGCATGCTTAGGTCCCATGCAAGAAATGGGAATGAATTTCAAACACCAGGGCACCGTTGATTGCTGGCAAAACGTTGAGATACTTTGTTTTTAAATTCTAATAAATCTAAAACTCGTCTGAAATTCATGAAACTTGGCACGCTATCATGGAATGGCACCAGACATGTTGTGGTATTTTTCGTGTCGATTTTGAGAGAAGGCGCATTCAAATAACACCCAACAAAGCCATTTTGTAAAAATAGCTGCCACTTTAATATCTCAAACGGTTGTATAATTCAAATCGTGTGCGTTCTGTTAACCATTCACATGATGCCACGTGTCTTTGTTTTAATGGCTATAGGAGGTGCCGTGCGGACAACTGCTTGACCTTGACTGAACGGGAGGCATGCGAGCGGAGTCCGGTGCGCAGGCTAACCGAAAGGTGTGCAAGTTGTCCTCCAATGCGTAGGCTCACCGGGAAGCGTGCGAGTTATACGCTACAGAGGCTCACTGGGAAACAAGCCCTTTGACTTCCATGGCCGCCCGCCTTCATCTCCATTAATGGCGCTCGAGCCACTATTTAATACGGGCGGCCTTACTGTTCGCCTGCCATTCCCCTCCCTCCCGTAGACCTCCACCAACGCCATGGCACAGAATGGTCATCTGCCACTAGGCTTCAAGTTTGGTGAAGTTAACTCCGAGCCGGAGGAGATAAAAAATAAGGAGGAATGGGGCCTCATGGACATGTCCCAGAACGAGCTGGCTGTGGCGGTTGCTGCCCCCGCTCCCGTCCCAACTCCCATCCCCACGCCCGCGCCATGGACCATCCCCGTAGCATTGACGGGCTGGTCGCCGAGCACTATCGCAGAGCTGGAAGCCGCGGGCGTCAGCGAGGTCTCCGCGGACCCTCGCGAGCTCGTTTACATGCCAGCGCCAGCGCCCGGGCCCGCGCGCGCCCCTCTACCTACCAAGGCGCCGGCCCCGTGCGTTTGGCTGCACCCGTCGCGCCCGTGCCCCTGCCCGTGCGTGCCCCTCCACCCATTGTGGCGCCGGTCCCCGTGCGTTTGGCTACACCCACCGCGCCTGTGGCCGTGCGCGCGCCCCCGTCAGTGGCATGGGACGCTGCCGTCGACCGCTACCTCTCAGCGGCGCTAGTTGTCGTCCTCCCGCGCCCCGCCCGTCGATCGCGTGATGACAGGATGTTTGATTTACAAGTGAAGAACATTTTGTGCTGCCTTGAAGACTTCAACAACGGCGTCCCGGAGGACGACAACGACAACGACGGCGTGGCACGCCACCGAAAATAGTTCTTTTGGGGGTTTAATACTGTATCTCAAATTCTCAATCATATGAATATAAATTCGCAGTGTGACTGAATCAAAGATATGGTTTGAATGAACTTGTGTTTTTCTTTCTTAATGTACCCAGACTTATCAAACGATTTTCTTTTGAAAAAACGTCAATGGTTTTTAAATATAAAACATTCATCGCAAACGCTTTAGTTAGAACACTCGTACGCAAACTGACAGCTTCCCCAGGAAGCCAAGGGAAAATGTGCCGAGCAGGATTTCTGCATCCCTTCAACGCAAACGATTGTTTTGCATGACCCGTGTGCAACCACGTAGAAACAATTGGGTAAGATTTGCATCTGTCATTTTGGGTATGTTTCCATTTGTCAAACTGGAAAGATTGACATTTGTTTACCTAGTAACATTGCCATTTGTCAACCTTGTAACACTGTGATTTGTCAAAATATGCAGCTAAAAATCACTAGCACTATCTAATTTTTGCAACTAAAATCACTAGCCCTATTCATATGGACACCACTAGCAGGCGTGAGTTGATGGACGCATATGCAAATGTACCATTTATTACATACAACAAGTCATCATCCCACAACGACGACGAGGATACACGTTGGATTATATATCGTTTCCAACAAAACATTCTAGTAAAGTAAAGTTTTTCTCACACAACAAATAACAAAGCAATGAAATGAACTTCAGCTCAACCACTCGTTGGCGCTGGAAACGCTTGCTTTGAACCAAAAGTGATTCTCTGGGAAGGGCCATCTACTGTCAATCTCGAGACGAACGCGGGACTGATCATCCAGGCTGAAGTGGCCTGTGTCAAGACCCATATTGGGACGGTAGGGAAGCATATCAATGTCCTATGTATAGATATAGTTGCTTCTCATAAATGGTAGTAACGTTGTGTCAACATCAGCTGGATCGCCTTCCACCATCATTGGATAGTTTTGTCCAAGGAAGAACGAGTTTCCTCCAAGACTTTCAATACTGAACCAGGGAGATGGTGTTGGCGCTAGTACACTAGTATTCATCCCGAATACCCTACAACGGATGTTGGAATAGGTCTGTAGAGTGCGACCATGCGAGACAACACCTGCTTCCTTAGTAACATTAGCAGTGTCATGTATACAGACAAGAAGAGGTGATCCATCGGAATAAGTTGCCAGGCGCCACTGAGTATATGGATCCTGCTCGTCCTCATGCTTGTGATCATCAGCATCATCATCTCCCCCTTGGTTATAAAAATTTTCAAGTATAGGTGGTGGAATGTTCACAGGACCTTGGAAACACAAGAAGGATAATTAATTAGTAAAGGGAAACTAGCTAACCCGCATGCATGTGGATGAAACAATTATAATTACGGTGGATGACAAACGTACTGAAAGCATGATGATTCCATGCAAAAACAGTGCCACGAGTGGTGGCAGTAAACACAAGACCCTCATATTGAATTGCATCACAGTACTCATCCGTGTACAGAAATTGATTTTTGAGCAATATCCATCGAGGCATGTAAGTAAGGAAGGCAACAAGCTTGTCGAAGATAGCAACAACTTCATTGTTCGTGTAATCCCAAGAGCGGTTGGGAACTCGACAAATTGCTATCTTCCGTAGACGACGGTTACCATGATCATATTTGAACTCACGTAGATCATTTGTGTGCTCAACCTCTGGGCAGCCTGAGATTTTTGGAAGTGGAACCCGGTGACGAGTGTACACATTCACAAGTTCCCACTCACAGTTTGTAACGTCCAAGATGCGGCTATATCTCCCATGTGTCGAGGCACAACTTAGAGGCATAACCAAATTTTGGTTTTGTTGCAAGAAGGGTCATCTTCACACAATCCCATGTACAAGAACAAGGATAAATAGATAGTTGGCTTACAATCGCTATGTCACACAATGATCAAATAATTCATACATCACTCAGAGTACACACATAGTCCGACTATGGACGGATCCAAATGAAAATAAGACAACCCCAAATGCTAAGTCCCGATCGTCCCAACTGGGCACCACTACTGATCATCCGGAAAAGAAACGTAGTAACATCCAAAGTCTTCATCAAACTCCCACTTGAGCTCGGTGGCATCACCTGCACTGGCATCATCGGCACCTACAATTGTTTGGTAGTATCTGTGAGTCACGAGGACTCGGCAATCTTAAAACCCGTGAGATCAAGACTATTTAAGCTTATAGGTAGGATGAGGTTGTGAGGTGGAGCTGCAACAAGCGCTAAGAAAATATGGTGGCTAACATATGAGTCCAGGAGTAAGATGAGAAACTACGCAACGGTCGTAAACTAGAAGTGATCAAGAAGTGATCGTGAACTACTTACGTTCAAACATAACCCCATCGTGTTCTCTTCCCGAACCTTGTCGAAAAGAGACCATCACAGTTACACACGCGGTTGGTGTATTTTAATTAAGTCAAGTGTCAAGTTCTCTATAACCGGATATTAGCAAATTCCCATCTGCCACATAATCGCGGGCACGACTCTCAAAAGTTTAAACCCTGTAGGGGTGTCCCAACTTAGCCCATGACAATCTCATGATCCACGGAGACAATCCTCCATCGCGGGACCCTCTGATCAGACTCGGAATCACGGTGCACAAGATATTTCAACAATGCTAAACTAGTCCAGCAAGACCTCCTGATGCACCGACCTAGCCTGATAGGAGTAGCGCGATTTCGTTCTCAGAGTACACCGGATGAGCTAAGCGTACATGTACAAACATACCCCAAGTTGCCAAGGGGATGTCTCGCACGGTGCTCTAGTTTGGACCAACACTCATGAGGAGCACTGCCCCGGGGGGTTTGATTAAGTCCACGGGTCCGGAAAGTCCCTATGCAAGTATTAGTAGTTGTTAGGCAAATGGTAAAACCAAGGTTGGGCCTTGCTGCAGGAGTTTTATTCAAAGCGAACTATCAAGAGGGGCCCATAAATCCTCATCGTGTTAGGGACGCAAAATCAAGGAACATAACACCGGTATGACGGAAACTAGGGCGGCAATAGTGGAACGAAACACCAAGCAAAAGGCCTAGCCTTCCACCCTTCACCAAGTATATAGATGCATTAAATAAATAAGAGATATTGTGATATCCCAACATATCCATGTTCCAACATGAACAACCTTCAAGGCACCTGCAACTAGCAATGCTATAAGAGGGGTTGAGCAAAAGCGGTAACATAGCCACACAACGGTTTGCTAGGAAGGTGGGTTAGAGGCTTGACATGGCAATATGGGAGGCATGATATACAAGTGGTAGGTAGAGTGACATAGCGATAGAGCGAACAACTAGCAAGCAAAGATAGAAGTGATGTCGGGGGTAATGATCCTCTTGCCTGCAAAGTTGTCGGGGTTGTCGCTAGCTTGCTCCTCATAAACGTACTCGATAGGATCCTCGTTCAGGAACTCGTCTCCCGGCTCTACCCAAAGCAAGAACACAAGAAACAGAACAACAATCAATCACGGTGCAATGCACAAGCAACATGATGCAAGACATGGCATGGAATGAAAGGTATGATGTGCAATGCATATGGGTACATCGGAAGGAAATATATGATCATGGCATCAACTTGGCGAACCAAGCATGCCACTGGAAAGGTTGGGAGATTTCGGTCGAAATTGATATAAAGATCACCAGAAACGGATGCATGTTTTGCAAATGACGAGCAAAATAAGAACAATGTCAATCTGCGCTTAACAGCATCATAGCACTTAAGATGCATCATGAAACTATTCTACAACACTCCAACATAGCAACAAGGCACATGGCGGTGAAGTACAAATGAAGCTCTACAAATCATGAACACTGAGCTCCTGCTAGAACTCACTAGAACAAGCCTAAAATAGCATGGCAAAAATGCAAATGACAATCATGTTACAGACTTGGTGAAAATACTAAGCATGGCATAAACAGCATCAGGTAGCAATGTTTAGAGCTAGCAAACTACATGCTACAGGACCCTATCGTGGAAAACTTGAGCATGGCATGCTAGTACTAAAGGCAATGAACAAAACTCCCGTGCTGAACTTGAGCCAAATATGCATAGAAAAGATGGTAGACTCAATGCAAACATGGCAAGTGATATGAACAGTTTCAGACTTAGTAGAAAACATGGCATGGCAGAAACAGATTCACGATAGCAACTTTGCAAGCTCATGCCACTCACCACAAAGCATTTCATGGCATCACAAGGTAACCAACAGTAACAAGACACATTTATGAAGCTAAACATGGCAAGAGCAAGTTTATAGGGTACATGGATCAGTAGCAAAACACATGGCAAAAATGAACTTCTTGTTAACAAACTGAAAGCAACAATATATAGAAAAAGTAGAGCTTGGTAATGACAAGCTACACTACTCCACAATTACAACCAGAGGCATGAATGGATAGAGGATCACCGTATCTTCAAAACACTCTCACTGAACTTCATCAAAATATGCATAGATCTACTTCTGGCAACAAGTTTACATAGCAACATAATGTAACAGGAAAAGACTTAGCAAAAAAACTAAGTATCTGAAAACAGCAACATCATGTGGCCTACTTTGCATGCTTGTGCTAGTCACCACAGGGCTCATAAAATTTCAAGGATTGAACCACTGTAAAGATGGCATGAAGATGCTCCTAAAACATGTAGACATGATGCTCAAAGGACGCACACACAAAATCATATGAAAATGACAAATCAGCAAGTTATGATGGATTCCAGCAGACAACCTCAGATATCACTTCTACAACAAAGATTAAGGCATCAATATGGACAGTAACATGCATGCAAATGACACTAGCATGAAGAGCATCACAAGACGAAAATTTTGGTATATCATGCATGCAAAACGGAGCTACGAGCATGGAGATATGACATGCTGAAGGGGCACACATAAAGTTGGGTTCCAGGGACTTGGAGAGAAAACCACCTCAGATCTAGGGTTTGCACGCGAACCGAGGCGGAAGAGCTTGGTCAATAGCGATGATGCCGGCCGGATCCGGCGACGAGTTTCGCGGGGGAGGGCGACGTGCGGTGGACGGTGGCGGAGGTCGGCGGTGTCGGGCGGCGCTGCGTCGGATGCGGGCGGCGTGGTGGTGCGGCGACCGGCGTCGGAGCGAGGGCGACGGAAGGCGAAGTGGTGGTGATGTGCGACTGTGGTGGCCGGCAGGGAGGTGCGGCGTGGCGGAGGCGGTGCGGGCGGGCGGTGAAGGCGGCGGCGCAGTGCGGGCGTGGGGGAGGCAGCGGACGGGCCGCACGGGCTCGATCCGGGCTCGGCGAGCCGGTGGCGGAGCTGACATGGCAGGCGCTGATTGGTCGAGGGCGGCGGTGCTAGACGCGTCCGGCGTGGACAGATGTGTCTGGCGGCGCGGAGGAGGGGGAAGCTAGGGTTTGCCCGCAAATTTCGAGGGGGAGGCCTTTTATAGATAGGGGCTAGGAGAGTCCGAATGAGGTGTGGTTTTCTCCCACACGATCATGATCCAACGACGAATAGCATGGAGCAGGTTTAGGTGGGCTAGTGGGCTATTGTGAAGGGGTGTTGGGTTGCAAAGAGAGAGGGGTTTTGGTGGTAACTCGGTTAACCGTTGGGGCATCAAATGACCTCAAAATGGAACGAAATTTGATAGGCAGCCTACCGGTGGTGTACCAAGGCCACTCGACAAATCTCAGCCCATTCCGAGAACGTTTTTCTCCCGCTCACGAAATGAGATCTGAGGGGTGCAACGGGTGCATGTGTGAGTGTCGGATTCCGAAACGGATAACGGGGAAATGACCGGATGCTTGAGACGAACACGAATGGAAATGAGATGCACATGATGACATGAGATGAAATGCAAGACATGAACAAAATGCAAAACGAGGATAAAACCCAACCACGGAGGATATAACATATAACTTAGCAGGAAACGGCAAGAGTTGGAGTTACAATTATGGAATTTTACATCCAGGGCGTTACATAGGTGTACCCAATATAAACAACCCAATCTTCATTTGCGCCTGCCCAAGACTTGCCCTCAAGCGATGGCATCTTTACATCACATGTATCATTATCAAGCGGCATCAACTTGCACAAGGCGAGGCTTCCCTCGTCTCCGCGCCAGTCAGCAGGGTCATGGCGAAGAAGATAGGCGAGATCAAACCGCTCCTGGACCCTTAGGTTGCTTGTAATGATGTTATTAGTTGAGTCAAGAATTGTCTTGAACGAACCTTCCATGCTAGCCGAGGTGATGACGTCGCACCAATCAATGAGTTCCTCCACCACGTCATCTTTCAGATCGGGGCAAGAATAACGGGGTCGTTTCCGGCCTGTTCCCTCCATGGAGAAGATGATTGAACAATGGTAGAAGGAAGGGTGAAGGCAAATAGAGTGAGGAAGAGCATGCGACAGCAGTTCCAAATAGAGAGGGAAAGTCTAAGAGGCTGTGGACGGTTGCCACGGTACAAGAAGTGGCTAGTGGGGAGCGAACGGTTGCCACAGAGGTCACACACTAACGACAAGGCCGAGTGAACCGCATGTCGTATATCGCACACACCTTGATCTGGCTGACCATTTATTTTGTGTTGCCTAATCGAAAGTAGTTCATTCGAGTGAACTGTATGATGTACATCGCACACACCTTGATCTGGCTGACCATTTCTGTTCTCTTGTCTCAATGCAAACAGTTCATCTGAGTGAATCGCATGCCGTATATCGCACAGACCTTGATCTGGTAGACCGTTTCTTTTGTGTTGCCTAATCACAAATCACAAACAGTTCATCCGAGTGAACTGTATGCTATTTATCGCACACACCTCCATCTGGCTGCTCGTTTCTTTTGTTCCTCCTCATCCCAAATAGTTAATTGAACTGAGTCGTATGCCCTGCATCTCACAAACAACTAAAATCCGAACCGTGTTTGATGCATTTGTCATCGCAAACATTTTTCACCCTTTTGACGTTTTTTTACACCACCGTTTGCGATTATTGCATCGCACACAGTTTCGTGGAAGGGTCTCTGATCATAGTGTCGCGTTAGCAGCAACCTGCAGTAGTGACTCTATCCTTGAAAACTGTTGCGATCCCCTATACTTCTGGGTTATCAGAGACTCAACATAAAATAAAAATTGCATAAAAGTAAATAGATAGGCCCTTCACAGAGGGAAGCAGGGATTTGTAGAGGTGCCAGAGCTCCTAGCTTAAATTGAGAGATAAAATAATTTGAGAGGCATGCTTTTCCTGTCAACGAAAATGACCGAGAATTCCCAATATCTTCCATGTTAGACAAATTATAGGTGGTTCCCAAATAGAAAGTAAATTTTATTTCCATTCCACCATTCTTTCACAATCCATGGCTATCCGTATCAGCGGGTGCCTTCCATACCAACACTTTACAAGGAATTTATTATCAATGTTATTTTTCATTTCAGGACTGGGCATCCCTATTACCTGCCACTCTCTCGTGCAATGACCAGTGAATAAACACTCATCATGAGAATAAAATGCCTAGCATGGAAAATATTGGCCACCCCTTACTGCTTCATGAGTGGTACGACACACAAAATGGAAATTTGTGTTGAAAATTGGAGTTTGCACATGCAAATTTACTTGGAACGGCATGGAAATACCGCATAAAGTAGGTATGGTGGACTGATATGACACAAATTTGGGTTTTAGGAGTTGGATGCACAAGCAGCATTCCCGCTTAGTACAAGTGAAGGCTAGCAAATAGGTTGAGAAGTGACCAACCAAAAAAATGGTCATAAACGCGCATTGAACACAATTAACACTGAATAATGCACCATGAGTAGGATATAATTTTATTGCATAACTATTGACTTTACGTGCATGCATAGGGAATCACAAACCTTAGCACCAATATTCTTACTAAAGCATAATTACTCACCAACATGACTCAAATATCACTATCTCCATATCGTAAAACTTTTGCAAGGAATCAAGTTTATAATATCCAATGATATTCATGAAAGTTTTTGTTATATCCCCCTTGGATATCCATCACTTTGGGACCAAATTCATATCTTGTGCAAATTACCATTACTATTCTCAACTCTCAAAAAGATCTAAGTGAAGCACGAGAGCAGAAATATTTCTTCAAGATTTATCAACTCTCAAAATAATATAAGTGAAGCATGAGAGCATATTTCTTTAAATAAACTCTCAAAATAATATAAGTGAAGCAAGAGAGCTTATTTCTTTAAAATTTGCACCGCCATGCTCAAAAAGATATAAATGAAGTACTAGAGAAACTTCCTAGCCCAAAAGATTTAAATGAAGCACATAGAGTATTCTAGCAAATCATGATATGCGTGTGGCTCTCTCAAACAAGTGTGTTCAGCAAGGACGACTGTGACAAACTAAAAAGAAAACAAAGCAAAGACTCATATAATACAAGACACTCCAAGCAAAACTCATGATATGTGACGAATACAAATATACCTCCAAGTAAAATTACCGATGGTCGTTAGAAGGAAGAGGGGATGCCTTCCGGGGCATCCCCAAGCTTAGTTGCTTGGAATTCCTTGAATATTACCTTGGGGTGCCTTAGGCATCCCCAAGCTCAGGCTCTTGCCACTCCTTATTCCTTCATCCATCGTGATCTCATCCAAAACTTGAAAACTTCAATCACACAAAACTCAACAAAACCTCCGTGATATCCGTTAGTATAATAAAGCAAATCACCACTTTAAGTATTGTTGCAAACCCATTCATATATTTTTATTTCATTATACCTACTGTATTCCAACTTTACCATGGCTTATACCCTGAGTTAATCCGTAGATTCAACAAAATAAGCACACAATGCAATGAAAACAGAATCTGTCAAAAACTGAACAATCTGTAGTAATCTGAACTTTGACCATACTTTTGTAACTCCAAAAGTTCTGAAAATTAGGAAAAAATGGGCTATTTGTATATCAATCATGTGTAAAAAACGCATAATTTTATCACGTTCCAGCCGAGCACATTAATTCTGATACTAGGTGCAACAGTTTTTATTAATGCACAGAATTAAAGCAACTCTCACCCAAATCATCCCAAAGGTTTTACTTGGCATGAACACTAATTAAAACACAATCATAACATTATCATAATTGTGTGCACACAAGAAAACTGGAAAGATAACTATTGGTTTTTCTCCCAACAAGCTCTTTCTTTATAGCCAATAAGATAGGCTTGAGATCTCAATGATGCTCACATGAAAGATAAGAATGGAAACACAAAGAGAGCATCATAAGGCATGTCACAAACACATTTAAGTATGGCATACTTCCTATGCATTGGCATTTTATACGCAAACAAATTATCAAGATATGAATTATCTAGCATATGCAAAGGAGAGGAATAAAACATTGACAATCTCAACATAATGAGGGGTAATTTAGTAACATGAAAATTTCTACAACCATATTTTCCTCTCTCATAATAACTACATGTAGGGTCATAATAAAATTCAAATATATATATATATATATATATATATATATATATATACATAAACACTATTCTGATCACGGGATCAGAATAATATTATGATCACAACATGAACGTCCCAAGTAACGCGCCTGACCTTCCCTGAATACTAGGTTGAACTTCAGCTAAAATGTGTCCAAATGGGGCTTGCGATATACCGTTGGATAGCTATGGACATCAGTATCATGACCCAAGTTAAATTTTTGGCAAAATGTAAGCGGTTTAAGAGCAGTTTTGAAAACCGTTTTTTCTAGATACAAAAAACATGAACCGTATTTTCGATCGCATTTTTAAACCGTTTATCGGAATGAGACAAATTATATGGCATTGGAAAGCTGCTGCAAAACCGCTTCTTCCACATGTTGAAAGTTTTCTCTAATTCCCTACGGTTAAAGAGTAATTCGGAAAATCATAAAATTTCGTAAATCGAACACCCGAGTTCGTATTTTTGACGCCATTTCTAATAGCCTAATCCAATTAAGGCAAATAATATGGCGTTGGAAAGCTTATGAAAATGCGCTACTTTTTTATGTTAAAAGTGTTTTCTAATTTTGAAAGGTTTAAAAGTAATTTAGAAAACGGTACAAGTTCCACCGAGTTCGTATTTTCGAGCTAATTGTTTAATAGTACGTCCAAATGCAGCAAATGATATGGCGTTGGAAAGCTTGAAGAAATGCGAAACTGTTCTGTATATATTGTTTCTCCGAATTCATTACCGTTTTATGTCAGTTTCGAAAATGGTTAAAAATGTATTTTTGCCGTAATTTCTACAAACATTATCGGAATGGGGCAAATAATATACCGCTGAAAAGCTACGGAAAATGCGAAACTTTTTCATGTTGATGGTTTTCTCTGAATCCTGGCCGTTTTCAAGTAATTTCGAAAATGGAGAGATCATTCGTTATGCCTTTATCGCGTAACAGATTCTTCGAAAATGCACCGCGTGAAGAACCTGAACCTATCGGCATGTCTACTTGAACTTCACTCTATTTTTCACGTGTTTTTTTCTCTCGTAGCTTTCCATCCACTGCTCGTAGCTCTCCATCCACTCACCGCAATTAAGCAAGTGATATACCAGTGGAAAGCTACTGTAAACACGCAACTTTCCTGTGTTGATCATTTTTTCATACCCGCGACGAGTTTGAAAGTCTTTCATCTAAAATTCATTCAGTGTAGTAGGTGAACTTCCTGCTGTTTTCACGTTGAACTTCTATGACGTATTTTCCTTTGTAATTTTCTCATTCATTCGTCAGTGTTACACAAATGATATTCTTTTTGTACAAACCTCTCTCACAATAATTTTTTTAATTTTTTCCGACCGAGGACTTGAACTTACACAAATGATATTCCCGCTGTTTTGAAGTAAATTAGAAAATGACGAGATCATGATTTCTTCCTTCATCGCGAACGGAAACGCACTACATGAAGTAGTTGAACTTCTCGAGCATTTTTTGCTTTTGACGTGCTATTTTTTGCAGTGCGTGAAGTAGTTGAACTTCTCGGGCATGTCTGTTTGAACCTCAATCTGTTTTTGAACATGCTGTTTTTTGCACTATGTGAAGTAGTTGAACTTTTTGGGCATGTCTGTTTGAACTTCACTCTGTTAGAATTTTTTTGTATTTTTCTTATATGAAATACACACCATGCAGTACGTGAACTTCTGGTTGTTATATATCACTCTGAACTTCTCTCTGGTTTGAGAAAATTATTTAATGTATTTTGGACATCTAAATACACGGTGAACCTCTCTCACAACAATTTTAGTTTATGAGTTGTTTTTAAAAGTGCAAAAAATGGCGTTGTATTTTTTATTTTTTGAACAGGTAAATCCTAGGTTTTAATAAACTCCGAACTTCTCTGTTATTTCAATTTGAACTTCACCTTTTTATTTTTTTGAGTAAAGAATTGTATTCGGTTTTTATACGGAAAAAATTGAATATAGAAATACAAAGTGAACCTCTCTCGCAAGAATTTTTGAACTTCCCCGGACAGAGCACTTGAACTTCTTTCTGCAAACCTTTTAACATTTTATTTTTCTATACTTTTATTCTCACATGAAATGCATTCCTTGCGGTACTTGAACTTCTCGTTGTTTTCACTATGAACTTCTGTCACATTTTTTTGTATATGTCAAACTACACGCAACTGAAGGTTGGACGTCATTTTTTGCCATTTTAAAACATGTAATTGGAGGTCGGATGTCCCATAATATGAATTCTAAACCGTGCACAGTGGTGCAGGCAAACTTCTTCCTCTAGATTCATCTATTTGTGAAAAATCCAAATTTTTTATATACATCGAACTTCACCATATTTTAAATTTGAACTTCTTAATTTTATTTGTTAGTACTGGGGAAAATGCTTTTTTCATATAAACAATGATACCGCGTCGTTATTTTAATTTGAGTTTCTAGTTTTTATAGAATGGGGAAAATCATTTTTTACACAATCTTTTTGAAATGCTCCTATTTTTAATTTGATCTTCTCTATTTTTTTACAAACGAGGAAAATTCGTTATAAAGATTTTTGAACTACTTTTTTAACTTCTTGCTCAAATTTTTTGAACATCCAAATTTGTCTTTTAGATATTAAAACTTCATTTTTTTTACGTTGACCTGCTTCGGTTTTCAAATTTGAACTTCTTATAGAATTTTATCGTGACATTTTATGCATTTTTTTGCTTTTCGGTGAAATGGCCTAGGCGGTCCCTTTCTTCATTTGATGATTTCTCTTCTGTATGTGGTACACGTGAACTTCGGAATTTTTGAAACATGAACTTCGCGCACTATGATTTTTTTTCACAAAACTCCATAGTTTTTATTCTTTGAATTCCATGATTTTTTGTTCACTTTTTTTTGGTTTGAACTTTCGAAATCACACCTTTTTTATACACATTTTCCCTTGAGTCCAACATGTGTAAAAACAATAGGAAAATTTGGGTCAATTCTCAGAAGCAATAGGACAAACATTTAGAGGGCACCCATAATAGTTTTTTTGTTTTATTTAGTGTACTACGCACAAGCACATGCACAGCACATCCACACAAAAATTTGGCTCACCTAAAATGAAAAAGACCGCATGAAGTTCTAGCAAATGTCTTTTCAGACTTTGCCTTTTTATTATTTTTCGTTATATGGAACAGATGTCATGTAGTAGTTGAACCCCTAGTTGTTTTCACTTTGAACTTCTCTCTGCTTTTTCTACCCATAGCTCCTAAAACACTCAATGAAAATCTCAGTTTTTTATAAATATCAAACTGCTCAATTTTTGTAATTTAGGCATATTGGTTTATTTTATTATAGTAACAGAAAAATCCTAGTTTTCTAATAAATATTGTACTGGTCCGTAATTTAAATATGAACTTCTAGAGCTTTTTTATTAGAAACGGTGAAAATCATTTTTTATGATTTTTGTACTGCTCTATTTTTAAAATTGGCCTTCTTGGGTTAACCTTTAGTAACTGAGAAAAATCCCTATGTAGTAATGAGTATTGAAACCGCTCCGTTATTTGTATTTGAACTTCTAGGGTTTTTAACGAGAAATCCGCCTTCTAGGTTTAATTTTCCTTTTAGTAATGAAAAATATCTCAGTAATTTGTAGTAAACAACGAATCACTCTGTTTTTTTATTTGAACGTGTAGGGTTTTTTTAGAAACGGGAAACATGCGTTTATTAAATTTGACTTAATCATAGGTTTATTATTCATGAGTGAAATTCATGAACATGTACTGGAGTAGGGAATCCTAACTGATAAAACATTTTTTTCCTTCTAATTTACTGTTTTTTCTGTTGGTTTTGTGAAATGTCAATTTTTTGGTAGTAATAAATGAACTCTCGGTGCAATAAGAAATGAACTTCCACAATACATAATGTTTTCTCATGTAAACCAAATCAAAAACACAATCAAGGAGAAAACTACTGTCAAATTATACACCCAAATCTCAATTTTTTATGCGGCAACATCTCATCTTAACATAGGGCCAAACAATTATAGAGTGAACTTTTATATTGTTGTTGTTTGCCGAACTAATGTAGCATATAAACTGAGGAACTATCAAATACTTTTTACTCACTCAGGAACGGGCACAAAACATCCCATGGATCACAAATGATACCAATCTACAGTAACGGAACATGGTAATTCTTCCTCGATTTCCTGGTTAATTATAGAATCTTCAGAAGAGGAGCAGCTAATCTCGTCGTGCACCAGAAACCTATAGCAACACTAGCAAGCGGTAGCACCTAGCAAGAACACACCACGCACACACACAACACTTTGAACCGTGCAAGATTAGAAAACTGAACTTCTATCATTTTCAATACAGCGAGCGTGTGAAAACAGTACATTCATCCTTTCTAAATGTTTTGCAGGATTGTGCGCGGCCATTGCTGACTAGAAACATGGGGGAAAGGAAATGGCTTGGGGATGGTGATGTGTGTCTGCTAACATCGAGGAAGAGCGACACACTGTCGAGCCACAGAAGGCATAAATTAAAATAGCTTAACGAGCACAACGCTCTTGTTGTCGTAGCGACACTGCAGTGCAAAATATCGTTGTTGCCAGCACCCTACCAGCTGAACTTTTCTCGAACATCAGGATGTAGTAGAAGAAGAAGGCCAACACTATCTAAAGACAACATTTTTTCTGAACTTCTTGTGCCAAAACGGTCTGAACTTTTCATCCCTTGTTCTTACTGAACTTCAACTCCACAATACACAGAACTTGGTTGGATTTAGCGAGTTGGTCGACAGGTGATGGATCGACGGGTCGGGGAAGCCCTTGCAGAAGGCAACTGCACTGCCGTGTGTCGGAACCGTCCTGGGGAACGGCGCTCTGCGTCGGGGTATTGGGGACGGCTACATCACCGGCATGCGGAAGCTCATCATCCGCCATCGGTTGCATGTCACTGCAGAGGTGAGGGCGGGAATCGCCATGCGTCACCGGCAGCGTCGAGGGAGACGGCGGGGGGTGGCTAGGGCGGCGGCTGTCACCGCGCAACGTCGCCAGCAGGAGGCACATGCTGCCTGCGCCCAGTCGGGGGTGGGGGGAGCACCGGTCGCCGGGGTGTGGATCGACTGGGTGCGCTGCGGTGCGTGGTGATGCGGGTGGGGGGCGTCGGCGCGAGGAGTGGCAGCGGTGGCGGCGCGATTTCGGGAGTGTGGCGGAGGTTGCCGGGCGGTGGCTGTGGCGGGGGTCCTCGGGGAGGGTGCGCGGCGACGGGGGTCATTGGATAGGGGCGCGACGGCGGAGCTCTCCGGGGAGGCCGCCGGGCGGCATGGTGGTTCTGGGAGGGCGCGGAAGCGGCGTAGGGATTGGCGGAGGGTGCTCGGTGGCGAGGGATCCGGGGATGTGGGCGGTTGCGCGGGATCGGGGGATGTGGGCAGTTGCGGTGTGGAGTGCGTGAGATCGCGCACGGGACGGGGGTTGGGGGTTGTTTCTTATTCGAATCTCAGGAACACCTAATTGGGCCTATATAGGGCGCTGTGATCCAAATAACTATTCTAATCCTGAGATTAGAATAGTGTTGTCCTATATATATATATATGTATATATATATATATCACATAACATATTCTTTACATGATCCACATGCATGCAAGGTTGACACTCTTCCAAGATAGTGGGATTATCATCAAATTAAGCCATGACCTATCCAAGCCCACTTTTTATCAAAAAAATCATAGGATTGGTCTTTCACTAAAGTAGTGGGATCATTATTACCTAAAACTGTAACTCTTCCAAACCCACTTTCAATATTATCGCAAACATTATTATCAATGATGTATTCATCATAAGGCTTAAATAAATTTTTAAGATCATAAGAAACATTATCACCCCAATCATGATCATTGCAATAAGTCGTGGACATAACAAAATTATCATCCCCAAGCTTGTAGTTTTGTATATTATTAGGATAATTGACATTAATAGAATTTATAATAACACCATTGCAATCATGATTTTTCATTCAAGGAGATATCATGAATCACTTTACAAATTTCTTCATTTAGTACTTCATCACAATTTTCAGATTCATGGCATTCAAGAAAAACTTCATAGATATAATCAAGTGCACTCAACTCACTGGCAATTGGTTCATCATAATTTGGTCTTTTAAAAAGATTAGCAAGTGTATGAGGATTCATATCAATAATTTTTTAGCAAGCAAAGATGCAAGCAAATAGTAGGCACATGGCAACACAAGAAAAAGATAGCAAATAAGCAGAAAGGCAAACAGAAAATATTTTTGTATTTTTGTGAAAACTTTTTAAAATTGGGGGAGATGAAAATGAGAGGCAAATGACAAATAATGTAAATGCAAGGATAGGAAAGCTTATGCATGGGCACTTGATAGATGTTGATGGCGTCTCTCGGCAACGACGCCAGAAATTCCTTTTGATTCTGCTAGAACTGCATCGATATTTCCCCAAAGAGGGGATGATGCAGCACAATAACGGTAGGTATTTCCATCAGTGATGAGACCAAGGTTATCGAACTAGTAGGAGAACTAAGCAACACTACGTAAACAGCACCTGCACACAAAGAACAAATACTTGCAACCCGATGTGAGAGGGTTGTCAATCCCTCAAGGGTAAAACGATAGATAAAATTGTAGTAGATTGGATAAATAGATCTCACGGGAATGCGAGATAAAATAAATAACAATAAATTGCAGCAAGGTATTTTTGTATTTTTGGATTTATAGATCTGAAAATTAAAGCAAATAAAAATAGATCGTGATGGCAAATATAATAAAAAAAGACCCGGGGCCGTAGATTTCACTAGTGGCTTCTCTTGAGAAAAATAGCAAATGGCAGGTAAACAAATTACTGTTGGGCAATTGATAAAACTTCAAATAATCATGACGATATACAGGCAATGATCATTATATAGGCATCATGTCCAAGATTAGTAGACCGATTACTGCCTGCATCTACTACTATTACTCCACACATCGACCGCTATCCAGCATGCATCTAGTGTATTAAGTTCAAGGAGAAACGGTGTAATGCAATAAGAACGATGAAATGATGTAGACAAGATCTATTTATGTAGAAATAGACCCCATCTTGTTATCCTTAATAGCAACGGTACATACGTGTCGGTTCCCCTTCTGTCATTGGGATCAAGCACTGTAAGATCGAACCCATCACAAAGCACCTCTTCCCATTGCAAGATAAAGACATCAAGTTGGCCAAACAAAACCCAAATATCGGAGAAGAAATACGAGGCTATAAGCAATCATGCATATAAGAGATCAAAAGAAGACTCAAATAATTTTCATGGATAAAAACATAGATCTGATCATAAACTGAAAGTTCATCGGATCCCAACAAACACACTGCAAAAGAGTTACATCATATGGATCTCCAAGAGACCATTGTATTGAGAATCGAAAGATAGAGAGGAAGCCATCTAGCTACTAACTACGGACCCGTT
The DNA here is from genome assembly GCA_034509565.1 of Triticum monococcum. Classification (NCBI taxonomy): domain Eukaryota; kingdom Viridiplantae; phylum Streptophyta; class Magnoliopsida; order Poales; family Poaceae; genus Triticum; species Triticum monococcum. The sequence continues at coordinate 388,388,057 of CM067842.1, read as the reverse complement.
GGTCTACAATGAACTACTGACGCATCATCAAAGAGGCACCAATGGACATGATGAACCCCTTCGTGATGGTGTCTAGATTGGATCTGGTGGTTCTAGAACTTGCAGTGGCTGGTATTGATTTTCGTCAACTCCCCTAGTGTTTCTGGAATATTGGGGCATTTATAGAGCAAAGAGGTGGTGTGGGAGGCCACCAAGGTGGGCACAACCCCCCAGGGCGAGCCTGGAGGCCCAGGCGCGCCCTGGTGTCTTGTGCTCACCTCGGGCTCCCTCTTCAGTACTTCTTTGGCCCACTAGATGTCTTCTAGTCCAAAAAAATCCACAAAAAGTTTAACTGTGTTCGAACTCCGTTTGATATTGATTTCATGCATGTAAAAAACATGCAGAAAATAGCAACTGGCACTGGGCACTGTGTCAATAGGTTAGTTCCAAAAAATTATATAAAATGATTGTAAAACACCCAAGAATGATAATATAACAGCATGGAACAATAAAAAAAATTATAGATACATTGGAGACATATCAACACTCATCGGCAACACCTACACACACAAGACCAAATACTTGCACCCAACATGGGCAAGAGGGTTGTCAATCCCCTTGTACTCGTTAATTGCAAGGATCAAATCTGGTAATAGGTGATGGATAAATTGCAAAGTAAAATGAAAGATAGTAAATTGCAGCAAGGTATTTTTGGTTCTACCAATATGATTAAAAATAGACCCAGGGGCCATAGTTTTCACTATCTCTCTCATAAAGAAAGCATATGGTGGGTAGACAAATTACTGTTAGACAATTGATCAAAAAGCCCATAGTTATGACATCATTCATGGCATGATCATGTACATAGGCATTATGTCCATGACAAGTAGACCGACTCATGCCTGCATCTACTACTATTACTCCACTTCGAGAGCGCTTCTATGCTTGCCTCTCTACGTATTAAGTTCATCAGAAGCAGAGTAATGCATGAAGTATGATGACATAATGTAGACAGAATAAAACCAAACAATATGATTAAACCCCATCATTTTCTCCTTAGTAGAAACAACACAACGCACACCTCGCTACCCCTTTTGTCACGAGGTGAGGACACCGCAAGATTAAACCTACCACGAAGCACCTCTCCCACTGAAGATAAATCGATCTAGTTCAACAAACCAAATGGATAGATCGAAGAGAAATACATAGCTATAACAGTCACACATAATAAAGTTTAGAAAAGACTCAATTACTTTCAATGAATAATCTGATCATAAACCCACAATTCATCGGATCCCAACAATCGCATGGGAAAAGAAGATTACATCAAATAGAACTCCGTGGAGAACATTGTATTGAATATCATAGAGAAAGAGGGAGAGGGACAGGGAGAGAGACATCTAGCTAATTAATATGGACCCGTAGGTCTGTGGTAAACTACTCACACATCGTTGGACGTGCAACAAGGTCGATGTAGAGCCCTCCGTGATCGATCCACCCTCCGACAGAGTACTAGAAAATGCCTCTAGATGGGATCCCGGAAGAATAGATACTTGTGGCAGCGGAAAAATTGTTTCAGTAGATACTCTAGGGTTTTTGCAATATTTGGGAATTAAGAGAACTGGAATTAGGTGAGACTGAGTCACGAGGGCCCCATAAGGCATCAGGGCGCGCCTACCCAACAGGACGCGCCCTGTTGCCTTCCCGTCTCCTCGTAGGTCTTCTCTAGTCCTCCGACGAAGCTTCTAAGTTCTCTTATGTCTAAAAAAATCATCAAAAAGTTTCATCGTGTGGACTCTGGTTGGTATAGATTTTCTATAAAACCAAAAACAAGCAGAAAACAACAACTGGCACTAGGCACTGACTTAATAGGTTAGTTCCCCAAAATGATATAAAGTTGCCTATAAAGTATCTAAGATAGATAATATAATAGCATGAAACAATAAAAAATTATAGATACATTGGAGACGTATCATTCTCCTCTATGTTATCCATTTACATGTTTGAGTACTCGTATTTGTTATCGGGGATATGGATGAACTTTCATGATTAGATTTAAATTACTTTGAGAAATCCAATATCTTCTGTTTATATTTGAGTTAATAGCCTTCACGAGTGTTGTGAGGAGTGCTCGTGAAACATTATCGCCTTGATTGGTCGTAAAGCATATTACTGTTGATGTTCTAGGTTAGGATGTTAAGGTATTTCGAGGTACCAGTAAAAGCCTCTTTCCCTCACCTCTTGCACTCGGTAGGGAAGTAGCGGAGAACCCTTGGTAAGGCCTGATACGTCTCTGTCGTATCTACTTTCCAAACACTTTTGCCCTTGTTTTGGACTCTAACTTGCATGATTTGAATGGAACTAACCCGGACTGATGCTGTTTTCAGCACAATTGCCATGGTGTTATTTATGTGCAGAAACAAAAGTTCTCAGAATGACCTGAAACTTCACAGAATGTCTTTTTGGAAATAATAAAAAATCCTTGCAAAATATGAAGACCAGGGGGCCCACACCCTAGCCACGAGGATGGGGGGCGCGCCTGCCCCCCTAGGCGCGCCCCCTACCTCGTGGCCCCCCTGGAGCTCCTCCGACCTCAACTCCAACTCTATATATTTGCTTTCGGGGAGAAAAAAATAGAGAAGAAGGATTCATCGCGTTTTACGATACGGAGCCGCTGCCAAGCCCTAAAACCTCTCGGGAGGGCTGATCTGGAGTCCGTTTGGGGCTCCGGAGAGGGGAATCCGTCGCCATTGTCATCATCAACCATCCTCCATCACGAACTTCATGATGCTCACCGCTGTGCGTGAGTAATTCCATCGTAGGCTTGCTGGACGGTGATGGGTTGGATGAGATTTATCATGTAATCGAGTTAGTTTTGTTAGGGTTTGATCCCTAGTATCCACTATGTTCTGAGATTGATGTTGCTATGACTTTGCTATGCTTAATGCTTGTCACTAGGGCCCGAGTGCCATGATTTCAGATCTGAACCTATTATGTTTTCATCAATATATGAGAGTTCTCGATCCTATCTTGCAAGTCTATAGTCACCTACTATGTGTTATGATCCGGCAACCCCGAAGTGACAATAATCGGGACCATTCCCGGTGATGACCGTAGTTTGAGGAGTTCATGTATTCACTATGTGTTAACGCTTTGGTCCGGTACTCTATTAAAAGGAGGCCTTAATATCCCTTAGTTTCCGCTAGGACCCCGCTGCCATGGGAGGGTAGGACAAAAGATGTCATGCAAGTTCTTTTCCATAAGCACGTATGACTATATTCGGAATACATTCCTACATTACATTGATGAATTGGAGCTAGTTCTGTGTCACCCTAGGCTATGACTGTTACATGATGAACCGCATCCGGGATAATTCTCTATCACTGATCCATTGCCTACAAGCTTGCCATATATTGTTCTTCGCTTATTTACTTTTCCGTTGCTACTGTTACAATCACTACGAAATACCAAAAACATTACTTTTGCTACCGTTACCACTACTATCATATTACTTTGCTACTAAATACTTTGTTGCAGATATTAAGTTTCCAGGTGTGGTTGAATTGACAAATCAGCTGCTAATACTTGAGAATATTCTTTGGCTCCCCTTGTGTTGAATCAATAAATTTGGGTTGAATACTCTACCCTCGAAAATTGTTGCGATCCCCTATACTTGTGGGTTATCAAGGCCATGTCCATGGGGAAACCCTTAATTACCGTAGTGAGAACCGGAGTCGGGAGACTATGATAGTGGCGTGCGCGGTAAGAAGTTTACCTAGAGTAGAACGTATTCTGTACGATGATCCACCCACTTAAGCACATAAAGACTAGCTTAGGGATGCGATAGAGAGATATGATCCACACATGTTGCCCCGTTCATATTAGTAGTGATGACTCTAAAATCAAGAACAATTTACTTCTCAAGCACCACCTTACTAACTTAGTTCCTTTTTAATTCTTATTTTACCTTCCCGTTTGTAGTTTAGATAAACACCCTTTTATTTGTTTTCCCTAACAGCTTATAGAGTAGGTGATACGTCTCCATCGTATCTACTTTTCCAAACTCTTTTGCCCTTGTTTTGGACTCTAATTTGCATGATTTGAATGGAACTTACCTGGGCTGATGCTATTTTCAGCAAAATTGCCATGGTGTTATTTTTGTGCAGAAATCAAGTTCTCGGATTGACCTGAAAATTTATAGAGAATTTTTGTGGAATATATATAAAATACTAGCACAAGAATTTACTAGAGGGGAGCCACCCAAAGGTCACAAGCCCTGGGGGCACGCCCTGTAGGCTTGTGGGCCCCCTGGACCTCCTCCGACCCTAACTCCAACTCTATAAGTACCTATTCGAGGAGAGGAAAATCAGACAGAAGGGTTCATCATGTTTTATGATACGGAGCCACCGCCTCCTGCTCTTCATTGGGAGGGATGATCTAGAGTCCATTCAGGGCTCCGGAGAGGGGGATTCGTCGCCATCATCATCACCAACCTTCCTCCATCACCAATTTCATGATGCTCACCGCCGCGCGTGAGTAATTCCATCGTAGGCTTGCTGGACGGTGATGGGTTGGATGAGATTTATCATGTAATCGAGTTAGTTTTGTTAGGGTTTGATCCCCAGTATCCACTACGTTCTGAGATTGATGTTGCTATGACTTTGCTATGCTTGATGCTTGTCACTAGGGCCCGAGTGCCATGATTTCAGATCTGAACCTATTATGTTTTCATGAATATATTCGTGTTCTTGATCCTATGTGCAAGTTGTTGACACCTATTACGAGTTATGATCCGCATACCCCAAGCTGGCAATAATTGGGATTATTTCCAGTGATTACCGTAGTTTGAGGAGTTCATGTATTCACTAAGTGCTAATGCTTTGCTCCAGTCATATATTGAATGGAGGTAATATCCCTTAGTTTTCTTTAGGACCCCGCTGCCATAGGAGGGTAGGACAAAAGATGCCATGCAAGTTTTTTCATAAGCAGGTATGGCTATATAAAGAATACATGCCTACATTATATTGATGGATCGGAGCTAGTTCTATGTCACCCTAGGTATGACTGCTACATGATCAATATTATCCAACACAATTATCATTGCCGGTCCAATGCCTACTGAGGGAGTCCTGGATTAGGGGGTCCTCAGGTGTCTAGACTATTCGATATGGGCCAGACTGATGGGACATGAAGATAAAGCAGAAGACTATCCCCCGTGTCCGGGTAGAACTCCTATATGCGTGGACGGCAAGTTTGGTGTCCGGATATGTTATTTCCTTTCTCTACAAGCCGACTCTATACAACCATAGGCCCCTCCGTTGTGTATATAAATTGGAGGGTTCAGTCTATAGAGGCTATCGGAATAATCATAGGCTAGACAGCTAGGGTTTCGCCATTACGATCTCGAGGTAGATCAACTCTTGTAACCCTTATACACAACGAATATAATTGAGCAGGACGTAGTGTTTTACCTCCATTAAGAGGGCCCGAACCTGGGTAAGCATCGTGTCCCTATTGTCCCTTGTTACCATCTATCCTCGGGACACAACTTGGGACCCCCTACCCGAGATCTGCCGGTTTTGACACCGACATTGGTGCTTTCATTGAGAGTTCTGTTGTGTTGTCAACAGAAGAATCGATGGCTCGCCTCGTCATCGACGACGATGCTGTTCACGGGGAGACTTTTCTCCCTGGTCAATTCTTTGTGTTTGGCGACTTCATGCTACGTGCCAACTCGACCGGTCACCTTGAGCAGGTCGACAGCTACCCCCTGGTCACCAGATTAGGTTTGGAAGTTTTAATTACATCGCCAATATCCGAGGAGACCTGGTCTTCGAGGGGTTCACAGCCTCGGCCACCGCTCCCCACCCATACGAAGAAGGCCCTTCGGATCAACTATCAGATCCCATCCAGGGGTCGATGCTCGTATCCGCCTTGGCCTTAGATCTGGGGTGGGCCACATCGTTCGAAGAAGGGAGGATGAACCCCATCGGACTATATATCTCCCATTACGGAGCTTCTAGCCATAGACCCAGATGCGACCACGCCGTCGGCGGACCTGTAGTCAAAAGGGACTCTCCCTGTCATCGGGAAGCCGAACTCGCCTCTGTTAGCCAAATCCGAACTCTCAAGGTCTGCGTCCATTGAGGTCGATCAAGTGGTTATCACCGAGCCTAGTTCTACAGATCCTCATACGCATGTCCAGCTTTCACTCCTAAATGAAACACTAGACTTAATACAATCTCTCACCATCACGGAAGTATCACCTCCGAACTACGCCCAGCTTGAACAGGGGGCAGGGAGTATGGAATTTTACGTCCCACCCACCACCCACTTAATAGCCACTATCGAGGACCTAATCGACATGCTAGACTACGCCTCCGAAGACATCGATGGCATGGACGACGATGTCGGAGCCAAACCAGGTCAAAACCCTCCTATCACTGGGCTTTGGACAGCCACTTCTACTTACGATGTATACATGGTGGACACGCCTGAGAAGAAGGACGATGATGGCACCCAAGATCCAGATGAGGATAAGCCCGTCAATGAGCCACCAAAATGCCAGTGTCAGCGGCGCTGCTCACGATCACGTCGGGCAAGGGACAACAATACCGGCACCATAGATAATGACACTCCGGACAACGCCGAAGAACCCGACCACCCCGTTGAGCCTGTGCTCGAGCAGGATGAAAGGGAAGAGGGTCAATACAGCCCCGAACACGCCAATCATGAGGATTCAGAAGACAGTAATTACTTCCCCGCCTCCGAAGAAGATGTTAACCTCGGTAATGAAGATTTCATCGTCCCAGAGGAACCCCTCGAATAAGAATGCTTCAAACGACGGCTTATCACCACCGCACGGAGCCTGAAAAAGAAATAGCAGCAGATTCAAGCCGAACAGGATACGCTCAATGATAGATGGACCAAGGTCCTAGCCGCCGAAGAAGGATATGGCTATGAGCGCCAAACTAAAAGTTATCCCAAACACAGGTTACTGCCACAATACGACAACGAGGCTTTTGAGCCAATACCGTCAAAATACAATCATGCTGAATAACCGGACTAACCACCACATGGACGGGACAAAACGGATCATTATGCCGAACACCAGCCTGCTCCCCCTCGCCATAGAGGCAAGGAGAAGCGGCTCTAGGCTACATGTACGACTTACGTCAGGACCTGACCAATAGAGCTGGCCAGACTAGATCAATATATGGATCAAGAGGACGTGCTCCAGCACGAGATGACGACCATCAGGCCTGGCACGATAAACATAACCAAATCCGGGGTCAGCCCCGAACACAGATGTCATCCGAACTCCGTCGCGATGTCGCCCGGTATAGAGGTGCCACGCACCCCATGTGCTTTACCGATGAGGTAATGCAGCACTAGTTTCTGGAAGGGTTTAAATCTGTAAACATCGAGCCATATGATGGAACGACATATCCAGCTGTATGGATTGAAAATTTTCTTCTCCACATTCACATGGCTCGCGGAGATGATCTCCATGCCATTAAGTACCTTCCTCTAAAGCTAAAAGGACCAGCATGACACTGGTTGAATAGCCTCCCAGAGAAATCCATTGGCAGTTGGGAAGATTTAGAGGATGCTTTTCGGGCCAACTTCCAGGGCACTTATGTCTGGCCACCGGATGCTGATGACCCGATTCACATCATTCAGCAATCCGGAGACTCAGCTCGCAAACTTTGGAATTGGTTCTTAATTAAAAAGTACCAAAACATGGACTGTTTAGATGCCAAGACCTTAGCGACATTTAAACACAGCGTCCGTGACGAATGGCTCGCCCGACACCTCATCCAGGAAAAGCCGAAGACCATGGCAGCTCTTACTACACTTATGACTTGCTTCTGTGTAGGTGAAGATAGCTAGTTGGCTCATAGAAGCAACAGTTCCAGCAACCTCGGCACTTCTGAGGCTAGGGATGGCAATGACAGGCCATGACGCAACAAAAACGAACGTCGGAACAATAACGAAACAGTGGATACGGCGGTAAACGCCGGATTCAGTGGCTCCAAACCCGGTCATTGGAAGAAGCCGTTCAAAGTAATGGGGACGGTCCATCCAACTTGGACAAAATACTAGAGAGACCTTGCCAGATTCATGGCACCCCTGACAAGCCTGCCAACTACACCAACAGAAACTGCTGGGTTTTCAAATAGGCCGACAAATTGAATGCCGAACATAAGGGGAAAGGACCTCAAAGCAAGGATGATGACGATCCTCGCTCGTCGAACACTGGGGTACAGAAATAGTTTCCCCCTGAGGTAAAAATGGTGAACATGATCTATGTCACCCACATACCCAAGAGGGAGCACAAACGCGCATTAAGGGACGTCTACATCATAGAGCATGTCGCCCCAAAATTCAACCCATGGTCGGCTTGTCCGATCACCTTTGATCGCAAGGACCACCCAACCAGTATCCATCACGGAGGTTCCGCGGCCCTGGTACTCGATCCTATCATTGATGGATACCATCTCACTAGAGTCCTTACGGACGGCGGCAGCAGCCTCAGCTTGATCTATCAAGATACTGTCCGTAAGATGGGTATCGACCCGTCAAGAATCAAGCCTAGTAAGACTACCTTTAAAGGAGTGATACCCGGAATGGAGGCCCGCTGCACGGGCTCCTGAACACTGGAAGTAGTATTCTGCTCTCCAGACAACTTCCGAAGCGAAGAATTGATCTTCGACATCATCCCGCTTTGCAGTGGTTATCATGCACTGCTTGGACGAACTGCTTTCACCCGCTTTAATATAGCCCCGCACTATGCTTATTTGAAGCTCAAAATGCCCGGACCGCGTGGCATCACCACCGCAAATGGAAATAGGGAGCGCTCCCTCCGTACTAAGGAGCACACCGCGGCCCTAGAAGCCGAGGTATAGGGTGGCCTCATTAACCCAAACAGCTCATCGGTCGTCAAGACCCAGGACACTGCTAAGCGAGTCTGATCCGCATTACAGTGCGGTAGTTCAATGGATCTAGTGCTTGAATAGCAGTTTAGCCTTCACTGATCGCCCTATAAGGTTGTGCCATACGTACCGCATGTACATAACTACGCACTTAAAATACCTTGGGCAGCGCCGGAGGCACATTGCGGAAAAGGTCCATAGTACAGCTTGACCCTATTCGGACCTTAAATATTTTTCCCACTATAGGTTCTTTAAAAACCTGCCTACTCTATGGTTCTACAGGGGCTCTTTTCTAGGTCCCTCTTTCTTGCAAACGACCATCGACTCCTCCTCTCAAAGGATCTCTCACCAAGGAGAAACGACACAGACGTGTGGCATGGCACCATTGGGATCTTCAAACCACTACTTTTAGGTCTTGTGTAAACCTTTCCCTTGTGTAAACTTTCGGCATGTAAAATGGCCTCGGTATTTATGGCATTATATGTAATAACATGTCTCGACATATTAATCAGGGTATAAAGGAAGTAGTTGATCACCACTTTTGTTTGGAACTCATTTATTTTATATTATCATATGTATTCCCTCCCTACTTCAGACTGCCACACGTGCTTCAGTCCGGCCTTAATGTCGGGGGCTGTATTCGGCCATGCACATTTCAATTCCGAACACCTATAGGGAACTCTCTGGTGTCCCGGATATTGCATTATATGCATCGGCTCAGAATCATGTCCTTGATCTATAGTTGGGTTGCCCGGCTCCTGTGCTTTCCACCTTACGTTCCGCTCATTCGGCTAAGGTAGTAAAGGGAGAACTACTGCAATTGTATTTCTGGTTCGTCCGGTCAAAAACCTCATTAGAGAAAGCCGAAAACTGACTGTCATGATAGGCGAGAGCTGGTGGGCGATCCGGCGACTTAGTATTATACTACACATCGTTAGCGATTCACCCCGTGTTATACGAGGGGCTGGTCTTTGTCCAGCTACATGGAAAATACACCGTAGCCCGGATAGCCACACACGCAGCAGGCGCTAGTACTTACCCCACAGTTAAACTCCTATGGCTAAGTGAAGGTAATAAAGCTGCATAGTCCGATTTCCTGGTTCACCTCGCGGACACCTCCTTTATGGACCAAGACGTTGGGTAAAGTGTAGTCACACGTTATGTCGAACACCCCTATAGCATCTACATGGGGGCTAAAGACAACGACTGGCAACTTTCAAAAATAGAACAAATAAACGGCCACATAGGAAGAAAAATCGCTTGAAACAAAAGGTGCAAGCATAGATATATCACCGCATGGGTTCATAACATAGTTTGTACAATCCAAACAGATTTAATCAAATATTATGTCCTTATAACATTGGCCCTCTACTATTCAGGTCCCTTTTAGGACGTCGTCGAAGTACCTCTACGACTTCCGATGATCTTTGCGTTCGGGCGGGCCTGTGGTCGCCATTTCGGTGGCCTTCATCTTCGCCCATTGCATCTTGACGCGGGCGAAGGCCATCCGGGCGCCCTCTATGCAGGTCGAACACTTTTACAGCATCAATCTGTGGCCACGCATCGACAATCCGCTTCACCAAACCAATATAGCTGCTAGGAATAGGCTCGGCCGGCCAGAGTTGGACTATTAGGTCCTTCATGGCCAAGCCTGCCATCCTATGCAGCTCCGTCAGCTGCTTCAGCAGGTCAGAGGCATCGGGTGTTCTGGCACGAGAAATTACGACTAGAACAGCTTGGTCGAGTTCCCCTCCTGGGCTCGGAAGAACTATGCGGCATCAGTGGAACTCCTCAGAAGATCCGCAAACGCGCCTGGAGAACTCCACACTCGGGTGAGCAATGCATACCTCTGACCCCCAAAGATACTTTGCAAAAGAAAGGCCTTACCAGCCGCTATCCGCCTCGCCTGATGGATGTCTTCGTTAGCACTCCGGGACTCGATCTGCGCCTCCTTGGCATCATGGAGAGCCTTGGCAAGCACGGACGACTGGTCCGAAGTCTTCTTCTCTAAAGTTTCACATTTGCTGATGGCATCCTTCAACTCCTGCTCGACTTCGCCCACCTGAGCTTCGTGTTGGCGGCGGGCAACTTGCTCGGTCTTCAGTTCAGCAGCCGCTTTGTTAGCGACTGCCTTATTGGCCTCCGCCTCTTTCTTGGCCTGGGTAAGGACGCCTTTCAGGGTCTCGACCTCGGTTGTGCCAGTTGTGATCCAAATTAAAGCATTACATGAGTTAACCTCTAAATGTACATGTTACTTCTGATATAATTTTTTTAACATTATACGCATACCTTGCGTCTCGTCGAACTGCTTATTAATGCGGTCAATTTCCTCATCTGCCACCTGAAGCTTCTGGTTGAGTTTGGAAACTTCTGTGGCATGGGCGGTTGCCGCCAACATGGAGGCCTGTTACAATATTTAGCATAGTATGTTACTCTCCCGAATACTATGTGGATCCTCTGTCCAGTTTTTTCTATACCAGATAGAGTCTTAGGGGCTACTATCTATACACATGTTTATTCTTTTATATGAAAAGTTTTTAGAACTCGTGTACCTCAAAGCCTGTCAGTAGGCCGCAGAAGGCTTCGTTTAGTCCGTTTTTGGTGGACTGAACCTTCTTCATAACCGCACCCATCAGGGTGCGGTGCTCCTCCACAATGGAATAACTTTGTAGTGCTTCTTCTAGAGTGTTGGGCACCTCCGAATTAGTGGAGGCTGCCGATGGAGCTAGTGCTCCTTCCCCCTCTTTTGAAGGGGCTACTTATCTGATCCCGGAGCCATGTTGGTCTCCGGAATAGTGTTCGGTTGGGGTCCGGATTGTTGGGGGTCCCCACCATCTCTTGCCATAGGGGTCACCTCCCCTAGGCCTTTGGCAACCAAGGTATTAGCCTTGGGCGCTCTCTTCACGGCCTCATTCGCCCCCTCTCAGCCAGGAGAGGTCCTTCGGGATGACACTTCGGTGTCCTCCATGGTGATAGGCGAGGAGGCTCGTGGCGGCATGTCACTCTCCGCCATCTCGGGTGGCAGACAATTCCCCTCCGATAATGGAGTTTAGGGGGAGCTCGCGGGGAGCGCTGAAAAGCAGATAACAAAATAACTTATATAATGAAAGCAGGTAGACCGAAGATAAACAGTCAGCTTTTGGATACTTACGATTCGGCCCGGGGCATCACCCTGGGAGGTCTCTTGGGGACTAGTTCGGACTTTGAGTCCGAACTGTCCGGAAGGGTCACCTTCCCTCTCTTGGGCGCCTCCTCCTTCGGGTCCTTGAAGGCTGCCCTCTTATTCTTCTCCCCCTTATGGGGGGAGTCGCTTTCCACCTCCTCCTCCTCTTCTTCCTCATCTCCCTCGTGGGAAGAGAGGGCTTCGGTCTCTCCGGACACTGCGTCCAAAGGACCTTTGTGGTGGGAGCCGCCCTTGGCCTCCTTGCCTTTCTTCTTCTTGGCCTTCTTCTCCAGCGCCTGATAGGGCGCCGGGACCAGCTTCTCCGTTATCTGGGGTTTGGTCGGGTTCACAGGCAGCGGTGCCAAATAGTTGATCCGCTCCGCTTTGCCGTCCAACCCTGTACGGAAGGTAGGCAATATAATCTATATTATATCTGAAGTATTGATCAGATAAGTCTTCGGAAAGATTATGCTTACCGTCGAGGCCGGGTTCTCGATGTCAAGTCTGATGTCCTCGGTCTTCATCGGCCAACTTTTCTCGGCCTTGAAGAGTTGATTCCATATATCTTCGTGTGTGGTGCCGAAGAAGCGCTTCAAGGTCAGTGGCTCCTCCGGATTGAACTCCCACATGGGGGAGGTTCGGAGTTGGTAGGGAAGGATACTACGGCAGAGCATCACTTGGATCACGTTTGTGAGTCTGGTGTTCGCACCAACACGTTGGAGATGCATTTCTGTAGCATCTTCACCTCTAGTTGGGTCCCCCAATCAAGGCCCTTGGCAGACCATGAGGTGAGTCTCGTGGGGGGTCCGGATCTGAAGTCAGCGTGGCCGCCCATTTAGCATCCCAGGGTTCGGTGATGTAGAACCACTCTTGCTACCACACCTTGACAGTCTCAATGAATGCCCCTTTAGGCTAGACGGCGTTGGGGAGCACTACAAAAAAATACACTTCCGTGATGATACGTGTTTGTCACAGTAGGTCTCTTTTTTTTGTCATGCATGTACATCCATGACAAATTTATGACAGAATCAAGATAGTCATACCTGTGCTGTCGTAGAAGTGTTCCATGACATTACCAAAATTATCTTCACGGAAGTGTCCACTTCCATGACGAAAAATCGCATGTCACAGAAGTGCTTTCATCAAGGGTGACCGACACGTGGCATCCACCATAACGGAACACCGTTAAGCTATCGGGTCGGGTTTTGGATCCGATAACCCGTTAACAGCCCCAACCAATGGGGATTTTCCATGTGTAAAATCATCATTGGCTAGAGGAAACACGTGTCGGCTCATCGTTGGGACAGATGTCAACCACTCATTGGACAAAAGGCGCCTATGATACGTTGACACGTGGCACGGCCCAAAAGTTTCCCATTCCTGTGAAAAGGCCGGCCCGTTTGACTTGGTCAAAAGCTGGTGGGCCGGCCCATGGAAAGCTTGTTAGCGGCATGTTCGAATATAGCCCATTTACAGGCTGCTAACCCAAGGCCCGTTACACCCTATCCGAGTTAGGCCCAGTAGCGTCATTTGGGCCATCCAATATGATTCCAGCCCGTTTTCACTTCTGGCCCATGTATGGCCCATGACGTCTTTCGGCCCATATGAGGCCCTATGTAACTCTTGGCCTACTAACAGCCCGTGGTGAAACTGGGCCGTAATGAACAGTGTATCACTTTACACCCATTAACGGCCCATGGTGAAACTGGCCCGTAATGAATAGTGTACCACTTTATACCCATTAACGGCCCGTTATTCGGTTGGGCCGTTTCCAGCCCATGTTATCTTTCGGTCTTCTCAGAGCCCATTTATTCTTGGGCTCATTTCCAGCATTCGTTTACTTACGGCCCGTTACTGTCATTTTCTACTTGTGGGCCAAATTCAGCCCATGGTTACAGTCGGCCCGTTTGTGGTCCGTTAATACGTTGGGCCGATTTCATAGCGTCATCAAATACGGCCTATTAACGATGGCCCGTTATGGTCAGCCCATGAACGGACGATTCCAACTCTAGCCTGTTTACGGCCATAATGCGGTCTGTTTGGCCCATGTTTGTGTTGGAAATATGCCCTAGAGGCATTAATAAAAGCATTATTATTATATTTCCTTATTCATGATAATTGTCTTTATTCATGCTATAATTGTGTTATCCGGAAATCGTAATACATGTGTGAATAATAGACACCAACATGTCCCTAGTAAGCCTCTAGTTGACTAGCTCGTTGATCAACAGATAGTCATGGTTTCCTGACTATGGACACTGGATGTCATTGATAACGAGATCACATCATTAGGAGAATGATGTGATGGACAAGGCCCAATCCTAAACATAGCATAAGATCGTATAGTTCGTTTGCTAGAGTTTTTCGAATGTCAAGTATCCTTTCCTTAGACCATGAGATCGTGTAACTCCCGGATACCGTAGGAGTGCTTTGGGTGTACCAAACGTCACAACGTAACTGGGTGACTATAAAGGTATACTACGGGTATCTCCGAAAGTGTCTGTTGGGTTGACACGGATCAAGACTGGGATTTGTCACTCCGTATGACGGAGAGGTATCACTGGGCCCACTCGGTAATGCATCATCATTATGAGCTCAAAGTGACCAAGTGTCTGGTCACGGGATCATGCATTACGGTACGAGTAAAGTGACTTGCCGGTAACGAGATTGAACAAGGTATTGGGATACCGATGATCGAATCTCGGGCAAGTAGCATACCGATTGACAAAGGGAATTGTATACGGGGTTGCTTGAATCCTCGACATCGTGGTTCATCCGATGAGATCATCGGGGAGCATGTGGGAGCCAACATGGGTATCCAGATCCCGCTGTTGGTTATTGACCGGAGAGCAATCTCGGTCATGTCTACATGTCTCCCGAACCCGTAGGGTCTACACACTTAAGGTTCGGTGACGCTAGGGTTGTAGGGATATGTATATGCAGTAACCCGAATGTTGTTCGGAGTCCCAGATGAGATCTCGGACATCACGAGGAGTTCCGGAATGGTCCGGAGGTAAAGAATTATATATATGAAGTGCTATTTCGGCCATCGGGACAAGTTTCGGTGTCACCGGTATTGTACCGGGACCACCGGAAGGGTCCCGGGGGTCCACCGGGTGGAGCCACCTATCCCGGAGGGCCCCATGGGCTGAAGCGGGAAGGGATCCAGCCCAAAGTGGGCTGGGGCACCACTTCCCCTAGGGCCCATGCGCCTAGGGTGGGGGAAACCCTAAAGGGGGGGGCGCCCCCTTGCATGGGGGGCAAGCCCCCCACCCCTTGGCCGCCGCCCCCGTAGGAGATTGCATCTCCTAGGGCTGGCGCGCCCCTAGGCCCCCCTATATATAGTGGGGGGGATGGAGGACCTCTTACCTTTGCCTTTGGTGCCTCCCTCTCCCTCTCCAACACATCCTCCTCCTCCATAGAGCTTGACGAAGCCCTACCGGAGTACTGCAGCTCCATCACCACCATGCCGTCGTGCTGCTGCTGGAGTCATCTTCCTCAACCTCGCCTTCCCCCTTGCTGGATCAAGAAGAAGGAGACATCACGCTGACCGTACGTGTGTTGAACGCGGAGGTGCCGTCCGTTTGGCGCTAGGATCTCCGGTGATTTGGATCACGTCGAGTACGACTCCCTCATCCCCGTTCTTTGAACGCTTCCACTCGCGATCTACAAAGGTATGTAGATGCATCCGATCACTCATTGCTAGATGAACTCATAGATGGATCTTGGTGAAACCGTAGGAAATTTTTTTGTTTTCTGCAACATTCCCCAACAGTGGCATCATGAGCTAGGTCTATGCGTAGTTCTCTTTGCACGAGTAGAACACAATTTGTTGTGGGCGTAGATGTTGTCAACTTTCTTGCCGCTACTAGTCTTATCTTGCTTCAGCGGTATTGTGGGATGAAGCGGACCGGACCAACCATACACGTACGCTTACGTGAGACCGGTTCCACCGACTAACATGCACAAGTTGCATAAGGTGGCTGGCGGGTGTCTGTCTCTCCCACTTTAGTTTGAGCGGATTCGATGAAAAGGGTCCTTATGAAGGGTAAATAGAAGTTGACAAATCACGTTGTGGCTTTCACCTAGGTAAGAAAACGTTCTTGCTAGAACCCTATTGCAGCCATGTAAAACTTGCAACAACAATTAGAGGACGTCTAACTTGTTTTTGCAGCAAGTGTTCTGTGATGTGATATGGCCAAAGTTGTGATGAATGATGAATGATATATATGTGATGTATGAGATGTTCATGCTATTGTAATATGAATCACGACTTGCATGTTGATGAGTATGACAACCGGCAGGAGCCATAGGAGTTGTCTTTATTTTTTGTATGACGTGCGTGTCATTGAGAAACACCATGTAAATTACTTTACTTTATTGCTAAATGCGTTAGCCATAGTAGTAGAAGTAATAGTTGGCGAGCAACTTCATGGAGACACGATGATGGAGATCATGATGATGGAGATCATGGTGTCATGCCGGTGACAAGATGATCATGGAGCCCCAAGATGGAGATCAAAGGAGCTATGTGATATTGGCCATATCATGTCACTATTATTATTTGATTGCATGTGATGTTTATCATGTTTTGTACATCTTGTTTGCTTAGAACAACGGTAGTAAATAAGATGATCCCTCATAATAATTTCAAGAAAGTGTTCCCCCTAACTGTGCACTGTTGCGACAGTTTGTTGTTTCGAAGCACCACGTGATGATCGGGTGTGATAGATTCCAACGTTCACATACAACGGGTGTAAGACAGATTTACACATGCAAACACTTAGGTTGACTTGACGAGCCTAGCATGTACAGACATGGCCTCGGAACACAGAAGACTGAAAGGTCGAGCATGAGTCGTATAGAAGATACGATCAACATGAAGATGTTCACTGACGTTGACTAGTTCGTCTCACGTGATGATCGGACACGGCCTAGTTAACTCGGATCATGTTATACTTAGATGACTGGAGGGATGTCTATCTGAGTGGGAATTCATTGAATAATTTGATTAGATGAACTTAGTTATCATGAACTTAGTCTAAAATCTTTACAATATGTCTTGTAGATCAAATGGCCAACGTTGTCCTCAACTTCAACGCGTTCCTAGAGAAAACCAAGCTGAAAGACGATGGCAGCAACAATACGGACTGGGTCCGGAACCTAAGGATCATCCTCATAGCTGCCAAGAAAGATTATGTCCTACAAGCACCGCTAGGTGACGCACCCGTCCCACAGAACCAAGACGTTATGAATGCTTGCCAGATACATGCTGATGATTACTCCCTCGTTCAGTGCGACATGCTTTACAGCTTAGAACCGGGGCTCCAAAAACGTTTTGAGAGACACGGAGCATATGAGATGTTCGAAGAGCTGAAAATGGTTTTCCAAGCTCATGCCCGGGTCAAGAGATATGAAGTCTCCAACAAGTTTTTCAGCTGTAAGATGGAGGAAAATAGTTCTGTCAGTGAGCACATACTCACAATGTCCGGGTTACATGACCGCTTGACTCAGCTGGGAGTTAATCTCCCGGATGACGCAGTCATTGACAGAATCCTTCAGTCGCTTCCACCAAGATACAAGAGCTTTGTGATGAACTTCAATATGCAGGGGATGGAAAAGACCATTCCCGAATTATTTGCAATGCTGAAATCAGCAGAGGTAGAAGTCAAAAAGGAACATCAAGTGTTGATGGTGAATAAAACCACTAAGTTCAAGAAAGGCAAGGGTAAGAAGAACTTCAAGAAGGACGACAAGGGAGTTGCTGCGCCCGGTAAGCAAGCTACCGGGAAGAAGCCAAAGAATGGACCCAAGCCCGAGACTGAGTGCTTTTATTGCAAGGGAAGTGGTCACTGGAAGCGGAACTGCCCCAAATACTTAGCAGACAAGAAGGCCGGCAAAACAAAAGGTATATGTGATATACATGTAATTGATGTGTACCTTACCAGTACTCGTAGTAGCTCCTGGGTATTTGATACCGGTGCAGTTGCTCACATTTGTAACTCAAAGCAGGAGCTGTGGAGTAAGCGGAGACTGGCGAAGGACGAGGTGACGATGCGCGTCGGGAATGGTTCCAGGGTCGATGTGATCGCCGTCGGCACGCTACCTCTGCATTTACCTACGGGATTAGTTTTAAACCTCAATAATTGTTATTTAGTGCCAGCTTTGAGCATGAACATTGTATCGGGATCTCTTTTAATTCGAGATGGCTACTCATTTAAATCCGAGAATAATGGTTGTTCTATTTATATGAGACATATAAATTATGGTCATGCTCCGATGGTGAATGATTTATTCTTAATGAATCTCGAGCGTAATGCTACACATGTTCATAGTGTGAATACCAAAAGATGTAAGGTTGATAATGATAGTCCCACATACTTGTGGCACTGCCGCCTTGGTCACATAGGTGTCAAACGCATGAAGAAGCTCCATGCAGATGGACTTTTAGAGTCTCTTGATTATGAATCATTTAACACGTGCGAACCATGCCTCATGGGTAAAATGACCAAGACTCCGTTCTCAGGAACAATGGAGCGAGCAACCAACTTATTGGAAATCATACATACTGATGTGTGCGGTCAAATGAGCATTGAGGCTCGTGGTGGCTGTCATTATGTTCTCACCCTCACTGATGACTTGAGTAGATATGGGTATGTCTACTTAATGAAACACAAGTCTGAAACCTTTGAAAAGTTCAAGGAATTTCAGAGTGAGGTTGAGAATCAACATGACAGAAAAATCAAGTTTTTGCGATCAGATCGTGGAGGAGAATAGTTGAGTCACGAATTTGGCACACACTTAAGAAAATGTGGAATAGTTTCACAACTCACGCCGCCTGGAACACCTCAGCGTAATGGTGTGTCCGAACGTCGTAATCGCACTCTATTAGATATGGTGCGATCTATGATGTCTCTTACTGATTTACCGCTATCTTTTTGGGGCTATGCTTTAGAGACTGCCGCATTCACTTTAAATAGGGCTCCGTCGAAATCCGTTGAGACGACACCGTATGAATTATGGTTTGGGAAGAAACCTAAGCTGTCGTTTCTAAAAGTTTGGGGATGCGATGCTTATGTCAAGAAACTTCAACCTGAAAAGCTCGAACCCAAGTCGGAAAAATGCGTCTTCATAGGATACCCTAAAGAAACTATTGGGTATACCTTCTACCTCAGATCTGAAGGCAAGATCTTTGTTGCCAAGAATGGATCCTTTCTAGAGAAAGAGTTTCTCTCGAAAGAAGTAAGTGGGAGGAAAGTAGAACTTGATGAAGTATTACCTCTTGAAACGGAAAATGGCGCAACTCAAGAAAATGTTCCTGAGGTGCCTGCACCGACTAGAGAGGACGTTAATGATGATGATCATGAAACTTCAGATCAAGTTGCTACTGAACTTCGTAGGTCCACAAGGACACGTTCCGCACCAGAGTGGTATGGCAACCCTATCTTGGAAATCATGTTGTTAGACAATGGTGAACCTTCGAACTATGAAGAAGCGATGGCGGGCCCGGATTCCGACAAATGGCTAGAAGCCATGAAATCCGAGATAGGATCCATGTATGAAAACGAAGTATGGACTTTGACTGACTTGCCTGTTGAGCGGCGAGCCATAGAAAATAAATGGATCTTTAAGAAGAAGACAGACGCGGATGGTAATGTGACCATCTATAAAGCTCGGCTTGTCGCTAAGGGTTATCGACAAGTTCAAGGGGTTGACTACGATGAGACTTTCTCACCGGTAGCGAAGCTAAAGTCCGTCCGAATCATGTTAGCAATTGCCGCATTCTATGATTATGAGATATGGAAAATGGATGTCAAAACGGCATTCCTTAATGGTTTCCTTAAGGAAGAATTGTATATGATGCAGCCGGAAGGTTTTGTCGATCCTAAGAATGCTGACAAGGTGTGCAAGCTCCAACGCTCGATTTATGGGCTGGTGCAAGCATCTCGGAGTTGGAACATTCGCTTTGATGAGATGATCAAAGCGTTTGGGTTTACGTAGACTTATGGAGAAGCCTGTGTTTACAAGAAAGTGAGTGGGAGCTCTGTAGCATTTCTCATATTATATGTAGATGACATACTTTTGATGGGAAATGATATAGAACTCTTGGACAACATTAAGGCCTACTTGAATAAGAGTTTTTCAATGAAGGACCTTGGAGAAGCTGCATATATATTAGGCATCAAGATCTATAGAGATAGATCAAGACGCCTCATAGGTCTTTCACAAAGCACATACCTTGATAAGATATTGAAGAAATTCAATATGGATCCGTCTAAGAAGGCGTTCTTGCCTGTGTTACAAGGTGTGAAATGGAGCTCAGCTCAATGTCCGACCACGACAGAAGATATAGAAGAGATGAGTGTCATCCCCTATGCCTCAGCCATAGGTTCTATTATGTATGCCATGCTGTGTACCAGACCTGATGTAAACCTTGCCGTAAGTTTGGTTGGAAGGTACCAAAGTAATCCCGGCAAGGAACACTGGACAGCGGTCAAGAATATCCTGAAGTACCTGAAAAGGACTAAGGAAATGTTTCTCGTTTATGGAGGTGACGAAGAGCTTGTCGTAGAAGGTTACGTCGACGCTAGCTTCGACACAGATCTGGATGACTCCAAGTCACAAACCGGATACGTGTATATTTTGAATGGTGGGGCAGTAAGCTGGTGCAGTTGCAAGCAGCGCGTCATGGTGGGATCTACATGTGAAGCGGAGTACATGGCAGCCTCGGAGGCAGCGCATGAAGCAATTTGGGTGAAGAAGTTCATCACCGACCTAGGAGTCATACCCAATGCGTCGGGGCCAATCAAACTCTTCTGTGACAACACTGGAGCTATTGCACTTGCCAAGGAGCCCAGGTTTCACAAGAAGACCAGGCACATCAAGCGTCGCTTCAACTCCACTCGTGAAAATGTTCAAGATGGAGACATAGATATTTGTAAAGTACATACGGACCTGAATGTAGCAGATCCGTTGACTAAACCTCTCCCTAGAGCAAAACATGATCAACACCAGAATTCCATGGGTGTTCGATTCATCACAATGTAACTAGATTATTGACTCTAGTGCAAGTGGGAGACTGTTGGAAATATGCCCTAGAGGCAATAATAAAAGCATTATTATTATATTTCCTTGTTCATGATAATTGTCTTTATTCATGCTATAATTGTGTTATTCGGAAATCGTAATACATGTATGAATAATAGACACCAACATGTCCCTAGTAAGCCTCTAGTTGACTAGCTCGTTGACCAACAGATAGTCATGGTTTCCTGACTATGGACATTGGATGTCATTGATAACGAGATCACATCATTAGGAGAATGATGTGATGGACAAGACCCAATCCTAAACATAGCATAAGATCGTATAGTTCGTTTGCTAGAGTTTTTCCAATGTCAAGTATCCTTTCCTTAGACCATGAGATCGTGTAACTCCCGGATACCGTATGAGTGCTTTGGGTGTACCAAACGTCACAACGTAACTGGGTGACTATAAAGGTATACTACGGGTATCTCCGAAAGTGTCTGTTGGGTTGACATGGATCAAGACTGGGATTTGTCACTCCGTATGACGGAGAGGTATCACTGGGCCCACTCGGTAATGCATCATCATTATGAGCTCAAAGTGACCAAGTGTCTGGTCACGGGATCATGCATTACGGTACGAGTAAAGTGACTTGCCGGTAACGAGATTGAACAAGGTATTGGGATACCGACGATCGAATCTCGGGCAAGTAGCATACCGATTGACAAAGGGAATTGTATACGGGGTTGCTTGAATCCTTGACATCGTGGTTCATCCGATGAGATCATCAAGGAGGATTTGGGAGCCAACGTGGGTATCCAGATCCCGCTGTTGGTTATTGACCGGAGAGCAATCTCGGTCATGTCTACATGTCTCCCGAACCCGTAGGGTCTACAGACTTAAGGTTCGGTGACGCTAGGGTTGTAGGGATATGTATATGAAGTAACCCGAATGTTTTTCGGACTCCCGGATGAGATCCTGGACATCACGAGGAGTTCCGGAATGGTCCGGAGGTAAACAATTATATATAGGAAGTGCTATTTCGGCCATCGGGACAAGTTTCGAGGTCACCGGTATTGTACTGGGACCACCGGAAGGGTCCCGGGGGTCCACCGGGTGGGGCCACCTATCCCGGAGGGCCCCATGGGCTGAAGCGGGAAGGGATCCAGCCCAAAGTGGGCTGGGGCGCCACTTCCCCTAGGGCCCATGCGCCTAGGGTGGGGGAAACCCTAAAGGGGGGGGGGGCGCCCCCTTGCTTGGGGGGCAAGCTCCCCACCCCTTGGCCGCCGCCCCCCTAGGAGATTGCATCTCCTAGGGCCGGCGCCCCCCTAGGCCCCCCTATATATAGTGGGGGGGATGGAGGACCTCTTACCTTTGCCTTTGGTGCCTCCCTCTCCCTCTCCAACACATCCTCCTCCTCCATAGAGCTTGGCGAAGCCCTGCCGGAGTACTGCAGCTCCCTCACCACCACGCCGTCGTGCTGCTGCTGGAGCCATCTTCCTCAACCTCTCCTTCCCCCTTGCTGGATCAAGAAGAAGGAGACGTCACGCTGACCGTACGTGTGTTGAACGTCGAGGTGCCGTCCGTTCGGCGCTAGGATCTCTGGTGATTTGGATCATGTTGAGTACGACTCCCTCATCCCCGTTCTTTGAACACTTCCGCTCGCGATCTAGAAAGGTATGTAGATGCATCCAATCACTCGTTGCTAGATGAACTCATAGATTGATCTTGGTGAAACTGTAGGAATTTTTTTTGTTTTCTGCAACATTCCCCAACAATGGCATCATGAGCTAGGTCTATGCGTAGTTCTCTTTGCACGAGTAGAACACAATTTGTTGTGGGCGTAGATGTTGTCAACTTTCTTGCCGCTACTAGTCTTATCTTGCTTCAGCGGTATTGTGGGATGAAGCGGCCCGGACCAACCTTACAGGTACGCTTACGTGAGACCGATTCCACCGACTAACATGCACAAGTTGCATAAGGTGGCTGGCGGGTGTCTGTCTCTCCCACTTTAGTTGGAGCGGATTCGATGAAAAGGGTCCTTATGAAGGGTCAATAGAAGTTGACAAATCACGTTGTGGCTTTCACGTAGGTAAGAAAACGTTCTTGCTAGAACCCTATTGCAGCCATGTAAAACTTGCAACAACAATTAGACGACGTCTAACTTGTTTTTGCAGCAAGTGTTCTGTGATGTGATATGGCCAAAGTTGTGATGAATGATGAATGATATATATGTGATGTATGAGATGTTCATGCTATTGTAATAGGAATCACGACTTGCATGTCGATGAGTATGACAACCGGCAGGAGCCATAGGAGTTGTCTTTATTTTTTGTATGACGTGTGTGTCATTGAGAAACGCCATGTAAATTACTTTACTTTATTGCTAAACGCGTTAGCCATAGTAGTAGAAGTAATAGTTGGCGAGCAACTTCATGGAGACACGATGATGGAGATCATGATGATGGAGATCATGGTGTCATGCCGGTGACAAGATGATCATGGAGCCCCAAGATGGAGATCAAAGGAGCTATGTGATATTGGCCATATCATGTCACTATTATTATTTGATTGCATGTGATGTTTATCATGTTTTGTATATCTTGTTTGCTTAGAATGACGGTAGTAAATAAGATGATCCCTCATAATAATTTCAAGAAAGTGTTCCCCCTAACTGTGCACCGTTGCGACAGTTTGTTGTTTCGAAGCACCACGTGATGATCGGGTGTGATAGATTCCAACGTTCACATACAACGGGTGTAAGACAGATTTACACATGCAAACACTTAGGTTGACTTGACGAGCCTAGCATGTATAGACATGGCCTCGGAACACAGAAGACCGAATGGTCGAGCATGAGTCGTATAGAAGACACGATCAACATGAAGATGTTCACCGACGTTGACTAGTTCGTCTCACGTGATGATCGGACATGGCCTAGTTAACTCGGATCATGTTATACTTAGATGACTGGAGGGATGTCTATCTGAGTGGGAGTTCATTGAATAATTTGATTAGATGAACTTAATTATCATGAACTTAGTCTAAAATCTTTACAATATGTCTTGTAGATCAAATGGCCAACGTTGTCCTCAACTTCAATGCATTCCTAGAGAAAACCAAGCTGAAAGACGATGGCAGCAACTATACGGACTGGGTCCGGAACCTGAGGATCATCCTCATAGCTGCCAAGAAAGATTATGTCCTACAAGCACCGCTAGGTGACGCACCCGTTCCACAGAACCAAGACGTTATGAACGCTTGGCAGACACGTGCTGATGATTACTCCCTCGTTCAGTGCGGCATGCTTTACAGCTTAGAACCGGGGCTCCAAAAATGTTTTGAGAGACACGAAGCATATGAGATGTTCGAAGAGCTGAAAATGGTTTTCCAAGCTCATGCCCGGGTCGAGAGATATGAAGTCTCCGACAAGTTTTTCAGCTGTAAGATGGAGGAAAATAGTTCTGTCAGTGAGCACATACTCACAATGTCTGGGTTACATAACCGCTTGACTCAGCTGGGAGTTAATCTCCCGGATGACGCAGTCATTGACAGAATCATTCAGTCGCTTCCACCAAGCTACAAGAGCTTTGTGATGAACTTCAATATGCAGGGGATGGAAAAGACCATTCCCGAATTATTTGCAATGCTGAAATCAGCAGAGGTAGAAGTTAAAAAGGAACATCAAGTGTTGATGGTGAATAAAACCACTAAGTTCAAGAAAGGCAAGGGTAAGAAGAACTTCAAGAAGGACGGCAAGGGAGTTGCCGCGCCCAGTAAGCAAGCTACCGGGAAGAAGCCAAAGAATGGACCCAAGCCCGAGACTGAGTGCTTTTATTGCAAGGGAAGTGGTCACTAGAAGCGGAACTTGTCGGCGTTCTGGGAACGGGGGTCCCCAGACTTGCCTGCCTGCGGCCTGCGGCGTGGCTCAACGGAGGCCCAGCATGGTCCATCTTCATCAACACAAGACTCAAGACCCTCGCGAGGGGCCAAGCCTCGCGGGGCGGACGACATGGTGCATCCTCAGGCGCAGCCTCATTAGGCTGGCTCACGAGGAGGCGGAGAGATCAAGGTAGGGTACCTCGCGAAGTGCCCATGACGCAAGCCATGACGATCGAGGGTGCCAGGCGGGCGCCAGCGCGCGCAGCGTCCTTCTTTCCTCTTTGGTGCAAAGGGGGCGAGCGCAGCCGCGGAGTACCAAGGCATCAGGCAAAGGTTGCCATTTCAGTGCAACGAGACCAAGACTAGGAGGACTACGAGATAGAGGTCACCATGGAGCCCAGCACGGCGTCACCACAAAGCCTTTGGCAGGCGAAGACCAACTTTAGTCAGGATAAGTGTACTAGATGTTCCCCTTCGAATTGGCCAATTGTTGGCGCCCTTCCCGCTCAATATTTGGGAAGAGGCCCAGGGCCCTTGCCTATAAATAGGAGTAGCCACCCCCAGGGTAGAAAGGAGAGAAGAAAGGAGAGAAGAAAGGGGGTTTTCGTGCGTTCGGTTGGCAAGCAGAGAGAGTGAGAGAGAGAGAGAGAAGGGTGACTGAACTCCTCCTAGCAGTTCATCCCCCAGCCAAGAACAGACCCTCGCGAGGCTGTTCTTCCTTGTATTGTTCATCATCACCAGCCCTAGAAGGCAATCCACCAACCACACACTGGAGTAGGGTATTACACCACAACGGTGGCCCGAACCAGTATAAACCTTGTGTCTCTTGTGCAGTTCTCTCGGTAGTTTAGATCTTTGTGAGATGGGGAGGTAGAAGGCGTGATCTCCGCGCGCACTGCAGTGTTTGAACCTTAAGGGTCTGTCGAAACCCGTGATCCGACATTTGGCGTGCCAGGTAGGGGTGCGCCGGAATCTGTCTTCCACCACTCCGCTCTCCTCCGACCGTCGCATCCATGTCTGACGCTCGTCGGGCCCGCGCCGAGCGCCGGGCCGCCATCGCTTCTCGCGTCGCCCAGACGGCCCCCGTCGGCGGGCGTCCTCGTCGTTCCCCGTCGCCCGCCATCAACGCCGCCACCGGCCCGGCGGGGGGCGAGCAGCAAGTGTAGTCTCAGCATCCATCCGTGCGGCAAGACGGCCGCACCGCTACTCCATCGCTCACCCCAGCCGGCTCTTCGTCCCGCGCGCTCCGCGCACCCTTGGAGGCTCGAGCTGCACTCATCGCGGCAAACGAACTCCTGCGCTACCGCCCGTCGACGACGTCTACGAGGAGTGGCTCGACCGCGTCGCCAAGCTTGTCCGCGCCGCACGGGGCTCTCCTGTGCCGTCCGCTCCGCTGCGCCGCACCCCGCCCCGCGCGGGCAATGGAGCTCCGGGGGCGTACCAACCGCCTCCTCTCCAAGAAGACGCCAAGGCTCCAAGGCGCGTGGCCCCTGGGCGGAACCCGCTCCGCCAGATGCCAGCACAGCAAGAACGGAGCTGCCAAGAAGTCCCTCGCCCGCAAGAAGCTGCCCGGGCGCTCCCTGCTCCAGCACGCCTCGACCCTGCTCCAGCTCCGGCACGCCAAGACCCCGCTCTGCTCCTAGCTGCAGCGCATGGGGACCGTCAAGGCCAAGCTCTCCCTCAACCGAAGCCTCCCATAGCCACCGCAGGCTGCCGCGCCTACACCACCGAGCTGCGCAGCGTCGCGTGGCCCAGCAAGTTCAAGCCAGACCTGCCTCCTTGCTACGACGGCACAACTGATCCCGCAGAGTTCCTCCAGCTCTATGAGCTGGGCATCGAGGCTGCCAGCGGGGATGAAAAGGTCATGGCGAACTGGTTGCCCATGGCGCTGAAGGAAGGAGCTCGCACCTGGCTCCTGAATCTGGCTCCGGGCACGATCTCTTCCTGGGACCAGATGCGCACCCTCTTCATCGCCAACTTCCAAGGTACTAGCGACCGGCCACCCGCCGTGAGCGACATGCGCCGCATCAAGCAACAACCTGGGGAGACCCTGCAAAAGTACATCCATCGCTTCAACAGTGCGCGCCTCAAGATCCCCAAGGTGTCCGAGGAAGCCATCATCTCGGCCTTCTCCGATGGCGTGCGCGACGTCGAGGTGAAGGAGGAGCTGGCGATGCATGAAGACCTCTGCACCTCCCTGGAGCTGTTCAACTTGGCGACCAAGTGCGCCACGGCTGAGGAGGGACGTCTCTCCCTCCTCGAGCTGCCTTCCGCGGACCAAAAGAGAAGAAGCCCAAGGCCAAGGACGCGAAGCGCAAGGGGGGCTGCTGTACTCACAGCAGAACCAGACACCAAGCGGGGCAAGGATCTGCCCGAACCCTCCTGGGGAAGCCGGTACTATGTGTACCACGACCTCCACACCCACAACACCAACGATTATCAAGAACTCCGTGCCGTGCGAGAAGGAAGGCTCGGCCGTTGCCCTGACCGTGCTGACCGGGGCTACGGCCGAGGAGGAGGAAGAAACCCAGGACGCTGGGAAGATCGCGGCCCGCGCCAGGGGTGGCGCGACCAACCTTGCGAGGACCGCTGGTGGGACCTGCCTCACGAGGGGGACTGGAGGGATCAGCCTCGTGAGGATCGCCCTCAAGGAAACGCAGGCCTACCTCCGCTGCCGCCTCAGCCAAGGAGGAACGAAGACCGCCATCAAGACGAGGGGGCTGGGGGCTTCCAAGAGCCACGTGCAATCGCCTGCATCCTGGGTGGAGCTCAAGCCCCAGCCTCTCAATGTATCTTCAAGCAGTTTTCCCGCGAAGTGAATGCAGTTCTCCCCAAGCTCGAAGCAACGCGCCCCCTCAGGTGGTCGGCGTGCGCCATCACGTTCAGCTCAGCAGACCAGCTCAAGTGCGCGGCCACGGCCGGAGTCCTCCCGATGCTTTGCTCTCCAGTCATCAGCAACATGCTGGTCACCAAGACCCTCATCGACGGAGGGGCAGGGCTCAACGTCCTGTCCGTGGAAACATTCAACAACCTCCAAGTGCCCTATGACCAGCTTCAGCCAACCAAGCCTTTCTCCGGAGTCACCGACGGTTCCACAGTCCTGATCGGGCAGGTCCGCCTCCCTGTCACCTTCGGGGCCCGCAGCAACTACCGCACCGAGCTCATCGACTTCGACGTCGCCCACATCCGCCTGCCGTACAACGCCATCCTCGGGTACCCAGCGCTGGCCAAGTTCATGGCCGTGACTCACCACGGCTACAACGTCCTCAAGATGCCAGGAAGTGGCGGCGTCATCACGGTGCCCTATGAAGAGAAGGATGTAGTGTGTTCCCTGGGGCGAGCCTACCAGGCCGCGTCGCTGGAAGACCCAGATCACGGAAGCAGGAGGCTTCCTAAGACCACCCCCAAGAAGAAGAAGACGTTGTCAGGCTCAGCCCCTCAGGAGGCAGGCCCTTCAGGGCCCGTGTCTGCCCAGGGGACCTCCCTTCCATCGCATAGGAAAGCGCGCCCGGCGCCCTCCTCGGGCAGGGCTCGGGGGCTCTCACCTGGAGGGCCACCGACCTAGCCAGGGTCACGAGGGAGGCGCTTGGGCACCATGTGGAGGCGTGCTTCGAAGCACGTTTCCCTCGAGAAGGAGCCAGGCAAGGAAGGTCAGACCAGCTGGAGTTTGTTGACAAGGCCATTCAAGAACTACAGGAGTCAAGGATCATGAGAGGTTGCCGCCGTCTACCAGCTGTGGCCCCACATCCAGGCGAGGATGGTGGGCTGCGCGTCTGCGTCGACGTACCAGGGCTCAATCAGATCGCCACGACGGAGCATCTCTGGCCCTCGCAAGTGGGGCGGTGCGGGGGTCCACCCCATAGCTATGTTCGCATGCCTTGCGGCCTGCCGAGCATCGCTGCGGCGTACCAGCGCCTCATGAGAGGCATCATGGAGGCTCAGGAAGACAGGCGTTCCGCGGCCCTGGCAGAGATGAAGACAGCTCGCGAAGAGCCACCAGTACCTCCGGAGCCTCCCGAGGCCCCGGGGCCTGGGGGCTCGTGAGGATTGGCTTCCGCAGCCCACAGAGTCTGCAGCACCAACGCCACTTCGCTGATGACATCCTCAGGTGACATCTTTCAAGCTTTATTCCCAGCTGGGAGCGCCCTCCCAGGGTTGCATCACTCCCAGGCCGCGTGGGCCCGTCCCTACGGCATGTATCCCCTTTTATTTTTTGGTCGTTAGTTTGCCTTGTTGGGGGCGCCCCTCAGGCTGCATCATCCCCAAGCCGCTCGGGCTAGGCCCAGCGGCGTGTATCTCCCTCGCGTTTATTTCCAACTATGCATTCGCCTATCACGCTTGATTGCTTGATGACTGTCCGTGGCATCCCTTCTTCCCCATGTCGGCCACTTGCATGTTAAAGGGGGGGGTGCCTGAGCATCGCGACTCAGGGCTCTTACTGGCTCTCCAGCCCTCACCCTTTGGCCTTGTCCACGGCATCGCGACCTAGCATACCAGCGATGGCTGAGACAAGCTCGAGGGCCGAGACCCGAGGATGTAGAGTACCGACATCTAACCAAATTTTGCAGGGACACATCTCAAGATACGGCCCAGTGCCAGGTGCAACCCGCCTAGAGGTAGGGCCTCATGAGTCCCGTGCTGGCTCACGGGTGCCCAGATACGCCTCACCTAGCCCTACCATGCCGGCCACGTGTCAGGGCGGGGCTGTACACGCCCCGGGGGCTCCTCCCGGAGGGGAGCCCCCTCCCACGTACCAGTGGAAGCACCATGCTCCGCGCTGGCTGACGACACTGCCGAGGAGCGGCTATGCCCGTACACATACGGAAGCGCTATGCTCCGCGCTGGTGATAGACAACTGAGGGTGGCCTCCGGGCCGCATTAACCTCGGGGAGCCCAGAGCTCAGTGGCTAGCCTCGTCGCAACGCCTCCCCACAGGAGTGCCGCGCGAGGGGGCTAGGCACGGGGGCTACGACTGGGTCACGCCCAGACGTACGGCGCCTAGCCAGGCCCCTCGGGCCTGGTTTGTCGTGCGTCTCTCCCTGAGCGGAGCCAAGGTATGAAGGCCGTTTGAGCGTCAAGGGGGACCCCTGAGCATCGCGACTCAGGGGCCTAACTGGTCCCGTAGCCCCTCACTCCTTAGTTCCGAAAGGCTATGCTGGGTGAGGTACGCGTGGGGCCGGGCTCTGCAGACGTAGAACGGTAGCCCCGCTTACATCTCATCTCAGCACCCGCTGTTTGCACGTCAAAGGGGACTCCTGAGCATCGCGACTCAGGAGCCTAACTGTCTCCGTAGCCCCTCACTCCTTAGTTCCGAAAGGCTATGCTGGGTGAGGTACGCGCGGAGTCGGGCTCTGCAGACGTAGAACGGAAGATACACCTACATCACGCCTCCCTACTTGTTGTTCGCGCGCCAAGGGGGACTCTTGAGCATCGCGACTCAGGACCCTAACTTGTCACGTAGCCCCTCACTTCTTTGGTCCCGTCCTGGTTTCCGGTCGGGGCTAATGCTGGGTGAGGCACGCGCGGGGCCGGGCTCTGCCGGCGTAGAACACAAGCAAGTAGGGAAGAAAATCATAAAATTCAAGGAATTTAAAAGCAAATATTACAACCCATACTGTCGTCTCAGTACCAAACGCAAGTTTAAATGCCTCCCCGAGGCGTGATGCATGTGCAGGAATTGAAAGAAGAACAGGGATGGAACGGAGTCACTTGTCGGCGGTGAAGCTGTGTGGAGTGGCTTCGCCTCATGGAGCAGCAGGGCCGGCAGCGCCTTGCTTTGGCCTAGTGCTGAAGGCCCGGAACTTCCCCAGCAGCGCCTCCACGCTCCCCTTCACGGCTTCGACAGCGGCGGCAGCACCCTCGCCGCTCACCGGTTCTAGCAGGCCGTCGAGGTCGGCGTTGGGATCGTGAAGGTAGATGTGGGCGAAGACCCGCATCAGCGCAGCAGAAGACAGGACGTGCGCCTCGGCCTCGGCCGTGGGGCCGATGCCAAGGGTGACATCCCCAAGGGCCTTAACCAGGAAGGGAAGCAGCTTGGTGGGGCTGTCCCCGTCACCGGCTAGCGGGCTGTCCAGGCCGCTCTCGTAAAGCGTCTTCAGCGAAGCACGAGCATCTTTCTCCATGTCTACGAAGGCCACGCGATCCTCGGCAAGAACCTTGGCCTTGCTCTCCAGCTCGACCCTCGTTGCCTCCCGCTCCTCGCCCAACGCACTTAGGTGGTCGCGGCGCTTCTTGAGCTTGGCCTCCCGGCCCTCGATGGCCGCCTCGCGAGCCTTCATGCCTTCTTGTTGTTCCTGGCAAAGACGAACCTCCTTCACGAGCTGGTCCCGCAGGCCTTGCAGCTCGTCCTCCAGCGCCTTGCAACAACTGCGGACTTCAGCCACCTCTCCCAGGGCCGCGTCTTGGGCAGCCTTCGCCTCGAGGGTGGCCTCCCTCTCTCCGTCACAGGCCGTTGAGGCCTGAACCAACACCGCCCGAATCAAAGCATCAGAGCGAATCCACCCCGAAGCCAGTTCCAGGCGCCCGGCCACCAGGCGAGGGTCGGCGCCGAGAAGATCCTGCCGCAGCCGGCCCAGCTCAACAACGGCACACTCTAGGATGGAAGAAGAAGGCGGAGAAACATCGGTGCGCTCCAAGACAACAGGAGGAGTTGGGGAAGCAACGGTCGGTGGAACAGGAGGAGAAAGTAGCAGCGGCGAGGCCGCAGTGCACCGAGGCGAAGTCCGCTGCGCCTCCACAGCCGTAGCAGCGGCGCCAGACGAGGGCACCTCGGGAGTCGCTCGAGCCATGGGGGCTGGGCTTGCCCCAGCCAGCTCAGCCAAGCCTCGCGAGGATGAGCGGGCAGGAGAGGCCCGCGCGTCACGATCTCCCTCCCCTGTAGGCGGAGGCGTCGCCGCAGATGGGGCCTTGGGGGCTCCCTTCGGCTTCTTCGCCATGGGCGCCAGCCTATTCAAGAGAAGCAATCATCAAGCCTCGTCGGAGGAACGAGAAACAAAGGATCAAGGATCAAGCACTTACGGGTCATCGCCAGAAAGCTCTAGCTGCCTCCGGCCATACTTGAAGCCTGAGAGCCGGCTGGAGGGGTCGGCCTCAGAAGCAGAAGGCGCGTCCACAGTTCGCCCCGGAGTCAGGACGGACCCGCGGGGGATCGACCCGGTCCTGCCCCTCTTCGGGATCGAGGGCGAGCTCCCGCTACCCAGCACTTCATCCTCATCATCATCATCCTCATCATCATCATCATCATCATCATCGCTCAGCGAAAGGCGGAGAGTACGGGACCCGCGCCAGGGGAGGGGAGCCCTCGACTCTCCATCGGTCGCCCCAGAGTCGGGCCCCTCTTCCCGCTCCTCTTCGTCCACCTCCTTGCTGGAGTCGCCGGAGGGCACATCCACCGGTCCTTCGGAAGCCGCCACGGGCACGAGCCCGTCCCCGTTAAAAACGGGCATGGACTCCACCACCCGCTCCCAGTCGTTGCGAAGGAACAAGGGCTTGGGAGCGCCCTCCAACCTTGCCACCGCGCCCCCGACCAGAGATTGGAGAACCAAACGTCACAACGTATTTGGTTGACTATAAAGGTATACTACGGGTATCTCTGAAAGTGTCTGTTGGGTTGACACGGATCAAGATTGGGATTTGTCACTTCGTATGACGGAGAGGTATCACTGGGCCCACTCGGTAATACATCATCATTATGAGCTCAAAGTGACCAAGTGTCTGGTCACGGGATCATGCATTACGGTACGAGTAAAGTGACTTGCCGGTAACGAGATTGAACAAGGTATTGGGATACCGACGATCGAATCTCGGGCAAGTAGCATACCGATTGACAAAGGGAATTGTATATGGGGTTGCTTGAATCCTCGACATCGTGGTTCATCCGATGAGATCATCGAGGAGCATGTGGGAGCCAACATGGGTATCCAGATCCCGCTGTTGGTTATTGACCGGAGAGCAATCTCGGTCATGTCTACATGTCTCCCGAACCCGTAGGGTCTACACACTTAAGGTTCGGTGACGCTAGGGTTGTAGGGATATGTATATGCAGTAACCCGAATGTTGTTCGGAGTCCCGGATGAGATCCCGGACGTCACAAGGAGTTCCGGAATGGTCTGGAGGTAAAGAATTATATATAGGAAGTGCTATTTCGGCCATCGGGACAAGTTTCAGGGTCACCCGTATTGTACCGGGACCACCGGAAGGGTCCCGGGGGTCCACCGGGTGGGGCCACCTATCCCGGAGGGCCCCATGGGCTGAAGCGGGAAGGGATCCAGCCCAATGTGGGCTGGGGCGCCACTTCCCCTAGGGCCCATGCGCCTAGGGTGGGGGAAACCCTAAAGGGGGGGCGCCCCCTTGCTTGGGGGGCCGGCGCCCCCCCTAGGCCCCCCTATATATAGTGGGGGGGATGGAGGACCTCTTACCTTTGCCTTTGGTGCCTCCCTCTCCCTCTCCAACACATCCTCCTCCTCCATAGAGCTTGGCGAAGCCCTACCGGAGTACTGCAGCTCCATCACCACCATGCCATCGTGCTGCTGCTGGAGCCATCTTCCTCAACCTCTCCTTCCCGCTTGCTGGATCAAGAAGAAGGAGACGTCACGCTGACCGTACGTGTGTTGAACGCGGAGGTGCCGTTCGTTCGGCGCTAGGATCTCCGGTGATTTGGATCACCTCGAGTACGACTCCCTCATCCCCGTTCTTTGAACGGTTCCGCTCGCGATCTACAAAGGTATGTAGATGCTCCCAATCACTCGTTGCTAGATGAACTCATAGATGGATCTTGGTGAAACCGTAGGAAAGTTTTTTGTTTTCTGCAACGTTCCCCAACAGTTTGGCCAATCGATTATACGGCCCGTATAAGGCCCATTGATAATACGGCCCGCAGAAGGCCCATTGTTTCTACGGCCCGTAGAAGGCCCATTGTTTCTATGGCCCGTAGATGGCCCACTGTTTCTACGGCCAGTAGGAGGCCCAGTGTCACTACTGTAAATATTAGCCCATGGTTATTGTGGCCTAGTTTTAAGAAATAGGTTATTGCAGCCACTAGCTAACCGCGGAAAAAGAACTGCAATGACTACAAGCAAACAAATAAACAAGACAACAAGGAAATAAATAAGCAAGCAACTAACGCTAGGCTATCATGGCTATTACACATATTACATCCACTGGGCATCAAAGTTCGCCACCAGTGCAAATATAGGGAACAAAGCAGCATATCATATACACTGGTTGTCAAAGTTGGCGACCAGCGCAAATAAACGCCGCAGCAAAGCAAATCCAGAACTGAAACCACTTAAGAAGATCTCAAGAAACAATATCCTGGGTACCCATAATGCTGGCAAGATGCTTAGCAAGCTTATTAACTTTCTCTTGTTTGGCGCTTAAATCCTCCAGCGCTTGTTGTTGCACCAGCAAATATGCATCTGAATTCTGCAGGGACTTCCTCAGTCCTTCAGCATCATGTCGCAGCACATCTGATCGATGTCTTTCAACTTGAAGTTGAGACTCAAGAAGACGAACTGATTCAGGCAGCGAGTTTGAAGAGCTTGTGCTAGCAGTAGTGGCCAGTAACTCGAACACTACATCAAGACAGGACTTTTGGGTTCCCTCACTGTCATCAAGATAGTTTTTATCGGCTTTCTTGGAGACCAACAGGGATGTCTCACTATCTTGAACCTTATCTGCATTACTTCCTTTACCATTGGATAACGCGGTACTGTTCTCCAATATTTTGTCCGCATTCTAAAAGAGAAACAAGCAAACACATCACATGTTTACCATGTTGTATATGAAACTTATTTTGGTAAATGAGTTCAGTAGTAAAGTGGACAGGATAACAGCATGAAACAAACATATGTCTATGTACCATGGTCACTTTATGGTCTATACCATTCTAGTTTTTGTTGACAAATCAAGATAGAGACACAGTTCAAATAATATTTGTTCAAGACAAAGCAGAATAGACAGAATATAAGTGTGGGTAACTATAGAGCAATAACAACACTTGTAATGTGCATGACATGAGAACATAACTGTTTATTCAATTGACACTGAAATCAACATAGAGCAGGTTACAACAGCAAAACAGTTAAAGAAACATGTTTAAAACATACCTGTTGCGCCATTGGAGTTTAAATTCCATCCTTCAAATTTGAAAATAGTTGGTATGAGTAAATACAGTCATGCAAGAGCAAAGGAGTATGAACCATAGCTACAGAACCTGACCTGAGAACAAATCTTCTTCTCCTTTAAGCGTTGAGTTGGGATTCGGAGTGGTGGTTCTCGTGCTTTGGGCACTATAGTTCCCTTACTAACTGCTCGTGTTTGGGTGCTCTGTGGTGGAGACGGTGATGTGTCAACTGGAACTGGGTTACTATCTGCCGGGGTTGGGGTTAGAAGGGGTGTAGCTGGTTCTCTGTCCAAC
The DNA here is from genome assembly GCA_034509565.1 of Triticum monococcum. Taxonomy (NCBI): domain Eukaryota; kingdom Viridiplantae; phylum Streptophyta; class Magnoliopsida; order Poales; family Poaceae; genus Triticum; species Triticum monococcum. The sequence continues at coordinate 388,352,653 of CM067842.1, read as the reverse complement.
TAGGTAGGGGTACAATCTATGAGAGTCTGGGTTATGTGTGGTGGATCTGGTCCTTGGGCAAGTACAACCGTGGTTCTATCTGCATCAACTGGTAGCACTATCTTTTCTGAAGACTATGTTGTTACTCCCTTAGATACTGCCATCACGCTCTCCAATTAAAGTGGCTGATAAACAAGAAAAGTAATTGAAAGTATAGACATTGTATGATAGACAGGTGCAATGGGTAGTGGGGAATAAAAGAGGGCATGAAATAATTCATATTTATGTTGTCTAACCAAACAGGATAGCATGACACAATTTCACATATATGATGGCTAACTAAACAGGATAGCATGACACAATTTCACATTATGATGGCTAAATAAAAAAGATGGAAAGACATAGTTCAAAATATGAGACTATGTAAACAGGATGACATGACATAACTATATAATGTGTTTATCAAATAGGTTGGCATGCCATAATTCACATACATTCACGGATAGAATGCCATAATTCAAAATATGATGACTGTAAACACTAAACAGGATGCGATGATATAACTATATGATGTCTTTATTAAATGGGTTGCCATGCCATAATTCAGATAGATGATGTGTATGTACTATGTAAACATGATGGCATGATATAATTCAAATATATGATTTATATAGTAAGCAAGTAAGCGGATGGCAATCCATATATGATGTAAAAACTAAGCAATGCAAGACAACATGCATGACATGGGTAATATAACCCTGCCAAGTTTGAGCATAGACCTCAGGGGGAAAATAGGACTGCTCATCAGTCTCTGAATCCTCCTCTAAGGAGCTCTCTATAACCAGCAAGATGTCTGCTTCAGCAGGTAGCATTGTCTAATAAACAATCCCGCATAGCATAGCATACCTTGTTTTCATTCCAGATACTTCCATCACCGCTTCAAATGGCTAATGCACAGGAAGAGTAGTTGAATATACAAATGTTGTCGGCAAATGGAACACGTAATACAAAAAAAATGATAGCATGATATTATTCACATGCATGATGATTGGCTAAACAGCATGGCATTGCATAATTCACATATATAATGCCTTTGCAACAAGATAGCATTGTATAATTCACATATATAATGTCTTGCAACAAGATGGCAATGCATAATTCACATATATGGTAATTAGACACTGAACAAGTGGCATTCATACAAAGCATGTCTAAACTAATCAAATGACATAGCAATGCGAGACACCATATGCATGATATGAGCAACATAACCCTGCCAAGTTAGAGCATACACCTCGGGGGGGGGATAGGACTGGTCATCTGTCTCTGAATCCTCCTCTGAGGAGCTATCCGTAACCAGCGAGATATGTGTAATGCCCTCGATGCGGCTATATCTCCTACGTGTCGAAGCACGACTTAGAGGCATAACCGCATTGAAAGCAATGTCGCAAGTAAGGTAATCTTCACAACAACCCATGTAAATAGATAATAAGGGGAAAGGTACATAGTTGGCTTACACTCGCCACGTCACACAAAGTACATAAATAACATTACAAATCATCCAATACACTCATGGTCCGACTACGGCACCAAAATAAAAGATCAACCCCAACATGCGACACGGTCCCGATCGCCCCAACTGGGCACCACTACTGATCATCAGGGAAAGACACATAGTAACGGCGTGAGTCTTCATAGAACTCCCACTTGAGCTCAAGCGCATCATCTGGAACGAAGTCCTCTGGCCCTGCATCTAGTTCGGAAGTAATCTGTGAGCCACGGGGACTCAGCAATCTCGCACCCTCACGATCAAGACTATTTAAGCTTATAGGTAAGGCAAGGTAATATGTTGAGCTGCAGCAAGCGACTAGCATATATGGTGGCTAACCTGTTTGCAAAGGAGAGCGAGAAGAGAAGGCAAAGCATGAACAAAGAACTATAGAACAACCTATGGCAAACATTACTCCAACACCGGGTTCACTTCCCGGATTCCGCCGAGAAGAGACCATCACGGTTACTCACGCAGTTGATTCATTTCAACTAAGTCAAGGTTCAAGTTATCTACAACCGGATATTAACAAATTCCCATCTGCCCATAACCGCGGGCACGGCTTTTGAAAGTTCACATCCCTACAGGGGAGTCCCAACTTAGCCCATCACAAGCTCTCACGGTCAACGAAGGATAAACCTTCTCCCGAGACATTCCGATCAGACTCGGTATCCCGGTTCTACAAGACAACTTCGACAATGGTAAAACTAGTCCAGCAACACCGCCCGAATGTGCCGACAAATCCCGATAGGAGCTGCACATATCTCGTTCTCAGGGCACACCGGATAAGCTAAGCGTACGGGAGCCAACGTAACCCAAGTTGCCAAGGGACGGCCCCGCACGGTGCTCTGGGTTGGACCAACGCTTAGAGAAGCACTGGCCCGGGGGTTTAAAATAAAGATGACCCTTGAGTCCGCGAAACCCAAGGGAAAAATGCTAGGTGGAAAATGGTAAAACCAAGGTTGGGCATTGCTGGAGGAGTTTTATCCAAGGCGAACTGTCAAGGGGTTCCCATTATCACCCAACCGCGTAAGGAACGCAAAATCCGGGAACATAACACCGATATGACGGAAACTAGGGCGGCAAGAGTGGAACAAAACACTAGGCAAAAGGCTGAGCCTTCCACCCTTTACAAAGTATATAGATGCATTAAGATAACAAGATAATATAGTGATATCCCAACAATAAACAATGTTCCAACAAGGAACGATCTACAATCTTCACCTGCAACTAGCAACGCTATAAGAGGGGCTGAGCAAAGCGGTAACATAGCCAATCAACAGTTTGCTAGGACATGGTGGGTTAGAGGTTTGACATGGCAATTTGGGAGACATGATAAGCAAGTGGTAGGCATCGTAGCATGGCATAGCAAAAGAGCGAGCATCTAGCAAGCAAAGATAGAAGTGATTCCGAGGGTATGATCATCTTGCCTGCAAAGTTGTCAGAGTTGACTTGATCCTCGTAAGCACACTCAACGGGCTCCTCATTAGCGAAATCGTCTCCCGGCTCTACCCAAACAAGACAAACAAGCAAAAGGAACACAATCAACCACGTGCAACGCTCAAACAACATGATGCAAACATGGTATGTTATGCGGGATGCGATATGTGATGCATATGCAAGATTTGACAAGAAATGATTGAACCTGGCCTCAACTAGGAAATCCAAGAATGCCACTAGAAAGGTGAGGTGATTTCGGTTGAAATCGATATAAAGAACACCGGAATCGGATGCACGGTTTGGAAATGGCAAGCAAAACAAATATGGCACCGGTCTGCGATAAACAACAAGTAGCCATATAAATGCATCAAGATAATTATGCTACAGCACTCAAACATGGCAACAAAATACATGGCAGGGATCCACTCATATGAACACTGAGCTACGGCCAATTCATCCATTAACAGGTTCAAACAAGCATGGCAAAAATGCAAACGATAACAGGTTTCAGACTTAGTGAAATTAACACAAGTCTGGAATTTCAGATCAGGTAGCACACTTTGGAGCTTGAAAACTATATGCTACAGGAACTTAACATGGCAAAGCAAAGCATGGCATGAAGCTACTCAAAGCACCTAACAAAAGTCCCTTAGTGACCTTGCGCCAAAAGGGATCAGAAAATACAATTGCAAGCATGTGAACATGGCAAAAACATAATCAGGTTACAGACTTGGTGAAAAACTGGAGCATGCAAATATGTTAACGAGTAGGCATGTTCACGAGCTCGATGCACTCACTACAGAGCATGGCATTACAAACTAAGCATATACCCATCAAGAATACATATCATAGAAGCTAGACATGGCAAGCACAACAACATAGCATGCACAATCAACAACAACATCCTCGGCAAAATCGCTAACAAGTAGACAATCTGCCAGGATTCACGAAATAGAAAAAGTAGAGCTCGATTGACTCAAGCTAGGGTGCTCCATAATTGCAAACAAAGACATGGATGGATAGAGAACCACAATATTAACAAAACATCCTTACTGATCGTCCTCAAAAGAGGCACAGATCACTAGGAAACAACATGAACATATGGCATACTGATAAAAACAGATCAAGGACTTGGAGAAATCCTAAGTCCCTGAAATCAGCATTAACGAATGCACTACTTTGCAAGCTTGTGCTAGTCACCACACATATCAAAAAAATACATAGTAAGCACCTCTGTAAAGATGGCAAACCATATAACAAAACTCATGTAGAGCTCAGGAGCATATCATGCACACATTAATCATGGCAAAAATGACAAATAGCTATTTGGTGCAGCAGATCTGACAATTATCTCAAATAGCTCTCTTCCAACAGCAATTCGGGCATCAAGTGAGCTCAAATGAAAATGATGCAATGAGATGAAATGATGTACTCTCTGAGGCGAACATTTTGATATGCTACACGCCCAAAACGGAGCTACGGGTGCAATGTTACGACATGATGAAGATGGCAAAATAATTAGGGTTTGGGGCAAAAGTCAACCGAGAGAAATATCTCAGATCCAGATCTGGCCGGGTGCGCGGATCGAGGTTGGCCGGGGAACTCGCCGGAGTTCGTCGGGGAACTTGGCGAGGAGGGCTTCGGCCGGAGCTCCTCGGGCGGCGAGGTGGCGGCGCCGGCGCGGCAAGGTGCGGCAGCGACCAGGCGGCGAAGTCAGACGGCGACGTGGCGGGGCGGCGCCGGAGCGAGCGCGGCGGGCGGCGACGTCGAGGCGGAGCGGGGCGGCGCGGTGAAGCGCGAGGAGGAAGAAGCGGGCGTGGGGCGGCGCGCTCCTTCGGGCCACGGTGGCTCGCAGCGGGCTGCACGGGCCGGCGTGGCTGCGGGTGGCGGCGCGCCACATGGCGGCCCCCGGTTGGCTGCGGGCGGCGGCGGAGATGTGTCCGATTAGGCGGCGGGGCGATTTTTAGTGTTTAGGAAGGAGGGGATCCGGGAATTTCGGAGGGGGGTCTATATATAGGCATAGAGGGAGCTAGGAGAGTCCAAATGAGGTGCGGCTTTCGGCCACGCGATCGTGATCGAACGCTCTGGATGATGGAGAGGGTTTTGGGCCAAATTGGAAGGGTGTTGGGCTGCAACACACACGAGGCCTTCTCGGTCCCTCGCTTAACCGTTGGAGTATCAAACAAAGTCCGAATGGTACGAAACTTGACAGGCGGTCTACCGGTAGTAAACCAAGGCCGCTTGGCAAGTCTCGGTCCAATCCGGAAATGTTTAACCACCACACATGAAAAGAAGGTAGAAAGGACCACCGGAGGAGATAGGAGCGCCGGAATGCAAAATGGACAACGGGGAAAATGCTCGGATGCATGAGATGAACATGTATGCAAATGCAATGCACATGATGACATGATATGAGATGCATGACAACGGCAACAACACACAGAGACAAAAACCCGAACCCGAGGAAATAAAATAACTTAGCGCCGGAAACGGCAAGAGTTGGGATACATATAAGGTAAATTACATCCGGGGCGTTACAATATGTGCTTCGTCAGATAGCATAGTCTGCTCTGAAGACCTTGTTTTCACTCCAGAATTTTCCATCACCGTGTCAAATGGCTGATGCACACGAAGAGCAGTTGAATGTAATAACATTGTTGACAAATGTATTATGTAACGGAAAAAAAGGATGGCCTCAAATAATTTACATATAAGATGACTGGCTAAGCAGGATGGCATTGCAAAATTCACATATATGATGCCTGGCTAAACAAGATGGTGTTGCATAATTCACATAAATGATGAATAAACTAAAAAGATGGCATTCGCACAAAGGATGTCTAAACTAAGAAGATGACATATTTGATGTATAAAGTAAGCAATGCAAGACACCATATGCATGATATAACCAACATCAGCATGCCAAGTTAGAGCGAAGACCTCAGGGGGTAAATAGGAGTCGTCTTCTCCTTCTGAATCCCCCTCAGAACAGATATCTTCCTCTCGATTACAATCCGAAATGCATGGAGGGGGGCTGCCTTTGTGCCTACCATGGAGCGACGTCTGCATGAAATTTTATTGCCACACAAGGCTCGTCTCTTTTGCTCTACATGTTTAGTTGCATTGTTTACAATAACTGTCATGCATAGGAATAAAACATAGTGAGATTATGTAAGGAGTGCATGCAGAAATCCAGAGTGATGGTAGCAACCTGTGGATAGACCCAAAACCAATAATAGCAGGCAGATGATGGCTTCAGTTAAAAAATACAGATAATGGCTTCTTTACTGTTTGTTTCCCACCCAACATGAAACTCATAGTAGACACCGGAGATTAAGCAGATAGTAGATAGATACTATTGATAGCGGCCCCGATATGTACCCCACAACCATTTAAAAACTCAAGTTTGACCATTACTTTGGAGCTGACTCAGAGTCTAATCGGTGGACAGGACAATAAAGTAGCATGTAATATTAAGCGATGCATAACGTAAGCAGACATGAAAGAGTGCGACCTCTCTTGCGGACCCGTGTAGTCCTCGAGGTCATCTACTCCGTTGATGATGGTAGTGCAGTTTTCATGGCTGCCAGCGGCGGGGAAGAAGATCTAAGGCGGCAAAAGACAGTCTGGAGGCCGGATCCCTGCTGTGCTGGACCCTTCTATCATTGGAGTAGCTGAGCTGGGGTGGACGACGGCGCAGCAGGAGCGGGACAAACCACGCAAGGTTTTCTTTGACAACTATCTGTAAGAGAAGTAATTCTGTAAGGGCTCGTTTGAATTGGAGGATTACAACAATGCAGGGATAGGAAATAGACAGGAATAGGATAGGAATGCACGTGCAAAACAGAGAATTTAAAAACACAGGATTTCTGCCAATCTGTGTGTTTGATTCACAACAATTGGAAGATCACAGGATGCAAAGAAGCATGGTGAGATTAAGTCAAACCACAAGAAAATGTACGGTTATAATGCTATTATGCTACTATCTCTTAGTCTTGTGCTTCATGAATAGGAATTTGAAAAGGAGGACAAGTGAAAATTAAAATTCCTACATTTTTCCTTTCAAGGAGACACTAAAGGAACAAATCCGTGTGCTCAGTGGACAATATATATAACATGTAGAGTAAAAAAGAGATGCAACAAGTGTACAACCTCTTTGGCGAAGCCATGTCAATCTCAACGTGATTGGGTTGGCCGGTGAGGATGCTCTGGCTAACTTGGCTGTTGGAGGAGGGGAAGAAGATCTTAGGCGTGTGGAGATGGAGCCCAAGGTATTGCTCCGCTGTGATGGAGGGTTTCATCGTTGGAGCAGCTCCGGTGAGTTGTACGACACTGGGGCTGAAGCAGGACAAGAGAGACAATGAACAACATTAACCTGAGTGGAATTCTAATAGCATCTCCAATACATGACGTAAAATACATAACCACAAAGTGCTATATGTAAAATACATTAGCCGCTCATCTCTGAACTTAACTGTCGAAACTGAATTTAACTATCGAAACTGAACTTAACTGTCGAAACTGAACTTAACTGTCGAAACTGAATTTTGTTGTCGAAACAGGACGCACTAGCACGGTGAGGCTACACATCGGTCGACTGACTTCTTCATCTCTGGTCAGTCGATTTTGCAACTGTTGGATACGGAATCAAGGGCCTGCGGTTCATTTTCAACCTCCACCCCCCTCAGCCGGCCAAACAGCAGCCCCCCACCGCCCGCGGTGCGCCGCCCCTCCCGCCCCGAAAACACTCCCCACTGCCAGTCCGCCGCCGCCCCGGCCATCCCTCCAGGCCCCCCCGTGCCGAGGTTTTTCTCCGGCGATCCCCACGCCACCGCCCAGCCACCGCCGGCGACCACCGCCCCCATCCTGAACCCTAAGATAGATAGTGGGGTACCTCTCCGGCGAGCCCCCCTCCCCTCTGCGGCTGGTTCTTCCTTCACCCCGGCGGCATCGGAGTGAAGTGTAGCTAAATCGGAGTAGCATCGCAAGCAAGAGCAAGAGCGAGAGCAGCAGCGCGAACAAGAGCAATAGCAAGAGCAGACCAGGCAGGGGACCGAGAGCAAGAGTAGAGCTGCATCGCGAGTGAGAGCTAAAGCAGCAGCAGGTCCTACTCATGTGGATGTTGCCGTCGAGGGAGCGACGCCGTGGAGGAAGTGGCCGGTGACGCCACAGTGGATGGAGCCACGCCATGTCGGCTCGGGTCCGAGCGCCCGCAGCACCATGAGATCGAATCAAGAAGAAAATGCCGCAATTAGTGTACAACCTCTTTGGTGGCGCCGATTAGGCCGCAGCTTCATCCGAGGAAACGGTGATGATGATGTTCTTCCGGTGGTGCAGGTGAAGACGGTGGTGTGGGAATGGAGGTGGCGCGAAAGACGAGGGGAACATCGGGGCAGCTCCTTGGAGGTGGAGGACGATGTGGCTGAACCGGCGGGACGATGAGATCGACGATGGATCCTCATCCGGTATGGTGGATGAGGGACGTCGAGGTGTGGCTGTGGACGACATCGTCGAGGAAGAGGCTCCGGCTGGGTGGCAGACGGATCAGGGTGTGGGGTTTCGTCGCAGGTTTTCGCGGCCTTGGTGTACGAATGGGTGGGCGGATGGGATGGCAGTGGGGAACCATGGCTTAGAGACGTGCTTGTCCGAAATTTGGGGTAAGTTACGAAAGTACCCCCACCGATTTGAGGCGGTTCTTTCGGTTCAAGGGTACCACGGGCATTTCGCGTGTCGGGATTTCACAGGAGGTGGGAGTTTTCGCGCGTGTTGTAATTTCGGAATAGCAAGGCGCGGGTTGAGATGGAGGGAGTTGTCGGAGCAGAACGAGACAAAGCTATATCTTAAATATTTTGGGCTAACAAGGCACGGGTTGAAATTTCTGGACAAGCCTAACGTGTACTGTACCAAATCAATGCGCCCTACAAATGTCATTCAAAACTTTGAATTCATGTTATGTTCAATTAAAATATTTCGCTACGTGTATAATGCATGCAACCTACTACTCAAATGAACGTTTTAGTGCATTCCAAACGTATATACTACCGCTTCAATATGAACTAAATTGGAATTCGTTTCTCTATTTGAATAAGATCTACAGTAATGATTGTTGTGAAGTCAAAGCATTTGAATTCGTTTCTCTGTTTTAATAAGATCTACAATCATCATTATTGTCAAGTTAAACCATCATTTGTGTATTATCTTCACAACACACCACATGATTAGTCTCGAGTTACATATGAACTATGTGTACTATATGAACTCGAACTAGATTTTTTGAATCCACTTTATTTTGATTTCAAATCACATTACATTTCTAGCTCTAGCTAGATCTTCATAATCTAAACCATGTCTCATATGTATAATGTGTTTGTCACATTATGTACGGTGCCCCGCCCCATACGCCTACAAGTATTTAGACGTGAGTTGCAAACACCACACATTACCACAAATTCAAATAAAATGTGAGAATGTTCGATATATAGTGTTGTTTAGATTGTTCGATATTTAGTTGTAAGCTGCAAACGCCACACATTATCACAAATTCAAATAAAATGTGAGATTGTTTGATGTATAGTATGGTTTAGATTGTTCGGCATTTAGCTGTGAGTTGCAAACACCATGTATTATCACATTATGGTATAACATGTGCACAACACGTGTATCACCGCTATATTCATGCATGCAATGTTTAAAACACTATGATCTCCTATTCAAATATATGAATCCGCTTTCATATCAAATTATGATCTTTGTTAGTGTCTTACACCCACACAATCCTCTAACCTTTGTAGCTACCACTAACTTTCTCTCGTGCATGCACACGCCCTCCTCGCCCTCCCCCTCCCTTCGCATTCTATCCCTCGGGCACATTCATTTTTTTATTTAGGTCATTCTCCCAGAGTCTCCACAACTCCTTTCTGACACACACCGATCGATAAACCTCTCCAGCGATGCCTGCCTACAACATACAAACACACCTTCAGTCTCCTCCTTTATGTGTCCTTGCCTCGTGTCTCTCATACGGCCAGACACACGTGTAAACTCTCGCCCCTCTTTTCATCGCTCTCTCACAACCGCACACTCCTCCCCCTATCTAGCTAGTAGTTGGGCCTCTCGCACCACCTCCTAGCTCCATTCTCTCTGTCTATCTGTCTCGCTGGGCCTTATTAGCCTCTAACAAATGGACGTACACCAACCGATCTCTCGCTATACATATAGCTAGCTAGGTCCTTATAACTCGTTTTTACCCACACATCAATCGATCTACCTCATTAGTTGTGTCTCTCCCTTCCTCCCACAAACAACAATTGATCTACCGATCTAGTTAGGTTTGCTTACCAAAATCATGGTTCCCCTTCATCATCCATGGATGCGTCCCGACAGATCTATCACGCACAGGCACACACAGAAACACATCCCCACTCTTATTGATAACGTTGCAGTTCCACCCTCAGTTTGTCTAGTAGGCCTCTCCAACCATCTTCGAGAAGCAACTCCATCACCCATCCAACACTCTACCCCTCTCCCTCCCCTCTATCTCTCTCCCATCATATTTCCCGTCCTTCAGTTATTTATGGATGTCGACCGATCTCCCTCAAGACATAGATGGGTATCTCCTTCTCAACACATATACGAGTCATTCTACCTCTATAGTTAGGCCTCTGCCTACCCCTCCCACCACCCCCCTCCCCCCACACACACCGATACATCGAGCGCTCTAGTCATGTATCCCTGCCACACACAAACTTGACGTGTGCCCTCTAACGTTCCGGTAGGCCAGTCGCCCTATATCTTTGACTTGTACACACACACAATTTCGATGGCTCTCTTCATCGATCTCGCACCCACCCACTTGATCCTATCTTCAACTCTATCGATAGCTATGACCCCTCCCTCTCTTCTCGTGGATTTCCCGACCCTCTATGTATGATATGGATAGGCCTCCATTTCACACACATTGCATGCAAAATTTTGTTTGAGATGTCATCGACACATATTCCCACAAATAATTCACAAAATCAACCCCCCACCCCACCCCCCACCCCAATACAAAAAACACTCACGAACGCGGTTTGTATCTCTCACACACACCCACGTAGGTGGGGAACATGCACGAAGAGAAGAGGTGCATGCACGGCGCACGTACTCCCGTCTCTTTCCCAACCACACCCGTGTGGGTACACGGTGGAGCTCATTTCTGTACGAAAAAGGCAGCCCACGTGGTAATTTGGCACGTGTACTGGTTGTCCACTTGGTGGAGGGAGGATCGTCTACCACGGGTGAACAAACAAATTGCGACTTGACGTGTTTTGTTAAAAAAAGAGGCAACCCATGTGGGGCCTACCTTAGAGGCAAGGCTCTATACACTGGAGTACTTTTGATGTGTCCCGTCAACTCGCAGAACGAGGAGAAGCTTGCTTAGTACGCCGTCTCCCCCGCCCACGGGCGTGGTGGCTCGCAGGATGAGATGAAGCTTGCTTACTATGCCTTACGCCCGCTCCCTCGCCCATGCGCGCGGTGGCTCGCAGGACGAGGAGAAAAATTTACTACTCCCTCTGTTTACTCCTCATCCCTACTACCTTGGTTATAGAGATTATATCATATTGTTTGGAATATATATGTCCTTTAGTAGATTTCAATATGAACTACTAGTACATACTCCAAGCACTGATGTATATAGACGTATTTTAGAGTGTAGATTCACTCATTTTGCTCCGTATGTAGCACTCTCCCTCGCCCCTCGACCCTCGCCCACGTGGTGGACGTGCAGCAATTCATTCGGTCTCATATAGCCAGAACGATATATACTGCACTACCATTATTGCTCGACTTCCGAAAGAGGCGAAGAGCCAATCGCAAGGTCAATATTTTGGAGATGCCAAGCTCAAGGTTATAGGAGAACGAGTAGTAGGTGCCGCGTCATTTATAAATAAAGTTTTTTTTTCTTCAGTGGCACGTACGCAATATGATAGGTTCATATGGAGAGAAAAGGAGTACATAGTCAGGACGGGCCAGCCTACATGGTTGCTTGCTGGGTTGCTCTCTTCACACTCTCTCGCACAAAATGAGTGTGGCCACATCTCTAACATCCCGATGGATCACATCCACCTGGGGAAGGGGTGCATGCTTAGTGTAGATGCGGTGGCCGTCGCTGACGGCAAAAACCCACTATCGGCACGTCCCGATCAGGGGTCCCCGCCGTTCTCTCTCACAAAGCCGATGACGTTGCCTTCGTCCCTTCCTCACTGCCACGACGTGGGCAGTTGCCGCCTCCCGCCGCCCTCCTCAAGGTTGAGCTACGTCCCTCAGGTACAACTCCCTTTACAGCCGGCTTGCACCACTCCTCCAGCTGCCCACATCACTCCCTGTGGATATTTCTCTACTTCTTTGCTCCGCACATACCTCTACTGGCTTCTACGTACTGTATTTGTGATGAGTTTATGTCTCATCAACTAGTCCCAGTAATCTTATTCTAATCACGCTTGTTCAATTTCTTTGCCACAGGGATGCTCATCTGGATTTTGGTGAAACTGCACAAAATGATCCAATGGTCAAAAGGTTGCAAACTTCATTTATTAGGAAGCTCAAACGTTGCCAGCAAATTGAAGCCTGGTCAGGGTTCACGGTTCAAGGGCTAGGGATTGCATGGATCTTTTTTCTTTAGCTGCCTCTGATCCAAAATAAGTGTCAACTTTAGTAGTAGTACAACTTTGTACTAAAGTTTGCACAAAGTTGAGAAACTTATTTTGGAACGGAGGGAGTACATATTTGCTATGATCTGTCAATCATTGAGATGCAATAGCATGCATGTTAGTCTCCTTTGTATTTGATGAAATGTTGCAACGGGCAACCTTGGACGCAAGATACATGTAACAGAAGCTGGAAGCTTCATAGCATTGTACAAATTTATCTCGTTGATAAATTACAGTACGTACTATACTAGTACTTCCTCCGTTCCTAAATATAAGTCTTTGTAGAGATTTCACCATGAACCACATGTGGATGTATATAGATGCATTTTAAGTGTAGATTCATTCATTTTGTTCCTTATGTAGTGGAATCTCTACAAAGACTTATATCTACTAGTAATAGCTAGTCCCCACTACTAGGAATTCTCTATCCTCTCCTTGAGCCATGTCATCAAAATTGATGTAGCCGTTAGATGAAGTAAATCAGTCCATAATAGTCGTCTGATCTCGACGTTGAGAGGCTCCGCACTAAGCCACATGCAAGCATGCAGAAATACCGTGCCACATGCATGTGAGTGGGTTTTAAATCACATCAACATGTCTGCATGCAAGCATGCACCGGTAGCATGCATGTAAGTGAGCTTTTAAGTCCCATTAACATGTCAAAAAGAAAAATATAATCCCATTATGCAGTAGGAGTTCAGGAGTTGGCTGATCTTTTTTCCTTACGTGGGATGATCTAAATGATGATGGGAGTTTATTTAATTTGGCTACCACATTTGTCATGCGGTTATAGAGTTTTTTTGTTCTATGAAATTGATAATTTTGCGCAGAGAGATATACCGCTGTTCCGCGCCAATGTGTGGGGACTCATCTAGTAATATTTAGGAACGAAGGGAGTACTATGTAAAGAGTTAGGTGTCGCATGGTGATAGTAGTGTGAGGTGGGCCATGTAATCACTGAGCCTGCGTGTTTTCACTGCTCTTGCACTCCTCCGCTGTAAGAATGGAGAAAATTGTAATCTAGTAGTATTAGTATACCTCCTTTCACCGAAAGCGTGGGACATCCAGCAGTCCTACAACCTCAGTAATAAAGACCAATGAGCCGTCAAATCACATTGACCCAGCAGTAAGTTGGACGGACGAAGCAACCATCACTCTTGCGCCAGTGAGAGGTCGCGTCCGCTCTGCCCGGGCATGAATGCGGCAACGATTATTTGGAGCGGTGCTGACTGTTTCGGGCGGGAAGCGCGTGCGGGCGATGGAGGGGCTTTGGGTGGGCCAGGCTGGTCAGGAGCGGGCGTGGCAGCTGTCTGCATGTCCCTAACGGACACGCCCGGAAACGAGAGGATGCACCGACTCTCGCGGCTAAAATCGTACACTACACAACATCTCTCTATAGGAGTAGGTCGATCTGTCGCTCTCTCTAACACACACAAGGTGTTAAACACACACACACACACATGCACGCATGCACCTTGGTCCCGTTGCACCTTCTAACGTGAATTATTACACCTAGACGGAGGGAGTAGTAAGTATACGAGATACGGTGGCACACTGACTCAAGTCGAATACAAGTGGCCAAAATTTGTGTGGATGTTATAATAAGGATTCACTTAAAATAGTATGTGAGCAAACAGAGGGATCAGTTGGACAGTGTTCCCGAGCAGTAGCGAGATGTGTGAGGTAAGATACACCGCTGGCGCTTTAAATTTTTCTTATTAATTTGTTTGTTTCACCCTCTGACTTGTGGGACCCAACGTACTACGTGGAGAGAGGTAAGGTGACTAAGGTTGCATTATTTCTGCACCACTGTGGATAGTCTTACCACCAAAGCCACATGACACGATTATGATTGAAATCCCAATGACTCCCACACACACAAAAAACACGGCATGCTTGTCACATGAATGCAGGAATGTATAAAAGGTTATTTCCCTCTCGTTGAACATAACGGGAGGGTTGTGTAGCTGGTTAGCCTGTTCGCTCACTCTCTCGCCCTCTCCCGCTGGAGCCTCATCACTTATAGTTGCTCTCTTCACACTCTCTTGCCCTCTCCAGATCTAAACAAGACTTCGTTCGCCTCTCTCTCCCCTCACTGCTGCTCAAAGAGCCGTCAGGATCCGTCCGCCGGGAAGGGAAGGAGGCTTAACATTGTCGCCGTCGGCGAGGGACTACCGGCGCAGCTATTCACTTTCCAGCCAGCGGCGGCGCGGGAGGGCCTCCGACCCCTTCTTCTTCGCCGCCGTCCCGTCGCCCACCGAACCACGCCCCAAGAACCTTAAGGTATAATTTACTTACTCCACATGCATTGCTCTAGCTGCATGTATACCATGAATCTAGGACGTGGTTCAAAGAGGAAATGAGTGGGGGAAAGTAGTGGGAAAAGTTGTATATAGCATGAATCTAGGACGTGGTTCAAAGAGGAAATGAAGGGGGAAAGTTGTATAGCATTAATCTAGAACGTGGTTCAAAGAGGAAAGGAATGGGGGAAATTAGTGGGGAAAGTTGTATCGCATAAATCTAGGACGTGGTTCAAAGAGGAAAGGAAGGGGCGAAAGTACTAGTTCAAAAAGGAAAGGAAGGGACAAGGCTGTAGAGTTTGAGCAGGACTAGATTTGTTGCGCTCACATAGGGAAAGGCGTCGAAACATAACAAAACTGGGACCAACACAAATATGCTCCTTGGTTGTTTGTTCTTTGTTGCAACAGACTGTCCATGACCACAGTACATCAGTAGATGCACATGGTGCTGGTGCGTCCACTGTCCCTTGCAACTCATTAGTTGTTGTTAATCTAAGGCCCTGTTTGGTTAAAAACTCCCTAGTCCCTACCTGCTGGGTTCTAGGGACTAAACATGAACTAGAGGTTATAAAATGACATGCTAAAAGACTATGTTACCCCTAGTAATGAACTAATAGAGACAAGGTGCGATGCGTGGCAGGGGCAACTGTTGGAAAAAGTCCCAAAAAGACTCCATCGGGGTCTTCTTTCTTTAGTCCCAAATGCCCACTTTTAGTCCCTAAAAGTCCCTCCTCTTTGGTTTAGATGGGACTGACACGGAGTTTTTTTAGTCCCTACACCAAAATGTCCCTGTAAACAAACACCCTCTAATAATGCCGCTGGAAAATTGATGCAATGCCACAGTGAAAAGCAAATTACATGTTTAACGAATTTTATTGTTAATATAATCTCTATGTTAATATTAATCAATGTCACCATTTGAGAAATGCTACTGTCTTGCTTTCTTTCCCATTTAGATAAGGTAGATGCTTCTTTTTGTTGGCTTCTGTGTCATCCACCATTATTGACCACTAATTGTTTCCTTTGCACCTTTGTGTAAACAGGGTTATCTGCTTCACCTCATTGCCATTATGACCTTCTGTTGCACTGCACAAAACACTTCTGTTTTAAGAGTGTTTTGTGCAGTTCAACCAAAATGTCACATCGACAACGTTGCTTGATTGCTTGATCTTAGTGGAACTGCACAAGAGGAGATCTTACTTCCTACCCGTTAAGGTGAATTTGGTTCAGATCTTCTTCTTTTGAGTTGTTTGAATTCCGCATCATGAGAGGTCAGTACTAGCCTTCTTTCACATGATTCTGTAGTGTGCATTCATATGTTGTGCTACTTGTACGATAATGTTGCTTGATTTTAGTGAACTGCACAAATGGAGACAAGACTTCCAATCTATATGTGCACCGTAATATCCCATTGAGGTAAGATAAGGATATTTCACAACTGCTGGCCTGTATTTTGCCACTTTCATCAGAAAATTAAGTTCAGTACTATACTTGTGCTCCCTAATAGACATGCCAAATCTTACATTGAAGGTGAAGCTTGTTTGTTATTGAACCAAGTGATGAAGGGGAAGAACAAGGGGAAGAAAAACAAAAATCAACTCCCGGTGCTGTCATGAAAAAGTGGTATTGTCCTTGAGAAGTGCTTCATCTGTGATGTTTTAAATATTTCCTTTCCTTTTTTCGAGCAAACAGTGATGCTAGCATTTAGTAGTCCTCTTGTCTTTGCACAACAGGATCATCTTCCTCTAAAGAAGAATATGGAGTACGTGAAGTGACTAGTTCCGATTATGCCAGGATGAAGAAGCCCTATCTATCTTATCATCAGAAGGAGCAGTTGAAGGATGGTTACATTACTCCCCACAAGACCAAACTAACTTCAGCTCGGAAGGACTGACAAAATCTCCATTTTTTTGCTGTGATGCGCGAGTACAATGTTGTTCTAGGATTCTTTCTGGTGAGTTCCATTTTTCTAAAAGTGTGCTCTACACGGACCATGTATGTGCCTGTTGAAACTGTCAATTCATAGTACAGTTTGCTCTATACTAATCACTTTTTTGTATTTGTGCAAACAGGGGTGCTCAGCTTGATTTCAATGGGAACTGCACAAAATGTTCATGAATACATCGAATCATTCATTTCCACCACAAGAAAGGAGGTGCCGATAAGTTCAAGGCGTTGCAACATATAAGGGCGAAATCATACAAGCTACACGCGAATTTGGTTGATTTTGGTGGAACTGCACAAAAAGAACAGCTGGTTTATTTAGCATGAGGTGCCATGTCAATGTTCGAAGTGATGGCAAACCCTGCCCATTCCACAATCGTAGGCATTTGATATTTTGGAATGGGACAACCTTGTCAAATTTTTCTCATTGATTTTAGCAAGACATGCGTTTGATATTTTCGAATGGGACGCCCTTGCTGTCAGCAGTGTCGATCAATTTTTTCTTTATTCTTTAGTTGTGAAGTAAATATTTCCTCTGACATGTGAGTTGCTGAGATGCATAATCATCGATTGTTTTGAATGTTCTCTATGAATTGCCAGGCCTGTGTGTTTGATTGCAATGTACAGAAATGCTAAAAACCTGATCAAACTCTTTGTACTCCTTCTGTTCCTTTTTACTTTGCACATTGTGAAAGTGCATATTTTTTTGTATAAGATTGGTCAAAGTAGGGATACTTTGACTGTAGACAAAACTTGTATGTAGACTAGAAAGGACCGGAGGGAATACATGTGAAACTGCTGCAAACGAGGTGATCGCCCTGGGAATAATGCTAGTACATATTGTTTTGCATGTTCATCCAATGCCAGTGATACAGGAATTCGAACTAATCGAAATAAATTCATTCATACACGGTCGGATTTCATATAAACATGCCAGATTTCATTACATTTCATACATTCTTCAACTAAAAAGGGGTGCTCTGGAGGTATAATTAATTAACCGAAGCTACCCACCTGTGTCCCACTGAGCCAAACAGAAGCTTCAGTGACTTAACTGCAGGTGCAGTTATGTAACTGACATGTGGCATGTTGGGCCCATGTGTCAGTCAGCCAACTGCACCAGCAGTTAAGTATAAGCAGCGTTATTCTCCAGCAGAACTCCCCGACTCCACGTCGCCACCAAGAAGCTAACCAGCCGTCAATGGTCAGCCCGCCTAGCTTGGCTTCAACGGGAGGGTAGCAGCGGTGGCCTTACTTGGACCCGAGCAGCGGCGACCTACCATGTTCTACTCTTCCTCGTTTTCTGTGTGGCACGGCCTCGTTGGCAGCGGGGCGGGGCCTCGGCGGAGCCGGCGATGTCCTCTGTCTCGTTGCCGACAGGCGGCGCCTCAGCGGAGCGGTGGAAATCCTCCCCCGCGTTGCCGGCAGGGTGGGGCCTCGGCTGAGCCGGCGATGTCCTCTGCCTCGTTGTTGGCGGGGCGGGGCCTCGGCGGAGCCGGCGGTGTCCTCTGCCTCGTTGTTGGCGTCGCGGGGCCTCGGTGGAGCAGGGCCTCGTCGACGCCAGCGGGGCGGGGACTTGTCGGAGCCGACATTGTCCTCTGCCTCGTCCTCGGTCTCGCCAAACAGCGCCTCGCCAGCTTCATCGCCCTATTTGCTAGCCTCTTTGTAGGCGGCCGCAGCCTCTGCCACCCGCATGCGCTCCCGCCAGCGCTCGAGGCGGCCCTTGCGGGCGGAGCGGTACGAGTCGAGCAGCGCCTCCTGCTCTGCCTGCACCGCGGCGATCTGCTCCTCCGCCTGCAGATGCTCCTGGAGGAGATGGTGGTTGTAGGCGGCATCGGCCTGCGCCTCCCAGAACTGCTCCTGACGCATCTGCCTCACACTGTCCATATATTGGGCACGGGCCTCGCCGATGGTCATGGTACAATGCACCGGCGAGGATGGCGCGGAGGAGGGGGTTGGCGCCGGATCGTCGACTACCATGTTCTCCATTGGGACGTCGTCGTCCTCCGGCTACCTGTCGGCTAGCCGGTCGGCATCAATGGCTGCCATCTCCTTGTGATCCATCGTCCGCCCGTCCCGAAGAGCGATGGAGCGCGAGGAAGCCATGGTGGGAAGTAGTGGTGTGGACAGGAGAAAGGGAACGGATGCGGATGACTGCAGCTATGGCCGGCGCAGCAGTTTATATAGCAATGGTGGGCGGGCGGAGGGACGGACGTGTGGCGCCGGAGTAGCCACCTCGACAACTGCGTATCATTAATGTGGGCGGCAGATGGACGGACGGACGGCACTTGTGTTGGTTGAAGGCGGAGCAATCGCCTGCACCGGGAAGCGGGGCGGGCGACGCTGGCTGTTTCGAGCGGGAACGCAAGCGCGGGCGAGGAGATGACTTTACTTGGAGAGGATGACAATGGGGACCCACCAGGTCCATAGCCTACGTATGCAAGTGCCTCCTTATTATATATATATATATATATATGTGTGTGTGTGTGTGTGTGTGTGTGTGTGTGTGTGTGTGTGCGTGTGTGTGTGTGTGTCTGTAAAACTATACTCCCTCCCTCTAGGTGAATAAGTCGTATTAGAAGGTGCATCACGACCTAGGTGCAAGCAGATTGGTGGAAAAGAAGAATATTTCTCTCTTCTAAACACAACATTTAATCACAGCAGTTAAGAGGATGCCTTATTAGCTACCCATGCAGGCCATCGTAATTCAAAGCATGCAAAGCGCTTTTATTTCTTGCCTAATAACCGCATGGATGTGCTGCATGCATTGGTCCTTGCCCGAGCAAAAAAAGGGAGGAAAGGGGTTTCCACGGGAGACAACGAGGCAGAGGTGGAAGCGCTCGCTGGAGTTATTTATTTTGCTTCCCCCTGGTTTCCTGACATCACGGTCCCACACCATTGTCAACCTATGTAGTACTAGTCAATAAACGAGAGAATTGCACAAGAAGCGGCCGACAGCTGGGACCAAGCAGCTCGAGCAGTATTTTTGTTTTTGAGGTGTGAGCACTGCAGAGTTTTTTGATGTTTAGCCTAGATATTAATTTTTCTCCTCTGAACAACAACGAAAACATCGCTGCAGGTATTAACTGGGCGGGCTGTGGCCCGTTGATACGTCTCCGTCGTATCTATAATATTTGATTGTTCCATGCCAATATTATTGAACTTTCATATACTTTTGGCAACTTTTTATACTATTTTTGGGACTAACATATTGATCCAGTGCCCGGTGCCAGTTCCTGTCTGTTGCATGTTTTTGGTTTCGCGGAATATCCATATCAAACGGAGTCCAAACAGGATAAAAACGGATAGAGCTTATTTTTGGAAAATATGGAAAATTCGGAAGGAAAATCAACGCGAACCAGTGCCCGAGGTGGTCACGAGGAAGGGGGGCGCCCCCCCTTAGGGCACGCCCCTACCCTCGTGAGCCCACCGTAAGGCGGTTGGCGCTCTTCTTTTGCCGCAAGAAAGCTAATATTCGGAAAAAAAATCACGGCGAAGGTTTCAGGCCAATCGGAGTTACGGATCTCCATATATATACGAAACGGTGAAACAAAGCCAGAAGGGAACGCAGAACCAGAGAGAGACAGAGAGATAGATCCAATCTCGGAGGGGCTCTCGCCCCTCCCACGCCATGGGAGCCAAGGACCAGAGGGGAAACCCTTCTCCCATCTAGGGAGGAGGTCAAGGAGGAAGAAGAAGAAGAAGAAGGGGGGCCCTCTCCCCTTGCTTCCGGTGGCGCCAGAGTGCCGCCGGGGGCCATCATCATCACCGTCATCTTCACCGCCATCATCACCAACTCTTCCCCCCTCTATGCAGCGGTGTAACCTCTCTCTTACCCGCTGTAACCTCTACTTAAACATGGTGCTCAACGCTATATATTATTTCCCAATGATGTATGGCTATCCTATGATGTTTGAGTAGATCTGTTTTGTCCTAATGGCTATTTGATGATCGTGACTGGTTTGAGTTGTATGTTTTATTATTGGTGCTATCCTATGGTGCTCTCCATGTCGCGCAAGCGTGAGGGATTCCCACTATAGGGTTTGCAATATGCTTATGATTTGCTTATGGTGGGTGGCGTGAGTGACAAAAGCACAGACCCGAGTAAGTAGGTTGTTTGCGTATGGGATAAAGGGGACTTGATGCTTTAATGCTATGGTTGGGTCTTACCTTAATGAATCTTTATTAGTTGCGGATGCTTGCTAGAGTTCCAATCATAAGTGCATATGATCCAAGTAGAGAAAGTATGTTAGCTTATGCCTCTCCCTCATATAAAATTGCAATAATGATTACCGGTCTAGTTATCGATTTCCTAGGGACAAATAACTTTCTCGTAACAACAAACTCTCTACTAAACCTAACTTAGTTGTGTCTTTATCTAAACATCCCCTACTTTTTATTTACTTGCTCTTTATTATCTTGCATACCTATCCAACAACACCTACAAAGTACTTCTAGTTTCATACTTGTTTCCGGTAAAGCGAACGTCAAGCGTGCGTAGAGTTGTATCGGTGGTCGATAGAACTTGAGGGAATATTTGTTCTACCTTTAGCTCCTCGTTGGGTTCGACACTCTTACTTATCAAAAGAGGCTACAATTGATCCCCTATACATGTGGGTTATCAAGACCTTTTCTAGCGCCGTTGCTGGGGAGCAATAGCGTGGGGTGAATATTCTCGTGTGTGCTTGTTTGCTTTATCACTATGTAATTTTTATTTGTTGTTCTTAGTTGTTTTCTATCTTTAGTCATGGGTAGGAAACGCAAAATACCAAAAAAATTAGTGGTACCTACTGAACCAATGGTTGAAGAACAACTCAAAATCTATCACACTGCTGAAGCTTATTACTTGGATCATCTTTGATCCCTATCTGCTCGTGCTGAAACCCCAACTAGCTTAGTTGAGGGCAAATCTTTAGATGAGCATGCTTGCTATGTGCGACAACGAATATCTGAAAAAGGGAAAATTCTATTGGGTCAAATTCATCGTTTGCAATGCTATGCTTGGAATTTATGTTGGGAATATGATTTTACTTGTTGTTCTGAAAACCCTAAGAAACACCTTCCCTACCAATGTGAGTTTATTGATAATGGAATCTTATCTTCGTATGATAAGTGTGTTTATAATTACTATGATGTTTAACAAATTGAAGAATTTGTTGCTTTTAAGGGTGCTTATGAAATTGCTTCATTGATTAAAAAGTATGATGCTACTCTTTACAAATCTGAAAAATTTGCCATACTTGCATATTGTTATGAGAATTATGCTTCTAATGCCTATGTTAAACTATATATTGAGGAATACTCCGCTGTCCAAGAAGAGACTAATATTTTGCAGGAGTCTATGGAAGAAGAAATTGATGAAACTATGAGCTCATTGGATGAAAAAGATGAGGAAGAGAGCGAAGAACAAAAGGAGGAAGAGCGGATTGATCACCCGTGCCCACCTTCTAATGAGAGTAACTCTTCAACTCATACATTGTTTAATTCCCCTTCGTGCTTACCGAAGGATGATTGCTATGATGACTGTTATGATCCCTTGGGTTCTTTTGAAATATCCCTTTTTGATGATGCTTGTGGCCAAGATGCCAATATGAATTATGCTTATGGAGATGAACTTGCTATAGTTCCTTATGTTAAACATGAAATTGTTGCTATTGCACCCACACATGATAGTCCTATTATCTTTTTGAATTCTCCCGACTACACTATATGGGAGAAGTTTGCCCTTATTAAGGATTATATTGATGGGTTGCCTTTTACCATTACACATGATGATTTTGATAGATATAATATGCATGTGCTTGGTGCACCTACTTGCAATTATTATGAGAGAGGAACTATATCTCCACCTCTCTATGCTTCCCACATGATAAAATTGCAAGAAACTGTTTATACTATGCATTGGCCTTTACTTTGTGTGCATGAATTGTTGTTTTATGACATGCCGATGCATAGGAAGAGAGTTAGACTTCGTTGTTGCATGATATATGTTACTTTGTGCTCACTACTAAATTACAAATCATTGTTAATTAAAATTGGCTTTGATATACCTTGGGATCCGGGTGGATCCATTACTTGAGCACTATATGCCTAGCTTAATGGCTTTAAAGAAAGCGCTGCCAGGCAGACAACCCGGAAGTTTTAGGGAGTCATTTATTTCTGTTGAGTGTTTTCATATAGTTTAAAAACAACAAAAATAAAGAGGGGAACCCAAAACTTTTTCAAAAATAAGAGTGAAAGTGAGAGAGACGAGCATTGTGAAAATGGGGGACGTCCTTGAACTTTGTTCATGCCCATGGGAATTTTGTGAATCTTAATTACAGAAACTTTTCAACAAAAATAATTATCCCCTTGTACAATTCCATTGTATTATAAAAATAATGTGCCAAGGTTTGCCTTTAGGATGTTTACAATGCTTGTTGGTTTGTGCGGTGCAGGACAGAAACTTCGGCTGTAGTGCATCAATTTTAATTTTTTACTGGAATGTCAAATGCTTCGGATTATTTTTGAACTGTCTTTCTGTAGAAATTTTTTATTTGTCCTAATTTTGGCAGAATTTTTAAAGTATCAGAAGTATGGTGAATGTTCAGATTGCTACAGACTGTTCTGTTTTAGACAGATTCTATTTTTGATGCATAGTTTGCTTGTTTTGATGAAACTATCAATTTATATCAGTGGATTGAGCCATGGAAAAGTTATATTACAGTAGACACAATGAAAAAACAAAATATGAATTGGTTTGCAACAGTACTTAGAGTAGTGATTTGCTTTATTATACTAACGGATCTTACCGAGTTTTCTGTTGAAGTTTTGTGTGGATGAAGTGTTCGATGATTGAGAAGGTTTCGATGTGAGAAGAAGGAAGAGAGGCAAGAGCTCAAGATTGGGGATGCCCGAGGCACCCCAAGTAAATATTCAAAGAGACTCAAGCGTCTAAGCTTGGGGATGCTGGGAAGGCATCCCCTCTTTCTTCAACAAATATCGGTATGTTTTCATATTCGTTTTCGCTCACGCGATATGTGCAATCTTGGAGCGTCTTTTGCTTTAGTTTTCTTTTTTCTTTTAATGCACCATGCTGGTATGAGATGGTCCTTGGTTGATTTATAGAATGCTCTTTGCACTTCACTTATATCTTTTGAGTGTGGCTTTATAGAATGCTTCATGTGCTTCACTTATATCATTTGAAGTTTGGATTGCCTGTTTCTCTTCACTTAGACAACCGCCATTTGTAGAATGCTCTTTTGCTTCACTTATATTTGTGAGAGCGTGAGCATATCTTTTGTAGAAAGAATTAAACTCTGTTGCTTCACTTATATCTGTTTAGAGAGATGACAGGAATTGGTCATTCACATGGTTAGTCATAAAATCCAACATAAAACTTGTAGATCACCGAATATGATATGTTTGATTCCTTGCAATAGTTTTGCGATATAAAGATGCTGATATTAGAGTCATGCTAGTGGGTAGTTGTGGATTGTAGAAATACTTGTGTTGAGGTTTGTGATTCCCGTAGCATGCACGTATGGTGAACTGTTATGTAACGAAGTCGGAGCATGATTTATTTATTGATTGTCTTCCTTATGAGTGGCGGTCGGGGACGAGCGATGGTCTTTTCCTACCAATCTATCCCCCTAGGAGCATGCGCGTAGTACTTTGTTTCGATGACTAATAGATTTTTGCAATAAGTATGTGAGTTCTTTATGACTAATGTTGAGTCCATGGATTATACGCACTCTCACCCTTCCACCATTGCTAGCCTCTCTAGTACTGCGCAACTTCCGCCGGTACCATAAACCCACCATATACCTTCCTCAAAACAGCCACCATACCTACCTATCATGGCATTTCCATAGCCATTCCGAGATATATTGCCATGCAACTTTCACCATCATCATATACATGACTTGAGCATTCATTGTCATATTGCTTTGCATGATCGTAAGATAGCTAGCATGATGTTTTCATGGCTTGTCCGCTTTTTGATGTCATTGCTATGCTAGATCATTGCACATCCCGGTACACCGTCGGAGGCATTCATATAGAGTCATATCTTTGTTCTAGATATCGAGTTGTAATATTGAGTTCTAAGTAAATAAAAGTGTGATGATCATCATTATTAGAACATTGTCCCATGTGAGGTTATCAAAATAAAAGTGGCCAAAGACGCCCCCAAAAAAGAGAGAGAGGCCAAAGAAGCCTACAAAAAAAGAAAAAAACACAAAAAATAAGAGAAAAAGAGAGAAGGGGCAATGTTACTATCCTTTTACCACACTTGTGCTTCAAAGTAGCACCATGTTCTTCATATAGAGAGTCTCTTGAGTTATCACTTTCATATACTAGTGGGAATTTTAATTATAGAACTTGGCTTGTATATTCCAACGATGGGCTTCCTCAAATGCCCTAGGTCTTCATGAGCAAGCAAGTTGGATGCACACCCACTTAGTTTCAGTTTGAGCTTTCATATACTTATAGCTCTAGTACATCTGTTGCATGGCAATCCCTACTCACATTGATATCTATTGATGGGCATCTCCATAGCCCGTTGATACGCCTAGTTGATGTGAGACTATCTTATCCTTTTTGTCTTCTCCACCATCATATTATATTCCACCTATAGTGCTATGTCCATGGCTCACGCTCATGTATTGCGTGAAAGTTGAAAAGGTTTGAGAACGTCAAAAGTATGAAACAATTGCTTGGCTTGTCATCGGGGTTGTGCATGACGTGAGTATTTTGTGAGTATTTTGTGTGGTGAAGATGGAGCATAGCCAGACTATATGATTTTGTAGGGATAACTTTCTTTGGCCTTGTTATTTTGAAAAGACATGATTGCTTTATTAGTGGGCTTGAAGTATTATTGTTTTTTATGTCAAATGATAGACTATTGCTTTGAATCACTCATGTCTTAATATTCATGCCATGATTAGACATATGATCAAGATTATGCTAGGTAGCATTCCACATCAAAAATTATCTTTTTTATCATTTACCTACTCGAGGATGAGCAGGAATTAAGCTTGGGGATGCTGAAACGTCTCCGGCGTGTCTATAATTTTTTATTGTTCCATGCCAATATTATTGAACTTTCATATACTTTTGGAAACGTTTTATACTATTTTTGGGACTAACATATTGATCCAGTGCCCAGTGCCAGTTCCTATCTGTTGCATGTTTTTGGTTTCGCAGAATATCCATATCAAACGGAGTCCAAACGGGATAAAAACGGACGGAGCTTATTTTTGGGAAATATGGAAAATTTGGAAGGAAAATCAACGCGAACCAGTGCCCGAGGTGGTCACGAGGCAGGGGGCGCCCCCCCTTAGGGCGCGCCCCTACCCTCATGAGCCCACCGTAAGGCAGTTGACGCTCTTCTTTTGCCGCAAGAAAGCTAATATTCGGAAAAAAAATCACGGCGAAGGTTTCAGGCAAATCGGAGTTATGGATCTCCATATATATACGAAACGGTGAAACAGAGCCAGAAGGGAACGCAGAACCAGAGAGAGACAGAGAGATAGATCCAATCTCAGAGGGGCTCCCTCCTCTCCCACGCCATGGGAGCCTACGACCAGAGGGGAAACCCTTCTCCCATCTAGGGAGCAGGTCAAGGAAGAAGAAGAAGGGGGGCCCTCTCCCCCTTGCTTCCGATGGTGCCGGAGTGCCGCCGGGGGCCATCATCATCACCGTCATCTTCACCAACAACTTCACCACCATCATCACCAACTCTTCCCCCCTCTATTCAGTGGTGTAACCTCTCTTTACCCACTGTAATCTCTACTTAAACGTGGTGCTCAACGCTATATATTATTTCCCAATGATGTATGGTATCCTATGATGTTTGAGTAGATCTGTTTTGTCCTAATGGCTATTTGATGATCGTGATTGGTTTGAGTTGTATGTTTTATTATTGGTGTTGTCCTATGGTGCTCTCCATGTCACGCAAGCGTGAGGGATTCCCGCTATAGGGCTTGCAATATGCTTATGATTTTCTTATGGTGGGTGGCGTGAGTGAAAGAAGCACAGACCCGAGTAAGTAGGTTGTTTGCGCATGGGACAAAGGGGACTTGATGCTTTAATGATATGGTTGGGTTTTACCTTAATGAATCTTTAGTAGTTGCGGATGCTTGCTAGAGTTCCAATCATAAGTGCATATGATCCAAGTAGAGAAAGTATATTAGCTTATGCCACTCCCTCATATAAAATTGCAATAATGATTACCGGTCTAGTAATCGATTGCCTAGGGACAAATAACTTTCTCGTAACAACAAACTCTCTACTAAACCTAACTTAGTTGTGTCTTTATCTAAACAGCCCCTACTTTTTATTTACTTGCTCTTTATTATCTTGCATACCTATCCAACAACACCTACAAAGTACTTCTAGTTTCATACTTGTTTTCGGTAAAGCGAACGTCAAGCGTGCGTAGAGTTGTATCGGTGGTCGATAGAACTTGAGGGAATATTTGTTCTACCTTTAGCTCCTCGTTGGGTTCGACACTCTTACTTATCGAAAGAGGCTACAATTGATCCCATATACTTGTGGGTTATCACCCGTCTAGCCCAGGCCAGATATCTAGCCCAGATATTAATTTTTTTCAAGCTGAAAATGGCTAGCCCAGCTATACTTTTTTTTAGGAATACCGAGGCAAGGTCAAGTTGTTATTCTCCGCCCCGCTGGGCTGCAAAACTTTCCTAGGAGGGATGCATTAGGCTTAACAAGAAAATGGGCTTTAAGAAATAATAAATGGGATGTAATTATAAAACTGGGCAGTAACTATAAAAATGCACCAAACACGTGATTACTTTATAAAATATTATTTTTGGATATTGAAATTTTTAATTTCATTAATTGTTGCGAGCGCAATGTTTCATTGGATTTTTACGTAATATAAATTTATATTGAAATTGTATTTAATCTGACTAGAAATTTCGGGATAAAAATATGTCGGATCCCATCAAAATGTGGGAAATTTTATTAAATTCTGTTTTGAATGGTTGGTTGAAATGGGCTGTACTTTTAACAAACTGTAAATGGGCTGTAGTAAATTCCATTAGAATTCAAAAATGGGCTACACATTCTTACAAATCTCAAATGGGCTATAAGTTATCTGCCACACACTTCTGGCCTTACTAAGTTGACGCGTCCCCTAAAAAACAGAGTTGACGCGTATGCAAGGCTTTGTCAACTTATAGTCAACACACGGTTCTAGCACCAGTGGCTGTTGGATGTCCATCCAACGGATGTTGTGCTTCTTCTTCAATCTCGGATATTCTAGCTTCACCCGCCCAAAAAATGATTCCTCCCCCTGACATCTGGGGCGCACCGTTTCGGAAGCTGACCTGTGGGCCTACCAAGTTGACGTACCAAGGGCTTTGTCAACTTAGTCAATATAAACGACTCTAGCTGCAGTGATCGTACGATGTCCATCCAACGGCCGTAGTGCTTCTTCAACCTCTGGTCTTCTTGCTCCAGCCTCCCAAAGCAGCGCCGGTCGTGCCGCCTGCTCCTGCCTCCCGTGGCGGGCTGTGCTGCCGTGGAGGCCTCACCGCCCCCTAATATTCTCACCACTGGCCAGGCCCTGCGGTGACGGCAGCCTCACACCGCAGTCCAATGAGTGAACCCTCATACTCCTCTCCGCGTGGGCATCCACTTCCGCGTCTTCACCGGCTCCGCGTCGTCCCCTTCCTAGGTCTCGCCGTCGTCCACCGCCCTGGTGCTCTCGGCACAGCATGGTCAACGTGGAAGGAACGACTTCCATCGGACGTGGACTGTACGTGGAGAAGCTGACAGCTGGGTCCACGGCGGCAGCAAGGAATTGCCTCCTTATTACGCGGAAAATAATGATTCCTCCACCTGATAGCAGGGACCCACCGGACGGGCCACCAGTATTTTGTGAAAAAAATCGTTTCCCCCTGACTGCCGGGACCCACCGGACGGGCCACCGTATTTTGCAAAAAAAAGTTCCCCCGCTGTCAGCTCGGACCCACCGAAAGTGCCTCCTTATTACGCACAAAAAAATGAATACTCCCCCGGCAAGCTGGGACCCACCTTGCTGGGAGGCTGACTTGTGGGCCTACTAAGTTGATGGGGACGAAGGGCTTTGTCAACTTAGTCAAACGATTCTAGCACCAGTGACCGTACGATGTCCATCCAACGGTCATAGTGCTTCTTCAACCTCTGGTCTTCTTGCTCCAGCCGCCCAAAGCAGCGTTGGTCGTTCCGCATGCTCCTGCCTCCCGTGGCCGGCTGTGTTGCCGCAGAGGCCTCACCGCCCCCTACTATTCCCACCGCTGGCCAGGCCCTGCGGCGACGGCAGCTTCACACCGTAGCCGAACCAGTGAACCCTCGTAGTCCTCTCCGCGCGGGCTTCCATTGTCGCGTCGTCCCCTTCCTAGGCCTCGCCGTCGTCCACCGCCATGGTGCTCTCCGCGCGGCGTGGTCAACGTGGTCAAGGAACGACTTCCATCGGAAGAGTACAGTACGTGGAGAGGCTGGCAGCTAGGTCCACGGACACAGCATAGTTTTTTTGTGATTTGCCAAGTAAGTCGCTTTGTCAGGCCTGTTGGGCTGCAAATCTTTCAAGACGAGGAGAGCTTTCATTCGGCTGGCCAAGAAAATGGCCCATCAGTAATGAGAAATGGGTTGTACATTTTTAAAACACATCAAACCGGCAATTAGTTTCAAATATCTTTTTTTTTCATTTCAAGATTTTAAATTACATTAATTTTTATGCATGGAGAATTTGTTGGATTTTATATTGATATACATTTATTTTTAAAATCAGTTTGAATGTGAGACGAAATTTCGGGATTAAAAACAGTTAGGACCGCACCGAAATATGCAAAATTTCATACAATTTTAAATTTTTTAACCGTTGCCACAATATGGGATGTAATGCTAACAAAAAGAATATGGGCTCCAAAAAAACCTTAAGAATTAGCAAATGGGTTGTAAATTATTAGAAATAATGGCAGATGGGTTGTATGCTGTTTTCCACAGATTTGAGGCTTTCCTAAAAAAAGGTTGACGCACAAGCACTGACTGTTGGATTTCCATCCAACGGCCGTCGTGCTTCTTCAATCTCTGCTCTTCCTACTCCAGCCGCTCAAACAAGGGCCGGCGGGACTGCCTGCTCCCTCCTCCTCGCGGCCAGCTGTGCTGCCGCGCAGGCCTCATCGCCCGACCGTACTCCCATCGCTGGCTTAGCCATCCCTCTACTCACCCACACCTGCTGTTATTCTCCAGCGACGGCAGACGAACCAGTAAACCCTCGTGCAATCGTACTCCCCTCCGCATGGGAAACAACTACCGAGTCTTCCCTGCCTCCATGTCGTCCCCTTCCTAGGCCTCGCCGTCGTCCACCGCCCTAGTGCTCTTGGTGCGGCGTGGTCAACATGGTCAAGGAATGGCTTCCATCGGACATGGACTGTACATGGAGAGGCTGACAGCTGGGTCCACGGCTGCAGCAAGGAAGTGCCTCCTTATTACGCGGAAAATAATGATTCCTCCACCTGACAGTTGGGACCCACCGGACGAGCCACTGTATTTCGCGAAAAAACGTTTTCCCCTAACTGCTGGGACCCACCAGCTACATCTTCGCATGCAAGGAAGTGTGTCCGGGCAAAAAATAATTCGCCCTTTGACTGCTGGGACCCACCAGCTACATCTTCGCAGGCAAGGAAGTGTCTGATAGTCGGGACCCACCAGGTTGAAGCGTACGTAGCGTTGTCATTTTGGTCGCGAACATGTACGTACATACTGGTCGATGTAGAGGCACGCACGTGTCGTAGTATAGGCGCGCACGTAGCATGTACACGTACGTACATCGGCCAGGGTGCAAGAAAGAAAATACGACCACGTATGTGTACATACGGGCGGGGTCTCGAATGCCTACTCGCGCATACGTACGGCCAGGGCTCGTGTACATTGCTGGGTTGGAACGGAGAAACAGCGTCGGTCGTGTTCATGGGGAGGCAACAGAATGCGTCGTGTTCATCGGGAGGGCTTGGACGGAACAGGCGATGGAAACGAGGCCTGTCGTACCGCAGAACGGAGGAAACGGCCTTGTGTTCGACCGGCCACGTTCGAAATGGGATCCTGTTGATCGGGGGGTCCGGCGTACCGCAAAACGGAGGAAACGGACCTCCTACGGTCGAAACGGGGGTCCTGTTGATCGGGAGGGGTGTGGCGTACCGCAAAACGGACGAAACGGACTTGTGTTGGAGCGCTATGGTCGAAACGAGGGTCCTGTTCATCGGGAGGGGTGTGGCGTACCGCAAAATGGGACTCCACGGGATACTGTTCATCTCCACCGTCGACCCCCTCGAGCCTCCACGCGCTACTGTTCATCCACCGTCAACCTCCTCCAGCCTCCACCTACGACTGTTCATCCATGGGCTCCTGTTTATCCGGCCTCCACCGCGCGCTACTCCACCGGCTACTGTTCAACCAGCCCTCTCCATGGGCTCCTGTTCAACCACCCCTCCATGGGCTACTATTCATCCTGCCCTCCACCGTCTACTGTTCATCCTGCCCTCCACGGGGTGGTCCTGTTCATCCAGCCCCAACCGATTCGATCGATCGGGGTCCTGTTCATCCAGAGGCAACACCACAGGGTCCTGTTCATCCACCCCCATCGGGAACTATTCATCCAACCCCCCCCCCCCCCCGCAATGCTCACTGTTCATCCAGAGGCAGCATCGATCGGCTTCAGTTAGCAGCAGTAGTGAAGGAATCGCTCGATCGGGTTCAGTTAACAGCCATCGATCGATCGCTCGGGTTCAGTAACGCGTAGCCTGCAGTGCAATCGCTCAGGTTCAGTTAGAGCCCAACGCCTCGCTCGGGTTCAGTTAGAGCCAACGCCTCGCACACACGCGCGTACGTGTACGAGAGAAATGCGCATCGCTCGGCCCCCGACCTCCCACCGTAACCGGGAACTCCCCGAAATTTTCCTCCCCCTCGCTTCTACACGGTTTTTGTCGTCATGGACGGCCCAAAGAATGTCATGCAGCTGCGTCTCCGGCCCGCCCAGGACGAAACGCCCATTTTCTATCATGATTTTTTGTCATAGAAGTAGGAGCCCACCACATCTATGATGATACCGGGTTTTGTCACAATTATCATCATAGAAGTGTTATATGTATGACAGAAAAAATTCGTTTGGCCCAAAATGTCACGGATGTGTCTTTTTTTGTAGTGGAGCTTGCTTACCATGGCCCCGCCACAGTCTGCATGCTGTCCGTTGACCACCTTTGGCTTCAGATTGGAAACCTGAAGCCATAGGTCGAAGTGTGGGGGATGCGGAGAAGAGAGTCACACACGAGGATGAACACCGATATGTGGAGGAAGGAATTTGGGGCTAGATCATGGAAATCTAACCCGTAGTAGAACAAGAGACCTCGGACGAAGGGGTGGAGGGGAAACCCTAGCCCTCAGAGGAAATGGGGGATGAACATGGCCCTCTCACCAAGCTCCGGAGTAGGGATAACCTGACCTTTGTTAGGGAGCCTATGCGCGATATCCACGGACAGATAGCCCGCGCTCCGGAGATCCTTGATGTCCTTCTTGGTGACGGAGGAGGCCTCCCACTTGCCCTTGGAACTAGACCTGGCCATTGCTGGGGAGGGTGGCAGCGGTGCGAAAGATCGAAGTTGTGGGCGCTAGAGCTTGGAGGTTGGAATACAGGAGCTAGAAGAAGGCGTGGGGAAAAAGGAGGGATCTTTATCCTCTTATAGATGGTGAAAATACCAACCGTCCCCTTCTCAAGCCATAAAACTTGCCTGTTCCCAACGAGATCGTGCATAAGGCGTGGTTGGGTTACCCAAACTACATTGATGAGTATCCCGTAGTCAGCAGGCATGATCTGTGTTTGACGATTTGTCCCAATGAGGGCTAGACCTCGAAACGCGAAATGGGAGGCGCGAGAACAGTTCGAAATGTTAAAGAGTCAAGTGTGACGCTTCGCCAAAAA
Organism: Triticum monococcum; assembly: GCA_034509565.1. Classification (NCBI taxonomy): domain Eukaryota; kingdom Viridiplantae; phylum Streptophyta; class Magnoliopsida; order Poales; family Poaceae; genus Triticum; species Triticum monococcum. The sequence goes on along the minus strand of CM067842.1, from coordinate 388,319,782 downwards.
AGTTCTCAGTAAAAGACATCGTTCCTATTTTGAAATCTTGCCTTCCTGGCTAAGGGTTGTATTGATTGTGCAGAGCTAGATAGAGTTCCTTTATGCAGGAAGCTAAATTAAATTAATCAAGAGAAGGAACCTGCCTTGCAATGCCGAAGATAATCCGCGTGCCAAACACATCATCATCGAAGTCTGGGTTATGGGCTACTGAGGGAGTCCTGGATTAGGGGGTCCTCGGGTGTCCGGACTATTCGAAATGGGCCGGACTGATGGGCCATGAAGATAAAGCAAAAGACTATCCCCCGTGTCCGGGTAGGACTCCTATATGCATGGACGGCAAGTTTGGTGTCCAGATGTGTTATTTCCTTCCTCTGCAAACCGACTCTGTACAACCCTAGGCCCCTCTAGTGTGTATATAAACTGGAGGGTTTAGTCTGTAGAGGCTATCAGAATAATCATAGGCTAGACAGCTAGGGTTTAGCCATTACGATCTCGAGGTAGATCAACTCTTGTAGCCCTTATACACAACAAATATAAGCGAGCAGGATGTAGGGTTTTACCTCCATTAAGAGGGCCCGAACCTGGGTAAGCATCGTGTCCCTATTGTCCCTTGTTACCATCTATCCTCAGGCACACAACTTGGGACCCCCTACCCGAGATCTGTCGGTTTTGACACAGACACCTATGAGCTTTTCATCTATTGATCTTTGCGAAGTTACTTTCCTTGCTACAGCTGTTACAATCACTACACAGTGCTACAATTACTTTTGCTACTTTTACCATTAATTCCATACTACTTTGCTACAGATATTAAGTCTTTTTGGTGTGGTTGAATTGACAACTCAACCGCTAATACTTGCGAATATTCTTTGGCTCCCCTTGTGTCGAATTAATAAATTTGGGTTGGATACTCTACCCTCGAAAACTGTTGCGATCCCCTATACTTGTGGGTTATGAAGACCTTTTTCTGGCGCCATTACCAGGGAGCATAGCTATATTTGCCGAGTCACTTGGGATTTATATCTGTTGATCACTATGAGGAATTTGAAAGATACCAGAACCAAGATTTTTCCCTCTACTACAAGGGGGGGTAAAGAACTGCCATCTAGCTCTGCACTTGATTCACCTTCTGTGTTGAGTAAGCTTGCGACACATACACCTCCTATTGATTCTGATATGTTGCAAGTAATTGATGATGCTACTTCTAATATGCATGATGCTTAAAAGTAAAAACTTTGAAACACATGTTAGACCTAGCTGGCCTAGATATGAATTGCATGTTATACCCGAGGGTTATGTTATGGATGGAGAGGTAGCTAGGGAATTTCTTGCTTGTGAGGGTAGAGATGATCTTAAGAAATTACTGTGCAAGTGAAAAGAAAAATCTTTGAATGCTAGAATGCAATTTGATCCTAAGTTTGCTACTTCACCTATCTTTGTTACTAGTAAGGATTATGAATTCTCTGTCAATCCTGAGTTAATTACTTTGGTTGAATCTGATCCTTTCCATGGTTATGAATCTGAAACTGTTGTGGCACATCTTGCTAAATTGAATGATATAGCCACCCTATTTGCTCATGAGGAAAAAAATCATTGTTACTATATTCTTATGTTGTTTCCTTTCTCATTAAAGGGTGATGCTAAGGTATGGTTTAATTCTCTTGCTTCTCGTTGTGTGTGTCGTCCCCGCGATATGATTTAGTACTTCTCTGAAACATATTTTTCCTGCTCATAAGAAACAAGCTGCTTTACTGGAAATATTTAACTTTGCACAAATTGAAGAAGAGAGTCTCCCACAAGCTTGGGGGAGGCTTCTCCAATTACTTAATGATTTGCCTGATCATCCTATCAAGAAAAATGAAATACTTGATATCTTTTATAATGGACTAACTGATGCTTCTAGGGACCACCTGGATAGTTGTGCTAGTTGTGTTTTTAGGGAACAAACTGTTGAACAAGCTAAAGTACTATTGAATAATATATTAAGTAATGATAATGATTGGACTCTTCCCGAACCACATCCTAATCCAACTCCGAAGAAGAGGGGTATTCTATTTCTTAGTCCTGAAGATATGCATGGGGCAAAGAAACCTATGAAAGGAAAGTGTATTAAAGCTGAAGATGTTAAGAATTTACCACCTACTGAAGAAATACATGGTCTTAATACCCCTACACAGGTAGTAGAGATAAATTCTCTCTATAGATTTGATGAAGGTGATATTTGATGTACTACGCAACCTTCTTCTTGTAGACTCTAGTTAGGCCTCCAAGCGTAGAGTTTTGTAGGACAGTAGTAATTTTCCCTCAAGTGGATGACCTAAGGGTTATCAATCTGTGGGAGGCGTAGGATGAAGATGGTCTCTCTCAAACAACCCTGCAACCAAATAACAAAGAGTCTCTCTTGTCCCCCAACACACCCAATACAATGGTAAATTGTATAGGTGCACTAGTTCGGCGAAGAGATGGTGATACAAGTGTAATATGGATAGTAGATATAAGTTTATGTAATCTGAAAATATAAAAACAGCAAGGTAACTAGTAACATAAGTGAGCAAAAACGGTATTGCAATGCTTGAAAACAAGACCTAGGGTTCATACTTTCACTAGTGCAAAGTCTCTCAACAATGATAACATAATTGGATAACCCACTTCCTATGCATAGGGATTTTGTGAGCAAACAACTTATGGGAACAAGAATCAACTAGCATAGGAAGGAAAAACAAGCATGACTTCAAAACTTTCAACACATAGAGAGGAAACTTCATACTACCGCAATATGTAAAAGTGTATGTTCCTCTCTCATAATAATATTTAGTAGCATCATTAATGAATTTAACAAAATAACTATCACATAAAGCATTCTTTTCATGATTCATAAGCATATAAATCTATTACTCTCCATATAAGCAAAATTCTTCTCATTCATAATAGTGGGAGCAAACTCAACAAAATAACTATCATGTGAGGCATAATCCAATTGAAAATTAAAATCATTATGACAAGTTTCATGGCTATCATTATTTTTATAGCATACATTTCATCACAATAATCATCATAGATAGCAACTTTTTTCTCATAATCAATTGGAACCTCTTTCGAAATAGTGGAATCATCATTAAATAAAGTCATGACCTCTCCAAATCCACTTTTATAAATATTGTGAAAAGATTCAACACCCTCCAAAACAGTGGGATCACTAACTAGAGTTGACACTCTTCCAACCCACTTTCATCAACATAATCAACATAAATAGGAGGCATGCTATCATCGTAATAACGGTTCTCATAAAAACTTGGGGGACAAAAAATATCATCTTCATCAGACATAGCATACCCAAGCTTATGGATTTGCATATCATTAGCATCATGGATATTCAAAGAATTCATACTAAAAACATTGCAATCATGCTCATCATTCAAATATTTTATGTCAAACATTTTATTAACTTCTTCTTCTAACACTTGAGCACAATTTTCCTTTCCATCATTTTCACGAACGACATTATAAAGATGAAGCATATGAGGCAACCTCAATTCCATTTTTTTGTAGTTTTCTTTTATAGACTAAACTAGTGATAAAACAAGAAACTAAAAGATTCAATTACAAGATCTAAAGATATACCTTCAAGACTCACCTCCCCGGCAACGGCGCCAGAAAAGAGCATGATGTCTACTATGCAACCTTCTTCTTGTAGACTCGTTGGGCCTCCAAGCGTAGAGTTTTGTAGGACAGTAGCAATTTTCCCTCAAGTGGATGACCTAAGGTTTGTCAATCTGTGGGGGGCATAGGACGAAGATGGTCTCTCTCAAACAACCCTGCAACTAAATAACAAAGAGTCTCTTGTGTCCCCAACACACCCAATACAATGGTAAATTGTATAGGTGCACTAGTTCGACGAATAGATGGTGATACAAGTGTAATATGGATAGTAGACATAAGTTTTTGTAATCTGAAAATATAAAAACAACAAGATAACCAGTAACAAAAGTGAGCAAATACGGTATTGCAATGTAACACCCTCGATGCGACTATATCTCCCACTTGTCGAGGCACGACTTAGAGGCATAATCGCATTGAAGGCATATGTCGCAAGTGAGGTAATCTTCACACAACCCATGTAATACAATAGGGGAAAAAGTTACATAGTTGGCTTACAATCGCCACTTCACACAATTACATTAATAAAGCATTACATCATACAAATACACTCAAGGTCCGACTACGGAACCAAAATAAAAGAAGAACCCCAAATGCGACAAAGGTCCCCGATCGACCCCAACTGGGCTCCACTACTGATCAACTAGAAAGAAACAACATAAAGGACAATATCTTCGTCGAGCTCCTCCTGAGCTGGGTTACGTCATCTGCACGGACTCATCGGCACCTGCAAACTGGTTTTGGAAGTATCTGTGAGCCACGGGGACTCGGCAATCTCGCACCCTTGCGATCAAGACTATTTAAGCTTATGGGTAAGGTAAAGGTATGAGGTGGATCTGCAGCAAGCGACTAGCATATATGGTGGCTAACATACGCAAAAGAGAGCGAGAAGAGAAGGCAAAGCACGGTCGAGAAATCTATGATCAAGAAGTGATCCTATAGCAACCTATGTCAAGCATAACTCCAACAGCCGTGTTCACTTCCCGGACTCCGCCGGAAAGAGACCATCACGGTTACACATGCGGTTGATTCATTTTAGTTAAGGTCAACTTCAGGTTCTCTACAACCGGACATTAACAAATTCCCATCTGCCCATAACCGCGCGCACGGCTTTCGAAAGTTCAAATCCCTGCAGGGGTGTCCCAACTTAGCCCATCACAAGCTCTCACGGTCAACGAAGGAATAGACCTCCACCCGAGACGTTCCGATCAGACTCGGTATCCCAGTACAACAAGACATTTCGACAGGGTAAAACTAAACCAGCAACACCGCCCGAATGTGCCGACAAATCCCGATAGGAGATGCACATATCTCTTTCTCATGGCACACTCAGATTGTCTTAGGTACGGGTAGGCCAGCCCAGAGTTGCCCCTGGTGGCCACCAGGAGCTGACAGGTGGACCAACACTCAGAGGAGCACTGGCCTAGGGGGGTAAAATAATGATGACCCTTGAGTCTGCAAAACCCAAGGGAAAGAAAAGGGCTAGGTGGCAAATGGTAAAACCAATGTTGGGCATTGCTAGAGAAGCTTTACTTAAGGCGAACTGTCAAGGGGTTCCCATTATAGCCCGACCGCGTAAGGGACGCAAAATCCGGGAACATAACACCGATATGACGGAAACTAGGGCGGCAAGAGTGGAACAAAACACCAGGCATAAGGCCGAGCCTTCCACCCTTTACCAAGTATATAGATGCATTAATTAAATAAGATATATTGTGATATCCCAACAAGTAAACATGTTCCAACAAGGAACAACATCTCCATGTTCCAACAAGGAACAAACTTCAATCTTCACCTGCAACTAACAACGCTATAAGAAGGGCTGAGCAAAGCGGTAACATAACCAATCAACGGTTTGCTAGGACAATGGTGGGTTAGAGGCTCAATCATGGCAATTGGGAGGCTGACAAGCAAGTGGTAGGCATCGTAGCATTGGCATAGCAAAAGAGCGAGCAAACTAGCCTAGCAAAGATAGTAGTGATTTCGAGGGTATGATCATCTTGCCTGCACAGTTGTCAGAGTTGACTGGATCCTCAAAAGCAAACTCAACGGGCTCCTCGTTAGAGAACTCGTCTCCCGGCTCTACCCAACAACACAAACAAGCAACAAGTATACAATCAACCACGTGCAAGGGCAACCAATAATATACAAAGATGGTATGCTATGCGGGATGCGATGCAGGATGCAAAATGCAAGACGTGACAGGAAATGCATGAACCTGGCCTTAACTTGGATAACCAACTGTGCCACTGGATAGAGGGGATGAAATCACCTGCAAACAATATAAAGATCATAGGAATCGGAGCTACGGTTTGGAAATGGCAAGCGTTTTACGAAATGAACCGGTCTGCGATTTATAGCAAGTAGGCTCCTAAATGCAACGAAATGAACATGCTACAGCCACCAAACATGAAAACAAAATACACGGAAGGGATGTACACAAGATTCTTAACAAATTACTAGTACTGAGCCATAGCCAAATTCATCCATTATGAGGTTCAAACAAGCATGGCAAAAATGAATATGCAAAACAGATTTCAGACTTAGTGAAATTAACACTAGTCTGAAATTTCAGACCACGATGCTCTCTTCGGAGCAGCAAAACAACATGATACATAACCTGATTATGACAAGTAAGAACATGGCACGGAGCTACTCAACAAGCTTACCAAAACACCCAAAGTGACCTGGGGCCAAAAGGGTTCGCAAAATACCCTAACGAGCACACGAACATAGATGAAACACAATCAGTTTTCAGACTTAGTGAAAACTGAGACATGCTGAAATTATAACTCACGAAGGCACGTAAACGAGCTCGATGCACACACTACGGTGCAAGTCATGGCAAGGCAAGCATATATCCATAAAGAAGGCACAAAATTCTAGCTAGACATGGCAAGAATGATGGCATAGCATGAATGGATAACTAACAATAGCATCGGCAAAATCGCAAACAAGTTGACGATCTGCCCAGATTTACCACGAAGCAAAAATAGAGCTCGATTGACTCAAGCTAGAGCACTCCACATATGCAAACAAAGACATGGATGACTAGAGCATAACAAGTTTAACAAATGTCCCTTACTGATCATCCTCAAAAGAGGCACGGATCACTAGGAAACAAGCTGAACATATGGCATCATGAACTAAAATACCCCAGACTTAGTGAAAATCACTAAGTCCCTGAAAACAGAATTCTCAGGTGCCTCTCTTTGCAAGCTTGCACAAGTCACCACACACATCCTAAAAATCCATGGGTGTCACCTCTGGAAAGAAGACAAAATGCTTAACAATTCATCCCAAAGACTCACAGGCATATCATGCACACAATAATCATCGCAAAAATGACAAAAGTCTATGATGAACTAACGGATCTGCAATTTAACTCATGATGCCTCCTTCTAGCAGCAATACGGGCATCAAGATGAACTGAAATGCAAATGATGCAATGGAATGAAATGATGTACTCGTCGAGACGAAGATTTTGATATATCATATGTCAAAACGGAGCTACAGATGCGGAGATATCATCAGTCAAAGTTTGCATAAAATTAGGGTTTCGGGAGGAGAAAGTCAACCGTTCGGGATCCAGATCTGGCACTGTAGCGGTACTGTTCACCCACGGTTCCCGAAGTTCGCCGGAAATCTCGCCGGAGAGGAAGAAGAGGGCCGGGGCTCGCCGGGGTAGCCGGATCCGGCCGGGGCGGCGCCGGCCCGGGCGGTGTGGAGGTGGCGAGGCGGCGGAGGCGAGGTCGGTGGTGGTGGCCGGGGCGATGCGCCGGTGCTGCGGCGCGGCGGCCGGCGAGGTCGAAGACGGCGGCGGGCTCCGGTCGAGGCGGCGGCGAGCAAGGGAGTCGGGCGCGGGCGGCGGAGTGCGGGGCCGGCTCCGGCGCCCTGGCGGTGGAGGGAGCGCGCGGCCCGGAGCGGCGAGGCGCGGGCCAACCGTGGGCCTAGCGGGCCTGGCGAGGGGAGGAGAGAGAGGAGGGTGAGGTGGCGCGCGGGGATTGGCCTGGGGCAGCGGTGAGGCGACGTGGCAGCTCCCCATTGGATCGGGTGAGGTGGCCGGCGGCGGTGGACACATCCAGCGGCGGGACGGACATGTCCGGTGGCGCGAGGACGAAGATGGCTAGGGTTCATCCGCGAAAATTTCGGGGATGCCCACATATTTATAGGTAGAGGGAGCTAGGAGAGTCCAAATGAGGTGCAGTTTTCGGCCACGCGATGGTGATCGAACGACCGAGATGATGGAGCAGAGTTAGGTGGGTTTTTGGGCCAAATTGGAGGGGTGTTGGGCTGCAACACACACGAGGCCTTTTCGGTCCCTCGGTTAACCGTTTGAGTGTCAAACGAAGTCCAAATGGTACGAAACTTGATAGGCGGTCTACCGGTAGTAAACCAAGGCCGCTTGGCAAGTCTCGGTCCAATCCGGAAATGTTTAATCCCCACACACGAAAGAAAGCTCGAAATGACCACCGTAGGAGAACGAAGCGCCGGAATGCAAAACGGACAGCGGGGAAAATGCTCGAATGCATGAGATGAACATGTATGCAAATGAAATGCACATGATGACATGATATGCAATGCATGGCACGCAAGCAATGACAAGGCAACAACAGCGAATAACTGGCAGACACCTGGCACATCGGTCTCGGGGCGTTACAACACTCCACCACTACGAGAGGATCTCGTCCCGAGATCTAGAATGGCACCGGAGGGAAAACGGAAGAGAAAAGAGAAGAGGTAAGACTAAGTTGCTTCTATGGCAAACGAGTGAAACCAAAGAACCTTGAAGAGGTTGAACAAATTCGAGAAAAGAATACAACGAAGGTGAACTAGGTCGAAAACACTCCGTTAGAAAAGAGGGACAAAGAACATTGCGAAACCTTGAGGTTGACGGGAAGATATATATAGAAAAACACTCCGTTAAAGAAGGGGATCAAGGAAGACCAAATTCGGGCAGCACTCTGGTTGAAATGAAAAAGAATTGAATAAGGTCTTGATAAGATGAGAAGATACTTGATGAAATCACAACACACTGCCACCAGAACTATTGAATGAATGGAACAAGGGGTAAGAAATATCTCGGACAGCACTCCGGTTGAGAAAGGATGTAAAACTTGATAAGGTGAAAAGAACTTGAGCAGAATGGCACCACACTCCGGTTAAACAAAATAGAGAAGGAAAAAGACTGATATAATTTGGATAGCACTTTGACTGTAAATAGAAGAAATTGAACATGATCTTGACAAACCGAGATGAGGAGTGAAAAGAGCAACATCACTAGACCTCCGGGAGAAAGAATAGAAGTTGGATCTTGGAAAAGGAAAGAATTAAGAGGAAAAAGACATCTTCTACCATAATAGAATTTGAAAAGCATCTTAAAGAGAAGGTTCGCACGGAGTTGTTGGAAACCAACAACGAAAAGAATAAGCTTGATATGGTCTTGTGGAGTACCTCTCAAATTATGAGGTGACAGCCTGCCACTCACGGGAAAAGAATTTGATTGGCATGAACAAGGAGACGAGAAGCTTATCACCGGAAGGATAGATGAAGAACTTGGGTCATTATAAGCACCATAAATAGCAAAATCCTTAGGGAAAGCTTTAGGTGAAATGTAACCCAAGATAACTCCAACGAAGAGGTTAATGGATTTAAAGTACCTCATTCTTAATAACATGTGAATCATGAAACACGAACTCAAATTATCAAGAATGACATAATACCACCTTCAATAATACGGAAGAAAGAATGAACTCCGGATTACAAGATGAAGAAAACTTGAGCTTCTCTGAAAAGAATCTCAATGAACACTTGGAAGAGGGATATAAATCCTTGATGAACCATCATGTAGAACATCCATGAAGAAACTCCGGTAAACAAAAGAAAGATCCAAAATAATTGAATGATGTAAAGAATAAGATTTAAGCCTCGCAATGATTTAGATAGAGAACTCCGTGATAATATAATTGAAAGAGGTTGGAACTCCGGGAAAGAAAGATGAGCACTTGAATCCAAGAATTTTGATGAACCTTCGGAATCAAGAATAGATCACTTGGATGAAACAAAAATAAGAATTACATTATGCGTATCCTTCACCAATTTAAATTGATGACAAGCAGCGGATTTGGCATACTACTTATTCTCGTAGAAAAGATTAAGAGAGAGATCGATAACTTGATAAGGACTTGATGGAACCGCCGGTGGGATTTGGAACAACAAATGAATTGATATGATAACGAAAGAAGAGGAATCTTGTACGAACCACCATAAGAATTGAAAATGAACGGAGTAAAGATAAAGAAACGCCGGGAAGAATTAGCAAATGGACGAAGATGCTTGAGAGAATTTAGGCCCATGAGAACAAAGAGATCACGAGCTGATTAAAGATCACTTGCGCGAAGCACCGGTAAAATTTGGAGAACCATAGCTGAAAGTTTAGAATGAATAAATTCTGAGATGATGGGCTCCGAATATTCCAATTGAGAAGACTCTTGAATTACTTCGGATGGGTGAAAAGAATTCTCACAATCAAAAATAATTATGAGAGGATGGCAACGAGCTAGAATCACGAATCTTGAGGAGAATGGAGCAAGATTAAAGCGAAACTCTTCTTCGGTCTTCAAATGACAACGAGAAATACCACCGTGAATTATAGGGGCACACCGGAATGAAAATAGAAAAGGTTGAGCCAATGATGAAAAGAATTTGAAATATTTTGGTGAAAAGCATTTGAGTGATGACAATCATTCTTACGTCAAGCTTCGAAAAGAATTTTTAAGGATATCTCTGGGGGAATTAGAAGAGTCAGGTAAGATCTTGGGAAAAGACTTGTGGGTTAGGGCCCACTCAAAAGAAACACCGTTGAAATGATTAAAAGGGAGGTTGCACCGGTTGAATTAAATGGCTTGAATAAGATAAACAACCTCGAAATAGGTTGAACGGATCTTGAATGACAAAACGAGCCTTTTGAGATAGCTTGAGCATGCCGGAACAAATGAATATTGAGAAATTAATTATTAAGAGGTGCACCGGTATGGAAAGGCATTGAAATGAGGAAAAGAATATGATCAAACACCGAAAGCTTGAATTGGTTCCACCGGAGAATAAAATAATGAATAATGGTGAACTAGAAACTCCGTTAAAATCTTCGTGAGAATCACCGGATAAGAACATTGATGGAAAAGAATGGAGGTATTTCCCATCAATAAAAGTATACTTGAATAAGAAATCTGAATCATTGAAGAAAAAGGGTGGGTGGGAGGGAAAAACAAAGGCAACTTGGAGACGGATGGAACAAACACCGTTGAGAAACTTAGAATTGATCTTGTGAATGTTGAAATGATTGGATCCACTTGAGGAGAAGCACACCGGTTGAGAAGCGGATTGACATGGCAATCTTGATTATCAAGAAGGATTGGTATTCACATCGGAGTATGAAAACACCATTTGGGAAAGGTATGGAATTAACATTTGACTTCGAAGCAACTCGAATACCACAACTCAAAACAAAACAAAGGATTGGCTTGCGAAATAAGCCGGAACAAACATATGATAGAGATTTCGTCAGTTTTCGTGGTGGGACCTACACGGGCTCGATCGTACAGCACCATCATGTACAAGGCAGTGCACATGACATACGAAGCGTCCCCGAGTCGGCATAGCCAAGGACTCTTTAAGACACAATGAGACCACTGTAAAATCGACCGTGAATAGGCGAACCACTAGACGTCGAACCCCAATTTCATATCATACATCCGTCGGAAAGATATCCTAAGAGCTACTTGAATTCCCACCTATGAAACTCCCGAAATTTTCCGGTTATGCAATCAGGTGTTGGGGATACAGGGGAAGCATAATATCTCACCCAAACTAGCAAATCCTACATCCAGCTGTATCCATCCTTCAACACATAACCAAGAAACCTTCGGAAATCATCTACCTCAACCTTCGAAAACCATCTGTTATACAAGTTATGGCGATACTCCGGAACTCCCGCCCCAGTACTGGGTGGCGTCGAGGTTATCTCACCAACGAACTGCATAAAGGAGATTTTCGATGTCGACGAACATATCTCAGGTATTCCAAAATTGCAACGATAAAATTATGATGACAACACCTCAGAGCTCAACTCCCCGGGACACTTCCATTAAACCCCTGACAGGAGGCACCAAGACAATGTTCTCATCATAAGCCATCGGAACAAATCCAAGATACTCGCGTGATCCTAAAAAAAAATTCGTGAAATTTGAGAAGAGAAGAGTCAAAACTCTACGTCAGGATGCCTTACCAGAGCGATGAGGAGACTAGGAAGTAAAAAAGAATTCCTAAGCTCTCCGATATATAACTCCTAAATGACTCAAAACATTTCTCTAGACACAACTCGGCCGCTAAAAACGATCAATCAGTGGGGGCTCCTAAGGTCGGGGAAGGCTCTGATACCAACTTGTTACACCCTCGATGCGACTATATCTCCCATGTGTCGAGGCACGACTTAGAGGCATAATCGCATTGAAGGCATATGTCGCAAGTGAGGTAATCTTCACACAACCCATGTAATACAATAGGGGAAAAAGTAACATAGTTGGCTTACAATCGCCACTTCACACAATTACATGAATAAAGCATTACATCATACAAATACACTCAAGATCCGACTACGGAACCAAAATAAAAGAAGAACCCCAAATGTGGCAAAGGTCCCCGATCGACCCCAACTGGGCTCCACTACTGATCAGATAGAAAGAAACAACATAAAGGACAATATCTTCGTCGAGCTCCTCCTGAGCTGGGTTACGTCATCTGCACGGACTCATCGGCACCTGCAAACTGGTTTTGGAAGTATCTGTGAGCCACGGGGACTCAGCAATCTCGCACCCTCGCGATCAAGACTATTTAAGCTTGTGGGTAAGGTAAAGGTATGAGGTGGATCTGCAGCAAGCGACTAGCATATATGGTGGCTAACATACGCAAAAGAGAGCGAGAAGAGAAGGCAAAGCACGGTCGAGAAATCTATGATCAAGAAGTGATCCTATAGCAACCTACGTCAAGCATAACTCCAACAACCGTGTTCACTTCCCGGACTCCGCCGGAAAGAGACCATCACGGTTACACACGTGGTTGATTCATGTTAGTTAAGGTCAACTTCAGGTTTTCTACAACCGGACGTTAACAAATTCCCATCTGCCCATAACCACGGGCACGGCTTTCGAAAGTTCAAATCCCTGCAGGGGTGTCCCAACTTAGCCCATCACAAGCTCTCACGGTCAACGAAGGAATAGACCTCCACCCGAGACGTTCCGATCAGACTCGGTATCCCAGTACAACAAGACATTTCGGCAGGGTAAAACTAAACCAGCAACACCGCCCGAATGTGCCGACAAATCCCGATAGGAGCTGCACATATCTCTTTCTCAGGGCACACTCAGATTGTCTTAGGTACGGGTAGGCCAGCCCAGAGTTGCCCCTGGTGGCCACCGGCAGCTGATAGGTGGACCAACACTCAGAGGAGCACTGGCCCGGGGGGGGGGGGGGTAAAATAATGATGACCCTTGAGTCTACAGAACCCAAGGGAAAGAAAAGGGCTAGGTGGCAAATGGTAAAACCAATGTTGGGCATTGCTGGAGAAGCTTTACGTAAGGCGAACTGTCAAGGGGTTCCCATTATAGCCCAACCGCGTAAGTGACGCAAAATCCGGGAACATAACACCGATATGACGGAAACTAGGGTGGCAAGAGTGGAACAAAACACCAGGCATAAGGCCGAGCCTTCCACCCTTTACCAAGTATATAGATGCATTAATTAAATAAGATATATTGTGATATCCCAACAAGTAAACATGTTCCAACAAGGAACAACATCTCCATGTTCCAACAAGGAACAAACTTCAATCTTCACCTGCAACTAACAACGCTAAAAGAGGGGCTGAGCAAAGCGGTAACATAGCCAATCAACGGTTTGCTAGGACAATGGTGGGTTAGAGGCTCAATCATGGCAATTGGGAGGCTGACAAGCAAGTGGTAGGCATCATAGCATTGGCATAGCAAAAGAGCGAGCAAACTAGCATAGCAAAGATAGTAGTGATTTCGAGGGTATGATCATCTTGCCTGCACAGTTGTCAGAGTTGACTGGATCCTCAAAAGCAAACTCAACGGGCTCCTCGTTAGCGAACTCGTCTCCCGTCTCTACCCAACAACACAAACAAGCAACAAGGATACAATCAACCACGTGCAAGGGAAACCAATAATATACAAAGATGGTATGCTATGCGGGATGCGATGCGGGATGCAAAATGCAAGACGTGACAGGAAATGCATGAACCTGGCCTCAACTTGGATAACCAAGTGTGCCACTGGATAGAGGGGATGAAATCACCTGAAAACGATATAAATATCATAGGAATCGGAGCTACGGTTTGGAAATGGCAAGCGTTTTACGAAATGAACCGGTCTGCGATTTACAGCAAGTAGGCTCCTAAATGCAACGAAATGAACATGCTACAGCCACCAAACATGAAAACAAAATACATGACAGGGATGTACACAAGATGCTTAAAAATCACTAGCACTGAGCCATAGCCAAATTCATCCATTATGAGGTTCAAACAAGCATGACAAAAATGAATATGCAAAACAGATTTCAGACTTAGTGAAATTAACACTAGTCTGAAATTTCAGACCACGATGCTCTCTTCGGAGCAGCAAAACAACATGATACATAACCTGATTATGACAAGTAAGAACATGGCACGGAGCTACTCAACAAGCTTAAAAAAACACCCAAAGTGACCTGGGGCCAAAAGGGTTCACAAAATACCCTAACGAGCACACGAACATAGATGAAACACAATCAGTTTTCAGACTTAGTGAAAACTGAGACATGCTGAAATTATAACTCACGAAGGCACGTAAACGAGCTCGATGCACCCACTACGGTGCAAGTCATGGCAAGGCAAGCATATATCCATAAAGAAGGCACAAAATTCTAGCTAGACATGGCAAGAATGATGGCATAGCATGAATGGATAACTAACAATAGCATCGGCAAAATCGCAAACAAGTTGACGATCTGCCCAGATTTACCACGAAGCAAAAATAGAGCTCGATTGACTCAAGCTAGAGCACTCCACATATGCAAACAAAGACATGGATGACTAGAGCATAACAAGTTTAACAAATGTCCCTTACTGATCATCCTCAAAAGAGGCACGGATCACTAGGAAACAAGCTGAACATATGGCATCATGAACTAAAATACCCCAGACTTAGTGAAAATCACTAAGTCCCTGAAAACAGAATTCTCAGGTGCCTCTCTTTGCAAGCTTGCACAAGTCACCACACACATCCTAAAAATCCATGGGTGTCACCTCTGGAAAGAAGACAAAATGCTTAACAATTCATCCCAAAGACTCACAGGCATATCATGCACACAATAATCATTGCAAAAATGACAAAAGTCTATGATGAACTAACGGATCTGCAATTTAACTCATGATGCCTCCTTCTAGCAGCAATACGGGCATCAAGATGAACTGAAATGCAAATGATGCAATGGAATGAAATGATGTACTCGTCGAGACGAAGATTTTGATATATCATATGTCCAAAACGGAGCTACAGATGCGGAGATATCATCAGTCAAAGTTTGCATAAAATTAGGGTTTCGGGAGGAGAAAGTCAACCGTTCGGGATCCAGATCTGGCACTGTAGCGGTACTGTTCACCCACGGTTCCCGATGTTCGCCAGAAAACTCGCCGGAGAGGAAGAAGAGGGCCGGGGCTCGCCGGGGTAGCCGGATCCGGCCGGGGCGGCGCCGGCCCGGGCGGTGTGGAGGTGGCGAGGCGGCGGAGGCGAGGTCGGTGGTGGTGGCCGGGGCGATGCGCCGGCGCTGCGGCGCGGCGGCCGGCGAGGTCGAAGACGGCGGCGGGCTCCGGTCGAGGCGGCGGCGAGCAAGGGAGTCGGGCGCGGGCGGCGGAGTGCGGGGCCGGCTCCGGCGCCCTGGCGGTGGAGGGAGCGCGCGGCCCGGAGCGGCGAGGCGCGGGCCAACCGTGGGCCTAGCGGGCCTGGCGAGGGGAGGAGAGAGAGGAGGGTGAGGTGGCGCGCGGGGATTGGCCTGGGGCAGCGGTGAGGCGACGTGGCAGCTCCCCATTGGATCGGGTGAGGTGGCCGGCGGCGGTGGACACATCCAGCGGCGGGACGGACATGTCCGGTGGCGCGAGGACGAAGATGGCTAGGGTTCATCCGCGAAAATTTCGGGGATGCCCACATATTTATAGGTAGAGGGAGCTAGGAGAGTCCAAATGAGGTGCAGTTTTCGGCCACGCGATGGTGATCGAACGACCGAGATGATGGAGCAGAGTTAGGTGGGTTTTTGGGCCAAATTGGAGGGGTGTTGGGCTGCAACACACACGAGGCCTTTTCGGTCCCTCGGTTAACCGTTTGAGTGTCAAACGAAGTCCAAATGGTACGAAACTTGATAGGCGGTCTACCGGTAGTAAACCAAGGCCGCTTGGCAAGTCTCGGTCCAATCCGGAAATGTTTAATCCCCACACACGAAAGAAAGCTCGAAATGACCACCGTAGGAGAACGAAGCGCCGGAATGCAAAACGGACAGCGGGGAAAATGCTCGAATGCATGAGATGAACATGTATGCAAATGAAATGCACATGATGACATGATATGCAATGCATGGCACGCAAGCAATGACAAGGCAACAACAGCGAATAACTGGCGGACACCTGGCACATCGGTCTCGGGGCGTTACAACACTCCACCACTACGAGAGGATCTCGTCCCGAGATCTAGAATGGCACCGGAGGGAAAACGGAAGAGAAAAGAGAAGAGGTAAGACTAAGTTGCTTCTATGGCAAACGAGTGAAACCAAAGAACCTTGAAGAGGTTGAACAAATTCGAGAAAAGAATACAACGAAGGTGAACTAGGTCGAAAACACTCCGTTAGAAAAGAGGGACAAAGAACATTGCGAAACCTTGAGGTTGACGGGAAGATATATATAGAAAAACACTCCGTTAAAGAAGGGGATCAAGGAAGACCAAATTCGGGCAGCACTCTGGTTGAAATGAAAAAGAATTGAATAAGGTCTTGATAAGATGAGAAGATACTTGATGAAATCACAACACACTGCCACCAGAACTATTGAATGAATGGAACAAGGGGTAAGAAATATCTCGGACAGCACTCCGGTTGAGAAAGGATGTAAAACTTGATAAGGTGAAAAGAACTTGAGCAGAATGGCACCACACTCCGGTTAAACAAAATAGAGAAGGAAAAAGACTGATATAATTTGGATAGCACTTTGACTGTAAATAGAAGAAATTGAACATGATCTTGACAAACCGAGATGAGGAGTGAAAAGAGCAACATCACTAGACCTCCGGGAGAAAGAATAGAAGTTGGATCTTGGAAAAGGAAAGAATTAAGAGGAAAAAGACATCTTCTACCATAATAGAATTTGAAAAGCATCTTAAAGAGAAGGTTCGCACGGAGTTGTTGGAAACCAACAACGAAAAGAATAAGCTTGATATGGTCTTGTGGAGTACCTCTCAAATTATGAGGTGACAGCCTGCCACTCACGGGAAAAGAATTTGATTGGCATGAACAAGGAGACGAGAAGCTTATCACCGGAAGGATAGATGAAGAACTTGGGTCATTATAAGCACCATAAATAGCAAAATCCTTAGGGAAAGCTTTAGGTGAAATGTAACCCAAGATAACTCCAACGAAGAGGTTAATGGATTTAAAGTACCTCATTCTTAATAACATGTGAATCATGAAACACGAACTCAAATTATCAAGAATGACATAATACCACCTTCAATAATACGGAAGAAAGAATGAACTCCGGATTACAAGATGAAGAAAACTTGAGCTTCTCTGAAAAGAATCTCAATGAACACTTGGAAGAGGGATATAAATCCTTGATGAACCATCATGTAGAACATCCATGAAGAAACTCCGGTAAACAAAAGAAAGATCCAAAATAATTGAATGATGTAAAGAATAAGATTTAAGCCTCGCAATGATTTAGATAGAGAACTCCGTGATAATATAATTGAAAGAGGTTGGAACTCCGGGAAAGAAAGATGAGCACTTGAATCCAAGAATTTTGATGAACCTTCGGAATCAAGAATAGATCACTTGGATGAAACAAAAATAAGAATTACATTATGCGTATCCTTCACCAATTTAAATTGATGACAAGCAGCGGATTTGGCATACTACTTATTCTCGTAGAAAAGATTAAGAGAGAGATCGATAACTTGATAAGGACTTGATGGAACCGCCGGTGGGATTTGGAACAACAAATGAATTGATATGATAACGAAAGAAGAGGAATCTTGTACGAACCACCATAAGAATTGAAAATGAACGGAGTAAAGATAAAGAAACGCCGGGAAGAATTAGCAAATGGACGAAGATGCTTGAGAGAATTTAGGCCCATGAGAACAAAGAGATCACGAGCTGATTAAAGATCACTTGCGCGAAGCACCGGTAAAATTTGGAGAACCATAGCTGAAAGTTTAGAATGAATAAATTCTGAGATGATGGGCTCCGAATAATCCAATTGAGAAGACTCTTGAATTAGTTCGGATGGGTGAAAAGAATTCTCACAATCAAAAATAATTATGAGAGGATGGCAACGAGCTAGAATCACGAATCTTGAGGAGAATGGAGCAAGATTAAAGCGAAACTCTTCTTCGGTCTTCAAATGACAACGAGAAATACCACCGTGAATTATAGGGGCACACCGGAATGAAAATAGAAAAGGTTGAGCCAATGATGAAAAGAATTTGAAATATTTTGGTGAAAAGCATTTGAGTGATGACAATCATTCTTACGTCAAGCTTCGAAAAGAATTTTTAAGGATATCTCTGGGGGAATTAGAAGAGTCAGGTAAGATCTTGGGAAAAGACTTGTGGGTTAGGGCCCACTCAAAAGAAACACCGTTGAAATGATTAAAAGGGAGGTTGCACCGGTTGAATTAAATGGCTTGAATAAGATAAACAACCTCGAAATAGGTTGAACGGATCTTGAATGACAAAACGAGCCTTTTGAGATAGCTTGAGCATGCCGGAACAAATGAATATTGAGAAATTAATTATTAAGAGGTGCACCGGTATGGAAAGGCATTGAAATGAGGAAAAGAATATGATCAAACACCGAAAGCTTGAATTGGTTCCACCGGAGAATAAAATAATGAATAATGGTGAACTAGAAACTCCGTTAAAATCTTCGTGAGAATCACCGGATAAGAACATTGATGGAAAAGAATGGAGGTATTTCCCATCAATAAAAGTATACTTGAATAAGAAATCTGAATCATTGAAGAAAAAGGGTGGGTGGGAGGGAAAAACAAAGGCAACTTGGAGACGGATGGAACAAACACCGTTGAGAAACTTAGAATTGATCTTGTGAATGTTGAAATGATTGGATCCACTTGAGGAGAAGCACACCGGTTGAGAAGCGGATTGACATGGCAATCTTGATTATCAAGAAGGATTGGTATTCACATCGGAGTATGAAAACACCATTTGGGAAAGGTATGGAATTAACATTTGACTTCGAAGCAACTCGAATACCACAACTCAAAACAAAACAAAGGATTGGCTTGCGAAATAAGCCGGAACAAACATATGATAGAGATTTCGTCAGTTTTCGTGGTGGGACCTACACGGGCTCGATCGTACAGCACCATCATGTACAAGGCAGTGCACATGACATACGAAGCGTCCCCGAGTCGGCATAGCCAAGGACTCTTTAAGACACAATGAGACCACTGTAAAATCGACCGTGAATAGGCGAACCACTAGACGTCGAACCCCAATTTCATATCATACATCCGTCGGAAAGATATCCTAAGAGCTACTTGAATTCCCACCTATGAAACTCCCGAAATTTTCCGGTTATGCAATCAGGTG
The DNA here is from genome assembly GCA_034509565.1 of Triticum monococcum. Taxonomy (NCBI): domain Eukaryota; kingdom Viridiplantae; phylum Streptophyta; class Magnoliopsida; order Poales; family Poaceae; genus Triticum; species Triticum monococcum. Next base: position 388,300,202 of record CM067842.1, on the reverse strand, counting down.
TTGGGGATACAGGGGAAGCATAATATCTCACCCAAACTAGCAAATCCTACATCCAGCTGTATCCATCCTTCAACACATAACCAAGAAACCTTCGGAAATCATCTACCTCAACCTTCGAAAACCATCTGTTATACAAGTTATGGCGATACTCCGGAACTCCCGCCCCAGTACTGGGTGGCGTCGAGGTTATCTCACCAACGAACTGCATAAAGGAGATTTTCGATGTCGACGAACATATCTCAGGTATTCCAAAATTGCAACGATAAAATTATGATGACAACACCTCAGAGCTCAACTCCCCGGGACACTTCCATTAAACCCCTGACAGGAGGCACCAAGACAATGTTCTCATCATAAGCCATCGGAACAAATCCAAGATACTCGCGTGATCCTAAAAAAAAATTCGTGAAATTTGAGAAGAGAAGAGTCAAAACTCTACGTCAGGATGCCTTACCAGAGCGATGAGGAGACTAGGAAGTAAAAAAGAATTCCTAAGCTCTCCGATATATAACTCCTAAATGACTCAAAACATTTCTCTAGACACAACTCGGCCGCTAAAAACGATCAATCAGTGGGGGCTCCTAAGGTCGGGGAAGGCTCTGATACCAACTTGTTACACCCTCGATGCGACTATATCTCCCATGTGTCGAGGCACGACTTAGAGGCATAATCGCATTGAAGGCATATGTCGCAAGTGAGGTAATCTTCACACAACCCATGTAATACAATAGGGGAAAAAGTAACATAGTTGGCTTACAATCGCCACTTCACACAATTACATGAATAAAGCATTACATCATACAAATACACTCAAGATCCGACTACGGAACCAAAATAAAAGAAGAACCCCAAATGTGGCAAAGGTCCCCGATCGACCCCAACTGGGCTCCACTACTGATCAGATAGAAAGAAACAACATAAAGGACAATATCTTCGTCGAGCTCCTCCTGAGCTGGGTTACGTCATCTGCACGGACTCATCGGCACCTGCAAACTGGTTTTGGAAGTATCTGTGAGCCACGGGGACTCAGCAATCTCGCACCCTCGCGATCAAGACTATTTAAGCTTGTGGGTAAGGTAAAGGTATGAGGTGGATCTGCAGCAAGCGACTAGCATATATGGTGGCTAACATACGCAAAAGAGAGCGAGAAGAGAAGGCAAAGCACGGTCGAGAAATCTATGATCAAGAAGTGATCCTATAGCAACCTACGTCAAGCATAACTCCAACAACCGTGTTCACTTCCCGGACTCCGCCGGAAAGAGACCATCACGGTTACACACGTGGTTGATTCATGTTAGTTAAGGTCAACTTCAGGTTTTCTACAACCGGACGTTAACAAATTCCCATCTGCCCATAACCACGGGCACGGCTTTCGAAAGTTCAAATCCCTGCAGGGGTGTCCCAACTTAGCCCATCACAAGCTCTCACGGTCAACGAAGGAATAGACCTCCACCCGAGACGTTCCGATCAGACTCGGTATCCCAGTACAACAAGACATTTCGGCAGGGTAAAACTAAACCAGCAACACCGCCCGAATGTGCCGACAAATCCCGATAGGAGCTGCACATATCTCTTTCTCAGGGCACACTCAGATTGTCTTAGGTACGGGTAGGCCAGCCCAGAGTTGCCCCTGGTGGCCACCGGCAGCTGACAGGTGGACCAACACTCAGAGGAGCACTGGCCCGGGGGGGGGGGTAAAATAATGATGACCCTTGAGTCTACAGAACCCAAGGGAAAGAAAAGGGCTAGGTGGCAAATGGTAAAACCAATGTTGGGCATTGCTGGAGAAGCTTTACGTAAGGCGAACTGTCAAGGGGTTCCCATTATAGCCCAACTGCGTAAGGGACGCAAAATCCGGGAACATAACACCGATATGACGGAAACTAGGGTGGCAAGAGTGGAACAAAACACCAGGCATAAGGCCGAGTCTTCCACCCTTTACCAAGTATATAGATGCATTAATTAAATAAGATATATTGTGATATCCCAAAAAGTAAACATGTTCCAACAAGGAACAACATCTCCATGTTCCAACAAGGAACAAACTTCAATCTTGACCTGCAACTAACAACGCTAAAAGAGGGGCTGAGCAAAGCGGTAACATAGCCAATCAACGGTTTTCTAGGACAATGGTGGGTTAGAGGCTCAATCATGGCAATTGGGAGGCTGACAAGCAAGTGGTAGGCATCGTAGCATTGGCATAGCAAAAGAGCGAGCAAACTAGCATAGCAAAGATAGTAGTGATTTCGAGGGTATGATCATCTTGCCTGCACAGTTGTCAGAGTTGACTGGATCCTCAAAAGCAAACTCAACGGGCTCCTCGTTAGCGAACTCGTCTCCCGTCTCTACCCAACAACACAAACAAGCAACAAGGATACAATCAACCACGTGCAAGGGCAACCAATAATATACAAAGATGGTATGCTATGCGGGATGCGATGCGGGATGCAAAATGCAAGACGTGACAGGAAATGAATGAACCTGGCCTCAACTTGGATAACCTAGTGTGCCACTGGATAGAGGGGATGAAATCACCTGAAAACGATATAAAGATCTTAGGAATCGGAGCTACGGTTTGGAAATGGCAAGCGTTTTACGAAATGAACCGGTCTGCGATTTACAGCAAGTAGGCTCCTAAATGCAACGAAATGAACATGCTACAGCCACCAAACATGAAAACAAAATACATGACAGGGATGTACACAAGATGCTTAAAAATCACTAGCACTGAGCCATAGCCAAATTCATCCATTATGAGGTTCAAACAAGCATGGCAAAAATGAATATGCAAAACAGATTTCAGACTTAGTGAAATTAACACTAGTCTGAAATTTCAGACCACGATGCTCTCTTCGGAGCAGCAAAACAACATGATACATAACCTGATTATGACAAGTAAGAACATGGCATGGAGCTACTCAACAAGCTTAACAAAACACCCAAAGTGAACTGGGGCAAAAAGGGTTCACAAAATACCCTAACGAGCACACGAACATAGATGAAACACAATCAGTTTTCAGACTTAGTGAAAACTGAGACATGCTGAAATTATAACTCACGAAGGCACGTAATCGAGCTCGATGCACTCACTATGGTGCAAGTCATGGCAAGGCAAGCATATATCCATAAAGAAGGCACAAAATTCTAGCTAGACATGATAAGAACAATGGCATAGCATGCATGGATCACTAACAATAGCATCGGCAAAATCGCAAACAAGTTGACGATCTGCCCAGATTTACCACGAAGCAAAAATAGAGCTCGATTGACTCAAGCTAGAGCACTCCACATATGCAAACAAAGACATGGATGGATAGAGCATAACAAGTTTAACAAATGTCCCTTACTGATTATCCTCAAAAGAGGCACGGATCACTAGGAAACAAGCTGAACATATGGCATCATGAACTAAAATACCCCAGACTTAGTGAAAATCACTAAGTCCCTGAAAACAGAATTCTCAGGTGCCTCTCTTTGCAAGCTTGCACAAGTCACCACACACATCCTAAAAATGCATGGGTGGCACCTCTGGAAAGAATACAAAATGCTTAACAATTCATCCCAAAGACTCACAGGCATATCATGCACACAATAATCATGGCAAAAATGAAAAAAGTCTATGATGAACTAACGGATCTGCAATTTAACTCACGATGCCTCCTTCTAGCAGCAATACGGGCATCAAGATGAACTGAAATGCAAATGATGCAATGGAATGAAATGATGTACTCGTCGAGACGAAAATTTTGATATATCATATGTCCAAAACGGAGCTACGAATGCGGAGATATCATCAGTCAAAGTTTGCATAATATTAGGGTTTTGGGAGGAGAAAGTCAACCGTTCGGGATCCAGATCTGGCATTGTAGCGGTACTGTTCACGCATGGTTCCCAAAGTTCGCCGGAAAACTCGCCGGAGAGGAAGAAGAGGGCCTGGGCTCGCCGGGGTAGCCGGATGCGACCGGGGCGGCGCCGGCCCGGGCGGTGTGGAGGTGGCGAGGCGGCGGAGGCGAGGTCGGTGGTAGTGGCCGGGGCGGTGCGCCGGCGCTGCAGCGCGGCGGCCGGCAAGGTCAAAGACGGCGGCGGGCTCCGGTCGAGGCGGCGGCGTGCTCCGGTCGAGGCGGCGGCGAGCAAGGGAGTCGGGCGCGGGCGGCGGAGTGCAGGGCCGGCTCCGGCGCCCTGGCGGTGGAGGGAGCACGCGGCCCGGAGCGGCGAGGCGCGGGCCAACCGTGGGCCTGGCGGGCCTGGTGGCGGGGAGGAGAGAGAGGAGGGTGAGGTGGCGCGCGGGGATTGGCCTGGGGCAGCGGCGAGGCGACGTGGCGGCTCCCCATTGGATCGGGTGAGGTGGCCAGCGGCGGTGGACACGTCCAGCGGCGGGACGGACATGTCCGGTGGCGCGAGGAGGAAGATGGCTAGGGTTCATCCGCGAAAATTTTGGCGATGCCCACATATTTATAGGTAGAGGGAGCTAGGAGAGTCCAAATGAGGTGCGGTTTTCGGCCACGCGATCGTGATCGAACGACTGAGATGATGGAGCAGAGTTAGGTGGGTTTTGGGCCAAATTGGAGGGGTGTTGGGCTGCAACACACACGAGGCCTTTTCGGTCCCTCGGTTAACCGTTGGAGCGTCAAACGAAGTCCAAATGGTACGAAACTTGACAGGCGGTCTACCGGTAGTAAACCAAGGCCGCTTGGCAAGTCTCGGTCCAATCCGGAAATGTTTAATCCCCACACACGAAAGAAAGCTCGAAATGACCACCGTAGGAGAACGAAGCGCCGGAATGCAAAACGGACAACGGGGAAAATGCTCGAATGCATGAGATGAACATGTATGCAAATGAAATGCACATGATGACATGATCTGCAATGCATGACACGCAAGCAATGACAAGGCAACAATAGCGAATAACCGGCGGACACCTGGCACATCGGTCTCGGGGCGGTACATGCAATGCTTGAAAACAAGGCCTAGGGTTCATACTTTCACTAGTGCAAAGGCTCTCAACAATGATAACATAACTGGGTCACATAACAATCCCTCAGTGTGCAACAAAGAATCACTCCGAAGTTTCTATCGGAGAATGTAGGACGAAAATGTGCATCAACCCTATGCACAGATTACAGCAATGTCACCTCAGGAATCCGCGAGTTGAGTGCCAAAACATACATCAAGTCAATCAATAGAACATCCCATTGTCACCACAGATATCCCATCACAAGACATACATCAAGCGTTCTCAAATCCAATACTCAATCCAACATAAGGAAACCTCAAAGAGAAAGACTCAATTCATCACAAGAAGGTAGAGGGGGAGAAAACCATATGATCCAACTATAGTAACGAAGCTCTCTGTACATCAAGATCATGCCGAATCAAGAACGCGCGAGAGAGAGATCAAACACATAGCTACTAGTACATACCCTCAGCACCGACGGGGAACTACACCCTCCTCATCATCGAGACTGCCGGGATGATGAAGATGGCCTCCGGTGATGGTTTCCCCCTCCGGCAGGGTGCCGGAACGGGCTCTCGATTGGTTTTTCGTGGCTACAAAGGCTTTCAGCGGCGGAACTTCTGATCTAGTTTTCTTTTCATAGGTTTCTGTATTTATAAGAATTTTTTGCGTCGATCTCACGACAAGGAGGTTCCCGAGGGGCCCACAAGCCCTAGGGGCTCGCCCTGGGGGGTAGGGCGCACCCCCTGGCTTGTGGTCTCCTTGGGACTCTTCTAGTCCAGCGCCGGTGCTTCGGGGGTCTCTTTTGGTCCATAAAAAATCACCGTAATTTTTTAACCCATTCCAAGAACTTTTATTTCTGCACAAAAAATGACACCACGGTAGTTCTGCTGAAAACAACGTCAGTCTGAGTTAGTTCTAATAAAATCATACCAAAGCCATATAAAATTGTTGCAAACATGGCATGAATACTTCATAAATTATAGATACGTTGGAGACGTATCAGCATCCCCAAGCTTAATTCTTGCTCGTCCTCGATTAGGTAAATGATAAAAGAAAGAATTTATGAAGTGTGAATGCTACCTAGCATACTTATCAATGTAATCTTCTTTATTGTGCCATGAATGTTCAGATCCATAAGATTCAAAAGAAAAGTTTAATATTGACATAAAAACAGTAATGCTTCAAGCATACTAATAAAGCAATCATGTCTTCTCAAAATATCATGGCCAAAGAAAGTTATCCCTACAAAGTTATATAGTCTGGCTATGCTCTATCTTCATCACACAAATTATTTTATCATGAACAACCCTAATGACAAGCCAAGCAATTGTTTCATACTTTTAATGTTCTCGAGCTTTTTTCAACTTTCATGCAATACATGAGTCTGGGGCATGGATATAACACTCTAGGTGGAATAGAATATAGTGGAGGTTGTGAGGAGAAGACAAAAAGGGAGGAAGTCTCACATCAACTAGGCAAATTAATGGGCTATGGAGATGCCCATCAATTGATATCGATTCAAGTGAGTAGGGATTGCCATGAAACAGATGGACTAGAGCTATAAGTGCATGAAAGCTCAAAAAGAAACTAAGTGGGTGTGCATCCAACTTGCTTGCTCACAAAGACATAGGGCAATTTCAGGAAGCCCATCATTGGAATATACAAGCCAAGTTCTATAATGAAAAATTCCCAAAAGTATATGAAAGTGATAAAATAGGAGACTCTCTATCATGAAGAACATGGTGCTACTTTGAAGCACAAGTGTGGAAAAAGGATAGTAACATTTCCCTTCTCTCTTTATATCTCTTTTTTTGTTTGGGCTCTTTGGCCTCTTTTTTATTTGGGCTTCTTTGGCCTCTCTTTTTAAGTCCGGAGTCTCATCCCAACTTGTGAGGGAATCATAGCTTCCATCATCCTTTGCTCACATGGGACAATGCTATAATAATGATAATCATCACACTTTTATCTACTTACAAACTCAAGAATTACAACTCGATACTAGAACAAAATATGACTCTATATGAATGCCTCTGGTGGTGTACCGGGATGTGCAATGATCAAGAGTGACATGTATAAAAAATGAATGGTGGCCTTGCCACAAATAGTATGCCAACTACATGATCATGCAAAGCAATATGACAATGATGGTGTGTGTCATAATAAAATGAAACGATGGAAGTTGCATGGCAATATATCTCGAAATGGCTATGGAAATGCCATAATAGGTAGGTATAGTGGTTGTTTTGAGGAAGGGTATATGGTGGGTTTAATGCATCGGGAAAGTTGCGCTGTACTAGAGAGGCTAGCAATGGTGGAAGGGTGAGAGTGTGCATAATCCATGGACTCACATTAGTCATAATGAACTCACATACTTATTGCAAAACTTTATTAGCCATCAAAACAAAGTACTAATATGCATTCTCCCAGGGGGATAGATTGGTAGGAAAAGACCATCGCTCATCCCCGACCGCCACTCATAAGGAAGACAATCAAAAAATAAATCATGCTCCGACTTCATCACATAACGGTTCACCATACGTGCATTCTATGGGAATCACAAACTTTAACACAAGTATTTCTACCAATCCACAATTACTCACTAGCATGACTCTAATATCACCATCTTTATATCTCAAAACAAATGCAAGGAATCAAACTTCTCATACTATTCAATGCTCTTTATATGAAAGTTTTTATTATATCCCTCTTGGATGCCCATCATATTAAGACTAAATTCATAACCTAATAAAATTGCCATACTATTTATAAGACTCTCAAAAAGATATAAGTGAAGCATGATAGTAAATGACAAACTACTCCAAAAGATATAGGTGAAGATCAATGAGTAGTTGAATAATTATGTAGCTATGTGAAGACTGTCTCTCTCTCATTTAAAAATTTCAGATCTTGGGATATTATCGAAACAGCAAGAAAAACAAAATAAAATGGCATTCCAAGGATAGCACATATCATGTGAAGAAGCAAAAACTTAGGCTCGACCAAGGCTAACCGATAATCGTTGATGAAGAAAGGTGGGATGCCTACCGGGGCATCCCCAAGCTTAGATGCTTGAGACTTCCTAAAATATTATTTTGGGATGCCTTGGGCATCCCCAAGCTTGAGCTCTTGTGTCTCCCTAATTCCTCTCATATCATGGTTTCCCTAAATCTTTCATCCACACAAAACTCAACAAGAACTCGTGAGATAAGTTAGTATAAATCAATGCATAACCTTATTATTCTCTACTATGGAAAATCACTAAAATTATTATTTAACATTGCATACTAAATGCCTCTGCATATTTAATACTCATATCCTCAAATAGAATCATTAAACAAGCAAACATGTGAAAACATAACCGCAATCTATCTAAATAGAACAGTCTGTAAAGAATGCAAGAATATGCATACTTCTCTAACTCCAAAAATTCTGAAAATTATCATAATGTAGAAAATTTGTTGTCACTCATTGTGTAAAATTTCTAGATTTTATCATGTTCTGAATTTCTAGAAGAATTCAGAAAATGATAGAAAACTTTTTTTTCAAAACAGCAACATATAGACTTACAAAATAAGCATGGTAAAGGCTATACTTGACATTTTTATTGAAATAAAAGATGCAAAACATTACTATAAATAACAGCAAGCAAATCCTAATAAAATAAAATGATGCTCCAAGTGAAACTCATATCATGTGACAAATAAAAATATAGCTCCAAGTGAGGTTACCGATAATGTTGAAGACGAAAGAGGGGATGCCTTCTGGGGAATCCCCAAGCTTGGTTGCTTGGATCTTCCTTGAATATTACATTGGGGTACCTTGGGAATCCCCAAGCTTAGGGTATTTCCACTACTTATGCTCCTCATATCGATATCTCACCCAAAACTTGAAAACTTCAATCACACAAAACTTAACGGAACTTCGTGAGATGGGTTAGTATGATAAAGACAAATCATTCACTTCGGTACTGTCAAGATAAGAAGCATAATTGTTCTCACACAATACCTACTGTACCTTATCATTTCCACAATTTATATTGAGCAATATAAGCCATAGAAACTAGAAAAAAAGCAAACTATGCATTCAAAAAAGAATCTGTCAAAAACAGAACAGTCTGTAATGATCTGCACATTAACCATACTTCTGCTACTCCAAAACTTCTAAAAATTAGGACAACATAGACAACTTGTATATCAATCAACTTAAAAACATTATTGAGGAAATCGTTAACTGGTAGCTTCTCGGTTGGCTGGCGGGTATGGGGTTAATCGGTGAATAGGCCATTTAATCAATTAATCGGGTGATTTTTCAGTTTATCGGCTACTCCGTGACCCTACGAGTAGGGATTAATCGGCAAGTTAACTGGTTAATCGGATGAATTCTTGAATAGGGCTTAAAAATTCAGAATTTTTTGACGCTCCAATAATTTTAAAAAAAATTATGTTACTGTGCACAAAAGTTTCTGCTTTTGCACATAATCAAGTCAACTATCATCCACACTATCCCAAAGGCTTTACTTGGTACTTTATTGAAATAAAAGCCATAAAACATGATTAATACAGTAGCTTAATCATATGGGCACACAAAAGCAGTAGGTATAAATATTGGGTTGTCTCCCAGCAAGCGTTTTTTTTCTTTAATCCCTTTCTAGCTAGGCATGATGATTTCAATGATGCTCACATAGAAGATAAGAATTGAAACATAAAGAGAGCATCATGAAGCATATGACTAGCACATTTAAGCATAACCCACTTCCTATGCATATGGATTTTGTGAGCAAACAACTTATGGGAACAAGAATCAACTAGCATAGGAAGGCAAAACACGCATGACTTCAAAAGTTTAAACACATAGAGAGGAAACTTGATATTATTGCAATATGTAAAAGAATATGTTCCTCTCTCATAATAATATTCAGTAGCATCATGAATGAATTCAACAAAATAACTATCACATAAAGCATTCTTTTTATGATTCATAAGTATAGAAATTTTATTACTCTCCATATAAGCAAAGTTCTTCTCATTCATAACAGTGGGAGCAAACTCAGCAAAATAACTATCATGTGAGGCATAATCGAATTGAAAATTAAAATCATGATGACAAGTTTCCTGGTTATCATTATTCTTTATAGCATACATTTCATGACAATAATCATCATAGATAGAAACTTTGTTCACATAATCAATTGGAACATCTTCCGAAATAGTGGAATCATCATTAAATAAAGTCATGCCCTCTCCAAATCCACCTTTATCAATATTGTGAAAAGATTCAACACCCTCCCGAAATAGTGGGATCGCTAACTAGAGTTGACACTCTTCCAAACCCACTTTCATCAACATAATCATCATAAATAGGAGGCATGCTATCATCATAATAGCTTTTCTCATCAAAACTTGGGGGACAAAAAATATCATCTTCATCAAACATAGCATCCCCAAGCTTATGGATTTGCATATCATTACCATCATGGTGTCGGTGGGAAATGACACCTATGGGATCACTGGGATCCCTTTTACGGTTTGAGGACGTGGGTTGTGCAAAGAGCGGGTCTAGCGGTCAGCACAAGGATCGTTTACCCAGGTTCGGGCCGCGGAGACGCATAATACCCTAGTCCTGCTTTGATGTATATTTGAGTGTTCTCGAGTTCTTGAACTAGCTATGGTGTGTCTCTAGTTCCAAAGATCCGAATCCCCCTCCAATACGCCGCGGGCCTCCTTTTATAGACAAAAGGGGTCGCCACAGTGGCACAGAAGAGGTGGAAAGGTGCATCGCGGCTAAGTCTATCTTCGGGCACCGTCGGACAAACGCATTTAATGCGCTGTCGACGTGCCCCTCTTGCTTTATCGGGGGGGCAAGGAAGCTCGTCCCAGCTGTCGCCACCTTGCCTGCCTCCGACGTGCGTCCAAGATGACGAGGCGTTGTAGCGCCACGTTGGCTGGCTGCTGGGCTGGCGTGATGGCGGAGCCTTCACGAAGATCTGCATGCCACCACACAGGTGTTTGCTGAGTTCGTGCAGAGGCTGCGCGCTGCCACGCAAATGCCTGCTCAGCTGGTCAAGCTGGCAGCTGCATGGGAGCGGCGGTGGAGTCTTGGCAGGCGTGGGCCTGGCTGCGGCCCCGCAGGTTGACTTCGGCAAGGGCCTTGTTGGGGGCCCGACAAGGGTCTTTCCACGGCACCGCGGTGGTCCTCGACAAGGATCTTACCGGGGGTCTCGTGGACTTCCTTGGCAAGGATCTTGCTAAGGATCGTCGTCTTCTCGTTCTTGTCTGATCTTGCGTATTTATGATCTCTACAAAGATTTGCATGCCACCATGGAGGTGCCTCCCGAGCCTTGGTTCCAATGTGGTTGATGGTGTTGGAACCCCTTGTCTCAAGGGCGGCGCCCTCTGCTAGCATTGGGCAAGTTGCCCCGGCAAGGCTCTTGCCGGGGATGCGGAGGCTGCCCCGGCAAGGATCTGCCGGGGGACCCCACTTCGCTCTCTTGCTATTTTTGCGCTCCTGGTCTTGGCATTGCTCTGGCTGTCTTGCGCTCCGGCATCCCTCCTCTGCCCTGGTCAGTGGGGCCGTGGGCGCGGCTCTGACTGCCCGTGCACAAGTAAAGGGGTGCAAAAGGAGAGCCCCTACTTTTGTACACGACAGGAGCCCCCGGGCCTGTGCCACACATAAGCGCGACGTGTTGTTGGGCTAAGCCCAGAACGGTGCGCGAGCAGGCGGGGCGGATTTTTACTATAGTAACTTTTCCGTCCGCTGCGCTTCCCCATGACCTTGCGTTGAACGCGCGGCGTGGGGGGTCATGCATGACATGGGAGTCATGCGTGGGGTGGTTTCCGCATGCATACGTCACATCGCAGTAGATGGTAAAGAGCCGGCCCGCACCTTCCCTGTAAAAAAGGATTAACCGCGTGCGCGCTGCTCATTTACCCTTTGACTACTAGGGAAAACCTAGCAGCAGTGCGGGTTTTCGGCCTTTTAGTAGCGCGGGGGCCGGCGCTACTAATAAGGCGCTACAGCTAACGTATAGCAGTAGCGCTGGTCCAGCCACGCTACTGCTACACAAGTGTTGCAGCAGCGCGCTTAAAGGAACCTCGCTGCTGCTAATAGCTATAGCGCGCTTCCCCTGTGCGCGCTACTGCTACAACCGCGCTGCTGCTAACTTTTCTCCACTCGCTACTGCTAATTTTAGTAGTTTTTTGTTTTTTCGGCATATTTGTTTTGTATTTGAACATGCTTTATAGAAGAATCTTTAGCACATACAAATGTCATCATGATACACATACAAATGCCTGCGAGACCACAAATGTAATCATAGCATATACATACAAATAGTCTCGTCATAATCATCATCCAACACAAAGTGGTATCTTGTCATCCTCTCGAAAATAGCGATACATGCAAGTCTCGAATACTTGCAACTACAATGTCATCCATCTAAACAAAGGTATACGCGAGAAGAGCTATCACTATGAGTGAGAGCAGAACTATGCAGTATATGAGATGGCGGTTACGAGTCCTCTCTCGCCCTAGCGTGAACCTCAAGTAACTAGCTTCTCCTTCTTGTCTGCTTTTGAAGCCTTTATGGTTGGCGTCCAAGAACCCATTCACTTGCGCCTGACACTCATGCCACTCGTTGTAGACCCCCGGAACCTTCCCTTTGTACACGACATAGCAGTTCCATCTCGCCATCAAGAAACTAGGTACCTGTTAGAGATGCATGTTCATGAAGAGGATGTACAATCATATATATGCAACAAAATATACTAGAGAACACCAAAAAAGAAAGGGTTAGCAACTAGATGCAACATACAGTACGCAAATTGATTAACTAGACGTACGCAGGTCATCGTACACAAACTAACAAAGTAGCGTTACGCAAGTTCGGCAGGGATCATGGACATCACAAAGTTGCATCGCTACAAATAGTATACAAGTTCAACCGACACATATCATCATCATCGGCATCATAAATCACTAGAAGTTCCATCCTTCCATATCATCGAGGATGGACTCTAGCTTCTTGAATGGCGTGAGGTCTAGACGTTGCATGCCTATGCGAGTTCGGACATCAGCTCGCGATATAGGGCCATGGTGGAACATCCCCTTCTCATCGACGACTTCTTTCATGATGATCATCGCAATGTCGCTTTGGATGCGAAAGAAGTCATCTCTAAGTTTATAATCCGCTTCTCCATGAGATTCTAGCCACTTGTGGATATGATCATCATTTCTGCTTCTCATGCGAAGCTTTTGGTGATCCATGTTGAACTGAATCATGAGATGGAGGATGTACAATCCATCCTTCTTGCTTGGTTTTGGGACTTGGATGCAGGAGAAGTTAGTTTTATGCGCGAAACCCATCTTCTTGTTCCGTTGTTTCCTGATCTGCATGTGGCCACCTCTAAAGCCGAAGCCTTGGAGAGCATCATCTAGAATATTCATTATGTGGGTGTAGTCTTTTTTCTCGTAGTCTCTGGAAGGGTCAAAATACACGGCATGGGAGACTTGCGGATAAAGAACGATAAGGACGGCGCGCCCGTTGCTGCGGGGAAAAGACACCTCAACTTATTCCCCATAGAGAGAGAAGGAATAATTGAAATGTATGAAAGGGTTGTTCGAAACTGACTTACTTTGGATGATAAGGCACGAGGACAATTTCCCGGTCCTTATTCTGTACCATGAAGTTTTGGAGGTAGTCCCAAGCAGTTTCACGCTCAAAGTCGCCGAGATTCAAGAAAGACTCGTGCATGTAGTACGGATCCGCCACATAGATTTGCGAGACTTCTTCACTGTTCATGACAGAGCTCATATGTAGCGCAAAAAGGCGGATGATTGTAAAATTGAGCCGCCTTGTCAGAAACATCTCAAAGATATGGTCAAACCTCAGGAAGAACACCTCCGCGGGCCGTGTCTCGACGTAGCACTTCCCCTCAGGCACACGAGCCGCATATGTCGGATATCCTGGATCCTTTGAGGCTAGTAGGCTTTTCTCAGTCGACAGCACATGGTCGTGCAGTTTCCTGAGATCCCCTGATAGTGCCTCCAGCGGTTTCAGCGGTAGCATCGGCTCACCCGTGAGATGGAACATGGCTGCACCTTTCACGGGTACACGCTCTTCAGAATGCATCGTTTGGCTGCTATGTGCTCTGGCTTGTTTGGAGGCAGCTATCTTCCCCGATCTCTTTCTCTCCTTTTTCTTGGGCACACCTTCTAGACCCTTCCTTAACCCCTGCCCCAGTGTTCCTGGTCTAAGTACTGTACGACCCTCGCGCTGGGATAGTTGAGCCTGTGTTGAGGCGGCATCTTCAGGCATGTCCTGTGAGGATTTCATGAAGAGAGACTTTTTGCAATCCCTGCTACGACCTTCCTGCCCGGGCATATCATCCATATCCTCATTAGCAAGCTGATAGCCCGATTCGTCATATGGTTGACTCATCAATTCTATGTCACAGTCATACACGTTTGTATTGAGGAAATCCATAGGGTCGACCTCCGTCTCATCATCCATTCTCTGTTCTATAGGACAAATTACATCAGCCAGCACTATTGCACCCCCTTCATCATGTCATCCGCCGCTCTCACCCGGCACTACAGGAGCTAGTAATTGCGTAGGCGGGGTGGTGGTCTCCACACATGCTTGTTGATGTGTGGTTATTGGTGTGCTCACGGCCGGCTCCAGAAAAATAAGATTCTTCGGCCATAGCAGCACCCAACCCTTGCAGCTTCCAATCCGCGGCGGGGTCTCGTCGTCCGCTCCCACATGTTGTACTGGAGGAGGCAAATCCTCGTGCCCTAATTTCACACTGGACAAGCTAACCCTGAAGTGCCCAGCAGGGATCGGCTGGTTGTGGAACGTGGGTTGCAAGGGGTCCATTATCATCCCCTTTCCCACGTCCACCTTTTGGCCTTTGATCAAGTAAAGTATGGTGCACGGGGTTTCTTTCGCCTGCAAACACATATGTCTGTGGCGTAAAACATCCGAAAGGCAACAAAAATGGAATATTATATATATATATATGGTGGTGCGACATGTAATTACCGTGATGGCGTCGAGCTCAGCCAAAGACGAAGGCCCACCGAGCGCGCCAGAGACTGAGGACGGGCTGCTATGAGTGGGAGCAGCTACGAGAGGAGGCCCGGTTGCGTGGGCAAGTGATGGTGCGATGATGTTGTTGTTCATGGAGTTGCTCCCGTTGAAACTGGGCAACGGGAAATCATGTACCATCTTGTCTGGATTTTCCTACGTCCAGTTGATGATAACTGGAACCAAGTTAGTAGCGAAATCATTTCTGTAGGTAGTTACAGCTGCATTGACTGCCTGCTGTAACAACTCATATTTGTCCTCGGCTGCTTTTTCGCGTCCTCAGCTGCTTTTTTCTCGACCGCAAGCTTCACCTTCGCGTCGATGTCCGCCTGACTAAACTTCTTTTTCTGCTTCTTGGCCTTCGGGCCCTCGTTGTAAAACACCTTCCACGTGGCGCCAATCTCCAGCGCCGTGCACACGACCATATTGCGGCCGCTGGCCCAAAGGGAGTCCCTTAAGTTCGTTCAAGGCCCGGTTGAGAGGGGTGTCCCACTTGGGCCTCATCGGAGAAGTAGGGTTTTCGGCTGCAAGCTGGTGTTGCTTCTCCAGTAGTCTAATCAATTTCCTTGTGATCTTGTCTGTGTAAAAAACTTTTTTCTCCTTGTCCCACTTGTAGCGGGCCCTGATGAAGTCATGCTCCAAGGGGTTGGTGAACTTCGCGAAGGGGTCTGGGAGACCCGCGGCTTCACGTTCCGCGTCCTCCTTATCCCATATGGGCCTTTTACCGAGGTAGCCACGGCTTCCGAGGCGATGCTTCCCCGTGTTCCTTTGCTGAAGGCTCTTGAATTTCGTTGCCTTAGCCTAGGCGTCCTCGGTAGCGCAAGTGTCCTTGAACTTTTCGAACTCCTCTTCCGTAAGTGTCGGATTTTCCTCCAGAATCTTGGATAGGGGTTCCTCAGCCTCAATAGCTCGTTTCACCCTCGATTTCCAGGAGGCCAAATCATTGCTGAACATGCCCATGGCGTGATTGTTAATCTTTTTCATCTTTGGATCATCCCACGGTTGTTCTATGTTATCATCCCGATCGGGGAACTTGAATCTCTTGTGCAACTTCGTTAGGAGCAACTGCGTCAAATGTTCTTTACTCCTTAAGTCATCGTCATTGATGCTCACGCATTCCCGTAGGATGCATCTTACTTGGTTCCCATAGCACTTGCGAGGTTCTTCCGGCTCTAACGGCTCAAACTTGCCAGGTGCCATCTTTGTGATCACAAGTCGTCCAATCCCTAGTTTGTTAGGTTTTCGTATCCTCTGCTTCTTATGCCTCTTTTCGGTACCCGCATCGGCGCCGGTATCTTCCCCGGCGGTACCTTCCCCACCGTTCTCGGCGCCGCCATCGGTGCCGGTGCCGTCGGTGTCGGTGTCGGCGTCAGTACCATCATCGAGGCGGACCTGCAAACCTTGCTTAGCAGTCAAAAAGTTGAGGTAGTCTTGTTCACCCTCATAATCCATCTCGTCTGCATCTTGGTCAGAAGGCCCAGTTTCTTTGTTGTTTGACATGTTTCCTATGATTAAGTGTCCTCATTTATTTCTAAAAGAATGAATAAATGAGAAATGAGATAAAAAAGAAATCTATGTGCCAGCACTCGATATGCCAACTATGTAGCACAAATCATGCCTTTATTCACGGGAAATTTCGGCATGACCTTTGCTAAAAAAATGGACATATCGAGCGCCTGAAAAAATTCACCGGAACGGAAATGAATCAACATTCCGGCGTAACATAGGCAACTTGGATCATTTACCAAAACATTTCATGTCCAAAACATGACATATCCACATATCACATGTCCAGTTCAAATTTGCATATAAATTCAGCAAATTTTGAAACCTATCTAAATTCATAACTAAATAGATAACCTAATTAACATAACTAAAACCCTATCACAATTTCCATAAAAATATCACACACACATGCATAAACATATTTCCATTTTGCAAAAGCATGAAATATTAATCACACCTCTATCTCGAGATCGAGCACACGGTGGAGATGATGATGTAGGGAGGTCAAAAGTGCACAAAGCACTTCTTGACAAAGAAAGATCTAGTTAGGGGCAAATAGGTCACTTAACTAAATGCTACATCTACCTAGCTAGCTAATTTGGGAGGAGACAACTTCAACTGGTGGAGAGAGGAGGAAAAAGATAAAGGAGATGAATTAATTGAGGTGGTGTAGTTATAGCTAGGAGTAATGAAGAGAGAGAGAAAGGTAGGTAGAAGAGGGAGAGTAATGGGGGGAGAAGTATTGAGGAAGAAGAAGAGTGAGAGAGGGAGGATGTGGTAGGTAGGGGAAAGGGAGGAGAGGAGATGGGGAGGGGAGGTGGAAAAGGTGGTGGGTGCCGCGTCTTAGCAGTAGCGCGGGAGAGAAAGCGCGCTGCTGCTAAGAGCGTAGCAATAGCGCGCTTTCCTGTCACGCGCTACTGCTAAACGGGCCAACCCTGTGCACAATTTCAAAATTAGCAGCAGCAAGGTGAAAAAAAAGCGTGCTACTACTATGGCATTAGCAGCAACGCGCTCCCTAGCGCCGCGCTACTGGTAAACTTATGTCGTTGTGTACTGTCGGTGGATTTTTGAAGCAGTGCGGTTTAAGAGTCACGCGCTACTGCTAAGTTTGCACCAGTAGCGAGCTTTCCGTAGCCGCGCTGCTACTACTTAGCAGCAGCGCCGCTTTTTATGCCGCGCTGCTGCTAAGATTCTGTGTATAAGGTTTTCCCTAGTAGTGTTTGTGCCCTCTCCAATCTTGGAACTGCTGTCCCCTCCTTGTTCCTCCTCAAGCTCTTGCTCTCGCTTGCCGCCGCCGCGTTTTCTCTACCCTTCCTCCTTCACCTCTCGCGACCGCCATGGCACCCAAAACCAGCAAAGGCAAATGAGTGGCCAAGGACACCAGGGGGACGCAGCCGCTGGAGAGTGAGTCGGTGGCGCGGCGGACGCAGATCGCCTACTTTCCCTCGACGGTCGACGCGGTCCACCTCCGAGACAACTTCAAGCCCCTGTGGGGGTGCAAGACGGGGGGAGAGACGACGGGGCGTCTGGCCACGCGCATCATCCCCGCTGATTGCGCCAAGGCCGCCCCAAATCGGTACCCATTCTTCGTCGACTACTTTTCCTGCGGCCAAAGGCCCCCTTTCTCTGATTTCTTCAACAATGTCATGCACACCTATGGCTTCCACCTTCTGTATTTCACTCCAAATGCCGTGGCGTGCATGGCCCTTTTCGTCCATCACTGTGAGGGCTTCGCCGGAGTGCATCCCAACATGACGCTTTTCCGCCACTACTTCTATCCTCGGATCCAGAGGGGAGGTGCCATTTTCGGTTGTGTCTCCTGGATCCCAAGGACCCTGGAGAAGGGGACATATCCAGAGGGCGCCTAGAAGGAGAGGTGGGAGGAGTAGCGGAGCCGGTGGTGCTGGATTGAGGAGGAGGACCCATAGGAATTTTGCTAGGTTTGCCAGGTGCCGCTGGTCCGCACAGACGATTGGGGTGATGTCGACACCCAGGATGGGAAGCTCACGGTCGCCATCACCAGAATGCATTGCCTCGCCATGGCCGGGCTCACCTTGGAGATGATTGGGGTGGATTTCATCCATCGCCGCATCGCTCCACTGCACAACAAGGGGAGGCCGGCCTGGCTCTTCAAGAATGTGGCTAACATCATGCGGCTCCGCCCCGGCCTGAACCACAACTTCACGGTGATGGGGCACACCCACTTCTGCTAGCGGCTCTTTCAACTCAACGTGAACCGCGACGGCAGGGCTGAGAGGACCGGCAAGTTCGCGAAGGCCGGCAAGGTCGCCAAGGGGCCCCTATTTGGGTTGCCGGCGGGGGTAGTCCCGCTGAGCAACAACTCCCGCCAGACTGACATCATCGCCATGATGTCGTACTGTAATGCGCACGGCCTTGACCCGAATTGGGTTGAGCCAGAGGCGGACCAGGTGTAGGAGTTCTTCGACACCATGTCGGAGAAGTACGTCCGTGAAGAGCCGCTGCTCATCCAGGACACCACCTAGGCGGAGCTGGACTATATCGCCGCCAGGGCGGCGGAGGCAGCGCTCGCCAAGGAGGCCGGCAGCGCTGGCGGTATGGTGGACAAGGCCGCGGTGGCCGCGGAGGAGAAGGAGCTCGCCCAGTGGGTGGAATCTGCTGGGGAGGCCAGCAACGCCGGCACCGGGGCTCCTCTCATTGAAGATGAGGTTGATGACTCATACGGGGAGGAGGTCGAGGCTGTCGAGCCCCCAGCCACGGGGAGAGGGCGTGTCATGCAGCGGGCCAGCTTTGGTGAGCCGGTCCAGCCCGGCAGGGCCGCACAACCGCAACAACCTCAGGAGGCGTCCATGTGCCAGACGAGGGCCGCGGCAGCGGGGAAGGCGGTGAAGGCTACGGTGGCGAAGAAGAAAGTGACTTCCTCTTCTTCATCCAAGCGTCCTCGGACTCCACACGCTTCCCCTCCTCCCGCAGACGACGACACGGAGGTCATCTTTGACCTCGGGTCCCGTAGCCCGAGGAGGAAGAGGAAGGCAGTGGAAGAGGAGGCGGAGAATGAGTAAGTATCTGGTCTTTTGTCATCTCCGTCCCCTCAGACCGTGCTGCTTTTATGGACTTGTCTTCATCTCTGCAGGGATATGGAGACGCTGGCCCAGAGGGTGGTGAAGAGGGCCAGGGCCTCGAAGGGCGGCCAGCCCTCGGTGGGCACCTCGAGTACGCCGCTGGTGGTGGAGAGCAGCCCGGATAGCAGCCCCCGGCGTAGCCCCCAGTGTGCGTTCATCACTCGCTCCCCATCGACATGTGCTGGGATACGATTTCTTGGTGTTGACCTTGCCGTGGTTGCAGGAGGAGGACGGCAGCAGGAGGAGCCACTGAGGGCCACCCCCAACACGCCGCCCCCATCAACCACGCCGCCTCGAGGGGCGTCCCCAGCAAGGGCACCAAGAACAAAGCACATGCGCAAGAAGGATGAGGAGGAGGAGAAGGAGGAGGCGAACCCGGGCGCCGGCGGCTCCATCCCGGCACCGGATGTTGGTGGGGAGGGGGCCACTTCGTCCCAGCTTGGTACGGGTGAGTTGTTTGCCTCCTGTTCCTGCTCGTTTTTCTTCTTTCGAATTTTGATCTTGACTTCGCCTCATTCTCCTTCTCGGTATCCAGATCCTTCCTCGACAGACTGGGAGGACATGCACACTATCTTTGAGGAGGTCGCAGGGATGCCGCGGCCGAGGCTGACGAGATCGCCACTGAGGATGCTGCTAAGGATGTTGCTGAGGACGCCGCCAAGGGGCCTGCCAGGGAGACCATCTAGGCCGCTGCCGAGGAGGCTGACAAGGGGCCTGCCGGGGAGGCCAGCAAGGCCACTGCCGAGGAGGAGGTGGTTGACGAACATCCTTCCTCCACTGCCGCCTCTGGCTCGGGCAAGTATCTGAAGGTGAGCGACGACCTGCTCGTCCACCTCCCATGGACGGTGGGCACCAGGGCGCCCATCGAGGGGGAGGTGTTTGACGACGACGTGCTTGCCGCCACCGGCCTCAAGGTCGTTGGCGAACCGAGCGTCGGTGGTGGCGGCTCCTTGGAAGAGCGGCTCCTCCAGAGCATGAGCGCCAACTTCCACAAGCTTCAGGCGCTACACTATGCCCACCTGGACAAGGCCAAGTCCAGGATGGCGGCGGTGGACAAGGCGGAGGCGGACCTCGATGGGTGCATCGCCGAGACGCGGGCTTGGTTCCGCCAGGCCTGTGAGGAACTGAAGACCGCCTAGGATCAGCTGGTCGAGCGCAAGCTGGAGCTTGTCATGAAGCAGGCCGATGTCGAGAAGGCCCAGGAGGCGGCGAGTCAACAGGCCGCCAAGGAGGAGGCCGCTCAGCGTCAGCACCAGGCCGAGTTGAACTCGCAGGAGGAGGACCTTGCCGCTCGCGAGGAGAAACTCGCCGCAATGCTCCACGGCAAGGATGAGGAGGTCAAGGAGCTTGTCGTGCAGCGGACCCAGGAACTGGAGCAGAGGCACGAGGAGGCCCTCAATGCTCAGGCCCGGGTCCATGCCGGCAAGGTGAACGAGCTGGAGGTGGAGTGGGACGGGCTGAAGAAGCAGATCCAGGAGATGACGGGGGAGAGGAACGCGGCCAAGGGCGCCTTGGCTGACACGCAGGTCGCAGTCCTCGACAAGGTCGAGCTACTCTCCACGGCCAACGAGTCCATCAAGGACCTGAAGCTCAAGCTGGAGGGTCTTGAGGGGACGCTCTCGGAGGTCAGGGCCCAGGAGGAGACCCTGACCAAGAATCTGGAGGAGGAGAGGCGGCTGCAGAAGAACGACGCCGTTAGCCACGCAGATTTCATGGCGGGCAAGAAACTCTGGATCAGCCGCCTCACCGATGTCACTGGCAGGATCACCACGCAGCTGGCTACCATGGGGATGCCAAACGTGAGGTACGTCCCGAAGCCAAACGTGAGTCCTAATGCCAGGCTGACTCTGTTGTGTTCTCAGGGCCCTGGAGCGGTTCCGCTCCAACAGGGCGGCCTCTCTAGCCGAGGAGGCCCGGAGGCTTTGCCGGGGTGCCATGACCAAGGTCCTCACCAAGGTGGCGTACTGGAACCCTGACCTCGACTTCGAAGCTGCGCTGGATAGCTTGCCGGAAGGCGTGGACCTCGCTCCGCTCGAGGAGCGTATCGAGCCCGTCATCAGCCGCATCGACGAAGTTCGGAGGATAGAATGCCAGCGCCGGGACTAGGCACCCTGTTTCTTATCGCCGTCGCAGGTTCATGACCAAGACAATTTTTATCTTTAGTTAGAACCGCAGCAACAAATGATGTAATATAACTCTGCTGTGCTTTTGAAATGATGCCTGTTATTTTCCCGTTTGATCTCCCTTTGTATGTCCACCCTACGTTAACCGGGTAGGCTTGCCGGCGCGGAAATCCAGGCCGCGCCGCCTCGAGGATGGATCCTCAATGGCCTACCGGGTATGCTTGCTACCGGGCAAACCACCTCACTGCTCTTAACGCGACCGCTCGAGCTGTCGAGCGGACTCGAGACAGAACAAGAGCGTTGCCAATCGCAGAAGGTCACCCTGCCGTTCTCGACGCAACCGCTTGAACTGTTGAATAGACACGAAACAGAACGAGGGTGTTGCCAATAGTGCTAGGGGCCCATTGTGTGCAGGTTTTCCATACACAGGGCAAGATCTTCGAGGACGATAACCATATATATATAAAGGAATTACTCAAAGTTTCGCATGACTTAGCTTTTCTGCCGCTGCGTGAGCGTTCACTGCGTCCACCGAGGACGCCAGTGGTTTGGTGCTTCCTCTTGAGCACTGCGTTGGTTTTCCCTTGAAGGGGAAAGGGTGATGCAGTAAAGTAGCATAAGTATTTCCCTCAGTTTTGGAGAACCAAGGTATCAATCCAGTAGGAGATCACGCTCAAGTCCCACGCACCTACACAAACAAATAAGAACCTCCCAACCAACGTGATAAAGGGGTCGTCAATCCCTTCACAGTCACTTACGAGAGTGAGATCTGATAGATATGATAAGATAATATTTTTGGTATTTTTATAATAAAGAGAAATAAAGATGCAAGGTAAAATAAACGGCAATAGAAATAACTAAGTATTGGAAGATTAATATGATGGAAGATAGACCCAGGGGCCATAGGTTTCACTAGTGGCTTCTCTCAAGAGCATAAGTATTACGGTGGGTAAACGAATTACTGTCGAGCAATTGATAGAATTGAGCATAGTTATGAGAATATCTAGGTGTGATCATGTACATAGGCATCACGTCCGTGACAAGTAGACCGAAACGATTCTGCATCTACTACTATTACTCCGCACATTGACCGCTATCCAGCATGCATCTAGAGTATTAAGTTCATAAGAACAGAGTAATGCTTTAAGAAAGATGACATGATGTAGAGGGATAAACTCATGCAATATGATATAAACCCCATCTTTTTATCCTCGATGGCAACAATACAATACGTGTTGGTTCCCTTTCTGTCACTGGGATCGAGCACCGCAACATTGAACCCAAAGCTAAGCACTTCTCCCATTGCAAGAAAGATCAATCTAGTAGGCCAAACCAAACTGATAATTCGAAGAGACTTGCAAAGATAAACCAATCATACATAAAAAGAATTCGGAGGAGAATCAAATATTGTTCATGATAAACTGAATCATAAGCCCACAATTCATCAGATCTCGACAAACACACCGCAAAAGAAGATTACATCGAATAGATCTCCAAGAAGATCGAGGAGAACTTTGTATTGAGATCCAAAGAGAGAGAAGAAGCCATCTAGCTAATAACTATGGACCCGAAGGTCTCAAGTAAACTACTCACACATCACTGGAGAGGCCATGGAGTTGATGTAGACGCCCTCCGTGATCAATGCCCCCTCCGGTGGAGCTCCGGAAAAGGCCCCAAGATGGGATCTCTCGGATACATAAGGTTACGGTGGTGGAATTAGGTTTTTGTGGTGCTCCTGGATGTTTGGGAGTACGTGGACATATATAGGAGGAAGAAGTACGCGATGGAGCAACGAGGGGCCCACGAGGGTGGAGGGCGCGCCTAGGGGGGTAGGCGCCCCCCTCCTGCCTCGTGCCCTCCTTGATCATTTCTTGACGCACACTCCAAGTCTCCTGGATCACGTTTGTTGAGAAAATCACGTTCCCGAAGGTTTCATCCCGTTTGGACTCCGTTTGATATTCCTTTTCGTCGAAACCCTAAAATAGGCAAAAAAATCAGTAATTTGGGCTGGGCCTCCGGTTAGTAGGTTAGTCCCAAAAATGATATAAAAGTGTAAAATAAAGCCCATTAACACCCAAAATAGATAATATAATAGCATGGAGCAATAGAAATTATAGATACGTTGGAGACGTATCAAGCATCCCTAAGCTTAATTCCTGCTCGTCCTCGAGTAGGTAAATGATAAAAGAAGAATTTTTGATGTGGAATGCTTTCTAACATATTTCTCAATGTATTTTTTCTTTATTGTGGCATGAATGTTCAGATCCATAAGATTCAAGACAAAAGTTTAATATTGACATAAAAATAATAATACTTCAAGCATACTAACTAAGCAATCATGTCTTCTCAAAATAACATGGCCAAAGAAAGTTATCCCTACAAAATCATATAGTCTGGCTATGCTCTATATTCACCACACAAAATATTTAAATCATTCACAACCCCGGTGACAAGCCAAGCAATTGTTTCATACTTTTGATGTTCTCAAACTTTTTCAATCTTCATGCAATATATGAGTGTGAGCCATGGATATAGCACTATATGGTGGAATAGAATGGTGGTTGTGGAGAAGACAAAAAGGAGAAGATAGTCTCACATCAACTAGGCGTATCAACGGGCTATGGAGATGCCCATTAATAGATATCAATGTGAGTGAGTAGGGATTGCCACGCAACGGATGCACTAGAGCTATAAGTGTATGAAAGCACAACAAAAGAAACTAAGTGGGTGTGCATCCAGCTTGCTTACTCACGAAGACCTAGGGCATTTTGAGGAAACCCATCATTGGAATATACAAGCCAAGTTCTATAATGAAAAATTCTCACTAGTATATGAAAGTGATATCATAGGAGACTCACTATCATGAAGATCATGGTGCTACTTTGAAGAACAAGTGTGGAAAAAGGATAGTAACATTGTCCCTTCTCTATTTTTCTCTCATTTTCCTTTTTTTCCTTTTTTCTTTGGGCCTTCTTTATTTTTTTTCTTTTTTTGGCCTCTTTTTTTCGTCCGGAGTCTCATCCCGACTTGTGGGGAAATCATAGTCTCCATCATCCTTTCCTCACTTGGGACAATGCTCTAATAATGATGATCATCACACTTTATTTACTTACAACTCAAGAATTACAACTCGATACTTAGAACAAAACATGACTCTATGTGAATGCCTCCGGCGGTGTACCAGGATGTGCAATGATGCATGAGTGACATGTATGAAAGAATTATGAATGGTGGCTTTGCCACAAATACGATGTCAACTACATGATCATGCAAGCAATATGACAATGATGAAGCGTGTCATAATAAGGGAACAACGGAAAGTTGCATGGCAATATATCTCGGAATGGCTATGGAAATGCCATAATAGGTAGGTATGGTGGCTGTTTTGAGGAAGGTATATGGTGGGTTTATGGTACGGGCGAAAGTTGCGCGATACTAGAGAGGCTGGCAATGGTGGAAGGGTGAGAGTGCATATAATTCATGGACTCAAGATTAGTCATAAAGAACTCACATACATATTGCAAAATCTACAAGTTATCAAAGCAAAGTATTACACGCATGCTCCTAGGGGGGTATATTGGTAGGAAAAGACCATCGCTCGTCCCCGACCGCCACTCATAAGGAAGACAATCAATAAATAAATCATGCTCCGACTTCATCACATAACTGTTCAACATACGTGCATGCTACGGGAATCACAAACTTCAACACAAGTATTTCTCAAATTCACAACTACTCAACTAGCATGACTCTAATATCACCATCTCCATATCTCAAATCAATTATCAAGTATTAAACTTCTCATAGTATTCGATGCACTTGTATGAAAGTTTTTATTATTGCCATGTTGTTCTAAAGGACTCTCAAAATAATATAAATGAAGCATGAGAGATCAATTATTTCTATAAAATAAAACCACCATCGCGCTTTAAAAGATATAAGTGAAGAACTAGAGCAAAAACTATATAGCTCAAAAGATATAAGCGAAGCACATAGAGTATTCTAATAAATTCCCAATCATGTGAGTCTCTCTCAAAAAGTGTGTACAGCAAGGATGATTGTGGTAAACTAAAAAGCAAAGACTCAAATCATACAAGACGCTCCAGGCAAAACACATATCATGTGGTGAACAAAAATATAGCTCCAAGTAAAGTTACCGATAGACGAAGACGAAAGAGGGGATGCCTTCCAGGGCATCCCCAAGCTTAGGCTTTTTGGTGTCCTTGTATTTTACCTTGGGGTGCCATGGGCATCCCCAAGCTTATGCTCTTGCCACTCCTTGTTCCATAATCCATCAAATATTTACCCAAAACTTGAAAACTTCACAACACAAAACTCAAAATAGAAAATCTCGTGAGCTCCGTTAGGGAAAGAAAACAAAACACAACTTCAAGGTAATGTAATGAACTCATTCTTGATTTATATTGGTGTTAAACCTACTGTATTCCAACTTATCTATGGTTTATAAACTCTTTTACTAGCCATAGATTCATCAAAATAAGCAAACAACACACGAAAAACAGAACAGTCTATAGTAATCTGTAGCTAACGCAAACTTCTGGAACCCAAAAAATTCTAAAATATATTTATGGACGTGAGGAATTTATCTATTAATCATCAGAAAAAATATTTAACTAAATATCACTTTCCAAATAAAAATGGCAGCAATTCTCGTGAGCGCTAAAGTTTCTGTTTTTTACAGCAGGATCAAAAAGACTTTCCCCAAGTCTTCCCAACGGTTCTACTTGGCACAAACACTAATTAAACACAAAAAACACAACCAAAACACAGGCTAGATAAATTATTTATTACTAAACAGGAGAAAAAAGCAAGGAATAAAAATAAAATTGGGTTGCCTCCCAACAAGCGCTATCGTTTAACGCCCCTAGCTAGGCATAAAAGCAAGGATAGATCTAGGTATTGCCATCTTTGGTAGGCAATTCTTCAATAAGTCACCTATAACTTTTAGTAGTTTCTTCATTTTTATTAATTATCAAACTCCTAGGGACGAAATCAAGAAAATCATTTGTAGCAAAAGGTTCCTTAAGGATAGCGAGAAAATTGGGGTGAACACTTATGGATTTGAGGTCCACATTTTCCTTACTAGAAGTTTCACCCTTATTTTTAGGAACATACATCAATTTAGCAATCTTAGCATTACGAGTAGTGTTTTTCACAGAAGAAAAGGCAAACCCAAGATTGGTAATAATATCCTCAATTTTATCAATTCTAGTGGAATCTTGATCTATCTTTTCATTAACCATAGGTCCCTTTTCTTTAAAACTTTTAAGAGCAACTCCTACCTTAGATCCGTATTGGGTAATTTGGTTATGGATCTTTCTATCCAAATTTTCAATTAACTCCATGGTGGCAACTTTATTTTCAATAATTTCAAGCCGTTGAATCACATGTTCCAAAGTTAAAATAGTTCCATTAACCAAAAGAGGTGGTGGGCCAAACAAATCTATCATAGCATTATAAGAATCAAAAGTATGGCTACCCAAGAAATTTCCTCCGGTAACGGTATGAAGAATATATCTATTCCAAGGCATGATGCCTACATAAAAATTGTGAAGAAGAACGGAAGTAGATTGCTTCCTAGTAGATCTATTTTGCGCATTGCAAATTCTATACCAAGCATCTTTTATATTTTCTCCCTCTCTTTGTTTAAAATTAAGAACTTCATTCTCGGGAGACAAGGGAATAGATAGAGGACTAGCCATAGCGACAAGGCAAGCGAAAAAGAGGTGAATGCAAAAGAGAGGGCAAATAAAACGACAGGGGTGAAGTGGGGGAGAGGAAACGAGAGGCAAATGGCAAATAATGTAATGCGAGGGATAAGAGTTTGTGATGGGTACTTGGTATGTCTTGACTTGACTTGGCGCGAATCTCCCCGACAACGGTGCCGGAAATCCTTCTTGCTACCTCTCGAGCACTGTGTTGGTTTTCCCTTGAAGAGGAAAGGGTGATGCAGTAAAGTAGCGTAAGTATTTCCCTCAGTTTTTGAGAACCAAGGTATCAATCCAGTAGGAGATCACGCTCAAGTCCCACGCACATACACACACAAATAAGAACATCGCAACCAACGCGATAAAGGGGTTGTCAATCCCTTCGCGGTCACTTACGAGAGTGAGATATGATAGATATGATAAGATAATATTTTTGGTATTTTTATGATAAAGAGAAATAAAGATGCAAGATAAATAAATGGCAATAGAAATAACTAAGTATTAGAAGATTAATATGATGGAAGATAGACCCCAGGGCCATAGGTTTCACTAGTGGCTTCTCTCAAGAGCATAAGTATTACGGTGGGTAAATGAATTACTGTCGAGCAATTGATAGAATTGAGCATAGTTATGAGAATATCTAGGTATGATCATGTATATAGGCATCACGTCCGTGACAAGTAGACCGAAACGATTCTGCATCTACTACTATTACTCCACACATCGACCGCTATCCAGCATGCATCTAGAGTATTAAGTTCATAAGAACAGAGTAATGCTTTAAGAAAGATGACATGATGTAGAGAGATAAACTCATGCAATATGATATAAACCCCATCTTTTTATCCTCGATGGCAACAATACAATACGTGTCGGTTCCCTTTCTGTCACTGGGATCGAGCACCGTAAGATTGAACCCAAAGCTAAGCACTTCTCCCATTGCAAGAAAGATCAATCTAGTAGGCCAAACTAAACTGATAATTCAAAGAGACTTGCAAAGATAAACCAATCATACATAAAAGAATTCGGAGGAGAATCAAATATTGTTCATAGATAAACTGAATCATAAGCCCACAATTCATCAGATCTCGACAAACACACCGCAAAAGAAGAATACATCGAATAGATCTCCAAGAAGATCAAGGAGAACTTTGTATTGAGATCCAAAGAGAGAGAAGAAGCCATCTAGCTAATAACTATGGACCAGAAGGTCTCAAGTAAACTACTCACACATCACAGGAGAGGCCATGGAGTTGATGTAGAGGCCCTCCATGATCAATGCCCCCTCCGGTGGAGCTCCGGAAAAGGCCCCAAGATGGGATCTCTCAGGTATAGAAGGTTGCGGCGGTGGAATTAGGTTTTCATGGTGCTCCCGGATGTTTAGGGGGTACATGGTGCCCATAATTCATCAAGAAGAAGTACGTCGGTCGAGCAACAAGGGGCCCACGAGGGTGGAGGGCGCACCCATGGGGGTAGGCGTGCCCCCTGCCTCGTGCCCTCCTCGATCGTTTCTTGACGCATACTCCAAGTCTCCTGGATCACGTTTGTTGAGAAAATCACGTTCCCAAAGGTTTCATTCCGTTTGGACTCCATTTGATATTCCTTTTTGTCAAAACCCTAAAATAGGCAAAAACAGCAATTTGGGTTGGGCCTCCCGTTAGTAGGTTAGTCCCAAAAATGATATAAAAGTGTAAAATAAAGCCCATTAACATCCAAATTAGATAATATAATAGCATGGAGCAATCAGAAATTATAGATACGTTGGAGACATATCATTCGGTCATCTTCTTCCTTGAAGTGACGACGACAATGAAGCCGCTGCTCCAACCAGACCAGATTTCCACAACTCTGCACCCCCTACCTGGCGCGCCAGAGATGTCGGTGGGAAACGACACCTATGGGATCACTGGGATCCCTTCTACGGTTGGTGGGCACGGGGTTGTGCAAAGAGCGGGTCTCGTGGTCAGCACAAGGATCGTTTACCCAGATTCGGGCAGCGGAGACGCGTAATACCCTAGTCCTGCTTTGATGTATATTTGAGTGTTCTTGAGTTCTTGAACGAGCTACGGTGTGTCTCTAGTCCCAAAGATCCGAATCCCCCTCTAGTACGCCTTGGGCCTCCTTTTATAGACAAAAGTGGTTTCCACAGTGGCACATGGGAGGTGGAAAAGGTGCATCGCGGCTGAGTCTATCTTCTGGCACCGTCAGACAAACGCATTTAATGCGCTGCTGACGTGCCCCTCTTACTTTATCGGGGGGCAAGGAAGCTCGTCCCAGCTGTCGCCGCCTCGCCTAGCTCCGACGCGCGTCTGAGTTGACGAGGTGTTGTAGCGCCACGTTGGCTGGCTGCTGGGCTGGCGTGATGGCGGAGCCTTCACGAAGATCTGTATGCCACCACGCAGGTGCTTGCTGAATCGGTGTAGGGGCCGCACACTGCCATGCAGATGCCTGCTCAGCTGGTCGAGCTGGCAGCTGCATGGAAGCGGTGGTGGAGTCTTGGCAGGCGTGGGCCTGGCTGGGGCCCCGCAGGTGTCTTCAGCGCAGGCCTTGCAGGGGCCCAGCAAGAGTCTTGCCGTGGCACTATGGTCGTCCTCGGCAAGGATCTTGCCGGGGGTCTCGTGGACTTCCTTGGCAAGGATCTTGCTAAGGATCGTCGTGTTCTGGTTCTCGTCTGATCTTGCATATTTATGATCTCTATAAAGATCTGCATGCCACCACGGAGCCCACTTCGCTCTCTTTGCTCTTTTGCGCTCCCGGGGATGCAGAGGCTGCCCCGGCAAGGATCTTGCCGGGGGAGCCCACTTCGCTCTCTTGCTCTTTTGCGCTCCTGGTCTTGGCGTTGCTCTGGCTGTCTTGCGATCTGGCATCCCTCCTCTGCCCTGCTCAGTGCGACCGTGGGCGCGGCTCTGACTGCCCGTGCACAAGTAAAGGGGTCCAAAAGGAGAGCCCCTACTTTTGTACACCGACACATGGATATTCAAAAATTCATACTAACAACATTGCAATCATGCTCATCGTTCAAATATTTTATGCCAAACATTTTATTGACTTCTTATTCTAACACTTGAGCACAATTTTCCTTTCCATCATTTTCGTGAAAGACATTATAAAGATGAAGCATATGAGGCAACCTCAATTCCATTATTTTGTAGTTTTATTTTATAGACTAAACTAGTGATAAAACAAGAAACTAAAAGATTCAATTGCAAGATCTAAAGATATACCTTCAAGACTCACCTCCCCGGCAACGGCGCCAGAAAAGAGCTTGATGTCTACTATGCAATGCTACCTCTTGAGCTTGCGTTGATTTTTCCCTTGAAGAGGAAAGGGTGATGCAGCAAACTAGAGTATGTATTTCCCTCAGCTTTTGAGAACCAAGGTATCAATCCAGTAGGAGACAACGCAACAAGCCATTGAATACCTTCACAAACAAACACCAACTTGCACCCAACGCGACAAAGGGGTTGTCAATCCCTTCACGGTTATTTGCAAAGTGAGATCTGATATAGATGGATAAACGGTAAAGTAATATTTTTGGTATTTTTGGTTTATGGAACGGAAAGTAAAAGATTGCAAAGGAAGTAAATAGGAAATTAAAATTTTAGATCAGAAACTTATATGATGGAAAATAGACCCGGGGGGCCATAGGTTTCACTAGAGGCTTCTCTCAAGATAGAAAATATTACGGCGGGTGAACAAATTACTGCCGAGCAATTGATAGAAAAGTGAAAAGTTATGATGATATGTAAGGCAGTGACCATTATTATAGGCATCACGTCTGTATCAAGTAGACGGACTCCTACCTACATCTACTGCTATTACTCCACACATCGAACGACTCCTGCCTGCATCTAGAGTATTAAGTTCATAAGAACAGAGTAACGCATTAAGTAAGATGACATGATGTAGCGGGATAAACTCAAGCAATATGATGAAACCCCATCTTGTTATCCTCGATGGCAATAATACAATATGTGTCGGTTCCCCTTCTGTCACTAGGATCGAGCACCGCAAGATTGAACCCAAAGCTAAGCACTTCTCCCATTGCAAGAAAAAACCAATCTAGTTGGCCAAACCAAATCGATAGTTCGACGAGACTTGCAAAGATATAAAATCATGCATATAAGAATTCAGAGGAGATTCAAATAATATTCATAGATAAGATGATCATAAATCCACAATTCATCGGATCTAGGCAAACACACCGCACAAGAGTATTACATCAAATAGATCTCCAAGAACATCGAGGAGAACTTTGTATTGAGAATCAAAGGGAGAGAACAAGCCATCTGGCTACTAGTTATGGACCCGTAGGTCTGTGGTAAACTACTCACGCTTCAACGGAGAGGCAATGGTGTTGATGTAGAAGCCCTCCGTGATCAAATCCCCCTCCGGCAGGACGCCGGAAAAGGCCCCTAGATGGGATCTCACGGGTACAGAAGGTTGCGGTGGTGGAAAATGGTTTCGTGGCTCCCTTGGAAGGTTTTGGGATATTTGAGAATATATAGGCGGAAGAAATAGGTCGGTGGAGTCACGAGGGGCCCACAAGGTTGGGGGCGCACCCTACCCCCCTGGGCGCGCCTCCCGACCTTGTGGCTGCCTCTGGCTTTCGTGACGTGCACTCCAAGCCCTCCGGATGTCTTCTGGTCCAAGAAAAATCATCGCGAAAGTTTCATTCCGTTTGGACTCCATTTGTATTCCTTTTCTGCGAAACTCTAAAACAAGGGGGGAAATAGGAACTGGCACCAGGCTCTTGGTTAATAGGTTAGTCCCAAAAATAATATAAAATTGCATATTAATGCATATAAAACATCCAAAACAGATAATATAATAGCATGGAACAATCAAAAATTATAGATACGTTGGAGACATATCAAGCATCCCCAAGGTTAATTCATGCTCGTCCTCGAGTAGGCAAATGATAAAAATAGAATTTTTGATGTGGAATGCTACCTAACATATTTACCCATGTAATTCTCTTTATTGTGGCATGAATGTTCAGATCCGTAAGATTCAAAACATAATTTTAATATTGACATAAAACAATAATACTTCAAGCATACTAACAAAATAATTATGTCTTCTCCAAATAACATGTCCAAAGAAAGCTTATCCCTAGAAAATCATATAGTCTGCTTACGCTCTATCTTCATCACACAAAATATTCAAATCATGCACAACCCCGATGACAAGCCAAACAATTGTTTCATACTATTTACGTTCTCAAACTTTTTCAACTTTCACGCAATACATGAGCATGAACCATGGACATAGCACTATAGGTGGAATAGACGGTGGTTGTGAAGAAGACAAAAAAGAGATAGTCTCACATCAACTAGGCGTATCAACGGGCTGTGGAGATGTCCATCAATAGATATCAATGTGAGTGAGTAGGGATTGCCATGCAACGGATGCACTAGAGCTATAAGTTTATGAAAGCTCAAAACAAAAACTAAGTGGGTGTGCATCCAACTCGCTTGCTCACGAAGACCTAGGGCAATTTGAGGAAGCCCATCATTGGAATATACAAGCCAAGTTCTATAATGAAATTCCCACTAGTATATGAAAGTGATATCATAGTAGACTCTCTATCATGAAGATCATGGTGCTACTTTGAAGCATAAGTGTGTTAAAAGGATAGTAACATGGCCCCTTATCTCTTTTCTCTCATTTTTTTTATTTGGGCCTTCTCTCATTGTTTTGGCCTCTTTTTTCGTCTATAGTCTCATCCCGACTTGTGGGGGAATCATAGTCTCCATCATCTTTTCCTCACATGGGACAATGCTCTAATAATGAAGATCATCACACTTTTATTTACTTACAACTCAAGAATTACAACTCGATACTTAGAACAAAATATGACTCTTTGTGAATGCCTTCGGTGGTGTACCGCGATGTGCAATGAATCAAGAGTGACATGTATGAAAGATTTATGAATGGTGGCTTTGCCACAAATACAATGTCAACTACATGATCATGCATAGCAATATGACAATAATGGAGCGTGTCATATAAATAGAACGGTAGAAAGTTGCATGGCAATATATCTCGGAATGGCTATGGAAATGCCATAATAGTTAGGTATGGTGGCTGTTTTGAGGAAGGTATATGGTGGGTTTATGGTACCGGCAATAGTTGTGTGGTACTAGAGAGGCTAGCAATGGCGGAAAGGTGAGACTGCGTATAATCCATGGACTCAACATTAGTCATAAAGAACTCACATACTTATTGCAAAAATCTATTAGTTATCGAAACAAAGTACTAGAGCATGCTCCTAGGGGGATAGATTGGTAGGAAAAGACCATCGCTCGTCCCCGACCACCACTCATAAGGAAGAGAATCAATCAATAAATCATGCTCCGACTTCATCACATAACGGTTCACCATACGTGCATCCTACGGGACTGACAAACTTTAACACAAGTATTTCTCAAATTCACAACTACTCACTAGCATGACTTTAATATCACCATCTTCATATCTCAAAACAATCATAAGGAATCAAACTTCTCATAGTATTCAATGCACTTTATATGAAAGTTTTTATTATATCCCTCTTGGATGCCTATCATATTAGGACTAATTTTATAACCAAAGAAAATTACCATGTTGTTATAAAGACTCTCAAAATAATATAAGTGAAGTACGAGAGTTCATAAATTTGTATAAAATAAAACCGCCACCATGCTCTAAAAGATATAAGTGAAGCACTAGAGCAAAACTTGCCTAGCTCAGATATAAGTGAAGCACATAGAGTATTCTAATAAATCATGATTCATGCGTGTCTCTCTCAAAAGGTGTGTATAGCAAGGATAATTGTGGCAAACTAAAAAGCAAAGACTCAAATCAAACAAGACGCTCCAAGCAAAACACATATCATGTGGTTAATAAAAATATAGCCTCAAGTAAAGTTACCGATAGACGAAGACGAAAGAGGGGATGCCTTCCCGGGGCATCCTCAAGCTTAGGCTCTTGGTTTTCCTTGAATATTACCTTGGGGTGCCTGGGAATCCCCAAGCTTAGGATCGTGCCACTCCTTATTCCATAGTCCATCAAATCCTTACCCAAAACTTGAAAACTTCACAACACAAAACTCAACAGAAAATCTCGTAAGCTTCGTTAGTATAAGAAAATAAATCACCACTTTTGGTGCTGTTGTGAACTCATTCTTTATTTATATTGGTGTAATATCTACTGTATTCCAACTTCTCCATGGTTCATACCCCTGATACTAGCCATAGATTCATCAAAATAAGCAAACAACACGCGAAAAATAGAATCTGTCAAAAACAGAATAGTCTATAGAAATCTGGATATTTCGAATACTTCTGCAACTCCAACAATCCTGATAAATTAGGACGTCCTAATAAATTTGTCTATTAATCTTCTTCAAAAAGAATCAACTAAATATCACTCTTCAGCTAAAAATGAGAATTGTTTTTGTCAGCGCAAAAGTTTTTTGTTTTTCAGTAAGATCCAATCAACTATCAACATAAGCTATCCCAAAGGTCTTACTTGGCACAAACACTAATTAAAACACAAAACCACATCTAACCAGAGGCTAGATGAAATATTTATTGCAAAACAGGATCTAAAAGCCAAAAAAAAATGGGTTGCCTCCCAACAAGCGCTATTGTTTAACGCCCTTACCTATGCATAAAACACGAACAGATCTAAATATAATCGTAATAATGATAGGTCAAATCTTGAAAACTCATCTCATACTCCCTTTGTTCAGCAGCAAGTTTTCTTTGTGGCAAGCAAAAGTAATCAAAAGGGCTAAATTAGCGACCCGACCTGAAATCGGTCAAGTCTCTGTGTAGCTGTGACATCCCAAGATCATGCTGGCACACACTATACATTGATGAAAAGATTCAAAGTTCAATCGCACCTAAATTTATTGCATGATTCTCATATCGAGTCTTTATTACATCATAACAAATTCGAACGAAGGCCAATTCATGATAAATAAACTAAATAAGCTGCGGAAGCGTAGATGATAAAGCGAGTCCGTCCGACTCCATAGGGCAATCACCGAGCATAGATCATAGCCTCACTCCTGGGGAAAACTCCTCTGCAACATGAGACATTGCAGCTGTGTAGGTCAGCATTTTGAATATGCCGGCAAGTCATAGAGAAAACAACAATAATAATTCTAACACTACATGCAATTTGGCTGTGGGGCTCTAAGTTTTATGTTTTTGCGAAAAAACCAATTTTTTTCCTACAATAAAGGACTTGCTTGCAATTACTACAAAATGTTGGTTGTTAATGAGATGGTTCCGCCAACCAGTGTCTCATACCCGAAGTCATTAATAACCCATCAATTACTTAATTAAGTTTGGTGTTGAGATTTCTGAAATACTCCAATTCTAGAGGCTCATTTGTTCATAATCAGGGACACGGCTAATCGATTAGGTTTCTACTCTGTAGAGTCTTGTGCACATTACCCGCAAGAATCGTTCCCTCCTTTATGTCCTCGCACTGCCTGGTGTTTGAAGATGGGACGAACGAAACAGGGTCTTCCGTAGAGTTCCTCTAGGCCACTGCCGGTGCCCATCCAATCCTACTATTCTTCTACATCTCGTAGCACCGTCCGACCAGAGTCACGCCTAGGGTCGACCAAGCCAGAGCCGATAATGGCTTGTGGCTGCATAGGTAAGCTTCCAGTCAAGGTGCATCCATCCATCTCTTCGTGGTTGGGTGAAGCTTTCCGCAAGATGTCATGGCGCTTCTCCATGCATCCCGGCCAACCGCTGGTTGCTCGAGGGTGCCTGTCCACCATCCTCCACCCAGTAGTGAATTGAAGTCCATCTTGAGCTTGAAGTCATGGGGTTGTCATCATCTTGACTCTCACATCTCCCTTATGAATCTCTCAACCAACCCCGTCTACGAGCATAGCAAAATAAACTACATCGTCCCGGGCAAAGGTAACAAGGGAAATTGGGTTCAAACTACCACATGATACTACTCAAGAACATAACTTAAATTCTCCTACTGCATGCATGCTGGGGAGGAATAATTCTAATGCAACAAATCATAGGTATTGTAGAAGATGATCAAATGACTTGCCTAGCTGACGGTCTTCGAATGCTAGTGACTCGTAATAGCAGGCCTCGCACTCCGGGAATTCTATCGAGTTAGACAATAGCATGAATAAGTACAACATAACAGCAAGCAAATGCAAAGTCACACAAGCACTCAAACGAAAACGAAAGAGAACTTGAAGAACTCCAATCAAAGTTTCCATTACTTCAAGCAAACAACTAGGAAATAGTTTTATCCTACTAAAACCTTTCTTAATAGAACCAAAACAAGGGTTCTGCTAACTAACAGAAAGGAAAACATCATATAAACTAGGTGCAAAAACAAACATACTAAAAGCTATTCTAAAACTCATTTTATGCCTAAAACAAAACTAGTAAGAAAATAAAATAAAACATTTTCTTTTTCTATAAATAAAAGTCCACGTTCTAAAACTATAGAAACTAATCTGAAATAAATTATAACACAGGTAAAATAAAATTTTAAAATAACTAGAACAACAGAAAATAATAGGAAGCTAAAAAACTAGAAAAGCTTGTTTTCGCGTAAAACTATTTTTAGTAAAGACTAAAAATACCCAAATAAATTCCTACTGCTAGGCAAGGTCAAAACAAAGCAGTGACAAAAAGAATCACTAAAAAGAATAATCCTAGCTCAATTTATAGAAAAATACTAATCTGACTAAAACTAATATAAAACATTTTTTAAAATTTAAACATGGCCTAATCTATTTTCTACAGAAACTATAGGAGATTTGTAAACTAACAAAATAGAATCAACTAAAAATAATAAATAACCTAAAAGTTCTAGCTTTTACGACAATAGAACTATTCTGCTAAAAATAGAAACTGAAATAAAACTAAAAAAACTAACGCGCTAACGGGCCGAAACAATGAGCGCACTAAAACTAAATAGCGCCTAAGCGCTTAATAGACCAATAGGTCCACGGGCTAACAAAAATAAACCGATCGGGCCGGTCTAACTAAATCGCGAACATAAATAAACTAATCTAAACCGTAACAAACCGGAAATAAACCGATCTATTATAATATAACCATACCCCTTCGGGATCTAATCTAGGCCATGGATTATTAATCGGACGGTGGAGAGGGGTTGCGGGCTTACAGCGACGGCGGCAATGGAACGAAGGCGACTCAGGTGGTGGTGGTGCGGCGACTCCGGCGAACTGGGAGGAAGGAGCAGTGGTCGGGGCGGTGTGGTGGAACAGTCCGGGTCAGGGAAGGAGTTGATGGAGCTCGGGGACGGCGCGGACGTCAAGGACGA
The DNA here is from genome assembly GCA_034509565.1 of Triticum monococcum. Lineage (NCBI taxonomy): Eukaryota > Viridiplantae > Streptophyta > Magnoliopsida > Poales > Poaceae > Triticum > Triticum monococcum. The sequence continues at coordinate 388,262,373 of CM067842.1, read as the reverse complement.
GTGGAAACAGAGCTCGGTGCTCTATAGCTCCGGTGGGTGGCAGACAAGCTCGGGGCAGCGGCATCGGGCGTTCCTGGGCATCAAGAGGATGTCATAAAGGTGCGAGTGGTTGAGTGGATTCGGCTGGAGGAGTTTGGAGGCGAGTAGTGGCTCACCGGCGTCGGGCGGGCGGATGAACAGCGACGATGGTGACGAGATCTGAACGGAGGTGGCGTGGTGTGGGTAGGATTTTCGAGTCGGGGTTTAAGAGGGTCGAGGAAGGAAGGCCTTGGCCTTTTATAGGGCATTTTCCTGGAGCAGGGGGCGAAGCCGGAGCGTGATCCCGAGAGAATCAGGGCGTCGGGCGTGCTCTGAGCGTGGGCTGGCACGGCATGGCTTGAGCAAGGGGAAAGAGAAGGGGTGGGCCCTGCGGGTCAGTGCGGGAGAGAGAGGGGAGGGGACGAGCGGGCGACCGATCGGGAGTGGCTTCGGGCATGCGGTGCGGAGCTGGGCTGGCCGGCTCGGCTGGCAGGGCCTAGGCGCCCTTGGCTGGGCCGGTTGCCCTGGCCACCTTGGGGTTTCTCTTTTTTTGAATCAGAGACAGAGGAAAAAAATAAAATAACTAGAAAACAAAAACATTTTTATATAGGCAAAAGTCAAACTTAAAAAACATTTTTGAAAATTCGAAATAAAACTCAAATTTGAATTCAAAACTTTTGGCATTAATTTCTTCTGACATTTTGGAGTGTCATGTTAGCTCCTCTCATACTTTTGCTCAAGTATTTGTTAGGGATATTTGAAGTAAATTTCAAATGCCAATTTGGATCCAAATTCAAACAAAACTCAAATGCCTCTAAATTTTTTCAAATGCCACACAATTCAAACAAAATGCATAGATGCTTAACTAATAATTGTAAAACATTCCAAATTGAAAATTTGGGGTGTTACACTAAATTTAATAGGGTAAGAATCGGCAAGCTTGATCTCGGGAGGAATTGGTTCCTCCTTTGGCCCTTCATATTGTATGACCAACTCATCATTATAAGCATTCTTTTGGCAAAAAGTCATGAGCTTGTGTCCAAGAGAGAAACCCAATCCGTTGTTTTGTATAGCAAAATCATCATTAAGCTCAGAAATCTTATCAATTAAAACATCGGTAGGGACCCTCTTTCTTAAATTTCCGTTATAAGCAACATCATCTAAGGATCGTAGACGCATTATGTCCTCTTGATTGAACAGAATTCCCTCTATGGGAGGAAGACCACCATCTACTTTATAATGAGAGAAAATTTCACTAGCTTCTTTCTTAATAAATCTAAATTCATGAGCTAGGAATATAGTGGCGGCGTGCTTAACAAAAGAATGCTCAATATTAGAAAACCCTAGAAAAATCCAAATGATATTTCTATTTCAGATGCTGAAACACAATCTGGTGATGAACATGAACCTAGTGATAATGTTAATGATGATGTTCATGTTGATGCTCAACCTAGCAATGATAATGATGTTGAGATAGAACCTGATGTTGATCTTGATAAGCCACAAGCTAAGAATAAAAGACTTGATAAAAGAGACTTCATTGCGAGGAAACATGGTAAAGAAAGAGAGCCATGGGTTCATACCCATGCCCTTTCCTCCTAAACCATCCAAGAAAAAGGATGATTAAGAATTTGAGCACTCTGTTGAAATGCTTAGACTTGTCTTTTTGCGTATGCGTTTGAATGACATTTTGAAAATGTCTCCTTATGCTAAGTATATGAAAGATATTGTTACAAATAAAAGAAAGATACTGGAAGCTGAAATTTCACCATGCTTGCTAATTATACATTTAAGGGTAGATGTAGCGACCCGACCTCAGACGGTCAAGCCTTTGTGTATCTGTGCCATCCCTGGATCAGTATGTTGGCACACACAGTACATCAATGTATATATCAAAGGGCAATCACATGTATAAATAACGTAAAACTGATATATACCTCATAAGTCTCAGCGGAAACAAACAATCGGGTGTGGAGTCCCATCAACGCCATCGGTAGGTTGAGTGTAGACCGTAACCCTGTACCGTACTCTTACTCATCGAAAGTGAAAATATCTGCAACATGAGACGTTGCAGCCGTGTAGGTCAGTACATTGAATGTACCGGCAGGATCACAACATGAGAAAGAAGATGATAATACTATTCTATATGCAAATATGGTTTTGTGGCTCTGTGTCTGATGTTTTTGCGTAAAAGCTGGTTTTATTTTCCCTACAACAAAGGAATATCAGGAGTCTGTACTACAGAGTTTTCTATCATGACATGGTCCCGCCAACCGATGTCTCATACCCAAATCATCATAAGTTGCCCACAATTAAATTATCAGTCCGGTGTTGAGAGTTCCGAGATAGATCCATGTCCAGAGGATCAATTTGTCCGTAACCGGGGACACTGCTAATCGATTAGGGTTTAACCCTCTGCAGAGGTTTGTACACTTTACCCGCAAGATTCGATCCCTCTTTTTACGTTCTCGCACTTCAGGTTGTTTGAGAACAAGACGACTGAAACATGGTCTTCCGAAGAGTTCCCCTCACCACTGTCCGGTGCTCATCCCATCACCGTAGTTCTACATCTTCTAGCACCGTCCCAGCCAAAGTCACCACTAGGGTCAACCAAGCCAGAGCCCATAGTGACTTGCGGTTGCACAGGTAAGCTTCCGGGCATGAAGTATTCTTCCGTCTCTTTGAGTCTGGGTGAAGCTTTCCGCAAGATGTCATGGCGCTTCTCCATGCATCCCGGCGATCCACTTGTTCCTCCAGGGTGCCCGTCAACCGTCCTTCACCCAGTAGTGTGTATTGAATTCTTGTCTCGAGTCTTGAAATCTTGAGGCCTTGGAGTCCTGAAGATGCAGTCCTTGCCGATGCCATCATGAAGTTGTCGCCATTGACGTAGAGTCCTCCTTCTTCACACCACTCTCGTGCACTCATACCAAACCCCGTCTACAATAGCGTAGCACTAAAACTATATAACGTCCGGGCTTGGTAACAGGGAGATGGGTTTCTACCTCATGCATTCTACTCAACTACAAGATTCAATAACACTACTGGAGGGATTGTTGAAAGGGTGCTACAACATGCAAATAAACATAGGTATGGAAAACATGGTCAAAGTGAACTTGCCTAGTAAGTTGATGAAGATAAATACACTCTCAAAAATAATGACTTGTAGAACTATTCGTCACTCCGTTGGAATCTATATAATCAAACGTAGTATTCACATAAGCAATCAATTCTAGTAATCAATACTATCAATCAAAAGAACACTTAGCTAAATCCAATAAATAAAGAAAACAATAATGAAATCAAAGAAGACCAAAATAAATATCTAAAGAAAACTAGGGAAAACCAATCACACTATCAACCAATAACTTTCATAACCACACTAAATTAATCTAAACAGTTTCTTAACAGAAAATAAAATCTATTTCCATTAAAACAACAGAAATAAATTATCTAAAATAATTTCTAGCAAAAATAACTACAATACTAGCTATTACATACACTATATACTAGCTATGCTAAACTGAAATCCTAAACAGTAGCAAAACTAATAAAAATATTTTCTAAAATTATGTACTGAAGTCTAACATATGTATATTTCAATCAACAAAACTTTGTCAAAAGAATTAATTAAATCTAAACAAAACTTACTAAGTTACAAGCAAAACAAAACTTCATAGAAAATAGTACTGTTTTCACTAAAAACCCTAATTTAAATAAACTAAAAATAAATCACTATAATCTACTGGATAGGCAAAAGTCCTAGTGACCAGGAGCAAAAAGAATCAACTTAAAATATACTTTCAAACTCAAGTTATGGCAAAATAGTGTTTGAGGCAAATTCATGCAAATTCAAACTCCAACTACTCAAAATTGAAATCCAAGTACACAAACGGAAACTTCAACAAATTTGTGACACAGTGCAAAAAGAATCAATCAATTTGGATCTAAAACATAAAGGTTATAAGCAATATAAAATCAGAACTATTCTGTTTTTAAAACAGAAATGAAAAAAATAAAAAATAAAATCGGGCACTAGCTACGTGGCCAACTGCTATCGGGCTAAACAGGTGGGCGTTCGATAACTAAACTGCGCATGGGCGATACTTAACAAAACTGTGCATGCACGTTTAATAAAAAGAAACCGGCGAGATGGTTCGATCTAAACAGATAATAAACCGTACTAAACCGATCTATATAGAAAAAACCTAACTATTCGATAGATCTAATCTAGAGCGTTGAAATAAGATCGAACGGAGGTGGGGAGTTGGCAGGCTTACAGTGGGGTGGTCGCCGGCTATGCGGCTCAAACATCATCGGCGGCGACGCTCCGGTCGTCGATGATCTCCGACGAGGGCACGGGTGGACGCGGCGTTCGACGACGAGTCTAGCGGTGGTCGAAGTTGTGGCATAGTTGGACAGAGGAGGTCGGCGGCGAGGTCGAGACGGTGTTGGCGTTCGGTTGTCGGTGGTGTCGGTGCTCTAGTGGTCCTAGAGCTCCGGCGAGTGCACGGGGAGTGCGCACGACGACGGAGGTTGCAATGGTGGTGGTAGAGAGGCTTGGGGATGGCTGTAGGGATCAGGGGGGCTGCAATGGCGGCGGCGAGCTCGGGCAACTCCGGCGAGCGATTCTGGCAAGATGAGAGAGAGGGTCAGGGGGCTTTATGGGGGATCGGACGAGGGGCAAGGGGTTTTATAGGGAGAAGCCTTGGAGGAGGGGTTGGGCGAAGGAGATCCGCGATCCCGAGAGATCCGGGATACAGCGGCACGACGAACGGCCACTGGGTTCGGCCTGGCGTCCCGAGCAAGAAGATGAGGAGTGGGGCCCAGCGTCAGTGACCACGGGAGAGAGGGGAAAGGGTCGAGCGATCGACGCATAGCGACTCGAGCGCTCGAGTGGGCCAAGGATAAGAGAGAAGGGGAGGTGGGCCACGGTCCGCTGGCTATGGCCGTTTGTTTTTTTTTTTGTTTTTTTAATAACATACAGTAGGGAAAAAACATAACCAAACAAAATACAAATATTATATAGGCATATAATATATCAAAATGTTCAGAAAAATAAGTCCTAAAACATGAACTATTTTTCATAGACAAATAAAATACACAAAAAATTTCACAAAAGTCAAATAGTGCTGCTGTTGAAATAATCCCAATAAAAATCATTTTTAAAATACCAAAAATGGTTTCAAATTTATTTTCCTCCAATTTTATATTGTAGGGAATTATTTTACCCTAATTTCCAAATAATTTATTTCTGGAGAAAAAATAATTTGAATAAAATCCAAATAACTCCTAAATGGTTTTGAACTTGGATTTCAAACCACTTCCAACTCTATTTCATATAATTTGAAGAAGTCATTTTATCTTCTCTCATCAAAATCATTGAGTTGCATAAAGCTTCTGAATTTGAAATATGTCCAAATGGAATTCAAACCTTTTCAAAACCCTTTTCATTTTTTAAATGAAAGAAGTCATATTATCCTCACTCTAGGGTTTTGTGATGAAATGAATTTGAATTCCTAGGGTCAAAATGCAAGCCGAAAGTTTTGGGAAAGTCATTTCATTCCCTCACATTGAACTCTCAAAAGTTTCAAATTTCACTCACTTTCAGTCAATGAATCAAGCATTCAATCAAACAAACAAACACAAATGTTTATTTAATATAACATTCCAAAATTTAGAATTTTGGGATGTTACAAACCTACCACACTTAAAATGAATCTCGTCCTCGAGATTCGAAGAGGCTAGCAAGAAAAGGGTTAGGGTTTTGGTGTCTTCCATCAAATCCATTGATCGAAAACCCTAGTGTGCTACCACACTTAAAACCAGGCTTATGGTTCTGACAAACTTCATGTACTCCATCCTTTGGGTTAACGGTGTCGGTCTTCTCATATACTCCGGAACAGCTTTTTCACTGGTGCTCTTCCAGTCGGGGCATAACCTTTTCCTCAAACACGTGTCCTTTCATCCTGGTGACGTTCTTCCGAGACTGGGTCTTCTTAGCTAACTGGTCTGTCGCCAATACTAAATAACTATCAAAATTCTCATGGTGGTCAACCAGGTATGGTTTCTCCTGCAGAAAAATGGGTTTGGTTGACTCTCGTCGTATATCCTATGATTGGCAACGGGTGCCTGGTACATGGATCAATCATCCTACCATTCTATGGTTTTGGCTTATCGTGTCGACACTCTTCTAGGGTTTTCAAGGCTCTTTGATTTTCCATCAACATATGATAGTTCATGATAGAAGTCTCCGGTATGGGGGCCAATCCATCCCGTACTTGAACCATTGCTACATATGCAGACATCGAATCACATATTCTAACACTTGGGCATACTCACAAGCATTGCAGAATTTCTCTTGTCAACAAACTGAGTTCGAATAAATACATTGTTTCTGCAAGCTGAACAAGACATCTAACGTTTCTTCACAACTCTCGGGTTTTCGTATCCTCCTAAAAAATGTTGGTTGATTAACTTAGAGTTTTCTTCCAAAATATCTTCCTTCAGCAAGAGTGTGCTTGCTTCTTATTAACTCCTGGGCCTGTGGGTTATGGCCCACTTCAACTCTTGTACAATTTTAACTCATCTATTCGAGGATTATCATTCCATATTCCAACATTACATCTCCTTTAAATCCAATAGTACTTCTTCCTTCATACCCTTGTGGTGATGATCATACAAAATTCCAACTTATTTGGTCCAGCTCCCTTCTATGGACCGTCATGAATAACACATTTCTTTCTTCATTGATCCTGTGGCTTTACGGGGTAATACCACACGAAAAAATGCACTAGTTTATCCATAAAGCATATTATTTTCATATCAAATCTTTTATTACATCCTTAACCATTTTTCGTAAATCCAAATTCCAAAAAGTACATTATTACAAATGCTGCCACCCACATGGTTTGGTATGGTCAGGCATTACTTACAACTTTATTCATTTTTCCTCCTTGAGGATTCTTCAGTCCCACTGGAATTGTGCGACAAGCGCCTTGAAATCTTCTGTTTCATCATGGTGGCCTTGAGCTTCATTTCCATCATCTCTGCATGCACTTCTCTTAGGTATTCCTGGGTATAACGGAGTCTTGCTTCAAGTATTTCTCCGATCTGGCATGTGGCTTCCATGGCCGCTTCACGAACAGCGTCGAAGAAAGTTGCTTGTGGTACACGTGAGATGAAAAAATACTGCCCCATCGTCATTGGGCAAACTCCTTTCATATGGTGGAGGTCTAACTCCACATACCAAAGTTCCACTCCGTTTTGCATGAAGGGTAGCCTTTGTAGACTGCATCTCCTTCAAGATGAATATGCTTCATCATGTCCTTCAGGATCTTTGGGTAATCATGATCACTTGTCAGGGTCATGATCGTTTCCGGGCCCTTAAGGAAAGACTCATAAAGGGTCGTCATCTGCAGTTGTAAAACAAAATTGGTGCTCAGAATAAGGTACATATCTCCTTGGGTACACCTTCATATCATCCAAACAAAACTTCAAACTCAATTTCCAACATCCAGTTTATGCATCACAACTCATTTTCTTCCATGTTCACCTAGAATATTAATTTCCAATATAAAAAATAACAACTCCTTAAAGCCTTTCAGCATATGACATATCAACTTTATTGAGTCATGAATTATTAAAATCTCTGAGTAATCTATTACATAACACAACCCCGCATTCTCATGAAAAAGTGTTTTCCATACTACCCTTATTACTGATATCAACATCTCCACTACTCAGCTCCAGCTTTCTCATGATTTGAACAATCCCTAGCAAAATGTCTTGCTTCCTTGCAACGAAAACAAATAACTTCTGGCATGTCTCGAGCCTTCTTGGTGACGGTGCCTGCTCCTTGAGTTCCTTGCTTCCTTTCGAGACAATCATTGGCATAATGCCCGACGTCCTTACATTCAAAACAGGTAATATGACTCTTGTCCCTCTTTGCAGAAATTGGGTTGTTCTGAGGGTGTCCTTGTTTTCTCTTCCTGGTTTTCTTCGTTCCGGTCAAACATTCTATTCCCTGTGGATCAAACTCCACTGCTTTTGTCAGGAAGTATCCCAGATACTCTTTTCTTTCCTTGGTGCAATACTGTGAAAATTGTCCTTCTTCTCCACATGAATAACAGGCATTGGAGTAAAATCTATTAAGGCTTTCTCCATCAGGGTCTTCAACACTTTCCTTAATCACAAATTCTTTCATAACTTCTCAGACGGCTTCTTTCATTCCTTCTTCCTGCTTCTGAATAGTTTGTTGCATCGTGGGGTAAATGTGACACTGAGCTGGGTAGTGGGTGGTTCCTTCACACAAGAAGCAAATCACCTGACTAGTTGGGCATTCCTCAGCTGGGTGTTTCTCCTCACAATGAGGGCATCCATCCTTGTGTTCCTCCTGGGTGTGTCCTATTTCTCCGCAAATCTTGCAGGCACAAGGTTTATTTCTTGGGGTATCATGGTGCTTCCAGATAAGAGGGATCTTGTCAGAGTCTTCTTGAATTCTTCCCAAGTCCTTGTTCCATTCCATCCTTGTATAGCTTGATGCATCTGCCACCATGTTACATCACTTCCTTCAAAGTATTGAAGAGCATACGATACTTCATTCTTCCTTGAAACCAAATTGCTCCTGAAGTGATTCTCCATGTTCTGAATCCATAGCTCTGCCTCCGGCTGGGTTTTCGGTCCAGAGAATACCAGTCCTTCTTCATTCACCATCTATTGGATCCAAAGGTTTTGGGATGAGATACGAGAGAAGAGTGGAGCGATATACACATAATACAAACAATAGTTTTGAAAATAGGTTTTATTTGCGGCTGCTGGAAAAACATCAAGCAAATGATAGCTCACAAATCGGTGCATCTAACGTAAGTGTATAACAGGGGTTTGGTCCTCTAGCGGTCAAATAATTATTCTGATTCTTCAAGTCGTCGGAGTCTTCAACTGGTGTAGCCTCAACTCTTCTAATGCATGGTCAAATCTTGTTTACTCTGAAATGGTCATCGGTTTTCCGATATCCTGTCCTTCTTGGAGCGGCTTCAGTTGATCCTCCGTGTGGTCAAAAGGGAAAGGGGTATATTCTAACTATCTGAGGTAAGAGAGGATATTTTATAAAATCAGAAAAGATAAGAAGTAAGGGATGTTTTTTTAAAATAAAATTTTAGAGATTTCCTGTCCATGGGGCTTTCCGATTTCTAGGGTCACGTCCTACAGTCAACATGTGCTCTGATACCATATCTGTAGCGACCCGACCTCAGACGGTCAAGCCTCTATGTATCTGTGCCATCCCTGGATCAGTATGCTGGCACACACAGTACATCAATGTATATATCAAAGGGCAATCACATGTATAAATAACGTAAAACTGATATATACCTCATAAGTCTCAGTGGAAACAAACAATCGGGTGTGGAGTCCCATCAACGCCATCGGTAGGTTGAGTGTAGATCGTAACCCTGTACTGTACTCTTACTCGTCGGAAGTAAAAATATCTGCAACATGAGACGTTGCAGCTGTGTAGGTCAGTACATTGAATGTACCGGCAGGATCACAACATGAGAAAGAAGATGATAATACTATTCTATATGCAAATATGGTTTTGTGGCTCTGTGTCTGATGTTTTTGCGTAAAAGATGGTTTTATTTTCCCTACAACAAAGGAATATCAGGAGTCTGTACTACGGAGTTTTCTATCATGACATGGTTCCGCCAACCGATCTCTTATACCCAAATCATCATAAGTTGCCCACAACTAAATTATCAGTCTGGTGTTGAGAGTTCCGAGATAGATCCAAGTCCAGAGGCTCAATTTGTCCGTAACCAGGGACATGGCTAATCGATTAGGTTTTAACCCTCTACAGAGGTTTGTACACTTTACCTGCAAGATTCGATTCCTATTTTTACGTTCTCGCACTTCAGGTTGTCTGAGAACAAGACGACCGAAACATGGTCTTCCGAAGAGTTCCCCTGACCACTCTCCGGTGCTCATCCAATCCTACCGTAGTTCTACATCTGCTAGCACCGTCCCAGCCAGAGTCACCACTAGGGTCAACCAAGCCAGAGCCCATAGTGACTTGCGGTTGCACAGGTAAGCTTCCGGGCATGAAGTATTCTTCTATCTCTTTGAGTCTGGGTGAAGCTTTCTACAAGATGTCATGGCGCTTCTCCATGCATCCCGGCCATCCACTGGTTCCTCCAGGGTGCCCGTCAACCGTCCTTCACCCAGTAGTGTGTCTTGAATTCTTGTCTCGAGTCTTGAAATCTTGAGGCCTTGGAGTCCTGAAGATGCAGTCCTTGCTGATGCCATCATGAAGTTGTCGCCATTGATGTAGAGTCCTCCTTCTTCACACCACTCTCGTGCACTCATACCAAACCCCGTCTACTATAGTGTAGCATTAAAACTATATAACGTCCCAGGCTTGGTAATGGGGAGATGGGTTTCTACCACATGCATTCTACTCAATTACAAGATTCAATAACACTATAGGAGGGATTATTGAAAGGGTGCTACTACATGCAAATAAACATAGGTATGGAAAACATGGTCAAAGTGAACTTTCCTGGTAAGTTGATGAAGATAAATACGCTCTCAAAAATAATGACTTGTAGAACTATTCGTCAATCCGTTGAAATCTATATAATCAAACGTAGTATCCACATAAGCAATCAATTCTAGCAACCAATACTATCAATCAAAAGAAAAATCAACTAAATACAATAAATAAATAAAACAATAATGAAATCAAAGAAGACCAAAATAAATATCCAAAGAAAACTTTAAAGAAAACTAGGGAAAACCAATCACACTATCAACCAATAACTTTCATAACCACACTAAATTAATCTAAACAATTTCTTAACAGAAATAAAATCTATTTCCATTAAAACAATAGAAATAAATTATCTAAAATAATTTCTAGCAAAAATAACTACAATACTAGCTATTACATACACTATATACTAGCTATGCTAAACTGAAATCCTAAACAGTAGCAAAACTCATAAAAATAATTTCTAAAATTATGTACTGAAGTCTAACATATGTATATTTCAATCAATAAAACTATGCGGAAAGAATTAATTAAATCTAAACAAAACTTACTAAGTTACAAGCAAAACAAAACTTCATAGAAAACAGTACTGTTTTTCACTAAAACCCTAATTTAAATAAACTAAAAATAAATCACTTTAATCTACTGGATAGGCAAAAGTCCTAGTGACCAGGAGCAAAAAGAATCAACTTAAAATATACAGTCAAACTCAAGTTATGGCCAAAATACTGTTTGAGGCAAATTCATGCAAATTCAAACTACAACTACTCAAAATTGAAATCTAAGTACACAAACGGAAACTTCAACAAATTTTTGACACAGTGCAAAAAGAATCAGTCAATTTGGATCTAAAACATAAAAGTTATAAGCAATATAAAATCAGAACTATTCTATTTTTAAAACAGAAATGAAAAAAATGAAAAAATAAAATAAAAAATAAAAAAACAATCGGGCACTAGCTACGTGGCCTCCTGCTATCGGGCTAAATAGGTGGGCGTTCGGTAACTAAACTACGCCCGGGCGATACTTAAGAAAATCGTGCATGCACGTTTCATAAAAAGAAACCGGCGAGACGGTTCGATCTAAACAGATAATAAACCATACTAAGCCGATCTATATAGAAAAAACCTAACTATTCGATAGACCTAATCTAGAGCGTTGAAATAAGATCGAACGGAGGTGGGGAGTTGGCCGGCTTACAGTGGGTTGGTCACCGGCGATGCGGCTCAGACGTCGTCGGCGGTGACGCTCCGGTCGTCGGTGATCACCGGCGAGGGCACGGGTGGACGTGGCGTTCGACGACGAGTCCAGCGGTGGTCGAAGCTGTGGCATAGGTGGACGGAGGAGGTCGGCGGCGAGGTCGAGACGGTGTTGGCGCTTGGGGGTCGGCGGTGTCGGTGCTCTAGTGGTCCTAGAGCTCCGGCGAGTGCAGGGGAAGTGCACACGACGACGACGGTTGCAATGGTGGTGGTAGAGAGGCTTGGGGATGGATGTAGGGATCAGGGTGACTGCAATGGCGGCGGCGAGCTCGGGCAACTCCGGCGAGCGATTCTGGCAAGATGAGAGAGAGGGCCAGGGGGGCTTTCGGGGGGATCGGACAAGGGGCAAGGGGTTTTATAGGGGGAAGCCTTGGAGGAGGGGTTGGGCGAAGGAGATCCGTGATCCCAAGAGATCCGGGACAGGGCGGCACGACGAACGGCCACTGGGTTCGGCCTGGCGTCCCGAGCAAGAAGATGAGGAGTGGGGCCCGGCATCAGTGACCGCGGGAGAGCGGGGAAAGGGTCGGGCGATCGACGCGTAGCGACTCGAGCGCTCGAGTGGGCCGAGGATGAGAGAGAAGGCGAGGTGGGCCACGGTCCACTGGCTAAGGCCGTTTGTTTTTTTGTTTTTTTAATAACATACAGTAGGGAAAAAACATAACCAAACAAAATACAAATATTATATAGGCATATAATATATCAAAATGTTCAGAAAAATAAGTCCTAAAACATGAACTATTTTTCAGAGACAAATAAAATACACAAAAAATTTCACAAAAGTCAAATAGTGCTGCTGTTGAAATAATCCCAATAAAAATCATTTTTAAAATACCAAAAATGGTTTCAAATTTATTTTCCTCCAATTTTATATTGTAGGGAATTATTTTACCCTAATTTCCAAATAATTTATTTTTGGAGAAAAAATAATTTGAATAAAATCCAAATAACTCCTAAATGGTTTTGAACTTGGATTTCAAACCACTTCCAACTCTATTTCATATAATTTGAAGAAGTCATTTTATCTTCTCTCATCAAAATCATTGAGTTGCATAAAGCTTCTGAATTTGAAATATGTCCAAATGGAATTCAAACCTTTTCAAAACCCTTTTCATTTTTTAAATGAAAGAAGTCATATTATCCTCACTCTAGGGTTTTGTGATGAAATGAATTTGAATTCCTAGGGTCAAAATGCAAGCTGAAAGTTTTGGGAAAGTCATTTCATTCCCTCACATTGAACTCTCAAAAGTTTCAAATTTCACTCACTTTCAGTCAATCAATCAAGCATTCAATCAAATAAACAAACACAAATGTTTATTTAATATAACATTCCAAAATTTAGAATTTTGGGATGTTACAAACCTACCACACTTAAAATGAATCTCGTCCTCGAGATTCGAAGAGGCTAGCAAGAAAAGGGTTAGGGTTTTGGTGTCTTCCATCAAATCCATTGATCGAAAACCCTAGTGTGCTACCACACTTAAAACCAGGCTTATGGTTCTGGCAAACTTCATGTACTCCATCCTTTGGGTTAACGGTGTCGGTCTTCTCATATACTCCGGAACAGCTTTTTCACTGGTGCTCTTCCAGTCGGGGCATAACCTTTTCCTCAAACACGTGTCCTTTCATCCTGGTGACGTTCTTCCGAGACTGGGTCTTCTTAGCTAACTGGTCTGTCGCCAATACTAAATAACTATCAAAATTCTCATGGTGGTCAACCAGGTATGGTTTCTCCTGCAGAAAAATGGGTTTGGTTGACTCTCATCGTATATCCTATGATTGGCAACGGGTGCCTGGTACATGGATCAATCATCCTACCATTCTATGGTTTTGGCTTATCGTGTCGACACTCTTCTAGGGTTTTCAAGGCTCTTTGATTTTCCATCAACATATGATAGTTCATGATAGAAGTCTCCGGTATGGGGGCCAATCCATCCCGTACTTGAACCATTACTACATATGCAGACATCGAATCACATATTCTAACACTTGGGCATACTCACAAGCATTGCAGAATTTCTCTTGTCAACAAACTGAGTTCGAATAAATACATTGTTTCTGCAAGCTGAACAAGACATCTAACGTTTCTTCACAACTCTCGGGTTTTCGTATCCTCCTAAAAAATGTTGGTTGATTAACTCAGAGTTTTCTTCCAAAATATCTTCCTTCAGCAAGAGTGTGCTTGCTTCTTATTAACTCCTGGGCCTGTGGGTTATGGCCCACTTCAACTCTTGTACAATTTTAACTCATCTATTCGAGGATTATCATTCCATATTCCAACATTACATCTCCTTTAAATCCAATAGTACTTCTTCCTTCATACCCTTGTGGTGACGATCATACAAAAATCCAACTTATTTGGTCCAGCTCCCTTCTATGGACCGTCATGAATAACACATTTCTTTCTTCATTGATCCTGTGGCTTTACGGGGTAATACCACACGAAAAAATGCACTAGTTTATCCATAAAGCATATTATTTTCATATCAAATCTTTTATTACATCCTTAACCATTTTTCATAAATCCAAATTCCAAAAAGTACTTTATTAAAAATGCTGCCACCCACATGGTTTGGTATGGTCAGGCATTACTTACAACTTTATTCATTTTTCCTCCTTGAGGATTCTTCAGTCCCACTGGAATTGTGCGACAAGCGCCTTGAAATCTTCTGTTTCATCATGGTGGCCTTGAGCTTCATTTCCATCATCTCTGCATGCACTTCTCTTAGGTATTCCTGAGTATAACGGAGTCTTGCTTCAAGTATTTCTCCGATCTGGCATGTGGCTTCCATGGCCGCTTCACGAACAGCGTCGAAGAAAGTTGCTTGTGGTACACGTGAGATGAAAAAATACTGCCCCATCGTCATTGGGCAAACTCCTTTCATACGGTGGAGGTGTAACTCCACATACCAAAGTTCCACTCCCTTTTGCATGAAGGGGTAGCCTTTGTAGACTGCATCTCCTTCAAGATGAATATGCTTCATCATGTCCTTCAGGATCTTTGGGTAATCATGATCACTTGTCAGGGTCATGATCGTTTCCGGGCCCTTAAGGAAAGACTCATAAAGGGTCGTCATCTGCAGTTGTAAAACAAAATTGGTGCTTAGAATAAGGTACATATCTCCTTGGGTACACCTTCATATCATCCAAACAAAACTTCAAACTCAATTTCCAACATCCAGTTTATGCATCACAACTCATTTTCTTCCATGTTCACCCAGAATATTAATTTCCAAGATAAAAAATAACAACTCCTTAAAGCCTTTCAGCATATGACATATCAACTTTATTGAGTCATGAATTATTAAAATCTCTGAGTAATCTATTACATAACTCAACCCCGCATTCTCATGAAAAAGTGTTTTCCATACTACACTTATTACTGATATCAACATCTCCACTACTCAGCTCTAGCTTTCTCATGATTTGAACAATCCCTAGCAAAATGTCTTGCTTCCTTGCAACGAAAACAAATAACTTCTGGCATGTCTCGAGCCTTCTTGGTGACGGTGCCTGCTCCTTGAGTTCCTTGCTTCCTTTCGAGACAATCATTGGCATAATGCCAGACGTCCTTACATTCAAAACAGGTAATATGACTCTTGTCCCTCTTTGCAGAAATTGGGTTGTTCTGAGGGTGTCTTTGTTTTCTCTTCCTGGTTTTCTTCGTTCCGGTCAAACGTTCTATTCCTTGTGGATCAAACTCCACTGCTTTTGTCGGGAAGTATCCCAGATACTCTTTTCTTTCCTTGGTGCAATACTGTGAAAATTGTCCTTCTTCTCCAAATGAATAACAGGCATTGGAGTAAAATCTATTAAGGCTTTCTCCATCAGGGTCTTCAACACTTTCCTTAATCACAAATTCTTTCATAACTTCTCAGACAGCTTCTTTCATTCCTTCTTCCTGCTTCTGAATAGTTTGTTGCATCGTGGGGTAAATGTGACACTGAGCTGGGTAGTGGGTGGTTCCTTCACACAAGAAGCAAATCACCTGACTAGTTGGGCATTCCTCAGCTGGGTGTTTCTCCTCACAATGAGGGCATCCATCCTTGTGTTCCTCCTGGGTGTGTCCTATTTCTCCGCAAATCTTGCAGGCACAAGGTTTATTTCTTGGGGTATCATGGTGCTTCCAGATAAGAGGGATCTTGTCAGAGTCTTCTTGAATTCTTCCCAAGTCCTTGTTCCATTCCATCCTTGTACAGCTTGATGCATCTGCCACCATGTTGCATCACTTCCTTCAAAGTACTGAAGAGCGTACGATACTTCATTCTTCCTTGAAACCAAATTGCTCCCGAAGTGATTCTCCATGTTCTGAATCCATAGCTCTGCCTCCGGCTGGGTTTTCGGTCCAGAGAATACCAGTCCTTCTTCATTCACCATCTATTGGATCCAAAGGTTTTGGGATGAGATATGAGAGAAGAGTGGAGCGATATACACATAATACAAACAATAGTTTTGAAAATAGGTTTTATTTGCGGCTGCCGGAAAAACATCAAGCAAATGATAGCTCACAAATCGGTGCATCTAACGTAAGTGTATAACAGGGGTTTGGTCCTCTAGCGGTCAAATAATTATTCTGATTCTTCAAGTCGTCGGAGTCTTCAACTGGTGTAGCCTCAACTCTTCTAATGCATGGTCAAATCTTGTTTACTCTGAAATGGTCATCGGTTTTCCGATATCCTGTCCTTCTTGGAGCGGCTTCAGTTGATCCTCCGTGTGGTCAAAAGGGAAAGGGGTATATTCTAACTATCTGAGGTAAGAGAGGATATTTTATAAAATCGGAAAAGATAAGAAGTAAGGGATGTTTTTTTTAAATAAAATTTTAGAGATTTCCTGTCCATGGGGCTTTCCGATTTCTAGGGTCACGTCCTACAGTCAACATGTGATCTGATACCATATCTGTAGCGACCCGACCTCAGACGGTCAAGCCTCTATGTATCTGTGCCATCCCTGGATCAGTATGCTGGCACACACAGTACATCAATGTATATATCAAAGGGCAATCACATGTATAAATAACGTAAAATTGATATATACCTCATAAGTCTCAGTGGAAACAAACAATTGGGTGTGGAGTCCCATCAACGCCATCGGTAGGTTGAGTGTAGATCGTAACCCTGTACCGTACTCTTACTCGTCGGAAGTAAAAATATCTGCAACATGAGACGTTGCAGCCGTGTAGGTCAGTACATTGAATGTACCGGCAGGATCACAACATGAGAAAGAAGATGATAATACTATTCTATATGCAAATATGGTTTTGTGGCTCTGTGTCTGATGTTTTTGCGTAAAAGATGGTTTTATTTTCCCTACAACAAAGGAATATCAGGAGTCTGTACTACGGAGTTTTCTATCATGACATGGTTCCGCCAACCGATCTCTTATACTCAAATCATCATAAGTTGCCCACAACTAAATTATCAGTCCGGTGTTGAGAGTTCCGAGATAGATCCAAGTCCAGAGGCTCCATTTGTCCGTAACCAGGGACATGGCTAATCGATTAGGTCTTAACCCTCTACAGAGGTTTGTACACTTTACCTGCAAGATTCGATTCCTATTTTTACGTTCTCGCACTTCAAGTTGTTTGAGAACAAGACGACCGAAACATGGTCTTCCGAAGAGTTCCCCTGACCACTCTCCGGTGCTCATCCAATCCTACCATAGTTCTACATCTTCTAGCACCGTCCCAGCCAGAGTCACCACTAGGGTCAACCAAGCCAGAGCCCATAGTGACTTGCGGTTGCACAGGTAAGCTTCCGGGCATGAAGTATTCTTCCGTCTCTTTGAGTCTGGGTGAAGCTTTCTACAAGATGTCATGGCGCTTCTCCATGCATCCCGGCCATCCACTGGTTCCTCCAGGGTGCCCGTCAACCGTCCTTCACCCAGTAGTGTGTCTTGAATTCTTGTCTCGAGTCTCGAAATCTTGAGGCCTTGGAGTCCTGAAGATGCAGTCCTTGCTGATGCCATCATGAAGTTGTCGCCATTGATGTAGAGTCCTCCTTCTTCACACCACTCTCGTGCACTCATACCAAACCCCGTCTACTATAGTGTAGCATTAAAACTATATAACGTCCCAGGCTTGGTAATGGGGAGATGGGTTTCTACCACATGCATTCTACTCAATTACAAGATTCAATAACACTATAGGAGGGATTATTGAAAGGGTGCTACTACATGCAAATAAACTTAGGTATGGAAAACATGGTCAAAGTGAACTTTCCTGGTAAGTTGATGAAGATAAATACGCTCTCAAAAATAATGACTTGTAGAACTATTCGTCAATCCGTTGAAATCTATATAATCAAATGTAGTATTCACATAAGCAATCAATTCTAGCAACCAATACTATCAATCAAAAGAAAACTCAACTAAATACAATAAATAAATAAAACAATAATGAAATCAAAGAAGACCAAAATAAATATCCAAAGAAAACTTTAAAGAAAACTAGGGAAAACCAATCACACTATCAACCAATAACTTTCATAACCACACTAAATTAATCTAAACAATTTCTTAACAGAAATAAAATCTATTTCCATTAAAACAATAGAAATAAATTATCTAAAATAATTTCTAGCAAAAATAACTACAATACTAGCTATTACATACACTATATACTAGCTATGCTAAACTGAAATCCTAAACAGTAGCAAAACTCATAAAAATAATTTCTAAAATTATGTACTGAAGTGTAACATATGTATATTTCAATCAATAAAACTATGCGGAAAGAATTAATTAAATCTAAACAAAACTTACTAAGTTACAAGCAAAACAAAACTTCATAGAAAACAGTACTGTTTTTCACTAAAACCCTAATTTAAATAAACTAAAAATAAATCACTATAATCTACTGGATAGGCAAAAGTCCTAGTGACCCGGAGCAAAAAGAATCAACTTAAAATATACATTCAAACTCAAGTTATGGCCAAAATAGTGTTTGAGGCAAATTCATGCAAATTCAAACTACAACTACTCAAAATTGAAATCTAAGTACACAAACGGAAACTTCAACAAATTTTTGACACAG
Organism: Triticum monococcum; assembly: GCA_034509565.1. NCBI lineage: Eukaryota > Viridiplantae > Streptophyta > Magnoliopsida > Poales > Poaceae > Triticum > Triticum monococcum. The sequence goes on along the minus strand of CM067842.1, from coordinate 388,243,526 downwards.
TGCAAAAAGAATCAATCAATTTGGATCTAAAACATAAAAGTTATAAGCAATATAAAATCAGAACTATTCTATTTTTAAAACAGAAATGAAAAAAATGAAAAAATAAAATAAAAAAATAAAAAAACAATCGGGCACTAGCTACGTGGCCTACTGCTATCGGGCTAAATAGGTGGGCATTCGGTAACTAAACTACGCCCGGGTGATACTTAAGAAAATCGTGCATGCACGTTTCATAAAAAGAAACCGGCGAGACGGTTCGATCTAAACAGATAATAAACCATACTAAACCGATCTATATAGAAAAAACCTAACTATTTGATAGATCTAATCTAGAGTGTTGAAATAAGATCGAACGGAGGTGGGGAGTTGGCCGGCTTACAGTGGGTTGGTCGCCGGCGATGCGGCTCAGACGTCGTCGGCGGTGACGCTCCAGTCGTCGGTGATCACCGGCGAGGGCACGGGTGGACGTGGCGTTCGACGACGAGTCCAGCGGTGGTCGAAGCTGTGGCGTAGGTGGACGGAGGAGGTCGGCGGCGAGGTCGAGACGGTGTTGGCGTTCGGGGGTCGGCGGTGTCGGTGCTCTAGTGGTCCTAGAGCTCCGGCGAGTGCAGGGGAAGTGCACACGACGATGACGGTTGCAATGGTGGTGGTAGAGAGGCTTGGGGATGGATGTAGGGATCAGGGGGACTGCAATGGCGGCGGCGAGCTCGGGTAACTCCGGCGAGCGATTCTGGCAAGATGAGAGAGAGGGCCAGGGGGGCTTTCGGGGGGATCGGACGAGGGGCAAGGGGTTTTATAGGGGGAAGCCTTGGAGGAGGGATTGGGCGAAGGAGATCCGTGATCCCAAGAGATCCGGGACAGGGCGGCACGACGAACGGCCACTGGGTTCGGCCTGGCGTCCCGAGCAAGAAGATGAGGAGTGGGGCCCAGTGTCAGTGACCGCGGGAGAGAGGGGAAAGGGTCGGGCGATCAACGCGTAGCGACTCGAGCGCTCGAGTGGGCCGAGGATGAGAGAGAAGGGGAGGTGGGCCACGGTCCGCTGGCTAAGGCCGTTTGTTTTTTTGTTTTTTTAATAACATACAGTAGGGAAAAAACATAACCAAACAAAATACAAATATTATATAGGCATATAATATATCAAAATGTTCAGAAAAATAAGTCCTAAAACATGAACTATTTTTCAGAGACAAATAAAATACACAAAAAATTTCACAAAAGTCAAATAGTGCTGCTGTTGAAATAATCCCAATAAAAATCATTTTTAAAATACCAAAAATGGTTTCAAATTTATTTTCCTCCAATTTTATATTGTAGGGAATTATTTTACCCTAATTTCCAAATAATTTATTTTTGGAGAAAAAATAATTTGAATAAAATCCAAATAACTCCTAAATGGTTTTGAACTTGGATTTCAAACCACTTCCAACTCTATTTCATATAATTTGAAGAAGTCATTTTATCTTCTCTCACGAAAATCATTGAGTTGCATAAAGCTTCTGAGTTTGAAATATGTCCAAATGGAATTCAAACCTTTTCAAAACCCTTTTCATTTTTTAAATGAAAGAAGTCATATTATCCTCACTCTAGGGTTTTGTGATGAAATGAATTTGAATTCCTAGGGATCAAAATGCAAGGTGAAAGTTTCGGGAAAGTCATTTCATTCCCTCTCATTAAACTCTCAAAAGTTTCAAATTTCACTCACTTTCAGTCAATCAAACAAACAAACACAAATATTTATTTAATATAACATTCCAAAATTTAGAATTTTGGGATGTTACAGTGGAATACCAAAGAAACTAGCAGATCCAGGAATACCAACTATACAATGCTCCATTAAAATAAACTATGTTAAAACTGCTTTATGTGATCTAGGAGCCGGTGTTAGTGTTATGCCTTTCTCTTTATATCGTATACTTGATTTGAGTAAGTTGACACCAACTAAAATCTCTTTGCAAATGGCCGATAAATCATCTGCTATACCCATCGGCATTTGTGAGGATGTACCTGTCGTAGTTGCAAATGTTACTATCTTAACGGACTTTGTTTTTCTTGATATACCCAAGGACGGTAGTATGTCGATCATCCTTGGTAGACCCTTTTTGAATGCTGCAGGGGCTGTTATTGATTGCTACAAGGGCAATTCCACTTTTCATGTTAATGGTAATGAGCATACGGTACACTTTCCAAATAAACAACCTCAAGTTAATAGCATCAATTCTATTGGAAAAATTTCAACTATTGCTATTGGAGGTTTTGAATTCCCTATTCCTACTATCAAAAAGAAATATAATATTCTTATTGTTGGGGACAGGCACATCCCCGTTGAGGTAACCTAGTGTTATGCGAAGATTCTCCAGTTCCATGTCATTCAGAAGAAGTTTGTTAATAAGACTTGATCAACCTTGTTAATGGATTCCTTTTGACGGGCATGAGATGGATGAATTTAGTAAACACAACTTTCTGTAGCCACTTTTTACTTTCTGTTATTTAGAATTAATGAAGTAAAAATACTATTATTTTTCTGTTTTCTGAATTAACCGTGCAATAAAAAATAAAAGTTCTCCCAATGCCCTGAAAATTTAGTATGATTTTTTTTGTAATATTTAAGTTTTTTGGCACTGAAACACCTCGGGGGGTGCATCAGTGGACCACAAGCCCACAGGGCGCGCCTACAGGGCTAGTGGGTCCCACGTGGGTCCCCGTCACTTATTCCAGCACCCATCCACTTCGTCTTCCTCCTGGAAAAAATCCCACCATTGCTCAAACCCATGTTCTTACTCATTTAGCTGCCATTTTCGATCTCCTTGCTTGGAACTTTGTTTCTGAAACTGTTTTGGGGGATTGTTCACCGGTATGTCACTCCCCTGTTGATCCAATTGTTTTTTGTTCTAGTGCTTTATATATTGCAATTTTTTACTGCCATGGTGACCATGTTCTTGAGCTTGCATGTCAAATTTATACGGTCCAAAGTAGTTTTGTTGCATGATATAGCCTCTAGACATTTGTAGGAGTAGTTGTTATCAATTTTGTTGAGTTTAGTTCACTTTTATTTCGAGTCACTAAAAATTTCAGAAATTTTTCAAAGGAAGAAAATGTTTAAGAAAGTGTTTCAAGGTGGTTCCTCGAACAAGAAAGCCATGAGGCTCGCGATACGTGAGCGGACCTTAAACCACTGCGAGAAGCTTATGTGCAACCTTGCGAATGGTTGCCAGATCATTTCATGACTCGTGCTGGTTTTAATGATGAATTCTATGCATACGTGCATAAGGCCGAGCTAATGGACTTTGTGTCAGATAAGTGTCCTCAGTACTAAAACCTTACCGATTCCTTTATGCGGAGATTTAAGTATTTTGTCCAGCCCACGCATTCTGTTTTATTTGATCTATATGATAAATCATTTACCATGGACCTTGAAGATTTTAATGATGCATGCAAAATTCCGCAATGGGGCAGTTGTATTGAACCTCGTAAATTTGATTATTCTACGTTCCTTGCTAGCATTACTATAGGTGAAACCAGAACCATAACACAAGCTACCATAGGTAGCATTCACTTTCCTGCTTTACATTATTTTGCTCTCTTTATAGGTAGATGCATTAACGGTAAACATGATCATAGCCACCTTTGCGCCTCCGATATCATTGTTCTCAAGAGCACGGTAATGAATGATAAATGATTTAATTTGGGGGCTATCATTGCACCTCACCTACATAATAATGCTAAAGATGGAGACTTCTTTGGTGGAATTTATGCCATTCGTTTAGCTCAATATATTGGGATTCCAATAAAAGAAAATGATGTTCCTTTGTCACCTACTTATCTTGATTGTGATGCTATGGAATGTTACATGTTTCTATAGAGAAGTGAGTTGCCCTTTCAGTACAAACTAATCTTTGACAGGCAGCACGATGTCTATGTTACGCTCCATGCTCCTACTTTCTTTGATTTTTAGACAAAACGGGGATATTTTATAACTAGGGAGGAGGCAGACGAGTATGAGAGAGCGAGGGAGACAGCTCGCCTCCATGAGGCAGCTGCAATCGCGTACAACCCCAACTACAACCATGGATACTATCTAGGCCAGCCATGGTGCTAGACCAACTTAGGACAAAATCCTAAGCTTGGGGGAGTACGTATTTCTGACTGACATTACATTCATGTTCACACACTCATTCCAGTCGTCGGTGTTCATCCTTTTTCCATTGTATTATCTATGTTAGTTTATTTTTCTTACTTTCTTCTTGTCTGTTTCAAAAACTTTGATAAAATCCAAAAATATTTCTTGTTTCTTTTTAGTTTTTCTTTTTAGTTTAATTAGTTGTAGTAAAAGAAAACCCAAAAGATTTCTCGTTCTTCTTTTGCTTGTTGGGAGCTTTCCCGTATAAATAGTTTTTTGTCGTTTTTGTTTAGGCTTTCTTAAGAAAAACAAAACTCCAAAAATATTTCAGTGTGTTTCTTTGAAATTATTTTTCCTTTCTTTGGGTCATAAGGAGAAAACCATGATGAAAATGTTGAGTGGATCTCATATGCATTATTGTTGATCTAACAAAGAGCCCGTATTACCTCGTCTTTTCCTTTGAATAAATGTTTGCAAATTTCAGCTTAGTCCAATGCATGTTCACTCTTATTATTATCCACACCGTTCGGTCATGCAAGTGGAAGGCAAGAATGACGATATTTGATGAAATGATTGAGGTGGAGAAAAGCTGGTATGAACTCGACCTATTTTGTTTTTGTAAATATGATTAGCTCATCGTTCTTTATTCAGGACATTATGAATGAAACATGTTTGCAATGACAACTAGAGATTATAGTTACTCATGCCATGCTTAATTAGCTAGGGGTGGATAATGGTTCATCTTGCGTGCCAACATGCATTTAAAATGGTTATGATGTAGTATGATAGGATGGTATCCTCCTTTGAATGATTCGAGTGGCTTGACTTGGCACATGTCCACACATGTAGTTGAATCAAAAACAACATAGCCTCCATGATATTTATGTTCATGGTGATCTATATCCTACTCATGCTTGCACTCAATGCTGGTTAACCTCAAGGCATGTTTATGACCGTTGTTGCTCTCTAGTTGGTCGCTCCTCAATCTTTTTCTAGCCTTCACTTGAACTAAGTGGGAATACTGCTTGTGCATCCACTTCCTTAAACCCAAAGTTGTTCCATATGAGTCCTATATGCGGTATTTACCTGCCGTTCCAAGTAAATTTGCATGTGCCAAACTCTAAACCTTCAAATAATAATATGTTCTGTATGCCCGAATCGCTCATGTAGCGACTGAGGGTTGTTGGTATCTTCCATTCGAGGTGGGTTATTCTCACGATGAGTGTTTATTCACTTGTCATTCATGAGAAAGTGGCTGGTAATCGGGATGCCCAGTTCCATGCTCAAAATCAAATCAAAATATAATAATAGAACAAAACTCCCCCAGGACTGTTGTTGGTATGGATGGTACCCATGGATTCGGCTAGCCGTGGAGTGTGATTGTTGGTGGAGGGGGAGTAAAAACTTTACCATTCTGTTTGGGAACCGCCTATAATGTATCTAGCATGGAAGACAGTGAGATCTCTTGGTTGTTATGTTGACAATGAAAGCATGCCGCTAAAAATTATATTCATCTCTGTTTTAAAAGCTTCGAGCTCTAGCACCTCCGCAAATCCATGCTTCCCTCTGCCAAGGGACTATCTATTTATTTTTATTGTTGAGTCATCATCCTCTTATTAAAAGCACCAGCTGGAGAGCACTATTGTCATTTATAAGCTTTGTTTTTAATTCATGTTGAGTATGAGCGTGACTGGATCTCTTTTGCCATGAATGATAATGTCTAGTCAGTCCTTGATCTGCAGGGGTGCTCTGCATTTATGTTTTGTAGTCTCGGAAATGGCTAGAGAGATACCATTTTGCCATATTATATCCTGATTGTTTTGAAAAAGTGTTGTCATCCGAGATTTATTATTATTGCTCGCTAGTTGATTATGCTATTGATATGAGTAAATGTGAGACCTAAATGTTATTGTGAATATGGTTAGTTCATAATCTTTGCTGAAAACTTGAATATTGGCTAGACATATTTGCAACAACAAGATCAAACAGAGTTTGTAAAAGTTTTCTTTGTCACTTTCAGTTTGTCAACTGAATTGCTTGAGGACAAGCAATGGGTTAAGCTTGGGGGAGTTGATACTTCTCCATCATATCTACTTTTCCAAACTCCTTTGCCCTTGTTTTGGACTCTAATTTGCATGATTTGAATGGAACTAACCCGGAGTGACGTTGTTTTTAGCAGAATTACCATGGTGTTATTTTTGTGCAGAAATCAAAGTTCTCAGATTGACCTAAAAATTTATGGAGAATTTTTGTGGAATATATAAAAAATACCGGCGCAAGAAGTTACCAGAGGGGGCCACCCAGAGGCCACAAGCCCTGGGGGCGCACCCTGCAGGCTTGTGGGCCCCCTGGACCTCCTCCGACCCTAACTCCAACTCTATAAGTACCTATTCGGGGAGAAAAAATCAAAGAGAAGGATTCATCGCGTTTTACGATATGAAGCCGCCATTGCCTCATGTTCTTCATCGGGAGGGCTGATCTAGAGTCTGTTCAGGGCTCTGGAGAGGGGGATTCATCGCCATCATCATCACCAACCTTCCTCCATCACCAATTTCATGGTGCTCACCACCGTGCGTGAGTAATTCCATCATAGGCTTGCTGGACGGTGATGGGTTGGATGAGATTTATCATGTAACCGAGTTAGTTTTGTTAGGGTTTGATCCCTAGTATCCACTATATTCTGAGATTGATGTTGCTATGACTTTGCTATGCTTAATGCTTGTCACTAGGGCCTGATTGCCATGATTTTAGATCTGAACCTATTATGTTTTCATGAATATATTTGTGTTCTTGATCCTATCTTGCAAGTTGTAGACACCTATTTTGAGTTATGATCCGCATACCCCAAGGTGACAATAATTGGGATTCTTTCCGGTGACTACCATAGTTTGAGGAGTTCATGTATTCACTAAGTGCTAATGCTTTGGTCCGGTTCTCTATTAAAAGGAGGCCTTAATATCCCTTAGTTTCCATTAGGACCCCGCTGCCACGGGAGGGTAGGACAAAAGATGTCATGCAAGTTCTTTTCCATAAGCACGTATGACTATATACAGAATACATGCCTACATTATATTGATGAATTGGAGCTAGTTCTGTGTCACCCTACGTTATGACTGCTACATGATGAATATTATCCAACACAATTATCATTGCCGGTCCAATGTCGGTGAGCTTTTCACCTATTGATCTTTGTCAAGTTACATTTGTTGCTACTACTGTTACAATCACTACAAACTGTATAGTTCCTTTTGCTACTGTTGCCGTTACTTCCATACTACTTTCCTACTAAATACTTTGCTACAGATATTAAGTCTTTCAGGTGTGGTAGAATTTACAACTCAACTCCTAATACTCATGAATATTCTTGGGCTCCCCTTGTGTCGAATCAATAAATTTGGGTTGAATACTCTACCCTCAAAAATTGTTGAGATCCCCTATACTTGTGGGTTATCAGTAGGCTATTTCCAAAAGGTTTGGGTGTGTACGGAACTACGCCGATGACAATGTTGTTGCGGGGTTAGTAGTGCCTTTCTGTCCGCTCCTTGTGGGTTCGACACACTACTTATCACGAAAGTGCTAGAACACCATGTGCTCTTACATGACATCAATAATAAGGTGATTAAGCGGTCTATAAGGATTTAAATAATATATTATTGCTGAGTTGGAGAAGAGAGAAGAGAAGTAGGTTATATATAAACAGTCAACTGCAGCACGTGCTCCTAATAAATTTAATAGTGTAAGGTGGGTGATGACCCACATGTATAGGGTATCAATCATAGTCCTTTCGATAAGTAAGGGTGTGAAACCCAATGAGGAGCGGAAGGAATTGATAAGCGGTTTTCAGCAAGGATGTCCTTGCAAGTGTTATAAGATAATTTTGATAGGTAATTTGGTAGGAAGATATTTTGTAACAAGTAACAATGTAGCAAGATGCAGCAAGTGGCACAATCCTTAATTGTGCTAAGGACAAGCCAATGATAATTCTTATAGTGATCAAAACGCACTTGAGGACACACAGGAATATCGCCAAGTTACTTCCACCATGATTCATCGAATTACGTTCATTGCGTTGATAAGTATTATGTGGGTGGACCGGAGCTAAGGTACTATTCTTACTTGAACAAACACCTACTTATGATTATACCATCCATGCAAGCATCCACAACTACAAGAAAAGTAATTAAGATAAATCTAACCATATAATTAAACACGTGGATCAAAAACTGCCCCTCACGGAATAATTCATAAACTAGGCTTTAGGTTTTTGTCACTCCTGCAACCCATCATCTACAAACTAATTCCATGATGCCTTCCCCTAGGCCCAAATATGGCGAAGTTTCATGTAGTCGACGTTCACATAACACCACTAGAGGAAGAACAACACAACATAATATTAAAATATTGAAAGGTGATCAACTTCACATGATTACTTAACTAGACTTCTCACATGTCTTCAAGAACAAGTGCAACTACTCATGACTCATCATATTGTTCATGATCAATGAGTATAAATAAATGATAAATAATTTGAACATAATAATCTTCCACCAATTAAACTAATCTAGCATGAACTACAAGACACAATCAACACTACTAGTCCCCCAGGTACCAATATGAGGTTTGATACAAAGATTCAATACAAGAGGAGAACTAGGGTTTGGAGATGAGATGGTGCTGGTGAAGATGGTGCCTCCCACGATGAGAGGAACATTGGTGATGATGAAGGCTTTGATTTTCCCCTCGCAGAGGGAAGTTTCCCCAATAGAATTGCTCTGCTAGAGAGCTAAAGTGCTCCTGCACTGGTTCCACCTCGAGACAATGGCAGAAATTCCCAAAATTGTTCTCTTGATTTATTTTTTTCTAGGAAAATGGGAGTATATGACCAAAGGACATCGAGAGAGGACCATTATTGGGCCCACAAGCCTGGGTGGCGTGACCTGGGGGTGGCCGCATCACCTCATCATTACTTCCTTCTTCTAGTATTTTTTTATATATTTCAAAATAAATCTCTGTAAAATTTCACTTCATTCTGAGCTTCAAAAAATTGTTATGTCTGTTGTAGCTTTTTTAGGTCAGATTCCAACTACCGGTAATCTTCCTCTTTTGATGTATCTTGCATTTTAAGAGAGAAAATGCAATATAATTGCATCATAAAGTGGAATATATCATTGAAATAAGATAAATAACACTAGGAAATCATGATGGAAATGAACGTATCAGTGGGCCATAATAGTATATATTTATACCCGTGTATTATACATGTCGGCTATAAGATTGATTATAGATGATTGACAACATATAGCCATTAGTCAAATATACTATTAAGAGCAAATACAATAACGTGACGTAGATAGGCTATAAGGATTTAAATATAATATGTGTGCTTAGCTGGAGGAGGGAGAAGAGAACCGGACTCCAGATTAATAGCTAGCTATAGCATGAGCTCCAAGAAACTTTGTGAGCGTAGAAGGTGGACCAAACAATGATAAAGTAGTAAATATCCATAGCTAACTATTGTATGAGTTGACTTCTAGGTCGGATATAGATGACAAGGCTACTAGATACAAGCAGTTGTTGGCTCTACTATTAACCATGGTCTTACTTTAATTTCTTTAAACATGCACACATCCCAATTCACGACCCTCATTACTTTTATTTCTCTCAGCATGCATGAAAAATACTACTTATATTCTTCATTTTCATATTCGAATTCCACACAACCAAATCTCACTAAAAAAATATTGCAACCAATACCAACAACAATGAGTGATTTCTCATCTAGTTAGTGGCATTGCACACATTTCATAAATAAAACTAAAGACTTGGAAACTCGTACTCGTCTTACAAACCTGGACGGAATGTCTATTAGAATTTTCTATCATCTCCATGAGTGCAGTACCACATACATTTCAAATACGAAAATATTTATTCTTAGTATATGAAAATGTATGACACTCTATGATACTCACACTTGTCGCTCTTATGCAGTCGTCGACCTTAAAATATCTAAAACCGGACCACTCAAACCATCCCTATATGTACGGATGACCTGGATGTCATCCAACATGATCCCCAAACCTATCATATACGTCCGAGTTGTGTGGCACTCCCCATGCCCAGCCCATATGTGGGCGGATATGGGGACAACCAGAAATGTCTGCCACATCAAACAGACGACAGGGGCCCATCCCAAATCTCTTCAAGACATCCCCAACCTAGGCCGACCTGCCCTCTGCCTCTCCTCTTTTCTGCCTTGTTCGCAAATCTACCACTGTAGCTCTGCCGTCAGCCTAGATCCATCGTTGTCCCCAACCCACAAATCCAGCACAATAGGCCCTAACCCACAACACCGCCGACCGTGCAGCCATCGGACAAGATCGCCACCACTGGACTCCGCCCTAGTACGTGCAACTCCTCCGGACATACATCTCATGCTCTGTGTGTTTGATGATTGATACGTCTCCGTCGTATCTATAATTTTTGATTGTTCCATGCCAATATTATACAACTTTCATATACTTTTGGCAACTTTTTATACTACTTTGGGGACTAACATATTGATCCAGTGCCCAGTGCCAGTTCCTGTTTGTTGCATGGTTTTTATTTCACAGAAAATCCATATCAAACGGAGTCCAAACGGGATAAAAACTAACGGAGATTTTTTTGGAATATATGTGATTTTGGGGAAGAAGAATCAACGCAAGACGATGCCCGAGGGTGTAGCGACCTGACCCGAATGGATCAAGTCTACTGTGCTCCGGTGTCATCCCTAGATCAGTAATGCTGACACCACACAGTACTTCGAAGGATTTATAGCAGAGTGGCAATCACACACTTATTACATCGGTGTCTCAAAGAGAACTTATTACAATAAATATGGCTTAAGGCCATCTAATAACGATAACAGCAGAAGACTTGGAAGGTAAATGGGTCCATCAACTCCAACGGCATCACTGAGTATAGAACCACGACCTAACAGCACCTTAATCATCGTCTGAAAAGTCTGCAACATTAACGTTGCAGCCCGAAACGGGTCAGCACATGGAATATGCTGGCAAGGTAACACATAGAGAGTAATGGAATGAAACAGCTATACTATATGCATATTTGGCTGGTGGAAAGCTCCATGGTTACTGTTTTGTGTAAAGCCAGTTTTTCCCTACTGCAAAGGAATAAATTTATTTAACTATCATGGTGATTGTTAAACATTGAGAATGGTTGATAGCATTCTCAATCCCAATTAAAAGTAGTCATCAATAACCCAACAATATTAATTTAGAAGTAACATGATGAGATTCACATGATATTCAAGTACTAGATACTCAAGATGCCCATAACCGAGGACACGGCTAATCATGATTAGTTTATTACACTCTGCAGAGGTTTGTGCACTTTTCCCCACAAGACTCGATCGCCTCCGTTGGATTTCTCGCACTACTGGTGTTTGAGAAACGGATGACCGAGACACAGTCTTTCAGAAGCGCTAGCACCTTACGATGGATAGACCGATACACCTACTTTCCCCTACATCTGCTAGTCTACCCTGTAAGAGTTCGCACGACTTAGTCAACTATGCCAGAGCCCATATTGGCTTGCAGCTGCACACGTAAGTATTTAGCATGAAAGATCTTATGATCCCTTTGAGCATGGGTGGCGGTCCAAAGAAAAACAGGCAAGTCCTGATAGACATCAGGTGCCTCAATCCACCCAGATGTGTGTTTAAGTTGCCAGCTTAGATAAACCATTAAAATTATCAATCTCACATCTGTCATGGATATCACTCACCCAATCCACGTCTACTAGCATAGCATGGCATAATAAGCAAACGTAGAAGTAACTCCCAAAGGTTTCATGACAAACAGGTAATAGGTACTACCTCATCTACTTCCCATCCCACAATTTAATTAGATCCTAATCATGCAATGTGTGAGGATTGATCTAATGCAATAAAATTGGGTTGTAGAAAAGGTATGATCAAAGTGTTACTTCCCTTGCTGATGATCCGCGAGTCCTAAAGATTCGAAGTAACAGGCGGCGCAATCCGGGTAATCTATCGCGGACAAACAACAAGCATACAATACAATAAGTACTCATCTAATGCATAGGTAAAACTCGAACAAAAGATCGAACCAGATAGTTCAACTTAAGAACTCCGGTTGCAAAGAAAGAACGAACCGAACAAAGCAATGAAAACAAACGGCGGAAGAAAACAACTCGGTTCTAGCAAGTTGAAACTAGGTCAAATTTTACCGTAGCAAAAACTTGTTTAAGTTGATTAGTCAGAACGGCGGTTTCGAAACGAAACTCCAGGCGCTTGAATCACCTGATTCCGATAAACGAGCGAGAAGATAGACTAGAACGAAGATCGGATCTGAGATCGCGATCGCGGAATAAATCCGACAAAAAGAAAAAAAAGAACGATTAAACGAACGGACGTTCGTTAACCGGGGAATAATCCGGTGATCACGTTCGTTAGGACGAACGGTCCGGCGAACGGTCTCTAGGCAACTAAACCGGAAAAGAAAACGAAACCGATCTAGGGTTTCGGAAAACAAAACCGAAACGAAAAACGAAAAGAAAACGAATCGGAAGAGAAGAAAAGAAAAGAACCGGAACGGTTTATAAGAAAAACCGAACCGAGGGGATAGGAGAGGCGCGGCGCGGCTACCTCCGGCGAGCGGTTCCGGTGGCGGCGGTGTTGGGCGGCGGCGGCGGCACAAGGCGGCGGCGGCGCTAGCAAGGGGCGGCGGCGGCGGCACTAGGGCGTCGCGACGTGGGCAAGGGGCTTGGGCGCGGGGTGAGGGGCACGGCTTGGTGGTGTGGGGTTTAGAGGGGGGTGTGGGTATTTATATAGGTGAGGGGAGAGGAGACTTGGGGGGGCAAGAAAAAGAGGAGGAGAGGGAGTCCTAGAAAAAAAAGAAAACGGAGTCCTACTAGGACTCCACTTCGGCGGCGGTGGCCTTGGCGCGTGGGCGTGCGGCGCGGTGAGGCCTGGCCTGGCCGGCCGGCTGCTGGGCTTTGGCCCAGGCGTGCGATGATTTTTTTTAAAGGTTTCGCGCGCAGAAAAACACAGAAAAGAACATCTAAACGAACTCCAAACTTCCCAAAGTAAATTTTCCCCGACTCCTAAAAATGAGTCGAACAAAATGAACTTTTCTCCGGGCCTAAAATGCAAAATTTTGAAAACGTGCATTTTTCCCAATCCAAATAAAAGGCAAATAACCTTTGACAAATCCAATGATCCTCTTTTCAAAATTTGAGAAAGCTCAAATATGAAAATAACGAAATCTCCAACTCTCTCCGTGGGTCCTTGAGTTGCGTGAAATTTCTAGGATCAACCTAAATGCAAGAAAATATGATATGCATGATGATCTATGTATAACATTCCAAATTGAAATTTTGGGATGTTACAAACCTACCCCCCTTAAGATGAATCTCGCCCTCGAGATTCGGGTTGGCTAGAAAATTGGTGTGGTGGTCCTTGAGCAAATCTTCTTCTCTCTCCCAGGTGGCTTCATCCTCTGAGTGGCGGTTCCACTGAACTTTGCAAAACTTGATAACCTTGCTGCGGGTAACTCTATTGGAAAACTCAAGGATCTTGACTGGTTTCTCCTCGTACGTTAAGTCATCCTTCAATTGAATCGCTTCAAGCGGCACTGCATCTCTTAACGGTACCTCCGCCATCTCGGCGTGACATTTCTTCAGCTGAGAAACATGGAATATGTTATGAACTCCTGACAGTCCCTCTGGTAATTCCAACTTATAAGCGACTTCTCCCATATGTTGCAAAATCTTATACGGTCCAACGAAACATGGTGCTAATTTCCCTTAACTCCAAAGCGCTTAACTCTTCGTAGTGGGGATACTCGGAGATACACTCTGTCTCCTGTTTCGTAAACTGTCTCCTTGCGTTTAGAATCTGCGTAGCTCTTCTGCCGGGACTGGGCTACCTTGAGCCTATCACGAATCAACTTCACCTTCTGTTCAGACTCCTTAATCAAATCTGGTCCAAACAACTGACGGTCTCCAACCTCGTCCCATGACAACGGTGTCCTGCACCTCCTTCCGTACAAAGCTTCGAAAGGTGCCATCTTCAGACTGGTTTGGTAACTGTTGTTATAAGAAAACTCCGCGTACGGCAAGTTATCGTCCCAACTAGATCCATAATCTAGTGCACAAGCTCTCAGCATATCTTCTAAAATCTGATTGACTCTCTCAGTCTGTCCATCTGTCTGCGGATGAAAAGCGGTGTAGAACTCTAGCCTGGTTCCCAAAGTCTCATGCAACTGATTCCAAAACTTTGAGGTAAATTGGGTTCCTCTATCCGATACAATACTCCTCGGAACTCCATGCAAACAAATGGTCCTAGTCATGTATATCTTTGCCAACTTAGCACTGGTGTAAGTGGTCTTAACTGGAATGAAATGTGCTACCTTCGTCAAACGATCAACTACTACCCATATCGAGTCATATCCTGCCTTCGTCCTGCGTAGTCCTGTGATAAAATCCATGCCTATCTTATCCCACTTCCATTCGGGTGTTGGCAATGGTTGCAACAATCTGGCTGGCTTCTGATGCTCTGCCTTTACTCTATGACATACGTCACAAACTGCTACATATGCTGCAATATCCTTCTTCATTCTGGTCCACCAGAATGTCTCCTTCAAATCCAAATACATCTTGGTATTTCCTGGGTGAATCGAATAGGGTGAATCATGTGCCTCTTGTAGAATCAACTTCCTGATCTCCGGGTCATTTGGCACGTAAACACGGTCCTCAAACCATAGGGTATCGTGCTCATCCTCACGAAATCCCTTTGCTTTTCCTTTGCTTAGTTTCTCCTTTATAGCAGCAATCTCCTTGTCAGATTTTTGAGCCTCTCTGATTTTATCCATCAATGTTGATTGAATCTCCAATGCTGCTACATAGCCTTTCGGAACTATTTCTAAACTTAGTTCACGAAGGTTCTCTAATAACTCCTTGGGTATTTCCTCCGTTATTAACGTATTGACATGGCTCTTACGGCTCAATGCGTCAGCTACTACATTAGCTTTTCCGGGATGGTAATGCAATCTCATATCATAATCCTTGATGAGCTCCAACCATCTCCTTTGTCTTAGATTCAACTCCTTTTGTGTGAAAATGTACTTCAAACTCTTGTGATCTGTGTACACCTCGCAATGATTTCCAATGAGGAAATGTCTCCACGTCTTCAATGCATGCACTACGGCTGCTAACTCCAAATCATGTGTGGCATAATTCAACTCATGAGGTTTCAGTTGTCGTGAAGCATACGAAACAACTCTCCCTTCCTGCATAAGCACTGCTCCAAGTCCTCGACGTGAAGCGTCGCAATACACCTCATAATCCTTGGTCTGATCTGGCAAAATCAACACTGGTGAGGTAACCAAACGTTTCTTCAACTCCTGGAAACTAGCCTCACACTCCTCATGTAACATCCCAAATTTTCAATTTGGAATGTTATACACTAGATCATCATGCATATCATATTTTCTTGCATTTTGGTTGATCCTAGAAATTTCACGCAACTCAAGGACCCTCGGAGAGAGTTGGAGATTTTGTTATTTTCATATTTGAGTCTTCTCAAATTTTGAAGAAAGGATCATTGGATTTGTCGGAGTTTATTTGCCTTTTATTTTGGATAGGGAAAAATGCGCGTTTTCAAAATTTGCATTCTAGGTCCCGAGAAAAGTTCATTTTGTTCGACTCATTTTTAGGAGTCGGGGAAAATTTACTTTGGGAGTTTTGGAGTTCGTTTAGTTCTTTTTCTGTGTTTTTCTGCGCGCGTAACTGATTTAAAAAAAATCGTCGCGCGCCTGGGCCAAGGCCCAGCTGCAGCCGCAGCCAGGCCGGCCAGGCTCCCCATCGCGCGCACGCGCCAGCAGGCAGGCGCCAAGGCCGCCGCCGCCCTAGAGTCCTAGTAGGACTCCGTTTTCCTTTTTCTTCTAGGACTCCCTCTCCTTCTCTTTTTCTTCCCCTCTCCCCCAAGTCTCCTCTCCCCTCACCTATATAAATACCCCCACACCCCCCCTCTAAAACCCACATCAAACCAAGCCCCAAGCCCTCCACCGCGCCCTCACCCCGCGCCCAAGCCGCCCTAGCGCCGCCGCCCTACACCACCGCCGCCACCGCCGCCGGAGCCTCGCCGAGGTTGCCCCGCATCTCTCTTTCTTCCCCGGTTCGGGTTTTCTTCTAGACCGTTCCGGTTAGCTTTTCTTTCGTTTGCTTCGATTTTCTTCCGAAACCCTAAATCGGATTCGTTTTCTTTTCCGGTTTAGTTTCTTAGAGACCATTCACCGGACTGTTCGTATTAACGAACGTGATCACCGGATTATTCCCCGGTTAATGAACGCCCGTTCGTTTAACCGTCCTTTTTTTTCTTTTCGTCGGATTTATTCCGCGATCGCGATCTCATATCCGATCTTCGTTCTAGTCTATCTTCTCGCTTGTTTATCGGAATCAGGTGATATAAGTGCCTGGAGTTTCGTTTCGAAACCGCCGTTCCGACTAATCAACTTTAACTAAGTTTTTGCTACGGTAAAATTTGACCTAGTTTCAACTTGCTAGAACCGAGTTGTTTTCTTTCCGCCTTTGTTTTCGATTTCTTTGTTCGGTTCTTTCTCTCTTTGCAACCGGAGTTCTTAAGTTGAACTATCTGGTTCGATCTTTTGTTCGAGTTTTACCTGTGCATTAGATGAGTACTTATTGTATGCTTGTTGTTTGTCTGCGATAGATTACCCGGATTGTGCCGCTTGTTACTTCGAATCTCTAGGACTCGCGGATCATCAGCAAGGCAAGTAACACTTTGATCATACCTTTTCTACAACCAAGTTTTATTGCATTAGATCTATCCTCACACATTGCATGATTAGGATCTAATTAAATTGTGGGATGGGAAGTAGATGAGGTAGTACCTATTACCTGTTTATTATGAAACCTTTGGGAGTTCCTTCTACGTTTGCTTATTATGCCATGCTATGCTAGTAGACGTGGATTGGGTGAGTGATATCCATGACAGATGTGAGATTGATAATTTTAATGGTTTATCTAAGGTGGAAACTTAAACACACATCTGGGTGGATTGAGGCACCTGATGTCTATCAGGACTTGCCTGTTTTTCTTTTGGACCACCACCCAGGCTCAAAGGGATCATAAGATCTTTCATGCTAAATACTTACGTGTGCAGCCAGAAGCCAATATGGGCTCTGGCATAGTTGACTAAGTCGTGCGAACTCTTACAGGGTTGACTAGCAGATGTAGGGGAAAGTAGGTGTACGGGTCTATCCATCGTAAGGTGCTAGCGCTTCTGAAAGACTGTGTCTCGGTCATCCGTTTCTCAAACACCAGTAGTGCGAGAAATCCAACGGAGGCGATCGAGTCTTGTGGGGAAAAGTGCGCAAACCTCTGCAGAGTGTAATAAACTAATCATGATTAGCCGTGTCCCCGGTCATGGACATCTTGAGTATCTAGTACTTGAATATCATGTGAATCTCATCACGTTACTTCTAATTAATTTTGTTGGGTTATTGATGACTACTTTTAATTGGGATTGAGAATGCTGTCAACCATTCTCAATGTTTAACAACCACCATGATAGTTAAATAAATTTATTCCTTTGTAGTAGGGAAAAACTGGCTTTACACAAAACAGTAACCATAGAGCTTTCCACCAGCCAAATATGCATATAGTATAGCTGTTTCATTCCATTACTCTCTATGTGTTACCTTGCCAGCATATTCCATGTGCTGGCCCGTTTTCGGGCTGCAACATTAATGTTGCAGACTTTTCAGACGACGATTAAGGTGCTTTTAGGTCGTGGTTCTATACTCAGTGATGCCGTTGGAGTTGATGGACCCATTTATCTTCCAAGTCTTCCGCTGTTATCGTCATTAGATGGCCTTAAGCCATATTTATTGTAATAAGTTCTCTTTTGAGACATCGATGTAATAAGTGTGTGATTGCCACTCTACTATAAATCCTTTGAAGTACTGTGTGGTGTCAGCATTACTGATCCAGGGATGACACCGGAGCACAGTAGACTTGATCCATTTGGGTCGGGTCGCTACAGAGATGGTATCAGAGCACACGCTAACTATAGAACACGACCACTAAGTTAAAGCCATAGATCACTATTCTCTCCTCATTTTCTAACTCCTCATCTTTTCTACTCTTTAGGATGAAGGACGCGAAGATCAAGTACGCTCAACCGGATGAAGGCACACCTTTTGGATTTCACTTGAAGGAAGTCACCAAGTACCTAAACATTGGATTACCAAGTTTCACGGGAACCTTCAACGCCACTCTACCTGAAGAGGAGCGCTGGAAGATTCAAGCTCACGTTCCGAGAAGGACATTCGCGCCAATCACAAATCCCATAGATAGTGTTTTCAATGCACCAACTTGGAGTCTAGGAAAGAGCATGGCATCCCATATCACCATAGGACGCATTGGAGAAGTTTATCAAGAAGACCTCAAGGACACTATCTATCAGATATGCGGACGCCGAGATGAACAATGGGAGTTAGTCAGCACCAAGAAGGATAGATCCATTGCAGCTTTTATCCAGGAGTTAAACCAGCACATTCGACGCCACGAGAACCAGATGTGCAATGATATGATAGAGTTGAAGAATGCGAAGGCGAGGATCATCGAGCTAGAAGGAGAACTGAAGGCTACACGCAAGGACTACATGGAGGAGATAGTAGCTCTAGCAAGACACAATGTCGATCTTAAGCAAGAGATTGAAGAACTCAAGAGGGAGTTAGCATCCAGGAAGGAAGACATGTACGTCTCATGTCCGGACAACTACATCATCATCGATGACACCGATTCGGATCCAAGTGAACCCGACTTGGAAGACGAAGCTGGAGCGGACATCATGGAGTCTTCCACCGGTTCAAATTTCTAGATGACCACCAAATATTAGTAGTATTTCCCCCATGTATACACTATAGTCCGAGCACTTTTGCGATAGCTAGATCGATTGTATGCCCTTGTTTGAATTGAATGAAGTGATTTTGTGTGAAATTGCTCATGTGCATTGGGGTAGTGTTTTCTCTTTAAACCTCAATCTATTCTTATTTCTCATCTTTTCTAAACCCTCAGATGCCTCCGAGACGTGACAATGGATTTCCACCGGAGCTCACTCAGTTGATCCAGCAGCAGAATCAATTGATGCAGATGTTAGTTCAGAATCAGCAAAACAACAACAACAACAACCCACCACCACCGCTGCCGCCACCTGTTGACCACTTAGCCCGTTTCCTTAGGCTAAAACCGCCGGTGTTTTCTAGTAGCACCGAGCCGATAGTAGCAGACGATTGGCTCCGCAAGATAGGAAGGGAGTTGGCCACTGCAGGATGCACGGATGGTGAGAAAGTGAAGTTTGCCGCACATCAGCTTGAAGGACCCGCGGCAGCCTGGTGGGAGAATTTCACAACCACCTTCCCAGTTGACACCGTCACATGGGATCAGTTCCAGCAAGCTTTCCGCACTGCACATGTTTCAGCAGGAGCTATGACCATGAAGAAGCGTGAGTTTCGCAACTTACGCCAAGGAGGAAGGACAGTTGGCCAGTATGTTGACGATTTCAGCAAGTTAGCACGTTATGCCCCAGATGACGTTGCTACGGATGCAACCAAGCAAGAGAAGTTTCTGGAAGGATTGAATGATGAGTTAAGCATACAGTTGATGGTAGCAAGTTTCAACAACTACCAGGAGTTGGTAGATCGTGCCATCATGATTGAAGGGAAGCAACAGCAGATTGAGAACCGCAAGAGGAAGTATGGACAGGGGAAGTATAACTCTGGAGCCCAGCAGAAGCCCCGTTTTACCCCTAAACCGGGAATTCAGTTTCAGCATACCCATGGAGGAGGTAGTTCGCACAACCATAATGGCCACAAGAATGGTAATGGGAATGGAGGAAGCAACGGCCAGAATCGGACCATCCCATCAACCCCAGCCAAGAGAGATCTGAGTCAAGTCACCTGTTTCAAGTGTTCCCAGACCGGACATTATGCAAATGAATGTCCTGAAGGCCAGAATGGAAATGGCAATGGAAGCTCAGGGAAGAAGCCGAACCCTTTCAATAGGGGACAGGTGAACCATGTTAACGTGGAGGAGGTTGAAGATCGGCCTGATGCAGTCATCGGTAAGTTTTGGTTAAGTCATTTACCGCACTCGTTCTTTTCGATACTGGTGCATCACATTCATACATATCAAGGGGATTTGTGGAAAAATATAGCCTGCCCACTAGGATTCTTAAAACACCTATGCTAGTAAGCTCGCCAGGAGCAGAATACATGGCCAGTCAAGGATGTTTTCAAGTGCCATTAAGCATAGGAAGGCATGTTTTCCCAACAGATTTGATTATTCTGGAATCCCAAGGACTGGATGTAATTCTTGGTATGGATTGGTTGTCGATGTATGGAGGAAACATCAATTGTGCTAGTAAGTCAATTTTGCTTACAACGCCAGAAGGAAGAAGGATCAAGTATGTATCCCGGCATGTGCCAAATAGGACACAAGTAAATTGCTTAACAGGAGTAGTGCAGGAGGAAGTACCAGTGGTAAAGGATTTTCCTGATGTATTTCCTGAAGAGTTGCCAGGCATGCCACCGGATAGAGACATTGAGTTTTTGATTGAGTTATTGCCAGGAACAGGCCCCAATATCAAAGAGACCATACCGGATGCCAGCAAAGGATTTGGTAGAAATTAAGAATCAGATTAAGGAGTTACTGGAGAAAGGTTACATACGCCCAAGCTCTTCGCCATGGGGATCACCCGTACTTCTAGTGGAGAAGAAGGATGGATCATTACGGATGGTTGTTGATTACCGTGGATTGAACGAAGTAACAATGAAGAACAAGTACCCACTGCCAATGATTAATGATCTGTTTGATCGTTTGCAAGGAGCTAAAGTGTTTTCCAAGATCGATTTGCGAACAGGGTACCACCAGTTGAAGATTCGAGAGCAGGACATACCTAAGACAGCATTCACCACAAGATATGGACTGTATGAGTATATCGTTATGTCATTTGGATTGACTAACGCGCCTACCTATTTTATGAACATGATGAACAAAGTGCTTATGGAGTTTTTGGATAAGTTCGTCGTAGTGTTCATTGATGATATCCTGGTTTATACGAAGAATGAAGAAGAGCATAAGGAACATTTGCGTTTGGTTTTGGAGAAACTAAGGGAACATCAGTTATATGCCAAATTTAGCAAATGTGAGTTTTGGTTGAAGGAAGTAGGATTCCTCGGACACATTATATCCGGAGAAGGGATAGCAGTTGACCCCGCAAAGGTTGAGACCGTAACCGAATGGGAAGCACCAACGACAGTTGGAGAGATCCGGAGTTTTCTTGGACTCGCAGGATACTACCAGAGATTCATTGAGAACTTTTCAAAGATTGCAAAGCCTATGACGGAGTTGTTAAAGAAGGATACCAAGTTCAATTGGACTGAGGAGTGTGAGGCTAGTTTCCAGGAGCTGAAGAAACGATTGGTTACCTCACCAGTGTTGATTTTGCCAGATTAGACCAAGGATTATGAGGTGCATTGCGATGCTTCACGTCGAGGTCTTGGAGCAGTACTTATGCAGGAAGGGAGAGTTGTTTCGTATGCTTCACGACAACTGAAGCCTCATGAGTTGAATTACGCCACCCATGATTTGGAGTTAGCAGCCGTAATGCATGCATTGAAGACATGGAGACATTTCCTCATTGGAAATCATTGTGAGGTGTACATGGATCACAAGAGTTTGAAGTGCATTTTCACACAGAAGGAGTTGAATCTCAGACAAAGGAGATGGTTGGAGCTCATCAAGGATTATGATATGAGATTGCATTACCATCCCGGTAAAGCTAATGTAGTAGCTGACGCATTGAGCCGTAAGAGCCATGTAAATACGTTGATGACGGGAGAAATACCCAAGGAGTTATCAGAAAACCTTCGTGAACTAAGTTTAGAGATAGTTCCGAAAGGCTATGTAGCAGCATTGGAGATTCAGTCAACATTGATGGATAGAATCAGGGAAGCTCAGAAATCTGACAAGGAGATTGCTTCTATAAAGGAGAAACTAAGCAAAGGAGAAGCAAAGGGATTTCGTGAGGATGAGCACGATACCCTATGGTTTGAGGACCGTGTTTATGTGCCAAATGACCCGGAGATCAGGAAGTTGATTCCACAAGAGGCACATGATTCACCCTATTCGATTCACCCAGGAAATACCAAGATGTATTTGGATTTGAAGGAGACATTCTGGTGGACCGAAATGAAGAAGGATATTGCAGCATATGTAGCAGTTTGTGACGTATGTCATAGAGTAAAGGCAGAGCATCAGAAGCCAGCCGGATTGTTACAACCATTGCCGATACCCGAATGGAAGTGGGATAAGATAGGCATGGATTTTATCACAGGACTACCCAGGACGAAAGCAGGATACGACTTGATATGGGTAGTGGTTGATCGTTTGACGAAGGTAGCACATTTCATTCCAGTTAAGACCACTTACACCAGTGCTAAGTTGGCAAAGATATACATGACTAGGATCATTTGTTTGCATGGAGTTCCAAGGAGTATTGTATCAGACAGAGGAACCCAATTTACCTCAAAGTTTTGGAATCAGTTGCATGAAACTTTGGGAACTAGGCTAGAGTTCAGCACCGCTTTTCATCCGCAGACAGATGGACAGACCGAGAGAGTCAATCAGATTTTGGAAGATATGCTGAGAGCTTGTGCACTAGATTATGGATCTAGCTGGGATGATAATTTGCCGTATGCGGAGTTTTCTTATAACAACAGTTACCAAACCAGTCTGAAGATGGCACCTTTCGAAGCTTTGTACGGAAGGAGGTGCAGGACACCGTTGTCATGGGACGAAGTTGGAGACCGTCAATTCTTTGGACCAGATTTGATTAAGGAGTCTGAACGGAAAGTTAAGTTGATTCGCGATAGGCTCAAGGTAGCGCAGTCCAGGCAGAAGAGCTACGCAGATTCTAAACGCAAGGAAACAGTTTATGAAACCGGAGACAGGGTGTATCTCCAAGTATCCCCACTTCGAGGAGTTAAGCGCTTTGGAGTTAAGGGAAAATTAGCACCGCATTTCGTTGGACCGTATAAGATCTTGCAACGTATGGGAGAAGTCGCTTATAAGTTGGAATTACCAGAGGGACTGTCAGGAGTTCATGACGTATTCCATGTTTCTCAGCTGAAGAAATGTCACGCCAAGATGGCGGAGGTACCGCTAAGATATACAGTGCCTCTTGAAGCAATTCAGTCGAAGGACGACTTAACATATGAGGAGAAACCAGTCAAGATTCTCGAGTTTTCCAGCAGAGTTACCCGCAGCAAGGTTATCAAATTTTGCAAAGTTCAGTGGAACCACCACTCAGAGGATGAAGCCACCTGGGAGAGAGAAGAAGATTTGCTCAAGGACCACCCTCACCTATTTTCTAGCCAACCCGAATCTCGAGGGCGAGATTCATCTTAAGGGGGGTAGGTTTGTAACATCCCAATTTTTCAATTTGGAATGTTATACACTAGATCATCATGCATATCATATTTTCTTGCATTTTGGTTGATCCTAGAAATTTCACGCAACTCAAGGACCCTCGGAGAGAGTTGGAGATTTCGTTATTTTCATATTTGAGTCTTCTCAAATTTTGAAGAAAGGATCATTGGATTTGTCGGAGTTTATTTGCCTTTTATTTTGGATAGGTAAAAATGCGCGTTTTCAAAATTTGCATTCTAGGTCCCGAGAAAAGTTCATTTTGTTCGACTCATTTTTAGGAGTCGGGGAAAATTTACTTTGGGAGTTTTGGAGTTCGTTTAGTTCTTTTTCTGTGTTTCTCTGCGCGCGTAACCGATTTAAAAAAAAATCGCCGCGCGCCTGGGCCAAGGCCTAGCCGCAACCGCAGCCAGGCCGGCCAGGCTCCCCATCGCGCGCGCGTGCCAGCAGGCAGGCGCCAAGGCCGTCGCCGCCCTAGAGTCCTAGTAGGACTTCGTTTTCCTTTTTCTTCTAGGACTCCCTCTCCTTCTCTTTTTCTTGCCCCCTCCCCCAAGTCTCCTCTCCCCTCACCTATATAAATACCCCCACACCCCCCCTCTAAAACCCGCATCAAACCAAGCCCCAAGCCCTCCACTGTGCCCTCACCCCGCGCCCAAGCCGCCCTAGCGCCGCCGCCCTACACCGTCGCCGCCGCCGCCAACGCCGCCGCCGCCGGAGCCCGTTCGCCTGAGCCTCGCCGAGGTTGCCCCGCGCCTCTCTTTCTTCCCCGATTCGGGTTTTCTTCTAGACCGTTCCGGTTAGCTTTTCTTTCGTTTGCTTCGATTTACTTCCGGAACCCTAGATCGGATTCGTTTTCTTTTCTGGTTTAGTTGCTTAGAGACCGTTCGCCGGACCGTTCGTTTTAACGAACGTGATCACCGAATTATTCCCCGGTTAACGAATGCCCATTCGTTTAATCGTTCTTTTTTTTCTTTTCGTCGGATTTATTCCGCGATCGCGATGTCAGATCTGATCTTCATTCTAGTCTATCTTCTCGCTCATTTATCGGAATCAGGTGATTCAAGCGCCTGGAGTTTCATTTCGAAACCGTCGTTCTGACTAATCAACTTTAACTAAGTTTTTGCTACGGTAAAATTTGACCTAGTTTCAACTTGCTAGAACCAAGTTGTTTTCTTTCCGCCATTTGTTTTCGGTTTCTTTGTTTGGTTCTTTCTCTCTTTGCAACTGGAGTTCTTAAGTTGAACTATCTGGTTCGATCATTTGTTCGAGTTTTACCTGTGCATTAGATGAGTACTTATTGTATGCTTGTTGTTTGTCTATGATAGATTACCCGGATTGCGCCGCTTGTTACTTCGAATCTCTAGGACTCGCGGATCATCAGCAAGGCAAGTAACACTTTGATCATACCTTTTCTACAACCCAGTTTTATTGCATTAGATGTATCCTCACACATTGCATGATTAGGATCTAATTAAATTGTGGGATGGGAAGTAGATGAGGTAGTACCTATTACCTGTTTATTATGAAACCTTTGGGAGTTACTTCTACGTTTGCTTATTATGCCATGCTATGCTAGTAGACGTGGATTGGGTGAGTGATATCCATGACAGATTTGAGATTCATAATTTTAATGGTTTATCTAAGGTGGCAACTTAAACACACATCTGGGTGGATTGAGGCACCTGATGTCTATCAGGACTTGCCTGTTTTTCTTTTGGACCGCCACCCAGGCTCAAAGGGATCATAAGATCTTTCATGCTAAATACTTACGTGTGCAGCCACAAGCCAATATGGGCTCTAGCATAGTTGACTAAGTCGTGCGAACTCTTACAGGGTTGACTAGTAGATGTAGGGGAAAGTAGGTGTACCGGTCTATCCATCGTAAGGTGCTAGCGCTTCTGAAAGACTGTGTCTCGGTCATCCGTTTCTCAAACACCAGTAGTGTGAGAAATCCAACAGAGGCGATCGAGTCTTGTGGGGAAAAGTGCGCAAACCTCTGCAGAGTGTAATAAACTAATCATGATTAGCCGTGTCCCCGGTTATGGACATCTTGAGTATCTAGTACTTGAATATCATGTGAATCTCATCACGTTACTTCTAATTAATTTTGTTGGGTTATTGATGACTACTTTTAATTGGGATTGAGAATGCTGTCAACCATTCTCAATGTTTAACAACCACCATGATAGTTAAATAAATTTATTCCTTTGCAGTAGGGAAAAACTGGCTTTACACAAAACAATAACCATAGAGCTTTCCACCAGCCAAATATGCATATAGTATAGCTGTTTCATTCCATTACTCTCTATGTGTTACCTTGCCAGCATATTCCATGTGCTGACCCGTTTTTGGGCTGCAACGTTAATGTTGCAGACTTTTCAGACGATGATTAAGGTGCTTTTAGGTCGTGGTTCTATACTCAGTGATGCCGTTGGAGTTGATGGACCCATTTATCTTCCAAGTCTTCCGCTATTATCGTCATTAGATGGCCTTAAGCCATATTTATTGTAATAAGTTCTCTTCGAGACACCGATGTAATAAGTGTGTGATTGCCACTCTGCTATAAATCCTTCGAAGTACTGTGTGGTGTCAGCATTACTGATCCAGGGATGACACCGGAGCACAGTAGACTTGATCCATTCGGGTCGGGTTGCTACACCTCAGCCCATTTGAACTTAGTATCCTTCTTCAACAACTCCGTCATAGGCTTTGCAATCTTTGAAAAGTTCTCAATGAATCTCCGGTAGTATCCTACGAGTCCAAGAAAACTCCATATCTCTCCAACTGTCGTTGGTGCCTCCCATTCGGTTACGGTCTCAACCTTTGTGGGGTCAACTGCTATCCCTTCTCCGGATATAACATGTCCGAGCAATCCTACTTCCTTCAACCAAAACTTACATTTGCTAAATTTGGCATATAACTGATGTTCCCTTAGTTTCTCCAAAACCAAACGCAAATGTTCCTTATGCTCTTCTTCATTCCTTGAATAAACCAGGATATCATCAATGAACACTATGACAAACTTATCCAAAAACTCCATAAACACTTTGTTCATCAGGTTCATAAAATAGGTAGGTGCGTTAGTCAACCCAAATGACATAACGGTATACTCATACGGTCCATATCTTGTGGTGAATGTTGGCTTCGGTATGTCCTACTCTCGAATCTTCAACTGGTGGTACCCTGATCACAAATCGATCTTGGAAAACACCTTAGCTCCTTGCAAACGATCAAACAGATCATTTATCATTGGCAGTGGGTACTTGTTCTTGATGGTTACTTTGTTCAATCCACGGTAATCAACAACCATCCTTAATGATCCATCCTTCTTCTCCACTAGAAGTATGGGTGATCCCCAAGGCGAAGAACTTGGGCGAATGTAACCTTTCTCCAGTAACTCCTTAATATGATTCTTAATTTCTACCAAATCCTTTGCTGGCATCCGGTATGGTCTCTTTGATATTGGGCCTGTACCTGGCAATAACTCAATCAAAAACTCAATGTCTCTATCCGGTGGCATGCCTGGCAACTCTTCCGGAAATACATCAGGAAAATCCTTTACCACAGGTACTTCCTCCTGCACTACTCCTGTTAGGCAGTTTACTTGTCTCCTATTTGGCACATGCCGGGATACATACTTGATCCTTCTTCCTTCCGGCGTTGTAAGCAAAATTGACTTACTAGCACAATCGATGTTTCCTCCATACATCGACAGTCAATCCATACCGAGAATTACATCCAGTCTCTGGGACTCCAGAATAATTAAATCTGTTGGGAAAACATGCCTTCCTATGCTTAATGGCACTTGAAAGCATCCTTGACTGGCCATATATTCTGCTCCTGGCGAGCTTACTAGCATAGGTGTTTTAAGATTCCTAGTGGGCAGGCTATATTTTTCCACAAATCCCCTTGATATGTATGAATGTGATGCACCAGTATCGAAAAGAACGAGTGCAGTAAATGACTTAACCAAAAACTTACCGATTACTGCATCAGGCTGATCTTCAACCTCCTCCACGTTAACGTGGTTCACCTGTCCCCTATTGAAAGGGTTCGGCTTCTTCCCTGAGCTTCCATTGCCATTTCCATTCTGGCCTTTAGGACATTCATTGGCATAATGTCCGGTCTTGGAACACTTGAAACAGATGACTTGACTCAGATCTCTCTTGGCTAAGGTTGATGGGGTGGTACGGTTCTGGCCATTGCTTCCTCCATTCCCATTACCATTCTTGTGGCTGTTATGGTTGTGCGAACTACCTCCTCCATGGGTATGCTGAAACTGAAATCCCGATTTAGGGGGAAAACGGGGCTTCTGCTGGGCTCCAGAGTTATACTTCCCCTGTCCATACTTCCTCTTGCGGTTCTCAATCTGCTGTTGCTTCCCTTCAATCATGATGGCACGATCTACCAACTCTTGGTAGTTGTTGAAACTTGCTACCATCAACTGCATGCTTAACTCATCATTCAATCCTTCCAGAAACTTCTCCTGCTTGGTTGCATCCGTAGCAACGTCATCTAGGGCATAACGTGCTAACTTGCTGAAATCATCAACATACTAGCCAACTGTCCTTCCTCCTTGGTGTAAGTTGCGAAACTCACGCTTCTTCATGGCCATAGCTCCTGCTGAAACATGTGCAGTGCGGAAAGCTTGCTGAAACTGATCCCATGTGACTGTGTCAACTGGGAAGGTGGCTGTGAAATTCTCCCACCATGCTGCCATGGGTCCATCTAGCTGATGTGCGGCAAATTTCACTTTCTCACCATCCGTGCATCCTGCAGTGGTCAACTCCCTTCCTATCTTGCGGAGCCAATCGTCTGCTACTATCGGCTCGGTGCTACTAGAAAACACCGGCGGATTCAGCCTAAGGAAACGGGCTAAGTGGTCAACAGGTGGCGGTGGTGGTGGTGGGTTGTTGTTGTTGTTTTGCTGATTCTGAACTAACATCTGCATCAATTGATTCTGCTGCTGGATCAACTGAGTGAGCTCCAGTGGGAATCCATTGTCACGTCTCGGAGGCATCTGAGGGTTTAGAAAAGATGAGAAATAAGAATAGAGTGAGGTCTAAAGAGAAAACACTACCCCAATGCACATGAGCAATTTCACACAAAATCACTTCATTCAATTCAAACAAGGGCATACAATCGATCTAGCTATCGCAAAAGTGCTCGGACTATAGTGTATACATGGGGGAAATACTACTAATATTTGGTGGTCATCTAGTAATTTGAACCGGTGGAAGACTCCATGATGTCCGCTCCAGCTTCGTCTTCAAAGTCGGGTTCACTTGGATCCGAATCAGTGTCGTCGATGATGATGTAGTTGTCCGGACATGAGACGTACATGTCTTCCTTCCTGGATGCTAACTCCCTCTTGAGTTCTTCAATCTCTTGCTTAAGATCGACGTTGTTTCTTGCTAGAGCTACTATCTCCTCCATGTAGTCCTTGCGTGTAGCCTTCAGTTCTCCTTCTAGCTCGATGATCCTCGCCTTCGCATTCTTCAACTCTATCATATCATTGCACATCTGGTTCTCGTGGCGTCGAATGTGCTGGTTTAACTCCTGGATAAAAGCTACAATGGATCTATCCTTCTTGGTGCTGACTAACTCCCATTGTTCATCTCGGCGTCCGCATATCTGATAGATAGTGTCCTTGAGGTCTTCTTGATAAACTTCTCCAATGCGTCCTATGGTGATATGGGATGCCATGCTCTTTCCTAGACTCCAAGTTGGTGCATTGAAAACACTATCTATGGGCTTTGTGATTGGCGCGAATGTCCTTCCCGGAACGTGAGCTTGAATCTTCCAGCACCCCTCTTCAGGCAGAGTGGCGTTGAAGGTTCCCGTGAAACTTGGTAATCCAATGTTTAGGTACTTGGTGACTTCCTTCAAGTGAAATCCAAAAGGTGTGCCTTCATCTGGTTGAGCGTACTTGATCTTCGCGTCCTTCATCCTAAAGAGTAGAAAAGATGAGGAGTTAGAAAATGAGGAGAGAATAGTGATCTACGGCTTTAACTTAGTGCTCGTGTCCTACAGCCAGCGTGTGCTCTGATACCATCTCTGTAGCGACCCGACCCGAATGGATCAAGTCTACTATGCTCCGGTGTCATCCCTGGATCAGTAATGCTGACACCACACAGTACTTCGAAGGATTTATAGCAGAGTGGCAATCACACACTTATTACATCGGTGTCTCGAAGAGAACTTATTACAATAAATATAGCTTAAGGCCATCTAATAACGATAACAGCGGAAGACTTGGAAGGTAAATGGGTCCATCAACTCCAACAGCATCACTGAGTATAGAACCACGACCTAACAACACCTTAATCGTTGTCTGAAAAGTCTGCAACATTAACGTTGCAGCCCTAAACGGGTCAGCACATGGAATATGCTGGCAAGGTAACACATAGAGAGTAATGGAATGAAACAGCTATACTATATGCATATTTGGCTGGTGGAAAGCTCTATGGTTACTGTTTTGCGTAAAGCCAGTTTTTCCCTACTGCAAAGGAATAAATTTATTTAACTATCCTGGTGGTTGTTAAACATTGAGAATGGTTGACAGCATTCTCAATCCCAATTAAAAGTAGTCATCAATAACCCAACAATATTAATTTAGAAGTAACATGATGAGATTCACATGATATTCAAGTACTAGATACTCAAGATGTCCATAATCGGGGACACGGCTAATCATGATTAGTTTATTACACTCTGCAGAGGTTTGCGCACTTTTCCCCACAAGACTCGATCACCTCCGTTGGATTTCTCGCACTACTGGTGTTTGAGAAACAGATGACCGAGACACAGTCTTTCAGAAGCGCTAGCACCTTACGATGGATAGACCAGTACACCTACTTTCCCCTACATCTGCTAGTCTACCCTGTAAGAGTTCGCACGACTTAGTCAACTATGCCAGAGCCCATATTGGCTTGCGGCTGCACACGTAAGTATTTAGCATGAAAGATCTTATGATCCCTTTGAGCCTGGGTGGCGGTCCAAAGAAAAATAGGCAAGTCCTGATAGACATCAGGTGCCTCAATCCACCCAGATGTGTGTTTAAGTTGCCACCTTAGATAAACCATTAAAATTATCAATCTCACATCTGTCATGGATATCACTCACCCAATCAACGTCTACTAGCATAGCATGGCATAATAAGCAAACGTAGAAGTAACTCCCAAAGGTTTCATGATAAACAGGTAATAGGTACTACCTCATCTACTTCCCATCCCACAATTTAATTAGATCCTAATCATGCAATGTGTGAGGATTGATCTAATGCAATAAAACTGGGTTGTAGAAAAGGTATGATCAAAGTGTTACTTGCCTTGCTGATGATCCGCGAGTCCTAAAGATTCGAAGTAACAGGCGGCGCAATCCGGGTAATCTATCGCAGACAAACAACAAGCATACAATAAGTACTCATCTAATGCACAGGTAAAACTCGAACAAAAGATCGAACCAGATAGTTCAACTTAAGAGCTCCGGTTGCAAAGAAAGAACGAACCGAACAAAGCAACGAAAACAAACGGCGGAAGAAAACAGCTCGGTTCTAGCAAGTTGAAACTAGGTCAAATTTTACCGTAGCAAAAACTTGTTTAAGTTGATTAGTCGGAACGGCGGTTTCGAAACGAAACTCCAGGCGCTTGAATCACCTGATTCCGATAAACGAGCGAGAAGATAGACTAGAACGAAGATCGGATCTGAGATCGCGATCGCGGAATAAATCCGGCGAAAACAAAAAAAAGAACGATTAAATGAACGGACGTTCGTTAACTGGGGAATAAACCGGTGATAACGTTCGTTAGGACGAATGGTCCGGCGAACGGTCTCTAGGCAACTAAACCGGAAAAGAAAACGAAACCGATCTAGGGTTTCGGAAAAGAAAACCGAAACGAAAAACAAAAAGAAAACGAATCGGAAGAGAAGAAAAGAAAAGAACCGGAACGGTTTATAAGAAAAACCGAACCGAGGGGATAGGAGAGACGCGGCGCGGCTACCTCCGGCGAGGAGCTCCGGCGAGGGGCTCCGGTGGCGGCGGTGTTGGGAGGCGGCGGCGGCACAAGGCGGCGGCAGCGCTAGCAAGGGGCGGCGGCGGCGGCACTAGGGCGGCGCGGCGTGGGCAAGGGGCTTGGGCGCGGGGTGAGGGGCGCGGCTTGGTGGTGTGGGGTTTAGAGGGGGGGTGTGGGTATTTATATAGGTGAGGGGAGAGGAGACTTGGGGGAGGGGGAAAGAAAAAGAGGAGGAGAGGGAGTCCTAGAAAAAAAAAGAAAACGGAGTCCTACTAGGACTCCACTTCGGCAGCGGCGGCCTTGGCATGCGGGCGTGCGGCGCGGTGAGGCCTGGCCTGGCCGGCCGGCTGCTGGGCTTTGGCCCAGGCGCACGACGAATTTTTTTTAAAGGTTTCGCGCGCAGAAAAACACAGAAAACAACATCTAAACGAACTCCAAACTTCCCAAAGTAAATTTTCCCCGAATCCTAAAAATGAGTCGAACAAAATGAACTTTTCTCCGGGCCTAAAGTGCAAAATTTGAAAATGCGCATTTTTCCCTATCCAAATAAAAGGCAAATAAACTCCAACAAATCCAATGATCCTCTTTTCAAAATTTGAGAAAGCTCAAATATGAAAATAACAAAATCTCCAACTCTCTCCGAGGGTCCTTGAGTTGCGTGAAATTTCTAGGATCAACCAAAATGCAAGAAAATATGATATTCATGATTATCTATGTATAACATTCCAAATTGAAAATTTGGGATGTTACAGAGGGGGCCACGAGGCAAGGGGCGCGCCCTGGGCCCTCGTGGCCACCCCGTAAGGCGGTTGGTGCCCTTCTTTCGCCGCAAGAAAGCTAATATCCGGATAGAGATCGTGTCCAAAATTCAGCCCAATCGGAGTTATGGATCTCCGGGAATTTAAGGAATGGTGAAAGGGCATAATCGGGGAACGCATAAACAGAGAGAGACAGAGAGACAGATCCAATCTCGGAGGGGCTCTCGCCCCTCCCACTCCATGGAGACCATGGACCAGAGGGGAAACCCTTCTCCCATCTAGGGAGAAGGTCAAGGAAGAAGAAGAAGAAGAAGAAGAAGAAGAAGAAGAAGAAGAAGAAGAAGAAGAAGAAGAAGAAGAAGAAGGAGGGGGCTCTCTCCCCCTCGCTTCCGGTCGCACCGAAGTGCCGCCGGGGCCATCATCGTCACCGCAATCTTCACCAACAACTTCACCGCCGTCATCACCAACTCTTCCCCCCTCTATGCAGCGGTGTAACCCCTCTTTTACCCGTTGGAATCTCTACTTAAACATGGTGCTCAATGCTATATATTGTTTCCCAATGATGTATGGCTATCCTGTGATGTTTGAGTAGATCTATTTTGTCCTATGGGTTAATTGATGATCGTGATTGGTTTGAGTTGCATATTTTATTATTGGTGTTGTCCTATGGTGCTCTCCATGTCGCGCAAGCATGAGGGATTCCCGCTGTAGGGTGTTGCAATACATTCATGATTTGCTTATGGTGGGTGGCGTGAGTGATAGAAGCACATACTCGAGTAAGTAGGTTGTTTGCATATGGGAGTAAAGAGGACTTGATATTTTAATGCTATGGTTGGGTTTTACCTTAATGATCTTTAGTAGTTGCGGACGCTTGCTAGAGCTCCCATCATAAGTGCATATGATCCAAGTAGAGAAAGTATGTTAGCTTATGCCTCTCCCTCAAATAAAATTGCAATAGTGATTACCGGTCTAGTTATCGACTGCCTAGGGACAAATAAATTTCTCGTGACAAAAAGCTCTCTAGTAAAACTAATTTAGTTGTGTATTTACCTAAACATCCCCTACTTTTTATTTACATGCTCTCTATTGTCTTGCAAACCTATCCAAAAACACCTACAAAGTACTTCTAGTTTCATACTTGTTCTAGGTAAAGCGAACGTTAAGCGTGCGTACAGTTGTATCGGTGGTCGATAGAACTTGAGGGAATATTTGTTCTACCTTTAGCTCCTCGTTGGGTTCGAAATTCTTACTTATCGAAAGAGGCTACAATTAATCCCCTATACTTGTGGGTTATCAAGACCTTTTTCTGGCGTCGTTGTCGGGGAGCACTAGCGTGGGTGAATATTCATGTGTGTGCTTGTCTTCTTTATCACTAAGTAATTTTTATTTGTTGTTCTAAGTTTTTCTCTATCTTTAGTTATGGATATGGAACACGAAATACCAAAAAAATTAGGTTTACTTGCTACTCATGGAGATGGGGAACCTCCTAAAACCCTCGATGCTGGTTATGTGAATAATATTATGTACTACTTTGATAATCCTGAGAAAACCCCATTCAATTATGTAATGGGAGACACGTTGGATCAACGTGAATACTTTAGGGATTATCGCTTGACTCAAAAAGGGAAACTATTTATGGGATAAAATTCATATGTTGCATTGGTATGCTCGGGAACTATGCTTGAGATATGATTATACTTCTTGCTCTAGGATGAAGGCTCCACACCTTCCCTTTTCATGCAAATTTAATGATGATAAAACCTTGGCTTCTTATGCTAATGGTATATATGATTACTATGATGTGGAACAAATAGAAGAATTTGTTGCTTTTATGGGTGCTTATGAAATTGAATCTTTGTTTAAAGAGTGTGAAAATCTTGATGATGTTGTTTACAGGCCTGAAAATTTTGCTATACTTAAATATTGCTATGAGAATTAGGAATTCAATTCCGATACTGATGATTTTATTGAGAGAGTTGCTACCTCTTGAGCACTGCGTCGGTTTTTCCTTGAAGAGGAAAGGGTGATGCAGCAAAGTAGTGTAAGTATTTCCCTCAGTTTTTGAGAACCAAGGTATCAATCCAGTAGGAGGCCACGCACGAGTCCCTCGCACCTACATAAACAAATAAACTCCTTGCAACCAACGCAATAAAGGGGTTGTCAATCCCTTCACGGTCACTTACGAGAGTGAGATCTAATAGATATGATAAGATAATATTTTTGGTATTTTTATGATAAGGAGAAATAAAGATGCAAAGTAAAATAAAAGGCAAAATAAATAACTAAGTATTGGAGGATTAATATGATGGAAAATAGACCCGGGGGCCATAGGTTTCACTAGTGGCTTCTCTTGAGAGCATAAGTATTACGGTGGGTAAAGAAATTACTGTTGAGCAATTGACAGAATTGAGCATAGTTATGAGAATATCTAGGTATCATCATGTATATAGGCATCACGTCCGAGACAAGTAGACCGACTCCTGCCTGCATCTACTACTATTACTCCACACATCGACCACTATCCAGCATGCATCTAGAGTATTAAGTTCAAGAGAACAAAGTAACACTTTAAGCAAGATGACATGATGTAGAGGGATAAGCTCATGCAGTATGAAATAAACCCCATCTTGTTATCCTCGATGGCAACAATACAATACGTGCCTTGCTGCCCCTACTATCACTGGGAAAGGACACCGCAAGATTGAACCCAAAGCTAAGCACTTCTCTCATTGCAAGAAAGATCAATCTAGTAGGCCAAACCAAACTGATGATTCTAAGAGACTTGCAAAGATAACCAACCATACATAAAAGAATTCAGAGAAGATTCAAATATTGTTCATACATAAACTTGATCATAAACCCACAATTCATCGGTCTCAACAAACACACCGCAAAAGAAGATTACATCGAATAGATCTCCACAAGAGAGGGGGAGAACTTTGTATTGAGATCCAAAAAGAGAGAAGAAGCCATCTAGCTAATAACTATGGACCCTAAGGTCTGAAGTAAACTACTCACACTTCAATGGAGAGGCTATGGTGTTGATATAGAAGCCCTCCGTGATCGATGCCCCCTCCGGCGGAGCTCCGGGAAAGGCCCCAAGATGGGATCTCACGGATACAGAAAGTTACGGCGGTGGAATTAGGGTTTTGGCTCCATTTCTAGTAGTTTGGGGGTACGTAGGTATATATAGGAGGAAGGAGTACGTCGGTGGACAACATGGGCCCCATGAGGGTGGAGGTCGCGCCTGGGGGGTAGGCGCGCCCCCTACCTCGTGCCTTCCTGGTTGATGTCTCGACGTAGGGTCCAAGTCCTCTGGATCATGTTCGTTCCGAAAATCACGTTCCCGAAGGTTTCATTCTATTTGGACTCCATTTTATATTCTTTTTCTACGAAACCCTAAAATAGGCAAAAAAAAAACAGCAATTCTGGGTTGGGCCTCCGGTTAATAGGTTAGTCCCAAAAATAATATAAAAGTGTATAATAAAGCCCAATAATGTCCAAAACAAGATATAATATAGCATGGAACAATAAAAAATTATAGATACGTTGGAGACGTATCAAGCATCCCAAGCTTAATTCCTGCTCGTCCTCGAGTAGGTAAATCATAAAAACAGAATTTTTGATGTGGAATGCTACTTGGCATAATTTCAATGTAATTCTCTTAATTGTGGTGTGAATATTCAGATCCGAAAGATTCAAGACAAAAGTTCAATATTGACATAGAAATAATAATACTTCAAGCATACTAACTAAGTAATTATGTCTCTTCAAAATAACATGGCCAAAGAAAGTTATCCCTACAAAATCATATAGTCTGGCTATGCTCCATCTTCACCACACAAAATATTTAAATCATGCACAACCCCGATGACAAGCCAAACAATTGTTTCATACTTTTGGTGTTCTCAAACTTTTTCAATCTTCACGCAATACATGAGCGTGTGCCATGGACATAGCACTATATGTGGAATAGAATGGTGGTTGTGGAGAAGACAAAAAGGGAGAAGATAGTCTCACATCAACTAGGCGTATCAACAGGCTATGGAGATGCCCATTAATATATATCAATGTGAGTGAGTAGGGATTGCCATGCAACGGATGCACTAGAGCTATAAGTATATGAAAGCTCAAACTGAAACTAAGTGGGTGTGCATCCAACTCGCGTGCTCACGAAGACCTAGGGCATTTTGAGGAAGCCCATCATTGGAATATACAAGCCAAGTGCTATAATGAAAAATTCCCACTAGTATATGAAAGTGATAACATAGGAGACTCTCTATCATGAAGATCATGGTGCTACTTTGAAGCACAAGTGTGGTAAAAGGATGGTAGCATTGTCCTTTCTCTCTTTTTCTCTCATTTTTTTATTTGGGCCTTTTCTCTCTTTTTTATGGCCTCTTTTTTTAGTCCGAAGTCTCATCCCGACTTGTGGGGGAATCATAGTCTCTATAATTGTAACACCCTCGATGCGACTATATCTCCCACGTGTCGAGGCACGACTTAGAGGCATAATCGCATTGAAGGCATATGTCGCAAGTGAGGCAATCTTCACACAACCCATGTACATATAAATATAAAGGGGGAATAATAATAATAGTTGGCTTACACTCGCCACGTCACATCAAGGTACATAAATAGCATTCATCATACAAACACTCATGGCCCGACTACGGCGCCAAAATGGAAAAGACTCCCCAACATGCAACTAAAACCCTGAATCGGACCCCGAGCAGGCACCACTACTGATCATCAGGAAAAGAAACATAGTATCGCTGAGAGTCCTCGTCGAACTCCCACTTCAGCTCGAACGCGCCATCCGGAGGAGTATCATCGGTCCCTGCATCTGGTGTAATAGTAATCTGTGAGCCACAAGGACTCAGCAATCTCGCACCCTCGCGATCAAGAGTATTTAAGCTTAATAGGTAAGGAAGGGGGTAATGTGTGTGGAGCTGCAGCAAGCGACTAGCATATATGGTGGCTAACTTATTCGCAAAAAAGAGCGAGAAGAGAAGGCAAAGCACGAGCGGTAACTAAATAGAGCAGACTACGCAAGCATAACTCCAACGCCGTGTCCACTTCCCGGACCCTGCCGAGAAGAGGCCATCACGGCAACACACGCAGTTGATTCATTTTAATTAATCAAGTTCAAGTTGTCTACAACCGGACATTAACAAATTCCCATCTGCCCATAACCGCGGGCACGGCTTTCAAAAGATCAATCCCTGCAGGGGGGTCCCAACTTAGCCCATAACAAGCTCTCACGGTCAACGAAGGAATAGACCTCCACCCAGGACCCACCGATCAGACTCGGTATCCCGGTACAACAAGATGATTCGACAGGTTAAAACAAGACCAGCAACACCACCCGAATGCGCCGACAAATCCCGATAGGAGCTGCACATATCTCTTTCTCAGGGCACACTCAGATGAGCGCTCCATACAACTAAAACCAAACCTCGGGTTTCCCCGAGGGGGCGCTGCACGGGACTCTAGTTCGGACCAACACTCAGAGGAGCACTGGCCCGTGGGGGGCTAAAATAAAGATGACCCTCGGGCTCCGGAAACCCAAGGGAAAAAGGGGTAGGTGGCAAAAGGTAAAACCAATGTTGGGCATTGCTGGAAAAGCTTTAATCAAGGCGAACTATCAAGGGGTTCCCATTATAGCCCAACCGCGTAAGGGACGCAACAATCCGGGAACATAACACCGATATGACGGAAACTAGGGCGGCAAGAGTGGAACAAAACACTAGGCGAGAGGCCGAGCCTTCCACCCTTTACCAAGTATATAGATGAGTAAAGATAAGATAGCAATATAATGATATCCCAACAAGTAAATAAGTGTTCCAACAAGGAACAGCTCCAATCTTCACCTGCATCTAGCAACGCTATAAGAAGGGGCTTGAGCAAAGCGGTAACATAGCCAATCAATGGTTTGCTAGGACAAAGGTGGGTTAGAGGCTCAATCATGGCAATTGGGAGGCTGACAAGCAAGTGGTAGGCATCGTAGCATTGGCAAAGCAAAAGAGCGAGCATACTAGCATAGCAAAGATAGTAGTGATTTCAAGGGTGTGATCATCTTGCCTGTACAGTTGTCAGAATTGACTGGATCCTCAAAAGCAAACTCAACGGGCTCCTCGTTAGCGAACTCGTCTCCCGGCTCTACCCAACAACACAAACAAGCAACAAGGATACAATCAACCACGTGCAAAGGCAACCAATACGATGCAAAGATGATATGCTATGCGGGATGCGATGCGGGATGCAAGAATGCAACATGTAACAGGAAATGCATGAACCTGGCCTCAACTTGGAAATCCAAGTGTGCCACTGGATAGAGGGGAAGAAATCCCCTGAAAACGATATAAAGATCATGGCAATCGGAGCTACGGTTAAGAAATGGCAAGCGTTTTACTAAACGAACCGATCTGCGATTTACAGCAAGTAGGCTCCTAAATGCAACAAAATGAACATGCTACAGCCACCCAACATGAAAACAAATTACATGGCAGTGATGTACTCATCAAGCTGAACAAATCATCATGACTGAGGCATAGGCAAATTCATCCATTAAGGGCTTCAAACAAGCACGGCAAAACTGAATAAGCAAAACAGATTTCAGACTTAGCGAAATTAACGCTAGTCTGAAATTTCAGACCATGATGCTCTCTTCGGAGCAGCAAAACAACATGAAGGAAAACCTGAACATGGCAAGTAAGAGCATGGCATGGAGCTACTCAACAAGCTTAACAAAAGCCCCCAAAATGACCTGGGGCCAAAAGGGTTCACAAAATACTCTACCGAGCACACGAACATCGATGAAACACAATCAGTTTTCAGACTTAGTGAAAACTGGGACATGCTGAAATAATAACTCACAGAGGCATATAAACGAGCTCGATGCTCTCACTACGGTGCAAGTCATGGCAAGGTAAGCATATATCCAAAAATAAGGCACAAAATGCTAGCTAGACATGGCAAGAACAATGGCATAGCATGCATGGATCACTAGCAATCACTCCGGCAAAATCGCAAAAGAGTTTACGATCTGCCCAAAACAGCAACTATCCAAAAGTTGAGCTCGATTGAGTCAACCTAGAGTGCTCCAACATAACAAGTAAAGACATGGATGGATTAAGCACAACAAGCATAACAAATCACTCTTACTGATCATCCTCAAAAGAGGCACGGATCACTAGGAAACAAGCCAGACATATAGCATCGTGAACTAAAACGGCTCAGACTTAGTGAAAATCACTAAGTCCCTGAAATCTGTAATCTCAGGTAGCCCTCTTCGCAAGCTTGCACAAGACAACACACACATCCTAAAAATACATGGAAGGCACCTCTGGAAAGAAGACAACATGCTTAACAATTCATCCCAAAGGGGCACAGGCATATCATGCACGGATTAAATATGGCAAAAATGACAAAAGTGCATGTTGGATTAACGGATCTGCAATTTAACTCAACATGCCTCCTTCCAACAGCATTTTGGGCACCAAGATGACCTCAAATGCAAATGATGCAATGGATTGAAATGATGTACTCGTCGAGACGAAGAATTTGACATATCATATGCATGAATCGGAGCTACGGATGCAAAGTTACGGGGC
Source organism: Triticum monococcum (assembly GCA_034509565.1). Taxonomy (NCBI): domain Eukaryota; kingdom Viridiplantae; phylum Streptophyta; class Magnoliopsida; order Poales; family Poaceae; genus Triticum; species Triticum monococcum. The sequence goes on along the minus strand of CM067842.1, from coordinate 388,203,484 downwards.
CTCGAACAGGAGCATATGGAGTAAAAATCCTGGGACTTAGAAAAAAATGCAACCTCCCAGATCTAGGGTTTCCAGATTTGCACGCAATCCGAGGCGGCGGCGCGAGCACTGTAGCAGCCGGAGTTCGTCGGGGCGGCGACCGGAGTGGAAGAAGAGGAGGCCGGGGTGAGGAAGAGGAGGCCGGGCGGCGCCGGCGGAGGAGGCGGCGACCGCGGCGGAGGAGGCGGCGACCGCGGCGGCCGGGCGGCGCCGGACGGTGGCGGGCGGTGGCGGCCGGCGTGCGGCGGCCCGGCGAGGCGACGAGCGAAGGCGGGGCGGCGGCCGGCGCGAGAGAGGAAGGGCGGCGGCGTGCGGGCGCCTCTGGCCCGAGCGGTCGGCGGGGAGGGCCGGCCCCGGGCCCTCGCGGGCCGGCGATGTGGGGCGCGGGCGCGGTGGCAGGGGAGCCATGTGGCGGGCGGCGGCTGGCTGGGCACGGCGGCGGACGCGTCCGGTCTGGCGCGGACACGTCCGGCGGCGGCGGGATTCGTTTTTTTTTAGGGTTTCGAGGTGGGAGACGGGATCCGAAAATGGAGGGGGGTATAAATAAGCATAGAGGGAGCTAGGAGTGTCCAAATGAGGTGCGGTTTTCACCCACACGATTGTGATCGAACGACCGAGACGATGGAGCTGAGTTTGGTGGGTTTTGGGCCAAAATGGAGGGGTGTTGGGCTGCACACACACGAGGCCTTTACGGTCCCTCGGTTAACCGTTGGAGTATCAAACGAAGTCCAAATGACCCGAAACTTGACAGGCGGTCTACCGGTAGTAAACCAAGGCCGCATGGCAAGTCTCGGTCCAATCTGGAAATGTTTAATCCCCACACACGAAAGAAAGCTAGAAATGGCCACCGGAGGAGAACGAAGCGCCGGAATGCAAAACGGACAACGGGGAAAATGCTCGAATGCATGAGATGAACATGTATGCAAATGCAATGCACGTGATGACATGATATGAGATGCACGAAAAACGAAAACAACACACGGAGGCAAAAACCCGAACCCGAGAATTAAATATAACTTAATGCCGGAAACGGCATGAGTCAGAGTACAATTGGGGAAGGTTACATGTGGGGCGTTACAATAATCCTTTCCTCACTTGGGACAATGCACTAAAATGATGATCATCACACTTTTATTTACTTACAACTTAACAATTACAACTCAATAATTAGAACAATATATGACTCTATGTGAATACATCCGGCGGTGTACCGGGATATGCAATGAATCAAGAGTGACATGTATGAAAGAATTATGAACGGGTGGCTTTGCCACAAATACAATGTCAACTACATGATCATGCAAAGCGATATGACAATGATGGAGCGTGTCATAGTAAACGGAACAGTGGAAAGTTGCATGGCAATATATCTCGGAATGGCTATGGAAATGCCATGATAGGTAGGTATGGTGGCTGTTTTGAGGAAGGTATATGGTGGGTGTATGATACCGGCGAAAGGTGCATGGTATTAGAGAAGCTAGCAATGGTGGAAGGGTGAGAGTGCGTATAATCCATGGACTCAACATTAGTCATAAAGAACTCACATACTTATTGCAAAAATCTATTAGTTATCAAAGCAAAGTAGTACGCGCATGCTCCTAGGGGGATAGATTGGTAGGAAAAGACCATCGCTCGTCCCCGACCGCCACTCATAAGGAAGACAATCAATAAATAAATCATGCTCCGACTTCATCACATAACGGTTCACCATACGTGCATGCTACGGGAATCACAAACTTCAACACAAGCATTTCTCAAATTCACAACTACTCAATTAGCATGACTCTAATATCACCATATCCATATCTCAAAACAATTATCAAGTATCAAACTTCTCATAGTATTCAACACACTCATAAGAATTTTTTTTATTAATCTTGAATGCCTAAGATAATTAGAGCAAATTACCATGCTGTTTTGTAGGACTCTAAAAATAATCTAAGTGAAGCATAAGAGAGCGATAGTTTCTATAAAACAAATCCACCACCGTGCTCTAAAAGATATAAGTGAAGCACTAGAGCAAAAACTATATAACTCGAAAGATATAAGTGAAGCACATAGAGTATTCTAACAATATCTGAATCATGTGTGTCTCTCTAAAAAGGTGTGTACAACAAGGATGATTGTGGAAGACTAACAAATAAATACTCAAATAATACAAGACGCTCCAAGCAAAACACATATCATGTGGTAAATAAAAATATAGCTCCAAGTAAAGTTACCGATGGAAGTAGACAAAAGAGGGGATGCCTTCCGGGGCATCCCCAAGCTTGGGCTTTTAGGTGTCCTTAGATTATCTTGGGGTGCCATGGGCATCCCCAAGCTTAGTAGGGTGTTGCAATACATTCATGATTTGCTTATGGTGGGTGGCGTGAGTGACAGGAGCACATACCCGAGTAAGTAGGTTGTTTGCATATGGGAGTAAAGAGGACTTGATACTTTAATGCTATGGTTGGATTTTGCCTTAATGATCTTTAGTAGATGCGGACGCTTGCTAGAGCTCCAATCATAAGTGCATATGATCCAAGTAGAGAAAGTATGTTAGCTTATGCCTCTCCCTCAAATAAAATTGCAATAGTGATTACCGGTCTAGTTATCGATTGCCTAGGGACAGATTACTTTCTCGTGACAAAAAGCTCTCTACTAAAACTAATTTAGTTGTGTCTTTACCTAAACAGCCCCTAATTTTTATTTATGTGCTCTCTATTATCTTGCAAACCTATCCAAAAACACCTACAAAGTACTTCTAGTTTCATACTTGTTCTAGGTAAAGCGAACGTTAAGCGTGCGTAGAGTTGTATCGGTGGTCGATAGAACTTGAGGGAATATTTGTTCCACCTTTAGCTCCTCATTGGGTTCGACACTCTTACTTATCGAAAGAGGCTACAATTGATCCCCTATACTTGTGGGTTATCAATGATATGTTCCAGCAGTTTTTTGTTCTTTTGCTCATTTGTAGGCAAAACAATGGATTTGTCATCGGATGATGATTATGGATATAAGGACCATGACAAATTCATATACAGAGAGTTCATCGATTCGTCGGATCCAGGCGATGAAGATGCTAAAATGATGATGAGCATCTCGGAAGAATTGGAGAAGCAACAGGAGCATGTGCTAAACTTTAAGGTTCGATGAAGGGTATGAGAGTTGTTCCCCTAGATAGGATCGCTGGGGTAAAACTTCTTTACAAGGACTACTTCAAAATGGACCCAACATACCATGGAGGGTTTTTCGATGTTGCTTTAGGGTGCACAGAAATTTGATCTTGCACGTAGTGAATGTCGTGGAGGAGGAGGAGGATGACTACTTCAAGGTGAGCAAGGATTGTTGCAGGCAACTTTCATTCTCTCCTCCGTAGAAATGCACAACAACTCTGAGGATGCTTGCTTATGGTAAGGCCACTGGTGCCATTGATATCAAAATCTGGATGGGAGAGACCACATGACTGAATACCATGACACAATTTGCACGCACCATGGTGAAGGTGTTTGGAGCGGAGTACTTGAGAGAACCAGCTATCGAGGGCACATAAATGTTGATGCCAATTGGAATCGTAAGTGATTTTTCATGTATGCCCAATCCAGTTGATTGTGTGCATTAGCAATGGAAGAAATGCGCTAAAGGTTTGCGCGGGCAGTACCAAAAGGCCACCATATACTGGAAGTAGTGGCATTGAAGGAATTGTTGATTTGACATGCTTTCTTTGGCACACCTAGTTCTAACAGTGACATCAATGTGCTCCGACAATCTCCTTTGTTCAAGAGACTTTGTGATGGGGAGGTTCCTGCGTGCAACTACACCATCAACAGACACAACTACAACATGGAATATTATCTTGACGGTTGTATTCACTGGTACGCGTCGGTCCTATACAAATGGTTTTAACCCCTTTCCGCGACGACATTTGGAACCGTCGCCAAGTGAGTGTGGACGATAGGAGGGTCCTTCCCACATGACCCAGAAACTGTCGGGGATATGCCCTCATGGCACACACACTCGGCAAAATGAGGTCGTGTGCGACCGGCAAGCGCTCAAATACAGAAATACATACAGTAGAGCTAAAAATACAATTATACGGTGAAATTGTTTCCGGTCGCAAGTACATCCCACACAGTCAGTCCCCGCTAAACGTTTTCGTTCGTATGTACATCCCACACAGTCGCTCCAAGGAAAATGTTTCTGTTCACAGGTACATCACACACAATTTTTCCTGTTAAATCGTCTGCGTTATTGAATGTATCACACATGGTGCATAGAAGAAACTATGTGGCAAAGGTTGTCCATCACACACAGTTTTATGTGGTAAACGTTTGCACAAGGTGGCCTAACGCAAACAGTTTTCAAGAGAAAGTTGTGTGTGATTGTTCATTGATCCAACACGGTTTATTCCTAGAAACTGTGTGTGTTGCCTTAGGTCATCGCCCACGGTATTATTTCAACAACCGTTTGCAATAGCAAAACCCAATTAGCAAGCTAATTCGCCATTAGCAGGCTAATTGCCCTATTATTAATAATCCATTTATTAATCTAATTGACATTTATATTAAGCACATAATATATTTCATTTCCATATCAAGGAAGAAGAATATCATAATTGAAATACATTCGAGTACAACATGATATAGCTTCAGCACTCAGCTACCCCATTACACAACTGCACCAGCACCAAGTTGCACATGCAACATGTAGAACCTTTCGAAATTAGCATCATAGATGGTATATAGACAGATGCATCTCATCTGGAAAACTGCTGAAGCGGAAGGCGAATATTGAGCCTTCATTCATGTTGAAGGTCTTTGCAACTTTAGGCTGGTGCTTGTGGATGATTGATCGTCCGTCCTTCGTCCTCTTCAGGAATAATTCAATATTGAACCATGGGTGTTGTATGAAAAAATTCCTCGCCTCTTGACCATAGAGGTGGGTTGAGAGGTAATCATCAGTGAACTGCTTTGGAAAGGCCTGAAAACAAGGGTGTGCATAAATATCTTCTCTATATTGGAAATGGGGCAAAGGAATAAAAAAGGCAAGGTATAATAGTTAGTACCATCTCGTAGTGAACTGATGTCTTCTTCATTGTGCAGACAAAGATCTTGTTGTTTTTTGTCGCTAATTTCTTTATCCTAACAATCTTTCTGAGTTTCTTGATTTGATTGATATTCATGGACAACTCATTTCCCCATATGCAAAAAGGGTCGAACAGTGGGTCAAAACCTCTAACAGCAGGACCTACATGTGCATGACCAAATTGTTAAAAACCAAAATATTAGAATGGTTTCTGCAATTCCACAATAATGTGCTATTAGACAACGGACCATGCACGTGCTAACCTCGATTGTAAACCTCATTGCTTCCCATTGTTTCCCTGCAACACATATAAGGTAGTTAGTCATCAGGTTAAGTATTTACTACAGCCAAATTCAATTTATTTCTCACATGGTATACAATAACAGAATGCACCGACAACTATTGAACATCGCATTGCAGAATTGAACCAAACAGTTAACTAAACACCACAACACAAATGAACCAAATATTAACTGAGCACCACATTGCACAATGTATAACCAAACCAAGCATGCTTGGCAACTTGGAAATATAGCAATTGTATCCGTTTCTCATGTATTTTGTAAAGATAAATTCGATTTATTTCTCACATGGAAGATAATACAAAATTGCAGCCTGAAGAATTGAACATCACATTTGTAGAATTGAACCAAACTGTCAACTGAAGACGACAACTAATTAACCAAACCATTAATAAGTGAGCACCACACTGCACGACATATAGAACATATACACTAGAGCAACAGATTGCATGGTAAAATTAGATAGCACAATTCACTAGAATTTGTGAAGGAAAGGCAGGAGCAACACACCAACGGGTAAACCGAGCATGCTTAACCGGTGTAGCTAGCAAATGGCATGGTGCTCCTCCAAGATCTGGAGGTCAGTACGAATGGCAGCTATCGTGACCTCATCCGCGCGTGCGGACGCGATTTGCTTCTCCGCTGCCAAATGCTCCTTGAGATCCTGGCTATACTGCATGCACCATGGATTAGGGCCGCCCTTATTTGGTGGAGGGGTCGGTGATTTGGAAGGTGTTGTGCTCGCGCCGGTGGTCGGGGCATGTGGGATGTGGAAGGAGGAGGATGGGGGTCGGGTGTGGATTACCTGCCTGGATAGACGAGGCCGAGCAGCGTGAAGGAGGGTCGCCAATGAGGAGGCGGCGCTGCAAGCAAGGAGTGAAGGTTCCAACTTGGAAAGGAAGGTGGAAACAGGGGAAATGTGGCTTTTCGTAAGGGGGAGGGGTGGGGAAGTAGATATTTCCACGGAAGCTGAAAATTTGGAATCGCTTCTGCAAAAAAAACTGACGCGCAAAGTGTCATCAGACACGCTCCCTTATTCAGAATTGTGTATGATATGTGAACATCACAAACGATTCAGATAGCTTAACCCATGTGTGATGAGTTTGAACGTCAAAAATTTTGGTTCAAATTTCCATGGTTACAGTGGTCATCCACGTCATTGCATAATATGGGTACATAAAGGAGACTAACTTCTTAATTGAGAAAGTTCAGCAATTAAACAAAGCTAGCTGACCTAAACATTACTCTAATATATTAAAGACCAGCGCTCTTAATTAAACAAAACAAAGGGTACTACTACGGCTGGTGCTCGTCGATCTCCGCCGCCGCCTCCATGTCCAGCTCGCACCCGACGGTCTCCTGGGGAAGGGGCTCCATGGCATCAATCGCACCATACTCAGCAAGCATCTCGCCATCTGCGTCCTCCATCTCTTTGGAAAAGGCTGCCACGAGCTGGGCATGGGTGGATGCGATCTGGGCTTGGACGGGCTCCGTCGTTGCAAGGTATGAGGCGGAGGAATGGACGACTGCTTGAACGTTGTCGGTGATTGCCGGCTCTTAGGCCGTGGGTTGCTGACCGTTGTCGGAGAAGCTTCATTCGATTTGTGTGGTGATGTGACGCCCCCGATTTGACCGTACACTAATCATACACGCAAATGTGTACGATCAAGATCAAGGACTCACGGAAAGATATCACAACACAACTCTAGACACAAATTAAAATAATACAAGCTTGATATTACAAGCCAGGGGACTCGAGGGCTCGAATACATAAGCTCGAATACACAAGAGTCAGCGGAAGCAACAATATCTGAGTACAAACATAAGTTAGACAAGTTTGCCTTAAGAAGGCTAGCACAAAAACAACAACGATCGAAAAGGCAAGGCCTCCTGCCTGGGAGCTTCCTAACTACTCCTAGTTGTCTACGGTCTTCACGTAGTAGTAGGCACCCTCGGGGTAGTAGCAGTCATTAGTGGCGTCGTCTGGCTCCTGGGATCCATCATCTGGTCACAACAATCGGGTATGGGGGAAAAGAGGTAGCAAAGCAGCCGTGAGTACTCATCCAAAGTACTCGCAAGACTTACATCAGATCTAAACTAAGTATGCATATGTATCAAAGGAAATGGGTTGTATCTGTGGACTAAACTGCATAATGCCAGAATAGAGGAAAGGCTTAGTCCTATCGATGACTAGCATCTTCTGTAAACCACCATCTTGCAGCAATAGGAGGGAGTAGAGTAGCATAAAGTAAAGTAGCAGTAGTGTTATCAACCTCGACCAGAGATCCTTTCTCGACTCCCTGTGAGAAAGCAATCCCAGAGCCATACTATCCAGTTATCATCGCAATCCAATTCTCATCACCATCCAGTTCTCATCACAAGTATTCGGTTCTAGTTGTATCGATCAGGATACAACTCCAAGTGTCCGTTACTGTAGGACAGACTATCGATAGATGTTTTCTTCCCTGCAGGGGTGCACCAACTTACCCACCATGCTCGATTAACTCCGGCCGGACACACTTTCCTGGGTCATGCCCGGCCTCGGCCAAACAATACGTCGCAACCCGACCTAGGCTTAATAGAGAGGCCAGCACGCCGGACTAAACCTATGCCCCCAGGGGTCATGGGCCATCTCCCCGGGAACTCCTGCACGTTGCGTACGCGGCCGGTGAGCAGACCTATCTACCTCCTTCAACAAGGCAGGAGCTTACGTAGTCCAACCCGGTGCACGCCGCTCAGTCGCTGACGGCTATTAAGCTTCGGCTGATGTATACTACGTAGAACGCCCATACTATGCCCACGTGATGGTTAGTGCTATCAGGCCAGAGGCCCCTCAGATCAAATATCCAAATCGTAGTGGATTAGGAGCACGCGGTAACGAGCAGAGACTCATGATCGATGTGACCTCGTCGCCCTGTCTCGAGTACTTGCGGCAAGGGCTAAGAATGCCCGGCCACGCCTCGTAAGTATCTCGCGGGCACCTTCTAGGTCAACCCGACTCCACATCACTCGCTATTAAGCTCGCGCGGGTACCCTCAGGGCCGACCCATCTTTAGTAACATGGCTCAGGGTAAAGTCATAATAACCATAGTAACTGTGTGTCTAACACCAAGGGGAAAACCCGAGGAATCACCTCCGGTGAATTCCACTCGATGTTGTCATCAAGGTGAACGTAAGAGGATCCACCCTCGAGGTTCACGTTTGATGGGTTGCACGACAGAGCCGTAACGGAAGTGGTTAAGGAGGAAATCACCCTCGATGACCTCGGCCGTATAGCTACACTACGGAGATCTCATCAGGAGTGATGTAAGAGATTCCACCCTCGGCACTCGATGGTAACTCTATAGAGTCGTACTACTAGGGGGGTGATGTGCGGTGTCGGGGCCTGGACGCCGATCACGTTGATCGAGTCATGGAACATAAAGCGAGGCAACTAGGACAAGGTGGGAGTCACTGATGGATCTCTAACCAACCTATAGTAAGCAGTTTAGGATAAGCAGGTAAGGCTTGAAAGCAGGTAACAAAAACAGGCTATGCATCAGAGTAGGATCATACATAAAGCAGTAGCAGTTCTAATGCAAGCATGAGAGGGGAAGAAATGGGCGATATCGGAATGCTCAAGGGGGTTTGCTTGCCTGGTTGCTCTGGCAAGGAGGGGTCGTCGTCGACGTAGTCGATCACAGGGGCAACATCGGTCTCGGGGTCTACCGGAGAGAAGAGGGGGAAGAAACAGTAAATACAAAGCAACATAGCATCAAAGCATAACGTGGCAATATGCTGTGCCGGGTGTGACCTAATGTATGGCTACATGATATAGGTGAAGGGGGAATTCAACCGGGAATGTAATCCCGGTTCCGGACCTGTGGCAGACAGATGACCGCAGGGGGGAAAGTTCCATGTTCAGCATGCTAGGGGCATGTGACAGATGAACAGACCGCGTAATCGGATTCGTCTCGTCATTCTGAGCAACTTTCATGTACAAAGTTTTTCCATCCGAGCTACGATTTACTTTATATTAATTTTTAAAAGATTTAAATCATTTTTAGGATTTATTTAATTTATTTAATTCAACATTATCCAGAATAGTGTTTGCCGACGTCAGCATGACATCAGCAGTCAACAAAGGTTGACTGGTCAACCTGGCGTGTGGGTCCCACTTGTTAGTGACACTTTTTAATTATCCAGTTTTAGTTAATCTAAACAGGGTTAATTAGGGGTGGGCCCCACTATCATTGACTGATTAATTAGATAATTAACTAACAGTTTAATTAGCAGATTAGTCAGGTTAATTAAATAATTAGTTAATCTAATCAGAATTAATTAAGTTAATTTATTCTTTAATTAATCAATTAATTAACTAATTATTTTAATTATTTAATTAATTAATTTTTTTATTATTATTTATTTCATTTAAAAAAACGTTCTGGGGCAGGGCCCCACTGGTCATTGGCCCATAGGGGCATAGCGGGCTAACCGGCGCGATTGCTGGGGCGGAGCCCCATGAGCGTGCGGGCGTAATCTGCCCAGGCGACGCGGCACAGCCGGGTGGGGGCGTCGGTGGCCAGGGGCCGCATGAGCACCAGCCGGAACAGGGCAGCGGGGACCAGAGCCGTGGGCGCGCGTGCACCGGTGAGCGACAGCACGGCGCAGGCGGGTGGTGCGGACGGCGAGGCACGGTGAGGCGACGATTGGCGGCGGCGCGCAGGCGAGCGAGCAGGGAGGGGCATGCGCGGTGGGGGGGTTGAGCGGGACGCGCGCCGCAGGCCAGCGGGGCGGGCGAGACGAGCGACGTGCGGGGCTGGCGCAGCAGCAGCGACCACGGGCGCGGCGGCGACGCGGCCAAGCACGGCCAGGGGCGGGCGGCGTTCGGGGGAGGCCGCGGCGGGGCGCGCGGGCACACTGCGAGAGCACGAAGGAGGAGCCGGGCGCGCAGACAGTACGGGGGCTGCGAGGCGGAGTGCGACGGCAAGCAGCAGTGGAGGCGGGGCACGCGGCCGGAGCAGAGCAGGAGGCACGGCGTCCGCCGCGACGCGACCAGCATGGTGCGGGGAGGAGGAGAAGGAGGGAGGCCTCACGGGGGTTCGTAGGGTTCGGGGGCAGTGGGGCGCGGGGAGGAGGTCGGCGACGACGACGGCGATGCAGGGGAGGACGACGACGCGGCTCCGGCGAGCTGGTGACGAAGTTTCGCGGCGAGGTGCGGGGTCGAGCGCCGGCGTTGGGTGGTGGCGACGTCGGGACGGACGGTGAGGAGGAGGTCGGGGACGGGGCGGCACCGGCGTGGAGGTGGTCCGGCGAGGGCGGGTCCAAGCGGCGTCGGCATCGAGGCGCCTGCCCCCGATCCAGATTGGGGGGTAGAGGGGGAGTGGGACGAAGGAGTGGGGGCGCGTGGGGAGGGAGTGGGGGAACGGGGCGACCGGGTTAGGGTTAGCGAGGAAGTGGGGGTTAGGTAGGCGCGGCTGGGCCGGCCTGGGGGTTACCTGGGCCGAAGGCCCAGTGAGGGGCGGAAGGGGCTTCTCTCTCATTTCCTTTTTTCCAGCAGACTTTTGCCTTTTCATTTAGCCACAGTTGACTTTACAAAAATAAGCCACTGGCCAAAACAAATTCAAAGAAGTATTGTACAATGCCACAAAAAGAATTGTGAGGCTGTTGAAAAAGTAGCAATTTTTATAAATTAGAAAGCCATTTAATCTGTTGCTTTAGCCACTGCTTTAATTGGTTTAGGCCATTTAGACATCTTGCAAAAATGTTGGTCCACCACCAATATTAATAAACGATTAATTGCCACAAGATGAACATTTTTTATTTCATGTCTGACAAATATGATTTTTTTTACTTTAGGTTGGATTTGAATTTGAAAGGTGAGTTGGATCAAGTGAAGATTAGCAACAGTAATATGATGACATGGCATCATTAACAGGGGATTACTGTAGCATGACACTAGGGGTGTTACAGGTGACCGCCAGGAGCTGGGCGTGGGCGGCCTCAACATGGTCGTGGGCGGCCTCCATCAGGGCTAAGGCCGCCATTGCGGAACGAACAACTGATGTGCCACTCTCGCCAGTTGTTATCCCCGAGCCAGATGTTGCTGTCGCCACCTGAGAAGCAACAGCGGCCTTTTGGGCTTCCATGGCCGCCCGGTCGCAGATTGTGGCCGCGCTCATGCACCTTGTTAGCATGCGCATGGCAGCTATGGTCGCGCTCTCGCCGGAGTGGGCCACTGAAGTTTCCATCACGACGCGGGTCCACGTGTCGATCTTTCACCAGCGACGATTGAATAGTGAAATGATATTTGGGAGCGAGCTAGTGTGCTTGAGACGCCGGTTGTGGATTGTAGCCGACGCACCTTCTCGCGTAAGCCATAAGCATACTATACTCCGACGGTGCTCCAGGATATTTTGTGCTGCATCTCACATGGTTGGTGATAATAAACTGTGTGCGATCTACTTGATTTTTCATCTTCATTTGAATTACATAATGGGGTCACAACGGCAATGGACGGTGTTTGAATTGCTAGACCTTTTATCTGGAGTGAACATGCAACTATATGTGTGTCATAAAAGAACTGGAATTATTCAAGGTTCGTTTGAACATTTTATACATTAAATTGGTTTTCTAGCCATTTCAGGTGCACAATTCAAAATTAAACTACATGCACATGCTCCGGTGCACCAACATGGGTTGTAAAATCATATATGTGTCCATGGGTTTATGCTTATCTCCAATGCAAGAAATGGGGATGAAATGCGAACACCACGGCACCGTGGCTCTCCGGCAAATGTCTACGTACTTGCTTTTGTAATTCTAGTAAATCCAAAATTCGTCCGAAATTCATGAAACTTGGCATGCTATCATGGAGTGGCATCAACATGTCGTGGTAAAAAATTTGTCCCATTTGGGGCAGGTTTGGGTATAAGCTTCTCATAAACCAGAGTTTCTCACACAACAAGTGTGATGGTTTCGGTAGGGAACATTTCACCTTTCTGGACGAAATGATATCCATTGCCTCTTCTCGATTTCAAAACTTTTCCTAGCATCAACATAGAACAACATGTGTGTTGTGTCAATTTTTGGGATTTTTCGGGGTTCACTTGGACACTTTATACATTAAATTAGTTTTCTGTGCATTCATGTGCATAATTCAAATTTGAACTATAGGCACATGCTCCAATGTATATAAATTAGTTGAAAATTCAAATTTGTGTCCTTGGTTGCCTACTTAGGTCACATGCAAGAAATGGGAATGAATGTCAAACACCCTGCCACCGTCACTCGGCCGCACACATTGAGATACCTGGTTTTTAAATTCTAGTAAATCCAAAACTTGTCTGAAATTCATGAAACTTGGCATGCTATCATGGAGCGGCATCAACATGTCGTGGTAAATTTTTTGTCCCATTTGGGGCAGGTTTGGGTATATGCTTCTCACAAACCAGAGCTTCTCACAACAAGCATTATGGTTTCGGTAGGGAACGTCCCACCTTTGGGGACGAAACAATATCCATTGCCTCTTGTTGCTTCCAAAAAATTTCTCGTGTCAACATAGAACAATAGGAGTGTTGTGTCAATTTTTGTGATTTTTCGGGGTTCATTTGGACATTTTTAGGCATTAACTGAGTTTTCAATGCATTTACGTGCATAATTCAAATTTGAAGTACATGCACATGCTCCAGTGCATATAAATTGGTTGAAAAAACAAATATGTGTCCTTGGGTGCATGCTTAGGTCCCATGCAAGAAATGGGAATGAATTTCAAACACCAGTGCACCGTTGATTGCCGGCAAAACATTGAGATGCCTGGTTTTTAAATTCTAGTAAATCCAAAACTCGTCTGAAATTCATGAAACTTGGCATGCTATCATGGAGCGGCATCAGCATGTTGTGGTAAAAAATTTGTCCCATTTGGGGCAGGTTTGGGTATATGCTTCTCACAAACTAGACCTTCTCACGACAAGCATGATGGTTTGGGTAGGGAACGTCCCACCTTTGGGGACGAAACGATATCCATTGCCTCTTATTGCTTCCGAAATTTTTCTCGTGTCAACATAGAACGACAGGAGTGCCATGTCAATTTTTGTGATTTTCGGGGTTCGTTTGTACATTTTTATGCACTAATTGAGTTTTCAATGCATTTATGTGCATAATTCAAATTTGAACTACATGCACATGCTCCAGTACATATAAATTGGTTGAAAATAAAATATGTGTCCTTAGGTGCATGCTTAGGTCCCATGCAAGAAATGGGAATGAATTTCAAACACCAGGGCACCATTGATTGCCGGCAAAACATTGAGATGCATGGTTTTTAAATTCTAGTAAATCCAAAACTCGTCTGAAATTCATGAAACTTGGCATGTTATCATGAAGCGGCATCAACATGTCGTGGTAAATTTTTTGTCCCATTTGGGGCAGGTTTGGGTATATGCTTCTCACAAACCAGAGCTTCTCACAACAAGCATGATGGTTTGGGTAGGAAATGTCCCACCTTTGGGGATGAAACGATATCCATTGCCTCTTATTGCTTCCAAAAAATTTCTCGTGTCAACATAGAACAACAGGAGTGTTGTGTCAATTTTTGTGATTTTTCGGGGTTCGTTTGGACATTTTTATGCATTAACTGGGTTTTCAATGCATTTATGTGCATTATTCAAATTTGAACTACATGCACATGCTCTAGTGCATATAAATTGGTTGAAAAATCAAATATGTGTCCTTGGGTGCATGCTTAGGTCCCATGCAAGAAATGGGAATGAATTTCAAACACTAGGGCATTGTTGATTGCCGGCAAAACATTGAGATGCCTGATTTTTAAGTTCTAGTAAATCCGAAACGTGTCTGAAATTCATGAAACTTGGCATGCTATCATGGAATGGCAGCCGACATGTTGTGGTATTTTTCGTGTCCATTTTGAGAGAAGGCGCACTCAAATAATGACAGCCAACAAAGGCATTTTGAAAAAATAGCTGCCACTTTAATATGTCAAACGTTTGTATAATTCAAACCGTGTGTGTTCTGTTAACCATTCATGTGACGCCACGTGTCTTGGTTTTAATGGTTGTAGGAGGTGCCGTGCGGACAGCTGCTTGACCTTGACTGACGAGAGGCGTGCAAGCGCAGTCTAGTGCGCAGGCTGGCCGAGAGGAGTGCAAACTATCCTCGAATGCGCAGGCTCACCAGGAAGCGTGCGAGCTGTACGCTACGCAGGCTCACTAGGAAGCGAGCCCTTTGGCTTCCATGGCCGCCCGCCTTCCTCTTCATGCGCACGCCCCCTTAGCAGCCTGGGACGCCGTCGTCGAACGCTACCTCTCAGCGCCGCCAGCTGTCGTCCTCCCACCCCCGCCCGTCGACCCTGGGACGACATGGTGCAAAGTGAGAGCAGGATTCGTGCATCTCTTCAACGCAAACGGTTTTTTCGGATGACTCGTGTGAAACCACTTACAGACAATTTGGTGCGATTTGCATCTGTCATATTGGGTATGTTACCATTTGTCAAACTAGAAAGATTGACATTTGTTAATCTAGTAACATTGCCATTTGTCAACCATGTAACACTGCGATTTGTCAAAATATGAAGCTAAAAATCACTAGCAGTATCTAATTTTTTCAACTAAAATTCAGTAATTAAGCATAGATTTCATTCATGGATTAAGTAGTTCTTCTTAATTTATACAAACAGTTCAACTCGACAGCTGAACCGACCAAACTTTCCCCAATTGTCGCCAACCACGTACTGAAATAGCTAGTTCAACTATATATACTAGCTAAATTTAAGTACGTTGTACAGTTCCACCACATCTATAGTCAGATGAACTGAACAAAATAGCCCCTAAATACTACAACTACTACTGCGGAGGGGCTTTATACTACTTTCGGCTGCCTCTCCTCTGCCAAGCGCGCTCAATAAGAGGCGGGGGAGGAGGAGCCTATCGATGAGCTAGGCAGTCGCAATACGGTGCCTGCTGCTGTTGCAGCTTCAACGACACACACCTCGAACGCCCTATGCCGCTCTAGACGACCCTTCTTGAAGCGGTGGTTCTCCTCATAGATATCCTGATTCCTCGCCTCTGAGGCAGCGTGTGCCACAACCATGGCGGCGGTAAGGGTCTTTGCGTGCTCGATGAGGCGCTCCTCCTCCTCCCGCAGGAACTCGGTGTAGCGCGCAAGGTCGCCGACGCACGTGTGGGCATCCACCTCCGCCTCTAACCTTTGGGCGGTGGTGGTGAAGCGAGTGATGACCCCGGCGGTCAACGATGGGCTGGCGGCCACGGCGACCGACGACGGGGTGGCGGCCACAACCACCACCTCCCGCCTTCGGGCCGCGGTGGCGGAGCGGGTGATGGCCACGGTGGCCGGCAGTGGGGTGGCGGCCACGACGTCCAACTCCCGTCTTCGAGCCGCGGCAGCGGAGCGGGCGATGGCCCTGGCTTTCGATGGTGGTGTGGCGACAACGGCGGCCGGCAATAGCTGCCGACGGGCACCGGCGGCGGAGCGTGTGGTGGGTGTTCCGCGCACACCCAACACGGACGCCACACGCACTACACTACACCGAGGACTGCGCCACCGCTGTGGTGTAGCCTCCCAGCTGGAGTTGTCCTCTGATGATGGTGGAGTGGCTGAGTGACGATGATGAACTGATGCCATTGGTGATTGTGGGAGAAGCAGACAAGATAAGCTACAGGAAGGGAGCAGAAAATGCGACGCAGGACTCGCCGGCCGTGAGGGTTTTTATAGCAGGCCGGTAAGCATTGGGATTTTGTGGGATTTCACCGAGTCGGTCGGGAAGCTTGCGTGGGAACCTGCGAGGTTGCGCGGGAACCTGTAGAGCACCTTTATAATCACCCAGTTATGTTGTGACGTTTGGTAGCACACAAAGTGTTCCTCCGATAAATGGGAGTTGCATAATCTCATAGTCATAGGAACATGTATAAGTCATGAAGAAAGCAATAGCGAAATACTAAACGATCAAGCTAATCTAACGGAATGGGCCAAGTCAATCACATCATTCTCCTAATGATGTGATCCCGTTAATCAAATGACAACTCATGTCTTTGGCTAGGAAACATAACCATCCTTGATCAACGAGCTAGTCAAGTAGAGGCATACTAGTGACACTCTGTTTGTCTATGTATTCACACATGTATTATGTTTCCGGTTAATACAATTCTAGCGTGAATAATAAACATTTATCATGATATAATGAAATAAATAATAAATTTATTATTGCCTCTAGGGCATATTTCCTTCAGTCTCCCACTTGCACTAGAGTCAATAATCTAGATTACACAGTAATGATTCTAACACCCATGGAGCCTTGGTGTTGATCATATGTTGCTTGTGGAAGAAGCTTAGTCTATGGGTCTGCAACATTCAGATCCGTATGTATCTTGCAAATCTCTATGTCTCCCACCTGGACTTGATCCCGGATGGAGTTGAAGCGTCTCTTGATGTGTTTGGTTCTCTTGTGAAATCTGGATTCCTTTGCCAAGGCAATTGCACCAGTATTGTCACAAAAGATTTTCATTGGACCCGATGCACTAGGTATGACACCTAGATCGGATATGAACTCCTTCGTCTAGACTCCTTCATTTGCTGCTTCCGAAGAAGAAATGTACTCCGCTTCACATGTAGATCCCGCCATGACGCTCTGTTTAGAACTGCTCCAACTGACAGCTCCATCGTTTAATATAAACACGTATCCGGTTTGCGATTTAGAATCCTCTGGATCAGTGTCAAAGCTTGCATCAACGTAACCATTTATGATGAGCTCTTTGTCACCTCCATAAACGAGAAACATATCCTTAGTCCTTTTCAAGTACTTCAGGATGTTCTTGACCGTTGTCCAGTGATCCACTCCTGATTACTTTGGTACCTCCCTGCTAAACTAATAGCAAGGCACACATCAGGTCTGGTACACAGCATTGCATACATGATAGAGCCTATGGCTGAAGCATAGGGAACATCTTTCATTTTCTCTCTATCTTCTATAGTGGTCGGGCATTAAGTCTTACTCAACTTCACACCTTGTAATACAGGCAAGAACCCTTTCTTTGCCTGATCCATTTTGAACTTCTTCAAAACTTTGTCAAGGTATGTGCTTTGCGAAAGTCCAATTAAGCGTCTTGATCTATCTCTATAGATCTTGATGCCCAATATGTAAGCAACTTCACCGAGGTCCTTCATTGAAAAACTCTTATTCAAGTATCCTTTTATGCTATCCAGAAATTCTATATCATTTCCAATCAACAATATGTCATCCACATATAATATTAGAAATGCTACAGAGCTCCCACTCACTTTCTTGTAAATACAGGCTTATCCAAAAGTCTGTATAAAACCATATGCTTTGATCACACTATCAAAGCGTTTATTCCAACTCTGAGAAGCTTGCACCAGTCCATAAATGGATCGCTGGAGCTTGCACACTTTGGTAGTACCTTTTGGATTGATAAAACCTTCAGGTTGCATCATATACAACTCTTCTTCCAGAAATCCATTCAGGAATGCAGTCTTTATATCCATTTTCCAAATTTCATAATCATAAAATATAGCAATAGCTAACATGATTCGGACGGACTTAAGCATCGCTACGGGTGAGAAGGTCTCATTGTAGTCAACTCCTTGAACTGGTCGAAAACCTTTCGCAACAAGTCGAGCTTTGTAGACAGTAACATTACCATCCGCGTCTGTCTTCTTCTTCAAGATCCATTTATTCTTGATGGCTTGTCGATCATCTGGCAAGTCAACCAAAGTCCACACTTTGTTCTCATACATGGATTCCATCTCAGATTTCATGGCCTCAAGCCATTTTGCGGAATCTGGGCTCATCATCGCTTCCTCATTGTTCGTAGGTTCGTCATGGTCTAGCAACATGACCTCCAGAATAGGATTACCGTACCATTCTGGTGCTGATCTTACTCTGGTTGACCTACGAGGTTTGGTAGTAACTTGATCTGAAGTTTCATGATCATCATCATTAGCTTCCTCACTAATTGGTGTAGGTGTCACAGGAACCGGTTTTTGTGACGAACTACTTTCCAATAAGGGAGCAGGTACAGTTACCTCATCAAGTTCTACTTTCCTCCCACTCACTTATTTCGAGAGAAACTCCTTCTCTAGAAAGGATCCATTCTTAGCAATGAATGTCTTGCCTTTGGATCTGTGATAGAAGGTGTACCCAGCAGTTTCCTTTGGGTATCCTATGAAGACACATTTCTCCGATTTGGGTTTGAGCTTATCAGGTTGAAGCTAACGTTTCTATCTAGTATGTTTCAGATAAGTTCAACAATGGAGTGGCATGGACTAAAGGTTGTGGTAAGTTCTCCAAGATGCTAAGGACAAAGGATTGGCTAAAGCTTAAAGCTCAAGACTCTTCATTTTACATTTTAGTGATCCAAGATCACATTGAGTCCATAGGAAAAGCCAATACTATCAAGGAGGGATGAGGTGTTGCTTAATGAGCCTCTTGCTCAAGTGCTTAATGATATGCTCCAAAATCCTCAGCTACTTTCCCACTTCCACATATGATCCAAACCCAAAGCCAAACTTGGACCTACCTATTATTTCTATCCGGCGCCATCGAGTTTCACTTGTCATATCCACTACCAGAAACCCTAATCAGTTCGGTCTCACCGATGGGATCTCAGTCTCACCGAGATGGGCTTGCAAACTCTCTGTTACCTATTGCAATACTTTCGGTCCCACCGAGATATGCAATCGGCCCCACCGAGTTTGCTTGGCCATCTCTCTGTTTTGCTTATTACCCAAATCGGTCCCACCGAGTTTGAGTAATCGGTCAAACCGAGTTTTGGATTTACCCTAACCCTAGCACATCGGTTCCACCGAGTTGATCCAGTCGGTCCCACCGAAAATCTCTAACGGTCACTAGGTTTACTATTTTGGTCTGACCGAGTTTGTTGATTCGGTCCCACCGAGATTGGTAAATTGTGTGTAACTGTTGGATTTTGTGTGGAGGCTATAAATACCCCTCCACCTCCTCTTCACTTGTGGAGAGAGCCATCAGAACACATCTACACTTCCAACTCATATGTTCTGAGAAAGAACTACCTACTCATGTGTTGAGACCAAGATATTCCATTCCTACCATATGAATCTTGATCTCTAGCCTTCCCCAAGTTTCTTTCCACTCAAATCTTCTTTCCACCAGATCCAAATCCTATGAGAGAGAGTTGAGTGTTGGGGAGACTATCATTTGAAGCACAAGAGCAAGGAGTTCATCATCAACACACCATTTGTTACTTCTTGGAGAGTGGTGTCTCCTAGATTGGCTAGGTGTCACTTGGGAGCCTCCGACAAGATTGTGGAGTTGAACCAAGGAGTTTGTAAGGGCAAGGAGATCGCCTACTTCGTGAAGATCTACCACTAGTGAGGCAAGTCCTTCGTGGGCGATGGCCATGGTGGGATAGACAAGGTTGCTTCTTCGTGGACCCTTCGTGCGTGGAGCCCTCCGTGGACTCGCGCAACCGTTACCCTTCATGGGCTGAAGTCTCCATCAACGTGGATGTAGGATAGCACCACCTATCCGAACCACGGGAAAAACATCTGTGTCTCCAATTGCGTTTGAATTCTCCAAACCCTTCCCTTTACATTCTTGCAAGTTGCATGCTTTACTTTCCGCTACCTATTCACTCTTTGCATGCTTGCTTGATATGTATTGTGAATGCTGAAATTATGCCTAAACTACACTTAAACCAAAAAGGCTTAAAAATTGCAACTTTAGCATTAAGTGTCTAATCCCCCCCCCCTCTAGACATATCTACTTCAAGGTCCTACAAGTGGTATTAGAGCTTTGGTCTCCATTGCCTTGGTTTAATCACCATTGGAGGAAGATGGATGTGTCTACTTTAGGGAGTCTTAGACATAGAGTGCCTATTCTTGATGGAGAGTATTTTCATGAGTGGAAAAATGAGATGCTTGTAATTTTCAATCAATATCATTTGAACAAGTATATTGCTAGCCCTTGTGCACCTCATATTGATCCTTTGCATCCTACTCTAGGTGAAGATATTGACATGATTCGCAATCTTAGAACTATTGAGCTCATCATTAGAGGATTGCCCAAAATTTTGATTGCTAGTTTGCCTACTCTTAATTGTGCCTATACTATATGGAAATTTCTTAAGGAACGATTTCCCGATCATTCCTTGAAAATTTTGGATGAAATTCTCCATAAATCTATTGCCTTGAGTAAGATGAACTCTAGTGATCCTAGTTTTGGTGATTGTCTATTTGAGCTTACCAATCTCAAGCGTGCTAAAGGAGATGTTGGAATCATTATATCTGAAGCAATAAGAATTCATAAAAGTGACTGCTTTTATGATCATTTATCTAATGAATTACCCTCTCTAGGAAATGATGAGTCACAAGATCATGGTGAACATGGATACTATGATGATGATGATGATGATAGTGACTTCGATCTTGATGATGAAATGAGACATTTTGGTCTTACGGCAAATCTTCAGGGATATGTGTCAGGAGGAAAGGAATGGGTTCTTGATAGTGGATGTACTGATCATATGACCGGAGATGAAGAGATGTTCCATGAGCTTGCTGAAAATGACGGCCCTCGAAAATATGTCACCTTTGGTGATAATTCAAAGGGTAAAGTGGTTGGCCTTGGTAAGGTGGCCATCTCACATGATAGTTCCATTCAAAATGTCATGCTCGTTGAATCTCTCGGCTACAACTTACTTTCAGTATCTAGACTTGCTGATTTTGGTTTGAATGTCCTATTTACTGAGGTAGATTGCCAAGTATTTTGTCGAGACAATCATAAAATGGTCTTTACCGGTATGCGTAGAGGTGATCTTTACATTGTCGATTTCTCTAAAAAGCCACAACCTAAAACTTGCTTTATTGCTAAATCCTCAAAAGGTTGGCTGTGGCATAGACGACTAGGTCCATTGGCATGAGAAACCTTGACAAGCTTATTAAAGGAAATCATATCCTTGGAGTTAATGATGTCATATTTGATAAGGATAGACTTTGCAGTGCTTGTCAAGCAGGTAAACAGGTTGGAGGAAGGCATCCCGTGAAGAACATCATGACCACAAGGAGGCCACTCGAGCTACTTCATATGGATCTTTTTGGTCCCAACGCCTACAAGAGTCTCAGTGGAAATTCTTTTGGTCTAGTTATAGTTGATGATTTTTCAAGATTTACATGGGTGTTCTTTCTTAATGACAAGTCGCAGGTTCAGAAGATCTTCAAAAACTTCGCTAGGAAGGCCCAACTCAGTTTGACGTGAAGATCAAGAAGGTTCGGAGTGACAATGGAATGGAGTTCAAGAACGCAAATGTGGACACCTTTCTTGATGAAGAAGGGATTTCACACGAGTTCTCGGCTACATACACACCTCAACAAAATGGAGTTGTTGAGAGGAAGAACCGGACACTCATCGAAATGGCAAGAACGATGCTTGATGAATACAAGACGCCGAAGCACTTTTGGGCAGAAGCGGTTGAGACAGCTTGTCATGCAACAAATCGCTTGTATCTTCACAAGCTACTCGGCAAGACGGCATACGAGATCCTCACCGGTAACAAACCTCAAGTTGGATACTTTCGAGTATTCGGCTCAAAGTGCTACATTCTTGACAAGCATCGTCGTTCAAAGTTTGCTCCTAAATCTCATGAAGGTTTTCTACTTGGTTATGGCTCAAACTCTCACACTTACCGTGTCTACAACAATTTCACCCGAAAGGTTGAAGAGACAGTAGATGTGAAGTTTGATGAATCTAATGGCTCGCAAGTAGAGCACTTGCCAATCGATGTAGGAGCCAAAGACCCTTCAGAAGCAATCCAAGACTTGTCTATTGGCAAAATTCGTCCAACGGAGGTGAAGGAGAGTACCTCATCCGTCCAAGTGGAAGCCTCTACTTCACAACAAGGTGAACCAAGAATTGATACGGAAGCATCCACAAGTGGGACACACCAAGATGAAGAAGACAAGGAAATGCATCAAGACGAGCATCAACAACCTCCTTCTCCACCACGACAAGAGAACGACAACGTCAACAATGAAGAAGGCCAAGAAGAAGAACAAGATGAAGAAGATGTTCAACGAAGACCCAAGCAAAAGCTCTCACGAGTTCGAGCAAGAATTGCCAAAGATCATCCCGTCGAGCAAATCTTCAATGATATACAAACCGGGAGAATCACTCGCTCAAAGACTCGTTTAGCTAACTTTTGTGAAAACTATTCATTCATTTCTAGCATTGAACCTATGAAGGTTGAAGAAGCATTGGAAGATCCGGATTGGATACACGCTATGCATGAAGAGCTACACAACTTTGAGAGAAACCAAGTTTGGACATTGGTTGAGAAGCCCGACAACAACCACAACATCATTGGTACCAAATGGGTGTTTCGCAACAAGCAAGATGAAGATGGACAAGTGGTTCGCAACAAAGCACGTCTCGTCGCCCAAGGATACACACAAGTCGAAGGTATGGACTATGGTGAGACATATGCTCCCGTTGCTAGACTTGAGTCCATTCGCATCTTACTTGCCTATGCTAATCACCATAATATCACCTTGTACCAAATGGACATTAAAAGTGCTTTTCTAAATGGTGAAATAGAGGAGGAAGTTTATGTCAAACAACCTCCCGGCTTTATCAATCCTAAGAAACCAAATCATGTTTACAAACTTCACAAAGCTCTTTATGGTCTTAAACAAGCTCCTAGAGCATGGTATAAATGCTTGACCAAGTTCCTTATTGCAAGTGGTTTT
This sequence comes from Triticum monococcum, assembly GCA_034509565.1. Lineage (NCBI taxonomy): Eukaryota > Viridiplantae > Streptophyta > Magnoliopsida > Poales > Poaceae > Triticum > Triticum monococcum. The sequence goes on along the minus strand of CM067842.1, from coordinate 388,180,325 downwards.
GAAATTGGTAAAATTGATTTTACTCTTTTTACTAAAAGGGTTAATGGAGAACTATTTGTATGCCAAATTTATGTTGATGATATCATATTTGGTTCAACTAACCCTCTCTTTAGTGAAAAGTTTGGAAAGCTAATGTCAGAGAAGTTTGAGATGTCTATGATGAGTGAACTCAAATTCTTTCTCGGTTTGCAAATCAAGCAAACTAAGGAAGGTACATTTGTCTCTCAAACGAAGTACACCAAGGACTTATTCAAGAAGTTCAATATGCAAGAATGCAAAGGTATGCCTACACCCATGCCTACTAGTGGACATCTTGATTTGACCAAAGATGGTGAACCGGTTGATCAAAAGGTTTATCGCTCTATGATTGGTTCTTTGTTATACCTATGTGCTTCACGTCCCGACATTATGCTAAGTGTGTGCATGTGTGCACGTTATCAAGCTGCTCCTAAAGAATGTTCTCTTAAGGCCGTGAAAAGGATAGTGAGATACTTAATTCATACACCAAACTTTGGCATTTGGTATCTTAAGAGGTCTTCTTTTGATCTTGTTGGCTATTCCGACTCGGATTATGCCGAGGACAGGGTTGATAGAAAATCTACTTCGGGTACTTGTCAATTTCTTGGTAGATCTCTTGTGTCTTGGTCCTCCAAGAAAAAAACTCGGTATCCTTATCCACCGCCGAAGCGGAATACATTGCCGCTGGTTCATGTTGTGCTCAATTACTTTGGATGACCCAAACTCTTAAAGATTATGGGATCTATGTGAAACATGTTCCACTGCTTTGTGACAATGAAAGTGCTATCAAAATTGGTCATAATCCTGTACAACATTCTCGAACTAAGCATATTGAAGTTCGTCATCATTTCATTCGAGACCATGTTGCTAAGGGTGACATTGATCTTAAGGTGACATTGATCTTAAGCATGTTCGTACCGATAAGCAATTAGCTGATATATTTACTAAACCTCTTGATGAGAAAGTATTTTGCAGGTTGAGAGGTGAATTAAACATTATTGATGCTTCGAACTTGGAGTAGGAACTCCATTGGATACATGCAAGACATGAGCTTATGACTAATCCATGATATATCTCTTATAATGACTATCTTATGTCTTGGATATATTTGTACCTTGCATGTTGTCTAACCCATGTAGGTGCTTGGTTGAATCTAATTCCATGAGATTGCGACTCACTCATATCTTGAGCAATGTCTACATCACCAAGTCTCTACACAATGGTGGTTGAAGACAAGGAAGCACAAAACCATTCAAACGTATCCTTTTGACAAATTCTATGTTGAGCTTCATGATTGTCATTTTTGGATACACAAGTGCTCTTCCTTGCAAGAACTAACCCATGTAGGTAGATGAACTCAAAATCCAAGGGGTGCTCCCAACTCTTGATGAGCTACATCAACCTTGAGCACCCACACAAGTTCAACTACATGAGCAAGAACCACACCACCACCCAAGGTATGTTATTCCATCTTAGAGAAGCTTTACTCCAAGACATGAGTCAAAGCAACTCAACAAGATGTGAATACATCAAGATGCTTAAACGAAAAATGGTAACCCCATTTTGAGCTTAAACGATGAGTATGACCTATGATCAAGTGTTCTCACTTGACTCCTAAATCAATATACTCTAACATAGGTGACTATGTCACCGCCCAACTCTAGATGAAGTTCTCTTGTGTTCTTTTTGTGTTATTGCATTTGTCTCATGCATGTTTATTTTCTTTCTCTTTTTCAAAAAAAAACTTCATCTAGATCCTTCAATTTCCTTTTTATTTTTGTTCTGCATTTTTTGCATTCAATTCCTTGCAAATCCTTCAGATAATTCATTGCAAATCTTTGTGAGATCCTACATGTCTAGTGAGCTGAGGTGACAAGTGTTTTTCTTTGTGTGAACTCGGTTTCACCGACTTGTAATTTTCGGTCCAACTGAATCTTTTCGGTACCACCGAAACATGCCACTCGGTGCCACCGACTTTGCAACAGGAAAAACAGTTTGCCACTTGTTCTATATTTCTTCTGATCCAGCTCTACTCAATGAATCTTGTCCTCTACAAGCATCACAGTTTTATCCATTGCTTTGTGCTGAGTCTCAAGGACCAAACCTATACGACGGATTCCAGAAAGCCCTTCTTGGAAATTGATGTCAAAGGGGGAGCGAGAGATCACATCAAAGCTCAAGGGGGAGAGAAAGTCTCAAGGACCAAACCTACAAGAGAGAAAGTGTTAAGGGGGAGAAAGAGATTTCCAGGGGGAGAGAATACTCAAGGATCCCAGATGTCCCAGATGTCGGTGTACTAAAGTAGGGGTACCTTAGTATCCCAAACTTGTGCACGGGCAGTCGCAGCGACCCGCGGCAAGGCTTGCTGGGCGACCGCCAAGACCCTCCATGGCTCCTTTGGGGGCCATTCAAGAACAAAGTATCCAAGAGCCGAACAAGGCCCCGGCAAGAGGAGCTTGCCGGGAAGGAGACAAGACCCCGGCAAGAGGAGCTTGCCGAGAAGGAGACGAGACCCCGGCAAGGGGAGCTTGCCGGGAAGGCGACCAAAGGATCTCAAGAAGTTCGCTGTGGCGCACTGCGCGCCCCGACAAGGCCCGGTGAGCGACAAGCTCCCGGACGCGACAAGACAACATCCGCGGCAAGGCGCTTGCCGCGACAAGCTACTACCCCGCAGCCCGCGCTCCAGCTCGCCCACCAACGTGTCGCCCTGGGACCATTCCTGGCGTATGTGGCGGGAGGCTGTGCAGCCGGGGGCATGCGGTGGCAAGCAGGCGCTGACAAGGAGCCATCGTGGCAAACGGTGGCGCCCCTGACGGTCCCTTTCCGCCCTGTCTAAGCGACACGGACAGGCATTTAATGCCCTTGTCCCCTGCCGTCAGGGTTAGGTAGGATACGACAATTGTGGGCGGTGGAGCCAACTACCACCCCTTTTACGTTTTTACCCTCACCTCTGTTGCCACCTGTCGGTGACCCCTTAGACATATAAAAGGAGGCCCATGCGCAACAGGGAGGGGAGGACGGCCATTCTCACGCTCGGTCTCGCCAGCTGCTCGAGCGTACTGTAGCACTCGCCGCTCCCGAGCAAGAACTCAATACAACCACCAAAGCAGGAGTAGGGTTTTACGCATCCATGCGGCCCGAACCTGGGTAAACCGATCGTCTCGCTCGTGCGTTCGCCTCGATCTGCTCTTTGTGCATCCACCGCCCCCTGCCGAACCGAAAAGGGGCTCGGCCCGCCGATCCCCATAGGTGTGCGAGGGATCAGCAACCCCCGACATCTTTTGGCGCGCCAGGTAGGGGGTGCGTCGAGGTTGTGCGAACCTGATCCGGCGTTCGCACGAGCCAAATCTTCATCATCTTCATCAACATGCCACCGAAGTTGGAAGGCCCTTGCCGGGTGAAACGAGTCCCCAGGCCTGGCGCTGTCCGCCTGGGGACCGAAGATGGCATCCCAGTGAGCAGCTCCTGGGATACTGACCATCTTCGTAAGTTTTACCCGTAAGGCGCGGTTGTCGGACCCGTTCCGGCAACCACCTTTTGTACAAAGTCTTGCCGCTGCTGCATGTAATCCTTTGTACAAAGCCGGGCGCAGATCCCGTGCACGCAGATTATGTGCTCAGCACATACCCCCGGGCGCAGATCCCGTGCATGCAGATTATGTGCTCAGCACATACCCCCGGAAAGCAAACAACAGAGAAAGATAAGTGCCAAAGTTTGAGCAATCAGTTTCCCTTTAAGATTTTAAGTTATTTTCCTTGAACGCCCGTGCTTTGTATGGGAAACCTGGGCGCAGAGGAGCCGACTCATAGCTAGTTGCGCCCTTACTGTTGTTTCGAGCCCCGCTCAACAACTTAAGTAAGCTGCAACTAGCTCCGCGACAAGGTTTCTTGTCGGCCGCAGCACCGCCCGCAGATCGCTGACGTTCCGCACTCAGCACTCGCGGCAAGCGTGCCCGCGCCGGCAAGTTCCCTATATGCGCGGGGTAACCACATACAAAGGAAGGAGTCAAGTAAAGGGAATAAGATAGCAATTAAATTTATAGAGTTATCTTCCTTCTTGCGATCCTCCCTTGTATGGAAAACCTGTGCGCGGAGGAACTGACTCGTGGTTGGCCGCGCCCTTACTGTTGTTTTGAGCCCCGCTCAACAACTTAGGCAAGCCACGGCTAGCTGCGACAAGGTTTCTTGTCGGCGCAGGCACCAACCAACTCGTAGCTAAGTTGCGCCCTTACTGTTGTTTCGAGTCTGCTCAACAACTTAAGCGAGCCGCAGCTAGCTCTGCGACGAGGTTCTTGCCGGCTGTGGCACTGCAAGCGAGCTGCTGACGTTCCGCACTTAGCGCTCGCGGCAGAGGGGCCTGCGCTGACAAGTTCCCTGAAAGCGTAGGGTAAAAGCATACAAGGGGAGGAAGCAAGTAGAGGAAATAACATAGCAATTATTAGCCAAGGATAAGAGTATATTACAGGATAACTTGTCGCAGCTCTAACAGACTGTTTTTCATAACATGATCGACAACGACAAGGAAAGAAGAAGATAAATAGCCTAGTCTACACGGTCGCCTTCGACCCTCCTAATTCCGCTCACCTTGTCCACGATAGGTGCGACAAGGGCCTTGAGCTCCTCCAGATCAACATCTGGCGGCAGGCTTCGGAGGACGTTGTTGAGGCGGAGGCCTGGGTTGCGGAAGGCCACCTTCATCAGCACCTTCTGGAGAGCTCCCGCGCAGATCTTGCGTGACTCGTCGGCAAGCTGTTTTGGGAACTGCTCCCGGATTCGCTGGAGCGCCGTCGCCACGCCCTTGAAGAACAGAGTAAGCTTGGCGCTGGGTTGGAGGTTCTCGTCGGAGGAGTACGCGAGATCCACCATCCCCAACTGCGCCAGCTCCTTGTCGACACCCGCGGCGACGTCCACCAGGCCTTCCATCCAGTGCTCCATATCCTCCGACAAAGTCTTCCGGGCGGCGGCGGCCTTCGCCAGCAGCACCTTGCGGCCTTGACCTCCTCCTTCAGGGCCGTCTCCCGCTCCTTGGCGCCGTCCAGAGATTTGGTCAGGGCCGCCAGCTTCGGTTCGAGATCGGCGTTGGAGTTCTTGGCGGTGTCCAGCTCCTTGCCATTCTCGGCGAAAAGGGCCTGCAACTCCAAGTAGTTGTTGGCATTCCTCCCACGCTCAAGCTTGAGCGCGGCAAGCTCGTCGCCGCTCGCCTTGAGGTCCGCCTCCAGCTGCGTCACCTTCGGCTCCAGCTCAGCCTTGGCGGCCTCGGCAGCTGCGGCGGCGTCTTCGGCCTGCTTGACGGCTCCGCTAACCGCCCCCTCGCGCGCGGCAAGTTCCTCCTCGTGGATGTTGAGGCTGGCCTGCCACTGCGTCAAGTCACCCTCCTGCGAAGACAACTTTTCCGCGGCAAGCCGTTGGCGCTCTTCGACGTCGGCCTTCTCGAGGAGGAAGGCCTGCTGCGCTTCGGCAAGTTGCTCCCGCTCCTTTGCCAGGGAGCGGAGAGCTTCCTGGTTGGCGTCTCGGAGCTCTTCTGAGCGCTTCTCGATATCAGCGCCAGCCTTCGCCACGAGTGCTTCGCGGGACTCCAGCTTGGCCTGTCGGGTGCGGTAGAGCGCCACTAGCTTCCGCAGCAGGCGCTCCTCTTCAGGATCGCCACCGCTGCTGCTTGGCGCGTCAACCACCTTCAGCCCGGCAGAGGCAAGCACCTCTCCGTCCAGCGTCTCCCCCTCGATCGGCGCCCTGGAGCTTGACGCCCAGGGAAGGCTGATGAAGATGTTCTCGCCGGCCTTCAGGTAGATGCCAGGCTGGGGCTCTTCGGAGCCTGCCACGGCGGCGGCGACGGAGGAGTCAGTGGTCGGAGCAGCGCCTGGCGCTCCTGTGGCCTCCGGATCGTCAGTATGACCGCCGGACTCCCCGCCCGCCTCCGCGGCGGCAGCCCTGGCGGCCTCTTCACCGGCGCCGGCTGCTTCCTCGGTGATGACCTCCGTCTCCATCGGCTCTGCAGCAGATGGACCTGATGGCCGGAAGAGGGGAGAATATTCAAGCAAAATTCGAGCAAAATCCAAGAGGAAGATCAAGAGGCCGAAGAAGCCAAGGGGAGTTTGGAAGCAAGGGAGTTACCTGTGCCAGGGTCTGCCGCTGTGGTCTCCATCGCCGGAGGATCGCTGGCGCGGTCCCTTGCCGGAGATCCTTGCCGTGCCGGGGGCTCCTCCCTTGCCGGAGTCCCCTCCCTCGCTGGGGGCTCCTCCCTTGCCGGAGTCCCCTCCCTCGCTGGCGGCTCCTCCCTTGCCGGAGTCTCCTCCCTCGCCGGGGGCTCCTCCCTTACCGGAGACCTCTCCCCCGTCGGAGGGCTCTCCCTTGGCGCTTCGGGAGCGGTCTCCAGGCTCCCCTGGTGAGGCTGCTCTGCTCCTGCACAAGTCAACAAACAAGTATCAGCACAGTGAGGATCTTCGTGCGCGCCCAACAGCGGGAAGTAAACAAAACACTTACGCTGGGGGCTGCTCTGAAGATCAGCCACCGGGTCCGACAAGTTCGTCTCAGGCACGTCCCCTGTTGACGCAGTGGGTTCGTCCTCGATGATGATCACTGGCACCTTGGCTCTCTTTGCCGCTCTCTGGGCCAGAGTCCTGAAAAGGAACAGATTCAGAGAAAGACAAGTGAGATACAAGACAAAGCAGCAAGGATTGAAGAATTGCAAGTACAATAAAGAGAACTTACTCCTCTTCCTCTTCCTCGTCGGAGCTAAACGCGGAGAAGTCGAAATCCGGCCCGCGTCTGGCGCGGGAAGGGGGAGGGGTAGGCTCCCTTGGTCGCTTGGCAGGAGCAGAGGCGGCAGCCCGGGAAGATCCCGCTCCGGTTGCAGCGGCAGCATGGGGCGCTCCCGCGGCGGAGCGCGTCATGCGGCGCGACGACTGTTGATCCACCTGCCGCCTCGCTACATCCGCGGCCTTGCGGAGATGCCTTCTTGGTGGAGACGGAGGCACGGCGGGCTGTCGGAAGATGAAGTGGAGGAAGAGTCGATCTCCAGCGAGTCGCTCGCATCCCCGACAGGCTCGCTCGGCTCGGCGCTGCTCCCGGCAAGATCTTCCTTGCCGGCGGGTTCCTCTTGCCGGGCGAGCTCTTTCTTGCCGAGGAACTCGTCTCGTTTGGCACGGGTTTTCTCCTCTTCTGCCGCCGCTTCCTCCAGAGTAAACCCAAATTCGCCTGCCGCGGCGGCTGCCGCTGCCTCTTCCAACCTGGTGGCTATGTATGCCAGCTCCGCCTCGGTGGTGTCGCGGATGAGGCCGTCCCTCTCATCGGCGCGGATTGGCACCTCCACCAGGTCGTCGAAGAACTGCTGCACGACCTCGGCATCGGGCTCTTGCCAAGTTGGCTCGATTCCGTGCGAATCGCACAACGGCATCATCGCCCGGATGCGGTCGAGCGCAGAGTTGTTGCACAAAGGGACGACGCCCTGCGGTAGCCTGAAGATTTCGAGGTGATCCGAATCGTATTTGAAGAGCTCCTGCAGCATGTTAGTGTGCTCGAGGACAGTGAAGTTATAGTTGAGGCCTGGGCGCAGCCTCATAATGTCCGCCGCGTTCTTGAACTCCCAGGTAGGCCTTCCCCGTTCCTGCAGAGGGGCAATGCGGCGGCGAAGAAAGTCTGCGCCAACAGCGCCTACGGTGAGTCCGGCAAGCCTAAGGCGCCGGATCCTGGTGACGGCAATCGTCAGCTTGCTGTCTTCCGGGGCCAAATCGCTCCAGTCATTGCCGCGCACTGCCGCTGCTTGGCGCCGGACGGTGAATGACTGCGGGTTCTCCTCGATAATCCAGCACCAATCTGCTCTCCACTCCTCCCACTTGCCGCGGAACTCCCCCTCCAGATAAGATTCCTTCTTGCCAGCTCTTGAGACCCAGGCGATCCCACCGGACAGGGTCTCTCCTCTCTCTACCCGGGGGATGAAGAAATGGCGGAAGAGAGCTACACTAGGGTGGACTCCGACAAAGTTTTCGCAAAGATGTGCGAAAACTGCCATGGTGAGGACGGCGTTGGGGTGAAGTCAAGGAGGTAGAAGCCATATGTGTTCATAATATCGCAAAAGAACTCGGAAAAGGGGGGCAGAGCCTGCAGTAGAAGAACACAGCAAAGAAAGGGTACCCGTCCGGAGCTTTCGTGTGGGCTTCAGCCAGAAGCACCCTGGTCCGCGGGTGAGCTCGCGTCCCCGCCGACCAGAACAAGTAATACCTCTCCCGCAACGCCTTCGCGCCGAGCTTGGAGGGGAAGATGGCTCGCTCCCTCCGCATCTTCGCGAGCCGCTGTGCCTCGGTCGACTTCACCGCTTTTCCCTTGTCGCCCTTCGGAGCCATGGCGGAGGTGGTGGAGGAGGCCGACGGTGGTGGTGGTGCGGGTGGCAATGGGGGAGCAGGGCGCTGCTCTCTTGTTGCTCTGAGAAGACGGGGAGCGGCGGAGGTTTTGAGATTGGAAGCAGCGACGGGCAGACAGCGCCGTACCCCTATTTCCTCTGCTTATAAAGAGGGAGGGGCGGACGTTTCGCCATCGCGAATAAACAACTACCCACGATTCCGCCCGCCGCGCCTCCACGCCTCCCTCCGTTTACGGGAAGGGGGCGCGTAAACCGCCCCCTTTTACCACGACGTGACGCATGCGCGCAGGGCGCAGCCCCGCGCACGCCGCCCACGTCACGCACGATGCCGCATTTGACGCGTGCCGTTTGGGGAGGGCGCGGTGGGTGCGGAGTGGGTTATGGCGTGCCCTAGGCCACGCGTGCCCGTGCACTGTTTTGGGCCTGGCCCAACAGCGCTCGGCACCGTGTATGGCCCAAGCCTGGGGGCTCCTGTCGGTGTACTAAAGTAGGGGTACCTTAGTATCCCGAACTTGTGCACGGGCAGTCGCAGCGACCCGTGGAAAGGCTTGCCGGGCGACCGCCAAGACCCTCCATGGCTCCTTTGGGGGCCATTCAAGAACAAAGTATCCAAGAGCCGAACAAGGCCCCGGCAAGAGGAGCTTGCCGGGAAGGAGACAAGACCCCGGCAAGAGGAGCTTGCCGGGAAGGAGACGAGACCCCGGCAAGGGGAGCTTGCCGGGAAGGCGACCAAAGGATCTCAAGAAGTTCACTGCGGCGCACTGCGCGCCCCGACAAGGCCCGGTGAGCGACAAGCTCCCGAATGCGACAAGACAACATCCGCGGCAAGGCGCTTGCCGCGACAAGCTACTACCCCGCAGCCCGCGCTCCAGCTCGCCCACCAACGTGTCGCCCTGGGACCATTCCTGGCGTACGTGGCGGGACGCTGTGCAGCCGGGGGCATGCAGTGGCAAGCAGGCGCTGACAAGGAGCCATCGTGGCAAACGGTGGCGCCCCTGACGGTCCCTTTCCGTCCCGTCTAAGCGACACAGACAGGCATTTAATGCCCTTGTCCCCTGCCGTCAGGGTTAGGTAGGATACGACAGTTGTGGGCGGTGGAGCCAACTACCACCCCTTTTACGTTTTACCCTCACCTCTGTTGCCACCTGTCGGTGACCCCTTAGACATATAAAAGGAGGCCCATGCGCAACAGGGAGCGGAGGACAGCCATTCTCACGCTCGGTCTCGCCAGCTGCTCGAGCGTACTGTAGCACTCGCCGCTCCCGAGCAAGAACTCAATACAACCACCAAAGCAGGAGTAGGGTTTTACGCATCCGTGCGGCCCGAACCTGGGTAAACCGATCGTCTCGCTTGTGCGTTCGCCTCGATCTGCTCTTTGTGCATCCACCGCCCCCTGCCGAACCGAAAAGGGGCTCGGCCCGCCGATCCCCATAGGTGTGCGAGGGCTCAGCAACCCCCGACACCAGATGCCTGACGTTCAAGAGGAGAGATGTCACATGTCTTTTTGGGGAAGACATGTTCATATGTGCTTATTTGCATTAAGTTCTATCCATTTGTATCTTTCAGCTCTAATTTTCTGTTCCCTATCTTCTCCCAATATCCCATGTAAGATTCAGGGGGAGCAAGACACCTAAGGGAAAGAAATCAGTTAAATTCATTGCATATCTTTACTCTTGGAGAAATGTTGAATCCAATGTGGTACCTTGTACTCACTCTCTACATGTCATCCCAGTCTTGGTTCTCTTGTGACTTCTTTGGTTTGCTCTGGCTAGTGGAGGTACCTGTGTTATCTAACCTTGTTTGTGCAGGTTCATTCCATCCTAAGCCAGCCAAAGACTACAAGGTAAGTGTATGCATCAAAATCATGAGTATGAGGAATTCTTGCTTATGTACATACTGTTTGCAAGAAGGACTCATGAGCATGAAGGTATTTTCCTTGATAATCTTTTGCTCTGATGCATATGGCCAAGATACATGTAACACATTGCCTACTCTGTCATGGTTATGCTCTCACATGCCTCTATATTTCACATTTACATGAGTGCATACATGTAGGGGGAGCCTATGTTTGTTACATGTCCTTCCAAAGCTTTACTTGTCGTTCTTTATATCTTTATCTAAAGCTTTGATGTATGTTGCCATCAATTACCAAAAAGGGGGAGATTGAAAGCACAAGTGCTCCCTAGGTGGTTTTGGTAATTAATGACAACATATCTCTTGTTGGACTAACGTTTCTATCTAGTATGTTTCAAATAAGTTCAACAATGGAGTGTCATGGACTAAAGGTTGTGGGAAGTTCTCCAAGATGCTAAGGACAAAGGATTGGCTAAAGCTTAAAGCTCAAGACTCTTCATTTTACATTTTAGTGATCCAAGATCACATTGAGTCCATAGGAAAAGCCAATACTATCAAGGAGGGATGAGGTGTTGCTTAATGAGCCTCTTTCTCAAGTGCTTAATGATATGCTCCAAAATCCTCAGCTACTTTCCCACTTCCACATATGATCCAAACCCAAATCCAAACTCGAACCTACCGATTATTTCTATCCGGCGCCACCGAGTTTCGCTTGTCATAGCCACTGCCAAAATCCCTAATCAGTTCGGTCTCACCGATGGGATCTCGGTCTCACCGAGATGGGCTTGCAAACTCTCTGTTACCTATTGCAATACTTTCGGTCCCACCGAGATATGCAATCGGCCCCACCGAGTTTGCTTGGCCAACTCTTTGTTTCGCTTATTACCCAAATCGGTCCCACCGAGTTTGAGTAATCGGTCAAACCGAGTTTTGGATTTACCCTAACCCTAGCACATTGGTCCCACCGAGTTGATCCAGTCGGTCCCACCGAAAATCTCTAACGGTCACTAGGTTTACTATTTCGGTCTGACCGAGTTTGTTGATTCGGTCCCACCGAGATTGGTAAAGTGTGTGTAACGGTTGGATTTTGTGTGGAGGCTATAAATACCCCTCCACCTCCTCTTCACTTGTGGAGAGAACCATCAGAACACATCTACACTTCCAACTCATATGTTCTGAGAAAGAACTACCTACTCATGTGTTGAGACCAAGATATTCCATTCCTACCATATGAATCTTGATCTCTAGCCTTCCCCAAGTTGCTTTCCACTCAAATCTTCTTTCCACCAGATCCAAATCCTATGAGAGAGAGTTGAGTGTTGGGGAGACTATCATTTGAAGCACAAGAGCAAGGAGTTCATCATCAACACACCATTTGTTACTTCTTGGAGAGTGGTGTCTCCTAGATTGGCTAGGTGTCACTTGGGAGCCTCCGACAAGATTGTGGAGTTGAACCAAGGAGTTTGTAAGGGCAAGGAGATCGCCTACTTCGTGAAGATCTACTGCTAGTGAGGCAAGTCCTTCGTGGGCGATGGCCATGGTGGGATAGACAAGGTTGCTTCTTCGTGGACCCTTCGTGGGTGGAGCCCTCCGTGGACTCGCGCAACCGTTACCCTTCGTGGGTTGAAGTCTCCATCAACGTGGATGTAGGATAGCACCACCTATCCGATCCAAGGGAAAAACATCCGTGTCTCCAATTGCGTTTGAATTCTCCAAACCCTTCCCTTTACATTCTTGCAAGTTGCATGCTTTACTTTCCGCTGCCTATTCACTCTTTGCATGCTTGCTTGATATGTATTGTGAATGCTGAAATTATGCCTAAACTACACTTAAACCAAAAAGGCTTAAAAATTGCAACTTTAGAATTAAGTGTCTAATCCCCCCCCCCTCTAGACACATCTACTTCAAGGTCCTACATCTTCCCTTTACCCTTTATCTTGAAACTGGTGGTCTTGTTGACCATCAACACTTGATGCTCCTTCTTGATTTCTACCTCCGCTGCCTTTAGCATTGTGAACAGCTCTGGAATTGTCTTATTCATCCCTTGCCTATTATAGTTCACCACAAAGCTCTTGTAGCTTGGTGGCAGTGATTGAAGGACTCTGTCAATGACACTATCAACAGGAAGATTAACTCCCAGTTGAGTCAAGTGATTATGATACCCAGACATTTTGAGTATATGTTCACTGACAGAACTATTCTCCTCCATCTTGTAGCTATAGAACTTATTGGGGACTTCATATCTCTCAATCCGGGCATTTGCTTGGAATATTAACTTCAACTCCTGGAACATCTCATATGCTCCATGACGTTCAAAACGTCGTTGAAGTCCCGGTTCTAAGCCGTAAAGCATGGCACACTGAACTATCAAGTAGTCATCAGCTTTACTCTGCCAGACGTTCTTAACATCATCAGCAGGATCTTGCAGCTATAGAACTTATTGGGGACTTCATATCTCTCAATCCGGGCATTTGCTTGAAATATTAACTTCAACTCCTGGAACATCTCATATGCTCCATGACGTTCAAAACGTCGTTGAAGTCCCGGTTCTAAGCCGTAAAGCATGGCACACTGAACTATCAAGTAGTCATCAGCTTTACTCTGCCAGACGTTCTTAATGTCATCAGCAGGATCTGCAGCAGGCCTGGCACCCAGCGGTGCTTCCAGGACGTAATTCTTCTGTGCAGCAATGAGGATAATCTCAAGTTACTGACCCGGTCCGTGTAATTGCTACCATCATCTTTCAACTTTGCTTTCTCAAGGAACGCATTAAAATTCAATGAACAACAGCATGGGCCATCTATCTACAATCAACATAGACAAGCAAAATACTATCAGGTACTAAGTTCATGATAAATTTAAGTTCAATTAATCATATTACTTAAGAACTCCCACTTAGATACGCATCCCTCTAATCATCTAAGTGATCACGTGATCCAAATCAACTAAACCATGTTCGATCATCACGTGAGATGGAGTAGTTTTCAATGGTGAACATCACTATGTTGATCATATCTACTATATGATTCACGCTCGACCTTTCGGTCTCAGTGTTCCGAGGCCATATCTGCATATGCTAGGCTTGTCAAGTTTAACCCGAGTATTCTGCGTGTGCAAAACTGGCTTGCACCCGTTGTAGATGAACATAGAGCTTATCACACCCGATCATCACGTGGTTTCTCGGCACGATGAACTTTGGCAACGGTGCATACTCAGCGCGAACACTTTTATCTTGAAATTTAGTGAGAGATCATCTTATAATGCTACCGTCAATCAAAGCAAAATAAGATGCATAAAAGATAAACATCACATGCAATCAATATAAGTGATATGATATGGCCATCATGAAAACACAAGTGCTACCTGGGTGGTTTTGGTAATTAATGTCAACATATCTCTTGTTGGACTAACACTTTTACCTAGTATGTTTCAGATAAGTTCAACAATGGAGTGGCATGGACTAGAGGATATGGAACACCTTCAAGATGCTAAGGACAAAGGATTGGCTCAAGCTTCAAGATCAAGACTCTACATTTTATATTTTAGTGATCCAAGATCACATTGAGTCTATAGGAAAAGCCAATACTATCAAGGAGGGATGAGGTGTTGCTTAATGGCTTGCTTGCTCAAAGTGCTTAGTGATATGCTCCAAAATCCTCAACTACTCTTCCACATCCACATATGAACTAAACCAAAAGTCAAACTCAGCCCCACCGATTCTTTCTATCCGGCGCCACTGAGTTTCAAATGTCATAGCCACTGCCACAAACCCTAGAAAATCGGTTTCACCGATAGGGATCTCGGTCTCACTGAGATGGGATTGTAATCTCTCTGTGTATGTCCATTACCAAAATCGGTCTCACCGAGTTTGAGCAATCGGTACTACCGAGATTACAATGCAAACTCTCTCGTTAGCTTATTACCAAAATCGGTCCCACCGAGTTTGTGTAATCGGTCTCACCGAGTTTGCCTGACCAACTCTCTGGTCAGCTTATTACCAAAATCGGTCCCATCGAGTTTGTGTAATCGGTCACACCGAGATTATGTTATGCCCTAACCCTAACCATATCGGTCCTACCGAGTTGCATCTCAGTCCCACCGGAAATCCTAACGGTCACTAGGTTTGCTGAATCGGTCCGACCGAGTTTAACCATTCGGTCCCACCGAGTTTGGCAAATTGTGTGTAACGGTTAGATTCTGTGTGGAGGCTATATATACCCCTCCACCCACTCTTCATTCGTAGAGAAATCCATCAGAACATACCTACACTTCCAATACACATTTTCTGAGAGAGAACCACCTACACTTGTGTTGAGGTCAAGATATTCCATTCCAACCATACGAATCTTGATCTCTAGCCTTTCCCAAGTTGCTTTCCACTCAAATCTTCTTTCCACCAAACCCAAATCCTGTGAGAGAGAGTTGAGTGTTGGGGAGACTATCATTTGAAGCACAAGAGCAAGGAGTTCATCATCAACACACCATTTGTTACTTCTTGGAGAGTTGTGTCTCCTAGATTGGCTAGGTGTCACTTGGGAGCCTCCAACAAGATTGTGGAGTTGAACCAAGGAGTTTGTAAGGGCAAGGAGATCGCCTACTTCGTGTAGATCTACCGCTAGTGAGGCAAGTCCTTCGTGGGCGACGGCCATGATGGAATAGACAAGGTTGCTTCTTCGTGGACCCTTCGTGGGTGGAGCCCTCCGTGGACTCGCGCAACCATTACCATCCGTGGGTTGAAGTCTCCATCAACGTGGATGTACCATAGCACCACCTATCAGAACCACGACAAAAACATCCATGTCTCCAATTGCGTTTGAATCCTCCAAACCCTTCCCTTTACATTCTTGCAAGTTGCGTGCTTTACTTTCCGCTGCTCATATACTCTTTTGCATGCTTGCTTGATATGTATTGTGTTTGTTAAACTTGTGCTTAAACTCCACTTAAACTTAAGAATATTAAAAACTGCAACTTTTGGCACTTAGTGTCTAATCACCCCCCCCCCCCTCTAGACACCTCTTCTCGATCCTTTCAATTGGTATCAGAGCATTGGTCTCCATTGCCTTGGTTTAAACACTATTGGAGGAAGATGGATGTGTCTACTTTGGGGAGTCTTAGACATAGAGTGCCTATTCTTGATGGAGAGTATTTTCATGAGTGGAAAAATGAAATGCTTGAGATTTTCAATGAATATCATTTGAACAAGTATATTACTAGCCCTTGTGCACCTCATGTTGATCCTTTGCACCCTACCCTAGATGAAGATATTGACATGATTCGCAATCTTAGAACTGTTAATCTTATCACTAGAGGCTTTCCTAGAAACTTGATTGGATGTTTGCCGACTCTTAAGTGTGCCTACACCATATGGAAATTTCTTGAGGAAATCTTTCCTGATTACTCCTTGAAAGATCTAGATGAAATCCTCCATAAGTCTATTTCTTTGATTAAGATGAGTTCCAATGATCCCAAATTTGGTGACTGCTTATTTGAGCTTACTAATCTTACGAGTGCCAAAGGAGATGTTGGAATCATTAGCAATATCATTTCCAGAGCTATTAGAATTCATAAATATAACTATAGAAATGATCATTTATCTAATGAATTGCCCTCTCTAGGAATTGATCAATCACAAGATGATGTTGAACATGAATACTCGGATGAGGATGATGATGATGATGATGATGATGATGATAGTGACTATGATCTCGATGATGCGATGAGACACTTTGGTCTTATGGCAAATCTTCGCGGCTACATGGCTGGAGGAAAGGAATGGGTCCTTGATAGTGGATGTACTGATCATATGACCGGAGATAAAGACATGTTCCGTGAGCTTGCTGAAAATGACGGCCCTCGAAAGTATGTCACTTTTGGTGATAATTCAAAGGGTAAGGTGGTTGGCCTTGGTAAGGTGGCCATCTCACATGATAGCTCCATACAAAATGTCATGCTCGTTGAATCTCTTGGCTACAACTTACTTTCAGTATCTAGACTTGCTGATTTCGGTTTCAATGTCCTATTTACTGAAGTAGACTGCCAAGTGTTTCGTAGAGATAATCATAAAATGGTCTTTACCGGTATATGTAGAGGAGATCTTTACATTGTTGATTTCACTAAAAAGGCTCAACCTAAAACTTGCTTAATTGCCAAATCTTCTAAAGGCTGGTTGTGGCATAGAAGACTAGGTCATGTTGGTATGCGAAATCTTGATAAGCTTATTAAAGGTGATCATATCCTTGGAATAAAAGATGTCATATTTGACAAGGATAGACTTTGTAGTGCTTGTCAAGCAGGGAAACAAGTTGGAGGAAGTCACCGCGCGAAGAACATCATGACCACAAGAAGACCACTCGAGCTACTTCACATGGATCTCTTTGGTCCAAATGCCTACAAGAGTCTCGGTGATAACTCATTTGGTCTAGTCATAGTTGATGATTTTTCAAGATTTACGTGGGTGTTCTTTCTTGATGACAAATCGCAGGTCCAAAAGATCTTCAGAAACTTCGCTAGGAAGGCCCAAAATCAGTTTGACATGAAGATCAAGAAGGTTCGGAGCGACAACGGAACGGGGTTCAAGAACACAACTGTGGACACCTTTCTTGACAAAGAAGGAATTTCACACGAGTTCTCGGCTACGTACACACCTGAACAAAATGGAGTTGTTGAAAGGAAGAACCAGACTCTTATCGAGATGGCAAGAATGATGCTTGATGAGTACAAAACGCCAAAGCACTTTTGGGCGGAAGCGGTTGAGACAGCTTGTCATGCAACAAATC
Source organism: Triticum monococcum (assembly GCA_034509565.1). Classification (NCBI taxonomy): domain Eukaryota; kingdom Viridiplantae; phylum Streptophyta; class Magnoliopsida; order Poales; family Poaceae; genus Triticum; species Triticum monococcum. The sequence continues at coordinate 388,163,322 of CM067842.1, read as the reverse complement.
GCTTGTATCTTCACAAGCTACTCGGCAAGATGACATACGAGCTCCTCACCGGTAACAAACCCCAAGTTGGATACTTTCGAGTATTCGGCTCAAAGTGCTACATTCTTGATAAGCATCGTCGTTCTAAGTTTGCTCCTAAATCTCATGAAGGTTTCCTACTTGGTTATGGCTGAAACTCTCACACTTACCGTGTCTACAACAATTTCACCCGAAAGGTTGAAGAGACGGTAGATGTGAAGTTTGATGAATCTAAAGGCTCGCAAGTAGAGCAATTGCCAATTGATGTAGGAGACAAAGACCCTTCGGAAGCAATTCAAGACTTGTCCATTGGCAAGATTCGTCCAACGGAAGTGAAGGAGAGTACCTCGTCCGTCCAAGTGGAAGCTTCTATCTCACGACAAGGTGAACCAAGAGTTGATACGGAAGCATCCACGAGTGGGACACGCCAAGATGAAGAAAACGAGGAAGCGCACCAAGATGAACATCAACAGCCTCCTTCTCCACCACGACAAGAGAACGACAACGTCAACAATGAAGAAGGCCAAGAAGAAGCACAAGATGAAGAGGATGTTCCACCCCGACCCAAGCAAAAGCTTTCACGAGTTCGAGCAAGAATTGCTAAGGATCATCCCGTCGAGCAAATCTACAATGATATCCAAACCGGGAGAATCACTCGCTCTAAAACTCGTTTAGCTAACTTTTGTGAACATTACTCATTCATCTCTAGCATTGAACCTATGAAGGTTGAAGAAGCATTGGAGGATCCAGATTGGATAAACGCTATGCATGAAGAGCTACACAACTTTGAGAGAAATCAAGTGTGGACATTGGTCGAGAAGCCCGACAACAACCACAACATCATTGGTACCAAATGGGTGTTTCACAACAAGCAAGATGAAGATGGACAAGTGGTTCGCAACAAAGCATGTCTCATCGCCCAAGGCTACACACAAGTTGAAGGTATGGACTATGGTGAGACATATGCTCTCGTTGCTATACTTGAGTCCATTCGCATCTTACTTGCTTATGCTAATCACCATAATATCACCTTGTACCAAATGGACATTAAAAGTGCTTTTCTAAATGGCAAAATCGAGGAGGAAGTTTATGTTAAGCAACCTCCCGGCTTCGTCAATCCTAAGAAACCTAATCATGTTTACAAACTTCACAAAGCCCTTTATGGTCTTAAACAAGCTCCTAGAGCATGGTATAAATGCTTGACCAAGTTCCTTATTGAAAAAGGCTTTGAAATTGGTAAAATTGATTCTACTCTTTTTACTAAAAGGGTTAATGGAGAACTATTTGTGTGCCAAATTTATGTTGATGATATCATATTTGGTTCAACTAACCCTCATTTTAGTGAGAAGTTTGGAAAGCTAATGTCGGAGAAGTTTGAGATGTCTATGATGAGTGAACTCAAATTCTTTCTCGGTTTGCAAATCAAGCAAACTAAGGAAGGTACCTTTGTCTCTCAAACAAAGTACACCAAGGACTTATTCAAGAAGTTTAATATGCAAGAATGCAAAGGTATGACTACACCCATGCCTACTAGTGGACATCTTGATTTGACCAAAGATGGTGAACCGGTTGATCAAAAGGTTTATCGCTCTATGATTGGTTCATTGTTATATCTATGTGCCTCTCGTCCCGATATTATGCTAAGTGTGTGCATGTGTGCACGATATCAAGCTGCTCCTAAAGAGTGTCATCTTAAGGCTGTGAAAAGGATAGTGAGATACCTAATCCATACACCAAATTTTGGCATTTGGTATCCTAAGAGGTCCTCTTTTGATCTTGTTGGCTACTCCGATTCGGACTATGCCGGAGACAAGGTTGATTGAAAATCCACTTCGGGTACTTGTCAATTCCTTGGTAGATCTCTTGTGTCTTGGTCTTCCAAGAAACAAAACTCGGTATCCTTATCCACCGCCGAAGCGGAATACATTGCCGCTGGTTCATGTTGCGCTCAATTACTTTGGATGACCCAAACTCTTAAAGATTATGGGATATATGTGAAACATGTTCCATTGCTATGTGGCAATGAAAGTGCTATTAAGATTGCTCACAATCCCGTGCAACATTCTCGAACTAAGCATATTGAAGTTCGCCATCATTTCATTCGAGATCATGTTGCCAAAGGGGACATTAACCTTAAGCATGTTCGCACCAATAAGCAATTGGCGGATATATTCACTAAACCACTTGATGAGAAAGTGTTTTGCAGGTTGAGAGGTGAATTGAACATCATTGATGCTTCAAACTTGGAGTAGGAACTCCATTTGATACATGCGGGGCATGAGCCTATGACTAATCCTCGATAGTTCTCTTATGATGCTATTCATATGTCTTGGATATATTTGTACCTTGCATGTTATCTAACCCGTGTAGGTACTTGGTTGAATATAAATCTATGAGATTGCAACTCACTCACATCTTGAGCAATCTCTACATCACCAAGTCTCTACACAATGGTGGTTGAAGACAAGGAAGCACGAAACCATTCAAACATATCCTTTGGCAAATTCTATGTTGAGTCTCATGATTGTCATTTTGGATACACAAGTGCTCTTCCTTGCAAAGCTAACCCATGTAGGTAGATGAACTCAAACTCCAAGCAGTGCTCCCAACCCTTGATGAACTACATCAACCTTGAGCAACCCACACAAGTTCAACTACACCACCACCACCCAAGGTATGTTATTCCATCTTAGAGAAGCTTTACTTCAAGTCATGAGTCAAAGCAACTCGACAAGATGTGAATACATCAAGATGCTTAAACGAAAAATGGTAACTCCATTTTGAGCTTAAACGATGAGTATGACCTATGATCAAGTGCTCTCACTTGACTCCTAAGTCAACATACTCTAACATAGGTGACTTTGTCACCGACCATTTCTAGACGAAGTTCGCTGGTGTTTCTCCGTGCTTTTGCATTTGCATATTTGTTTCCCCTTTCACTTCATCTAGAACTTTTAGTTTCTTTTCTTTCCTTTTTGTTCTGCATTTTATGCATCCAATTCATTGCAAATCTTTCAGTTAATTCCTTGCATATCCTTGTAAGATCTTACTTGTCTAGTGAGCTGAGGTGACAAGTGGTTTCACTCTGATGAACTCGGTCACACCGGTTTGTTCTTTTCGGCCCAACCGAAATCTTTCGGTGCAACCGAAGCACACAACTCGGAGTCACCGATTCCACCACAGGAAAACCAACTTGCCACTTATTCCTGATTTCTGTTTGCTCTAGCTCCACTCAATGCTTCTTGTCCTCTACCAGCATCATATTAGACATGCTGCTTTGCTTTGTGACTCGAGGACCAACCAATTCGTATCACATGTCCAGAAGAGCCCTTCTTGGAAATTGATGCCAAAGGGGGAGAGAGAGATCACATCAAAGCTTAATCCTTCCTATAGGGGGAGAAAGAGAGAATACTCAGGGGGAGAAAGTAGTATCATCCAAGACCCCGGATGCTTGGTGTTCAAGAGGAGAGATGTCACGTGTCTTTAAGAGGGGAAAGACATGTTTGGTTGCTTGCTTTAGCTCAAGCTTTATTGTTTCCTTTTTTGTTGCTCTGATTTTCTGTTCCCTATCTTCTCCCAATATCCCATGCAGATTCAGGGGGAGCAAGACATCTAAGGGAAGGAAATCTCTGATTTTATTGCATATCTTTACCTTTGGGGACATGTCTATATCCAATGTGGTACTTAGTACTCACTCTACATGTCATCCCAGTCTTGGTTCTCTTGTGGTTTCTCTTGCTTGCTCTAGTCAATAGGTGTATGTGTGTTATTTAACCTTGTTTGCACAGGTTCATCCCATCCTAAGCCAACTCAAGACCACAAGGTAAGTATATGCATCACAGTCATGTGAATGAGAAGTTCTTGCTGATGTACATATTGTTTGCAAGAAGGACTCATGAGCATGAAGGTACATTTCTCACATTCACATCATTTGCTCTGATGCATATAGCCAAGATAATTGTAACACATTGCTTACTATGTCATGTTTACGCATTCACATGCTCCTATATTCAATATTCACATGATTGCATACATGTAGGGGGAGCCTATGCATGTTACATGTCTTTCCAAAGCTTTACTTGCTATTCTCTATATCTTTATCTAAAGCTTTGATGTATGTTGTCATCAATTACCAAAAAGGGGGAGATTGAAAGCACAAGTGCTCCCTGGGTGGTTTTGGTAATTAATGTCAACATATCTCTTGTTGGACTAACACTTTTACCTAGTATGTTTCAGATAAGTTTAACAATGGAGTGGCATGGACTAGAGGATATGGAACCCCTTCAAGACGCTAAGGACAAAGGATTGGCTCAAGCTTCAAGATCAAGACTCTACATTTTATATTTTAGTGATCCAAGATCACATTCAGTCTATAGGAAAAGCCAATACTATCAAGGAGGGATGAGGTGTTGCTTAATGGCTTGCTTGCTCAAAGTGCTTAGTGATATGCTCCAAAATCCTCAACTACTCTTCCACATCCACATATGACCTAAACCAAAAGTCAAACTCGGCCCCGCCGATTCTTTCTATCCGGCGCCACCGAGTTTCAAATGTCATAGCCACTGCCACAAACCCTAGCAAATCGGTTTCACCAATAGGGATATCGGTCTCACCGAGATGGGATTGTAATCTCTCTATGTATGTCCATTACCAAAATCGATCTCACCAAGTTTGAGCAATCGGTACTACCGAGATTACAATGCAAACTCTCTCGTTAGCTTATTACCAAAATCGGTCCCACCGAGTTTGTGTAATCGGTCTCACCGAGTTTGCCTGACCAACTCTCTGGTTAGCTTATTACCAAAATCGGTCCCACCGAGTTTGTGTAATCGGTCACACCGAGATTACGTTATGCCCTAACCCTAACCATATCGGTCCTACCGAGTTGCATCTCAGTCCCACCGAAAATCCTAACGGTCACTAGGTTTGCTGAATTGGTCCGACCGAGTTTAACCATTCGGTCCCACCGAGTTTGGCAAATTGTGTGTAATGGTTAGATTCTGTGTGGAAGCTATATATACCCCTCCACCCACTCTTCATTCGTAGAGGAAGCCATCAGAACATATCTACACTTCCAATACACATTTTCTGAGAGAGAACCACCTACACTTGTGTTGAGGTCAAGATATTCCATTCCAACCATACGAATCTTGATCTAGCCTTTCCCAAGTTGCTTTCCACTCAAATCTTCTTTCCACCAAATCCAAATCCTGTGAGAGAGAGTTGAGTGTTGGGGAGACTATCATTTGAAGCACAAGAGCAAGGAGTTCATCATCAACACACCATTTGTTACTTCTTGGAGAGTGGTGTCTCCTAGATTGGCTAGGTGTCACTTGGGAGCCTCCGACAAGATTGTGGAGTTGAACCAAGGAGTTTGTAAGGGCAAGGAGATCACCTACTTCGTGAAGATCTACCGCTAGTGAGGCAAGTCCTTCGTGGGTGACGGCCATGATGGAATAGACAAGGTTGCTTCTTCGTGGACCCTTCGTGGGTGGAGCCCTCCATGGACTCGCGTAACCGTTACCCTCCGTGGGTTGAAGTCTCCATCAACGTGGATGTACGACAGCACCACCTATCGGAACCAGGACAAAAACATTTGTGTCTCCAATTGCGTTTGAATCCTCCAAACCTTTCCCTTTACATTCTTGCAAGTTGCATGCTTTACTTTTCGTTGCTCATATACTCTTTTGCATGCTTGCTTGATATGTATTGTGTTTGTTAAACTTGTGCTTAAACTCCACTTAAACTTAAGAATATTAAAAACTGCAACTTTTGGCACTTAGTGTCTAATCACCCCCCTCTAGGCACCTCTTCTCGATCCTTTCACATCATCATCTTGTGCTTGTGATCTCCATCTCTGAAGCACCGTCATGATCACCATTGTCACCTACGCGACACCTTGATCTCCATCGTAGCATCGTTGTCGTCTCGCCAACTATTGCTTCTACGACTATCGCTACCACTTAGTGATAAAGTAAAGCAATTACAGGGCGATTTCATTGCATACAATAAAGCGACAACCATATGGCTCCTGCCAGTTGCCGATAACTCGGTTACAAAACATGATCATCTCGTACAATATAGCATCATGCCTTGACAATATCACATCACAACATGCCCTGCAAAAATAAGTTAGACGTCCTCTACTTTGTTGTAGCAAGTTTTACGTGGCTGCTACGGGCTTAGCAAGAACCGTTCTTACCTACGCATCAAAACCACAACGATAGTTCGTCAAGTTAGTGTTGTTTTAACATTCTCAAGGACCGGGCGTAGCCACACTCGGTTCAACTAAAGTTGGAGAAACTGACACCCGCCAGCCACCTATGTGCAAAGCACGTCGGTAGAACCAGTCTCGCTTAAGCGTACGCGTAATGTTGGTCCGGGCCGCTTCATCCAACAATACCGCCGAACCAAAGTGTGACATGCTGGTAAGCAGTATGACTTGTATCGCCCACAACTCACTTGTGTTCTACTCGTGCATATAACATCTACGCATAGAATCAGGCTCGGATGCCACTGTTGGGGAACGTAGTAATTTCAAAAAAATCCTACGCACACACAGGATCATGGTGATGCAAAGCAACGAGAGGGGAGAGTGTGTCTACGTACCCTCGTACACCGAATGCGGAAGCGTTAGCACAACACGATTGATGTAGTCGTCCGTCTTCACGATCCGACCGATCCAAGTACCGATCACACGGCACCTCCGAGTTCTGCACACGTTCAACTCGATGACGTCCCGCGAGCTCTGATCCAGCAAAGCTTCACAGGAGAGTTTTTTCAGCACGACGGCGTGGTGACGGTGATGATGATGCTACCGACGCAGGGCTTCACCTAAGCACCGCTACGATATGATCGAGGTGGATTATGGTGGAGGGGGGCACCGCACACGGCTAAGGGATCAATGATCAATTGTGTGTCTATGGGGTGCCACTGCCCCCGTATATAAAGGAGCTAGGGGGAGGAGGCGGCCAGCCAGGGAGAGGCGCGCCAAGGGGGAGTCCTACTCCCACTAGGAGTAGGACTCCTCCTATTCCTAGTAGGAGTGGGAGAAGGGGAAGGAAAGGGAGAGGAGGAGAAGGAAAGAGGGGGCCGACCCCCCTTGCCCTAAACCAATTCGTTTTGGGCCTTGGGGGGGCGCCCCACACTCCCCTTGCTGCCCTCTATTTTCACTAAGGCCCATGTAGGCCCATTAAGTCCCCGGGGTGGTTCCGGTAACCCCCCGGTACTCCGATATATGTCCGAAACCTTCCGGAACGTTTCTGGTGTCTGAACATAGTCGTCCAATATATCGATATTTACATCTCGACCATTTCGGGACTCCTCGTCATGTCCGTGATCACATCCGGGACTCCGATCTACCTTCGGTAGATCAAAACACAAAACTCATAACACCGATCGTCACCGAACTTTAAGCGTGCAGACCCTACGGGTTCGAGAACTATGTAGACATGACCGAGACACATCTCCGGTCAATAACCAATAGCGGAACCTGGATGCTCATATTGGCTCCCACATATTCTATGAAGATATTTATCGGTCAAACCGCATAACAACATACGTTGTTCCCTTTGTCATCGGTATGTTACTTGCCCGAGATTCGATCATCGGTATCTCAATACCTAGTTCAATCTCGTTACTCATTCCGTAATACATCATCCCGCAACTAACTCATTAGTTACAATGCTTGCAAGGCTTATAGTGATGTGCATTACTGAGTGGACCCAGAGATACCTCTCCGACAATCGGAGTGACAAATCCTAATCTCGAAATACGCCAACTCAACAAGTACCTTCGGAGACATATGTAGAGCACCTTTATAATCACCCAGTTACGTTGTGACGTTTGGTAGCACACAAAGTGTTCCTCCGGTAAACGGGAGTTGAATAATCTCATAGTCATAGGAACATGTATAAGTCATGAAGAAAGCAATAGCAACATACTAAACGATCAAGTGCTAAGCTAACAGAATGGGTCAAGTCAATCACATCATTCTCCTAATGATGTGATCCCGTTAATCAAATGACAACTCATGTCTATGGCTAGGAAACATAACCATCTTTGATCAACGAGCTAGTCAAGTAGAGGCATACTGGTGACACTCTGTTTGTCTATGTATTCACACATGTATTATGTTTCCGGTTAATACAATTCTAGCATGAATAATAAACATTTATCATGATATAAGGAAATAAATAAGAGAAAATTCCTTATTTGACACTATCTTAAAACCTGCTTCCTTATTTGACACTGGAAAAAATTTCCTTCCCTATTTGACACAAGTTCTAAATTTTATTCCCTGTATGACATTTCCGTTCATTTTGAGCCTAAATGACACCTGAAAAGACTCTTTTGCCCCTCATGTGGTATGTGTGTGGGGGGCAATAGCGCACACATGCAGTACCAGTGCGAGGGCAGGAGCACACACGCAGCAACACATACACATGCACCAACACACACGCACGCGCACACACATGAAACAACACGCACGCGCACATGCACACACACACACATAGCAACACACATGCACACGCACGCATGCACGCAGCAACACACATGCACGCAACACACACACACATACACAAACACGCAGCAGCAGCACACACGCAGGCAGCACATAGGCACGCAACAGCACACACACACGCACGCACGTACACACGTAGCGGCACACATGCACACACACACATGCAGCAGCAGCACACATGTGCGCGTGCACCCACACACGCAACAGCACACACGCGCGCACACACATACCGCATGAGGGGCAAAATCGTCTTTTCAGGTGTCATTTAGGCTCAAAATGGACGGAAGTGTCATATAGGGAATAAAATTTAGGACTGGTGTCAAATAGGGAAGAAAAACTTTTCCAGTGTCAAATAAGGAACCAGATTTTAAGACAGTGTCAAATAAGGAATTTTCTCAATAAATAATGACTTTATTATTGCCTCTAGCGCATATTTCCTTCAGCAGTTACCCGCTGCAAAAACTACCATGCGGACGCGCCGAGAATCCACGCTGCCCGGCCCCCTTTTATTCCTGCGGCCATTTACCTTCATCTCTCGTCTCACATGACACAATAAGCACACCCACGAGGACATATACAAAAAGGACATCCAACGGTTCCAATGGCGCTCCCCGTGGCTCCAATGGCGCTCCCAGCGGCCGACGACGACAACGGCGGGCAGTTCACCACGCAACACGTCGTGGACACCCACGTGAGGGGGAAGGCTCTCTTGGTGGTGTACCCGAACGTTCCGGTCTTGGTGGAGAGCTCCATCCAAACTATGGAGCAGTTCCTTGCCGAGGACAAGTACCAAGTGGTCGGCTTCGACCTCGAGTACACATGGGTTGTGTCGGGCACGATCAGAAGGTTGTCATCACCCAGTTGTGCGTGCGACATGACGTCCTCGTCTACCACTACCACCTGGTCACAACGCCTTGTGAGCATTTCTCCAGGTTTATCAACAACTCCGACTACAGTTTCGTTGCGGTGGACACCACCAATGATCTAAAAGCGCTCAAGGTTTCGTGCTTGAAATGTCCGAATCTTGCCAACATCCAGCGCCACTACAAGGTCTGGGGCAGCGACAAAAACAAACTAAACTCCCTGGTTGACCTCGCCTCGGCCATCATCGACCCCTACTACATGAAGATGAAGAATGATATCAATAAGGACAGGAACGCCTGGCATAGTGTGTGGCACGAGAGACTGGATGAACGGCATGTCAAGTACGCGGCCATGGATGCGTACACAAGCTACGAGATGTGGAGGCGGATCGTTGACATAAGGAACTGTCTTCTTCCTAACCCAGACGGGGGATCAAGCCACATAGCAGTGGCAGGAGCGTCACAAGAAGTAGATGACTAGACGATCATTTCTCCTACTTTAGAATGCATGTAATTATTTATTGAGGTGTGTACGAATGATCTGTATAGTCACTTATGTAATTGGATGTTTATTTTAGTTATATATATATACATATTATTCTACTGTAGACAGAGCAAATCACATGGCTTATTAGCAGCAATCGTTTGTGTTATTATTGGTCTTCGCACACATTTCTGATTACGGACCTGTTTGCCGCGTATCACACACATCTTGTTCAGTTGAACCGTTTCCATTGTGTTGCCTAATCACACACAGTTCATCCTAGTGAACCGTATGCTATATATCGCACACGCCTTCATCTGGTTGTCCGTTTCTTTTGTTCCTCCTCATCCCAAACAGTTAATTGAACTGAACCATATGCCCTGCATCGCACACGCAACTAAAATCTGAACCGTGTTTGATGCATCCGTCATCGCAAACATTTTGCACCTTTTTGATGGTTTTTTACACCCCCGTTTGCGATTATGGCATCGCACACAGTTTCGTCGAAGGGTCTCTGATCGTAGTGTCGCGTTTGGACCATCCTGCAGTAGTGATTTATCCTCAATGGATGGCATTTGTGAAGACTATATTTGATCCCTATGGTAGGAAATAATGTCTCTTTTGCACAAATGCAAGAAGGTGATGGGAAGAATGTGGAGAGGGCATTCGAAGTGCTCCAAGCTCGTTAGGGTATTGTTCATGCAGCTGCAATGATGCGGGAACTGGAGACACTGCAACTCATGACATGACTGCACAACATGATTGTGGAAAAAGAGAGTGAAGGGGCAACCCCCCCCCCCACATGATTTCGAGAAGACCTGAGTTTAGATCTGCCTCCCGGAACAAGAGGCGGAACCTGTTGTCAATTTTCTTGATACACATCGATAACTTTGAGATCAACAAGTGCACATGTAACTTCTCAATGATCTTGTAGAGCACATGTGCGTCCACACCAGAAATCAATGAACCATGTACTTATGTTTCAATTATGCATTGTGAACAAATTTTATATGTTTGCACTATTCATTTTCGTGTGTAGTGATTGAATTTCATGGATTTGAGATTTCAAAAGTGGGGATTATAGTTATAAATAATAAACAAGGATATTTAAGGGGCATATCGTCCATCAGGGGTCCGGACGCGCCCAAAGAGGCCTAAATTTGTGAAATCTGTAAGAGAATATCTACAACCGGATATATCTAATTCAACCCCTCAAACTCCCACAAACGTGCATGGGCGTCTCCGCGGGCATTGACCGGGCACCTCTCATTTGGTTGGTTCCACAACTGTGTCCCTTACCGAACCCCCAAATCCATGCAGCACATACGACACTACATAGATGAACACACTTAATAGCAACAAACAGACTAAATTTCACATACTACTTAGCAATTACATTAGTCATCCGACACGATCAAAGTTCATCCCGGATAGTCCTAGGCCAGCCGGAGCGCCCTCGCCTTGCCTGCCGCCTTCGCCGTTGCTTCGCGCTCTAATTGCTTGATGGCTAGCTGGAGCACTTTGGCGTTTCTACAGTGGAGCCATGATGCGTTGGTCTCCACCAATGTGGGGGAGCGTCATAGGACCGACACGAGCAGTGCATCCTCCGGATCCACCAATGCGCGCACGACCAACTCGTCCCTTGCCACTGTCCTCTTCCTCGCCCGTTACCACTTGTGGTGTGCGGCCCGCAACTCATATTCGGGCGCCCTCATCTGCGCCGGCATCGTCGAGGGGACGAGTACAAAGTGGTGGTTGGGGACGCCTTCCGGCGCTGGTAGAGTAGGATCTTACGAGCGGCATACCTGCATGGGTGCAAAGCGACCGGGGTACACTCGGACGCGATGACGTCGCCCGCACTGCGTAGCCGGGCGACGGGTGCCGGCGCGGAGCCTGAGCTTCCGCTACTGCCGCCCCCGGTCAAGGGACAACCGGCATAGCGCGGTGCAGAGGGCAATCTCCTCCACGTCGTCGTTGGCGGCGCTGCCGCCGTCGCTCGCCATAGGTCGGATTGGGACAGACGAAAAGAGGAGGAGGCGGATATATATATATATATATATATATATATATATATATATATATATATATATATATATATATAGAAGAAAGAGAGAGAGAGAGAGCGAAGTGGAGTGGATTGTGGTCTAGAGTTCGTCCGAATTTGGGATTTATGTGGCACTGAGGTGGGCCACGATTAGCTGGTCTGGCGTGACGTACGTGTCCGGGCCTTCGCAAACCCTTCTTAGATTTGGGCTGGATCTAAGGGGTGCGGGACAACCCAGACGACCAGTTTGAGAGACACACCTGGGTTGGATTTTTTGACCGGTCAGTGACCAGGCCATTTGGGGGGGAGGGGAGGGGGGGACGCCCGGATGTAGATGCTCTAAGTCAGATCACACTTTGATTTGCGACACTTGATGGGGGAGTACCATCTCCTTTGGTTGTAGGAATTCTATAGGATATGATTCTTAAAAGAAAAATTCTTGTGAAACCTTGTAGGAATGAAATTTTATTTTGTATTCTCTTCGTTTCAAAATAGATGACTCAACTTTATAGAAATTAACCCTTCACATTTTAAAGAAAGAAAACATTAGCCTTGACTTGATGAATTTTTTTTATTCTATACATCAATGCTTTTTTTACTATAGAATTTGAGATACATGTCATTTTATTTTTTATAATATTTCTATTTTTATATCTATTCTATAAACCAAACGAGGCCAACATTTGGGCTTTTGTCAAGTGGGATTGGTCGCGGAGGTGGACGTCGTCACGTGGCCGGAGCATGGTCGAAACCACCGCGCGTGCACCGGGACACCCGCTTCGTCTTCGTCTTCGCCGTGACGTCGTCCCTCACGTGTTATTGCAGTTAAAATATTCATTCAGTCAATCAAGTGATCCCAAACAACTCCACCCCATGCGCCGTCCATCGTATTCGTTGGCCCCACCTGCAGCTGCTACGACACGTCTCTCCACCAACGCCGCCGGGGTCGGGGGAGGCGACACATGCTCTCGCGTGTCACCGTCGGTTGTTCTCTGTTTGGAATTTCGCGAGCTCTCGCAGCCGAGGCAGACAGTGACGAGACTGCGACACGGAAGGGTGGAAGGCTCACTAAGATAAGGAGATCGAGCACATGGGAATCGGATTCCGGCACGCAAATCTCTCCCCCCTTTTCGCCTCCGCGCGATGGCTTCCTCGACGCCGCAGCCGCCGCCGTCCGCGGCGGTCTTTGCCGTCAACGGCCAGCGCTTCGAGCTCCGCGGTGGCGACGACCCGGGCGCCACCCTCCTCGACTTCATCCGCACCCGCACCCGCTTCACCGGCCCCAAGCTCGGCTGCGGCGAAGGTGCGCACTACCACTTTGCACTTACCCCCTTCCTCTCCTCCTAGGCAGAGGCCGTCGCCGTCGCCATTCGAGGTTAATGCGGGTTTTCATTCGGACTTGGTTGCAGGTGGGTGCGGCGCGTGCGTAGTGCTGCTCTCCACGTACGACGCGGCGGCCGACCAGGTCTCGCACGCCGCCGTGAGCTCGTGCCTGACCCTTGTGCACGGGCTCCACCACTGCGCGGTCACCACTACCGAGGGCCTCGGGAACAGCCGCGACGGGCTCCACGCCGTGCACGCGCGATTCGCGGGCTTCCACGCCTCGCAGTGCGGCTTCTGCACGCCCGGGATGTGCATGTCCCTCGCCGCCGCGCTAGCCGGCGCAGAGGGCAAGGGGTCCGGTCCGCCTCCGCGGGAGGGGTTCTCGAGGCTCACGTCGGCTGACGCGGAGCGCGCTGTCGTGGGTAACCTGTGCCGCTGCACGGGGTACCGCCCCATTGCCGACGCCTGCAAGAGCTTCGCGGCAGACGTCGATTTGGAGGACCTTGGTCTCAACTCCTTCTGGAAAAAGGGAGACGCTCATGTCGACAAATTGCCACCGTACAAGGAGGGGAGCATTGGTGCTTTCCCAGAATTTCTCAAGGCTGAGATCAGAGCCTCTCTGAGGATTGATAAGTGTATGTCGGCTACGGTAATGGTGGGAAGCGAGAGCTCTTGGCATCGACCTCGGAGTGTGGAGGAGTACTACAGGCTGATAGCTTCCGATTCATTCGATGGAAGTGGCACAAAGGTGGTCGCAGGCAACACCTCTTCTGGTGTTTACAGGGAGGCAGAGGTGTATGATAGGTACATTGACTTGAGAGACATCCCAGAGTTGAATTCAGTATCCAAGGATTCCGAGGGTGTTCAAATTGGAGCTGCAACATCGATCTCTCGGGTTATTGAGATTTTAAGACGAGAAGGTGATGACTGCAAGGATGTCATCTTTGGTAAGATTGCTGATCACATGGAAAAGGTGTCCTCTCATTATGTTCGGAACACGGCAACCTTGGGTGGAAATTTGGTGATGGCTCAAAGGGACGAATTTCCCTCTGATATTGCAACTATTCTTCTTGCTGCTGGTTCGTCAGTGTGCATCCAGGTATCATCAGGAAAATTGAATGTCACGTTGGATGAGTTCCTGGAAATGCCACCGTGTGATTACAAGACACTACTGTTAAGCATTTCTGTTCCTCATTGTACTCCTGACAATGTCTCATCAAGTGCTGGGGCTGTAAATATGACAGGAGATAAGACAGAAAGTTCACTGCTATTTGAGACATACCGAGCTGCTCCGCGCCCTCTTGGAAATGCAGTTGCTTACCTTAACTGCGCTTTCTTTGCTCAAATCTCCTCTGATGAAAGTTCAGGAAGCTTAATACTGGAAAAACTAAATTTAGCTTTTGGTGCATTTGGAACCCGACATGCTATCAGGGGTAGAGACGTTGAGAAGTACTTAGTTGGTAAACCCATTAGTGCATCAGTCCTGCTTGAAGCATGCACCGTTCTTAAGAAAAGCATTGTTCCAAAAGAAGGCACAACACATTCTGCTTACAGGTCAAGCTTGGCAGTTGCCTTTCTGTTTACTTTTCTTTACCCAATGACCAAACGAAATGTGAAGCCTGCAAGATCAGCTCGTCTAAATGGCCATGCTGCTTCTGATACCAATGGAAATACAAATTGTCCACCCAGTGCAGATATTGACTTGTCACTTAAGGAGACCAATAGTGTGAAATCTGGTCTGCATAACAATGACCACATACTTGAATCTTGCAAGCAGATAGTTGAAATCAGTAAAGATTATCTCCCAGTTGGCATACCAGCGAAGAAAGTTGGAGCAGAACTCCAAGCCTCTGGTACGAGCTTCACATATTTCTTGTTGTAGCCATTGGTAATCTTGAACTTAGGTAAGGGAAAAGTATATTTTTCGTCCCTGAATTCTCTCGAAAGTATAGAAATGGTCCCCCAACTCTAAAACAGGCAAATATTAGTCCCTTAACTTCTCAAACCAGATTAGTCCCTTCACACGCAAAAGCGGTTTTCATGCTGACTTGGCATGGTTTTGACCGGTCGTCACCTATGTGGCAGTCTTCTTCTTCCTTCTCATTGTAACTCAGCTGGACATTTCGTCGAGCAGTGGGCGCACACTGAGCAATAGGAGAAGGAGGTAGACGTGAAGCTTGTGTGGCTCACGGCGGTGCACGCAAAGGGTGCAGACAGCCGGGGAGCTGTGGCACTACGAGGCTCGCTAGCAGCAGGGAAACACGCAGCAGATTGGCCTTGGCGTAGGCGAGCTCCTAACACGGCTAAGTGCTGCTCGTGTTACCATCCTCGTGCTCATGGTATGCCTCCGCCATTGCTGGCGACGGCGCCGATGATGTCTCTGCGTCGCCCTGAGCCTATATCACAAACATGTGTTGCCCCAGGTCGTCTGGCGCTCTTCCTCCTCCAGCACACGTGGTTTCCATGCTCGGAGCTGGGGGCAATCGCACCGTCTTGGCGTCACCGTGGGAGGTCCCTCGGGTGGCATCATGGTCCATGGCGATGCCGGGTGCATGTCTTCTCCTCCCTTTGGGACGCCGACGTGGTGGTCACCGGAGTCTGGCTCAGCGGCACAGAGCGCCCCTGTCGCAGCACGCCTCCGCCTCGTGCACCCGTCCTGGGCACCCCTGCTCGCTGTTAGCGCAGGCCGTTCCGCCGAGTAGCTTTCGGCGTGGACGACAATGACAAAGCGAGGATGTCAAGCGCTATCACGGTCGTACTCGACGAGGCACGAGCGCGTCAGCAGGATTGAGATCCTGATGTCGCAATGTTGAGGCATGTGTTGCACGCGGGTGTGTTCATGCGCGTCACAGAGGGGAGAGCCCACTTGCACTTGCACACGCCTGCAGCATGGTGCCGCAGCTTCGCCGCTTGCTCGTGGCCACTGGCTGCCATTGCGGTTCGCCACCGGTTGTGTTGGCCAGGCTCGTCTTGCTTGTGCCGATGCAATTCGTCGACTTGTCAAAAAAATTTAAAAAATTGGCCTAGTGTTGAACGGCTCGCTCTAGCAAAGCTGCCTGAGTGAGTGGCATTGGCACTGTTCTGTATGTGCTAGCTTTGTATGCACATGTTCCTGATGCCACGAGCCACACAAGATACATGCCTACCTCATTCTCCTGTTGCCCATGCTCAGCTGAGTTAAAATGGGAAGGAAAAAGATTGCCACACAGGTGACGGGACAAAACCATGTGGTGTCAGCATGCAAACCGCTTTTGGCGCATGAAGGGACTAAACTATTCCGGTTTGAAGAGTTGAGGGACTAAGGTTTGCCGGTTTTGGAGTTGAGGGGCCATTTCTATACTTTCGAGAGAGTTTAGGGACAAAAAATATACCTTTCCCTATTTATATAGATAACTTAGCAGTTGTTTTATGCAGCATGTTGTTTTTCTTGCTAGTGTTGTTTACTGACATGGTTTATCTTCCTTTCTTCCATCTTATCTATACATTGATGATTCCTTTCTTAACATTTCTTTCAAGTTTATTTATGTGTCTATTTTAATCAGTGGAAGTTACATACTCTCATCTTGCATAAAGTATACTGTAGTGCTGATAACAGAAACATTATGTATAGGTGAGGCTGTATATGTGGATGACATCCCTTCTCCAGAGGGCTGCCTTTATGGAGCATTTGTATATAGTACAAAGCCTTTAGCTCATGTGAATAGCATAGAGCTCGACCCTTCTCTCGAGCAGCTGAAAACTGTGGCAGTTATCACTGTTAAGGATATTCCAAAGGGGGGTGGCAATTTTGGGGCCAACACTATATTTGGACCTGAACCTCTGTTTGGCGATCCACTTACTCAGTGTGCTGGGGAACCTCTTGGTATCGTGGTATGGCTTTTGCTCTGATGGTTTGGATTTGAAGAAATCTGCAACAGTTTTCAACAAAAAGAAAAAATATGTATCCTTTAATGAAGTTTATATTTCTGACAACATGAGTTAACGTTAAATCCAGCTATTACTGAAGATTTTAGCATTTTTAGGTTGCAGAATCACGAAATTTTGCCAATATAGCTGCCAAACGAGCTGTAGTCAACTACAGCACAGAAACTTTGGATAGCCCAGTTTTATCGATAGAGGAGGCAATTAGAAGATGCAGTTATTTTGAAACCCCACCATTTCTTCTTCCGCAAAATGTTGGTGATTTTTCCAAAGGGATGGAAGAAGCCGATCAGAAGATCTACTCAGCTGAGGTACACTTCATATAATTTTTAATGCTAAGTTGAATCTTCTTGATACCCATCCAAAGTCTGTGGATGAACTGATTCTTATGTCAGGTAAAGAGTTTCAGCTTGGGCTAACATTAGTATTCATTGGTCGCATGTACACCTGTTATATGAGATGGTTCTGTGGCAGACTGGTAGGTGTTTGGCCCATGAAGAGTGATGAACTCGTAATTTGATATTTACTACACCTGTTCACTATTATAAGATGTTCTGGATATTTCAATATGGACTACATATGGACTGAAATGAGTGAACAAACACACTGAAACATGTCTACATGCATCCGATTTAGAAAAAAGTGAGAACATCTTATAATAGTGAATCAAGAGAGTAGCTAAGTACTTGTGCATTGCTACGGAATAGCTATTAAATATGCACAATCATCATTGATTATAAAGGGTTGTTTCATACAAGTACCTGATGAAAGCTTGCCTAAGATTATCAGCATATACGGCTTCAACGACGGTCTGGCGACAACAGAGCTTGAAGGCTCGGCGCTTGGCAGACCTGATCTGCGCGGCGGAAGCTATGCGGCCTTGTGCTCCTCGTTGGCGACGCACGCGACCTCGGCACGTGCCCTGGCCCGCCTTGCGCTTTGCCGCCGGCGCTCGGGGTTTAGCAGTTGTACCTCATAGGTGTATGGATGCCGCAGGTTTCCCGCCTCATGCGCGTACCCCCTGCGCAGCCGCTCAAGCCGTGGCCACGCCTCCCGTGTGTCGCTGCTACCCGTGTGTAACGCCCTCGATGCGGCTATAGCTCCCACGTGTCGAGGCACGACTTAGAGACATAACCGCATTGAAAGCAATGTTGCAAGTTAGGCAATCATCACAACATCCCATGTAATATATATAATAAAAGGGGAGATACAATAGTTGGCTTACACTCGCCACATCACATCAAAGTACATAAATAACATACATCATCCAAACACTCATGGCCCGACTACGGCGCCAAAATAAAAGACAACCCAACAAGCGACATAGGTCCCGATCACCCCAACTGGGCACCACTACTGATCATCAGGAAAAGACACATAGTAACACTGAGAATCCTCGTCGTACTCCCACTTGAGCTCAAGCGCGCCATCTGGAGCTGTATCCTCGATCCCTGCATCTGGTGTAATAGTAATCTGTGAGCCACGGGGACTCAGCAATCTCGCACCCTCGCGATCAAGACTATTTAAGCTTAGTAGGTAGGATGGGGGTAAATGTAAGTGGAGCTGCAGCAAGCGACTAGCATATATGGTGGCTAACTTATTCGCAAAAGAGAGCGAGAAGAGAGAGCAAGGCGCGAGCAAGAAACTAGAGAGCAACCTGCGCAAACATAACTCCAACACCGTGTCCGCTTCCTGGACTCCGCCGAGAAGAGGCCATCACGGTAACACACTCAGTTGATTCATTTTAATTAATTAAGGTTCAAGTTATCTACAACCGGACATTAACAAATTCCCATCTGCCCATAACCGCGGGCACGGCTTTCGAAAGATCAATCCCTGCAGGGGGGGTCCCAACTTAGCCCATAACAAGCTCTCACGGTCAACGAAGGAATAGACCTCCACCCAAGACACACCGGTCAGACTCGGTATCTCGGTACAACAAGACGATTCGACAGGTTAAAACAAGTCCAGCAACACCGCTCGAATGTGCCGACAAATCCCGATAGGAGCTGCACATATCTTGTTCTCAGGGCACACTCAGATGAGCAGTCCTTACAACTAAAACCAGCCCTCGAGTTTCCCCGAGGTGGCGCTGCAAGGGGCTCTGGTTCGGACCAACACTCAGAGGAGCACTGGCCCGTGGGGGCTAAAATAAAGATGACCCTCGGGCTCTGGAAACCCAAGGGGAAAAGAGGCTAGGTGGCAAATGGTAAAACCAATGTTGGGCATTGCTGGAAAAGCTTTAATCAAGGCGAACTATCAAGGGGTTCCCATTATAGCCCAACCGCGTAAGGGACGCAACAATCCGGGAACATAACACCGATATGACGGAAACTAGGGCGGCAAGAGTGGAACAAAACACTAGGCGAGAGGCCGAGCCTTCCATCCTTTACCAAGTATATAGATGCATTAAGATAACATAGCAATATAATGATATCCCAACAAGTAAATAAATGTTCCAACGAGGAACGGCTCCAATCTTCACCTGCATCTAACAACGCTATAAGAGGGGCTGAGCGAAGCGGTAACATAGCCAATCAACGGTTTGCTAGGACAATGGTGGGTTAGAGGTTCAACATGGCAATTGGGAGGCTGACAAGCAAGTGGTAGGCATCGTAGCATTGGCATAGCAAAAGAGCAAGCAAACTAGCATAGCAAAGATAGTAGTGATTTCGAGGGTATGATCATCTTGCCTGCACAGTTGTCAGAGTTGACTGGATCCTCAAAAGCAAACTCAATGGGCTCCTCGTTAGCGAACTCGTCTCCCGGCTCTACCCAACAACACAAACAAGCAACAAGGATACAATCAACCACGTGCAAACTCAAACAATAAGATGCAATGATGGTATGCTATGCGGGGTGCGATGCGGGATGCAAAATGCAAGATGTGACAGGAAATGCATGAACCTGGCCTCAACTTGGAAAACCAAGTGTGCCACTAGATAGAGGGGATGAAATCGCTTGAAAACAATATAAAGATCATTGGAATCGGAGTTACGGTTTGGAAATGGCAAGCGGTTTAAGATATGACACCGGTCTGCGATTTACAGCAAGTAGGCATCTAAATGCAACGAAATGAACATGCTACAGCCACCAAACATGACAACAAAATACATGGCAGGGATGCCCACAAGATGCTTAACAAAACACTAGCACTCAGCCACGGCCAAATTCATCCATTATGAGGTTCAAACAAGCATGGCAAAAACGCAAATGCAAAACAGATTTCAGACTTAGTGAAATTAACACTAGTCTGAAATTTCAGATCACGAAGCTCTCTTCGGAGCAGCAAAACAACATGATACATGACCTGATTATGAAAAGTAAGAACATGGCATGGAGCTACTCAACAAGCTTATCAAAAGTCCCAAAGTGACCTGGGGCCAAAAGGGATCACAAAATATACTAACAAGCACACGAATATAGCTCACGCACAATCAGTTTTCAGACTTAGTGAAAACTGAGACATGCTGGAATTTAACTCACGAAGGCATGTAAACGAGCTCGATGCACTCACTACGGTGCAAGTCATGGCAAGGCAAGCATATATCCATAAAGAAGGCACAAAATGCTAGCTAGACATGGCAAGAACAATGGCATAGCATGCACGGATCAATAACAATAGCATCGGCAAAATCGCAAACAAGTTGACGATCTGCCTAGATTTACCACGAAGCAAAAGTAGAGCTCGATTGACTCAAGCTAGAGTACTCCACATGTGCAAACAAAGACATGGATGGATAGAGCATAACATGAATAACAAAACTCCCTTACTGATCATCCCCAAAAGAGGCACGGATCACTAGGAAACAAGCTGAACATATGGCATCATGAACTAAATAACCCCAGACTTAGTGAAATCCACTAAGTCCCTGAAAACAGATTTAACAAGTGCCTCACTTGGCAAGCTTGCACAAGTCACCACACACATCCTAAAAATGCATGGGTTGCACCTCTGGAAAGAAGACAAAATGCTTAACAAATCATATGTAGGACTCACAGGCATAGCATGCACACAATAATCATGGCAAAAATGACAAAAGTCTAAGATGAACTAGCAGATCTGACAATTATCTCATGAAGCCTCCTTCTAGCAGCATTTCGGGCATCAAGATGAACTCAAATGAAAATGATGCAATGAAATGAAATGATGTACTCGTCGAGACGAACATTTTGATATACTATATGTCCAAATCGGAGCTACGGATGCGGAGATATCATCGGTCAAAGTTTGCATAAAAGATTAAGGGGGAGAGGGAAAAGTCAACCGAGATGACCCAGATCTGGATCTGAGAAGGTACTGTAGCAACACTGTAGCTCGCACGACGAGGATGGCCGGCCGGCGCTCGAAGTCGCCGGTGGCCGGAGTGGAAGAGGCCGGCGAGGAGAGGCGTGGTAGCCGGGGCGGCGAGGGGCGCGCGGCGCGGCGCCGGTCGACGAGGCGGCGGGCGGCGGTGACCGAGGCGAAGGGCGGCGGCGTGCTTCGGTCCGGGCGGCGGCAAGGCCCACGGCGGCGGCGGCCGGCGATGTAGAAGAAGGCGGCGGAGGCTCGGCGTTCGGGCGAGGAGGCGCGGTCTGGCGGCGGTGGCCGGATGGGCTCGGGGGGGCCCCGCGTGGGCCTGTGGGCCGGCGGGAGCGGCGAATCGTGGCGTGCCACGTGGCGGCGGAGAGGAGATTCGGACGTGTCCGTCGGCGGGGTCTTTGTCCGGCGGGCGCGTGGGGTGGATCTAGGGTTTCGAGGGGGAGGAGAGATCTGAAATTCGGGGGACCTATTTATAGGCATAAGTGGAGCTAGGAGAGTCCAAATGAGGTGCGGTTTTCGGCCACGCGATCGTGATCGAACGCTCTAGGACATGGAGCAGAGTTTGGTGGGTTTTGGGCCAAATTGGAGGGGTGTTGGGCTGCAACACACACGAGGCCTTTTCGGTCCCTCGGTTGACCGTTGGAGTATCAAACGAAGTCCAAATGATACGAAACTTGACAGGCGGTCTACTGGTAGTAAACCAAGGCCGCATGACAAGTCTCGGTCCAATCCGGAAATGTTTGATCTCCACACACGAAAGGAAGCTAGAATTGACCACCGGAGGAGAACGAAGCGCCGGAATGCAAAACGGACAACGGGGAAAATACTCGAATGCATGAGATGAACACGTATGCAAATGCAATGCACATGATGACATGATATGAGATGCATGAAAAAGAAAACAACACACGGAGACAAAGACCCGAACCCGAGAAATAAATATAACTTAACGCCAGAAACGACAAGAGTAGGAGTACAAATTGGGAAAGTTATATCTGGGGCGTTACACCGTGGCAGCCGTGGCAGTGGTGAGATCCCCCAGCTTCTGATGTAACCGCTGGGCTGCGAAACCTCATGCAGGTCTGCCGGCATGGTGGTTTGTAAGGCCTTGTACAATGCGAGGTGCTTAGAAAAATAAACCCGTTTTTCTTGAGCACGGGTGCTTATTTGTAGAGGGTAGACGCTTAATTAGGCACCCCTCCTGTAGAGATAAGCACTGATGCTTGAGAACAACTCGATTTATTTTACTAAGCATCTTCCTAAGCACCTTGCATTGTGCAAGGCCTAAACAGACAATGAGGATGTCCCCGATTAGCATGCATAAAGTGGGAGTTGTGGGTAGGAAGAGGAAATAGCTTTTTTTTAGAGACGTGGAAATATTGGATCGCATCCTGGTTTATTCTCAGCAGAGACATGCGGGGGGGATGGGAGACATACGAAGACAAATGTTAAGAGGGAACACTTACCAAAGGAAACACGGTAACCACTGTAAAAAAAGGAAGCATGGTAAAAACGGAAACGTCTCTGGGGTATGGATAAGGAAACAAATCGGTGTGAATGGAAAATGACAAGACTATCAGTAAGGGGGAAGATCGGTGGAAGGGGGATCGGTGGGGAATAAACCAAGACAAAAGGGGAGGCTTCACCAACCTATATACAGACACCAGCTCCCCTTTAATAGTAAAAGATATAGTAAAGATTATTTATTGCTGCAATGCTGAATCACCCTTAGTGCCCCTAGAGTACAACAACAACAACAACAACAAAACCTTTAGTCCCAAACAAGTTGGGGTAGGCTAGAGGTGAAACCCATAAGATCTCGCGACCAACTCATGGCTCTGGCACATGGATAGCAAGCTTCCACGCACCCCTGTCCATAGCTAGTTCTTTGGTGAGCCACCACACCCGGGTTCCGATGTGACGCGTCGCTGAGAGGGTTACGCCCCAACGGAAATCTTTTGGGTTTCATCTCCATAAGAGTGGCTGAGTTTTTACGTTGGCTCGCCAAGCCTATCACAACCCTCCTCCTTTACCCAGGCTTGGGACCGGATATGTTGAGACAACATAGGCGGAGTTTTAGTGCCCCTAGAGTAGTTTACATTAAATGGATGTTGCAAGTGTGCCTCCCTTTTATGTTCCCTTTTCCTCTGATTTGTGTCTCCCTACTTGTGGGTTGTTTCCTTGTCTAACCTTTCAATCTCGACCCCCACAATTATTGAACAATTGACATATCACCCCCCACCCCCCTGATAGGTGGTTAGTCCTTTCTTATGTACTCCCTCTGATAAAAAAAAAGTGTCCTGGTTTTAGTTCAAATTTGCACTAAAACCACGACACTTTTTTTGGATTGGAGGGAGTATCTTTTTATAAGATTCCGTTATTCTTTATATATCTTTGATATTGTCGCATTGTGCTACAAACACTTGGTGCAGGTGAAGCTTAACTCACAGTATTACTTTTACATGGAAACACAAACTGCTCTAGCCATACCTGATGAGGATAATTGCATGGTAGTGTATAGCTCAAGTCAGTGCCCTGAGGCAGCACAAAATAACATTGCAACATGCCTCGGTTTACCTTGTCACAATGTTCGTGTTATCACTAGAAGAGTTGGTGGTGGCTTCGGAGGAAAAGCTGTTAGATCATTACCAGTAAGTGTCGATACCATCATTTCTTACAGCTTTTGAAATGCTGCAGACCATTGTCTTATTTTTGTCAGATTATGCTTAGCACTTTCTGTGAAGTACAAATGGTAAATCAGCTAAGTGCTGTTGCATGTTCAACTCTGCTGTGTTTACCAACTATCAGTTGTGCTTTAAAATGCAGACGCTGTGATCCTGAAATTTTGAGTATCCTCGCACCCAAATAAGAACATAGAACATCTGCACATATCTTCACCTTATAAGCATAACATACAGATTGCTTCAGCTGTAACACAACTAAAAGCGTATTGTTTCCTCTTGTGACATTGTTACACTGAATATTGAAGCCGAATTGTCTCTTTTAACAAGATTCACTCTGATCTAGCCATTTTCTTAATGACATACTTCATGTGAAGTTTTCAAGTGCTACATATAGGAGGAGGCAGGGGTGGCTGCAGTCTTGCTGCTAAAGTGCTAAAAACTTGAAGACCATACTCATTTAAACATTGTTAAGTTCGGTGCTTCACGAGCCTTTTAATCTGCAGTTTTGTTTAACAGTTTATTGAATTACATAAAGAACGGAACACTTATTATATGTATGTTAATTATAGGTGGCGGCGGCCTGTGCACTTGCAGCATTTAAGTTGCGTCGTCCTGTTCGAATGTATCTTGATCGCAAGACTGACATGATAATGACTGGAGGTCGGCATCCCATGAAAATATGCTATTCGATAGGATTCAAATCAGATGGGAAGGTCACAGGATTGCATGTAGATTTGTTCATAAATGCAGGAATGACCATGGACATTAGCCCAATTATCCCTCATAATTTCATAGAGGCACTGAAGAAATATAATTGGGGTGCCTTTTCATATGATGCAAAGATTTGCAAAACAAACATTTCAACACGGTCTGCAATGCGGGGCCCTGGAGAAGTGCAAGGTTCTTATGTTGCTGAAGCTATTATTGAGCATGTCGCGTCAGTTCTCTCTACTGATGCTAATTTGGTAAGGCAGAGAAATATTCACACAGTGGAGAGCCTTGCTTTGTTTCACAGTGAATGTCTGGAAAATGCCTTGGGGTATACACTTCCCTCTATCTGTAATCAGTTGACTGCATCAGCAAATTACCAATATCGTTCAGAAATAATCCAGACCTTTAACAAAACCAGCCAGTGGAAAAAGAGGGGACTTTCTTTTGTTCCGATAGTGCATAAAGTGTTATCTCGACCGACACCTGGAAAGGTGTCTATTCTTAACGATGGATCCATTGTTGTTGAAGTTGGAGGCATTGAGTTAGGCCAGGGACTTTGGACAAAAGTGAAGCAGATGGCAGCATTTGGTCTTGGACAGTTGTGGGCTGATCGAAGCCAAGACCTGTTGGAAAGAGTACGAGTTATTCAAGCAGACACGTTAAGTGTGGTACAGGGAGGGTGGACCACAGGGAGTACCACATCAGAATGCAGCTGTGAAGCAGTTCGACTTGCCTGCAATATCATGGTTGACAGGCTGAAATCACTCAAGGAGCAATTGCAAGAAAAGCATGGCAAAGTTTCATGGGATGGACTAATTTCACAGGTATTGATAAGATGATAACTTCAGTTAATAGCAACTATTATCAGGATGTTATTGTGTTGTTCTCACAAAAATTAGTCATCCGTAGAAATTTGTGCATCATTGGCTTCTATAGTTATGTGTGCCCAATTACATTACTCAGTAATGTAGTCAATGACCTTAAGGTGTCGCGACGTTCCGTTGTGCAGGCAAAAATGGCTGGTGTGGATTTGTCAGCAAGAGAATATTACATTCCTGGGGCTTCTGGTTCATACCTAAACTACGGAGCTGCTGCTAGTGAGGTATCCTTACAACTTAGTTTACTTTAGTTTCAGATATGCTAGTAAGCTGCTGCTATAGATGTACAAATTTGAAATACACACGCCTTTGCATACATTAAGATATTCATAGCGGGAATTTACAGGCAGAGATTGATCTTCTCACGGGAGCAACTACAGTTTTGCGCAGTGATCTTATATATGACTGTGGCCAGAGCTTAAATCCTGCTGTGGACATGGGGCAGGTGGGTATAATTTGTCTCACTCTACTCTAACCTGTCTATATTTGTTAACTTTCCAAAGATGCATCTTTGAGTCATTTCAGGTAGCAGGTCATCAATTAATTACAATGTAGTTTCATGGGATGCTACAGACCTACATTATTTGTGTTTTATGCTATCTTCTAGTATTGCTTTACTGTCTAGTGCATTGATTGCTCATTTCTTTAAGTCCACAGAGATGGACATAGAAACCCATTTCATTCTGATGTTGATTTGCATTAATGGTGTTTTAATATCTTTTGTTGCTGTCCTATTATGGCACTTCAGGTGGAAGGGGCCTTTGTTCAGGGAATTGGTTATTTCATGAGTGAGGAATATGTGACCAATACGGATGGGCTGGTTGTCTCGGACGGGACTTGGACATACAAGATCCCAACCGTGGACACCATCCCTAAACAGTTTAATGTTGAGCTGCGCAACAGTGGATTCCACAAGAAGAGAGTGCTGTCTTCAAAAGGTATTCGGTTTCTCCCCTGTTGTGACATCTATGGGCATATAACAAACGGATAGTTGTATTTTGCTTTCTAGGCTCCTAGCAGGGATAAGATGGTATTAAGTTCAAAAAAAAAGGAACATTTGGTAGAGATCGTTTATGATTTATTTATCTTTTGCCTTGTTGACTTGGTGTTTGTCACAGCATCTGGGGAGCCGCCTTTGCTCCTTGCAGCTTCAGTTCACTGCGCAACAAGGAATGCAATTGCCGCAGCAAGGAAGGAACTCCACTGTTGTGGGTCTGGACCGTCTTCACCTTCGTTCTTTGAGTTGGAAGTTCCGGCAATCATGCCTGTGGTGAAGGAGCTGTGTGGCTTGGGCAATGTGGAGAAGTATTTGGAAACTCTAGTGGGTTCCAAATAAATACAGACGAATTTCACATTTGGCAAAGTAAATTATAATGATAGCATTATAAGGTATACTTCTTGCATAGTACTCTGGGCATACTAGAAGGTACTGATCCACTTGTTAACGCATGTACAATTCGACTATAACAGAATTTTGTTTGGTTGTGCCACATTTGTTCGATAATTTCATTCAGGTACGGACTTACAGTACATAGTTCTTAGGTAACATTTTGTACTTCCTCTGTTCCTAAATATTTGTCTTTTTAGAGATTTCAAATGGACTATCACATACGGATGTATATAGAGTTATAGACATATTTTAGAGTGTAGATTCATTGATTTTGCTTCGTATGTAGTCACTTGTTGAAATCTCTAGAAAGATAAATATTTAGAAACGGAGGGAGTACTAGACTGATGGATGGATACACGGTATTTGTGACTCAAATAGGCAAAACGATGAGAGCAAACAAATGGAAGATGTATACTTGGAGCATAATGAGACATGGTCATGGGACCTCCCTATTTGTGTAATGTAATGTAATGTGATTCATAGTTTGATAATGTTTTTTTTCAGAAAAAGCAAGGTTAAAATGTAGTCTTTTGGTTTACCATCCGTGGATGCTCCGTTCTTAAATATAAGATGTTTTGGTAGTTGAAATTGAACTGCCAAAACATCTTATATTTAGGAAAAGAGGGACTAATTTTATTTAGGAACAGAGGGAGTATAATTTTATTGAGATAGTTGAAATTGAACTGCCAAAACATCTTATATTTAGGAACAGAGGGACTATAATTTTATTTAGGAACAGAGGGAGTATAATTTTATTGAGACTGATAGAGCGCAACGAGATCATAGAAAAAATCATGATACTAGGAGGTGCATACATCATATAATTCAACCTGTGATGGTCAAGAAAGAAAGAAAAAGAAAATTCATCACAATGCCAGGACTCATTACTAAGGTATAAAGCGCAGAACATAGGTAGAGAGTACAAGATATATACTGACGCAAGTGTCGCTGCTGGGTCAATCAGTGAAGACCAGAGCTTTCATTTTCTTTTCTTTTCTTTTTTCTTCTTTTTACGGAAAAGGGAGTTTTTATTGCACTGTCACAGTGCTACAATTAAGAGGCCACAAATCCTCGATACAAGGTGAAATCGAGTGTACCTACATAGCTGTGGTTATCTCGGTGCGGCTATAATTGGCCAACCGATCTGCAACACTATTCTCCCTCCTACTCATCAACTCCTTGATCTCCAGGATTAACTGACCATACGCTGATCTTATGAGACCATTGCTAGATAGAACTGAAAGAACTTCAGCCGAGTCCGACTGCACTACCACCGGGTAGAGATATGCAGCGGAATTCCAGCTACAAAGAACATGTTAGCAGATGCATAACGAAAGGACCAGGGGAGCAAACATGTTCAATGGGTTCATTTTATTTTCCTGGGCGTTTATATTGTTGCACTCAAGCTGTATATGTATATAGAGAGAGTTCTGTACCGCACACAGAAACGTGTGCACGTACCCAGATCAGAAATTATTCGCGTTACAACCATAAGATCACAGCAAGTGTCAACAAGTCAAAGATTTCCAGAAGATCAGGGTGCAGTAACAAGATCATCTTCCTTGGACTTGGCCTTGCCACTCGCTTCCACTATCTGTACAGGCTTCTTCTCTTCAGTGGTCATTCCCTCTTCGAGCTCCTTCAGCTGCCTTAGGATGTCTTCCTTTTCAGCATGTAGGTCTTGCAACTTTGCGTCGATCTTCTCCAGCTTCTTCTTAAGCTTTGCCGGATCGTCGGTCTTCTCCTTGCCGCCCTTGTATTTCTTCTTCTCTTTGTCTTTCTTCTTACCTTCTTCCTCCCCATCCTCACCATCCTTCTTTTTCTTCTTAGTTTCTTCCTTGTCGGTCTTATCTTTCTTCTTCTCCTTCGCTTCTTTGTCCTTCTTACCTTCTTCCTTCTCATCATCGCCATCCTTCTTCTTGCCTTCCCCCTTCTTGTCGGTTTTATCTTTCTTCTTGTCCTTCTTCTCTGTATCTTTCTTGTTACCTTGTTCGTCCTTGTCACCGATTTCCTTATGTTCATCTTGCTTCTTCGCACTGTCTCTCTTTCTTTTATCCTTTGCTTTGTCTGTGCCATCCTTCTTCTCTTCAGAAGCATCAGTTTCTTTCTTCGCCGACTCATTATCTTGTAGCTTGATTTCTCTTGCCTGACCCACTTCTACATGCTTCTTGTTCTCATGTTCCTCCTCTTTGTCTTTCTCTTGTTTTTCATCGCTTTCATCCTTCTTCTTTGCCTTGTCCTTATCCTTCTTTTTGTTCTTGGGGCTACTGTCATCTGCATCAGCTCCAGTCTCCTTGACGCTAATTTTATCCTTCTCTTTGCTCTCGCTCTTCTTATCTTTCCCTTTCTTGGCCTTTTCCTTTTCTGAGCCTTCGCCATCTTCTTTCTTTTTCTCATCCTTCTCCTTTTTATCCTTCTTACTTGCCTTCCCGTCATCTTCATGCTTCTCTAACTTCTTCTTTTCCTTCTTACCATCTTCATGTTTCTCTGCCTTATTTTCCTTCTTCTTACTCGCCTTCTGATCGTCTTCATGTTCATCTACATGCTTCTCTGACTTGTTTTTCCCTTCTTTTTTGGTTTCCTTAACTTTGCCTGCAGACTTTGAACCATCACTGGACACCTCTTCCTTCTCCACAACCTTGGCGTCGATTTCTATCTCGATCTCCTTCTTGTCCTCCTCATTCACCGAGGACTTGTCCTTACTCTTAATCTTGAGATGTAACTCATCCTTCGACTTCTTCTCTACCTCCATATCTAATTCGAGATGGGCTAGCAATAACCTCCAAGAACCAGAATGACCTGCATTTACAACGTTCTGTCACTATCAATTCAATTCGCTACATGATGGAGAATCATATAGTCTGTTCAACTAACAACTGCGCCAAGGCTATCGGTGATTTCAGGGATGAGCAAATGGAACCAAAGCCACAGGGTTGACGAACCATAGGCTACATAGACACATTCCAATCAGCATAAAATGCAACGCTAGAATATACTAGGAAATATATACTATACTTATATGAAGGGAAAGGCAAAAACGGAGCAACTAGCTGACGAACTGTACTGCCATATACTCCTACTGGAGAGTAGAAACTAGACAGAGTGAAAATATATAAATTAAGTACAGCTAACTTGTGCACCAAGATCGCAAGGCTGATACATGCACACATTAGGGGAACCACATAGAACTGACACGATAACATGATAGTAATACCCGAGAGCTAGTGATGATAAATTTCCTCTAAGATCCGCATAAGCTTGGTTGGAGGTAGCAAAGAACAAGATAAAGAAAATGACCTATGCCAAGGTCCACGGATCCGATCCAATCAGGTTGTGCCCGGCGCCGGTCGAGCTGCGACCTCCTCGGACGGCGAGGTAATCAAATCTGGCGCTTCGTTTCGGAGGTCGCGCAGCAGAGTGGGCTACCGACGGTATGCGTGGTCGCGCGCTCTCGTGGGTACAGCTTGCTGAGTGGTGGAGTAGAGTGGGTCAGCTCAGATTCGAGGGGAGCAGGAGCGGGTGAGGTTAGAGAAGAGAAGCACACAAGCAGTAGTGCACACAAGGGGAAGAAGAAGAAGAAATAAGAAGGGAAGTGGAGATCAGCCGCGTCCCGGGCGCTGGTACAAGGGAAAGCGACGCGCGGGTGCGGCGTGGTGGCCGCGTGGCCCACGTCGGCACTCACTTTGCCCTTCTCAGACATGATAAGTGTGAATATGTTAAGGCCCTGTTTGGTTTTAATAAGTAACTTGACTTATAAGTCAGGTGACTTAAAACTCAATGATTTATAAATAATATTGGTTTAGTTGTCATCTGATTTATAAATGATCTGATCATATCTTTTTATCTTGTTTTTTTATGTAAAAGTGATAGGACTCACGTAAAGGGGTGACTTATAAATGTTGAGTAT
Source organism: Triticum monococcum (assembly GCA_034509565.1). NCBI lineage: Eukaryota > Viridiplantae > Streptophyta > Magnoliopsida > Poales > Poaceae > Triticum > Triticum monococcum. The sequence continues at coordinate 388,132,272 of CM067842.1, read as the reverse complement.
AATGTTTATTAGGAAAGACAAGATAGATTGGGATTTGTTCTGACTTGTCTTATACTTCAAGTAGATGATTGTACTTCTATATATGCTCATGAGGCTCAAGCAATACAACAACTATTCCATCAATCCTCTCTTCCTTCTAACACGATATCTATCGCAAGTCGATTCTAAACCATAGCCGTCGCCGCTTATGCACTTGCGTGCCACCCTCAGGGCGGTCGGCCTCCATGACCGCCGTCGGGGGCCGCGCGCCGCCCGTACCTAGGGTTCGTCCGTCGACCGTGTTGGTCGGCTGCCCTAAAGAGTCTTTTTTTCTCAGCCCTCATTCCGGGTTTTTCACTCTCTCACCGGTCATTTTGATCGGCGTTTTCTTTTTGGTTTTCCGATCTTTGCTTGATCGGTTTGCGTCGCCCGCCTGTAGCGCCCCGAGACCGATGTGCCAGGTGGCGTCCAGTTATTCGCTGTTGTTGCCTTGTCATTGCTTGCGTGTCATGCATCTCATATCATGTCATCATGTGCATTTCATTTGCATATATGTTTGTCTCATGCATCCGAGCATTTTTCCCGTTGTCCGTTTTGCAATCCGGCGCTCCTATGTCACCCGGTGTCCCTTTCTACCTTTTTTTTCGTGTATGGGGGTTAAACATTTCCGGATTGGACCGAGACTTGCCAAGCGGCCTTGGTTTACTACCGGTAGACCGCCTGTCAAGTTTCGTATCATTTGGACTTCGTTTGATGCTTCAACGGTTAATCGAGGGACCGAAAAGGCCTCGTGTGTGTTGCGGCCCAACACCCTTCCAAAATGGCCCAAAACCCACCTAAACCTCCTCCATCATCTCGGTCGTTCGATCACGATCGCGTGGACGAAAACCGCACATCATTTGGACTCTCCTAACTCCCTCTACCTATAAATATGTGCTCCCCTCCCGAAATTCGCGGATGAACCCTAAAAATTCCCCCCTCGCGCCGCCGGACGCGTCCTCACCGCGCCGGACATGTCCGCCGCGCCGCCGCCACGTCAGCCGGCCGCCGCGCCCAGCCACTCCCAGGCCGCCACTTGTCGCCGCCTTCTCTCTCCTCCCGTCGTCGAGCCCGCCGGCCCAGATCTGGCCCGCGCGGAGCCGAACCGGGCCGGGATCCACCGCCGCCTATCATCCACGCCCGAGGCGCCTCGCCGCCGCCCATCCACCGGTGTTGCTCGCTGCCGCCTCGTCAGCCACCGCGGCCTGCCTCCTCCCGCGCTGGCGACGAGATCCGCCGCCACCGCGTTCGTCCCCGCCGCCAGTTGCCCTGGTCACCATGGTTTGCCTCGCCGGCGACCGTGCCAGGCCGCCGCCTCCACTCCTCTCCGGTCGCCGCCCGAGCCGGCGACGAGCTCCACCTCGAGCCGGCCACCGCCTCCCCTGTCTCCGGCGCCAACTCCGGCGAAGGTTCGGCCCCGCTTCGATCTGCGTGCACCCGGGTCCAAACCCTAGATCTGTTTTCGGAGTGGTAAATTCTACTAAGTCCCTGAAATTTCCAAATTCAAATGCCCATGTTCATCATGTCGTAACTTTGCATCCGTAACTCTGATTTGTGTGTATAGCATATCAAAATGTTTGTCTCAGAGAGTACATCATTTCATCTCATTGCATCATTTTTATTTGAGCTCATCTTGATGCCCAAAATGCTGTTGGAAGAGTGCTATTTGGGTTAATTGTCAGATTTGTTGCACCAAATAGATATTTGTCATTTTTGCCATGATTATTGTGTGCATGATATGCCCCTGATCTCTACATGTGTTTTGTTATATGCTTTGCCATCTTTCCAGAGGTGCCATCCATGTATTTTTGTGATATGTGTGGTGACTAGCACAAGCTTGCAAAGTGGTGCATTCGTTAATGCTGATTTCAGGGACTTAGTTTTCACTAAGTCCTTGATTTGTTTTTATCAATATGCCATATGTTCATGTTGTTTCCTAGTGATCCGTGCCTCTTTTGAGGATGATCAGTAAGGATGATTTGTTAATCTTGTAGTGCTCTATCCATCCATGTCCTTGTTTGCAATTATGGAGCACCCTAGCTTGAGTCAATCGAGCTCTACTTTTGCTATTTCGTGAATATGGGCAGATTGTCTACTTGTTAGCGATTTTGCCGAGGATGTTGTACTTGATCCGTGCATGCTATGTTGTTGTTCTTGCCATGTCTAGCTTGTATAATGTGTATTCTTGATGGGTGTATGTTTAGATTGTCATGCCTTGCTCTGTAGTGAGTGCATCGAGCTCGTAAACATGCCTACTTGATATCTGATTTGCATGCTCCAATTTTTTACTAAGTTTGTGATCTGATTATGTTTTTGCCATGTTCACATGCTTCCAATGGTATTTTTTGATCCCTTTTGGTTCAAGGTCACTAAGGGACTTTTGTTAAGCTCTTTGAGTAGCTCCATGCCGTGCCTTGATTTGCCATGTTAAGTTCCTGTAGCATATAGTTTTCTTGCTCCAAAGTGTGCTACCTGATCTGAAATTCCAGGCTTGTGTTAATTTCATTAAGTCTGGAATCTGTTTACCAATTGCACTTTTGCCATGCTTGTTTGAACCTGTTAATGGATGAATTGGCTGTATCTCAGTGTTCATCTTTTGTTAAGCATCATGAATGGATCCCTGCCATATATTTTGTTATCATGTTTGGGTGCTGTAGCTTAATTATCTTGACGCATTTGGATGGCTACTTGTTGTTTATTGCAGACCGGTGCCATATTTGTTTTGCTTGCCATTTCCAAACCGTGCATCCGATTCCGGCGATCTTTATATCGATTTCAACCGAAATCACCTCACCTTTCCAGTGGCACTCTTGGATTTCCAAGTTGAGGCCAGGTTCAATCATATCTTTGCAAATCATGCATATGCATCGCATACTGCATCCCGCATATCATACCATGTTCATGTGTGGTTTGTTTACTATGTTGTGTGCTTCTTTCCGGTGTTTGCTTCTTCGGGTTGGTTCCGGTAACGTCATGTTGTGAGGATTCGTTCGACTACGTCCGTTTGCCTTCTTCATGGACTCGTTCTTCTTCCTTGCGGGATTTCAGGCAAGATGACCATACCCTCAAAATCACTTCTATCTTTGCTTGCTAGATGCTCGCTCTTTTGCTATGCCTATGCCGCAATACCTACCACTTGCTTATCATGCCTCCTATATTGTTGAACCAAGCCTCTAACCCACCTTGTCCTAGCAAACCGTTGTTTGGCTATGTTACCGCTTTGCTCAGCCCCTCTTATAGCGTTGTTAGTTGCAGGTGAAGATTGAAGTTTGTTCCTTGTTGGAACATGGAGATGTTGTTCCTTGTTGGAACATGTTTACTTGTTGGGATATCACAATATCTCTTATTTAATTAATGCATCTATATACTTGGTAAAGGGTGGAAGGCTCGGCCTTATGCCTGGTGTTTTGTTCCACTCTTGCCGCCCTAGTTTCCGTCATATCGGTGTTATGTTCCCGGATTTTGCGTTCCTTACGCGGTTGGGTTATAATGGGAACCCCCTGACAGTTCGCTTTGAATAAAACTCCTCCAGTAAGGCCCAACATTGGTTTTACCATTTTCCACCTAGCCTTTTTTTCCCTTGGGTTAGGCCAGCCCAAGGGTCATCTTATTTTAACCCCCCCGGGCCAGTGCTTCTCTAAGTGTTGGTCCAAACTAGAGCCCCTTGCAGCGCCACCTCGGGGAAACTCGAGGGCTGGTTTTAGTTGTACGGATTGCTTATCCGGTGTTGCCCTGAGAACGAGATATGTGCAGCTCCCATCAGGATGTCGGCGCATCGGGCGGTCTTGCTGGACTTGTTTTACCATTGTCGAGGATGTCTTGTAACCGGGATTCCGAGTCTGATCGAGTCTTCCCGCTAGAAGGATTATCCTTCGTTGACCGTGAGAGCTTGTGATGGGCTAAGTTGGGACACCCCTGCAGGGATTTGAACTTTCGAAAGCCGTGCCCGCGGTTATGGGCAGATGGGAATTTGTTAATGTCCGGTTGTAGAAAACCTAAAGTTGACCTTAATTAAAATGCACCAACCGCGTGCGTAACCGTGATGGTCTCTTTCCGGTGGAGTCCGGGAAGTGAACACGGTGTTGGAGTTATGCTTGACGTAGGTTGCTATAGGATCACTTCTTGATCATAGTCCTTCGTTCGTGCTTTGCCTTCTCTTCTCGCTCTCTTTTGCGAACAGGTTAGCCACCATATATGCTAGTCACTTGCTGCAGCTCCACCTCATACCTTTACCTTACCCATAAGCTTAAATAGTCTTGATCGCGAGGGTGTGAGATTGCTGAGTCCCCGTGACTCACAGATACTTCCAAAACCAGCTTGCAGGTGCCGATGAGCCTGTGCAGATGACGCAACCAAGCTCAGGAGGAGCTCGATGAAGATCTTGTCCTTTGTGTTGTTTCATTCTAGTTGATCAGTAGTGGAGCCCAGTTGGGGTCGATCGAGGGCCTTGTCACATTTGGGGTTCTTCTTTTATTTTGGTTCCATAGTCGGACCTTGATTGTATTTGTGTGATGTAATGCTTTATTCATGTATTGTGTGAAGTGGCGATTGTAAGCCAACTATGTATCTCTTTCCCTTATGTATTACATGGGTTGTGTGAAGATTACCTCACTTGCGACATTGCTATCAATGCGGTTATGCCTCTAAGTCGTGCTTCGACACGTGGGAGATATAGCCGCATCGAGGGCGTTACACCGCCACCATTGTTGACATCCCGTGCCTCTACTCCAACACCGGCGCGACCGCCCGGTTACTTCACCGACCCGGTGGCCTCGCGCGACAGGCGATCCCTTAAGGCTGTCGTCCGCGCGCCGGCTCGCCCGTCGTCTTGCGCCGGCCGTCACCGCCCTGCTCCGACCGGGACACCTGCATCGCCTATATCCGGCAGCCTTGCGCCATGCGGCGGCCAATCATAGCCCCCGCTTGCGCGTCGGCCTGCCAATCGATCCACGCCACCCATCTCTGCCGTGTCTGCACGGCGGCACTGCGGGTTGCCTCGCCGGCCTTGTCCCTGGTTGCGTCAGGCCCGTCAGCTGCCTTGAGCTCGGGCGCCGCTGCTCCATTGGTCGCTCGGGCCTCACTGCCCTGGCGCCGGCGTTACTTTGGTGGCCCGGGTACCGTTGCTGACGTGCTCGTTCGCACGTCGTCCCACGCCGTCCATCGTCGCCAGGTCCATCTCGGACTCCGTCGCCACCCTGTCTCCATCGAGCGGCGTCCCCGACCTCGCGCGCAATCGGATTGATCACCCGCCCGCAGCCGCGATCCGCTTCATCCATGCCGTGCGACCGACCTGGCCCGTCGGTTGCGCGCGCCTCCGCAGGCCCCGTGAAGACGGTCCCGAGTTCAGCGCGTCCCTCTACCGATAGAGCAATGGGCTACCGCTACATCGCCCCATTAGGCCACAGCGCCGTCGCTCCGTGGTTCTTCTCCCGGCTGCACCGACCCGCGTCACCGCTGCGTCGCCCGTTCAGACTGTAGTGTTGCGGCCCGCGGTCCCCCGCCGCCCCGGGGCCGTCCGCTCCAGGCCGTCCCCGTGGCTATACCGACCCTCGCGCCGCCGCTGCGTTGCCCCGTCAGGCCGTAGCGAGCGTGCCACGCGGTCCACGCCGCCGTCCCAAGGTCGTCCCCGTGGTTGCACCGACCTGCGCTCCGCCGCCGCACCGCCCCTTCGGGCTGGAGCGCCGCGGCTCGCGGTCCCTACGACCGCCCCGAGGTCTTCCGCCATCGCCCTGACCTACCCGCCGCCGCTGCGTCGCCCCTTCGGGCCGTAGCGCTGCGGCCCACGGTCCACCGCCGTCCATGCGCGTCGACTTCTCATGGTATGCGTCGCGCCGCCTCCCTTGGCACGGGAACACCATCGTTCGCGCCGGTCTTTGTCACGCTGTTGGGTTCTCCTCGCCTACTTCGAGCACCGCCGCCGCGCTCCTAACCTAGCCGTCGCCGCCACCGCCAGGCCGCCGCCGCCGCTCTACTTTGGTCGCCGCCGCGGCTACCCCCGTAGCCGCCGCCCGTCCACGTCCTTCGTCTTCATCCAACACCAGCCCGTCGCCAGCGTCGCCGTCATCTACCCCGACCACTTCGTCTACTCCGACAACCGCGGGCGACATCGGCCCCGCGCCGATTGGCGCCGCAACCGTCGTCGAGTTCTTCTCTGTTGGCCCCTCCGACTTCTTTACATGGCGTACAGCTCGTGCAGGTCCCTCGTCTACGCATGCTCGGTGCTGGCAACACCGATGCGTGCCTTCGTCCATGACGTGTCCCCGGGCCTGGCAAGCCTGGTGCGACGCTTCATCAACTTCGTCTTCATCCGTCTACGCATGCCCGGTGCTGGCAACACCGGTGCGTGCCTTTGTCCATGACGTATCCCCGGGCTTGGCAAACCCGCCGCGACGCGTCGTCAACATCATCTTCATCCCGGCGCACCACTACTTTGACACCACTGCGCCCATGCTAACTCGGCGCCCCTTGCGCCCGCGGCTCCACGGCGACTTCCTCGACACCGACTACCCCGACTTGACATCGACCACGGCATTCTTCGCATGGCTACCTCGACCACGGCTCCACCACATACGTTCTCGGCTACATCGACAAACGACACAAAGGGCTACCGCCTTGCTTGAGCAACCTTGTCGGTTTCTACTCTACCCAAGACTTCCGCGATGCGTCGCCCGTTACGACTGTGGGGGGGGGGGTGTCCGTCGGCTTGCCTTCGAATTCTTCTCCAGTCTCACTGTCTGCATCGCTACCGTTGTGACTGCGCGCGGGGGGGGGGGGGGGGGGGGGGGGTTGAGTATAATGTTTATTAAGAAAGACGAGATAGACTAGGATTTGTTCTGGCTTGTCTTGTACTCCAAGTAGATGATTGTACTCCTATATATATGCCCACGAGGCCCAAGCAATACAACAACTATTCCACCAATTCTCTCTCTCTCTCTCCCTTCTAACAATAAGTTTTAAGTTGGGATGGAGCAACTTATGATTTATAAGTTGGGGTGACTTATAAGTTGGGCCTGTTTGGCACTTTTCGACTTATAAGTTGGTGACTTATTTGGAACCAAACAGGCCCTAAGTACTAGTATATGTAATCGTAATTGTTTGGTAGAAATGCATGTGATGACACATGCTTTGTTTGGTAGCCTGTATATGATAAGACATGCTGAACTTAGACTGTATGTAAGGTAGCCTGCATTGATGATATTACATTCCCACCAACATTTTGACACTTCACTAATATTTTCAGCAACAAAACATAACATTCCAACATTTCAACTACTAACTCATTAATCCATCAATAAAACATCATAAATTGTATTAGTTCATGTCTAGATTCATATTACTACCTCCGTCTCTGTGAATAAGTCATTCACGTAGTACTAGGTCGACGATTTAACTACCTAAATATGTATTATATATGATATATATATATATATATATAGAAACTGCATTAGTGTAGAAATCTAGTGATATACTTTTCATGACATATAACACATATTTAATTCCTCAAATCGATGACCTAGAACTACGCGAATGACTTATTCACCTAGACGGAGGTAGTACATAAGCAACCCAAATAATAAGGACTCATTTGGTAGCCAGGGGATCCCTGGAGGATCCCAGGCCATTCCCTGGGTGGAAAGCCCGTGCGCAAAATCAGCCCCGGGCCAGGTGCTTGGACATTTGGACGCTAGAATACATGAGGTTTTCTTGGGCCGTTCCCTGTGATTTCCCCGGGATAGGATCCACGACCCATGACATCGGGATGGAATCCCCTGTCTCGCTCGCTCTCGTCACCTGTCTTGGGCAGAGCGGCCGCCGCCACTACTAGAGAAAACCTTACTAGTGGCGCTGGTTTTTTACATACCAGTAGCGCAGGCACCCGCGCTACTGCTAGGGCGCTATAGCTATTATTTAACAGTAGCGTGTTTCTAAACAAGCATTGCAGCTAAAATACTTAGTAGTAGCGCCTCTTTCTCTACCAGCGCTACTACTATCATCACGTAGTAGTAGCGCCCTATTTTCTTCCCACGCTACAGCTAGGTAAATAGAAATTAAAAATAATAAAAAGAAGTCAGATGCAATATTCATGGAAATCAAGACAAGTCCAGTGCAAATAAACTAAGTTCACAAAACCATCTCACAAACATTAACGACAATACCACATTTAATATAACCACACAATCTCAAAAACTCATATATAGTAGTCAACAATGCATGGATAGATCATAGTTGATAAGTCTACTAGGTAGTCATACTAGCATATATATAGTTAAGCAGCCACACGCATGCATATGTAGTTCTAGATGATATCGATGACGATCATCTTCCTCAAGCCTGGGCGGTGGGTGTTCCTAATAGTAATTAGGATTTTCTGTCCAACATGAAGTTTCTTGCCGACGAGGAAGCTCTTCCACCCAACCGAGTTGAAGTGTGTGCGACCGTCCGTGTCCACGCCGTACGCACAGGTGGTGACGGAGCCCCTCGTGGTAAGGCATATTCCATCAGAGCCTTCTTCATCAGGCATGATACCACAACTCTCAGATAGGCTCTTTGGCAATTTCTAAATAAGAAAAACATATCAATTAATAAGTAGCCTCACACATTCTACACTATCAAAAGATAGTACTACATTTCTACTAAGCATGAATTCTACTAATAAGTATATATGGATTCTACACTATTAACAGTTCTTTGGATTCTACATGAAGCATATATATCATCGGATTCACTAAGCATATAGATCATCGAATTCACTAAGCATATAAGATTCACTAAGCATATATATCATCGGACTCTACACTAAGTATAACAATAAATCATATATATCATTGGATTCACTAAGCATATAGATCATCAGATTCACTAAGCATATATATCATCGAACTCTACACTAAGTATAACAATAAAGCATATATATCATCGGATTCACTAAGCATATAGATCATCGGATTCACTAAGCATATAAGATTCACTAAGCATATATATCATCGGACTCTACACTAAGTATAACAATAAAGCATATAAGATTCACTAAGCATATATATCATCGGACTCTACACTAAGTATAACAATAAATCATATCATCAAATTACTACAGTAAATGCAACATACCATGATATGCCGATCAACCATGGCACTTGTCAGGCGGGTCACGAATGGCACCCCGACGAAGTCAGCACGTGGCGGAATGATGTCCCATAGGTTGCACACCTCCTCCTCGCTCAACCTCATTCTTTGAGCTACGATGGCTTCATCAAGTGGGTCGTCATCATCTTCATCATCTTCGGCTTTGTTAACATAAATGACGACCAACTTAGGTCTTTCTGCTCTGAAGGAGAAGCTGATCAACTCACCACCGGTGATACACATGTGGTTGATGAAACGGACCCATCCATCTCCTCCCACGTGCGTCATATTTCATCCTTTCTCGACCTCCATAGTGTAGGGGCCCCCAAGAGCCTCAAAGGTCATAGAGTCTCTGATCAGCTTGTTGAATTCCGACCTCACATTGCATGGGACGATCTATGTACAAAAAGCAAAATGATATATACATGATGCATTAATGCCAATAACACTAAAAACAAAATAGTGGTTACTAGTTTCATATAATTTATTACCGCCGCATGAAGAAAACTAGACTCGAAGTAGATGCCGAACAGCGTGCCAGTTGCAAGGCTGCTGGCGCACCTTGACTTGCACCGTCGACATGGTGGTGGTGGTGGTGGCGCCATTTCCCTAAAGCAATATGATTAAAGGATTAATGATCCAAAAAGTAAACATAAAGTTTTCAATACACATCAGGTTTTGAATAATATACACATCAAGTTCACATCATAGAGAATACACCAGGTTCACATGGCAAGCAAAATAACAACTAAATTGTAGTTTAGTTCAGACAATAACCTAATAGAGATCATGTAACCCAAACAGAGCCTAATAATAAGATAAATGGCACATTGCCATTATTGCGCAAGCAGACAAGCAAAAGTAGTTCAATCCAGGGGAACACTTTATCCATTCCCACATCCAAAAGTTGAACCAGCTTAGAATCTTTCAAAAAAGCACGACACAAGATTCACAAAACACAATAAGTAAACACCCATTCCACCTTTGGCATCAGATGCACAATAATTAAAACTATAAAAGGCAAACACCCCCCTTTTAGATTAGATACAACTCTCCGTCTCTCTGTGTTTTCTTTTTCTGAAATTTACCAAAAATGGGCTCACTAACAGCATCAGATGGATAGCGATTTGGGTCCATCATTCCATTAACGGCCGAGTGCTTCCCTTTGCATCAACCGCTCTGGCCTCTATCTAATATGCCTGCTCTAGCCCAACTCAGGCCTGGTCTGCGCCTCTGCGGCCCCTCCCCTTCGTCGAGCGGCGCAACACTAAACAAAAGCCAAGGCAGGACGAGAGAGAGAACCCCTCTCTAAACCCTATAACACTAGGCACTTCCGCCACCGCCACTGCTCCAGGGACAGCAGCCAAGGAAGAAGAAACCAAGCCTCCGCCCTTATGCTGCCCTTAATCCCCCCTTGCTCAGGTCAGTTCACTCGCTCCCTTCTGCTGCCCTCAATCCCCCCTCCCGCTTCTACCCGCTTCCTTTTCTGTCTCCTGGATTCGACCAAGTTTGGCTGACCAAACTTGTGCATCTGGATTAGTTCCAACAACCAGTGGTGTTCATATATGTGCTAAACTACTAATCAAGAATTGAAACCCAAGTTTCAGTGAGCAACAAAAAACCTCTACTTCTCTCACCTAACCCCTCTCTCTACTCTCTCCCAATCACGCGAGGAAACAAGCCTGGAACACGTCGCATCAAAGCACGGAGCCACCGTGCAATCCCTAAATCCCTTTCCCCCATGCGAAATCCCAAAACATGGCGAGCCACCGCGGCGAATCGATCGGAGCCTAGCTAGTGGTGGCGCGCGCAGGGAGAAGGAGATCGAGGGGGACTTACGGGGTTGGAGCGTCGGAGGAGGCGAGAGGCGACTGCGCGTGGTGGCGACGCACGGCACCGTCGACGGGGGTGAGGCGGCCGGGGAGGAAACCTAACCGCGGCGGCGGCGGCGGGCGGAGGGGGGATCGATAATGTGAGAGTGAGGGGGTGCGGGGGGCGCTCAGGCCAGTTTTCTTTTCCTCTAGTAGTAGCGCTGGGTAGAGGTCGGCGCTACTGCTAAGCCCACCAGCTGTAGCGCCCGTTCGAAACAAACGCCACAGGTAACTGGGCTACCCTTTTTGCCCTGTAGCCCATGTAACAGTAGCGCGGCCCAAGCTAACAAACGCTGTTGTTATTTAGTAGTAGTAGTGTGTTTTGTACCAGGCGCTACTGGTAAATACTAGTAGCGTGGGTGCTTAAATAGGCGCTACTGCTAAACTTCTATCTATAAGCATTTTCCTAGTAGTGTGCCTCCCTCCCCTACTACACCGTTGGTTCTGAGGTTGTGCTTCCTCTCCTCTCATCCTCGGTCTCTGGCTGCTTCTCGTACTCATGCCTCTCCCTCTGTCGTGCTCACCAGCCGCATCATTAGATCTCCTCCCAACGGAGTTATGTCTCCTGTCTACTAGGTCGCGCCACCAGGGAGGCTGTCGGCGGCGGCGACTGCTGCTGGTGGTGGACGTCAAGATAATGATAAAGGCGGTGATGCGGCATGGTATTTTATTCAGTTCATCATATTTTGATTCTGCTTCAGTTCTATGTCTTTTCTCTGTAGCGGGCGAGCCATATGACGGTGCCAATTTTCCACGGGACTTGTAGTTGGCCAAAGAAATTTTCAACTTGGGCATCTATTCCCTGGAAATATCCCTCCTAGCATCCAAACGAAGCCTAAGTGTCACACATGTGGCACGAAGCACTCCGGCCCTGTCGTTTTTTACAACTAAAGTTGTCATCTGAAAAAAAAAGAAAAAACGACACTTGTCATCAGAAAAGAAAAAAGGAAACTTGTCATACGAAAAGAAATTGTCATACTTGACAACTAAAGTTGTCATCCTCGTGTCAGTAAACTTGCCATAAAAAACGTTCGGATTTGCCATGAGTTTGTGCCACACGTGTGGCACTTATTAGGGTCCCATAAGCAATAAACCATCATAAATTGTACCAATACATCACTAGATTTACATTACATGGCCTTATTCGAAATTCAACTTATAATGGGGTTTACAAAAATAGTTTCTCATTGGGAAAGGGCCAAGAAGAACAAAATGTACAAATCGACGGGCGGTGGTAGTAGATTGGACGGAAAGGAGGACAAGCTGGGATGTACGGAGGATTGGATCTAGATCGGCACCAGCAGGGAGCAAGGGCACCGATGGCAAGGAGCAGGAAGGAAGGAAGGAGAAAGCGGGGCGGGAGATGGGGGCGGACAGATGAGGTAAACCATGGGCAGGGGCGACCATGACCGGCGGTGAGCAGGGGCAACTGCGAGGTAGACTACGGGCAGGGGGCGTAGACGAGGGGCGACGACCGACGTCGGTGGAGCTCAGGGTTCGGTCGCCATTATCTCCTGGTGCGTCGCGCGTGAGAGAGATGTGAGTGCGTGGCGGCTAGACCATGAAAAGTGGTGAGAGGGAGAGATGCAAGGGCGTCGTTCAACGGAGCGGTGGGTCATTGCGGGATTTTTCTGGGGGTCGATCTCAGGCCCAGTTCTTTTCACGCAGGATCTTGCAAAATCAAGATTCTGGAAAATGCTCCTAGAATCTGTCATCGAGTTCTTTTTTGAGATTGTAGTTTGAGATTCTAGAAAGAGTTGTGTGTTGAAATGTCCGTACTACCTTTAGACAGAAATTGTTTGAGGAATTGTTAACACTTTGTTGTTTCTAACAATATCTAGTCGAATGAGTATGAAAGTGATTTACGAATGTCATAAAAAGTGCTAAATATTACTGAAGGAAATATGCCCTAGAGGCAATAATAAAGTTATTATTTATTTCCTTATTTCATGATAAATGGTTATTATTCATGCTAGAATTGTATTAACCGGAAACATAATACATGTGTGAATACATAGACAAACATAGTGTCACTAGTATGCCTCTACTTGACTAGCTCGTTAATCAAAGATGGTTAAGTTTCCTAACCATAGACATGAGTTGTCATTTGATTAACGGGATCACATCATTAGGAGAATGATGTGATTGACTTGACCCATTCCGTTAGCTTAGCATTTGATCGTTTAGTATGTTGCTATTGCTTTCTTCATTACTTATACATGTTCCTATGACTATGAGATTATGCAACTCCCGTTTACCGGAGGAACACTTTGTGTGCTACCAAACATCACAACGTAACTAGGTGATTATAAAAGTACTCTACAGGTGTATCCGAAGGTACTTGTTGAGTTGGAGTATTTCGAGATTAGGATTTGTCACTCCGATTGTCGGAGAGGTATCTCTGGGCCCACTCGGTAATGCACATCACTATAAGCCTTGCAAGCATTGTAACTAATGAGTTAGTTTCAGGATGATGTATTACGGAATGAGTAAAGAGACTTGTGGGTAACGAGATTGAACTAGGTATTGAGATACCGACGATCGAATCTCGGGCAAGTAACATACCGATGTCAAAGGGAACAACGTATGTTGTTATGCGGTTCGACCGATAAAGATCTTCGTAGAATATGTAGGAGCCAATATGAGCATCCAGGTTCCGCTATTGGTTATTGACCAGAGAAGTGTCTCGGTCATGTCTACATAGTTCTCGAACCCGTAGGGTCCGCACCCTTAAATGTTCGTTGACGATAGTACTTATGAGTTATGTATGTTGGTAACCGAATGTTGTTCGGAGTTCCGGATAAGATCACGGACATGATGAGGAACTCCGGAATGATTTGGATAAAGTTTGATATATGGGATAATAGTGTTTGGTCTCCGGAAGGGGTTCCGAATGTTTCCCGAAATGTTTGGGTACGAGAACACTTTATTTGGGCCAAAGGGGAAAGCCCACAAGGTTTTTGGAAAGCGCAAAAGGAAGTTTTGCGGAGTCCAGGGGCCAGACGCCAGGGTCCCTGGCGTCTGGGTCCAGACGCCGGGAACCCTAGTGTCTGGCCCTGAAGTCCGAGAAAGACTCTTGCCTTTCGGGCAAAACCGACTTTGTGGAGGCTTTTACTCCAAGTTTCGACCACAAGGCTCAACATATAAATAGAGGGGTAGGGCTAGCACCCAAGACACATCAAGAAACACCAAGCCGTCTGCCGGCAACCCCGTCCCCTCTAGTTTATCCCCCGTCATAGTTTTCGTAGTGCTTAGGCGAATCCCTACGAAGATTGTTCTTCACCAACACCATCACCACGTCGTCGTGCTGTCAGAACTCATCTACTACTTTGCCCCTCTTGTTGGATCAAGAAGGCGAGGACGTCATTGAGCTGAATGTGTGGTGAACGCGGAGGTGCCGTACGTTCGGTACTTGATCGGGACAGATCGTGAAGGTGTACGACTACATCAACCGCGTTGATAAACACTTCCGCTTTCGGTCTACGAGGGTACGTAGACATACTCTCCCCTCTCGTTGCTATGCAGCACCATGATCTTGCGTGTGCGTAGGATTTTTTTTTGAAATTACTACGTTCCCCAACAGTGGCATCCAAGCCTGGTTTTATGCATAGATGTTATATGCACGAGTAGAACACAAGTGAGTTGTGGGCGATACAAGTCATACTGCTTACCAACATGTCATACTTTGGTTCGGCGGTATTGTTGGATGAAGCGGCCTGGACCGACATTACGCGTACGCTTACGCGAGACTAGTTCTACCGACGTGCTTTGCACACAGGTGGCTGGCGGGTGTCAGTTTCTCCAACTTTAGTTGAACCAAGTGTAGCTACGCCCGGTCCTTGCAAAGGTTAAAACAACACTAACTTGACGAACTATCATTGTGGTTTTGATGCGTAGGTAAGAACGGTTCTTGCTCAGCCCGTAGCAGCCACGTAAAACTTGCAACAACAAAGTAGAGGACGTCTAACTTGTTTTTGCAGGGCATGTTGTGATGTGATATGGTCAAGACGTGATGCTATATTTTGTTGCATGAGATGATCATGTTTTGTAACCGAGTTATCGGCAACTGGCAGGAGCCATATGGTTGTCACTTTATTGTATGCAATGCAATCGCCCTGTAGTTGCTTTACTTTATCACTAAGCGGTAGCGATAGTCATAGAAGCAATAGTTGGCGAGACGACAACGATGCTACAATGGAGATCAAGGTGTCGCGCCGGTGACGATGGTGATCATAACGGTGCTTCGGAGATGGAGATCACAAGCACAAGATGATGATGGCCATATCATATCACTTATAGTGATTGCATGTGATGTTTATCTTTTATGCATCTTATTTTGCTTTGATTGACGGTAGCATTATAAGATGATCTCTCACTAAATTTCAAGATAAAGTGTTCTCCCTGAGTATGCACCGTTGCAAAAGTTCATCGTGCCGAGACACCACGTGATGATCGGATGTGATAAGCTCTACGTTCATCTACAACGGGTGCAAGCCAGTTTTGCACACGCAGAATACTCGGGTTAAACTTGACGAGCCTAGCATATGTAGATATGGCCTCGGAACACTAAGACCGAAAGGTCGAGCATGAATCATATAGTAGATATGATCAACATAGTGTTGTTCACCATTGAAAACTACTCCATCTCACGTGATGATCGGACATGGTTTAGTTGATTTGGATCACGTGATCACTTAGATGATTAGAGGGATGTCTATCTAAGTGGGAGTTCTTAAGTAATATGATTAATTGAACTTTAATTTATCATGAACTTAGTCCTGGTAGTATTAGCATATCTATGTTGTAGATCAATAGCTTGCGTTTAGCTCCCCTATTTTATTTTTATATGTTCCTAGAGAAA
This sequence comes from Triticum monococcum, assembly GCA_034509565.1. Taxonomy (NCBI): domain Eukaryota; kingdom Viridiplantae; phylum Streptophyta; class Magnoliopsida; order Poales; family Poaceae; genus Triticum; species Triticum monococcum. Next base: position 388,116,399 of record CM067842.1, on the reverse strand, counting down.
AATAAGTTGAAAGATGTTAGTAGCAAAGATGTGGAGTAGCTCTGTGATCTGAGGATTATCCTCATCGCTGCACAGAAGTATTATGTCCTTGATGCACCGCTAGGTGACAAAACTATTGTAGGAGCAGAAGCAGACGTTTTGAACGTTTTGACAAAAGCTCGGTATGATAACTACTTGATAGTTTAGTGCACCATGCTTTACGACTTAGAACCGAGACTTCAAAAATGTTTTGAATGCCATGGAGCATATAAGATGTTCCAAGAGTTGAAATTTGTATTTCATACATGCCCGTGTCGAGAGGTATGAGACCTCTGACATTACTTTGCCTACAAGATGGAGGAGAATAGCTCAACCAGTAAGCATGTGCTCAGATTGTCTGAGTACTACAATCACTTGAATCAAGTGGGGGTTAATCTTCCAGATAAGATAGTGATTGACAGAGTTCTCTAATCACTATCACCAAGTTGCTAGAACTTCATGATGAACTATAATATGAAAGGGAAAACAGAAATGATTCCCAAGCTCTTCGTGATGCTGAAATCGACGAAGGTAGAAATCAAGAAAAGCATCAAGTGTTGATGGTTAACAAGACCACTAGTTTCAAGAAAAGGGCAAAGGGAAGAAGGGGAACTTCAAGAAGAACGGCAAGCAAGTTGCTACTCAAGTGAAGAAGCCCAAGTCTAGACCTAAGCCTGAGACTAAGTGCTTTTACTGGAAAGGGACTAGTCACTGGAAGCGGAACTGCCCCAAGTATTTGGTGGATAAGAAGGATGGCAAAGTGAACAAAGGTATATTGGATATACATGTTATTGATGTGTACTTTACTAGTCTTTATAGCAACCCCTCGGTATTTGATACTAGTTCAGTTGCTAAAAGTAGTAACTTGAGACGGGAGTTGCAGAATGAACAGAGACTAGTTAAGGCTGAAGTAACGATGTGTGTTGGAAGTAGTTCCAAGAATGATATGATCATCATCACACACTCCCTATGCTTTCGTGATTGGTGTTGAACCTAAATAAGTATTATTTGGTGTTTTGTGTTGAGCATGAATATGATTTGATCATGTTTATTGCAATACGGTTATCATTTAAGTTAGAGAATAATTGTTATTCTGTTTACATGAATAAAACCTTCTATGGTTATACACCCAATGAAAATGGTTTGTTGAATCTCGATCGTAGTGATACACATATTCATAATATTGAAGCCAAAAAGATGCAAAGTTAATAATGATAGTGCAACTTATTTGTGGCACTGCCGTTTAGGTCATATTGGTGTAAAGTGCATGAATAAAATCCATGCTGATGGGCTTTTGGAATCACTTGATTATGAATCAGTTGATGCTTGCGAACCATGCCTCAAGGGCAAAGATGACTAAGACTCCGTTCTCCAGAACAATGGAGCGAGCAACTGACTTATTGGATATAATACATACTGATGTATGTGGTCCGATGAATATTTTGGCTCGCGGCGGGTATCGTTATTTTCTCACCTTCATAGATGATTTGAGCAGATATGGGTATATCTACTTAATGAAACATTAGTCTGAAACATTTGAAAAGTTCAAAGAATTTCAGAGTGAAGTGGAAAATCATCATAACAAGAAAATAAAGTTTCTACGATCTGATCGTGGAGGAGAATATTTGAGTTATGAGTTTGGTCTACATTTAAAACAATGCGGAATAGTTTCGCAACTCACGCCACCCGGAACACCACGGCGTAATGGTGTGTCCGAACGTCGTAATCGTACTTTACTAGATATGGTGCGATCTATGATGTCTCTTACTGATTTACCGCTATTGTTTTGGGGTTATGCTTTAGAGACGGCTGCATTCACGTTAAATAGGGCACCATCAAAATCCGTTGAGACGACACCTTATGAACTATGGTTTGGCAAGAAACCAAAGTTGTCGTTTCTTAAAGTTTGGGGTTACAATGCTTATGTGAAAAAGTTTCATCTTGATAAGCTCAAACCCAAGTCGGAGAAGTGCGTCTTCATAGGATACCCAAAAGTAAATGTTGGGTACACCTTCTATCACAGATTCGAAGGCAAGATATTTATTGGTGAGAATGGACCCTTTCTAGAGAAGGAGCTTCTCTCGAAAGAAGTGGGTGGGAGGAAAGTAGAACTTGATGAGGTAACTGTACCTGCTCCCTTATTGGAAAGTAGTTCATCACAGAAATCTGTTTCTGTGACTCCTACACCAATTAGTGAGGAAGCTAATGATGATGATCATGTAACTTCAGATCAAGTTACTACCGAACCTCGTAGGTCAACCAGAGTGAGATCCGCACCAGAGTGGTACGGTAATCCTGTTTTGGAGGTCATGTTAATTGACCATGACGAACCTACGAACTATGAGGAAGCGATGATGAGCCCAGATTCCGCGAAATGGCTTGAGGCCATGAAATGTGAGATGGGATCCATGTATGAGAACAAAGTGTGGACTTTGGTTGACTTTCCCGATGATCGGCAAGCCATAGAAAAAAAATGGATCTTCAAGAGGAAGATGGACGCTGATAGCAGTGTTACTGTCTACTCCCTCCGTCCCAAAATATAAGAACGTTTGTAACACTAGCATAGTGTAAAAACGTTCTTATATCCTGGGACAGAGGGAGTACAAAGCTAGACTTGTCGAAAAAGGTTTTGACAAAGTTCAAGGTGTTGACTACGATGAGATTTTCTCACTCGTAGCAATGCGTAAGTCTGTCCGAATCATGTTAGCAAATTGCCACATTTTATGAAATCTGGCAAATGGATGTCAAAACTACATTCCTTAATGGATTTCTTAAAGAAGAGTTGTATATGATGCAACCAGAAGGTTTTGTCGATCCTAAAGGTGCTAACAAAATGTGCAAGCTCCAGCGATCCATCTATGGACTGGTGCAAGCATCTCAGAGTTGGAATATACACTTTGATGAGTTGATCAAAGCATATAGTTTTATACAGACTTGTGGTGAAGCCTGTATTTACAAGAAAGTGAGTGGGAGCACTACAACATTTCTGATAAATATATGTGAATGACATATTGTTGATTGAAAATAATGTAGAATTTTCTGGAAAGCATAAAGGAGTATTTGAAAGGAGTTTTTTTTCAAATAAAGACCTCGGTGAAGCTACTTACATATTGAGCACCAAGATCTATAGAGATAGATCAAGAAGCTTGATAAGTTTTTTCAAATGAGTACCTACCTTGACAAGATTTTGAAGTAGCTCAAAATGGAACAGTCAAAGAAAGAGTTCTTACCTGTGTTACAAGGTGTGAAATTGAGTAAGACTCAAAGCCCGACCACGGCGGAAGATTGAAAGAGAATGAAAGTCATTCCCTATGCCTTAGCCATAGTTTCTATAAAGCATGCCATGCTGTGTACCAGATCTATTGTATACCCTACACTAAGTTTAGCAAGGGAGTACAATAGTGATCTAGGAGTAGATCACTGAACAACGGTCAAAATTATCCTTAGTGGAATAAGGATATGTTTCTCGATTATGGGGGTGACAAAAGGTTCATTGTAAAGGGTTACGTCGATGAAAATTTTGACACTGATCCAGATGACTCCAAGTCTTAATCTGGATACATTTTGAAAGTGGGAGCAATTAGCTAGAGTAGCTCCGTACAGATCATTGTTGACATAGAAATTTGCAAAATACATAGGGATCTGAATGTGGCAGACCGGTAGACTAAACTTCTCTCAGAAGCAAAACATGATCACACCTTAGTACTCTTTGGGTGTTAATCACATAGCGATGTGAACTAGATTATTGACTCTAGTAAACCCTTTGGGTGTTGGTCACATGACAATGTGAACTATGGGTGTTAATCACATGGTGATGTGAACTATTGGTGTTAAATCACATGGCGATGTGAACTAGATTATTGACTCTAGTGCAAGTGGGAGACTGAAGGAAATATGCCCTAGAGGCAATAATAAAGTTATTATTTCTTTCCTTATTTCATGATAAATGTTTATTATTCATGCTAGAATTGTATTAACCGGAAACATAATGCATGTGTGAATACATAGACAAACATAGTGTCACTAGTATGCCTCTACTTGACTAGCTCGTTAATCAAAGATGGTTAAGTTTCCTAACCATAGACATGAGTTGTCATTTGATTAACAGGATTACATCATTAGGAATATGATGTGATTGACTTGACCCATTCCGTTAGCTTAGCATTTGATCGTTTAGTATGTTGTTATTGCTTTCTTCATGACTTATACATGTTCCTATGACTATGAGATTATGCAACTCCCGTTTACCGGAGGAACACTTTGTGTGCTACCAAATGTCACAACGTAACTGGGTGATTATAAAGGTGCTCTACAGGTGTCTCCGAAGGTACTTGTTGAGTTGGCGTATTTCGAGATTAGGATTTGTCACTCCGATTGTCGGAGAGATATCTCTGGGCCCACTCGGTAATGCACATCACTATAAGCCTTGCAAGCATTGTAACTAATGAGTTAGTTTCAAGATGATGTACTACGGAACGAGTAAAGAGACTTGCCGGCAACGAGATTGAACTAGGTATTGAGATACCGATGATCGAATCTCAGGCAAGTAACATATCGATGACAAAGGGAACAACGTATGTTGTTATGCGGTTCGACCGATAAAGATCTTCGTAGAATATGTAGGAGCCAATATGGGCATCCAGGTCCCGCTATTGGTTATTGACCGGAGACGTGTCTCGGTCATGTCTACATTGTTCTCGAACCGTAGGGTCCGCATGCTTAAACATTCGTTGATGATATAGTACTTATGAGTTATGTATGTTGGTAACCGAAGGCTTTTACTCCAAGTTTCGACCCCAAGGCTCAACATATAAATAGGAGAAAATTCCTTATTTGACACTATCTTAAAATTTGCTTCCTTATTTGACACGGGAAAAAAATGTCTTCCCTATTTGACGCAAGTTCTAAATTTTATTCCTTATATGACATTTCCATTCATTTTGAGCCTAAAGTGATGCGATTCCTTTGGTGCTGCTTGGAATCGGGCACACATGCAAACGCTAAGCATGATATCTGGACTAGATGCACACAAATAGAGTGAAGAACCAATCATGGAGCATCATACCTTTCGATCGAACTCTTTACCATTGTCGTCGGGACCCAGGTGACTTTTGGTTGGCATTGGCATCGTGTATCCCTTGCAGTCTTGCATTCCAAACTTCTTCAGGCAGTCTTTGAGGTATTTCTCTTGAGATATGAAGATGTCGTTGCTTTGCTGACGGATTTGAAGACCAAGAAAGAACTTCAGCTCACCCATCATGGACATCTGATATTGCTCTTGCATCATGTTTCCAAACTCATCACTTTATCTTTCGTTAGTGTAGCCGAAGATAATGTCATCCACATAGATCTAGCACACAAGCAGTTCACCATCGTATGTCTTCGTGAAGAGATTGGGATCCATGGAACCAGGTTTGAAGCCTTTGCACTTCAGGAAGTCTTTAAGTGTGTCATACCAAGCACGAGGGGCTTGTTTGAGGCCATACAGTGCCTTGTTCAGCTTGTAAACCATGTCAGGATGTTTTGGATCTTCAAAGCTAGGCGGTTGTGCAACATACACTTCTTCTTCAATCCTACCATTGAGAAAGGCACTCTTCATATCCATTTGATACAGGAGGATGTTGTGGTGGTTGGCATAGGCTAGCAGAATGTGAATGGCTTCAAGCCTAGCCACTGGAGCGAATGTTTCATCAAAGTCAATTCCTTCAACCTGAGTATATCCTTGAGCAACAAGACAAGCCTTGTTTCTAACAACTTGACCATGCTCATCTTGTTTGTTGCGATAGATCCATTTTGTGCCTATGATATTGTGCTTGCAAGGATCAGGACGCTTGACCAATTCCCACACATTGTTCAGTTCAAACTGCTGAAGCTCTTCTTGCATAGCTTGAATCCACTCAGGTTCCATGAAGGCTTCAGCAACTTTCTTGGGTTCAGATATAGAGACGAATGCAAAGTGCCCACAGAAAATTTTCCAGTTGCGTTGCTCTTGAATGAGTAAGGGGACCAGGTGCATTGATGCTATCAATTATCTTCTCAATCTATACTTCATTTGCAATATGAGGATGAACTGGACGAAGATTTTGCTCTTGCTGATCATTGTCTTCATCTTCAGCATTGGCTTCAAGCTAAGCAGAGTCTTCAGGTTGATTTGGTGCAGAAATGATAAGTTCCTCTTCAGCTTGTGCCTTTGAAGGTATGATTTCTCTAGTACCCATAAGCTTGATGGATTCACTAGGTGGAACTTCATCTAGCACATTTGGCAGATGCTCTCTTTGCGAGCCGTTAGTCTCATCGAACCGCACTTCCACAGTTTCAACCACTTTATAGTGAAAGAGGTTGAAGACTCAGTAGGAGTGAGAATACTTTCGTAACCAAGCATAAAACCTTCATGTGCTTTCGGTGCAAATTTTGAAGTGTGATGTGGAACCTTGATCCAGCACCTGGCACCAAATACACTGAAGTAGCTCACGTTTGGCTTCTTACCAGTCAGTAGCTCATATGATGTCTTCTTTAGAAGCTTGTGAAGATAAACACGGTTGATGACATGGCGTGCAGTATCAATAGCTTAAGGCCAGAACTTCCTTGGAGTCTTGTACTCATCAAGCATTGTTCGAGCCATCTCAATGAGTGTTCTGTTCTTGCGCTCCACGATGCCATTCTGCTGAGGTGTGTATGGAGCTAAGAATTCATGAGTGATGCCCAATGTATCAAGATAAGTGTCGAGGCCGGTGTTATTGAACTCTGTGCCGTTGTCACTTCTTATGTGCTTGATCTTGATGCCATAGTTCGTCATGGCACGATTTGCGAATCTTCTGAAGACATCCTGCACTTCAGTCTTGTAGATAATTATATGCACCCAGGTATATCTAGAGTAGTCATCAACAATAACGAAGCCATAGAGACAAGCAGTAGTAGTAAGAGTGGAGTAATGAGTAGGTCCAAATAGGTCCATGTGAAGCAGCTCGAAGGGACATGATGTAGTCATGATTGTCTTTGAAGGATGCTTGGCCCTAGTCATCTTCCCGGCTCGCAGGCACCGCACAGATGATCATTTTTGAACTTGACGCCCTCGATGCCTACGACATCCTTCTTCTTTGCGAGAGTGTACAAGTTCCTCGTGCCAGCATGCCCTAGCCTCCAATGCTAGAGCCAGCACTCTAAAGCTTTTGCTAGAAGACATACTGCCAACTATGGTCCTGCCGAGAAATCTACCATGTACAGATCACCTTTTCGGTACCCTTCAAAGACTAGAGATTTGTCAGATTCCATTATAACAAGGCAATGATATTATCCAAATATCACAATCATGTTCAAGTCACAAAGCATTGAGACAGACATTAAGTTGAAACCAAGGGATTCAACAAGCATCACTTTATCCATGTGCTCATCCTTTGAGATTGCAACTCTACCTAGACCCAATACCTTGCTTTTACCAGTGTCAGCAAATGTGATATGACTCTTGTCAGATGGACGTAAGGTTGAGTCCATGAGAAGACTTCGATCGCCAGTCATGTGGTTAGTGCATCCACTATCAATAATCCATTCTGAAGCAGCTGGTGTCATACCCTACAATGCAGTTAGGGGGATAGGCTTCACGAAGAGTATTGTGAAGCATAAACATTTGGCGAGCAAGTGGATTATGAAAGCTCAGATCCAGGTTAGGACTGATAGGATAAATGGCAAGCGACTCAGGAACAAAATACATAATAAGACCATTTGGGCATTTTATCTTGCACCCCACAAGATGTTTTAGGTCCCCAGCAATAGTATCTGACGCCTTTGATTTCCGGTTGGAGACCTTTCCCTACAAAAGAGAGTTAATTTTTCTTAACCACCCACATCTTCAGGGCTGGCTTCAAAGGAATGAGTCTAAGTGCAGCATCTGAGAACTTTGGCTTTGGAGCCCTAGCAAATAGTCTTGTAGGAGGTGAATAATATTCATAAGAATAAGCAGAGTAGTTCTTGGTCTTATGAACATGGCGGTTTGATGAAACACACTCATATTCATAGGCCTGAGTATGGTTTCCCTGCAAAAAATTTGTGTTAGGACGGCTCTGATGAGTCCTCTATCTGTATGAAGCCTTTGGACCATGTGAAGCCTTTGGTCTGGGGTTTGTCTTCTTCCCAGGTGGTGTCATGATGACATTCACCTAAAGATTTTCAAGACAACTCTTGGGCACCCAGATCTTCTTCAAAGGTGGTCCATTCCTAAAGTTAGTACCAATATACCTCGCAAACACTTCACCATTCTGATTCTTAAACAGTTTATAGTTTGCATCAAAGGATTCATCAATAATAATCGGGTTAGCACAAGTGAAGCCAAATAAGGTAGATGGATCCATTGAAGCTCCCTTTGCAGCAACCCATGTGGTTTTGGGGTACTGCTCAGGCTTCCAGTAAGAAACATCAACATTCATTTTCCTCTTGAACCCAACACCCTCTTTCCTAGGGTTTCGGTTCAAAATCTGTTTCTTGAGGACATCACATAGTGTCTGATGCCCTTTGAGACTCTTGTACATTCTTGTCTCAAGCAATGTCTTCAAACTGGCATTCTCATCAGCAATAGTAGTGGTATCCTCAGCAGAGGGGTTAGTTACCACATCAGTAGTTGAAGATATTGCAATTTCAGTAGCGGTAGAACATCCAGCAACAAAGTAGCATTATCACGCTCAAGGAATTTTAGACATGGTGGTTCCAATCCTTCCCGAGCTGGACTGATCTGTTGAGCGTGAAGTGACTCATTCTCTTTTTGAAGATCTTCATGAGCCGCTCTCAAGTTCTCAAGTTCTTGCTTCCTTTGAAGATAATCATAGGAGAGCTTTTCATGAGTAGTTGAGAGCGTTTCATGATGAATTTCAAGTTCTTCGTACTTAACATGAAGATTTTTAATGTCTTCAATTAAGGACTGAGTTTGAGTCATTTCCGCGTCCAACAGGTCATCGCTTTTGTCTAATAGTTTTTGAATATGTTCCATAGCAGTCTGTTGCTATGTTGCAATTTTAGCAAGTGTTTTGTAGCTAGGTTTTGATTTACATTCAGAGTCATCTTCACTGGATGTTTGATAGTGAGCATCGCGTGAGTTTACCTTGGCACCACGTGCCATGAAGCAGTAGGTGGGTGCAGAGTCATCTTTGTTAGCATCAGCGTTGGTGAAGAGGCCACCGTCTTCAGTGTTGAAGATGGACTTGGCGACATATGCTGAAGCTAAAGCCAGACTTTCCACGCCTGAATCAGATTCTTCTTCAGACTCCATTTCTGCCTCCTCAGATGCAGACTCCTCCTCTGAATCCATTTCCTTGCCAACAAATGCACAACCCTTGCTAGATGAGCTCTTCTTGTGTGATGAAGACTTTGATGAAGACTTAGAAGAAGACTTTGAGGATTTCTTCTTCTTCTTGTCATCAGAATCATATTACTTTCCCTTCTTCTTGTTGTTGTTCTAATTGTCCCATTGAGGACATTCACAAATGTAGTGACCAGGTTTCTTGCACTTGTGACACGTTCTCTTCTTGTAGTCACGGGAGGAAGCTTCATCATTTCTTGAGCTGGATCTTGAAGACTGTCTGGAGCCTTTCTTCCTAGTGAACCTTTGGAACTTCTTTACGAGCATGGCAAGCTCCTTTCCAATGTCTTCGGGATCCTTGGAACTGCAGTCAAATTCTTCTTCAGATGAGGAAACAACCTTTGATAAAGAAGAGTTGTATATGATGCAACCAGAAGGATTTGTCGATCCTAAAGGTGCTAACAAAGTGAGCAAGCTCCAGCGATCCATCTATGGACTGGTGCAAGCATCTCAGAGTTGGAATATATGCTTTGATAAAGTGATCAAAGCATATGGTTTATACAGACTTGCGGTGAAGCCTGTATTTACAAGAAAGTGAGTGGGAGCACTACAAGATTTCTGATAAGTATATGTGAATGACATATTGTTGATCGAAAATAATGTAGAATTTCCTGGAAAGCATAAAGGAGTGTTTGAAAAGAGTTTTTCAAAGAAAGACCTCGATGAAGCTGCTTAGACATTGAGCATCAAGATCTATAGAGATATATTAAGACGCTTGATAAGTCTTTTCAATGAGTACATACCTTGACAAGATTTTGAAGTAGTTCAAAATGGAACAGTCAAAGAAGGAGTTCTTGCTTGTGTTGCAAGGTGTGAAGTTGAGTAAAGACTCAAAACCCGACCACAGCCGAAAATAGAAAGAGAATGAGAAGTCATTCCCTATGCCTTAGTCATAGGATCTATAAAGTATGTTATGCTATTTACCAGTCCTATTGTATACCTTAGCATCTTTCTGGTAAGGGAGTACAATAGTGATCTAGGAGTAGATCACTGGACAACGGTCAAAATTATCCTTAGAGGACTAAGGAGATATTTCTCGGTTATGGAGGTGATAAAAGAGTTTGTCGTAAAGAGTTACGTCGATGCAAGCTTTTTAAATCGATCTAGATGACTCTAAGTCTCGATCTGGATACATATTGAAAGTCGGAGAAATTAGCTAGAGTACCTCCATGCAGAGCATTGTAGACACAGAAATTTGCGAAATACATATGGATCTAAATGTTGCAGACCCGTAGGCTAAACTTCTCTCACAAGCAAAACATGATCACTCTTTGGGTGTTAATCACATAGCGATGTGAACTAGATTATTGACTCTAGTAAACCCTTTGGGTATTAGTCACATGGAGATGTGAACTAATCACATAAAGATGTGAACTAGATTATTGACTCTAGTGCAAGTGGGAGACTGAAGCAAATATGCCCTAAAGGCAATAATAAAGTTATTATTTATTTCCTTATATCATGATAAATGTTTATTATTCATGCTCGAATTGTATTAACCGGAAACTTAGTACATGTGTGAATACATAGACAAACAGAGTGTCACTAGTATGCCTCTACTTGACTAGCTCGTTGAATCAAAGATGGTTAAGTTTCCTAGCCATAGACATGAGTTGTCATTTGATTAACGGGATCACATCGTTAGAGAATGATGTGATTGACTTGACCAATTCCGTTAGCTTAGCACGATGATCGTTTAGTTTGTTGCTACTGCTTTCTTCATAACTTATACATGTTCCTCTGACTATGAGATTATGCAACTTCCGAATACCGGAGGAACACTTTGTGTGCTACCAAACGTCACTACGTAACTGGGTGATTATAAAGGTGCTCTACAGGTGTCTCCGATGGTACTTGTTGAGTTGGCATAGATCGAGATTAGGATTTGTCACTCCGATTGTCGGAGAGGTATCTCTGGGCCCTCACAGTAATGCACATCACTATAAGCCTTGCAAGCAATGTGACTAATGAGTTAGTTGCGGGATGATGCATTATGAAACGAATAAAGATACTTCCCAGTAACGAGATTGAACTAGGTATTGAGATACCGACGATCGAATCTCGGGCAAGTAACATACCGATGACAAAGGGAACAACGTATACCGTTATGCGGTTTGACTGATAAAGATCTTCGTAGAATATGTAGGAGCCAATATGAGCATCCAGGTTCCGCTATTGGTTACTGACCGGAGATGAGTCCCGGTCATGTCTACATAGTTCTCGAACCCGTAGGGTCCGCACGCTTAACGTTCGGTGACGATTTGTATTATGAGTTATGTGTTTTGATGTACCGAAGGTTGTCCGGAGCCCCAGATGAGATCAGGGACATGACGAGGAATCTCGAAATGACCGAACTGTAAATATCGATATATTGGAAGGCTATATTCGAACATCAGAAAGGTTCTGAGTAATCCGGGTATTTTTTGGAGTACCGAGGGAGTTATGGGAATACGGGAGTACATATGGGCCTTAGTGGGCTTTAAGGGAAAAAGAGGAGATGCCACGAGGGCTGGCCGCGCGCCCCCCATGGGCCTAGTCCAAATTGGACTAGGGGAGGGGCTGTGCCCCCTCTTTCCTTCTCCTCCCCTTCTCCTTCCTTTCCCCTCCTAGTAGAACTAGGAAAGAACGAATCCTACTCCTACTAGGAGGAGGATTCCTCCCCCCTTGGCGTGCCTAGAGAGGCCGGCCGGCCTCCCCTCCCTCCTTTATATATGTGGGGAGGGGGCACCCTAGAACACACAAGTTGATTGTTCCAAGCCGTGTGCGGTGCCCCCCTCCACCATAATCCACCTCGATCATATCGTAGCGGCGCTTAGGTGAAGCCCTGCATCGGTAGCAACGTCATCACCGTCATCATGCCGTCGTGCTGACGAAACTAAGCTCTGCTAGATTGGAGTTCGTGGGATGTCATCGAGCTGAACATGTGCTCAACTCGGAGCCGCCATGCGTTCGGTAGTTGGATCAGTCGGATCATGAAGACGCACGACTACATAAACCGCGTTCTCATAACACGTCCGCTTATGGCCTACGAGGGAACGTGGATGATAGTCTCCCCTCTCGTTGCTAGGCATCACCATGATCTTGCGTGTGCGTAGGAAATTTTTGAAATTACTACGTTTCCCAAAACTTTCATGGAATGGCACCCGGCATGTTGTGGTATTTTCCGTGTCCATTTTGAGAGAAGGCACACTCGAATAACAGTCAACAAAGGCATTTTAAAAAATAGCTGCCACTTTAATATCTCAAACGGTTGTATAATTCAAATCATGTGCTTTCTATTAACCTTCACGTGACACCACATAGCTTCGTTTTAATGGCTATAGGAGGTGTCGTGCGGACATCTGCTTGACCTTGACTGAACAGGAGGCGTGCAAGCGAAGTCCGGTGTGCAGGATGACTGTTGGTGCCAAAACCGGCAGATCTTGGGTAGGGGGTCCCAAGCTGTGTATCATGGATCGATGGGTAACAGGAGACAGGGGACACGATGTTTACGCATGTTCAGGCCCTCTTGATGGAGGTAAAACCCTACGTCCTGCTCTTGTTTATATTGATGGAGTATCAAGTACGGAGTTGATCTACCTCGAGATCATATGCTGTGGTCTAAAACCTAAGGGTATGATGAATAATATCATAATCATCTATTGACTAGCCTGGCCTCAGCTTATATAACATACCAGAGGCCTAGGATAACAAGAGTCCTAGTCGAATACGTCGGTGGAGAGGAGTCCTTGTCTTGATCACCAAGTCTTGTGGAATCTTCCTCGTATATGTCTTCGACCGTCCGAACTGGCCCATGAGTAAACGGCCATGGGGGTCCTCGGCCCAATCTAACTGTTCGGGAGACGATGTCATGAGTACCCCCTAGTCCAGGACACCGTCAATAGCCCCCTGAACCGGTCTTCAAGTTGGAGATGCTCCTCGGTTCTTCCGAGCTGTTCTTTGTCTTCGGTCGTCGGTCTTGAAAACTGGTTCAACAAATCTTCCCATCTTCTATCAAAGATCTCACACGTCGGGTATCTGAGGAGCCCATTAAGTCTTCGGCCTTTATCAATGCCTCATTTATTTTATGCCACACCTCGGGTTTGAAGTTGTTCCCGGGCGGCAGTGTCCTCTTGCGCCCGAGCTCCAACGCTCAACTATATTCGAGGTATCTTTTGCAGACGAGCACCAACGCCGGACCCCTTTCGAGCTCCAACGCTGAAATATATCTGAGCTCCAACGCCGGACTATGTCCAAGCTCCAACGCCAGACTATATCCGAGGTGTCATAGATCACCTTGGTTCAAAAAAGTTGAAGGAGTTTAGCCGAGCTTAATGCCGGAAATGCTCTCTATGGAGCCATCCACTGGCGCCCGAGCTTTATGCCGGACTGCTTCCGAGGTGGTGCACCACCCTGACTGTGGGCCTATTTTTTGTCAATATTTTTTATTGGTGCAATTTATTCTCTGCCAAGATATATAGCCAGTAGCCCTCAAGGTGTGTATTGGTCTAAAACCCGAGATGCACCTGAAGGATGACATAAGACTGCTGATCCCAGTAGCCGCTGAGACTCAGGTTGATTTGCAAAATCGGCCTAAGGATCAACTCCTCGCTCGGCAGAATACTTCGGGACACAAAAAGCGGTCTGCAAAGTCCTCAGACTCAGGTTGGGTGCGGCCGACCAACCTGAGGATCATAATCGCCTTGAAAACTATATTGCACTTAAATTTCCTGCATTGGATTGCCAATGCAGTAGCCCCCGAGACACTGGTCGGGTGGCAACACCAGATCAGGGGATCGATGTGCCCCTTTAATATTAGTAAATGATAAGCCCGAAGCCCAGTAGCCCCCGAGCCTTAATGCGGGCATGGGTGGCCGAATTAAGGATCGTTATCCAGAGTAAAATCAAAAATTATGTGTAATGATTCTATGTATCCAAGTACTTTACATCATTAATGCTCGGATCCGCATTGTACAAAACTTTGTTGACCGACCATCGGCTTCAACCTCCTCGGCCAGAAGCCGGGGAGTGTTTTTCCTACTTTATAAAGCCCTTATAATGGCAAAGATTTATGGAAAACAAGGCAATCCGGCCATACGGTTTTATAAACAAAGGTACGCGGAGAGATATTTATATTACTTAATGTAAGAAACATCTTCCAAGGAAAATAGTCCCGCTATCGGTTCCTTTCTTTGGGTCATCATGCTTATCATGATCATGAAACCTCACCTCCAATCAATGTGGGAGGAAAGTATTGAGGATTTAGTTCGGGGAAAGTTCCCGAACTCTGTGGTATTAATGAACCAAAAAATTTACTTCCGTCACTGCCGACCAATGTGATCCTTTAAGATTGCTAGCTTTCGGCTTCACCCAGTCTGAGGTACTAACTCGGATGACCCGGTAGTAACAATCACATAGGTGCTCCCTTTACCACCTAGCCAAACAATCGGGAATGTAGGGGTAAGCACAGGAGCGAGGCAACCCAGCTTGGCAAAAAAATTAAGTCAAATTGATGCATATTTATGGCTTTATAACGATGATTACAGAAGGCAGCCCTTGTATATTAAATACAAATGACAATGATATGTTTATTTTGACTTCGTTGCGACCGTTTATCAGTTGAAAGTGGCCCATCGTCGGCTTCTACCCCTTTGTAGATACTACGCAGGGTGTCTCCGCAATAACAAGACAACCCTTAGCCGATGTCTCGGTGCCCAAAGGCGGTTGTGTTAGCGGAAACGAGGCAATCAGATATGCAGGCTTTATAACTTTCACTTAGTCATAGGAGCTTTAAACGGGGGAAGCTAGCTATGAGCCCCCGGTTAGTGTTCGGCGACATTTGAGGTCAAGCCATAAACACTTCGGCCAATGTTATGAACGACCCGTCATTTAACATAGTCATCGGATCGCTGACCAGTTTACGCTTATTGTGACAGTCAATTTTCTGCTTTCTCCACTGAGGTGCTTAACCATGCGAGCTGGAAGCACAATCGCAGTGGTTTTCCCTTTGCACACCTAGCCAAACAAAGCGGAACGTAGGAGGAAAGCGCAGGAGCCGGGCAACCGAACTATTGACCGAAGACACAATTCGAAACCGATGCATATTTAGCAATATCCGAGAATGTTTTTGCCGAATCTCTAAAGGTGTCTGGCGTTGCACTGCGAGACTTGTGCTGAAAACACACAAATAGTTTAAAAGTGTCATAAGCTTGGAAAACCAAAAAAACGTCAGTAAAAACTTGACGTACGAACAAGATCAAGTGTTCGGTGCCAATACGAAAACTGGAAAAAAGAAAAAAAATTGTGCTTCTGTCGTGCTTTAACATGACACACCCGATCTCAACACTTCAAGCGGGCCAGCCTACGGCTTCGAGCTCCCTATCCCAGAGGCGGAGTACTTCTTCGAGGCCAGTTTAGCGAAATGAACTCGAGCGGCTTTTTAGAGAGAAGGCAGGCTATCCGGCTATTGACCATACACTCGAGTCGAAAAAGGAGCGGTAGAAAAAGACTTTGCAACGACCAAAAAGAAAACACATTTACTATAAAACAGCTCATATAAATTTTAAGATCCCCCAAGTGACTTGGGTAAAAGAATTTTATGTATAATGATTGTATGTACCAATGTACTTATATCATATCTGTGTTCATTCGAACTTTAAACGCATCTTAACCGACCGTCGGCTTCTCCCTCTTCGGTCAAGGACCGAAAAGTGTCATGTACTCCACCTGTCGGAAGCATCAATTGTGTTTCCGATAACCAGGCAATCAGGCCATAAGGTTGTAACAGACAAAGCGCGCTCAGGGAACTTATGCTATATTATTGACGAAGTGTAAGAAGCATCTTTGAAGAAAATAGAACCTCCACTGATACCTTTCTTCGGTTGCTCATTGTTACTATGAGACTTGTGCAATAGATTTTTTGTACTCATGAGTTCCGTTGTGTGCCGACCATTATTGAAAATAATAAGAGCGCTAGCTTTCGGCTTCACCCAGTCTGAGCTACTAACTCGGATGACCCGGTAGTAACAATCGTAGTGGTGCTCCCTTTACCGCCTAGCCGAACAATCGGGAACGTAGGGGTAAGCACAGGAGCCAGGCAACCCAGCTTGCAAAACACTCAAGTCAACATGGTGCATATTGTGGCGTAATACATGGACAAGGAATGAAGTCGTACAAGTATAATCATATGCAAGAGGAAAGGCTTCATAAAGGAAGCCCCCAAGTAAACGGGGTATTTGAATTTGCTTGCAACAAACAAGGTTTTGACAAAGAAAGTTTTTTGCAAATGACTTTTTGTCAAAAAAGCATAATGCTTGGTCGAACCAAACGAAATTTAAAACTAAAGGTTTTTAAGTATGGAAGCGACTTAGCTGGTTAATGTGCTCAGTGTCAATGCACGGCCCGAGCTTACGGCGGGACAAGGTCCCAGCCCCCAAGCCGGTCCCTAGGTGGCGGAGCGAAGAGCTCGGCACTCCAAAGTGGCGACATAGCACGGCCAATCCAGGCCGGTAGTGTGACGCCGAAGTCCCCGGTGTGGCTTAATAAAGTAATGACGAAGCCCTCGGTCCAGCCGAGGTGACGTGGTACGTCGGTACGCCGAGGTGATAGCGCTGCCCGACCCGGATCCTTTACTTGTGCACAGAAAATAGTGCAAGTCGGAGATAATAGGAATAATAATAAAAATTGTTGCATAATTAATAATTTACGCAAAGTGAGTAATAAAAGAAATATGGCCCATGTGTCGAACACTCAATGAGGTAGAGCTCTCTCAGCGATGCCGAAGTCCCCAAGGCAACCGAACAAGCCGGTATGGCGATTCTGCAAACAAGGTGATCACACGAGCCGATTGGGACAACGACGTCGGCTTGCCAAAGTGACTGCGTGATGCAGTCGAAGTCGATCACCTACACACATAAAATAGTGTGGTCCAAAAAGGATAATTGCTTTTCACAAAAATAATTTATTGAAAGAGATGTGGCTTGGCGCCGAAGTCATGTCGATGCAGGGCGTCGGCGTGACGCGGTGAAGGCGTGGCCAAGCCTGAATTCGCAGGCCGGTCTGACTTCTGGATGCGGCATTCGCCGAACTGTATACGAAAACTGACCGAACCACCACGCGACCGTTGTTAATGCGGCCACCATTTGATAGACCTATGTACAGATGTTGAAACAAACCAGAGTAATAATTCTTTGGGAAAAATAAACCCAAGCAAGAAAAAAATACTAGGATTAATAGCACCTGGTTTATCTGTTGTAGCAATGTGAAGAAAGGTTACTTCCAAAATTGGGAGTCGATCCACACACACATTGCCTAATGGGCGATAAAGCGACGGCATGGCGATGCTGGCAAAGGTGGGCTCGCCGAGGCAAAGCCCCCGGTCCAGCTAACGTGACGAAGCTGGTCGGCTGGTGACACCGAAGTCACCGGAGTATGTTGATGAAGAAATAGCAAAGTTTCCGGTCTAGTCGAGATGACAGAGTGGGTCAGTAAGGAGATGTTGCAGCTGCCATGTCAGCCGAGGTGTTGAAGCAGATCGGTGTGATGGCCATCGGCTTGAAAAAGTAACAGTGCGGCCATGCCGACGCTGGTCATAACTTGTGACGCGGTCAATGCCGGATTGATGAAGTGACCGAGCGGCAATGTCGGTGCGCCTGACCCGTGCAATCCATGGGGCGATGGTGTTGGTAATGGTTTATCCTTCGTGATGCCAAACTCTTGTTCGGCTTGCCGAGCTGATGATCTGATAAGGTTAGGCTCGGCTCGATGAAGTGATGATCTGTCTAGCGCGGGTCGGCAGACGTGGAGCAATGTTACCGGACTGGTGTGACAGCAGCGCGATGGTGAAGAGTGCCTCAAAGAAGGCTTAAACTTTCATGGGCACGTGTTAAAAACAACGCACAATACCATAAAGGAAAATTCCTTTGAATAGGTTATCCAATATCACGTTCATAAAGAAACATGAATTCTGGTCGGATCCGTATTTGCGCAGAAAACATGTCTGAAAAGTGACGCACTAATCGGAAGGTTTCTGGAGTTCGGACGGTCGGATCGAGCTGAAAGTTTGAGGGGTGTTAGACATAGGAATTCCGCAGCCGATCTATAGTTGGATCTTCCAAAGGACGTCCGAGCTAGCTGCTGGAGACCATGCCCTAAACTCGTTCAGATTCCCGTCCAGATTTGTCAGGGCTCTGGTATATCGTAGATTGCCGGAGATTCCTCCATCGGAACTCGATGAAATTTTGCAGGGTTGTTGTAGACACAATTCCGCACAATTCCACTGAAGCAATCGTTAAAACGACACGCGAGGAGGCGGTGGCGGCGGATACAAGGTCGATGTCCAGAAAAACAGCACGGTCGCCCGAGGGCAATGTTGACGTTGAGCCCCCGAGCTCCATGGATGATTCCTCCATGATCTTGATAGAGATCGGAGTTGATGTTGATGAAGGCCCCCCGTCCGAACATGACGATCGGTGATGGAGCATGGTCCTCGCTCGAGCCAAGGTGACCAGTCGAGCCGGCGACGAAGATGCCGGCATCGCAGTTGATCTGCGGGTGAGCCATTGATCCTTTGTCGATCACACAACGGAACTCTCAATGAAAGCACCATTGTCGGTGTCAAAACCGGCAGATCTCAGGTAGGGGGTCCCAAGCTGTGTATCATGGATCGATGGGTAACAGGAGACAGGGGACACAATGTTTACCCAGGTTTGGGCCCTCTTGATGGAGGTAAAACCCTATGTCCTGCTCTTGTTTATATTGATGGAGTATCAAGTACGGAGTTGATCTATCCTCGAGATCATATGTTGTCGTCTAAAACCTAAGGGTATGATGAATAATATCAAAATCATCTATTGACTAGCCTGGCTACGGCTTATATAACATACCAGAGGCCTAGGATAACAAGAGTCCTAGTCGAATACGTCGGTGGAAGGAGTCCTTGTCTTGATCACCAAGTCTTGTGGAATCTTCCTCGTATATGTCTTCGGCCGTCCGAACTGGCCCATGAGTAAACGACCATGGGGGTCCTCGGCCCAATGCAATTGATCGGGAGACGATGTGGTGAGTACCCCCTAGTCCAGGACACCGTCAATGACCAAGAGGCATGCAAGCTCTCCTCCAATGTGCATGCTCATCGGGAAGCGTGTGAGTTGTATGCTGTGCAGGCTCACTGGGAAGTGAGCCCTTTGACTTCCATGGCTGCCCGCCTTCCTCTCCATTAATGGCACCCGAGCCGCTGTTTAATACTGGCGGCCTTACTGTTCGCCTCTCATTCCCCTCCCCACACAGACGTCCACCAATGCCATGGCGCAGAATGATCACCTGCCACTAGTCTTCAAGTTTGGTGAAGTCGGCTCCGAGCTGGAGGAGATGGAAAATAAGGAGGAATGGGGCCTCATGGTTGCTGTCCCCGCTCCCGTCCCAGCTCCCATCCCTGCACCCGTCCCAGCAACCATCCCCGTAGCATTGACGGGCTGGTCGCCGAGCACTATCGTAGAGCTGGAAGCCGCAGGCGTTAGTGAGGTCTCCGCGGACCTGTGTGAGGTCGTGTACATGCCAGAGCCCGTGCCCGTGCGTGCCCCTCCACCCACCGTGGCGCCGGCCCCCGTGCGTTTGGCTGCACCCGCCACGCCCCTACCCATGAGCGCCCCTCCACCCACCGCGGCGTCGGTCCCCGTGAGTTAGGCTGCACCCGCCGCGCCCGTGCCCGTGCCCATGCCCATGTGTGCGCGCCCCTCAGCGGCATGGGATGTTGCCGTCGACCGCTACCTCTCAGCGGCGCCAGTTGCCGTCCTCCCACGCCCCGCCCGTCGATCGCGCGACGACATGATGTTTGATTTACAAGTGAAGAACATTTTGTGCTGCCTTGAAGACTTCAACAAGGGCGTCCCGGAGGACGGCAACGACAACGACGGTGCGGCACGCCACCTCCGCCGCTGCCGAAAATAGTTTTTTGGGCTTTTAATACTATATCTCGGATTCTCGATCATATGAATATAAATTCGCAGTGTGACTGAATGAAATATATGGTTTGAACGAACTTGCGTATTTCTCTCTTAATGTACAGACTTATCAAATGATTTTCTTTTGAAAAAACGTGAATGGTATTTAAATATAAAACACTCATAGCAGACATTTTAGTTAGAACACCCGTATGCAAACTGACAGCTTCCCCAAGGAGCCAAGGGAAAATATGCCGAGTAGGATTTCTGCATATCTTGATCAAAAACGTTTTAGATAGAACACCTGTATGCAAAGTGAGAGCTATGGTCTTCCCTTGCAATGCAGGATTTGTGCATCCCTTCAACGCAAACGGTTGTTTTGCATGACCCGTGTCAACCACGTAGAAACAATTGGGTAAGATTTGTATCTGTCATTTTGGGTATGTTGCCATTTGTCAAACTGGAAAGATTGACATTTGTTTATCTAGTAACATTGCCATTTGTCAACCTTGTAACACCGCGATTTGTCAAAATATGCAGCTAAAAATCACTAGCACTATCTAATTTTTGCAACTAAAATCACTAGCACTGTTCATATGGACACCACTAGCCGGCGTGAGTTGATGGACGCATATGCAAATACACCATTGATTACATACAACAAGTCATCAACTATAACGCCCCAGATATGACTTTCCCAATTTGTACTCCAACTCTTGCCGTTTCCGGCATTAAGTTATATTTATTCCTCGGGTTCGGGTCTTTGCCTCCATATGTTGTTTTCGTTTTCATGCATCTCATATCATGTCATCACGTCCATTGCATTTGCATACATGTTCATCTCATGCATTCGAGCATTTTCCCCGTTGTCCGTTTTGCATTCCGGCGCTTCGTTCTCCTCCGGTGGCCATTTCTAGCTTTCTTTCGTGCGTGGGGATTAAACATTTCCGGATTGGACCGGGACTTGCCATGCGGCCTTGGTTTACCACCGTAGACCGCCTGTCAAGTTTCGGGTCATTTGGACTTCGTTTGATACTCCAACGGTTAACCGAGGGACCGAAAAGGCCTCGTGTGTGTTGCAGCCAAACACCTCTCCAATTAGGCCCAAAACCCACCAAACTCTGCTCCATCGTCTCGGTCGTTCGATCACGATCGCGTGGGCGAAAACCGCACCTCATTTGGACACTCCTAGCTCCCTCTATGCCTATAAATACCCCCTCCATTTCGGATCTCGTCTTCCACCTCGAAACCCTAAAAAAAACTGAGATCTGCGCCGACGGACGTGTCCGCCCCGGCCGGACAACGTCCGCCGACGCCCGCAGCCACCCGCCGCCTGACACATGGCAGCCGGCCACACCGCCGCCGCTGAGCCCGCCTGGCCCGCGCCCGGCCCCCGAGCGCCCCGCGCCTCTCTGCCGACCGCGCCGCCGTCCTCTTCCCGGCCGGCCGCCGCGCCGCCATCGCCGCCCGGTGCCGCCACACCGCCTCCTCGCCGGCGCCGCGCTCCACCGCGCGCCCGCGCCGCCCCGGCGACCGCGGTCGGACCCCACCGGCCACCTCGTTGCCCCCTCGCCACTCCGGCCGGCCCCGGCCTCCTCTGCTTCGTCCCCATCTCCGGCGAGCTACAGTAAAACCGGTGAACTTCGAAGTCCGTGCCCGATCTGGATCTCAGATCCGAAATCCTCGGTTGACTTTTGTCCCCTAACCCTAGTTTTTTATGCCTACTTTGACTGCTCATATCTCCGCTTCCGTAGCTCCGTTTTGGACATATGATATATCAAAATCTTCGTCTCGACGAGTACATCATTTTATTACATTGCATCATTTGCATTTGAGTTCATCTTGATGCCCAAAATGCTGTTAGAAGGAGGCATCGTGAGTTAAATTGGAGATCCGTTAGCTCATCATTGACTTTTGTCATTTTTGCCATGATTATTGTGTGCATGTTATGCCCGTGACCCTTTGGGATGAATTGTTAAGCATTTTGTCTTCTTTCCAGAGGTGCCACCCATGCATTTTTAGGATGTGTGTGGTGTCTTGTGCAAGCTTGCAAAGAGGGGTACCTGAGTTTGCGTATTTCAGGGACTTAGTGATTTTCACTAAGTCTGGGATGTTTTAGTTCATGATGTTATATGTCCAGCTTGTTTCCTAGTGATCCGTGCCTCTTTTGAGGATGATCAGTAAGAGTGGTTTGTTATGCTTGTTGTGCTCTATCCATCCATGTCTTTACTTGTTATGTTGGAGCACCTTAGGTTGACTCAATCGAGCTCAACTTTTGCATAGTTCTGTATTTGGGCAGATCGTGAACTCTTTTGCGATTTTGCCGATGCCATTGCTAGTGACTCGTGCATGCTATGCCATTGTTCTTGCCATGTCTAGCTAGCATTTTGTGCCTTATTTATGGATATATGCTTTCCTTGCCATGGCTTGCACCGTAGTGAGAGAATCGAGCTCGTCTACATGCCTCCATGAGTTATAATTTCAGCATGTCTCAGTTTTCACTAAGTCTGAAAACTGATTGTGTTTCATCTATGTTCGTGTGCTCGTTAGAGTATTGTGTGAACCCTTTTGGCCCCAGGTCATTTTGGGTGTTTTGTTAAGCTTGTTGAGTAGATCCATTCCATGCTCTTACTTGCCATGTTCAGGTTATGTTTCATGTTGTTTTGCTGCTCCGAAGAGAGCATCGTGGTCTGAAATTCCAGACTAGCGTTAATTTCGCTAAGTCTGAAATCTGTTTTGCTTATTCAGTTTTGCCATGCTTGTTTGAACCCCTTAATGGATGAATTTGCATATGGCTCAGTCCTAATGACTTGTTAAGAATCTTGTGTACAACCCTGCCATGCATTTTGTTTTCATGTTTGGTGGCTGTAGCATGTTCATTTCGTTGCATTTAGGAGCCTACTTGCTATTAAACGCAGATCGGTTCGTTTCGTAAAACGCTTGCCATTTCCAAACCGTAGCTCCGATTCCTATGATCTTTATATTGTTTTCAGGGGATTTCTTCCCCTCTATCCAGTGGAACACTTGGTTTTCCAAGTTGAGGCCAGGTTCATGCATTTCCTGTCACGTCTTGCATTTTGCATCTCGCATCGCATCCCGCATAGCATACCATCTTTGCATATTATTGGTTGCCCTTGCACGTGGTTGATTGTATCCTTGTTGCTTGTTTGTGTTGTTGGGTAGAGCCGGGAGACGAGTTCGCTAACGAGGAGCCCGTTGAGTTTTCTTTTGAGGATCCAGTCAACTCTGACAACTGTGTAGGCAAGATGATCATACCCTCGAAATCACTACTATCTTTGCTAGGCTAGTTTTGCTCGCTCTTTTGCTTTGCCAATGCTATGATGCCTACCACTTGCTTGTCAGCCTCCCAATTGCCATGATTGAGCCTCTAACCCACCTTTGTCCTAGCAAACCGTTGATTGGCTATGTTACCGCTTTGCTCAGCCCTTCTTATAGCATTGTTAGTTGCAGGTGAAGATTGGAGCCGTTCCTTGTTGGAACATTTATTTACTTGTTGGGATATCATTATATTGCCATGTTATCTTAATGCATCTATATACTTGGTAAAGGGTGGAAGGCTCGGCCTCTCGCCTAGTGTTTTGTTCCACTCTTGCCGCCCTAGTTTCTGTCATATCGGTGTTATGTTCCCGGATTGTTGCGTCCCTTACGCGGTTGGGCTATAATGGGAACCCCTTGATAGTTCGCCTTGATTAAAGCTTTTCCGGCAATGCCCAACATTGGTTTTACCATTTGCCACCTACCCCTTTTTCCCTTGGGTTTCCGGAGCCCGAGGGTCATCTTTATTTTAGCCCCCCCCCCCGGGCCAGTGCTCCTCTGAGTGTTGGTCCAAACCGTCAGCCGCCGGTGGCTACCAGGGGCAACTCTGGGCTGGCCTACCAGAAGTTTAGACAATCTGAGTGTGCCGTGAGAAAGAGATATGTGCAGCTCCTATCGGGATTTGTCGGCACATTCGGGCGGTGTTGCTGGTCTTGTTTTAACCTGTCGAATCGTCTTGTTGTACCGGGATACCGAGTCTGATCGGTGTGTCTTGGGTGGAGGTCTATTCCTTTGTTGACCGTGAGAGCTTGTTATGGGCTAAGTTGGGACCCCCCTGCAGGGATTGATCTTTCGAAAGCCGTGCCCGCGGTTATGGGCAGATGGGAATTTGTTAATGTCTGGTTGTAGATAACTTGAACCTTAATTAATTAAAATGAATCAACTGAGTGTGTTGCCGTGATGGACACTTCTCGGCGGAGTCCGGGAAGCGGACACGGTGTTGGAGTTATGTTTGCGCAGGTTGCTCTCTAGTTTCTCGCTCGTGCTTTGCCTCCTCTTCTCGCTCTCTTTTGCGAATAAGTTAGCCACCATATATGCTAGTCGCTTGCTGCAGCTCCACTTACATTACCCCCTTTCCTACCTATTAAGCTTAAATAGTCTTGATCGCGAGGGTGCGAGATTGCTGAGTCCCTGTGGCTCACAGATTACTATTACACCAGATGCAGGGACAGATGATACAGCTCCAGATGGCGCGCTCGAGCTCAAGTGGGAGTACGACGAGGACTCTCAGTGTTATTATGTGTCTTTTCCTGATGATCAGTAGGGGTGCCTATTTGGGGTTAGATTCAGGGCCTTGTCGCATGTTGGGGGTCTTTTCTATTTTGGCGCCGTAGTCGGGCCATGAGTGAATTGTATGATGGATGTTATTTATGTACTTTGATGTGACGTGGCGAGTGTAAGCCAACTATGTTATTTCCCTTTATATTATTTATGTACATGGGATGTGTAATGATTTCCCGACTTGCGACATATGCCTTCAATGCGATTATGCCTCTAAGTCATGCCTCGACACGTGGGAGATATAGTCGCATCGAGGGTGTTACATCAACCCACAACGACAACGAGGATACATGTTGGATTATAGATCATTTCCAATAAAACATTCTAGTAAAGTAAAGTTTTTCTCACACAAAAAATAACAAAGCGATGAAATGAACTTCAGCTCGA
This sequence comes from Triticum monococcum, assembly GCA_034509565.1. Taxonomy (NCBI): domain Eukaryota; kingdom Viridiplantae; phylum Streptophyta; class Magnoliopsida; order Poales; family Poaceae; genus Triticum; species Triticum monococcum. The sequence continues at coordinate 388,091,112 of CM067842.1, read as the reverse complement.
CCACTCGTCGGCGTTGGAAACGCTTGCTTTGAACCAGAAGTGATTCTCTCGAAAGGGCCATCTACTGTCAATCTCGAGACCAATGCAGGACTTATCATCCAGGCTGAAGCAGCCTATGTCAGGACCCATATTGGGATGGTAGGGAAGCATGGCAATGTCCGAGGTATAGATACAATTGCTTCTCATAAATGGTAGTAACGTTGTGTCAACAGCAGCTGGATCGCCTTCCACCATCATTGGATAGTTTTGTCCAAGGAAGAACGAGTTTCCTCCAAGACTTTCAATACTGAACCAGGGAGAAGGTGTTGGTGCTAGTACACTAGTATCCATCCTGAATACCCTGCAACGGATGTTGGAATAGGTCCGGAGAGTGCGACCATGTGAGACACACCTGCTTCCTTAGTAACATCAGAAGTGCCATGTATATAGTCAAGAAGAGGTGATCCATCGGAATAAGTTGCCAGGCGCCACTGGGTATATGGGTCCTATTCGTCCTCATGCTCGTGATCATCAGCATCGTCATCTCCCCCTTGGTTATAAAAAATTTCAAGTATAGGTGGTGGAATGTTCACAGGACCTTGGAAACACAAGAAGGTTAATTAGTAAAGGGAAACTAGCTAACCCGCATGCATGTGGATGAAACAATTATAATTATGGTGGAAGAACAACGTACCGAAAGCATCAGGATTCCATGTAAAAACAGTGCCACAAGTGGTGGCAGCAAACACAAGACCCTCGTATTGAATTGCATCACAGTACTCATCCGTGTACAGAAATTGACTTTTGAGCAATATCCATCGAGGCGTGGAAGTAAGGACGTCAACAAGCTTGTCAAAGATACCAACAAATTCATAGTTCGTGTAATCCCAAGAGCGGTTGGGAACTTGACAAATTGCTATCTTCCGTAGACGACAGTCACCATGATCGTATTTGAACTCATGCAGAATACTGGTGTACTCAACCTCTGGGCAGTCTGAGATTTTTGGAAGTGGAACCCGGTGACGAGTGTACACATTCGCAAGTTCCCACTCGCAGTTGTACCAAATATAAACAACCCAATCTCCATTTGCGCCTGCCCAAGCCTTGCCCTCAAGCGATGGCATCATAACATCATATGTATCATTATCAAGTGGCATCAACTTGCACAAGCCGAGGCTTCCCTCGTCCCTGCGCCAGTCAGCAGGGTCACGGCGAAGAAGATAGGGGAGATCAAACCGCTCCTGGACCCTTGGGTTCCTTGTAATGATGTTATTAGTTGAGTCAAGAATGGTCTTGAACGAACCTGCCATGCTAGCCGAGGTGATGACGATGCACCGATCAATGAGTTCCTCCACCATGTCATCTTTCAGATCGGGGCAAGAATAACGGGGTCATTTCTGGCCTGTTCCCTCCATGGAGAAGATATTGAACAATGGCAAAAGGAAGGGTGAAGGTGTAACACCGACGTTCCGGCTATATCTCCCACGTGTTGAGGCATGACTTAGAGGCATAGCCGCATAGTAGTCGTTACAAGTTGGTATCAGAGACGAACCTCACGGTTACACGGATGTTTGCGGACAGGTGCACGGTCATGTTGTTCATGACATTTGTGACCCATGTGGCACACGGAATGGCACATGTACTGGACTAGATGCACAGACATATGTGCCAAGAGGGAACGTTCCTGTGGCCCGACGAGGACGTCGGTTCCTCTGAGTGGGGGTGTATGTGATAGCCTGGCTTAATAGGGATGATAGACTACTCATATCAATAAGGAATTCCTTCTTTTCCGGGAGCCCATTCGGACAGAACTCCAAAGTTAAGCATGATCAGCTTGCAGTAGTTTGAGGATGGGTGACCGACCGGGAAGTTGCTCCCGGGTGCGCACGAGTGAGGAAAAAGTGCATAGAAAAGACTAGTATTGATCTGTGGGGCCAGTCTAGATCCCGCCAGGAGTAACGACCACCGGCGGGTGTGTTCGGGGTGTTACAGAAGGCAAATGGAGGGAGGAAGAGCGTGCGACAGTATTTCCAAATCGAGAGGGAAAGGCAAAGAGGCGGTGGACGGTTGCCATGGTACAAGAAGAGGCTAGTGGGGAGCGAACAGTTGCCACAGAGGTCACACACTAACGATAAGGCCAAGTGAACCGCATGCCGTATATCGCACACACCTTGATCTGGCTGACCGTTTCTTTTGTGTTGCCTAATCACAAACAGTTCATCTGAGTAAACCATATGATGTACATCACACACACCTTCATCTGGTTGACCGTTTCTTTTGTGTTGCCTAATCACAAATAGTTCATCTGAGTGAACCGTATGTTGTACATCGCACACACCTTCATTTGGCTGCCCGTTTATTTTGTGTTGCCTAATCACAAATAGTTCATCCGAGTGAACCGTATGTTGTACATCGCACACACCTTCATTTGGCTGCCCGTTTATTTTGTGTTGCCTAATCACAAACAGTTCATCCGAGTGAACCATATGCTGTGTACCGCACACACCTTCATCTGGCTACCCATTTCTTTTCTTCCTCCTCATCGCAAACAGTTAATTGAACTGAACCGTATGCCCTGCATCGCACACGCAACTAAAATCCGAACCGTGTTTGATGCATCCGTGATTGTTTTGCACCTTTTTTGACGGGTTTTTTACACCACCGTTTCCGATTATTGCATCGCACACAGTTTCGTCGAAGGTTCTCTGATCGTAGTGTCGCGTTAGCAGCATTCTGCAGTAGTGCTTTGAGGTGGTTTTGTACCCTACAAACAATTTCTATCTTTTGTTCTCCGCTAATAGGAACTCAGGAGTGATGCCTTATTGCACTTTGAGGGATAATCATATGATCCAAGCATTGTTGAGAGGTTGCACTAGTGAAAGTACGGACCCTAGGCCTCATTTTCAAGCATTGCAACACCATTTTTGTGCCCGTTTACTATTTGCTACCTTGCTGTTTTTATTTATTCAGATTATAAAAATATATTTCTACCATCCATATTACACTTTTATCACTATCTCTTCGCCAAACTAGTGCACCTATACAATTTGCCATTGTATTGGGTGTGTTGGGGACACAAGAGATTTCTTGTATTTGGTTGCAGGGTCGTTTGAGAGAGACCATCTTAATCCTACACCTCTCACGGATTGATAAACCTTAGGTCATCCACTTGAGGGAATATTGCTACTGTCCTACAAAACTCTACGCTTGGACGCCCAACACGTGTCTACAAGAATAAAGTTGCATAGTAGACATCAAGCTCTTTTCTGGCGCCGTTGCCGGGGAGGTGAGTGCTTGAAGGTATATCTTTATATCTTGCAATTGAATCTTTTAGTTTCTTGTTTTATCACTAGTTTGGTTTGTAAAAGAAAACAAAAAATGGAATTGAGGTTGCATCATATTATTGATCATCTTTATAATATCTTTCTTGGAAATGATGGTTCGGGAAATTGTGCTCTATTGTTAGAAGAAGAAGTCAATAAAATGTTTGGCACAAAATATTTGAATGATGAGCATGATTGCAATGCTGTTGGTATGAACTCTTTAAATATCCATGATGCTAACGATATGGAAAGCCATAAGCTTGGGGATGCTATGTTTGATGAAGATGATATTTTTAGTCCCCCAAGTTTTGATGAGAAAAATTATGATGATGAAATCATGCCTCCTATTTATGATGATTATAATTATGAAAGTTGATTTGGCGAGGCCATGACTTTATTTAATGATGGATCCACTATTTCGGAAGAGGTTTCAATTGACTATGATAACAAAGTTGCTATTTATGATGGTTATGGTGATGACATGTATGCTATAAAGAATAATGATAACCATGGAACTTGTCATCATGATTTTAATTTTCACTCCCATGATAGTTATTTTGTTGAGTTTGCCCCCACTACTATTGATGAGAATAAATTTGCTTATGTGGAGAGTAATAAAATTTCTATGCTTGTGGATCATGAAAATAATGCTTTATGAGATAGTTATATTGTTGAATTCATTCTTGGTTCTACTGAAAATCATTATGAGGGAGGAACTTATGCTTGTAGGAATTGCAATAATATCAAGTTTCCTCTCTATGTGTTGAAAGTTTTGAAGTTGTGCTTGTTTTGCCTTCCTATGCTAGTTGATTCTTGCTCACATAAACTATTTGTTCAAAAAATCCCTATGCATAGGAAGTGGGCTAGACTTAAAGGTGTTTGCTATGTGATTCATGATGCTCTCTTTATGTTTCAATTCTTTACTTTTATGTGAGCATCATTGAAATCATCATGCCTAGCTAAAAGGCATTAAATAAAAGCGCTTGTTGGGAGACAACCTAACACTTTTACCTACTGTTTTTGTGTTTTCACATGATTAGGCTACTATAGTAATCATGTTTTATTGCTTTCGTTTCAATAAAGTGCCAAGTAAGACCTTTGGGATGGCTTATGGTGATAGTTTATTTGATCTTGCTGAAAAACAGAAACTTTTGAGATCAGGAAAACAATTATCATTTTTAACAGATGCATGATAAAATGCTGATTCTTTTTGCAGAAGATTAATAGACAAATTACCCAGGTTTTCCTAATTCGTCAGAAATTTTGGAGTAGCAGAAATATGGTTGAAGTACAGATTACTACAGACTGTTCTGTTTTGGACAGATTCTGTTTTCTATGGTTTATATTGCTCAATATAAATTGTGGAAATGATATTCTACAGTAGGCATTGTGTGGAAACAATATGAATCTTGTCTTTGACAGTACCAAAGTGAAATGGTCTGCTCTTTATCATACTAACCTATCTCACAAAGTTCCGTTAAGTTTTGTGTGATTGAAGTTTGCAAGTTTTGGGTGAGATATCGATATGAGGAGAATAAGGAGTGACAGGAACCTAAGCTTGGGGATGCCCAAGGTGAAGGAAATATGCCTTAGAGGCAATAACAAAATTTGTTATTTATATTTCCTTATATCATGATAAATGTTTATTATTCATGCTAGAATTGTATTAACCGGAAATTAGTACATGTGTGAATACATAGACAAACAGAGTGTCACTAGTTTGCCTCTACTTGACTAGTTCGTTGAATCAATGGTGGTTATGTTTCCTAAACATAGACATGAGTTGTCATTTGATTAACGGGATCACATCATTAGAGAATGATGTGATTGACTTGACCCATCCGTTAGCTTAGCACGATGATCGTTTAGTTTGTTGCTATTGCTTTCTCCATAACTTATACATGTTCCTATGACTATGAGATCATGCAACTCCCGAATACCGGAGGAACACTTTGTGTGCTACCAAACATCACAACATAACTGTGTGGTTATAAAGGTGCTCTACAGGTCTCTCCGATGGTGTTTGTTGAGTTGGCATAGATCAAGATTAGGATTTGTCACTCCAATTGTCGGAGAGGTATCTCTAGGCCCTCTCGGTAATGTACATCACTATAAGCCTTGCAAGAAATGTAGCTAATGAGTTAGTTACGGGATGTAGCATTACGGAACGAGTAAAGAGACTTGCCGGTAACGAGATTGAACTAGGTATTGAGATACCGACGATCGAATCCTGGGCAAGTAACATACCGATGACAAAGAGAACAACGTATGTCGTTATGCGGTTTGACCGATAAAGATCTTCATAGAATATGTAGGAACCAATATGAGCATCCAGGTTCCACTATTGGTTATTGACCAGAGACATGTCTCGGTCATGTCTACATAGTTCTCGAACCCGTAGGGTCTGCACGCTTAACATTCGGTGACGATCGGTATTATGAGTTTATGTGTTTTGATGTACCAAAGGTAGTTCGGAGTCCCGGATATGATCACGGACATGACGAGGAGTCTCGAAATGGTCGAGACATAAAGATCGATATATTGGACGGCTATATTCATGTGACGCTCCCGATTCAATCGTACACTAATCATACACACAAACGTGTACGATCAAGATCAGGGACTCACAGGAAGATATCACAACACAACTCTACAAATAAAAATAAGTCATACAAGCATCATATTACAAGCCAGGGGCCTCGAGGGCTCGAATACAAGAGCTCGATCATAGACGAGTAAGCGGAAGCAACAATATCTGAGTACATACATAAGTTAAACAAGTTTGCCTTAAGAAGGCTATCACAAATTGGGATACATATCAAAAGAGGCGCAGGCCTCCTGCCTATGATCCTCCTAAACTACTCCTGGTCGTCGTCAGCGGCCTGCATGTAGTAGTAGGCACCTCTCGAGTAGTAGCAGTCGTCATCGACAGTGGCGTCTGGCTCTTGGACTCCAACGTCTGGTCGCAGTAATCGGGTATAGGAAAGGGGAAAAGGGGGAGCAAAGCAACCGTGAGTACTCATCCAAAGTACTCGCAAGCAAGGAGCTACACTACATATGTATGAATTGGTATCAAATGGAATGAGGGTATCATATGTGGACTGAACTGCAGAATGCCAGAATAAGAGGGGGATAGCTAGTCCTATCGAAGACTATGCTTCTGGTAACCTCCGTCTTGCAGTAGAAGAAGAGAGTAGATGGTAAGTTCACCAAGTAGCATCGCATAGCATAATCCTAACCCATGATCCTCACCTCGTTGCCCTGTGAGAGAGCGATCACCGGTTGTATCTGGCACTTGGAAGGGTGTGTTTTATTAAGTATCCGGTTCTAGTTGTCATAAGGTCAAGGTACAACTCCAAGTCGTCCTGTTACCGAAGATCACGGCTATTCGAATAGTTTAACTTCCCTGTAAGGGTGCACCACATTTCCCAAAACGCTCGATCCTCTTTGTCCGGACACACTTTTCTGGGTCATGCCCAGCCTTGGAAGATCAACACGTCGCAGCCCTACCTAGGCATAACAGAGAGGTCAGCACGCCGATCTAAATCCTATGGCGCAGGGGTCTGGGCCCATCGCCCATTGCACACCTGCACGTTGCGTACGTGGCCGGTGAGCAGACCTAGCCTCCCTTATACAAGAGCAGGCGTTCCAGTCCAACCCGGCGCGCGCCGCTGAGTCGCTGACGTCACGAAGGCTTCGGCTGATACCACGACGTCGAGTGCCCATAATTGTCCCCGCGTAGATGGTTAGTGCGTATAGGCCAGTAGCCAGACTCAGATCAAATACCAATATCTCGTTAAGCGTGTTAAGTATCCGCAAACGCCGACCAGGGCCAGGCCCACCTCTCTCCTAGGTGGCCTCAACCTGCCCTGTCGCTCTACCACAAAGCAACAATCACGGGCCGTCGGGAACCCAGGCCCACCTCTACCGAGATGGAGCCACCTGCCCCTTCAGCCCCCATCTCCGAACAATATCACCGATAATGTAACAGTGTAACGTATATAGTATATGCCCGTGATCACCTCCCGAAGTGATCACGGCCCAATAGTATATCATGGCAGACGGATGATAATCTAGCATCCTATACAAAGCATTTAGGATTGCAGGTAAGGTATCAACAGTTGTAGCAACAATGGCAGGCTATGCATCAGGATAGGATTAACGGAAAGCAGTAACATGCTACACTACTCTAATGCAAGCAGTATAGAGAAGAGTAGGTGATATCTGGTGATCAAAGGGGGGGCTTGCCTGGTTGCTCCGGCAAGAGAGAGGGGTCGTCAACACCGTAGTCGTACTGGGTAGCAGCGGCGTTGGTCTCGGTGTCTAGCGAGAGAAGAGGGGGAAGCAACAATAAATATAATGCAAACAAAGCATCACAAAACATAATGACGAAATACGCGGTGCTAGGTATGCGTTAACGCGCTAGCAGGTGATACCGACGAAGGGGGGAAACATCCGGGAAAGTATCCTCGGTATTTTGTGTTTTTGGACAGATGAATCAAAGGGGAAAGTTGTGTGTTCGCTATGCTAGAGATGTGTGGCGGACGAACAGGGTGCGTATCTGAATTCGTCTCGTCGTTCTGAGCAACTTCATGTACAAAGTTTTTCCATCCGAGTTACGGTTTATTTTATATGAATTTTCAAAGTTTTAAAGAATTTCTAGAATTTCTGAAATTGTTTAATTTGAATAATAAGGAGAATAAAGTTTTGTCACCTGGTGCTAAAACAGCCAGAGTGTATGACAGTGGGCCAGGGGGGTCCAGTCAGCATGCACACTCAGCAGTTGACCGGTCAACATTGACTGGTCAAAAGGATCAGCGGGGCCTACATGTCATTGACACAATGACTTATCATTTATTTTAACATGGTATTTAAGTGAGGGGGCCATTGTCATAGGGTAGTTAGACTAATTAGCCTAAATAATTATTTAACTAAACTAATTTATTATTTCACTAATATTTATTTTATTTACTCTTTTTTAAGGGGCCGGCCCCACTGGGCAGTGACCCAGGCCGACAGAGGCCAAGGCTGTGCTTGGGTATGCACGAACACACGCAGGCGTCGGCGGCCGGTGCACAACGCACAGAGGGGAGCACGGGGTGGCCCCAGGCTACAGCGGCCCCGACGGGCGTGCGACAGGGCGAGCCAGCGCACGGCCACAGAGGCGCGGGCGCGCTGGGTCAGGCCATGGAGTGGAGGACGCAGGCGGCGGCGGGCGTCGACGGGCGTGTGACGCGCACGGGGGAGCGGTGGCCGGGCGAGGCCAGCGCGCGGGTGCGCAGCCAGCAAACCGGGGTGCGGCCCGGGGGGAGGCAAGCGCGGGCAGGAGCTGTTGCAGGCGGCGGGGTGCGGGACGGCGAGCAGCGGGGCAAGTGCAGCACCGGCGACGGAAGTAGGGGGGAGAGCACGGAGCGGGTAGTGGCAAGGAATCAGCAGCTAGCAGCGGCATTAGCAGCAAAGAGTAGCAGTTAGTAGTAGCACATAGCAGCAACTTAGGAACAACACGGTAGCGGCACAAGCAGCAGAGTATGCACGCGGAAGCTCAGCCCCCGGCCATGGCGGCCGAAGCACGGGGACGACGACACGACGACAAATCAAGGGGGGTAGTAGGGGGGAATGGAGAAGCAGCTCACCATGAGGTGCTTGGTGTGCTCGCTGTAGCCGGAGAGAACTTGAGGCGAGCGGACCGATGACGGCGTTGCAGCGGCCGAAGGTAGAAGAAGATGGCGATGGCGAGCTTCCGGTTCACCCCTACTCGATTTAAAGCGAGGAGGCGAGGGAGTCGTCGATGCTTGAGCTCATGGACATCCTTCTGGACACCGGGGAGGCCAGTGGCCGCGGGATCGACGCGGTGACGGCAACCATGAGCTTCAGGCGACTAAGAGACGAACGAGACGAACGAGAGAGGGGGATTTGGGAGGCTAGGGTTCATCCGCTGGGTCGGCTCCAGCTTAACTAGGTTGGGGGTGCCGGCGGATGGTTGACATGCGCCCATCGGTAACGTGGACGGGCGCGCCAGCTCCAGGCCATGGCTCTGCCTCCCTCTGTACAGAGGTTGAGGAAAAGGCCCTGGTGGAGGGCTGGGCCTGGTACAGTAGAAGGGTTGGGCTAAGTGCATCGGCGGTTTTCCTTCTATTCCTTTCCTTTTCAGTTTCCTTTATTCTTCTTTGTTTTATTTATTTTAGCTATAGTTTTCTATGTATTTTAGCTACCAAATGATTTTTGTTCACTATGAAACTTTGCACATAATTCCTAGTCAATGCTATAAGGTTGCACAAAAAGTTTGAGGCCAATTGGAACTGTTCAAATTTATAGTTGAATTAAAATGTGTTTATTTAATCTTGTTGTTCCACTAAATTAATTCCAGGGGCAATTTAGGAAACCAATTGAGGTTGCTTCCAACATGTCAATTACTTAGTTAATATTTGCAACTCATCGAACATTTTTATTTGACAGTTTGAAGAAATAATAATTTGACTTGTTATTATATCATTTGAATTTGACACCATTTTCCTCAAGTGGAAAAATGGCTTTAAAACATGATGACAAGGCACATTAGGGTGAGGTTACTGTAGCTTAATTATCCGGGCGTCACAATTCTCCTCCACTACAAGAAATCTCGTCCCAAGATGAGGTGGAAAATGAGGAAAAGGTCTGGTTACAAATTCTAACGAATCTTCTCGGTCTTAGTTGCTCTTCTCGAAGAGGTCGATCCATAGCATTGATGTCTTCATTCCTATGCATCAATGCATCATGATGAAGTTGTCGTCCTTCCTTCAGGATCTTCACCGGACTTACGAAAGGATAAGAGGGAGAAAACTCTATAAGGAGGGATTCTAACAAAATTGAGCATCAGACGGTTAACTCGGGGGAAGAAGCATAAGTATCTCTCGAATTGAAACTTAAGAAGTTATTGAAAGCAAAGTAAGAAGGTACCATGAGTTGTTTCAAACGGATAGGCAATCGTTCGATGTCTGAAACAACATGCGAAAGGGGTCCAGAGCAACGAGATTGAGTATTGCGTCTGTTACCAGAATAGATCACTAGGACGGTGGCCCGTGAATTACATACGAGGCCACGCACTAGGAATAACTTTGGGAATAGGGGGTGTACAGGAGATTCAGGTTTCGATCTTGTGGAACTGTGGGTTATGGGCCCACCATGTGGTTTAAAAGTAGGAGGAGCGGTGACATCTTGCATAGTCATGATAGCAAGGCATGTCAGAGGGTAGCATGTCGATTATGTCGACAACAACGTCGGTACCAAGGGCGAGGGACGAAGAGAACCATTTTCCTGCTCGTTGAACGAGGCGGACCAATAGGCAAAGTTCTCGTCCATCGGTGGTTATCGGAATGTCATCAACAATAGTAATAGGCTCTTACTGACAGAGTTGTACACCCAGATGTTTGCACAAGCAGGGAATTATTACTGCTTATATCATATAGATCATAGAAAGGGTTTAAACAAACCAATGGAAAGGGGAAAAATGTCTATCAAATTTAATTAGAACAATGGAAAGAAAAATGTGTTTAAACACATATTCCAGGGGTATATCCTTCCCAAGGACAAGCAGAGCATGATATCCATGACAGGATATAACGTAGAAAACCATTTAGGTTAGGCAAGAGGAAGTTCATGACATTACCCAAACAACGGTGTTTGAATAATTGATAAAGGAAATTTAGCATGGCACTTCAAATGTTCTTATCGATGATCAGAGTACCACAGACATGCTTCGAGATAGCATTGACATGGTCTTCTAGCAAAGGTCAGACTCTGGATACATGAAGGGATTCATCATTAAACCAAGGAGAGGGTGAGGAGGTGGCTGATGGACTCAGCGATAATTCAACGAGGTATCCAAAAAGATGGATTTCCACAGATATGTGAACAAGGAGATAACATTTGTTGAATCAAATGATATAATGATGTATGCTCAAGGAAAAACATACGCAATTAAACATTAGTTGAAAAGTGTGCCCAAAGTATGGCCTTAGGTAGCATGATCAAATGTTAGAATGGTGATTCAGTGATCAATAGTCTAGGAATGAACGTTCGACCATTAACTTCAAAGCAATAGGGTTGCTAGAAGGGCAGAATCCAAACAGCCCGTTCACCTGTTGGTATCCCGGTTAGAACCAACACGGGGACCAAGAAAGAATAGTGATGGTGAGAAGTATCACTATACCAAGAATTCTTAAGAGGTGGTGAAATTCCTAGGGCATTCTTGACATAAAAGGTGGTAATACTCCAAGGTAAAGAAGAACAATGCTGGTTAGCAAGGAACTCAAGGTATAACACAAAACACGAACAAGTTTGTGTTGGAGGGAAGGCAATAAAGTGGCCAATGATAACACAACTCATCGAGGGCAAGGATGGTATTTCTCTTCATGGATCCGGTTGATATCCTGGAAGAGCTCATAAGGTTGATGATGATCACGACACATTTGTCGAGAGATTTCATGAAGATGTAATCAATCAGCGACGACATCAAGTCAAAGGAATGATGAAGCAAGAGGTTATTGGAACCACAGTTACGACACAAACTCGAACTCAAGCTTGTTGTTTAAGGTGAACGGGTATGACGAGGAAAATCGACGTAAGCTTAGCTATCATCAGAAATTGGTGCTCCGAGAATAAGGACCAGGTAGCACAGTTAGAATCATCACGACAATGATATAGCCAAACAGGCTAGGAATGACTTCAAGGATTAATAAACTTCTCAACAACAAAGTACTGGAAGTACTGAATCATAGTGTTGATTTGATTCACAAATCGGTGTTCTCGGTTGACGACAACCCAGAACTTGTGGAGTGACCGTGACGGGGAAAGGTACTACTTCATCAGAAATTCATAAGATGTAGTGTAATGGGTTGATTTCCTCGAGATACCAGGGGGTATTACTCAAGGGTAGATCAAAATAGAGGTTGGGCAGGCGTATTGATCTGCAGCAGGCAAGTACTTAAACTTGTTCGAGAAAAGGATCAAATATGATCAATCATGTTCGGAACCACATTTACAAAGGACCAACATGGATACAAGATGAACTTATAACAAGGGGACCATTATTAATTCAGGAAGCTTCCATGATAAGTTACACATCGGGTCCATGGGCATGAACACAAAGTTCAAGGTCGACTCCCACTTCTCCAATACACAACTCTTCATTTACTGCTCTCAGTTAAGAATGTTTAGAGTTTGAAAGTTTAACTGGCGGAATACCAGAAGGTTATGACCCATGAAGACTTTTGGGTTCACACAAATTAAGGAAGGTATATGTTCAACCCATCGGGGCATCTTAGAAACATATACCACAACTTCAGGAGAAATTTATACAAGCTTGAAAGTAGAGCATTGTTGAGAAAGCAGGGGATATAATTTACCGAAGGCATTATGTATCAGGGAAAGAACTTCTCGAGGTTTTTGTGTACGAAGGACACTATCGAATGAAAATTCAACAAAGGATCTGACGATCCATAACAGAGTTGATGTGAGCATTTGCACACCACCAAATGGAAGAAACAATGCAAAGGCATTTAATTATAGAAACAACTGACTAAATCAAAGCTCAAAGGCAAAGGAATTAAGATTTCCAAATCAAGGGATTAGAAGCAATCGTTCTGATTGAAAATAAATAAGTCCAATAGACTTAGAAGAACAACCGATCAAGGCATTGATTGGTCAAGAACCAGCTCATATCCAAATGATGTTTGAGCCTAAAGGATAATCCTAGGATTCGACTGATGATTGTGAACATTCACAACTTATTGAATCAATGTAATCAAGAATGATAGTGACAAGGGATGCCAATAGGATTAGTATACTTATGGGATTAACCATAATGCAAGCAAGCAAGAATTTCAAGAGCAATAGGCTGCTCAGGATTTTCGGAAGTTCAAATAGTATTTTGAAGACTTTTGTGAATTACTTGAATCAACTGGGGATGTGCGGATACTTGATAAGTGCAAGAAATTATTCGTAGGGGTATTCAGGTGGCAAAGAACTGCAAGGCAGTAGGCACAACGTATTCTTAGGGTACCTTGTAATAACAAGATCGACTGGGAATAAAAGTAAGAACGACAGGTGTAAGTATTTATCCATAGGGATATTTCGGTGGTAGGGAATTGCAAAAGCAACACGCACAAGGTCTCGAGAGAATATCGGAGAGTATTGTCAGAATCTTCTCTTGAAGCAGCCGATCATCCGTAATGAAAGGGGTCTCCAGCAGGAAGTGGTAATGAGAACCTAGAGTTAGATTTTAGCAAAATCATTTAACCCGGATAGAAGAGAGATCAGAGTCCCAGAGTATAGGTCGAGGAATAAAAGATCCTAATACCACCCAATGGCGACGTGGGCCCATGGGCCGCACAACCATGTTAGTAAAACAGCTTTCAACGACTAGACTCAACTTCGGCCAAGGAGTTGGAAAGGGGGATTCCTACAGGCAGTCGGCTCTGATACCAACTTGTGACGCCCCCGATTCAATCGTACACTAATCATACACGCAAACATGTACGATCAAGATCAGGGACTCACGGGAAGACATCACAACACAACTCTACAAATAAAAAAAAGTCATGCAAGCATCATATTACAAGTCAGGGGCCTCGAAGGCTCGAATACAAGAGCTCGATCATAGACGAGTCAGTGGAAGCAACAATATCTGAGTACATACATAAGTTAAACAAGTTTGCCTTAAGAAGGCTAGCACAAATTGGGATACATATCGAAAGAGGCGCAGGCCTCCTGCCTGGGATCCTCCTAAACTACTCCTGGTCGTCGTCAGCGGCCTACACATAGTAGTAGGCACCTTCCGAGTAGTAGCAGTCGTCATCGACAGTGGCGTCTGGCTCCTGGACTCCAACGTCTAGTCGCAGCAATCGGGTATAGGAAAGGGGTAAAGGGGGAGCAAAGCAACCGTGAGTACTCATCCAAAGTACTCGCAAGCAAGGAGCTACACTACATATGTATGAATTGGTATCAAATGGAATGAGGGTATCATATGTGGACTGAACTGCAGAATGCCGGAATAAGAGGGGGATAGCTAGTCCTATCGAAGACTATGCTTCTGGTAACCTCCATCTTGCAGTAGAAGAAGAGAGTAGATGGTAAGTTCACCAAGTAGCATCGCCTAGCATAATCCTAACCGATGATCCTCCCCCTCGTTGCCCTGTGAGAGAGCTATCACCGGTTGTATCTGGCACTTGGAAGGGTGTGTTTTATTAAGTATCTGGTTCTAGTTGTCATAAGGTCAAGGTACAACTCCAAGTCGTCCTCTTACCGAAGATCATGGCTATTCGAATAGTTTAACTTCCCTGCAGGGGTGCACCACATTTCCCAACACGCTCGATCCCCTTTGTCCGGACACACTTTTCTGGGTCATGCCCGGCCTCAGAAAATCAACATGTCACAGCCCTACCTAGGCACAACAGAGAGGTCAGCACGCCAGTCTAAATCCTATGGCGCAGGGGTCTGGGCCCATCGCCCATTGCACACCTGCATGTTGCGTACGCGGCCAGTGAGAAGACCTAGCCTCCCTTATACAAGAGCAGGCGTTTCAGTCCAACCCGGCGCGCGCCGCTCAGTCGCTGACGTCACTAAGGCTTCGGCTGATACCACGACATCGAGTGCCCATAACTGTCCCCGCGTAGATGGTTAGTGCATATAGGCCAGTAGCCAGACTCAGATCAAATACCAATATCTCGTTAAGCGTGTTATGTATCCGCGAACGCCGACCAGGGCCAGGCCCACCTCTCTCCTAGGTGGCCTCAACCTGCCATGTCGCTCCGCCACAAAGCAACAGTCGGGGGCCATCGGGAACCCAGGCCCACCTCTACCGGGATGGAGCCACCTGCCCCTTCAGCCCCATCTCCGAACAGTATCACCGGTAATGTAACAGTGAAAAGTATATAGTATATGCCCGTGATCACCTCCCGAAGTGATCACGGCCCAATAGTATAGCATGGCAGACAGACAAGAGTGTTGGGCCACTGATGATAATCTAGCATCCTATACTAAGCATTTAGGATTGAAGGTAAGGTATCAACAGTTGTAGCAACAATGACAGGCTATGCATCAGGATAGGATTAACGGAAAGCAGTAACATGCTACACTACTCTAATGCAAGCAGTATAGAGAAGAGTAGGCGATATCTGGTGATCAAAGGGGGGCTTGCCTGGTTGCTCCGGCAAGAGAGAGGGGTCGTCAACACCGTAGTCGTACTGGGTAGCAGCAGCGTTGGGCTCGGTGTCTAGCGAGAGAAGAGGGGGAAGAAACAATAAATATAATGCAAACAAAGCATCACAAAACATAATGAGGCAATACGCGATGCTAGGTATGCCCTAACGCGGTAGGAGGTGATACCGACGAAGGGGGGAAACATCCGGGAATTATCCTCGGTGTTTTGCATTTTTGGACAGATGAATCGAAGGGGAAAGTTGTGTGTTCGCTATGCTAGAGATGTGTGGCGGACGAACAAGGTGCGTATCTGAATTCATCTCGTTGTTCTGAGCAACTTTCATGTACAAAGTTTTCCCATTCGAGTTACGGTTTATTTTATATGAATTTTCAAAGTTTTAAAGAATTTCTGAAATTGTTTAATTCGAATAATAAGGAGAATAAAGTTTTGTCACCTGGTGCTAAAATAGCCAGAGTGTATGACAGTGGGCCAGGGGGTCCAGTCAGCATGCACACTCAGCAGTTGACCAGTCAACATTGACTGGTCAAAAGGATCAGCGGGGCCTACATGTCATTGACACAATGACTTATCATTTATTTTAACATGGTATTTAAGTGGGGGGCCACTGTCATAGGGTAGTTAGACTAATTAGCCTAAATAATTAATTAACTAAATTAATTTATTATTTCACTAATATTTATTTTATTTACTCTTTTTAAGGGGCCGGCCCCACTGGGCAGTGACCCAGGCCGACAGAGGCCAAGGCTGTGCTTGGGCACGTACGAACGCATGCAGGCGTCGGTGGCCAGCGCACAACGCGCAGAGGGGAACACGGCGCGACCCTAGGCTACAGCGGCCCCGGCTGGCGTGCGACAGGGCGAGCCAGCGCACGGCCATAGAGGCGCGGGCGCGCTGGGTCAGGCCATGGAGCGGAGGACGCAGGCGGCGGCGGGCGGCGACGGGCGTGTGATGCGCGCGGGGGGGGGGGGGTGGCCGGGCGAGGCGAGCGCGCGGGTACGCAGCCAGCAAGTCGGGGCGCGGCCTGGGGGAGGCAAGCGCGGGCAGGAGCGGTTGCAGGCGGCGGGGTGCGGGACGGCGAGCAGCGGGGCAAGTGCAGCGGCGGCGACGGAAGCAGGGGGAGAGCAGGGAGCGGGAAGTGGCAAGGAATCAACAGCTAGCAGCGGCATTAGCAGCAAAGAGTAGCAGTTAGTAGTAGCACACAGCAGCAGCTTAGGAACAGCACGGTAGCGGCACGAGCAGCAGAGTATGCACGCGGAAGCTCAGCTCCCGGCCATGGCGGCCGAAGCACGGGGACTAAGATACGACGACAAATCAAGGGGGTTGTAGGGGGGAATGGAGGAGCAGCTCACCATGAGGTGCTTGGTGTGCTCGTTGTAGCCGGAGAGAACTGGAGGCGAGCGGATCAACGTCGGCGTTGCAGCGGCCGAAGGTAGAAGAAGACGGCGATGGCGAGCTTCTGGTTCGCCCCTACTCGATTTAAAGCGAGGAGGCGAGGGAGTCGTCGATGCTTGAGCTCGTGGACATCCTTATGGACACCGGGGAGGCCAGTGGCCGCGGGATCGACACGGTGACGGCAACCATGAGCTTCAGGCGACGAAGAGACGAACGAGACGAACGAGAGAGGGGGATTTGGGAGGCTAGGGTTCGTCCGCTGGATCGGGCTCCAGCTTAACTAGGTCGGGGGTGCCGGCGGATGGCTGACACGCGCCCATCGGCGACGTGGACGGGCGCGCCAGCTCCAGGCCATGGCTCTGCCTCCCTCTGTACAGAGGTTGAGGAAAAGGCCCTGGTGGAGGGCTGGGCCTGGTACAGTAGAAGGGTTGGGCTAAGTGCATCGGCATTTTCCTTCTATTCCTTTCCTTTTCAGTTTCCTTTATTCTTCTTTGTTTTATTTATTTTAGCTATAGTTTTCTATTTATTTTAGCTACCAAATGATTTTTGTTAACTATGAAACTTTGCACATAATTCCTAGTCAACGCGGGCGCGCTGGGTCAGGCCATGGAGTGGAGGACGCAGGCGGCGGCGGGCGTCGACGGGCGTGTGACGCGCGCGGGGGAGCGGTGGCCGGGCGAGGCCAGCGCGCGGGTGCGCAGCCAGCAAACCGGGGTGCGGCCCGGGGGGAGGCAAGCGCGGGCAGGAGCGGTAGCAGGCGGCGGGGTGCGGGACGGCGAGCAGCGGGGCAAGTGCAGCACCGGCGACGGAAGCAGGGGGAGAGCAGGGAGCGGGTAGTGGCAAGGAATCAGCAGCTAGCAGCGGCATTAGCAGCAAAGAGTAGCAGTTAGTAGTAGCACACAGCAGCAACTTAGGAACAGCACAGTAGCGGCACAAGCAGCAGAGTATGCACGCGGAAGCTCAGCCCCCGGCCATGGCGGCCGAAGCACGGGGACGACGACACGACGACAAATCAAGGGGGGTAGTAGGGGGGAATGGAGGAGCAGCTCACCATGAGGTGCTTGGTGTGCTCGCTGTAGCCGGAGAGAACTTGAGGCGAGCAGACCGATGACGGCGTTGCAGCGGCCGAAGGTAGAAGAAGACGGCGATGGCGAGCTTCCGGTTCGCCCCTACTCGATTTAAAGCGAGGAGGCGAGGGAGTCGTCGATGCTTGAGCTCATGGACATCCTTCTGGACACCGGGGAGGCCAGTGGCCGCGGGATCGACGTGGTGACGGCAACCATGAGCTTCAGGCGACTAAGAGACGAACGAGACGAACGAGAGAGGGGGATTTGGGAGGCTAGGGTTCATCCGCTGGGTCGGCTCCAGCTTAACTAGGTTGGGGGTGCTGGCGGATGGCTGACATGCGCCCATCGGTGACGTGGACGGGCGCGCCAGCTCCAGGCCATGGCTCTGCCTCCCTCTGTACAGAGGTTGAGGAAAAGGCCCTGGTGGAGGGCTGGGCCTGGTACAGTAGAAGGGTTGGGCTAAGTGCATCGGCGGTTTTCCTTTTATTCCTTTCCTTTTCAGTTTCCTTTATTCTTCTCTATTTTATTTATTTTAGCTACAGTTTTCTATTTATTTTAGCTACCAAATGATGTTTGTTAACTATGAAACTTTGCACATAATTCCTAGTCAACACTATAATGTTGCACAAAAAGTTTGAGGCCAATTGGAACTGTTCAAATTTATAGTAATATTAAAATGTGTTTATTTAATATTGTTGTTCCACTAAATTAATTCTAGGGGCAATTTAGGAAACCAATTGAGGTTGCTTCCAACATGTTAATTACTTAGTTAATATTTGAAACTCATCGAACATTTTTATTTGACAGTTTGAAGAAATAATAATTTGACTTGTTATTATATCATTTCAATTTGACACCATTTTCATCAAGTGGAAAAATGGCTTTAAAAAATGATGACAAGGCACATTAGGGTGAGGTTACTGTAGCTTAATTATCCGGGCGTCACAATTCGGACACCGGAAGTGTTCCGGGTGATTTTGGAGAAAACCGGTGTGCCGGAGGGGTTACCGGAACCCCCCGGGGAAGTATTGGGCCTTAGGGGATAGAGAGGGCAGCAGCCCAGGAGGTGGCGGCCCCCCTCTTTCCCTCTCCCTCTCCCTCTCCCTCTCTTTCCTTCCCCCATCGTCCTTCCTAGTAGGACTAGGAAAGGATGAATCCTACTCCTACTAGGAGGAGGATTCCTCCTCTCCTTGGGCGCCACTAGGGCTGGCCGGCCTCCCCCTCGCTCCTTTATATACGGGGGGCGGGGGGAACCCTAGGACACACAAGTTGATTGTTCCAAGCCATGTGCGGTGCCCCCCTCCACCATAATCCACCTCGATCATATCGTAGCAGTGCTTAGGCAAAGCCCTGTTCTGGTAGGAACATCATCACCGTCATCACGTCGTCGTGCTGACGAAGCTGTCCCTCGAAGCTCTACTGGATCGTGAGTTCGCGGGATGTCACCGAGCCGAACGTGTGCTGATCGCGGAGGTGTCGTACCTTCGGTGCTGGGATTGGTCGATCGTGAAGACGTACGACTACATCAACCGCGTTGGCATAACGCTTCCGCTTACGGTCTACGAGGGTACGTAGATGATACTCTCCCCTCTCGTTGCTATGCATCACCATGATCTTGCGTGTGCGTAGGATTTTTTTTTGAAATTACTGCATTCCCCAACACAAGGCACCCCCAAGGAAATATTTAAGGAATATCCAAGCAACTAAGCTCCAACATTATCGGTAACCTCACTTGGAATCATGTTTTCATTCGTCACATGATACGTGTTTTGCTTGGAGCATCATTTTATTTTGTTGGGATTTTCTTTCTGTTATTTAGAATAATTTTTTGCATCTTTTATTTTAATAAAAGTGGCAATGGTAGCATTTGCCATGCTTATTTTGCAAGTATACATGTTGCTGTTTGAAAACAAAAAGTTTATCGTTGTTGCAAAAATTCCCTAGAAAATTCAGAATGTGATAAAATGTTGAAACATTTTGCAAAATGAGATCTGGTAAATTTTCTACAGCGTGTAAAATGTTCATAATTTTTTGAGTTTAAGAAGTATTGATACTCTTGCATTCTTTACGGACTGTACTATTTTGGCAGATTGATGTTATGTTTGCACTGTTTGCATATGTTTGCTTGTTTAATGATTCTATTTGAGGATAGGAGTATTAAATATGCAATGGAATTTAGTATGCAATGTTGAATAATAATTTTAGTGATTTGCTACAGTAGAGAATGATAAGGTTTTTGCATTGGTTTATACTAACATATCTCACAAGTTCTTGTTGAGTTTTGTGTGGATGAAGCTTTTGAGATTTAGGGAAACCGTGATATGAGAAGAATTAAGGAGACACAAAAGATCAAGCTTGGGGATTACCAAGGCATCCCAAGATAATATTTCAATAAGTATCAAGCATCTAAGCTAGGGGATGCCCCGGTAGGCATCCCACCTTTCTTCTTCAACAATTATCAGTTAGTATCGGTTGAGCCTAAGTTTTTGATTCTTCGCGTGATGTGTGCTATTCTTAGAATGTCATTTTATTTTCATTTTGCTTGTTGTTTTAATAAAATACTTAGATCTTAAAGTTTTTAAATAAAATAGAGCCCTCAAATAGTTGTCAGGGAGGCTAACTAAGCGGCATTCACATCCCGTCAACGAAGCTCTTTTCTACGGAATTTCTCTAGTGCTTCACTTATATCCTATAACTAAATTGTTTAATAAATTGAATGTCATGAAGTTGAAATCATATCATGCCTAGTGGTAGCTTCACATTGGGTTTAGAAAGTGAATCTTTTGAGGCTTGACAATCACAATATTGGTCATATAAGCAATTCACGAATAATTAGTATAAGGAAGAGAACTTTCACATGCAAATACACTATCATGGAAATCTTTTGCGATTGTGAACCCCCATCAAAATATTATATGCCAAAATTGTTGACGTTGGACAAGGAAGACAACGTAATGGTTTATGTTTGTTCATATTCACATAGAAGTTATATTGTCATAGATCCTTCAACATGTGGTGCTTGCCCCCCATCTTTGCTAGCCAAAAATTCCGCACCAAGTAGAGATACTACTTGTGCATCTGAAAACCCTTAAACCCAAATATTATTTTCAAGAGTCCATCATACCTACCTAAGGATTGAGCAAGATCCTTCAAGTAAGTTGTCATTGGTGCAATAAGGCAATAAAAATTGCTTCTAAAAGTGTTAGATCATTTAGTGCAAGAGAAAATTGAGCGTTGTACGAACTTGTGATGACAAAGAATAAAAGCAACAGACTGCATAATAAAGGTTGCTATCATAAGGGGCAATATAACGTGACGTTCTTTTGCACTAAGGGGTTGAGCATACAAACAAATAAGCGCATGGTAACCTCTGTTTCCCTCTGCGAAGGGCCTATCTTTTACTTTTATGTATTTACTTTTATGCAAAGAGTCAAAGTTCTTCTCTCTATTCCTTTTTATTTTTCTCTTTTGGCAAGCATCATGTGGTGAGGAAAGATCTAGGAACATATATCCAGTTGGATATGGGCAACATGAGTTATTATTATTGACATCACCTTTGAGGTGAATACATTGGGAGGCGAGATTATAAGCCCCTATCTTTCTATGTGTCCGGTTGAAACGTTTTGCTCATGTGTATGCGGTGAGTGTTAGAAATCATAGAATACTATATGATGGTTGAGTATGTGGAGCTCTCACTTAAACTCTGTTGAATAAGTTGAATTACAATTGCTTGGTGACTCAGAACATAGGTTGTTGAGTTTCAAGAGAATTCATTGTTTGAACCTTAACATGTGAATTGGTTGTACTTTAACATGAGAAAGAATTGATGCTATGATGCTAGGAAAAGTGATTGAAATTTTCATTGATCAAACTTATGCACTTTGCTAGCATTTACACTTCATAAATTATTTCTTTTATCATTTACCTACTCGAGGACGAGTAGGAATTAAGCTTGGGGATGCTGATACGTCTCCAATGTATCTATAATTTATGAAGTATTCATGCCATGTTTACAACAATTCTGTATGGTTTTGGTATGATTTGCATGGAACTAACCCAGACTGGCGTTGTTTTCAGCAGAACTACCGTGGTGTTGTTTTTTGTGAAGAAATGAAAGTTCTCCAAATGAGCTGGAACTTTTTGATGATTCTTTTTGGAACAAAAGAGACCCCCAAAGCTTCGTGGGAGGACCAGAAGAGCCACGAGGAGGGTGCAACCCATCAAGACACGCCTGGTGGGCCTGGCTTGCCCCGGTGGGTTGTGCTCACCTCGAGGCCCATCTTAGTGTGAAACCAATGCCAAAAAATCCTATAAATAGAGAAACCATCAGAAGTTAACCTAGATCAGAAGTTCCATCGCCGCAGGCCTCTGTAGCCACCAAAAACCAATCTATACCCCGTTCCGGCACCCTGCCGGAGGGGGGAATCATCTCGGGTGGCCATCTTCATCATCCTGGTGGCCACCATGATGAGGAGGGAGTAGTCCACCCTCGGGGCTGAGGGTTTGTACCAGTAGCTATGTGTTTAATCTCTCTCTCTCTCTCTCTCGTGATCTATATCATGGGCTTTGTTAATATAGTCGGATCATATGATGTTTCTCCCCTCTATACTCTTGTTGTGATGAATTGAATCTTTACCCTTTGAAGTTTTGTCTTGTCGGATTGAATGTTCAGATATGAGAACACATGGTGTATGTCTTGCGGTATGAATACTTGAGGTGACAATGGGATATCATATTGATTCACTTGATGTATGTTATGGCACTCAACTCGCGGATTCTCGAGGTGACATTGGGATAATTTATGCATAGGGGTTGATGCACGTTTTTATTATCTTTTCTCCAATAGAAATTTTGGGGTCTCCTTGTAGTTCTTTGTGTGGATCGAGTATGATGAATATGAATTTGCTTTGGTGTTATTTTAGTACGAACTCTAGGATAGATCGAACGGAAAGAATAGTTTTGTGTTATTTTAGTACGAACTCTTGAATAGATCGAATGGAAAGAATAGCTTTGAGGTGGTTTCATACCCTACGAACAATTTCTATCTTTTGTTCTCCGCTAATAGGAACTCAGGAGTGATTCTTTATTACACTTTGAGGGATAATCATATGATCCAACTATGTTAGCATTGTTGAGATGTTGCACTAGTGAAAGTACGGACCCTACACCTCATTTTCAAGCATTGCAACACCGTTTTTGTGCCTGTTTACTATTTGCTACCTTGCTGTTTTTATTTATTCAGATTATAAAAATATATTCCTACCATCCATATTACAGTTTTATCACCATCTCTTCGCCGAACTAGTGCACCTATACAATTTGCCATTGTATTGGGTGTGTTGGGGACACAAGAGATTTCTTGTATTTGGTTGCAGGGTCGTTTGAGAGAGACCACCTTCATCCTACACCTCTCACGGATTGATAAACCTTAGGCCATCCACTTGAGGGAAAATTGCTACTGTCCTACAAAACTCTGCGCTTGGAGGCCCAACACGTGTCTACAAGAATAAAGTTGCGTAGTAGAGATCAGGCTCCACCAGTGCTGGTGCTGGTAAACAGGCCGCTGGCCTTAGTTCGGCCCCCTCACAAATGAGTGGGCAAGGCTTCGCTTTTGGTACTGGCGGACCATTGAAGCAAGGAGGAAAGAAGAAGAAGAAGAATAAGAAGAAGAAGAGTGGGCATCGGCCAGGCGCACATACAACACCAACACCTCAGGCGCCCCTAGTTGCCGCAAACTCGGCCGTCTCCCACGCCATGCCACCATTGGTCGAGTCCGACAGCACGGTTGCCGCTCAATAGGAGGAAGCCTCTGCCAACCTCCCTAAAACCAAGAAAGAAAAGACGCATTGTTTCAAATTTCGGTCTAATGATCACTTGTCCAGAGTTTGTACTGTGGTGCACTTTTGCTACATCTGCAACAACTTCAAGCACGCTATGTTTCATTCTCCCATTCTGAAGCAGCCATGGCCCTCACATCTTTTTGTGGACAAGGATCTAATGCTTCCATGTTCATTCAGATCCCAGAGCATGTGTGCAAGGACATCGACGCTTCTCCATCAGCATCGCCAATTGCCTTAGTCACAGTTTCCGGTGGGGAGCTACCTGCAGTGGTGCTTGTACCTGAGATTGCTAGGATCGTTCGGACTCAGACCCAGTGGAAGTGGGAGGCTATTCTACATGGCAAGGATGCCTTTTGGTGTCATTCCCCTCCTTTGACGATCTTCGCCGAATGGCTGACCTATAGGTTCGAGTCAAGTCGCATGGTGTTGAAATTTCTTTTAAAGAATGGAAAGGTGAAGATGTCCCATCTTATGTTTCTTTGGAGACTATTTGGGTGCATGTTTACGGCATTCCTCATTCACTACGACATTTCCTCGGGCTTTGGGTTGTTGGATTGGTCATTAGAGCAACTCAAGATGTTGATCTTTATGCCCTACGTCATCATGGTATTATACGCATTCAGGTTGCGGTGCGCTCTTTGGATATATTCACCTATAATAATGACTTGGGAGGAGATTCCACAACCGCAGAGGCATTTGTGAAGCTTGATGGGTATAACTTTTGCTACTAGGTTGAAAAGGATGACTATATTCCGGATGTAGATTTCATACCTCTAATCTGGAAGCAACATGATGATGGCCCAGATAGAGGTCATGGCCGTGATGATGAAATTAACAATGGTGATGTTAGCAAAAAAGCAAAGAAAGTAAACTCTGCGAGTGTGAATCCTCCTCCGAACTCGAGCTCGAGCACTCCAGTTCCTATGCTGATTGCATCTCTCGTCGCGTCGTTGTCTGAACTACAGCACACTACAGGGCCTTCGAACATGCTTGGCGACATTGTTGCAGGTTACACTTCGTCGTCGTCATTGCCGGCGCCGCCTCCGCTATCCGTCAACCTTGGTACACCGCTGCACCAACCTCTTCTGCAGAATGATCTGCCTTTGCTTAGGACACCGTGAGTGGCGGCCGTGGAATCTCCACGCACGGACGTGCATGCTTGCATGGGTGCAACTGTATCAGCCAACAAGAACTCACCCGTGGGGTTGCATGGCTCTGTGCAACCGACGCTACAGGGGGGCGCTGTCGCTGAGCTGGGCTCGTTGACAACTACCAGCGATGGACGCCCAGTACAGCCCATGACTGCTCAGGCAAAGGTTCTACAATCACTTGCGTCGTTGCCCTCGCTACAGAGCGCGCCAAGTCGTGATCTAGTTGCTGTGGTGAGACTTGGTCCAGCCATGGGGCGCAGCATGGAGCTATCCTCCTCACCCGTTGTCGCCGTTCTAATGGAGCCAGAAGCTGCTGCACCATTGGGATTGCCTCCGTCTTCTCCAATGCTGCAGCCGGCACTCCATTCTACTCCAACCAAGCTGACGGATACTCCGTTACGGCGCAGTGGTCATCACTTCACCTCTGCTGACCGGTCCTCGGCCATGGATGAGTGCTCCCTCTCCAATGCGATGCGGCGTTAGGCGGAGCGTGACCTCGACCCTCCTACAGGTACACCTTGCAATAAATCATTTCTTTCCTTTTCTGATTCTCGTATTTCCTCTAGTTTAAATAACGTTCGAATTAAAATTGGAAAAAATGATAATGATGTGTGCATTTCGGTGGGGGTGCTTAAACACATGGAGATAGACAAATTAAAGGTTTCTCCAAAGTGTTCGAGCCCCCTACCATACCCCGAAACCAAGGAGAAGGAACAACCGGCTGCTTATGGCTGTCCTCTTCTCTCCCACTTGGTTGGTGTGGTAAGTGAGGTTGGATTAGATGACGCACGACTTGGGTCCATGTTTTGTGACTTCACCGCATCCTCGTGTAAATCAAAATCCCACTCCTCAAAAAAGAAACAAAAACCGCCCAAGAAGGCGAAGGTATCCACCCTGACCCGAGTCTCCACATGAGAGGCATGTTTTGGAATAGCAGAGGTCTTTCAGATTTGGCTAAACATAAACACGTTGGTGACTGGGTGCGTGACCATGGGTTGGATTTTGTGGCAATTTCCGGGGCTGGTAAATGTGACTTTCATGCACATGTCTTTGATCACCTATCAGGTGGTTTGGACTACACATGGCATTGCTTACCACCACGTGGAAGGTCTAGAGGAATCTTACTTGGGATACATACCACAACCATGGACTTGTTAGCTTTTTCGGTTGGTGAATTTCACATCAAATTCCACCTATGAAATAGAGTTGACAATTATACATCGAGCTTGGTCGCAGTTTATGGGGCTGCCCAAGATGAGAATAAATCCACTTTCCTTCGGGAATTGGTGAACTTGGCTAAGGATAACCCGCATCCAATGCTTATTGGATGTGACTTCAATATCCTTAGATACCAGGATGAGAAAAATAATGATCGTTTTTACACACACTGGCCTTTCTTATTCAACGCTGTAATTGACAGTTTGAATCTTCGAGAAGCTAGTATGTCGGGACGACAGTTCACCTGGGCCAACAACCGTCCGGTGCCGACATATGAGAAACTCGATCGGGTACTCATGGATACCAAATGGGAATTAAAATTCCCTATGGTAACAGTGCATGCCCTATAGCGTATTGAGTCACTTTCGGACCATGCACCCATCAATCTTGATTCTAACTCTACTAGCTCTCCCATTGTTCGCCGTCCATTCAAATTTGAACTGGGATGGTTACATCGGGATGGTTTTGCGGATATAGTTAAGAATTTATGGGAGAGGCCTGCTGTTGGTCGCACACCGATTCAAAGATGGAACTAAAAAATCCGAGCCATGAGGCGGTTCCTAACTGGATGGCCCAAACACACAAGTGGTATATAAAAAAAGAAAAGCAATGCCTTTCCACTATTATAGATGACCTCGACAAAATAGCAGAGACCCGCATTTTGTCTCAACGGGAGATTCATATGAAAAATCAATCCAATGAGCAGATTCCACGTCTATTGCGAGAAGAGGAAATCAAGTGGTATCAAAGATCAGGTGCCCAATTCATTTTGGAGGGAGACAACAATACACGATATTTCCAAATGGTCGCCAATGGGCGGCACAAGAAGAAGTGTATTTTTAGCCTCCAACAGGATGAGGGACGGATCGAGGGTCAGGTAGAGCTCAAGCGTTATACAACCAAATACTACAAGTGTCTGTTTGGAGCTCCAGAGGAAGGGAACTTCACTCTAGATGAGACCCGAACAGATGACATTCCACAAGTCATAGAAGAGCAGAATGATATCCTGACGACACCTTTCTCTGAAGAGGAGGTGCGAGCTGCAGTGTTCCAAATGGAACATAACAAAGCTCTAGGCCCTGATGGTTTCCCTGCAGAGTTCTATCAGAACTTCTGGGATGTCATCAAGACTAACCTAATGGAGTTGTTCAATTTTTATCATGCCGACCAACTATACCTATCTAGGCCTAATTTTGGCAAGATTGTTTTGTTGCCAAAGACTAAGGAGGCTGAACAGATTCAACAGTTCAGACCGATCTGCCTCCTTAATGTCAGTGATACATCTCCAACGTATCCACTTTTCCAAACACTTTTACCCTTGTTTTGGACTCTAACTTGCATGATTTGAATGGAACTAACCCGGACTGACGCTGTTTTTAGCAGAATTGCCATGGTGTTATTTTTGTGCAGAAATAAAAGTTCTTGGAATGGCCTGAAAATCAACAGAGAATATTTTTGGAATATATAAAAAATACTAGCGAAAGAATCAAGGCCAGGGGGACCACACTCTGTCCACGAGGGTGGGGGCGCGCCTACCCCCCTGGGCGCGCCCCATACCTCGTGGGCCCCCTGGTGCTCCTCTGACCTCAACTCCAACTCTATATATTCGTGTTCGGGGAGAAAAAAAGAGAGAAGGATTCATCGCATTTTATGATACAGAGCCGCCATCAAGCCCTAATCTCTCTCGGGA
Organism: Triticum monococcum; assembly: GCA_034509565.1. Taxonomy (NCBI): domain Eukaryota; kingdom Viridiplantae; phylum Streptophyta; class Magnoliopsida; order Poales; family Poaceae; genus Triticum; species Triticum monococcum. Next base: position 388,063,253 of record CM067842.1, on the reverse strand, counting down.
GGGCTGATCTGGAGTCCGTTCGGGGCTCCGGAGAGGGGAATCTGTCGCCATCATCATCATCAACCTTCCTCCATCACCAATTTCATGATGCTCACCGCCATGCGTGAGTGATTCCATCATAGGCTTGCTAGACGGTGATGGGTTGGATGAGATTTATCATGTAATCGAGTTAGTTTTGTTAGGGTTTGATCCCTAGTATCCACTATGTTCTGAGATTGATGTTGCTATGACTTTGTTATGCTTAATGCTTGTCACTAGGGCCCGAGTGCCATGATTTCAGATCTGAACCTATTATGTTTTCATGAATATATGTGAGTTCTTGATCCTATCTTGCAATTCTATAGTCACCTATTATGTGTTACGATCCGTTAACCCCGAAGTGACAATAATCGGGATACTTACCGGTGATGACCGTAGTTTGAGGAGTTCATGTATTCACTATGTGTTAATGCTTTGGTCCAGTACTCTATTAAAAGGAGGCCTCAATATCCCTTAGTTTCCAATAGGACCCCGCTGCCACGGGAGGGTATGACAAAAGATGTCATGCAAGTTCTTTTCCATAAGCACGTATGACTATATTCGGAATACATGCCTACATTACATTGATGAACTAGAGCTAGTTCTGTGTCACCCTATGTTATAACTATTGCATGGGGAATCGCATTCGACATAATTATCCATCACTGATCCATTGCGTACGAGCTTTTCACATATTGTTCTTTGCATATTTACTTTTCTGTTGCTACTATTACAATCACTATAAAACCAAAACTATTACTTTTGCTACCGTTACCGCTACTATCATATTACTTTGCTACTTGATGACCCACAAGTATAGGGGATCTATCGTAGTCCTTTCGATAAGTAAGAGTGTCGAACCCAACGAGGAGCAGAAGGAAATGGTAAGCGGTTTCTAGCAAGGTATTCTCTGCAAGTACTGAATTAAGTGGTAACAGATAGTTTTGTGATAGGATAATTTTTAACGAGCAACAAGTAACAAAAGTAAATAAGGTGCAGCAAGGTGGCCCAATCCTTTTTGTAGCAAAGGACAAGCCTAGACAAACTCTTATATGATGTAAAGCGCTCCCGAGGACACATGGGAATATCGTCAAGCTAGTTTCCATCACGTTCATATGATTCGCGTTCGGTACTTTGATAATTTGGTATGTGGGTGGACCGGTGCTTGGGTACTGCCCTTACTTGGACAAGCATCCCACTTATGATTAACCTCTATTGCAAGCATCCGCAAATACAACAAAAGTATTAAGGTAAACCTAACCATAACATGAAACATATGGATCTAAATCAGCCCCTTACGAAGCAACGCATAAACTAGGGTTTAAGCTTCTGTCACTCTAGCAACCCATCATCTACTTATTACTTCCCAATGCCTTCGTCTAGGCCCAAATAATGGTGAAGTGTCATATAGTCGACGTTCACATAACACCACTAGAGGAGAGACAACATACATCTCATCAAAATATCGAACGAATACCAAATTCACATGACTACTAATAGCAAGACTTCTCCCATGTCCTCAGGAACAAAAGTAACTACTCACAAAGCATAAACATGTTCATAATCAGAGGGGTATTAATATGCATATAGGATCTGAACATATGATCTTCCACCAATTGAACCAACTAGCATCAACTACAAGGAGTAACTAACACTACCAGCAACCTACTAGCACCAATCCCGGACTTGGAGACAAGAATTGGATACAAGAGATGAACTAGGGTTTTGAGATGAGATGGTGCTAATGAAGATGTTGATGGAGATTGCCCTCTCCCGATGAGAGGAGCGTTGGTGATGACGATGGCGATGATTTCCCCCTCTGGGAGGGAAGTTTCCCCGGCAGAACAGCTCCGCCAGAGCCCTAGATTGGTTCCGCCAAGGTTCCGCCTCGTGGCGGCGGAGTTTTGTCCAAGAAGATGGCTTATGATTTTTTTTCCCATCGAAAGACTCCATATAGCAGAAGATGGCCACCGGAGGGCCACCAGTGGGCCCACGAGGTAGGGGGGCGTGCCCCCACCCTCGTGGGCAGGGTGTGGCCCCCCTGGTGAAGTTCTTGCTCTCAGTATTTTTTATATATTTGGAAAACATCTTCCGTGAAGTTTCATAACTTTTGGAGCTATGCAGAATAGGTCTCTAATATTTTCTCCTTTTCCAGCCCTGAATCGCAGCTGCTGGCATTCTCCCTCTTTATGTAAACCTTGTAAAATAAGAGAGAATAGGCATAAGTATTGTGACATAATGTGTAATAACAGCCCATAATGCAATAAATATTGATATAAAAGCATGATGCAAAATGGGTGTATCACTACTAAATACTTTGCTGCAGATATTAAGTTTCCAGGTGTGGTTGAATTGACAACTCAGCTGCTAATACTTGAGAATATTCTTTGGCTCCCCTTGTGTCGAATCAATAAATTTGAGTTGAATACTCTACCCTCGAAAACTGTTGGGATCCCCTATACTTGTGGGTTATCAAGACTATTTTCTGGCGCCATTGTCGGGGAGCATAGCTCTATTCTTTGAGTCACTTGGGATTTATATCTGCTGATCACTATGAAGAACTTGAAAGATAAAAGAACCAAGATTTTTCCCTCAACTACGAGGGGAGGTAAGGAATTGCCATCTAGCTCTGCACTTGATTCACCTTCTGTTTTGAGTAAACTTGCGACACCTACTCCTGCTATTCATTCTGATATGTCGCATGTTATTGATGATGTCACTTCTGCTTTGCATGATACTTATGATGAAACTACTTCTATGCTTGATAATACTGTGCCTCTAGGTGAATTTCTTGATGAACAACTTGCTAGGTTTAGAGAGAATGAAATTATTGAAACTGATAATATTGATGAAAGTGATGATAAAGATTCTCCCCCTAGATATGAATTGGCTGTTGTTCCTGAGGGTTATGTTATGGATGAAGAAACTGCTAGAGACTTCTTAGCTTGCAATGGTAGATCTGATCTTAAGAAATTATTAGCTAAGCTTAAAGAAAAGTCTTTGAATGCTAGAATGAATATGACCCTGCTTTTGCTACTTCACCTATCTTTATTTCCGATAAGGATTATGATTTCTCTGTCGACCCTGAGTTAATTACTTTGATTGAATCTGATGCTTTTATGGTTATGAATCTGGAACTGTTGTGGCACATCTTACTAAATTAAATGATATAGCCATCGTGTTCACTAATGATGAGAAAAGTCACTATTACTTTATCCTTAAGTTATTTCCGTTCTCATTAAAGGGTGATGCTAAAACATGGTTTAATTCTCTTAATCCTGGTTGTGTGCGTAGTTCCCAGGATATGATTTATTACTTCTCTACTAAATATTTTCCTGCTCATAAGAAACAATCTGCTTTAAGGGAAATATATAATTTTGTGCAAATTGAAGAAGAGAGTCTCCCACAAGCTTGGGGGAGGCTTCTCCAATTACTTAATGCTTTGCCTGATCATCCTCTCAAGAAAAATAAAATACTTGATATCTTTTATAATGGACTAACCGATGCTCCCAGCGACCACCTAGATAGTTGTGCTGGTTATGTTTTTAGGAAAAGAACTGTTGATCAAGCTGAATTGCTATTGAATAATATGTTGAGTAATGAAAATGATTGGACACTTCCTGAACCAACTCCTAAGCCAACTGCGAAGAAAAGGGATATTCTATTTGTCAGTCCTGAAGATATGCAAGAGGCAAAGAAATCTATGAAAGAAAAAGGTATTAAAGCTGAAGATGTTAAGAATTTACCACCTATTGAAGAAATACATGGTCTTGATAACCCGACACAGGTAGTAAAGGTAAATTATCTCTATAGGTTTGATGAAGGTGATATCCCTCGTTATAAGTCTGCTAGCCAATGCTTAGATGAGTTTGATAATTTTATTATTAAACAAAAAAACTTCAATGCTTATGTTGGTAGACAATTGAACCACAATGCTGATATGCTTGAACACTTGAGTAATTATATGTCTAGAGTTAAAGGTGAACTTACACTACAAGAAATATGTCAACTTGTGACCTTAACTATTGGTCACTGAATGGTCATTATTTTCCATTTGTGACCTTTTTGTGACCAAAAACAGATGGTCAAAAGCTGGCGGTCGTAAACTGAAATTAACGACCTTCTCTGTGAGAAGGTCGTAGACGTTTACGACCAAAATATGCCTACAGTTTTGTTTTGGTCACTAGCAGCCTCCCCAGGCCACGTAGGCATCCGACGTGGCAATCTGATGTGGCACAAAAATCAGCCCGGTCCAATTCGGTGTTTATATGGGCCGAGCCCATTAATTCGGCCTTTTTAATATTTATTTTTCCTATTAATTTTTGCTAGCTACATGGGCTGGCTCAGCAATTCGGCCTTTTTGCGATCCATTTCAAATTTGGGCCTCACGATTTTTACAGTGCATTTAATTTTGGGGCCTTGGCCTTTTTGCGATCCAATTTTTGGGCCTTGGCCTCTTTGTGATCCATTCTTTTTGGGCTGTAGCCATTTTCACCAGTTTTTCATTTGGTCCAGTAGACATTTCGGCCAGTTTTTAATTTGGGCCACACCTCTTTGTTTCAAATACAATTTACAGCACAGATATAGAATCAACCCAAATTCAATACCAATATATTCTCTTTTTGACCACTTTCAATCCAAGAATACATTTCAAGTAAACATAGAATAATATTCCAACGATTTGTACATATATCCTAGCATTTGAACAATAAGTTCAGCAACCAAATATACACCAAATTCTCAGCAAGATCAACAATACATCCAAATTCCCAGAAAATACGGCATTACAACAAACATATAAAGCAAGTCGTTGACTTGGACTTCCAGCTTCTTCAAAAAAATCAGCACATAACTCTCCTGTAGATGAGAAGAAAAGCCACATGTTCAGTCTCGATATGGGTAATATATGCTAAAAATAAATCCAAGAACCGTGCAAGAGCCCTAGGTTTTACTATCATTTGGACACCCAGATTGGCGATCCTTCCTTACCTAATGTGTGCAAGTACAAATAAATTAATAAACAATCCATTTTATAGAGCAAATGATATTCCCCCTTTTATCTAAAACTGTAATGTATGCTAGTGACAGAACAAGGGGTAAGACTGTTATGATATGCCAGATTGCTAGCAACAGTGCTTACATGCATCTTCATATTTCAAAAGGTAGCATGCATCACATCAAAAAATTGTAAGCATTGAACCTACATCATATCTACAGTAACATCACCAATCAAGTTGCATGTGTATGCTAGAAATCAAGAATCAAAAGGACTTCAGCTTGTTTCGAATATCTTGCCTTTGTTGCTCCCAGTTCAGTAAAGAAATAGTCAAGCAGTGAGCGCTTCGCCTCATGGACTTGGTAGTGCACAATAGATTTCAGAATGGAGCATAAATAGAATACCTGGAAAAGAACAATAAAGAGCTATACAGTTAAGTAAGCATCCTTGGTTGTTCAAATAAGTGGAGAGAACAATAAAAAGCTACACAGTCTAGAATTTCTGTTAAGAAACAGTAACTTGATGTAAAGTCGCTTGAAAATAGAAAACACCTTACAAGCTTGTGAAGCTTACCATGATTTCAAAAGCATGGGTTATCTAATCTTTTATGCCATCCTCCCAAAATTTGGCTAGATGATTCTGCAACTGTAGTTGTACCTAGCTGCTCAAAATATAAACATATAGATGAGTGCTTCACACATGTCACCAGAGGTAAATAGCAATACACATAAATGAATGAACAGGGGCATATTCTACAGCAAGATGAACCAATAGAGATATATCTTGTAGCCTACAACAATCAAGTTAGAAATCACATCCATTTTCTAATTAACCAGCACCTAAATATATACATGCACTACTTCAGGAAATTTATGACTAGGAGATGTATTAATAGCAGATTATGAACTAATGTACTTGTACTTGATCTAGTTGAATAGATGCAGATTAAGTTCCAGGTACAGCCAACTCCAACGTATGCTACTAGCTATTGACAGAAAAACATAGAGAGAGAGGGGGGGAGGAGATCCAGCGATAGTATGACTACAGCAGGCGACCCCGAGGGAAGATCTGGCGCCCCGTGGATTGGTCAACCCCAGGATCTCACGCGCGCCTCCGTTGCCGAGGTCGTCCATATCGCCTGCGAGGTTGATGGTCCAGGCCCCCATGACGACCAAGTCGTGATCCATGCGGAGCTCCACCTCCTGCACGGCTGATCCATGCTCCAGTGGAGGCTTGGGCTCCACCCTCGAATCCGGCGGCGCCTATAGAAAGATAGTGTAAGCTCTCCTAACAAGAAAAGAAACTTAGGAAAGTCAAACTGGTACTAATCAAATTCAGAAGAGAGTTTACACTATACCTAGCATAGCAAATGAGGATGGCCAAAGATGAATAAGTTTTTTTAGGAACTATGGACAGTGGGGGAAAGCCCCCCACTGACTTTAAATTCGCAAGATTGTAGAGTGAAAGCTGAATAAGTTACGTGGCTCGAATGGTCGGCATCCCTCGGATCTCATAGCTACCGCACATCACGGATGAACTATAGCAAACTAGTTATATCCACAGGCCACATGTGCAAAGAATATACTAAAATGGCTTGAAGCTAAAACTAATCAACCATTCATCTTCGGTACTGCAATTTTTTATTGTGCAGTACAAAGATTATTATGCAGAATCTAAAATTGGCCACAGCCTTAAAGGTTATTATGCAGCATCTAAAATTAGCCAACTCTACAAAATAGTGGAGGAAGCATAGGTCTGAACCCAAACAAATTTACATCATCTAATACACTATATTCCTCCCATTAAAAAACTAATATTCCAGTAGAGAGTTAAATCAGTTCATCATGAACTAGCTTCCAACAACATAATATAGGTGAACCCACTAAACTGATGCAAACTTTATGGAAAGTTCCCAGAATTCTGAAGTTGCAACATTTCAAACATAACTCAAACTGAAACAACTCTTCTGCATTTGATTAGTTTCCGTGTTCTATCAAAGCACATAATTTCCATCTTCTGCACTAAAATGAGTATCATGGGATGGGAGCGTCTTTGAAAAACTCAATGGGACTTGGGTCCTGATTATTGTACTTGTCTTTTTTCTACAAGATCTATGAAATTGTAACATTACTACTACATATATATTGGCTAGATGCAATAGAGATAGGAGTACAAGTAAGATATTTGGAATTCTTACAAGTTTGCTGAAAAAGGCAACATAAGACATAGATCTAGCATTTTGGTGATGCTTGACAGCTTCTCGGTTTTCCTTATTCATTTGACATATTTCCTATATAAAGAAAATGAATATAAGTATTTACGTATGGTACAATAGATGTGAGTGCAAAAACTATTGTTGGTCGCATATCTTGTTACAAACCTTGTATCTTTCATCAGACCATTTATTGACATGGATGGTCCAATTCTCATGAGTGATGTTCGCTGGCTTATTTGATAATGCTTCCTGAGTAGTATAACCATTGAAGTATTTCTTCTTTAGCCTGTAGCGCTGTTGTCGAACACCCTTCAGGATTACTTTTGTTCATGCATCATTCCCAACCTTGTCATCCTTTTCCATCTCAAAGTTAAGCTGAAATACCAATCATATATAGGATATATCACTAAATTGACTATGCAACATGTGAACACGTCTATGAAATTGAAGGAAACTATCCCACCGCGATATCTTTAATAGCATGGGGAATAACATGTTTGAGTGGGCTTTTGTCATAGTCATTCCAGTGCGTAGCAACATGCGTTCGGCTCCTGATGTGGATGCCACACTCAGAAGAAAGCTTTGCAGCTTGGAGTGGGTCTGTAGGTCTCAATTTCCCTGCATAAAATCAATACGCATTTTCCTCCCTCCATTTCTGCTTGCATACTCCTGAAGCCCATGCCCCATGGTTGGTCTATGTCCACGACCTCTCCTTGACGGTCGTGGATCAGCTAGACCAGTGGAGCATGCTAATGCATCTACATTACAAGATGGCAGATAAATTAGAAGGTTACAGTTTCAAGTGGAAAATAGAAGGGGTGAAGTGATGATGTCGCATATACCTTGGCCTTGTAATGTAATCATGTTATCTGATTGTTCGGATGTGCCTATCATGTCTGGAGAACCTTGTACCAGCCTACATTATCAACAGTAGATGACTGAAATCTAGTTAAACTTGTCTCTTGAAACTTGGCTTTCATTGCTAGTAGACAAAAAAGTGCTAGTTTGTGTAAAACAGTTTTAAACAAGCAGTTCTGCTAACTTGGAATTGATGCTTGTCTAATTTATGATGGCAAAGACATTACTGTACCATGCTTTGAAGGGTTGCAGAACAGATCGAAATAAATAACATACTTGGAAATATGGAGCATCCAGAATTCAGTTAAACAAGAACAAGTGCAGACTCGGCCTTTATTCAGTTTCGCACAAGTGCAGACTCAGACTTTATTCAGTTTTCAACAAGAACAAGTGCAGACTTAGTCTTTATCCAGAATTCGAAATAAAGAACATACAACGTGAACTCCATATGGTAATATATTGTATCAAGAACAAGTGCACACATTCAGTTCTAACGATCATAGGTAAGGACTATTTATGGGGTAGCAGAACCACAAACAGGGAAGCCACATGATCCTTGAATTACAGGAAATCTCACGACAACTGAATAAAGACCGAGTAAATCTTATAGTGCTAATGGATTTGCCACATGGTCGTTGTATTCAGAGATGTAAATAAATCTCACGACCGCGTGTGCTTTTCTCCCCCAAATCCCTTCAATGGTGACCCCTTATGTCTAGAGCTTGCGGGATGAGGAGGGCGGGATGAGAAAATTACCGTCAGCCGACGCCGGTCACTGCAATCGGTGGGGAAAGAGAGTTGGGTGGGGCGGCCTCCACCAATCCGCTGTCGCTGGTTGATGCAGAGCTCGACCGGTCGGGTGGCCTCCTCCAATCCACCATCGCTGGTCGCTGCAATCAGGGGGGATAGAGCGGAGTGCTCGCGCGGGGATGGTTGTGTGGTGGATCCGAGCTCGGCCGGCGGGCGGCCACCCCCATACTACCGGCCCTGATCGCCGCAGTCGTGGGATAGGAGAGTCAATTGAATCTGACGAAAAAATGCCGAGGTGGGCGGTGGCTTTTAGCGGTGCCTCCTCGCGGGCGAAATAGAAGGATAAATTTTGCCTGGGTCTTTGACGGGTGGGGACACAGGATGGATGCGGAAAAAAATAGAAAAGTGGAGGGAAAAGAATACGTGGATGGAGGGGAAATAGTTTTTTTGCGAGGAGATGGTTTATTTTCAGAAATTAATTCCCACTTAGTATATGTAATTCATTTAATTCGAAATAAGTAGCAAATTATTATTTAAAAAATAAATCTTACATGAAAATTATGATATGTGGTATTTTCAATGTTTTCTGTGGAGAATTGTAAATAAATGTGTCGAAAGTTGTACAAAAGGGTCTTAGGTATGTGATCTGGAGTGCGTCTCTCCTCCCTTCGTCTCTCTTCCAACAAAAGGCAGCCAGGGTTTCTGCCTCCCATCGGCGGCGCCGTCGATCTACCATGTTTCGTGTGGCCTTAGGGCTATGGGTGCGCGTGGATTTTGGCCCTTTCCGGCGGGAGAGCCCTGTTTTTAGGTGCTTCTTCAAGTTTTGTTAGGGTTTGTGTCCTGCCCAGGAAGACGAGACGATGGTGGCTCCCTGAAGATAGATCAAGGTTCTCCTCGCCTAGCCCCTATCTCGGTGGTGCATCTAGTATCGTTGGAGGGCGCGTGGAGGTGTGTCTCCGGCGGATCTCGCGGGATTCGGTCGGTGGTTCTTTTTGATGGATTTACTTGGATCCGGTCTTTCTTTTGTCTTTGTTGTGTGTGCCTTCAGGTTGGATCCTTTCGATCTACGCTTCTATTCATCGGCGGCGGTTGTTATTCTGGTGCATTGGTCCTATGGGGACTTAGCACGATAACTCCCCATTTGTTTACTACAACAAATTGTGCCAGGCTCCGACGAGGGAGGGGCGATGACGGTGCTACGCCTTCAACTCGCTTTAGTGCTTCTAGTCGTCGCTAGGTGGTCTACAAATCTACACTGGGCCGATGACGAGCACGGTGGCGTGGGAAGCACGCGACAACGGGTGGCCTAGAGACAAGCGCGACATCACAGATGGGCTCAAACTGACGAATTAGAGTAGGACACGAGACCCGGACCGGCTCACGAGACAACACATGTGGTTTTGATTTGATGCTAGCGCAGTGACTAACCAACGAATTAGAGTAGGACAGGGGGTCCAGACCGGCTCACGAGACTCGAGTCGTCGCCATCTCTCATGCCCTACTCTTTTCGATGAGGCATGTAGCATACACGTCATCAATGAATGTGAGGTCGATGATCCATCCGTCATGGTCGGAGCCCAACATGTCCACCACGACACAATTGCGGCAGCAAGGGTTGCCGGTCACCCGTAGCGGTGCTGCAGAGTGCGACTCTGCCTCGCCGGTTTCTGCCGTGAGGGCTTGATATGGGGTTATTGGTCAGCCTTGGCGATTGGGCCCGATTTGCATTGTTAGATTAGATAACAATTTTGCGTTCATGTAGTAGTGATCGGGCAGTCTGCCGGACGTTTGGCTGGGATATGTGTCCGGCTGCAAATGATCTTATCAAATACACACATAAAAAACGCTCACACTCAACTCGCTCCTTCTGCTCTTGTGCTTGGTTGCTAGCTATCACCTTAGTCTCCTCCATGCCGCTGACCACAAAAACAATCCCCAAATCAGCACCAAACAACCCCCTGCCGCACCTTGCCGCCGGCGGTTCCTAAAGCGCCGTTTCAGCGGAGCGCCCTAGCCCCGCTGCTTCCTGCTCCGCTGCACGGTCGCTTGCTTCACCACCGGCGGCTACGCAACAGCGTGCTGTCTGAAGCACAGCGGCGGCCCCTTCCCCCGCTGCTCTTGAGGATGCATGCAACGTATGGGAGGAGTCGGGATGGGTCGCGCGAGAGAAGGATCACGTCCCGGTGGTTCTGCAGGAGGCGCGTGCAATGCGAGAATGTTTCAGGGTGAGTTCAGGTTCAGGCTTAGTCTTCTATATATTTCAGTAGGGTGGAACAGAGTAGATTTATTGGCCATGTAGTTGATTATTTGATCATCCGTTTACTATATAGTTTTTCATTACATGAACACATGACTGTAAAGAAATCTCTCAGTTAAGGTCAGGCATATGACATCTAACTATACTGCAGTAGCATGTATTCAGGTTCAGGCCTTTGTACCATTGCAGTCTGTAGCAAATGCAAAATGATGTTCACTAGTGCAGTTTTGCAAACACCTATCAGTTGGATGTCAAGTAAAGTTATCTAGTCAGGCATGTATATGTCAAATCCGAACCATGGTATGTACTGTATTACGTGAACATGAACATGAAAAGAAGACAAAAGAGCTAAACTTTGGTAAAATACAAATATGCATTACACGATCTACTCATCATCACTTGAATGCTCATTCTCACTCAATGCGCCATCTTCCTGTCCATCATCATCAGTACCACTATCTTGTGTCGAACAACTGATCAATATCCTTCATAGTTGAAGTTGTCGAGGGCATTTCTTCCTGGTATGAACTGGTCATGTTTCCAAAGGGGTTGAATCCATCTGTGGCAATACCAAGCTTCATATTACGGGCATCCTTAGCGAAACAACTGAACTCACTATCAAAGTGCTCCCATGCTTCACCATCAGCAGGGTGTCTCATAACATTTGCCTCAGCAATCCTCTTCTCCTTATGCCACCTTGCATCTGCTGATTGTTCCTTTGACACAAAAAATCTTTGAAGCCTCGGGATGATAAGAAAGTACCTAAGTACCTTGTGAGGTACCTTTTCCTCCACACCTTATCTTTCCATCTTGATGTCCCACATTCAAGACAATGGCTCTTGTTGGCATGTTGGCCCAAAAATAATGCACAATCAAATTTGGAAACATGAATTGTCTCGTAACCCAGCCCGACTTCACTAAGAACATTGTTAGCTTCAGTGTATGATTTAGGTATATCAGCATGTGGAAACGCCACACTAATAAGCTCAACAAACTGATTAAATGCTCTACTTGTAATCCGGTTGTATAATTTGATATGGAGGAGCTTAATAATGAATGACAGCCATGTGAAATCACTACATCCTTCATAAAGATCTTTCTTCGCTGCATCAATTAGCTTGGAAAAGAGGTTAGGCTTACCCTTGCCTTGCCTTCCAGACATGAACATATCATCTACCATATACGCAACATCGCCTCCGTTGCCAACATCACAGTCGTCATCATCATCTGATTGATATGCAGCACCCTCTGTATTATCACCTTCATCATCAGTCACCGCTTCACCATGAAAGTCCCACCTTGTATATGTAACAGCCATACCATTGCATAATTTGTGCTCCTCTACTTCAGCCTGGCTGCGGTGCTCCATATTCAAACAGTCCTTGCATGGGCACAATATGTCCTGATTTTCCCTGAAATTTTGGCGAGTGAAACCCATAAACTCTTCAACACCTTTCATGTATGGTGGTGTGAAACGCGTTCCTTGTATCCAGCTTCGATCCATTGCACTACAACAAAATATTTTACTGTTGCAAATTATGCTTACACCGCATCGAAGCAAAATTTACTACTAACACAACTAGTGAACCCACTACCAAGGTTTTTGAGTCGATGAGTCGACGAGTCACTGCAGGGGGGCGACTCTAGACTAGTCGTGACTAGTCTAGACTCATGGTCGACGAGTCGACATGCGATGAGTCGACGTGAGTTAAGTAGTATGGAGCAGACCAGTAGCAGCAAGTGGCAACCAGGGGAGGAGCCGCAGCAACCAGCCAAGACCAGGCCACCAGGGGATGGGAGGAGCAGACCAGCAACAACAGCAACCAGGGAATGCGCAGCAGGCAGCAGCAACCAGGGGAGAAGGGGACGAGCAGCAAGCCAGGGGAGAAGGGGACGAGCATCAAGCCAGGGGCGGTGGCGGCTGCAGAAGAGGGTTGGGTCGAGGGATGGGGGGACGAAACTGTTGGATCTAGGTTTCCAGAGGGGACAAATACAGTAAGCGTTAAATACGGCCCAAAAGGCAATATTGGCCCAGTAAGGCCCAACAAAACCCTAGCGTGCCTGGCTCAATCTGAACCATCTATATGCTCTAATCTTCACCGTCCATCTACTCTCTTTTACCTCTTTCTCTCACCTGCTCCCTTACAGGTCCAGCCTCCAGGCACAAATCAACAGCCGCAATGGCCTTGCTGCAGCTCCTCCTTCATGGCTTCTCTGCCTCCGCCCCTCTCTCTCTGCCTCCCCCCTCCTTCCCTGGAACCGCCCTTCCTTCCCTGCACCAATTCCTCTACCAGTCTCCTCTTACATGACAGATCGATCGAGTTGCTCGACTCACAAACCGCGACTAGTCGAGACTAGTCGTGACTAGTCGACCGAGTCGTTCGACTCATCCAATGATTCGAGTCGACAGGTTGAGTCGACCTTCGTGTAACGACTCATCGACTAGTCGACGACTAGTCGTGACTAGTCGTTCGACTCGAAATCCATGCCCACTACTAAACTTAAACAACAAAACAGCCACAAATTTAAACCTTTCAAGATTGATGAAAACATCTACTCAGGCAATGAATTTAGTAGAACTAAACCTCCTTCACATTGTCTTTCCTAAATATAGCATATATGCTTGGTTTCCAAAGGCCACAGACATATGCATGTCTTATACACAAAAATATATATGCTCACTGTCATTGCAAAAACCATGCATCTATCTATGCTATATACATCATAGCAACATTCGTACACACAATACAATAGCAGAAGTAACAGTTCAATCGTTCACACAATTTACCTTGCAGGGGTCGGCTGGATCGATGCTTTGGGAGTTGGGGCCAGGGGATGTATCTGGTGCACCAAGGCAATTGGTGCTACCGGTGCACCGGTCGTCCATTGCACATTCAAAAATGTTTGAAAAAATCACCAAAAAAATTAGTGCATTGAAACAACATGAATGTATGTTGTCACAAAATTTTAGATCAATATTCCAAACATTTCTCGAGATACAAAAATAACAAATTTGACACTGAATAGTACATAACACAAGTTGGGCTTCAGTTTTGGCCCATTAGCACACTGACGTCAAATTTATCATTTTTGTATCTTGACCATTTTTTTGATTTTTGGTTTGAATTTTTGTGACAAGATACATTGATGTTGTATCAATACATTAATTTTTTTCCAGATTTTTTTGAACAATTTTAAATGTGCAACGTGGTCCAGTGCACCGGTAGCACCAATTGCCTTGGTGCACCAGATACGTGCACTGGCAGGTCCAAACTCTGCGCCTTTGTCAGGTGATGGATGGACAGAAAACTCTGAGCATAGTTGGTGACGGGACGGTGGCCAGTTGGGGATAGGTTGGGGACGAGCCACGTTGTCCCAGTCGTCGACGAGCAAATGCAATGCCTGAGGTGGAAGAGCGGAGGTAAGAGGGAGAGGCGGAGGCGCGGTGTGGTAGCCGGTGCGATGCGGCGGCGCTGTAACGCCTCCTACGATATGATGGCAGATGGCTGGATGGATCTGCTTGACGTGGTACAAGGGAGTGGATGCACTTACTTGCAATTGGCAACAGCCAGCCGGAACCGATCTGTGCCGTGCTTCAGCTATCACCGTCCTGCTTCTCCCTGCCGCGAAGCGCCGCCAGCTAGAACCGAGAAGACGATCAGATCGAGTTACATATGCCCCGGGAAGAAATAACTAACCTACGCCTAGGCGTATAGTCCAAGAAGATGGTACCACAATTTGAATAGCGTCCAGACTCTTTCCTAGTGGCAACGCTGTTTGTGCAGATCATGGTGGTTGTCGGTTCGAACTCCTATACCAATTCTTTTTGCATCGAATCTCCTGTTTTAATTTTAAGTTTTTATATAGATAGAATGAAACAACATGACCTCACCAGCGCCCCACTCAAGTTCTTTGCCCAGTCTGTTTACAGATAAGAATAAAAAAGGTAAGATGCCATCGGATCTCCAATTTCCATTTTAACTTTTGAGATAGAACGAAACAAAACTAGCTCACGAGCGTCCAATTGAAGTTTTCAGCATAGACACCGCTGAACAAAAAAATGTGTTAAATTTTATATTTTTAATGCCTGATTAATTTTTTTGTCAAGTCACTACCTATTTATATTAGAAAGAACAAACTAACCATCTAAAAAAAGAACAAAACAAGGTTTTCCCTACTTAAGAATATAATAGTCATAAGTATTTTCATGGCCACTACCTACTTATATTAGCTAGAACAAAATAATTACAACGCTCAATAGGCTTTGAAAAAATGATGGCGGCCCCAACTGCCAAAACCAACGCATGGCTCCTACCTCTCAACGCCCCGTGAACTAGCTATTGCGGGTCCCACATTTGTAGTATTCGGTGACTAGCAAGCTTGTCATGCAAAATACCAAACCGTCACAGAAATTGGCAACCAGGTGTGCTGAAAGGCCGAGGCATTCAGGTGACATCTAACGTCACCGATTTGCGGTAATTGGTGACGCCACTGACGAGAACATCACGCATTAGGCATTTCGGTGACGTTGTCCACCATTGTCACAAGGATTTTTGTCATAGTATGCCAATTTTGTTGTAGTGACTAGAGCCCCTTGCAGCGCCACCTCGAGGAAACTCGAGGGCTGGTTTTAGTTGTACGGATTGCTTACCCGAGTGTGCCCTGAGAACGAGATATGTGCAGCTCCTATCGGGATTTGTCGGCACATTCGGGCGATGTTGCTAGACTTGTTTTACCATTGTCGAAGTTGTCTTGTAGAACTGGGATGCCGAGTCTGATCGGAATGTCTCGGGAGAAGGTTTATCCTTCGTTGACCGTGAGAGCTTGTGATGGGCTAAGTTGGGACTCCCCTGCAGGGATTTGAATTTTCGAAAGCCGTGCCCGCGGTTATGGGCAGATGGGAATTTGTTAATGTCCGATTGTAGATGACATGAACCTTAATTTAATTAAAATGAATCAACTGCGTGTGTTACCGTGGTGGTCTCTTCTCGGCAGAGTCCGGGAAGTGAACACGGTGTTGGAGTAATGTTTGCCGCAGGTTGTTCTATAGTTCTTCGTTCGTGCTTTGCCTTCTCTTCTCGCTCTCTTTTGCGAACAGGTTAGCCACCATATATGCTAGTCGCTTGCTGCAGCTTCACATATTACCTTGCCTTACCTATAAGCTTAAATAGTCTTGATCGCGAGGGTGCGAGATTGCTGAGTCCCCGTGACTCACAGATTACTTCCAAACCAGATGCAGGGCCCGATGATTCCGTTCCAGATGATGCGCTTGAGCTCAAGTGGGAGTTCGACGAAGACTCACGCCGTTACTATGTGTCTTTCCCTGATGATCAGTAGTGGTGCCCAGTTGGGGCGATAGGGACCGTGTCACATGTGGGGTTGATCTTTTATTTTAGTGCCGTAGTCGGACCATGAGTGTATTGGATGATTGTAATGTTATTTATGTACTTTGTGTGACGTGTCGAGTGTAAGCCAACTATGTACCTTTTTTCCCTATTATCTATTTACATGGGTTGTTGTGAAGATTACCTTACTTGCGACATTACTTTCAATGCGGTTATGCCTCTAAGTCGTGCTTCGATACGTAGGAGATATAGCCGCATCGAGGGTATTACAAGTTGGTAATCAAAGCCTTCCCCGACCTTAGGAGCCCCCCTGCTTGATCGAATTAGCTGACGTGGTTGAGTCTAGAAAAATGTTTTGAGTCAGTTAGGAATTATATATCGGAGAGTTTAGGAATTCTATTTACTCCCCAGTCCCCTTCATCGCTCTGGTAAGGCATCCTGATGTAGAGTTTTGACTCTTCTCTTCTCAAATTTCACTAAAAAATTTAGGATCACGTGGGTATCTTGGAATCGTTCCGATCGATTTCTGACGAAAACATTGTTCTTGGTGCCTCCTGTCATTTAGGGGTTGTGGCAGTGTCCCGGGGAGTTGAGCTCCGAGGTGTTGTCGTCACAATTTTATCGTTGCGGTTCTGGAATACCTGAGTTTAGTTCGCCGACATCGAAAATCTCTTTTATGCAGTTGTTGGTGAGATAACCTCGACGCCACCCAGTACTGGGGCGGGAGTTCGGGAGTATTGCCATAACTTGTATAACGGATGCTTTTCGAAGGTTGAGGTAGACGATTTCCGAAGTTTTTCTCGGTTATGTGTTGACGATGGATATAGCTGGATGTAGGATTTGCTAGATTTGGGTGAGATATTATGCTTCCCCTGTATCCCCAACACCTGATTGCATAATCGGGAAGGTTCGGGAGTTTCATAGGTGGGAATTCTTGTAGCTCTAGTTCTTCTTCCACGGATATTTGGTTTGAGATTGGGTGATCCTTACCGAGTATTTGTTCTTGTTCCGTACCTTGTTGATTTTATTCTTCTACATCAATTCTAAGTGGCTTCTCAATTTATGGATATGTGACCATTTCAATTGGAATACATTCGTTCATTTTGTTCGGATGTGAAGACTATATGTTGCAATTTCAACCCGTTTGGTTCGGTTTCAATATTTATCTGTCAATGTGCTAATGGATGTCAACCTCTTCAGGATGGCTCCTCCAACGCGCACGACTCCGAATCCTGATTCGCCACCACCACCTCCACCTTCGGAGGCATGGCAAGCTGTGATGGCCGCTACCAATGCAAACACGCAGCTGATCATGCAAATTCTTCAAGAGCGCAACCAAGCGACCCAAGGCAACCAGGGCAACAATCAGAATCACTTTGCTACACTCAACCAGTTCCTTGATAACCAGCCAAAGACCTTCAGCAATTGCGTTGAGGCAACTGACGCTGATGATTGGCTCGTGGACTTGTGCAACCATTTCGAGTGCAGTAACATCAGGCCTGAGGACTTTGTCAAGTTCGCTTCCTTCCAACTCAAGGACCAAGCTGCAGAATGGTTTCAGCAGTACAAAGATTCCAGAGGAGGCAGTGTGATTACCTCGGATGAATTCCGTCAAGACTTCAAAGCTCATCATATTCCTCAGAGCGTGGTTGAAAGCAAGCGTGAGGAATTCCGCAACCTGAAGCAAGGCTCTATGTCTGTCTATGAGTACAACAAGATGTTTCAGAAGCTCGCCCGTTTTGCTAAGCAGGACGTCCTTGACGAGAAGAGCATGATATACCAGTTCAGGGGTAGTCTCAGAGAAGAAATCCAGCTAGCTCTTGTTCTCTTTGAGCCCATGAGGTACGATGAGTTTTACAACATGGCATTGAAGCAAGAGGATGCTCAACTGAAGTGCGATGCTTCCAAGAAGCGAGTCAGAGATGCTACTCCTTCTTCCTCAACTCAAGTGGCTAAGCAGCAGAAGTATTGGCTTCCTCCTCCTCCATTCCGTCAGCCTTATCAGCAGAAGAGCAAAGGTGGCAGTGGATCTTCCCACCCACCCAACCCTGGCTTTCAAAACAAGACTTCGTCTCAAGCTCCAAGATCAAGTGCTCCGTATCACCGTCCGCTTTCAGAGGTCACGTGCAACAAGTGCCAACAGAAGGGTCACTATGCCAACAAATGCTTCAATCAGAGGCGTCTCCCTCCTCCTCCTGTGAGATCGGCAAGTACAGTTGTGGTCAAGCATAACCCCAAGTACGCCAAGGTCAACATGGTGAATGCAGCTCAGGCAGAGGACTCGTCAGATGTCATCATCGGTAACCTTCCTGTTAATGATATTCCTGCAAGAGTTCTTTTTGACACTGGTGCATCGCATTGTTTCATCTCGAGACCTTTTGCATCTAAGCATGATTTTGTTACTCAAGTGTTGCCGAAACCGTTGGCTATTGTCTCTCCGGCCCGTCAAATGTCATCTCGAGTATGCGTTCGGATGTTTCAATCACTTTGGGTGACTATAAGTTCTTGTCCTCTCCAAATTTTCTTGGTGACTCGAATATTGATCTTATTCTCGGAATGGACTGGCTTTCTAAGCACAAGTCTCAGCTTGATTGTGCTGCCAGGCAGATTCAATTGACTCATTCGTCTGAGGATGTAATTGTCTTTGCCGCTCGTGATGATACCATCCGTCTGTTTTCTCTCAATGAGAAAGGTGAACTAGATGCCATCTCTCAAATTCCAGTAGTTTGCGAATATCAAGACGTCTTTCCAGAAGAGCTTCCAAGAATGTCTCCGCACCGGCCAGTTGAATTCGTCATCGATCTTGAGCCTGGCACGGAACCGGTTTGCAAACGTCCTTACAAGCTCGGACCTGAAGAGTTGAAGGAGCTGAAGAAGTAACTCGATATTCAAGAGTGAATGGGTCTCATCCGACCTAGTTCTTCTCCGTGGGGTTGTGGAGTTCTTTTTGTGAAGAAGAAGGATGGAACGGACCGACTTTGTGTTGACTACCGTCCATTGAACAAGAAGACTATCAAGAACAAGTACCCACTTCCCAACATCAACGAGCTGTTCGAACAACTCAAAGGTGCCCAAGTATTCTCCAAGCTTGATCTCCGTATGGGCTATCACCAGATTCGAATCTGTGAGCAAGATATTCCCAAGACGGCTTTCAGAACAAACTATGGTTCATATGAATACACTGTCATGTCTTTTGGCCTCGTCAATGCTCCTCCGACTTTCTCTCGCATGATGAACTTCATCTTCAACGCCTACACAAATGACTTTGTCTTGGTCTATCTTGACGACATTCTGTTCTTTTCGAAGAACAAGGAAGATCATGCCAAGCACTTGCGTTTGGTGCTCGATAAGCTTAGGGAACATCAGTTCTACGCCAAGTTCTCAAAGTGCGAGTTTTGGCTCGATGAGGTTCTATATCTTGGGCATATCATCTCTGCCAAGGGCATTGCGGTGAATCCTGAGAAGGTGTCTGCAATTGTGAATTGGGAACCACCTCAGAACATGAAGCAACTCCGTAGCTTCCTTGGTCTCGCAAGCTACTGTCGGAGGTTCGTTGAGAACTTTTCAAAGATCGCGAAGCCTCTTTCAAACCTTCTCCAGAAACACGTCAAGTACGTTTGGTCTCCGGAATGTGACATCGCTTTCAACACTTTGAAAGAGAAATTGGTCACTGCTCCAGTTCTGACTCCTCCTGACGAATCCAAACCGTTCGAGGTCTTCTGCGATGCCTCTCTTCAAGGTCTTGGGGCAGTGTTGATGCAAGAGAAGAAAGTTGTGGCTTATACCTCTCGCCAGTTGAAGCCCAACGGGAAGAACTACCCCACTCATGACCTCGAGCTGGCGGCAGTTGTGCATGCTCTTTTGACTTGGAGACATCTCTTATTGGGAAGAAAAGTGGACATCTTCACTGACCACAAGAGTCTCAAGTACATCTTCACTCAGCCTAATCTCAACCTCAGGCAGACTCGTTGGGTCGAAATGATTCACGAGTATAATCCGAGTATCGAGTATACTCCAGGCAAGGCCAATGTGATTGCTGACGCTTTGAGCAGGAAGGCTTACTGCAACAGTCTGATTATCAAGCCTTACCAACCCGAGCTTCGTGAAGCTTTCCGCAAACTCAATCTGCAAGTTGTTCCTCAAGGTTTCCTCGCCAACCTTCAAGTCTCTCCTACTTTGGAAGATCAGATTCGTGAGGCTCAACTTCTTGATGCTATGGTGAAGAAGGTGAAGATTGGGATTGCCAAGAGTCAACCCAAGTACAAGTGTTATCGCCTTGATGACAAGGATACTCTCTTATTCGAGGATCGTATTGTTGTGCTCAAAGGTGACCTTCGTAAAGTTATCATGAACGAGGCTCACAATTCACTCCTCTCTATCCACCCTGGGAGTACGAAGATGTATCAGGACCTCAAGCAGGCTTATTGGTGGACTCGAATGAAGCGCGAGATTGCTCAGTTCGTGAATGAATGTGATGTCTGCAGAAGAGTGAAGGCAGAACACCAAAGACCAGCTGGTCTCCTCCAACCTCTTGCCATTCCAGAATGGAAGTTTGACCACATTGAGATGGACTTCGTGACTGGGTTTCCAAAGTCCAAGCGTGGCAATGATGCTATATTCGTTGTCATCGACAAACTCACTAAAGTGGCTCATTTTCTGCCTATCAAAGAGTCTATCACTGCAGCTCAATTGGCGGAGCTTTATACCTCTCGGATTGTCTCTCTGCATGGCATTCCACATGTGATCTCTTCAGACCGTGGCAGCATCTTTACCTCCAAGTTTTGGGATTCTTTTCAGAAGGCCATGGGCACCAAGATCCGTTTCAGCACAGCTTTCCATCCTCAAACTAGCGGTCAAGTCGAGCGTGTCAATCAGATTCTTGAAGATATGCTCGGGGCTTGTGTTATCTCCTTCGGTATGAAGTGGGAAGATTGTCTTCCATACGCCGAATTCTCCTACAACAACAGTTTTCAAGCAAGTTCGGGCAAGGCCCCATTCGAAATTCTCTATGGCAGGAAGTGCCGTACTCCTCTTAACTGGTCAGAGACCGGTGAACGTCAACTTCTTGGAAATGACTTGATCACAGAGGCAGAGGAGATGTGCAAAGTCATTCCTGATAACCTCAAAGCAGCGCAATCGCGTCAGAAGAGCTACTATGACAGTAAGCACCGTGATTTGGCTTTCGAGATCGGAGACCATGTTTACCTCCGCGTCTCTCCAATGAAAGGTACTCGTCGCTTCAGTATCAAAGGGAAGCTTGCCCCTAGATACGTGGGTCCTCTCAAGATCGTCAGCAAGAGAGGCAATCTCGCCTATCAACTCGAGCTTCCTTCAAACTTTGCAAATGTGCATGACGTGTTCCATGTCTCTCAGCTCCGCAAGTGCTTCAAGACTCCTGACCGCACCGTCAACTTTGAAGACATTGATCTCCAAGAAGATCTCTCTTATCGTGAGCACCCTGTTGCTATTCTTGAAGAGACTGAATGCAAGACTCGCAATAAGTCAATCAAATTCCTCAAAGTCAAGTGGTCACACCATTCCGGCCGTGAAGCCACCTGGGAACGCGAGGACCACCTCCGTTTTGAGTACCCGGCGTTCTTCCAGTCCTAGATCTCGGGACGAGATCCTTTCATAGTGGTGGAGTGTTGTAACACCCCGGATGTAAATTACCTTATATGTACTCCAACTCTTGCCGTTTCCGGCGCTAAGTTATTTTATTTCCTCGGTTTTGGGTTTTTGTCTCCGTGTGTTGTTGTCGTTGTCATGCATCTCATATCATGTCATCATGTGCATTGCATTTTCATAAGTGTTCGTCTCATGCATCCGAGCATTTTCCCCGTTGTCCGTTTTGCATTCCGGCGCTCCTATCTCCTCCGGTGGTCCTTTCTACCTCTTTTCGTGTGTGGGGGTTAAACATTTCCGGATTGGATCGAGACTTGCCAAGAGGCCTTGGGTTAATACCGGTAGACCGCATGTCAAGTTTCGTGCCATTTGGACTTCGTTTGATACTCCAACGGTTAACTGAGGGACCGAGAAGGCCTCGTGTGTGTTGCAGCCCAACACCCTTCCAATTTGGCCCAAAACACACCAAACCCTTCTCCATCATCTAGAGCGTTCGATCACGATCGCGTGGCCGAAAACCGCACCTCATTTGGACTCTCCTAGCTCCCCCTATGCCTATATAAAGATCCCTTCCCCGAAATCCGGATGAAACCCTAACCCTCTCCCTCTCCTCGCGCGGCCGAACGAAATCTCGCCGGCCGGACACGTCCGAATCCAGCCGCCGCTGCCACGTGGCGCCTTCCGATTTGCCGCCGCCACCGCGCCCACTTCACCGCGCCGCCACCCACGCGCCGGCCCGCCCGGGCCCAGGCGGGGCCCTCCCCGGCCCAGAGCCGCGCCGCCCGCGCCCGTCTCCTTCCTCCTCCCGTCCGGCGCTAGAGAAGCCCGGCGCCGCCGCCCACCATTTCCTCGTCGCCGAGCTCCGGCGCGACCTCTCCGCCGGCAACGATCGCCGACCCCGCTGCCGTCCTCCTCTCCGCCGCGCCGCCCCGCCGTCGTTCACCCTCCTCCGGCCGGCGCCCTCCTCGCCAAGTCCGGCGACGAACCCCGACGAACTCTGGCGAGCTCCCCGGCCAACCTCGTTCCACGTGCCGCCGGATCTGGATCTGGATCCCGAAGGGTTGACTTTCCCTGAAACCCTAGATATTTTTGCGTTTTTAATCATGTCGTAACTCCGCACCCGTAACTCCGTTTTGGGTGTGTAGCATATCAAAATGTTCGTCTCAGAGAGTACATCATTTCATCTCATTGCATCATTTTCATTTGAGCTCATCTTGATGCCCGAAATGCTGTTGGAAGAGAGCTATTTGAGATAATTGTCAGATCTGCTGCACCAAATAGCTATTTGTCATTTTTGCCATGATTAATGTGTGCATGATATGCTCCTGACCTCTACATGTGTTTTGTTATATGCCATGCCATCTTT
Source organism: Triticum monococcum (assembly GCA_034509565.1). Taxonomy (NCBI): domain Eukaryota; kingdom Viridiplantae; phylum Streptophyta; class Magnoliopsida; order Poales; family Poaceae; genus Triticum; species Triticum monococcum. The sequence goes on along the minus strand of CM067842.1, from coordinate 388,039,826 downwards.
ATAGAGGTGCTTACCATATATTTTTGTGACATGCGTGGTGACTAGCACAAGCTTGCAAAGTAGTGCATTCGTTAATGCTGATTTCAGGAACTTAGAATTTCTCTAAGTCCTTGATCTGTTTTTATCAATATGCCATATGTTCATGTTGTTTCCTAGTGATCCGTGCCTCTTTTGAGGATGATCAGGAAGGATGTTTTGTTAAAATTGTGGTGCTCTATCCATCCATGTCTTTGTTTGCAATTATGGAGCATCCTAGCTTGAGTCAATCAAGCTCTACTTTTGCTATTTCGTGAATCCTGGCAGATTGTTTACTTATTAGCGATTTTGCCGAGGATGCTGTTGTTGATCCGTGCATTCTATGTTGTTGTTCTTGCCATGTATAGCTTCTATAATATGTATTCTTGATGGGTGTATGCTTAGTTTGTCATGACTTGCTCTTTAGTGAGTGCATCGAGATCGTAAACATGCCTACTCGCTAACAGATTTGCATGCTCCAGTTTTTCACTAAGTATGTAATCTGATTATGTTTTTGCCATGTTCACATGCTTGCAATTGTATTTTCTGATCCCTTTTGGCTCAAGGTCACTAAGGGACTTTTGTTAAGTGCTTTGAGTAGCTTCATGCCATGCCTTGCCTTGCCATGTTAAGTTCCTGTAGCATATAGTTTTCATGCTCCAAAGTGTGCTACCTGATGTGAAATTCCAGACTTGTGTTAATTTCACTAAGTCTGAAACCTGATTTTCATTTGCACTTTTGCCATGCTTGTTTGAACCTGTTAATGGATGATTTGGCCGTAGCTCAGTGTTCATCTTTTGTCAATCATCATGAGTGGATCCCTGCCATGTATTTTTTTGCCATGTTTGAGTGCTGTAGCATAATTATCTTGATGCATTTAGATGGCTACTTGCTATTTATCGCAGACTGGTGCCATATTTGTTTTGCTTGCCATTTCCAAACCGTGCATCCGATTCCGATGATCTTTATATCGATTTCAACCGAAATCACCTCACCTTTCCAGTGGCACTCTTGGTTTTCCAAGTTGAGGCCAGGTTCAATCATTCCTTGTCAAATCTTGCATATGCATCACATATCGCATCCCGCATAGCATACCATGTTTGCATCATGTTGTTCGAGCATTGCACGTGGTTGATTGTGTTCCTTTTGCTGGTTTGTCTTGTTTGGGTAGAGCCGGGAGACGAGTTCGCTAACGAGGAGCCTATTGAGTTTTCTTACGAGGATCAAGTCAACTTTGACAACTTTGCAGGCAAGATGATCATACCCTTGAAATCACTTCTATCTTTGCTTGCTAGATGCTCGCTCTTTTGCTATGCCTATGCTACGATGCCTACCACTTGCTTTTCATGCCTCCCAAATTGCCATGTCAAACCTCTAACCCACCATGTCCTAGCAAACCGTTGATTGGCTGTGTTACCGCTTTGTTCAGCCCCTCTTATAGCGTTGCTAGTTGCAGGTGAAGATTGGAGATCGTTCCTTGTTGGAACACTGTTTCTTGTTGGGGATATCACTATATATTATCTTGTTATCTTAATGCATCTATATACTTGGTAAAGGGTGGAAGGCTCGGCCTTTTGCCTAGTGATTTGTTCCACTCTTGCCGCCCTAGTTTCCGTCATATCGGTGTTATGTTCCCAGATTTTGCGTTCCTTACGCGGTTGGGTGATAATGGGAACCCCTTGACAGTTCGCCTTGAATAAAACTCCTCCAGCAATGCCCAACCTTGGTTTTACCATTTGCCACCTAGCCTCTTTTTCCCTTGGGTTTCCGGAGCCCGAGGGTCATCTTTATTTAACCCCCCCCCCCCCGGGCCAGTGCTCCTCTGAGTGTTGGTCCAAACTAGAGCCCCTTTGCAGCACCACCTCGAGGAAACTCGAGGGCTGGTTTTAGTTGTACGGATTGCTTATCTGAGTGTGCCCTGAGAATGATATATGTGCAGCTCCTATCGGGATTTGTCGGCACATTCGAGCGGTGTTGCTGGACTTGTTTTACCATTGTCGAAGTTGTCTTGTAGAACCGGGATGCCGAGTCTGATCGGAATGTCTCGGGAGAAGGTTTATCCTTCGTTGACTGTGAGAGCTTGTGATGGGCTAAGTTGGGACTCCCCTGTAGGGATTTGAACTTTCAAAAGCCGTGCCCACGGTTATGGGAAGATGGGAATTTGTTAATGTCCGATTGTAGATAACATGAACCTTAATTTAATTAAAATGAATCAACTGCGTGTGTTACCATGATGGTCTCTTCTCGGCGGAGTCCGGGAAGTGAACACGGTGTTGGAGTAATGTTTGCCGTAGGTTGTTCTATAGTTCTTCGTTCGTGCTTTTCCTTCTCTTCTCGCTCTCTTTTGCGAACAGGTTAGCCACCATATATGCTAGTCGCTTGCTGCAGCTTCACATATTACCTTGCCTTACCTATAAGCTTAAATAGTCTTGATCGCGAGGGTGCGAGATTGCTGAGTCCCCGTGACTCACAGATTACTTCCAAACCAGATGCAGGGCGTGATGATTCTATTCCAGATGATGCGCTTGAGCTCAAGTGGGAGTTCGACGAAGACTCACGGCGTTACTATGTGTCTTTCCCTGATGATCAGTAGTGGTGCCCAGTTGGGGCGATCGGGACCGTGTCGCATGTGGGGTTGATCTTTTATTTTGGTGCCGTAGTCAGACCATGAGTGTATTGGATGATTGTAATGTTATTTATGTACTTTGTGTGACGTGGTGAGTGTAAGCCAACTATGTACCTTTTTCCCCTATTATCTATTTACATGGGTTGTTGTGAAGATTACCTTACTTGCGACATTGCTTTCAATGCGGTTATGCCTCTAAGTCATGCTTCGACACGTAGGAGATATAGCCGCATCGAGGGCGTTACAAGTACCAACTATACCATGCTCCATTAAAAGAAACTATGTTAAAACTGCTTTATGTGATCTTGGAGCCGGTGTTAGTGTTATGCATCTCTCTTTATATCGTAGACTTGATTCGAATAAGTTGACACCTACTGAAATACCTTTGCAAATGGCTGATAAATAAACTGCTATACCTGTCGGTATTTGTGAGGATGTACCTGTTGTGGTTGCAAACGTTACTATTTTATCGAACTTTGTTATTCTTGATATTCCCGAGGACGATAGTATGTCCATTATTCTCGGAAGACCCTTTTTGAATATTGCAGGGGCTGTTATTGATTGCAACAAAGGAAATGTCACTTTTCATGTTAATGGTAATGAGCATACGGTACACTTCCCGAGGAAACAACCTCAAGTTCATAGTATTAATTCTATTGGAAATTTTTCATCAATTACTATTGGAGGTTTTGAATTTCCTCTACCTACTATCAAGAAGAAATATGATATTCTTATTGTTGGGGATGCGCATATCCCAGTTGAGGTAACCTAGTGTTATTCAAAATTTCTCCGGTTCCATGTGATTCGGAATGAGTTTGTTAACAAGACTTGATCAACCTTGTTAGTGGATTCCTTTTGACGAGCATGAGATGGATGAAGTTAGAAAGCACAACTCTCTGTACCCTCCTTTTACTTTCTATTATTTAGTTTAAATAAAGCAAAAATAGTATTTTTTTTGTCTGTTTTCTGAATTGTCCATGTAATAAAAAAATACCCCGAAAATAAAAGTTCTCCAAATGCCTTGAAAATGAAATATGATTTTTTTCCAGAATATTTGAGAATTTTTGGCACTAAGAACACACCAGGGGGACCCACCATGTGCCCACGAGGGTGGAGGGTGCGCCCCCTGCCTCGTGGACCTCACGTGGGTCCCCTCCACTTATTCTTGCACCCACACACTTCGTCTTCCTCCAGAAAAAAATCACCCACCAGCTCAAACCCGAGTTCTAGCTCATCTTGCTGCCTTTTTCGATCTCCTTGCTCAAAGCTCCATTCACAAAACTGCTTTGGGGGATTGTTCTTCGGTATGTGACTCCTCCAATGGTCCAATTAGTTTTTGTTCTAGTGCTTTATTTATTGCAAATTTTTGCTGCTTAGGTGACCTTGTTCTTGAGCTTGCATGTCAAATTTATGTGGTCAAAAGTAGTTTTAATGCATGATATAGCCTCTAGGCACTTGTAGGAGTAGTTTCTATCAATCATGTTGAGTTTAGTTCACTTTTATTTTAAGTTACTAAAAATTTCAGAAATTTTCAGAAAAAGATGAAGAGATTTTTGAGGGGCTCATCGAGCCGAAGCTCAAAGGATAAGCAAAGTGAAGAGAATAAGAAGCCCAAGTATAATCTCCCTCGTACTGCGGAGGTTCGGCCGTGTGAATGGCCTTGTGATGAGTTCTTGAGAGAAGCCGGGATTCATGAAGATTTTTATTATTTGGCTGAGAATGCAGGCCTCACCAACTTCCTCCATGACCAACGTGAACAGTATCTCTTGCTCACCAATATTTTTGTGCAAAATTTTCATTTCCATGCTAAGAGGTCGCCACCTTCGGTGGAATTTTATTTATAGGATGAGCATAAGGAGATGTCACTTTATGATTTTTGCTGGGTTTGTAGGATACCCTTTGAGGATAGCATAGAGGAACCACATCGTAATGATGTGGAAGGATTTATTGATATGACCGTTGTAGAGGAAACGAGAAAAGTTCCCGATGCAAGAATCACTAGCATACATTTTCCTGTTCTACGATACTTTGCAATATTTGCTAGTAGAAGCTTAACTGGTCGCGGGAACTGTGGAAATCTTAGTGCCCCTGATATTGTTATTTTGAGCCATGCTTTGTTTCGTGATACCACTTTCAGTTTAGCTGCTATTGTTGCTAAACGGTTAAATCTAAACCGTACAAAGGGTCCCGTCTTGGGAGGCATCTTCGCTTCGCGCCTTGCTGCACACTTTAACATACCTATTAGGCATTATGAGAAAGAGGAAAAGTTGCTTCCCTATATTTTTCTAGATTATAAGAGCATGATAGCACATGATTTTATTATTAAGAATAAGAAGAAGATGCTTAACTAGAGACTGATATTTGATAAGAATCGCTTTGAGACTATTACCTTGCCTGCTCCCTCTTTGTTCAACATATTTTCAGGCACGTACCTTGTTTTGCCGGAGGCCGTTCAGGCATACCTGAGCCCGACATCAGCTCCAGAGCCGGAGCCACTATCTGATCCTCACCGTCAGTCTGTTTATCAGTGGAATCCGAGGAGATCGTCAACCACTGGCATCCCGAAGACCCTCCTCGGTACACCGGAGAGGGCAGCTTTGATCCGTGGGCATAGACCAACTTAGGCCAAAAGCCTAAGCTTGGGGGAGTACGTATCTCTCACCGACATTGCATTCATGTTCACACACTCATGCCAGTTGTCGGTGCTCACACTTTTTCATTGTATTATCCATGCTAGTTTATTTTCTTTTTAAGGTTTCTTCTTGTGTGTTTGAAAACCCTTAAGAAAAACCAAAAAAATTAGTTATAGATTTTAGCTAGTTTACTTTCCATGCCTGTAGTAGTAGTAGTAATTAAAAGAAAACCCAAAAAGATTTCTCGTTCTTCTTTTGCTTGTTGGGAGTTTTCCCATGTAAATAGTTTAATTTCCTTTCTTTTCTTTGGGGGTCGAGAGGAGAAGACCATGATGAAAATGTTGAGTGGCTTTCATATGCATTATTGTTGACCTAACAAAGAGCCCATATTACCTTGTCTTCTCCCTTGAATTGAATGCATGAGATTCCAGCATAGTCCAATGCACGTGCACTATTATTATTATCCACACTATTCGGTTGTGCAAGTGAAAGGCAATAATGACGATATATGATGGACTGATTGAGATGAGAAAAGCTGGTATGAACTCGACCTCTCTTGTTTTTGTAAATATGATTAGTTCATCATTCCTGATTTAGCCTATTATGAATGAAACATGTTTGCAATGACAATTAGAGATTATAGTTGCTTATGCCATGCTTAATTAGCTAGGAGTTTATAATGGTTTACCTTGCATGCCAACATGCTATTAAAATGGTTGTGATGTGGTATGATAAGGTGGTATCCTCCTTTGAACGATTCAAGTGGCTTGACTTGGCACATGTTCACGCATGTAGTTGAAACAAAATCAACATAGCCTCCACAATATTTATGTTCATGGTGAATTATATCCTACTCGTGCTTGCATTCAGTGTTGATTAATTTTAATGCATGTTCATGACTGTTGTCGCTTTCTAGTTGGTCGCTTCCCAGTCTCTTTCTAGCCTTCACTTGTACTAAGCGGGAATACTGCTTGTGCATCCAATTTCATAAACCCCAAAGTTTTTTTGAATTATATATTGCAAGGCAACAGCCTCACAGCTCTTTATTGAAAGCAACAAAGGAAAAAAGTCCTATTACAAGTCAATTAGAAGGAAAGAAAAGAAGAAGGCAGAAATACTTACAACCCAAGCAGGGTAAACACTAACTATGGGAGATTAGAGATCCAAGTTAGTAGGCTATCCTTGTATTTACATTTTATCCTATGAGAAAGTAAAGTTATGTCATGGATAAAATTATGCCTCCAGGCTATGAAAGAGGGCCTCTCATTCCTGGAAACCTTGCCATTCCTCAAGATCCAAATATTCCAAGCAGCTGTAAAGACCACTTCAGTGAAGAAAGTATGCCCAAAATCCTTCCTAGCCTTTACAGCCATGTTGTAGGTGGTCATCCCAGGCTGAGGACCCTAGTGAATCTGCAAGTAATTCCAGACTCTAACACTAAAATTACAATAGAAGAACAAATGTGCAATGTCCTCATGGATGAGATATGGGCATAGAACACAAGAATGATCCTCCACATGCCAATGCCTCCTCTGTAGCATATCTCTGGTGTTTAAACGATCCCTCAACAGAAGCCATCCAAACATTTTAATTTTCAAGGTGCATGAAGATTTCCAAATCCATTGGAAAATCGGATCTACGACAATATCTTGATGCTCATGCACACAAAAGGATTTAGGTCTGAAGAAGCCCTTATTAAAAGGTCATATCCATGTGTCATGGTCTGCAGAGCAAGTATATGCATTTGTCAATTGTTGGAGGCATTCAAGTTCAGCAAAAGCCTACGTAACAGGGGTAGATGCATATTTGACAAAAACTCTTGAGAAAGCACATCAGACACTGAAAGTTGTCCATCAAATGTGAAGAGCCTGGGAAATTTTCCATTGAGGGAAGAACCCTTAAGCTCAACCACCCATCTATCAGTCCAAAAGAGAATAGACCTGCCATCCCCCAACATTGGAGCAGCTAGTTGACAATATTTATGTGCCAAATTAAACACATCACGCCACCAAAAGGGCCCACAAAGGCTGGTAGTATGAGGGACAGAGCTATCATAGTAGGCATTCCAGATGAGACCAACCCAGGGTATGTCATGATGATTATAAAACTTGTGCAAGAACTTCATAAGTAAGGCCTCATTTTGTACCCTTGGATTGAGCACACCATGGCCCCCCTTATTTTTTGGTAGGCATACCAAATCCCAAGCAGCCAGAGATTGTCTTGGAGTATCAGAGTTCCCTCTCCAGAGACATTGTCTCTGAATCCTTCCAATTTGTTTCAGAATTTCAGGTGGGATGACAAGTGTGCAGAGGAAGTATATGGGCAATGAAGTTAAAACAGACTGGAGCAACTGTAACCTACTTCCTTGGTTCAGAAAGCGAGAAGTGGCATACAATCTCCTTTCAATCCTATGCACAAGAGGCATGGGATCTTGAATTGAGGGCCTGGTAGTCCCCATGGGAAGACCCAAATAAGTAAAAGGCATGACTCCCACATTGCATCCTAGAATTGAATCCAACCTATTAGCTTCATCAGCTGACATGTTCATAGGCACCATAAGAGACTTTGCAAAATTCACAGATAACCCTGTTGTAGCAGCAAAAACATCAAGCATGTCTTTAAGAGCAAGTAGCTGATGGTCAATAGCATGCGACACAATTAGTGTATCATCAGCATACTGCACAATGGGTGGCTGTGAGAAGGGATTGGGAGAGTCAAAATTCCTTTACTGCACATATCATTCACTACAGACTGAAGCAGGTCAGCAGCAAGCACAAAGAGTAGAGGTGACATTCGGTCTCCTTGTCTAACTCCCCTCTTACATTTAAAGTGGTGGCCAGGTACACCATTAAGAAGCAAAGAAGATGAACCAGATGACAGAATGGATTGCATCCAAGATATCCATTTGTCATTAAAACCCTTGTATCTTAGAATTCTAAGAATGGCATCATGCCCAATAGTGTCAAAGGCCTTAGTAAAATCCAATTTCAGCAAGACAATTGGTCTTTTTGAAGATTTACATTGGTGGATGTACTCAAAACACCAGGCTAGACAATCCTGAATAGACCTAGATTTAATAAATCCATATTGGTTTTTATGAATACAGGAAAGAATCACTTTCTGCAGTCTGTTTGCCAGAAGTTTAGTGAGAAATTTCAAACAGGTATTTGTCAAAGAGATTGGCCTGTAGTCATTCAAACCCTCAGGAGATAGCTTTTTTGGGATCAAGGTTATGAGAGAGCTGTTGATACACTCCAGATCAAGGTGTCCTTCAGAAAACTCTTTAACCAATTGATGAAAATCATCCTTGATGATGTGCCAGCACTTCTTAAGAAAGAGGCAAGTGAAACCATCTGGCCCAGGAGCTCTGTCAGGAGGCATCTCTTTAATAACACAGTCGATTTCCTGCTCAGAAAAAGGCTTGGTCAAATCATCAAGTCCCTCAAACTTTTGGATAATATTTGGCATATCAAAACCCATTTGGGTGTTATTAGTACATCCCATCCTTTGTTTGGACTCCTGCAAAAACAGTCCAGCAATTGATGCATGATCAGAGATCACTTGCCCATTATTAGAAGTTATACTGGAAATAGAGTTACTCCTATATCTCTCAGTGGCCATGGCATGGAAAAATTTAGTATTTTCCTCTCCCACTTTAATGCTCCTAATAGTGCACCTCTGCTTCCAGTAAATGTACTGCAGTATGAGAATTTCCTCCAAATGTAGCTTAACAATCTTCCTGAAAATTTCCTCTGGCCCACACAAAGGCCTCAATTCCTCTAGACCATCCAAACAAAGTATGACTTTATTGCAATTGGATATCAAAACTTTAACCTTAGAAAGGCTAATGTGCCAATGTTTGAGTGCCTGCCTGAGAGTTTTAAATTTTGCAGAGATAACAGCAGCAGAAGATTTCTTATGAACTGGCCTGCTCCAAGAGTCACTGACACAATCAAGAAAACCAGGCAAATTAGTCCAGTAATTTTCAAATCTAAATTTTTTGGCCTTAGGAATAGAAGTTTTGATTTGCACCACATAGGGCACATGATCAGAAGCAGTTCTGGATAAAGGTAAGACCATAGTGTTAGGATAATAGCAGGTCCATGAGGTAGTTGTGAAGAACCAATCAATCTGTTCAAGCAAAGGAACAGTTTGCATATTTGTCCATGTATACTTTCTGCCCTTGAGAGGAAGTTCAATTAAGCCCAGATGCCCAATAACCTCATTAAAAATAAACATGTCATTAATGTCACCACCAGGTTTGTTCCTATTGTCCATTGTGCGCATGAAATTGAAATCACCCAACAACAGCCAGTTGGCATCATCAGGGATAATTAGATCATGCAACCAATTAACAAATTATCCCTAGCTGGGTTTTGACAGGGCCCATAGACTGTGACCAATGTCCAGGTTTGAGAATTATGAGTAGAAGTGAACTCCACCACAATACCAAAACTAGTGGACTCAATTAATTTACTAGCAAACATAGTAGTATTCCACACTACCAACAGCCCACACGAAGCTCCAGACGATGGCACATGAACAAATTGATCAAAACGTCATGGACAACACTTGCGAATGAAACGCTGATCAATGATCTCACATTTGGTTTCTTGGAGACAAACAATGGAATAGGCACTTTCATCGATTTTCTAATGAACTGCATGTTGTCTATCATCCGAATTCAGGCCACGAACATTCCAACATAGCACTTTCCAATCTCTAACGTCATACTGATTCATTACAAACCAAAATAAAGCAACAGCAAAAGACTGCCACATAATGGCAATACCAGTTCAGCCAAGCAACAATATAAAAAGTTCATATAAAGCCTAAAATATAAAAGAAGATAGATGGTTTTCACAAGGGTTAACCATAAACCCCACCATATAAAAGATTCAGCTATCATTAGAGCTAGAAGAAGAAGATGAGGGCTTGCAAGAAGAAGCCTCAAGCTTCTCCTTAGTGAGCTTCTCAGGTCCAATGCCAAGGCGAAGTCCAACCCGTTGCAGCACATTGATTGGCTTAGGAGGTGGGGCAGCAACTTGATTTGCATCTTGAGGAGGAGCCTGCGGTAGTTGTTCATCGGTTGAAACCTTGCACTTCTTCTGAGGTTTCGCTGCAGGTTTCTTCAAAGGGGCAGACTTGGCCGGAGAGGAATGCATGAAACCATCCCGTAGGGCAGAGAGTCTGGCACTTCGTCTGACCTTAGACTCAACTATCACAGGCTTAGGTTTACGAGCTCGAACTGGGCGCCCAATCGGAGCAGCAGAGAAGTTGAAAGCAGACATATCAACAGCAGTCAAGGCTGAATCATCCATGGCACAGTTCTCATCAACAATGTCAAAACAGAGAGCACAAGCAACAGGAGGCTTCCTTGGAACAGTAAGGGTCCGACGAGCAGGGGAAGGATGAAAAACCAACTTGTTACTCATAGCAGAGCAAGAAAAAGAGACTTCCCAAGAGTGTTTTGACAATATAGCCGGTTTAAAAGGACTAGAGAACTGCAACCCTCGAGGAATTTGCATCAGATCAAAGATGGGCAGCATGCGCTGGAAAGATCTAGTCCATTGCATCACCGGAGGAAGCTCTGGTCTGAAAACAGTCAACACTTGACCAATAACAACAGGAGGCTGGATGAGAGGAGGCATATAGGTTGCAATAATCCCTTGCTGATCGTTAGATCCCTCAGCAGAATCAACAGGACCATAGTTCTGCAAAACCACTGACTCTTGAGAAGCAGGCTGAGCTTCATTCTCAAGAACTTCCTCAATAATGACATTGCCTTGCTGGTTATCATGTTGTTGATCATCATTGTGAGCATGAGGGGCCTCGTTCCATCCCAGTTCTGGAAACTCAGGCATGACAAAATTAACATCATCAAAAGGTATATTTTCAGGCAGCAGATGAGGGTTTCCATTGAACGGCATCGGATCTTCATCAGCTGGCAGAATATCAGCAAATTCTGTAGAGAGAACATAGATCGGTGCAGTTCAAGAAATACGTGTAGCTCCAAAATCAGCATACTCACGATAAACTACATCTCTAGGAACTTGCTGAGGGCATGGGAAGGAAACATAAACCAAAGTCCTGACCATCCGAGGATCATCTTGATGCCAGATATGATAGCGACCAAAAGTGCTAACTGCCTTAGAGATATGCTGTGTAGTGCGGTAGTCCAAAGGAACACCCAACATCATAATCCAATCCCTACAAAAACCCTAAGTGGCTCTGTGATTGATGCCTTGATCATGAGGAACAAACCGAACAAAGTGACCATTGCCAAGATCATACGGAGGATGGTTCATAATAGCATGTCTAGATGCAGGAGATCGAAACTCATACAAACCCACACCCTCAATCCATTGCTGATCACTAAGAACGTCACGGTGAAGCTGTGTCATCACAAAATCACTAACCAGTTGCCGGAAGTGATGAATCTGCCCAGGCGGCGGCGGAGGCTCGACAAGGCCAATGGCGAACTGCTCGTGCCGGTGGTCAGGTGCAATGGCCGGAGAATAGAAGGTCCGAGGCAGACGGGTTGGTCCTCCATCGATGATCTCAAACCATGGCGGAAGGAACTCGAGAGGATCCAGGGGAAAATTTGCCATATCTTGCTCTGGTGGAGGTGGAGGGGAAAATAAACCCCAAAGTTGTTCCATATGAGTCCACCATACCTTCCTATATGCGGTATCTACCTGCCGTTCCAAGTAAATTTGTATGTGCCAAACTCTAAACCCTCAAATAAAAATTCTGTTTTGTATGCTTGAATAGCTCATGTATCAACTAGGGTTGTCTGTATCTTCCATGCTAGGCGGGTTATTCTCAAGAGGAGTGGACTCCGCTCCTCACTCATGAGAAAATGGCTGGTCACCGGGATGCCCAGTCCCATGCTCAAATCAAATCAAAATAATTGCAAGCAAAACTCCCCCAGGATTGTTGTTAGTTGGAGGCACCCGTTGTTTCGGGCAAGCCATGGATTGATGCTTGTTGGTGGTGGGGGAGTATAAACTTTACCATTCTGCTTGGGAACCGCCTATAGTGTGTGTAGCATGGAAGATATCGAGATCTCTCGGTTGTTATGTGTAACGCCCCGAGACCGTTGTGCCAGGTGTCCTCTAGTTATTCGCTGTTGTTGCCTTGTCTTTGGCTTGCGTGTTGCATTTCATCATGTCATCATGTGCATTGCATCATCATGTTTTCAAAACTTGCATCCGTCCCGGCCTCCTCGTTCTCTCCGTTGTCCGTTCTAAGCCCAGACACACTTGCACGTGCCCGCGGCATGTCCGAAATATTATTTTATAAGTGGCCGGAAAATGTTCTCGGAATGGGTTGAAAGTTGGCGTGCGGTGTTGTTATGTTGTTAGTAGGTCGCCTGCCAAGTTTCATCGCATTCGGAGCTCGTTTGATAGCCCAACCGTTAAACTGTAGCAGCATTATAGTCGGTCTAACGTCGGACGTTTTCGGTCTCCGGAAACAGTCGCCGGGCCTCCCTCTCTTCTCTTCTCTCAGCTCGAGACCATCTACACAGCTCACTACCTACCGCCCGGTCCGAAACCTTCTCTGCTCAGTGCATCAACCCCGCTCGCGCGCGCGTCCGTAAAGTTGTCCCGGACCCGACCCGGGCAGTCGCCACCGTTGTGTCCGGATCATCCCCAAACATCTGCAAAACATCTCCGTTTTGTTAATTGGGCTCCCAAACCATTTTATTCGTGACCATCCGATTACTATCGTAGGGATGAGGTAGCCCCTAACCTAATCCACCAGATGTATATATATATATATTGTCCAACCCTAAAATCAAGGAGAGTTGTCCCATCTTTCCCCCTCGCGCCGCCACTTTCCAAATCCTCCTCGTTTTCCTCTCCTGCCAGATCGAACTTGCGGCCCCGACCAGCTCCACCTTGCTTTCAGCGCCGCCCAACCAGATCGCAACCTCCGACCTCCTCCCTCGTCGGCGCGCCAAGCCCCGATGACCAGTAGGTCCCCAACGCTGCCCTTCTTCCCTGCCTCCTCTGTTTTCCACTCTTGATCCCGCTCTCTCACGTCCGTGTCTCTCCCCACCATGGACAGGTACTGCCAAGCAGGGGATTGCCGCTGGAAACGGGCTCCTCGCGCCGATCCCTTCCGCTGGCCTCCACCCCCTCATCTGCCTCCAGCCGTCCCCGTCGCCAAGCGCCGCCGACGACCTCCATATTCCTGCATCGCGCCATGTCCCGCGCCCCTGCTTCCTCCGCTTCGAGCACGAGGCCCAGCGCTCAAGCCGTCGTGCTGCATCTCCAGGAACGAGCTCGACGCTGTCCTCTGCGTCGCCTGCTTGAACCCCGCGCTCGTCTTCTCGCCCGGACGGACGCCTCGCCGGACTCCTCCCGCGCCAAGCCTCACGCCGTCGACCAGCAGGAACGAGCCCAGCCGCCGAACTCAAGCCGCCTTGCCGTTCTTGGCCTTCACATGCCTCACTAGACGCTGTTGCCGCGCCGCCGTGCTCTCAGTTCGAGCAGCCGGAGCCCGCCGTCCAGATCCGCTCCATGCTGCTGTTCCTGACCTTCTCCGCCGCCCGCTGATCTCCTGCCTCTGCATCGCGCCGCCGCCATTGCACGTCGTCTACATCGCCGGCCTCCCCTGCTTCCTGCATCGAGCAGGAGAGGAGCGAACGCAGTCAGCGCTGCCGCTCTGGACTTCGCGCTCGCCCGCTTGTCCCACGTTGACCGCAGCCACAACGTGCAGGCGCCTCCTCTTGCAGCGCCTCAAGGCCCAGCCACCGGCCCGCTGCTAGTTTTCCCCTGCAGGCCTCCCTCTCCGTCTAAACCGAGCCAGGCCCATGGTGAGCGCCCCAGCACCCAGCAGTTTCGGCCCGTGCCTTATTTTTTGTTGCCAGATCTACGTTTTAGCTTTTTCCCAGATTTTGCCAGATTTGCAGAATAGTCCCTAGAGTTCATGCATTTAATATCTCACAAACCGTGTATCGGATTAAAATAAGTTATATATGAAACTTGCTTAGCATTTTGTGTAGATTAATAATTTGCCACTTTCATCTATGTTTAAAATGATGTTTGTTTAAATTTGCCCCTATGCCATGTTAAAATGATTTATTTCATAACTAAATAACCGTAACTCGGATTTTAATAAACTGTATATGTATATGGGGTAGAATTTTGCCTAGTTTAACATGGTGACATCATTTTGCATGATTACCAACTATAAAATATGGCTTAGGGCAGAACCGCACCAAATCAAAAATATGCATATGGGGATTTACCGGAATTGTTGTTCGTTGCTTCCGGCCTCATTTAAACTTGACTAGATAGGTAGTTTTGCTTTGCTTCACCCTCTTGTCATGTTTAACAACATTTAATATTGTTGGGTACATAAACGAGATCGAATCTAAACAAGTCATGTGGTGTTTCGTCAATATGCAACGGAGTTGCATATTGAGCTCCACTTAATTTGTAGGGTTGTTTGTTGCACTTTGCCATGCCATGCTTCTTTAAACCAGACATGCATCATACTTGTTGTGCATCATGCCATGATTATGTGATGGTTGTTTACTATTGTGTTTGCTTCTTTCCGGGTTACTTCTCGCGTTATCTTCGGTTTCGTTCCGGATTTGTGAGGAACCGTTCGGCTACGTCCATTTGTCTTCTTCATGGACTCGTTCTTCTTCCTTGCGGGATTTCATGCAAGATGATCATACCCTCGAAATCACTACTATCTTTGCTTTGCTAGTTGCTCGCTCTTTTGCTATGCCTATGCTGCGATACCTACCACTTGCTTATCATGCCTCCCATATTGTTGAACCAAGCCTCTAACCCACCTTGTCCTAGCAAACCGTTGATTGGCTATGTTACCGCTCTGCTCAGCCCCTCTTATAGCGTTGTTAGTTGCAGGTGAAGATTGAAGTTTGTTCCTTGTTGGAACATGGAGATGTCGTTCCTTGTTGGAACATTGTTTACTTGTTGGGATATCACAATATATCTTATTTAATTAATGCATCTATATACTTGGTAAAGGGTGGAAGGCTCGGCCTTATGCCTGGGGTTTTGTTCCACTCTTGCCGCCCTAGTTTCCGTCATATCAGTGTTATGTTCCCGGATTTTGCGTTCCTTACGCGGTTGGGTAATAATGGGAACCCCATGACAGTTCGCCTTGAATAAAACTCTTCCAGCAATGCCCAACATTGGTTTTACCATTCGCCACCTAGCCTTTTCTTTCCCTTGGGTTCTGCAGACTCAAGGGTCATCTTTATTTAAACCCCCAGGCTAGTGCTCCTCTGAGTGTTTGTCCAAACTGAGCGATGTCCAGAGCTACTAGGGGCAACTCTGGGCTGGCCCACCCGACGTCTGGCTCATCCGGTGTGCCCTGAGAACGAGATATGTGCAGCTCCTATCAGGATTTGTCGGCACATCTGGGTGGCTTTGCTGGTTTTGTTTTACCATTGTCGAAATGTGTTGTAACCGGGACTCCGAGTCTGATCGGGTCTTCCCGCTAGGAGGTCTATTCCTTCGTTGACCGTGAGAGCTTGTGATAAGCTAAGTTGGGACACCCCTGCAGGGATTTGAACTTTCAAAAGCCGTGCCCGCGGTTATGGGTAGATGGGAATTTGTTTAATGTCCGGTTGTAGAAAACCTGAAGTTGACCTTAATTAAAATGCATCAACCGTGTGTGTAACCGTGATGGTCTCTTTCCGGCGGAGTCCGGGAAGTGAACACGGTGTTGGAGTTATGCTTGACGTAGGTTGTCTAGGATCACTTCTTGATCATACTTTTATCGACCGCGCTTTGCCTTCTCTTCTCGCTCTCATTTGCGTATGTTAGCCACCATATATGCTAGTCGCTTGCTGCAGCTCCACCTCATACCTTTTACCTTACCCATAAGCTTAAATAGTCTTGATCGCGAGGGTGCGAGATTGCTGAGTCCCCGTGGCTCATAGATACTTCCAAAACCAGCTTGCAGGTGCCGATGAGTCCATGCAGATGACGCAACCCAGCTCAGGAGGAGCTCGTTGAAGATTTTGTCCTTTGTGTTGTTTCGTTCTAGTTGATCAGTAGTGGAGCCCAGTTGGGGTCGATCGGGGACCGTGTCGCATTTGCGGTTCTTCTTTTATTTTGGTTCCGTAGTCGGAGCTTGATTGTATTTGGATGATGTAATGCTTTATTCATGCAATTGTGTGAAGTGGCGATTGTAAGACAACTATGTATCTTTTTCCCCTATTGTATTACATGGGTTGTTTGAAGATTACCTCACTTGCGACATTGCTTTCAATGCGGTTATGCCTCTAAGTCGTGCTTCGACACGTGGGAGATATAGCCGCATCGAGGGCGTTACAAGTTGGTAATCAGAGCCTTCCCCGACCTTAGGAGCCCCCACTGCTTGATCGTTTTTAGCAGCCGTTGTTGAGTCTAGAAAAATGTTTTGAGTCATTTAGGAATTATATATCATAGAGTTTAGGAATTCTTTTTTTACTTCCCAGTCTCCCCATTGCTCTGGTAAGGCATCCTGACGTAGAGTTTTGACTCTTCTCTTCTCAAATTTCACTAAAAAAAATTTAGGATCACGCGGGTATCTTGGAATCGTTCCGATGGTTTTATGATGAGAACATTGTCTTGGTGCCTCCTGTCAGGGGTTTTGTGGAAGTGTCCCGGGGAGTTGAGCTCTGAGGTGTTGTCATCATAATTTTATCGTTGCAGTTCTGCAATACCTGAGTTTAGTACGCCGACATCGAAAATCTCTTTTATGCAGTTCGTTGGTGAGATAACCTCGACGCCACCCAGTACTGGGGCGGGAGTTCGGGAGTATTGCCATAACTTGTATAACGGATGCTTTTCGAAGGTTGAGGTAGACGATTTCCGAAGGTTTCTTGGTTATGTGTTGAAGGATGGATACAACTGGATGTAGGATTTGTTAGTTTTGGGTGAGATATTATGCTTCCCCTGTATCCCCAACACCTGATTGCATAACCGGAAAAGTTTCGGGAGTTTATAAGTGGGAATTCAAGTAGCTCTTAGGATTTCTTTCCGACAGATGTATGATATGAAATTGGGGTTCGACGTCTAGTGGTCCGCCTATTCACGGTCAGTTTTACAGTGGTCTCATTGTGTCTTAAAGAGTCCTTGGCTATGCCGACTCGGGGACGCTTCGTATGTCATGTGCACTGCCTTGTACATGATGGTGTTGTACGATCGAGCCCGTGTAGGCCCCACCACGAAAACTTCGGATGAAATCTCTTTCATATGTTTGTTCCGGCTTATTCTGCAAGCCAATCCTCTGTTTTTGTTTGGAGTTGTGGTATTCGAGTTGCTTCAAAGTCAAATGTTGATTCCATACCTTCCCCAAGTGGTGTTCTCATATTCCTATGTGAATACTAATCCTTCTCGATCATCGAGTTTGTCGTTTCAATTTCTTTTCACTGGTGTCTTTCTCTTCAAGTGGATCCGATCATTTCAACAACTGCAAGATCAAGTATCAGTTCTTCTCAACGGTGTTCGTTTCATCCATTCCAAATTGTCTTTGTTTTTCCCACCCTCCCTCCCTTTGTTTTTCTCCAAGGATTCAGATCTCTTAATCGAGTATCCATCTTATTGATGTGAAGCCTCTCCATTCTTTGTTTCTTTTATCTTCTCCGGTGGGTTCAAGTCAAGCTTTGTTGATCATATCTTTTCCTCGTTTCAATGCTTACTTATGCCAGTGCACCTCTTAATCTTCCCCGCTTGCCATTCAATTGTTCCGGAGTGTTCAAGATATCTCAAAGATTCGTGTTTCCACTCTGCTTTCGTAATCCTTTCAAGCTCTTTCAAGGTTGTTATCTCATTCTAGCCATTTAATCGTACCGGTGCATTCTCTCTTTTAAATCATTCTACGGTGTTTCTTTTGAGTGGGCCCTAACCCACAGGTCTTTTCCAGGATCTTACCTGGCTCTTCTTATTTTTCCCGGAGCTATCCTCAAATTTCTTTTTGAAGTTTGACGTAAGAATGATTTATCATCAGTCAAATGCCTTTCTCCAAGATCGGTTAAATTCTTTTCATCGTTGGATCAACCTTTCTAATTTTCATTCCGGAGTGCCTCAACAATTCATGGTGGTGTTTCTCGTCGTCATTCTAGGATTTTGAAGACCGAAGAAGAGTTTCTCTTTAATCTTGATCCATTCTCTTCAAGATTCGTGATTCTAGCTTGTTGCCATCCTCTCATAGTTGTTTTTGGTTTGCGAAAATTCTTTTCAACTATTCAGAGCAAATTCAAGAGTCTTCTCAATTCGTTATCTGGAGTCCATCAATTCAGGTGTATTCATTCTCAGCTTCCAGTTATCATTCTCCAATCTTACCGGTGCTTCGTTCAAGTGATCTTTAATCGGCTCGTGATCTCTTCGTTCTCATGTATCTAAATTCTCTCAAGCATCTTCATTCATTTGCTAAATTCTTACCGGTGTCTTCCTTATCTTTTCTTTGTTCATTTTTAATTCTTACGGTGGTTCGTTCAAGATTTCTCTTCTTTATCAATTTATTCGATGTTCTAATCCTACCGGCGGTTCGTCGAAGACATTCTCAAGTTTATGTTATATCTCTCTTAATCTTTTCTACGAGAATAAGTAATATGTCAAATCCGTTGATTGTCATCAATTTAATTGAGGAAGGGTGAGCATAATGTAATTCTTATTCTTGTTTCATCCGAATGATTAATTCCTTATTCCGGAGGTGCATCATATCACATTCTTGGTTCGAGATGCTTTATCTTTTCTTTCCCAAGAGTTCCAAGCTTTCACAATTACATCTCCACGGAGGTCCATCTAAATCATTGCAAGGATTCACCTTGTGTTTTCAATTTCTTTTTCTTGTTATTCTTTTCTTACCAGAGTTTCTTCATGGAGGCTATACATGATGGTTCATCAAGGATTTATTCCCTTCTCGAAGTGTTCATCAAGATTGTTTTTAGAGGAGCTCAAGCATTCTTCATCTTGAAATCCGGAGTGCAATTCTTTCTACCATATTATTGGAGGTGGTATTATGTCATTCTTGATAATTTGGGTTAATGTTTCATGATTCACATGTTGTTAGGAATGATGTGTTTTAAATCCATCAATCTCTTCTTTGGATTTACCTTGGGTTATATTTCACCTAAAGCCTTCCCTAAGGTTTGTTGCTATCTATGGTGCTTATAAAGGACCCAAGTTCTTCATTTATCCTCCTGGTGAAATAGTTCCTCGTCTCCTTGTTCTTATCAATCCAATCTATTGTTTCTGTTGGTGGCAGAGTTTCACCTCAAGATCTTGAGATGTTTTTCCCATAAGCCCACGACTAGCTTACTCCTTGCGTGGCTGGATTTCCGACAACTCCGTTCGACCCTTCTCCTAAGGATGCCTTTTCAAACTCTTTTGTGGCAGAAACTGGCATTCTCTTCTCCTTTCTTTTCTTTCAATTATCTATCTTCTATTTCTTTCTTTCGGAGGCATTGTGATGTTGCTCTCTTCAACCCATCTTCTTGTTTTGTCAGGATCGTGTTCTTTTCTTGGTTTATCCATTTAACCGGAGTGTTGTGTCCCGTTGCTCAAGCTCTTTCATTTTATCAAGTTTTTCATCTCTTTTAAACCGGAGTGTTGTCCGAGATCTTTCTTACCCCTTGTTTCCATTCATTCAATAGTTATGGAGACAGTGTATTGTGTTTTCATCAAGTATCTTCTCATCTTATCAAGTTCTTATTCAATTCCATTTCCTTTCAATTAGAGTGCTGCTCGAAGTTGTTCTTCCTTGTCCCTCTTTTCTAACGGAGTGTTTTCAACTTCGTTCATCGCCGTTGTATTCTTTTCTCGAAATGGCTTAACCTTTTCAAGGTTTGTGGTTTCACTCGTTTGTCAAAGGAGCAACTTAGTTTTACCTCTTCTCTTTCTCTTCCGTTTTTTCCCTCCGGTGCCATTCTAGATGTCGGGACGAGATCCTCTCGTAGTGGTGGAGTGTTGTAACGCCCCGAGACCATTGTGCCAGGTGTCCTCCAGTTATTCGTTGTTGTTGCCTTGTCTTTGGCTTGCGTGTTGCATTTCATCATGTCATCATGTGCATTGCATCATCATGTTTTCAAAACTTGCATCCGTCCCAGCCTCCTCGTTCTCTCCGTTGTCCGTTCTGAGCCCAGACACACTTGCACGTGCCCGCGGCATGTCCGAAATATTATTTTATAAGTGGCCGGAAAATGTTCTCGGAATGGGTTTAAAGTTGGCGTGCGGTGTTTTTATGTTGTTAGTAGGTCACCCGCCAAGTTTCATCGCATTCGGAGCTTGTTTGATAGCCCAACCGTTAAACTATAGCGGCATTATAGCCGGTCTAATGTCGGACATTTTCGGTCTCCAGAAACAGTCGCCGAGCCTCCCTCTCTTCTCTTCTCTCAGCTCGAGACCATCTACACAGCTCACTACCTACCGCCCGGTCTGAAACCTTCTCTGCTCAGTGCATCAACCCCCCTCGCGCGCGCGTCCGAAAAGCTGTCCCGGACCCGACCCGGGCAGTCGCCACCGTTGTGTCCGGATCATCCCCAAACATCTGCAAAACATCTCCGTTTTGTTAATTGGGCTCCCTAACCATTTTATTCGCGGCCGTCCGATTACTATCGTAGGGATGAGGTAGCCCCTAATCTAATCCACCTGATGTATATATATTGTCCAACCCTAAAATCAAGGAGAGTTGTCCCATCTTTCCCCCTCGCGCCGCCACTTTCCAAATCCTCCTCGTTTTCCTCTCCTGCCAGATCCAACTTGCGGCCCCGACCAGCTCCACCTTGCTTTCAGCGCCGCCCAACCAGATCGCAACCTCCGACCTCCTCCCTCGTCGGCGCGCCAAGCCCCGATGACCAGTAGGTCCCCAACGCTGCCCTCCTTCCCTGCCTCCTCTGTTTTCCACTCTTGATCCCGCTCTCTCACGTCCGTGTCTCTCCCCGCCATGGATAGGTACTGCCAAGCATGGGATTGCCGCTGGAAACGGGCTCCTCGTGCCGATCCCTTCTGCCGGCCTCCACCCCCTCATTTGCCTCCAGCCGTCCCCGTCGCCAAGCGCTGCCGACGACCTCCATATTCCTGCATCGCGCCATGTCCCGCGCCCCTGCTTCCTCCGCTTCGAGCACGAGGCCCAGCGCTCAAGCCGCCGTGCTGCATCTCCGGGAACAAGCTCGACGCTGTCCTTTGCGTCGCCTGCTTGAACCCCGCGCTCGTCTTCTCGCCCGTATGGATGCCTCGCCGGACTCCTCCCCCGCCAAGCCTCACGCCGTCGACCAGCAGGAACGAGCCCAGCCGCCGAGCTCAAGCCGCCTCGCCGTTCTTGGCCTTCACATGCCTCACTGGACGCTGTTGCCGCGCCGTCGTGCTCTCGGTTCGAGCACCCGGAGCCCGCCATCCAGATCCGCTCCATGCTGCTGTTCCTGACCTTCTCCGCCGCCCGCTGATCTCCTGCCTCTGCATCGCGCCGCCGCCATTGCATGTCGTCTGCATCGCCGGCCTCCCCTGCGTCCTGCATCGAGCAGGAGAGGAGCGAACGCAGTCAGCACCGGCGCTCTGGACTTCACGCTCGCCCGCTCGTCCCGCGTTGACCGCAGCCACAACATGCGGGCGCCTCCTCTTGCAGCGCCTCAAGGCCCAGCCACCGGCCCGCTGCTAGTTTTCCCCTGCAGGCCTCCCTCTCCGTCTAAACCGGGCCAGGCCCATGGTGAGCACCCCAGCACCCAGCAGTTTCGGCCCGTGCCTTATTTTTTTTTGCCAGATCTACGTTTTAGCTTTTTCCCAGATTTTGCCAGATTTGCAGAATAGTCCCTAGAGTTCATGCATTTAATATCTCACAAACTGTGTATCGGATTAAAATAAGTTATATATGAAACTTGCTTAGCATTTTGTGTAGATTAATAATTTGCCACTTTCATCTATGTTCAAAATGTTTAAAATGATGTTTGTTTAAATTTGCCCCTATGCCATGTTAAAATGATTTATTTCATAACTAAATAACCGCAACTCGGATTTTAATAAACTTTATATGTATATGGGGTAGAATTTTGCCTAGTTTAACATGGTGACATCATTTTGCATGATTACCAACTATAAAATATGGCTTAGGGAAGAACCGCACCAAATCAAAAATATGCATATGGGGATTTACCTGAATTGTTGTTCGTTGCTTCCGGCCTCATTTAAACTTGACTAGATAGGTAGTTTTGCTTTGCTTCACCCTCTTGCCATGTTTAACAACATTTAATATTGTTGGGTACATAAACGAGATCGAATCTAAACAAGTCATGTGGTGTTTCGTCAATATGCAACGGAGTTGCATATTGAGCTCCACTTAATTTGTAGGGTTGTTTGTTGCACTTTGCCATGCCATGCTTCTTTAAACCGGACATGCATCATACTTGTTGTGCATCATGCCATGATTATGTGATGGTTGTTTACTATTGTGTTTGCTTCTTTCCGAGTTACTTCTCGCGTTATCTTCGATTTCGTTCCGGAGTTGTGAGGAACCGTTCGGCTACGTCCGTTTGTCTTCTTCATGGACTCGTTCTTCTTCCTTGCGGGATTTCATGCAAGATGATCATACCCTCGAAATCACTACTATCTTTGCTTTGCTAGTTGCTCGCTCTTTTGCTATGCCTATGCTGCGATACCTACCACTTGCTTATCATGCCTCCCATATTGTTGAACCAAGCCTCTAACCCACCTTGTCCTAGCAAACCGTTGATTGGCTATGTTACCGCTCTGCTCAGCCCCTCTTATAGCGTTGTTAGTTGCAGGTAAAGATTGAAGTTTGTTCCTTGTTGGAACATGGAGATGTCGTTCCTTGTTGGAACATTGTTTACTTGTTGGGATATCACAATATATCTTATTTAATTAATGCATCTATATACTTGGTAAAGGGTGGAAGGCTCGGCCTTATGCCTGGTGTTTTATTCCACTCTTGCCGCCCTAGTTTCCGTCATATCAGTGTTATGTTCCCGGATTTTGTGTTCCTTACGCGGTTGGGTAATAATGGGAACCCCTTGACAGTTCGCCTTGAATAAAACTCTTCCAGCAATGCCCAACATTGGTTTTACCATTCGCCACCTAGCCTTTTCTTTCCCTTGGGTTCTGCAGACTCAAGGGTCATCTTTATTTAAACCCCCGGGCCAGTGCTCCTCTGAGTGTTGGTCCAAGCTGAGCGATGTCCGGAGCTACCAGGGGCAACTCTGGGCTGGCCCACCCGACGTCTGGCTCATCCGGTGTGCCCTGAGAACGAGATATGTGCAGCTCCTATCGGGATTTGTCAGCACATCTGGGTGGCTTTGCTGGTTTTGTTTTACCATTGTCGAAATGTCTTGTAACCGGGACTCCGAGTCTGATCGGGTCTTCCCGCTAGGAGGTCTATTCCTTCGTTAACCGTGAGAGCTTGTGATGGGCTAAGTTGGGACACCCCTGCAGGGATTTGAACTTTCAAAAGCCGTGCCCGCGGTTATGGGCAGATGGGAATTTGTTAACGTCCGGTTGTAGAAAACCTGAAGTTGACCTTAATTAAAATGCATCAACCGCGTGTGTAACCGTGATGGTCTCTTTCCGGCGGAGTCCGGGAAATGAACACGGTGTTGGAGCTATGCTTGACATAGGTTGTCTAGGATCACTTCTTGATCATACTTTTATCGACCGCGCTTTGCCTTCTCTTCTCGCTCTCATTTGCGTATGTTAGCCATCATATATGCTAGTCGCTTGCTGCAGCTCCACCTCATACCTTTTACCTTACCCATAAGCTTAAATAGTCTTGATCGCGAGGGTGCGAGATTGCTGAGTCCCCGTGGCTCACAGATACTTCCAAAACCAGCTTGCAGGTGCCGATGAGTCCGTGCAGATGACGCAACCCAGCTCAGGAGGAGCTCGTTGAAGATTTTGTCCTTTGTGTTATTTCGTTCTAGTTGATCAGTAGTGGAGCCCACTTGGGGTCGATCGGGGACCGTGTCGCATTTGGGGTTCTTCCTTTATTTTGGTTCCATAGTCGGACCTTGATTGTATTTGGATGATGTAATGTTTTATTCATGTAATTGTGTGAAGTGGTGATTGTAAGCCAACTATGTATCTTTTTCCCCTATTGTATTACATGGGTTGTGTGAAGATTACCTCACTTGCGACATTGCTTTCAATGGGGTTATGCCTCTAAGTCATGCTTCGACACATGGGAGATATAGCCGCATCGAGGGCGTTACATTATGTTGACAATGAAAGTATACCGCTCAAAATATTATTCATCTCTATTTCAAAACCGAGCTCTGACACCTTTACAAAACCCTTCTTCCCTCTGCGAAGGGCCTATCTATTTACTTTTATGCTGAGTCATCATCCTCTTATTAAAAAGCACCAGTTGGAGAGCACCGTTGTCATTTGCATGTATTATTATTAGTTTATATTGAGTATGACTGTGATTGGATCTCTTTTACCATGAATTACAATTTCCAGTCAGCCCTTGATCTTTAGGGGTGCTCTGCATTTATGTTTTGCGGTCTCAGAAAGGGCTAGTGAGATACCATCTTGTTATATCATATTATGATTGTTTTGAGAAAGTGTTGTCATCCGAGATTTATTATTATTGCTCGCTAGTTGATTATGCCATTGATATGAGTAAACATGAGCTCTAAATGTTATTGTGCATATGGTTAGTTCATAATCTTTGCTGAAAACTTGAATGCTGGCTTTACATATTTACAACAACAAGAGCAAACCGAGTTTGTAAAAGTTTTTCTTTATCACTTTCAGTTTGTCAACTGAATTTCTTGAGGACAAGCAAAGGTTTAAGCTTGGAGGAGTTGATACGTCTCCAACGTATCCACTTTTCCAAACACTTTTGCCCTTGTTTTGGACTCTAACTTGCATGATTGGAATGAAACTAACCCGGACTGACTCTGTTTTCAGCAGAATTGCCATGGTGTTATTTTTGTGTAGAAATAAAAGTTCTTGGAATGAACTGAAAATCAACGGAGAATATTTTTGGAATATATAAAAAATACCGGGGAAAGAATCAAGACCAGGGGGCCCACACCCTGTCCACGAGGGTGGGGGTGTGCCTACCCCCTGGGCGCGCCCCCCTGCCTCGTGGGCCCCCTGGTGCTCCTCCGACCTCAACTCCAACTCTATATATTCGTGTTCGGGGAGAAAAAAATAAGAGAGAAGGATTCATCGCGTTTTACGATACGGAGCCGCCGCCAAGCCCTAATCTCTCTCGGGAGGGCTGATTTGGAGTCCGTTCGGAGCTCCGGAGAGGGGAATCTGTCGCCATCGTCATCATCAACCTTCCTCCATCACCAATTTCATGATGCTCACCGCCGTGCATGAGTAATTCCATCGTAGGCTTGCTGGACGGTGATGGCTTGGATGAGATTTATCATGTAATCGAGTTAGTTTTGTTAGGGTTTGATCCCTAGTATCCACTATGTTCTGAGATTGATGTTGCTATGACTTTGCTATGCTTAATGCTTGTCACTAGGGTCCGAGTGCCATGATTTCAGATCTGAACCTATTATGTTTTCATGAATATATGTGAGTTCTTGATCCTATCTTGCAAGTCTATAGTCACCTATTATGCGTTATGATCCGTTAACCCCAAAGTGACAATAATCGGGATACTTACCAGTGACGACCGTAGTTTGAGGAGCTCATGTATTCACTATGTGTTAATGCTTTGGTCCGGTACTCTATTAAAAGGAGGCCTTAATATCCTTTAGTTTCCAATAGGACCCCGCTGCCACGGGAGGGTAGGACAAAATATGTCATGCAAGTTCTTTTCCATAAGCACGTATGACTATATTCGGAATACATGCTTACATTACATTGATGAACTGGAGCTAGTTCTGTGTCACCCTATGTTATAACTATTGCATGAGGAATCACATCCGACATAATTATCCATCACTGATCCATTGCCTACGAGCTTTTCACATATTGTTCTTCGCTTATTTACTTTTCCGTTGCTACTGTTACAATCACTATAAAACCAAAACTATTACTTTTGCTACCGTTACCGCTACTATCATATTTCTTTGCTACTAAATACTTTGCTGCAGATATTAAGTTTCCAGATGTGGTTGAATTGAGAACTCAGCTGCTAATACTTGAGAATATTCTTTGGCTCCCCTTGTGTCGAATCAATGAATTTGTGTTGAATACTCTACCCTCGAAAACTGTTGCGATCCCCTGTACTCGTGGGTTATCAGTCAGCTTCAAAATCTTCACCAAAGTCGACTAATAAGCTCAACACGGTCGCTGATCTTATTGTTCAGTCATCCCAAATGGCTTTCATGCAAGGACGAAATATACTCGATGGAGTAGTAATCCTTCACGAGACCGTCCACGAGATGCACCGAAAGAACATGAGTGGAGTAGTATTTAAAATCGACTTTGAAAAGGCATACGACAAAGTCCAATGGCCATTTCTCCAACAGACCCTAAGAATGAAAGGTTTCTCAGATAAATGGCGTGAGTGGGTCCAAAATTTCGTTACTCGAGGTAGTGTGGCTATAAAAGTTAATGATGATGTAGGTCATTACTTCCAAACGAAAAAGGGATTACGACAGGGTGACTCGGCGTCTCCAATGTTATTTAACATTGTCACTGACATGTTAGCTACTTTGATCAAACGCGCCAAATAGGACGGTCAAATTGCAGGAGTAGTGCCACATCTTGTGGATGGCGGACTCTCTATCTTGCAATATGCCGATGAAACAATTCTTTATGGAACATGACATAGATAAGGCTAAAAATATGAAACTATTGCTTTCAGCTTTTGAGCAAATGTCAGGTCTGAAAATTAACTTTCATAAAAGTGAATTGTTCTGTTTCGGAGAAGCCAAGGAGGCGGCTGCACAATATACTGACTTGTTCGGTTGTGTACAAGGCCAATTCCCGATTAAATATTTGGAAATTCCGATTCATTATCGTTGTCTCACTAATGCGGAGTGGAAACATGTTGAAAAGCGATTGGAGAAACGGTTGAGGAGTTGGAAAGACAAGTTGCTCTCCGTTGGAGGGCGACTAGTTTTGATCAATTCCGTTCTCACAAACATGGTTCTCTACATGCTCTCATTTTTTCAATTCCCAAAGGGGTTCTGCAAAGACTGGATTACTTTAGATCCAGATTCTTTTGGCAAGGAGACAGTGAAAATAAAAAATATATGCTAACCAAATGGAGTGTGGTTTGTCGACCAAGAGACCAGGGAGGTTTAGGTGTTCATGACCTCCAGGTTAAGAATGATGCCTTGCTCAGTAATTGGCTGTTCAAGCTACTTACCTAGGATGGTGTTTGGCAAACCCTGTTGCGCAAAAAGTATATAGGCCAAAAAACGTTGTCCCAGGCATATTGGAAACCTGGTGACTCACATTTTTTGTCTGGTCTGATGGCGGTAAAGAAACATCTATCCCGCTGAATGTATCATTTAGGAGGGATTTGATTGGCCTCCACCTTGCGTCATGGCAACATCTTCTATCCCGTTTGGATTCGGTTAACTTGACACAAGGGAGGGATGTGTTTCGCTGGAATCTCACTACATCTGGATCCTACACAGTTGACTCTATGTACCGTGCACTCTCGCACTCAGAGGTTCCATTGGATAATAATAAACTAATGTGGAAATCAAAGATGCCACTAAAAATAGGATTTCATGTGTTATCTTCGGAGAGGAGTTGTGCTAACAAAAGACAATCTCGCTCGACGCAACTGGCAAGGAAGTAAGAAGTGTAGCTTTTGTACTCATGACGAGACAATTAAACACCTCTTCTTTTAATGCAAGTTCGCGCATTCTATATGGTAAGTCGTCCAAATAGCGTCCAATTTGTATCCGCCAACAAGTGTTGCCAATATATATGGTCACTGGCTTGATGGAATACCAAATACTTTTAGTACGCTAATACGGGTGGGAGTGTCTGCCTTATTATGGTCGCCTTGCCTATGTAGAAACAATTGTGTTTTTAATGGCAAAACCTCTTCTTTTATGCGGGTTATTTACCGTTGTACGCACTGGCTTCGTATGTGATCTACGCTACATCGAACGGAGTATCAATCGCTGTTCAATGCGGTGTGTATGCGGTTGGAGTGGGTGGTCAGGGAGGTTTTTATCCAACATGGGTGTTAACATAATCTCCGGATCGGTCCACCTCCTCCGTCGATATTGGCATAGTTTTGGACTCATATGACTTTACTGTCGCCAACTTGTCATTATATATATATATATATATATATATATATATATATTTGGCTAGACTTTTCGTTAAGGCTGTGTGCATCTTAGCGATGCAAAGGCCGGGTGTCACTCAATATTTTGATGATGCAAGTGTTGAATGGTGTAATCATTCCTGCAACTCTGTTGCTCATAGTGTAGGGTCCTTTGGCGCTGGTTTGGAATTAAGTAGCCAACAACACTGGCTAGATGTATTTCCAAACTTTGTAAATGTTGCGGTGGCTGGTGATGTGCCACACTGTATTATGTAATATATTCTGGTATTTCCAGTTATAAAAACCTTTAATCATTCCGCGGCACTTGAGAGTTCCCTTGCTGCCGCGAGAAGGCAGAGGTGACACCCTGGCCCCAGCGGCAGACAGGCCGCGCATCGAGACCGAACTGTCAGCCGTGGAACACAAAGGCGTCCAGCTTAACCCCCACTCGTTAAAAGCATCTCCGACAGTACAACGGCCAACCTCTCGCTCTCTCCTCGCCGCGCCGCGCCTCCTGCCCCGCCGCCATGAACAACCTACTCACCGTAAGTTCCCTCTCTCTGCCTCCCTCCCTCCCCTCTGAACCGTCCTGTCCCTCGATCTACTCACGCTGGCTCCCTCAATTGCTTCACCGAGTGGCGGGGATCCAGGCACGAGCTCGAGATCTGAGCGGGGCTGCCCGCCGTGCCCCCCTCCCGCATGGGCTTCAAATTTCTGAAGCAACCGTTGTTCTGTTGCTATGAGTTCCAAGTCGGCTGGGCCTGATCGAGTTTAGAGGCGGCTGGGTGACTGGTGGAGAAAGGGATTGCTTAAGCGTCGGGGCGCGAAAAAAAAGAAGGAAATGCCACGCAAGGAATCGGCTTAGCTGCTCAGATGTGCGTGGCGAAGTAGCAGGATGTATCCTTTTAGGATGGTCGCGTTAGATCTGCTTTTTTGTGTTATGAGAAATGGCCTGGTTGCTGTTGTTTGAAGAACCTCTCCGTGATTTGCAACGACTTTTGTTCTGATTTATTCCGAGCTTTATGCTTAACACCGGAGTAAATTTTGCTACCATCCTCGAAATGTCATTGACTGTTAGGCTGAAAACACATAATGATCACATTAGTTATTTGAACAGTCAAATTAACTGGCTTGGAGTTTCTGTGGGGTTTGATATGCTGGAAGACTTCAGAATATTCTTTTGGCATTACATGATCGTTGTCATGTTTCTTTTGAGTTTTCACATGCACTGTGTTATGAATACAAACGATTCGCAACTGGGAAGGAAGTGTTCTGATTTTGAAAGTGACAGCTCAAATACTCTTTTGGCTGTTTATCTGCAGTATTAGCAATTTAAGCTTAATACTCTTCTGGGATTAGTTATAATGTCAATGCTTTATTGTGCAACAATAGTATTTGGTTTAGCTTATGATGAAAGTAGCGCAATTGGTTTGTCAGATCGAATTCATAACAATCAAGCCTTCGTGCAGGTGCTGCAGTACATGCATTACATATTCTATAAACATTCCTATTTTGCAGGATTCCTTTGAGCTTCCTCGGCGGGATTCCTCAAGAGATGGGGACGTTGAAATGGGAATGCATCAGCCTGATGCTTCTGATAATTTAAAAGGCTTCTTGAAGAAGGTGCTGTTTAGGAAACTCTTCAGTCTTCGCATTTTGTAACGGCCTTATTTGTCTATTTTTGCACTTCAGATTAATGACATGATGCTTTCATACACAGGTTGATGGAATTGAGAGCCTAATAGCTAAGCTGACGAATCTCTTGACTAAGCTCCAGGTCCATTAATCACCCCCCATTCTAATTTCCTTATTTCTCTTTCTGGTCCTTATTCATAGTAATGACGGAATCTCGGTGTGTGAGTACTAACTTCTTGATGAATTTATCAAAACCCCGCAGTTAAATATAATATATATACACCCTGCCTTTTCTTGCAGACTGCAAACGAGGAATCAAAAGCAGTTACGAAAGCAAGTGCCATGAAAGGTGAGAACTCGTGTTCTTTAGCAGAGCCAAACCTTATCTGAAATGAGTGTAGACTCTCTTGAAAATTTTGCTATATGTATAGTCACGTACAACAATACATTTTTGTAGCAATTAAGCAGCGAATGGAGAAAGATATTGATGAAGTGGGGAAAATTGCTCGTATGGCAAAAACCAAAGTTGATGAACTGGAAAAAGATGTATGTTTACACTTGACCTGCTTGTGTCTGTCATTCTTTCCTAGCTTTATCTGCATAAATTAAAGGATGGACATGCTTATGGTTTGCTGCCTCTGTGCTACAGAACTTATCTAACAGGCAGAAACCTGGATGTGGGAAGGGGTCCGCAGTAGATCGATCAAGAGAACAGACTACTGGGTAAATTTGCTGTCAATTTGTGTTTCTGATTTCTTGCCTTCATGAATTAGTTGTTGCTCACTGTGCTTACCGATCTCTACAGAGCAGTCAAAAAGAAATTGAAGGAACGGATGGACGATTTTCAGGTATTGTTTTCCTCTAACTGGACTGTCCAAATTACCTTGTATGTGATGATTTTCTTGTTCCGTGAATAAAAGTTCCCTCTAATGCCTAATAATCTTTAGACACATAGAAAATTAATCCATAATTTTCTATTTACTACCTGGGCTATTTGACATGCCCTCATAGAGCAGCAGGGACATCCAGCTATATGAAGTCTGAACATCTAGCTCTTCTAAAGCGGTGGAAGTGGCTTCATTGATGCTTATATGTTCTAAAAAGTAAAGGACAAATATTACTGAACTATGTTTTGCAAATTATCCTCCTTTCAACTTTCATTAACTTTACAAGAATATTTCTTACCATCATGGTAGATTGAAAGTATGCATCAGTCTGATGTCTGAAAATAGAATAATATAATGTACTATTGCAACTATGTGAGTTATACGGTGTTGTTACCCTCTGATGCAGGTATTGAGAGAATCAATCCGGCAGGAGTACCGGGAAGTTGTTGAAAGAAGGGTATTTACTGTAACTGGCAATCGCCCTGATGAAGAGGTATAGTTGCAACATTTTTTTATATGGTTAAATTTGTGCTTTGATTTGCAATGTCTTTTAGTTGTTTATCTTACAGTGTGCCTCCTTTGTTACTTTGGAACCTGCAGACTATTGATGATTTAATCGAGACAGGGAGAAGTGAGCAGATTTTCAAAGATGCTGTTCAGCAGCAGGGGAGAGGCCAGGTATATGAGTTATAACTTGGTCATTATTTGTGTACTTGTGGGAAAATGCATCAAAATCTCATCAGGATAATTGGGCCTCTTCTAGATATTGGATACTGTTGCTGAGATACAGGAGCGTCATGATGCTGTCAGAGATCTGGAGAGGAAGCTTCTGGAGTTGCAGCAGGTTATCTTTCATTTGCATGAGCTCTTGTACAATTTTATAGTTCGCACCATGTGAATACAAGGGTTGTAATATGTCTTATGTACCCCATTTCCTGGGTTTTGCCTTGTAGATATTCCTGGATATGGCAGTATTGGTTGAGGCTCAAGGAGACATGATCAACCACATAGAGACACATGTAAGACAAACAGCTTATTCTAAATAGACCTAACCGATTTTATAAAGCAAACTAACGAAATGTTGCTAACATTTGCACTGTCATTCCATTTTCTTTTTTCAAGGTTTCAAATGCTACCAACCACATACAGCAAGGTGTGGGCGCTCTCCAGAATGCAAAGAAGCTGCAGAAAAACTCGAGAAAGTGGATGTGCTACGCCATCATCCTTCTCCTGGTAATAGTGGTTATCATCGTGGTCGCGATTATCCAGCCATGGAAGAAGTAACTCTTGAGCATGACCTGGAACCC
This sequence comes from Triticum monococcum, assembly GCA_034509565.1. Taxonomy (NCBI): domain Eukaryota; kingdom Viridiplantae; phylum Streptophyta; class Magnoliopsida; order Poales; family Poaceae; genus Triticum; species Triticum monococcum. The sequence goes on along the minus strand of CM067842.1, from coordinate 388,007,539 downwards.
AAGATCTCGGTGGAATATATATATATATATATATATATATATATATATATATATATATATATATACTGTTTTTGTGTTTGTGCAATCTGTGTAGTTCTGTGACCGATTCAAACTCTTCTATCGTTGTACCTATGCTCAACCAGACAAAGCCCCATATTGTTTGCCCCTGGAGGTGCTGCTATTCGTTTGTGTTTCGTGTGCTCCAGCTATTTTAGCGGTGAAAGTGGTGAACACGAAACCGAAATGTGCATTCTTGTTCCTAAATCCATTTATTGCAGTTTGTGCACCATACTAATATGTACTCCCTCCGTCCGCGAATAAATGTACATCTAGCCTTTGTCTTAAGTTAAAGTTTTAAAATTTTGACCAACTTTATAGGAAAAAGTATCAGCATTTATGGCACTAAATTAATATCACTAGATTCGTTTTGAAATGTAGTTTCACAATATACCAATTTGATGTCATATATATTACTATTTTTTTCTATAAAGTTGGTCAAAATTTTAGAACTTTGACTTAGATCAAAACGTAGAAGTACACTTATTCGCGGACGGAGGGAGTAAGAACGTTTTGCTGTTTGTTACCGGATCTAATGCTCATTCATCTTTGTTTCTTCTTGCAAAAGAAAATGCTCAGGCCTCTTTTGATTCATAGGATAGGATTATCATAGGAATAGGAATTTTGTAGGAAATGAGATGACATGTATCTCAAATTCTATGAGTAAGAATAGGAAACAAGATGTCATTTAGTTGACATCAAAGGAATTTTTTCATTGAGTCTAGCCTTTTTTTTATATTTTTCTATGAAATATGGAGGATAGGAACTAATCCTATGTAAGAATAGGAATCCATTCCTATGAATTAAAGAACTTTAAAGAAAAAATTCTATAAAAATCTTATTCTTTAAAATTTCTATGAAATTCCTGGAGGCATCATTCATCTTGGGGGCGTTGTTTCTTCTTGCAAAAGAAAATGCTCATTCATCTTGGGGCTATTGCACGCAGGTCACAAACTCGAGACACATGATGCACTTTGATAAAAGAACTTCCAAAGCGCTGTGCTGCGGTCTCAAACCACGCCTGTGACGAATAGGTCACTGGCCAATCACAGTGCGCCTGCTGGCAGCCACATTGTTGCTGTTTGCCGAGTTGATGACCATCTATACATGGTTGCAATCTTGTTGATAGGCCCCGCCGTTTACGTTACCCGCCTAACCCGCACTATCATGGTGCACTTGTCATTCAAACCCACTTAGTCCTGATAGTAACCCGCGGTCCTTGTTTTTTTTAATACAGTACAGACGCAAATGTTTATACATACGTGTATACACTCATCCCTATAGATACACACACTTACACCTTACCTTTATGAGCACCTTCGAGCCTTATGAGCACATTCGAGAGACTGAGCCGGCATATCATCTTGAGATTTATGAAGTCATCGTAAGCGTCTCGTCGTCGACGGGAACGTCTTCTCTCACTAAAGCGCATGGTTATACATATGTGTATACACTCACCCCTATAGACGCACATACTCACACCCTATCCCTATGAGCACCTTTGAGCCTTATGAGCACTTTTGAGAGACTGAGTCAGCATATCATCTTGAGATTTATGAAGTCACTGTAAGCGTCTCGTCGTCGACGGGAACGTCTCCTCTCACTAAAGCGCATCGCAGGAAATCCTGAAATAAATCCAGAAATAATGCGAGCACCAGGACTTGAACCTTGATGGGTTAGGGATACCACTGTCCCTCTAATCATCCAACCACAGGATTGGTTCGCCCCATGATCCCTGTCAACTAGTACATAGCAAGGTGTGCCTTCTAAAGATTTGGAACGACATAAGGATGTCTGCCGCCATGTACTACTTGGAGGGCGTCATGCGGTAGGCATACCAAGCCATCTTTCACATTGTGTTTAGAAAGTAAAATTTATTAAAGTTTGACAATCACAATATTGGTCATACAAACATTCATGAATGATTAGTATAAGGAAGAGAACTTTCACATACAAATATATTATCTTGGACATCTTTTATAATTATGAATACCCATTAATTATTTTTAAACTTGAGAAAATTGGTTGAAGTTGGACAATGAAGACAACGTAATGAGTTAAGGTTGATTATTTGTATAGAAGTTATATTGTTATGGATCCTCCAACATGTGGTGCTTGTTTAGAATCTTTTGCTAGGCAAAATTTCTATACGAAGCGGGATCACTGCATGTGCATCCAAATCCTTGAACCAAATTTCTTCCATGAGTATCCACCATACCTACCTATATACGGTATTACCCTGTCGTTCCAAGTAAATTTGCATGTGCCATCTCTAAATCTTCAAATAAACATCTGTCTTGTGTGCCCGTACCGCTCATGAAGCGGCAGGGGGTGGTCAGTATCTTTCATGCTAAGCAGGTTATTCTCACGAGGGGTGTTTATTCACTTGTCATTGCACGAGAGAGGCTGGTAATTGGGATGACCAGTCCTATGATCAAAATGAAAAATAATGAAACAAACTCCCACGGAAAGTTGATTGTATGGAGGGCACCTGAGAATTCGGCTAGCCATGGCTTGTGTTATGGTTGAGGGGGAGTAAATTTTACCTTTCCACTTGGGAACCGCTTATAGTGTGTTTAGCATGGAAGATAATGAGAATTCTCGGTCGTGACGTTGACAGGAAAAGTACACCTCTCAAAATGAATTCATCTCTGTTTTAAGCAATGAGCTCTAGCACTTCCGCAAATCCATGCTTCCCTCTGTGAAGGACATATCTTTTACTTTTTAGTATTTACTTTTATGCAAGAGTCAGTAGTATTCGTTATTATTCCAACATATTCTTTAGTTGATAAGCATCATGTGGTGGGGAAAGATCCAGACATATATGGCCATTCAGATATATTTTATCTGAATCATTATTGTTGACAATTATCTCTATGATAAATAAGTTGGGAGGCAAAACATTAAGCCCCTATCTTTCTCTGTGTTCGATGAATGCTATTTGTTCTAAAAATATGCTTTGAGCACTAGCAATCATAGAGGACTAAATGATAATTGAGTATATGGAGCCCTTACTTAGACTTTGTTGAAAATAATATGCATTACAATTGTTTGGTGACTAAGAACATACGTTGTTAAGTTTCAAGAGAATGCATTGTTTGAACCATAACATCTGAATTGATTGCTACTTTATCATGATGAGTTTTATGAGAAAGAGTTGTTGTTATGATGCTAGGAAAAGTGATTGAAATTATCATTGATCAAACTTATGCACTATGCTAGCATTCACACTTCATAAATTATTCCTTTTACCATTTACCTACTCGAGGACAAGCAGAAATTAAGCTTGGGGATGCTGATACGTCCCCAACGTATCTATAATTTATGAAGTATCCATGTCATGTTTATTATAATTTGTATGATTTTGGTGCACTTTTATATTATTTTTATGGACTAACTTATTGATCTAGTGCCCAGTGCCAGTTCCTGTTTTTGCATGTTTTTTATTTTACAGAATTACCATACCAAACAAAGTCCAAACGGGATAAAATTTATGGAGATTTATTTTGAAATATATGCGATTTTCAGGAAGAAGAATCAATGCAAGACGGTGCCCGAGGTGGCCACAAGGCACCAGGGCATAGCCTACCCCTTGGCAGCACCCTGGTGGCTTATGGGCCCCTCGTAGGTTGGTTGATTCCCTTTTTTTTTCCCCAAGAAAGATAATATCTGAAAATAAATCGTTTTGAAATTTCAGTCCAATCGGTGTTACAGACCTCCAGGAATTTAAGAAACAATTTTTGACCAGAAATAGGGTCGCAGAAACAGAAGGCAACAGAGAGATCCAATATAGGGGAGAGCTCCCTCTCCCCCCTGGAGGACCAAGGAAGAAGAAGAAGCAGGGCCCCCAGCCCCTCTCCTCCGGTGGAGCTGGAACACTATCGGGGACATCTCCTCCATCACCATCACCACCAACTTCTCCTCCATTCTCATGGTGGTGTGTGAGTAGTTCACCCCCGAGGCTAAGGGTATCTAATAGTAGCTATGTGTTTGATATCTCTCTCGTGTTCTTGATTTGGTACGATCTTGATGTACCGCGAGCTTTGTTAATCTAGTTGGATCATATGGTGTTTCTGCCTATCTATCTTGTTGTAATGAATTGAGTTTCTACCTTTGAGGTTTCACTTTTATCGGATTAAATACTTTTATGGATTTGAGAACACTTGATGTATGTCTTGCATATGGATACTCATGGTGACAATGGGGTGTTATATTGATTCACTTGATGCATGTTTTGGTACTTAACTCGCGGATTCCCGAGGTGACATTGGGGTAATCTATGCATAGGGGTTGATATACGTTTTCGTTCTACTTTCTTCGGTAGAAACATTGGAGCACTCTTTGAAGTTCTTTGTGTTGGGTTGAATATTATGAATCTGAAGTTGTTTGATGCATATCGTATAATTGACCCACAGATACTTGTGGTGACATTGGAGTATCTAGGTGACATTAGGGTTGATTGATGTGTATCATATGGTGTTATTTTAGTACGAACTCTAGGGCCGTGACACTTATAGGAATAGCTCAATAGAGTAATCGGAAAGGATAACTTTGAGGTGGTTTCGTACCCTACAAACAATTTCATCTTATGCACTCCGCTTGATAAGAACTTTGGAGTGATTCTTTGTCGCACGTTGAGGAATTGTTATATGATTCAATTATGCTATCTCTATTGAAAGATTGCACTAGTGAAAGTATGAACCCTAGGCCTTGTTTTCAAGCATTGAAATACCGTTTGTGCTCCATTTTATCACTTGCTACCTTGTTGTTTTTATTATTTCAGATTACAAAAACCTATATCTACTATCCATACTACACTTGTATCACCATCTCTTCGCCGAACTAGTGCACCTATACAATTTACCATTATATTGGGTGTGTCGGGGACACAAGAAATTTCTTGTATTTGGTTGCTGGGTTGTTTGATAGAGACCACCTTCATCCTATGCCTCCCACAGATTGATAAACCTTAGGTCATCCACTCAAGGGAAAATTGCTACTGTTCTACAAAACTCTACGCTTGGAGGCCCAACACGAGTCTACAAGAAGAAGTTATGTAGTAGACATCAGGACCACTACTATATCTTCGCACGCAGGGAAGTGCCTCCTTATCCTCCCTGATAGCTGGGACCCACCCGGTCGAAGCGTACGTAGCGTTATCTGTCTGGTCGCAAACATGTACGTACATACTGGTCGACTGGTCTGTGTGCCACAATGAATCATGGCCGAGTAAGGAGCGGTAGCAGTTCAGGTGGTCCTGTCTAAATTGTGTACACATGCGTACAACCACGCTGCAAAAAAGACGGCCACGTACATACATACGGGCATGGTCTCGAATGAGTACAACGATGGTGTCCTGTTCATTGGTAGCCAACCGGCTGGGTCGGAACGGAGAAACAATGTCGTTTTCATCGGGAAGCAACCGACTGGATCAGAATGCGTCATGTTCAACAAGAGCCAACCTGCTTGGACGGAACAGCCGAAACGGGGTCTGGCGTACCGCAGAACGGAGGAAACGACCTTCTGTTCGACCACCTATGGTTGAAACGGGATCCTTTTCATCGGGAGGGGTGTGGAGTACCGCAAAACAGAGGAAACTGATTTCAATTCAACCGCCTACCGTCGAAGGTCCTGTTCATCGGGAGGGGTGTGATGTACCGCAAAATGGAGGAAATGGACATCCCTCCAACCGCCTACAGTCGAAACGGGGTCCTGTTCATCGGGAGGGGTGTGCCTACCGCAAAACGAGATTCCATGGGCTACTGTTCATCTACCGTCTACTGCCTTGCTCTAGCATCCACTGGCTACTATTCATCGACCGTTGACTTCCTCCAGCCTCCACCGGCTATTGTTCATCCAGTCTCCATGGGGTCTTGTTCATCCACCAACAACCGCTGGGATGTGATGGCCTCCTCGGGGTCCTGTTTATCAAACGGCAACAACAGGGTCCTGTTCATCCACGCACCCCCACCGGGAACAGTTCATCCATAGCCAACCAACTAGCTAGGTCGACTCACCACATCTCGACTCGATCTACATATTGCGCGTGCGGTAGCAACATGCACTGTTCATGTAGAGGCAACCCAACACCAGTTGTCTACGTAAGCTGCAGCAATGATCGATCACTCGGGTTCAATTAGCAGCAGTAGCGAAGGAATCGCTCGGATTTAGTTAGCATCGAAGGGATCGATTGGCTTTAGTACAGAGTGGGATCGATCGATGGCTCGAGTGCAGTAAGCGAACACCTTTCTTGGGTTCAATTAATGAGCGCCTCGCACACACGCGCGTACAAGAGAAACACGCAAACCACATTGCATCACTCGGCCTAGATCACCCACCGTACCTGGGAACTCGCCGAAATTTTCCCCACTCTCACTTTTACCATGATTTTTACGTCATGGACAACCCAAAGGATGTCATGTAGGTGCGTCTCCGGCCCACCCACTCTTCCAAACCCACTTTCTACCATGATTTTTTGTCATGGAAGTAGGATCCCACCACATCTACGACGATACATGTTTTTTCACAATTATTGCCATAGAAGTGTGATGTTGCTTGAAGCTACGTCGATATTTCCCCAAAGAGGAAGGGATGATGCAGCACAGTGGCGTAGGTATTCCCCTCAGATATGAAACCAAGGTTATCGAACCAGTAGGAGAACCAAGCAACACAACATAAACAGCCCCTGCACACAGATAACAAATCCTCGCAACCCGACGTGTTAAAGGGCTTGTCAATCCCTTCCGGGTACGACACCTCAAGATAGGCAAATGGACGTGAGATGAAATTGTAGTAGATTGATAGATCGAACGCCAAATAAAATAAATAAGAATAAATTGCAGCAAGGTATTTTTGTATTTTTGGTTTAATAGATCTGAAAATAAATGCAAAGGAAAATAGATCGCAAATGCAAATATATGAGAAATAGACCCGGGGGCCGTAGGTTTCACTAGTGGCTTCTCTCGAGAAAAATAGCAAAGGATGGGTGAACAAATTACTGTTGGGCAATTGATAGAACTTCAAATAATCATGACGATACCTAGGCATCACGTCCAAGATTAGTAGACCGACTCCTGCCTGCATCTACTACTGTTACCCCACACATCGACCGCTATCCAACATGCATCTAGTGTATTAAGTTCATGGAGAAATGGAGTAATGCAATAAGAACGATGACATGATGTAGACAAGATCTATCTATGTAGAGACAGATATCATTGTTTTATCCTTAGTAGCAACGATACATATGTGTCGGTTCCCCTTCTGCCACTGGGATCAAGCACCGTAAGATCGAACCCACTACAAAGCACCTCTTCCCATTGCAAGATAAATAGATCAAGTTGGCCAAAAAAACCAAATATCGAAGAAGAAATACAAGGCTATAAGCAATCATGCATAAAAGAGATCAAAGAAACTCAAATAACTTTCATGGATATAAAAAGATAGATCTGATCATAAACTCAAAGTTCATCGATCCCAACAAACACACCGCAAAAGCGTTACATCATATGGATCTCCAAGAGACCATTGTATTGAGAATTCAGAGAGAGAGGAAGCCATCTAGCTACTAACTACGGACCCGAAGATCTACAAAGAACTACTCACGCATCATCGGGGAGGCACCAATGGAGGTGGTGAACCCCATCCGAAATGGTGTCTAGATTGGATCTGGTGGTTCTGGACTCTGCGGCGGCTGGATCAATATTTCGTCAACTCCCCTAGGGTTTTGGGAATATTGAGGTATTTATAGAGCAAAGAGGCGGTCCGAGGGGCACCCGAGGTGGGCACAACCCACCAGGGCGCGCCTAGGCCTCCTGGTGCGCCCTGGTGGGTCGTGCTCTCCTCGAAGCACCCCCAGGTGCATCCATGGCCCATTATGTTCCTTCTGGTCCAAAAAAAATCTCCGTAAAGTTTCGTTGCGTTTAGACTCTGTTTGATATTGATTTCCTTCGATGTAAAAGATATGCATAAAATAGCAACTGGCACTTGGCACTGTGTCAATAGGTTAGTACAAAAATGATATAAAATGACTATAAAATGATTATAAAACATTCAAGATTGATAATATAACAACATGGAACAATAAAAAATTGTAGATACGTTGGATACGTATCAGTATCCCCAATCTTAACTCCTACTCGTCCTCGAGTAGGGAAGTGATAAAAACAGATTTTTTGATGTGGAATGTTGCCTAACATGTCATATCATATTCTTTATTTTTAGCATGGACATTTGGACTTTTATGTGATTGAAAGCAATAGTCTAGTTTTGACATGATAATTTAAATACTCAAGCATATCAACAAGCAACCATGTCTTTCAAAATATCAATGCTAAAATAAGTTATCCCTAGCCCATGATGCTCAATCATTGATCCATTCATGAAACAGACTCGCATATTAGCTACACCCAATACTCAAGTACGACCATATTGCCTCCTAGTTGGTGCTTTTATAAGAGAAGACGGAGACTCAAATTCAAAATAAAAATTGCATAAAGTAAACGAAAGGCCCTTTGCAGAGGCAAGTAGGGATTTGTAGAGGTGCCAGAGCTCAAAGCAAAAAAACTTAGAGATAAAAACATTTTGGGAGGTGTATCCATCCCACCAACGAAAACGACTTAGAGTTCCCAACACTTTCCATGCTAGATATATCATAGGTGGTTCCCAAACAGAAAATAAAGTTTATTCCTTTTTCCACCATACTTTCACTTTCCATGGCTAGTCGTATTCACGGTTACCCTTCATACCAACACTTTCCATGGAATTTATTATTTGACAACATAAAGTAAATTCATTTTTCATTTCAGGACTGGGCATCCCTAATACCTTTGCCTTACTCTCATGCAATGACAAGTGAATAAACACTCGTCGTGAGAATAACACATCTAGCATGGAAAATATTAGCCACCCTCACCGGTCTGCGAGTGAAAGGAACACACAAAAGAGAAGTTTATTTTGAAAATTAGAGATGGCGCATGCAAATTCGCTTAGAACGGCAAAAGAATACCACATATAGGTAGATATAGTGGTCTCATGTGGCAAAACTGGTTTAAAGGATTTTGGATGCACAAGTAGAGATCATAATTAGTGCAAAATGAAGGCTAGCAAAAGATTGAGAAGCAACCAACCAAGAAACGGATAATCTCATAAGCAAGCATTAAGCATAATTAACACCGAATAATGCACCACAAGTAGGATATAATTTCATTGCATGACTATTGACTTTCGTGCTTGCATAGGGAATCACAAACCTTAACACCAATATTCTTACTAAAGCATAATTACTCATCAACATAACTCACATATCACATCATCATACCTCAAAACTATTACTAAGAATCAAGTTTATTTTGTCCAATGATCTTCATGAAAGTTTTTATTATATCCTTCTTGGATATCTATCACTTTGGGACTAATTTTGATGTGTTGCTTTTCATAAGCTCAAACAAATATAAGTGAATATCATGAGCATAATATTTCTTTCTTTCTCTCAAATTAATTAAGTGAAGCAAGAGAGAATTTCTTGAATATTTTACTAACTCTCAAATAAATCTAAATGAAGCAAGAGAGCATTTCTTCAAAACTACTAAAGCACACCGTGCTCAAAACGATATAAGTGAAGCACTAGAGCAAGTCCATAGCTCATAAAATTTTAAGTGAAGCAAAGAGAGCAATTCTAACAAGTCATGACATAATTTTGGCTCTTCTCAAATAGGTGTGTCCAGCAAGGGATCAAGACTTAAAACACAAAATAAAACAAGCAAAAACTCATATCATACAAGACGCTCCAAGCAAAACACATAGTATCTGACGAATAAAAATATAGCTTCGAGTAAAATACCGATGGTCGTTAGAAGAAAGAGGGGATGCCACTCAGGGGCATCCCCAAGCTTAGTTTGCTTGCTCTCTTTTGGATAATAGCTTGGGATGCCGGGGCATCCTCAAGCTTAGGCTCTTATTACTCCTTCTTCCTTCATCCATCGTAAGATAACCCAAAACTTGAAAACTTTAATCACACAAAACTCAACAAAAGCCTTTGTGAGATCCGTTAGTATAAGAAAACAAATCTGTACTATAAGTGTTGTAGTAAACCAATTCATATTTTGTTCTTGCATTATATCTACTGTATTCCAACATTTCTATGGCAAAAACTTATCAAAGAAAACCATAGAGCCATCAAAACAAGCACACAACGCAAAGAAAACAGAATCTGTCAAAACAGAACAGTCTGTAGCAATCTGACTATTTCAAGTACTTCTGTAACTCCGAAATTTTGAAAAATTAGGATGGCCTGATAAATTTGTATGTTGATCTACTGCAAGAGGAATGGGTATTTTATCGCTCTCTAGTTAAAAATGCGAATTATTTTCACGAGTGTAAAAGTTTCTGTTTTTTTCAGCAAGATCAAACAACCATCACCCAAGAAGATCCTAAAGACTTTACTTGGCACAAACACTAATTAAAACATAAAAACACAGTCATAACAGTAGCATAGTTGTGCTAACACTCAAAAGAAGGAATCAAAAAGCAAACATAAAATTTATTCTTGGATTGCCTCCCAACAAGCGCTATCGTTTTACGCCCCTAGCTAGGCATAAGATTTCAACGATGCTCACATGAAAGATAATAATTCAAACACAAAGAGATCATCATGAAACATGTGATGACCCCATTTAAGTCTAACATACTTCCTATGCATAGGAATTCTATAGGAAAACAAATTATCAAGACAAGAAACATCTAGCATATGCATAGGAGAGAAATAAAACATTGATAATCTCAACATAACGAGAGGAAATTTAATAACATGAAAATTTCTACAACCATATTTTCCTCTCTCAAAATAATTATAAGTAGGATCATAATCAAATTCAATTATTTAGTTATCACATAAAATTTTCTCTTCATGATCCACATACATAGAAGTTTTAAGATCTTCCAAGATAGTGGGATTAACATCAACTAAAGTCATGACCTCTCCGAACCCACTTTTGTCAAAAGTTTCATAAGATTGAACACTCTCAAAATATGTGGGATTACTTTTACCTAAAGTTTACGCTCTTCCAAACCCACTATCATTTTTATTGCAAATAACATATTCATCATGAGGCTTAAATAAATTTTCAAGATCATAAGAAGAATCACCCCAATCATGATCATTACAATAAGTAGTGGACATAGCAAAACTAGCATCCCCAAGCTCGGGGTTTTGCAAATTATTAGCACAATTGACTTTAATATAATTTATAGTAAAATCATTGCAATCATGCTTTTCATTCAAGGAGTTATCATGAATCACTTTACAAATTTCTTCATCACAATTTTCAAATTCACGAATCTCAAGCAAAACTTCATAGAGATAATCTAGTGCACTCAAATCACTAGCAATTGGTTCGTGATAATTGGATCTCTTAAAAATATTAGCAAGTGGATGAGTATCCATATCAATATTTTTTTAGCAAGCGAATATGCAAGCAAATAGAAGACACATGGCAACACAAGCAAACAAGAGATCTAACGAGAAAACGGCGAACGAAAAAGAAGGTGAATAAAACGGAATTTTTTTGTGAAGTGGGGGAGAGGCAAATGGCAAATAATGTAAATTGCGAGGAGATGAGATTTGTGATTAGGAACCTGGTATATGTTGAAGATCCTCTCCGGCAACGCCCAAAAAAAAACCTTTTGATGTCGCTTGAAGCTACGTCGGTATTTCCCCAAACAGGAAGGGATGATGCAGCACATGTGTGGTAGGTATTTCCCTCAGATACGAAACCAAGGTTATCTAACTAGTAGGATCACGAATCAACAAAACGTAAACATCCCCTACACACAAATAACAAATCCTCGCAACCCGACGTGTTAAAGGGGTTGTCAATCCCTTCCTGGTACGGCGCCTGAAGATAGGCAAACGGGCGTGAGATAAAATTGTAGTAGATTGATAGATCGAACGCCAAATAAAATAAATAAGAATAAATTACAACAAGGTATTTTTTTATTTTTGGTTTAATAGATCTGAAAATAAATGCAAAGGGAGATAGGTCGCAAAGGCAAATATATGAGAAAGAGACCCGGGGGCCGTAGGTTTCACTAGTGGCTTCTCTCGAGAAAAATAGCAAACGGTGGGTGAATAAATTACTGTTGGGCAATTGATAGAACTTCTAATAATCATGACGATATCTAGGCAATGATCATTATATAGGCATCACCCAACATTAGTAGACCGACTCTTGCCTGAATCTACTACTATTTCTCCACACATCGACCACTATCCAACATGCATCTAGTGTATTAAGTTCATGGAGAAACGGAGTAATGCAATAAGAACGATGACATGATGTAGACAAGATCTATCTATGTAGAGATAGACCCCATCGTTTTATCCTTAGTAGCAATGATACATACGTGTCGGTTCCCCTTCTGTCACTGGGATCAAGCACCGTAAGATCAAACCCACTACAAAGCACCTCTTCCCATTGCAAGATAAATAGATCAAGTTGGCCAAACAAAACCCAAATATCGGAGAATAAATACGAGGCTATAAGCAATCATGCATAAAAGAGATCAAAGAAAGTCAAATAACTTTCATGGATATAAAAAGATAGATCTGATCATAAACTCAATGTTCATCGATCCCAACAAACACACCGCAAAAGTGTTACATCATATGGATATCCAAGAGACCATTTTATTGAGAATTCAGAGAGAGAGAGAGAGAGAGAGAGAGAGAGAGAGAGAGAGAGAGAGAGAGAGAGGAAGCCATCTAGCTACTAACTACGGACCCAAAGGTCTACAAAGAACTACTCACGCATCATCGGAGAGGCACCAATGGAGGTGGCGAACCCCATCCGAAATGGTGTCTAGATTGGATCTGGTGGTTCTGGACTCTGCAGCTGGATCAATATTTCGTCAACCCCCCTAGGGTTTTTGGAATATTGAGGTATTTATAGAGCAAAGAGGCGGTCCAGGGGGCACCCGAGGTGGGCACAACCCACCAGGGCGCGCCCGGGCCTCCTGGCGCGCCCTGGTGGGTTGTGCTATCCTCGAAGCACCCCCAGGTGCAGCCATGGCCCATTATGTTCCTTCTGGTCCAAAAAAATCTCTGTAAAGTTTCGTTGTGTTTGGATTCTGTTTGATATTGATTTCCTGCTATGTAAAAGATATGCAGAAAACAGCAACTGGCACTTGGCACTATGTCAATAGGTTAGTACAAAAAATGATATAAAATGACTATAAAATGATTATTAAACATCCAAGATTGATAATATAACAACATGGAACAATCAAAAATTATAGATACGTTGGAGATGTATCAAAGTGTCATAACCGAGACAGAAGAAGTTTTTGTTCAGGCCATAATGTCACAGATGTGTCTTTTTTGTAGTGACTAGGCTTCGGCTTACCTGCAAACTTAGCCAAAATTAGTGTTTGTCTCTCTAGTAGTTTAGCCACTTGTGCTTCCATATTCTTGGATCTTCCTTCAAGTATCTGCACATAATTCATTGGTCCAACAACCTTACTGGTTAATTCACCAAGTAAGTTATCATGGTTCTTCAAGATATTCTTGAAGTTTTCATTCTGCTCAGTTTGACTAGCAATAAAACTTTTAAGATTTCCTTCTAGAGTATTTCTGTTGCTAGCATTGGCTCCATTAAAATTATTGGGCGCTCCTCCATTGCTAGGATAAGGAAGTCTAGGAGCATATCCATTATTTTTTTCAATTAGGATTGTAGCTATTACGAGCGATAAAATTCACATCACTAGTTTCTTCACTAGTGATAGCATTCACGTTTACCTCTTCTGTACCTTTTATCACGAAGATAGGTTCATCCAGCTTGGTTGTTAACTCCTTGCCACTTTCTTCTATGGCATTCACCCTTTTAGTGATGGTTCTCTCAACATGCCATTGGGCATGGTTTTCTTGCATATCATCCAATAATCTCTTGACATCTTCTATGGGCTTTCCCATGATCGTTCCTCCTGCAGCTGTATCAAGCATAGGTTTTGACATGTGATTCAAACCATTATAAAACATATGGAGAATTAACCATTCCTCCATTCCATGATTGGGACAGTTTCTAATAGCTTCCTTCATTCTATTTCACGCAAGCGCTGGTGGCTCACGTTCCTCTTGCTTGAAACCTGTAATCTGAGAACATAATTGCATAATATTTGCAGGTGGAAAATACTTAGACAAAAATTTAGTGCAATAATCATCCCAAGAATAAATACTTCCCTTAGGTAGTGCAAGAAGCCATTCCTTGGCTTTTCCTCTTAAGGAAAAAGGAAATAGACGCAATTTCAGTGCGTCAGGATCATAATCCTTTATGTGTGTCATGTTGCATAATTCAGTGAAATTGTGTAGGTGAATACCGGCATCCTCAGAGGAAAACCTCCAAATTGGTCCCGTTGAACCATGGAAACTAAGTTCTGTTTAATCTCATACTCAGCGACTGCTACCTCAAGTTGTGTTATAGGTTCACACATGAAGTTGTTGCTGGGAGTAGCAAACTCCCAAGATTATGAGCCATGGTAATCTTTTGGTTTTTCAACTAACAAGACTTGCAACTAAAAATTAAAACTTAAACTTAAAAACAGAAAAGTAAAGCCAAAAACTGAAAATAACTTTAACAAAAACTCTAAACACAAAGACTAGGAATACTAATCTCCTCCCCGGCAATGGCGCCAGAAAAAGGATTGCTATCTCCTTTTTGTTGATCCGGTATTGGAATAGAAAAGAGTATCACACACCTATTTCCCCAGAGGTGACCCTGGGTTATCGAACTCAGAATAGGAAGATTCCCCTGAAGCGATGGTCTCTAGCAAGCTTTCATCGAAGTGTCAAATCCACCTTTTGTCTGGATCAGCAAGCAAATAGTGATTCAAACACTTATAATAAAAAAGAGGTACGGGTATGAGGTATTATGCTTACAACCTTGTATTTGCGATGGAATCAAATCTTACATTCTTAAGATGTTGATCCCCACTACTACCAATTCTCTTAACATGCACACTGTCCATGTCAACATCATGCCACATTAGCATTCAGTTTGTAAAGAGTCATCCCCACAACTTTAGTTCTCTCAACACACAAGCTTCCACGTCATAATTTTTTTCTTAGTCCTTTAGTTTTAAGGTGAGTTAGTTACTCCTTATAGTACGCATGGATTCATCTTCAAGCCACCACCCGTCCATCAATTGTGTCCTTCCGTTTAATCCTCCAGTGTCTCACAAGTTTAATCTAAAATATTAACCGACGAGGCTGCAGCCGGAGGGACTGCGCCATACTATATAGAGCTACGTCCCTATACATCTTCCTTCCCGGTTCTCTGCCTGCCACAGCTCACGACGACTAATTCTAGTTCTGTTAGGTAGATTTCAAATCCATATTTGCACTGCACTGATTGAATATGTGTAGATACAACTGTTGCTGGTATGGAATTTGCCACCGTCGACCAGCTGAAGTGGCTTGAAACTGCGTCGGTATTTTCCCAAAGAGGAAGGGATGATGTATCACAACTACGGTAGATATTTCCCTCAGTTGTGAAACCAAGGTATCAATCGAGTAGGAGAACCAAGCAACACTATGTAAACGATTGAAAGGATCGAGATGGACCTAGAGGGGGGGGGGGTGAATAGGTACAATTACAAATTTTAATTGTTACTAAGCAATTTTAGGCAATAATGCGGAAAATGAAAGTGAGCCTAACAATTGCAAGTATGATACTAATGAGCTAAGCAAGATAAACAAGTGACACAAATATATGTATGAGTAAGCAAGCACAAGATGATATAAGTAAGTGCTAAGAGACAAGTAACCACAAGTAGAGAGTTAGGGTTAGGAATAACCGCAACTCCGAGAGACGAGGATGTATGCCGATGTTCACTTCCTTGGAGGGAAGCTACGTCACCGTTTAGAGAGGTGGATGTTACCACGAAGGCACACCAACGCCATGAAGGCTCACCCTATTCTCTCCTTAAGACAACACCACGAAGGCGTTTCTCAACCACTAGTGGTAGACCTTGGGGTGGTCTCCAAACCCTCACAAACTTTCCGGGGAAAATCACAATGGTCGATTTCTCACCGGAGCACTCCTACCGCCTAGGAGTCTCCAACCTCCAAGAGTAACAAGACGCACCACAAAAACAAGGGGAATCAACTTTCGCTTTGGTGAATGTGTAGATCGAGCACTTCTCCTTTGCTTCTCAGAAGATCAAGAGCTTTGGTCGGCTAAGGAGGGAGATCTCTAAGAAATCGAGGTCTGAAAATGGAGGTGAGAGAAATGGAGTCGTCAACTCCTTCATGAGGAAGAAGAAGATTATTTATAGGTGGGGATGAAATCTGGCTGTTGGAGGCAGATTTCTACGCAGCCCGGAAGTTCCGGCTACAGACGGAAGTTCCGGACCCCGGAAGTTCCGGCCAAGTTCCGGACAGGTTCTGGGCTACACAGAAGGTTTGCACCACTCAGTAGTACCCCGGAAGCTGCTGACACAGGGGACGGAAGTTCCGGTGCCCGGAAGTTCTGGGTGACGGAAGTTCTGGCCAGGTTCCGGCAAGGTTCCGGGCTACACAGAGAGATCACACGAAAAGTGCAGTTTCTCTGGGTACCCGGAAGCTTCCCGGACCCCGCCCGGACATTCCGGTCCCCAGAAGTTCCGGCCGTCCCCGGAAGTTCCGGCCTGAACAGAGACTTGGCACTAGGATTTTCAGATCAATGTGAGAAGGTAAGTTGATTCCCCGGATGTTTTTATGATGCACCCCCTCTTAATAGTGCGGCTGCCCTAAGGACTCAAGAAATAAGAAAACATTAAGGTACTCTTCTTTTCTTGAGTGCACCGCTTTTCCTTGTTCCAATAAGAGAGAAAATAACCATCCATGCTTCACTTTTAGTTTAATCAGGTCTGTTAACACTTAGAGCATGCGGTTAGAAACACAAATGAAGTTGTCATCAATGTCAAAAACACTTTAGTGCAATATTGCACTTTCAATCTCCCCCTTTTTGACATAGATGACAACAATGCTTGAGAGGGTAAACTCATAAAGTATATACAGAATTAAGCAACTTTAATGACAGGAAGGTACTCCCCCACAACCCATGCCTTATTTTTAGATCGCATTTGAAATGAAAGGACATGGTTAGAGAATTCTCCCCCTATCACTATGCATACCCACAGAAGAATGATATATAGACATAGCACACTTTACTAACCTTTGTTCTTCATAGTGAGGGTACAGATATAGATATAATCATAACCTGATAGATATCTCTTACAATATGAGCAAATAGATTATGCCATGTAACCTCCTTGCCATAAGTGTCTCACACACAAATAGATTAATTAACAGAACATAAATAGGTTCAAATAGCAAGCTCAGATCCAAATGGAGGCAAATAAAAAAACAAAGGTTCAAGGATCCAAATAAAAACAAAGGTTCAGGTTCAAGGATAAACGATAAGCCCTATCAAGCATCACAACATCTCCCCCTGTTGTCACCTAGATGGCAGAAAGGAAAGATGGAGGAATCCGCAAACATCCCCTAGGAGAGGGACGCAAAAGAGTCACCAGATGACTCTCCAGAAGATTCTGGGCGAGGAGGGCGGTGAGAAGAGGCTTCATCACCGGCTTCAACATCAAACCGAGCAAACTGGGACTGGTATTTCTCAAAAGGAGTCACATTAGACTCGGAGCCGTGAGCAATGTCCATACCAGATGCACGCATACCATCCTTAAGAGCCTTCATGCTCTCCTTCCTAGACTTGTGCTCCTCCCACTGCTTCTTATGCATATCTTGCTGAAGACAAAACATGTTCTTGAGAATATGCCAAATTTTGTTGCTCTTCTTGGACCCGGAGTCACTAGGCTCCCCATGATGAAAAGTATGTGAGCGGGGACGAAGCTCAAAGTGGTGTGGATTTCCAGCATGTAGCTCCTCTTCCTCCTCATCTTCACCCTCATGAGTAGTTGCCTTGCCCTTCTTAACAAGCAAGTTAACACTGGAGTGGCCAGTCAGACGCCAACCCGCAAGTGCATCAGGAGCAATTTCAGCGATTAAAGCAGCAATGTACGGAGCATAGATAGGAATCTTGCGGTTTACTACTACACTGTACATCTCATTCCACATAAAGTCCATCACATCATTGGGGCCCTGCTCGGAGTTATGCCAAGTGTAGTGAAGAAGGTTGATGAGGTGGCCACGAATCTTGTTCTTGTCACCCACCTTGACTGCAAGGCTCTCTCAAAAGATACGGCGCATGATGTCATAGAAAGGCAGAAGATCACCAACAGATCCAACCTTTCCGGACAGAGGATACAAATCAGCCAAGTGAATAGCTTGGAAGATCCCTTTGTCGTGAATCTTGTACCCACGGTCAGCAGTAATGTCAGTATACTCATAGCCCAAAAGACCGGCCAGCACGGAGAACGGAGCAGAGAACTTCTCATTACCACTCATCCAAGTAAGAGTGAGCTGCATATCTATCCCAAAATGCACAATGGCATAGAATTGAGCCACAAGAGGCGGAGACACATCATGTTGAAAGCGCATGAGTGGAAGGAGGTTGAGCTTCACACACATGTTCTGGATCCCCTCAAAGTAAGCAGAGTTTGTTGGAGTCTTGTCAAAGTGAGCAATGTTGATGCTCTTCTGAGTGACACACTTGTTGACGAACTGAGAAAAAAATCTCTTCATAGTTGCGTTGCTGGAAAAGTGTCCAAAACTTGGAATCAGCCACATGATCACGCTCGTGACGATAGGGATTGACACGGCGCAGAGCAATCTACTTCGGTGCGGGCATTTCCTTCATGGTGACTGGCTCAGGAGGAGGAGGTTGTATATTTTGTGCTTTTGCCTTCTTGGAAGTGGTCTTCCACTTCTTGGAGTGGGCGGGTGCAGCAGGAGGAGATGCACTGTCTTCAGCCTCAGCATCTTCCTCAGGATGGCAGTCAAACATGTTCTCACGCCCTAAAACAATAGCCGTTGTCTTCTTGACCACAAAAACAAGGGGAATCAACTTTCGCTTTGGTGAATGTGTAGATCAAGCACTTCTCCTTTGCTTCTCAAAAGATCAAGAGCTTTGGTTGGCTAAGGAGGGAGATCTCCAAGAAATCGAGGTCTAAAAATGGAGGTGAGAGAAATGGAGTCGTCAACTCCTTCGTGAGGAAGAAGAAGACTATTTATAGGTGGGGATGAAATCTGGCTGTTGGAGGAAGATTTCTGCGTAGCCCGGAAGTTCTGGACCCCAGAAGTTCCGGCCAAGTTCCGGACAGGTTCCGGGCTACACAGAAGGTTTGCACCACTCAGTAGTACCCCGGAAGCTGCTGACACAGGGGACGGAAGTTTCGGTGCCCGGAAGTTCCGGCCGCCCCGGAAGTTCCGGCCAGGTTCCGGCGAGGTTCCGGGCTACATAGAGAGATCGCACGAAAAGTGCAGTTTCTCTGGGTACCCCAGAAGATTCCCGGACCCCGCCAGGACATTCCGGTACCCGGAAGTTCCGGCCGTCCCCAGAAGTTCCGGCCTGAACAGAGACTTGGCACTAGGATTTTCAGATCAATGTGAGAAGGTAAGTTGATTCCCCGGATGTTTTTATGATGCACCCCTCTTAATAGTGAGGCTACCCTAAGGACTCAAGAAATAATAAAACATTAATGTACTCTTCTTTTCTTGAGTGCACCGCTTTTCCTTGTTCCAATAAGAGAGAAAATAACCATCCATGCTTCACTTTTAGTTTAATCAGGGCTGTTAACACTTAGAGCATGCGGTTAGAAACACAAATGAAGTTGTCATCAATGTCAAAAACACTTTAGTGCAATATTGCACTTTCAACGGTACCTGCACACAAAGAACGAATACTTGCAACCCGACGCGTAAGAGGAGTTGTCAATCCCTCCACGGTAAAAAGATAGATTGATTTGTACTAGATTGGATAAATAGGTCTCGATAAAACGCGAAATAAAATAAGTAATAAAAAGTGCAGCAAGGTATTTTTGGGGTTTTGGAATAATAGATCTGAAAATAAAAGCGACAAATAATAGATCGGAAAGCAAATATGATAAAAGATAGACCCGGGGCCGTATATTTCACTAGTGGCTTCTCTTGAGAAATAGCACACGGTGGGTAATCAAATTACTGTTGGGAAATTGATGCAAGATCAAATAATTATGACGATATCCAAGGCAATGATCAATATATAGGCATCGCGTCCAAGATTAGTAGACCGAAATGATTCTTCATCTACTACTATTACTCCACACATCGATCGCTATCTAGCATGCATCTAGTGTATTAAGTTCATGGAGAAACAGAGTAATGCAATAAGAACGATGGCATGATGTAGACGAGATCTATTCATGTAGGAATAGCCCCCATCTTGTTATCCTTAATAGTAACGATACATGCGTGCCTCACTGCCCCCTCTGTCACTGGGAGAGGACACCACAAGATCGAACCCATCACAAAGCACCTCTTCCCATGGCAATAAAAATCGATCTAGTTGGCCTAACTAAACCAAAGATTCGAAGAAGAAACACGAGGCTATACATAATCATGCATATGAGAGATCAAAGAAGACTCAAATAATATTCATGGATAAAAATTTGATCATAAACTCAAACTTCATCGGATTCCAACAAACACACTGCAAAAACTCGTTACATCAAATAGATCTCAAAGAGACCATTGTATTGAGAATCAGAAAGGGAGAAGAAGCCATCTAGCTACTGCCTACTGACCCATAGGTCTATGGTGAACTACTCACGTATCATCGGAGAGGCACCAATGAGGATGATGAACCCCTCCGTGATCGTGTTCCCCTCCGACAAAGTGCCGAAATAGGGCTCTCGAATGGATCTCGTGGTTCTGGAACTTGCGGCAGCTGGAATTGTGTTTTGTTGACTCCCCTAGGGTTTCTAAAATATTTGGGAATTTATACGGCGAAGAGGCGGTGCAGGAGACCCCCGTGGGCCCCACAACCCACCAGGGCACGCCCTGGTGTATTGTGGTCCCCACGGGACTCCTTCCAGGTGCTTTCTTGCCCCCCAAGGTGTCTTCTGGTCCAAAACAAATCTCCAAAAAGTTTCACCGCGGTTGGACTCCGTTTGGTACTGATATTTTGCGAAGTAAAAAAACAAGCAAAAAATAGCAACTGGCACTGGGCACTATGTCAATCAGTTAGTCCCAAAAAATGATATAAAGTTGGTATAAAATGATTGTAAAACATCCAAGAATGATAATATAACAACATGGAACAAAAACAATTATAGATACGTTGGAGACGTATCAGCATCCCCAAGCTTAATTCCTGCTCGTCCTCGAGTATGTAAATGATAAAAATAGAATTTTTGATGTGGAATGCTGCCTAACATGTTCATCACATATTCTTCTATTTTGTAGCATGGACATTTGGACTTTTATATGGTTCAAAGCAATAGTCTAGTTTTCACATGAAGATTTCAATACTCAAGCATATCAATAAGCAACCATGTCTTTCAAAATATCAACACTAAAGAAAGTTACCCCTAGCCCATCATGCTCAATCATTGATTCATTCACAAAACACACTCGCATATTAGCTACCACCAATGCTCAAGTATGATCATAGTGCTCCCTAGTTGGTGCTTTATAAGAGAAGATGGAGACTCAAATAAAAATACAAATTGCATACAGTAAATAGAAAGGCCCTTCATAGAGGAAAGTAGAGGTTTGTAGAGGTGCCAGAGCTCAAAGCTTAAATTGAGAGTTTTTTTTGAGAGGCATACTTTTCCCGTCAACGAAAATGACCAAGTAATTCCCAATACTTTCCATGCTAGATATATCATAGGCGGTTCCCAAACATAAAATAAAGTTTATTCCTTTTCCACCATACTTTCACACTCCAAGGCTAGCCTTATCCACGGGTTCTGTCCATACCAACACTTTGAAAGGAATTTATTATTTGACAACATAAAGTAATTTTTTTTCATTTCGGGACTGGGCATCCCTATTACCTCCGTACTCTCGTGCAATGGCAAGTGAATAAACACGCATCTTGAGAATAGCACATCTAGCTTGGAAAATATTGGCCACCCCTTGTCGCTTCATGAGCGGTACGAGCACACAAAATGGAAATTCATTTTGAATATTTAGAGATGACAGATATAAATTTACTTAGAACGACACGGAAATACCACATATAGGTAGGTATGGTGGACTCATATGGCAAAACTGGGTTTAAGGACTTTGGATGCACAAGTAGTATTTCTACTTAGTACAAGCGAGGGCTAGCAAATAGATTGAGAAGCATCCAACCAAGAAGCGAAAATTCACATAAACAAGCACTAAGCATAACTAACACCGAATAATGCACCACAAGTAGGATATAATTTCATTGCATAACTATTGACTTTAGTGCTTGTACAGGGAATCACAAACCTTAACACCAATATTCTTACTAAAGCATAATTACTCACCAACATGACTCACATATCACTATCATCTTATCTCAAAACTATTACAGAATCAAGTTTATTTTGTCCAATGATCTTTATGAAAGTTTTTATTATATCCCTCTTGAATATCTATCACTATGGGACTAATTTCATATGTTGCAATTGCTTTTGTCAAGCTCAAACAAATTTAAGTGAAGAACATGAGCATAAAAATTTCATCTCTCAAAATAATTTAAGTGAAGCATGAGAGAATTTCTTCAAAAATTTACTAAATCTCAAATAAATCTAAGTGAAGCATGAGAGAATTTCTTCAAAAATATTAAAGCACACCATGCTCAAAAAGATATAAGTGAAGCACTAGAGCAATTCCATAGCTCAAAAAATTTAAGTGATCCACATAGATCAATTCTAACAAATAATAGCATAATTTTGGTCTCTCAAATAGGTGTGTACAACAAGGATAGATGAGGCAAACTAAAAATAAAAACAAGCAAATACTCATATAATACAAGACACTCCAAGCAAAACTCATGATATGTGACGAATAAAAATATATCTCTAAGTAAAATTACCGATGGTTGTTAGAAGAAAGAGGGGATACCTTCTGGTGCATCCCCAAGCTTAGTTGCTTGGTTGTCCTTGAATATTAACTTGGGCTGCCATGGGCATCCCCAAGCTTAGGATCTTTTCACTCCTTATTCCTTCATCCATCGTGATCTCACCCTAAACTTGAAAACTTCAATCACACAAAACTTAACAAAACCTTCGTGAGATCCGTTAGTATAATAAACCAAATCACCACTCTAAATACTGTTACAAACCCATTAATATTTTATTATTGCATTATATTTACTATATTCTAACTTTTCCCTGGCTTATATCCTCTAATACAATCCATAGATTCATCAAAACAAGCACACAATGCAAAGAAAACAAAATCTGTCAAAAACAGAACAATGTGTAGTAATCTGGACTTTGTCCATACTTGTGTAACTCCAAAAATTCTGAAAAAATTAGTACAACGTAGGAAATTTTTATATCAATCTTGGGTAAAAAATTCAGAATTTTTTGTCACTTGTGTAAATTTAAACAATTATGTTACTGGACTAAAAAGTTTTTGTTTTTCAACAAGATCAAATCAACTATCACCCAACATAATCCCAAAGGCTTTACTTGGCACAAATACTAATTAAAACATAAAAACACAATTATAATAATAACATAATTGTGCAAACAGTCAAGAATAGAAAGAAAAAAAGGCAAAAAAGAAATTTATTCATTGGGTTGGCTCCCAACAAGCGCTATCGTTTTATGCCCCTTGCTAGGCATAATATTTTATTGATGCTCACATAAAAGATAATAATGGAAACACAAAGAGAGCATCATGAAACATGTCACAAACACATTTAAGTATAACTCTCTTCGTATGCATTTGCGTTTTATAAGAGAACACATTATAGAGAGAAGAAGAACCTAGCATATGCGAGGAAGGAGAAGGAAACAATAGTAATCTCAACATGAAGAGAGGTAATTTAGTAACATGAAAATTTATACAACCATGTGTTCCTCTCTCATAATAATTACATGTAGGATCATAATCAAATTCAACAATATAGCTTTCATATAAAATTTTCTCTTCATGACCCACATGCATAAAAGTTTTATAATCTTCCAAGATAGTGGGATTAACATCAACTAAAGTCATGACCTCTCCAAACCCACCTTTATCAAAAATTTCATAAGATTGACGCTCTTCCAAATATGTGGGATTATTCTTACCTAAAGTTGACGCTCTTCCAAACCCACTTTCAATATTATTGCAAATAACATATTCATCATGAGGCTTAAATAAATTTTCAAGATCATAAGAAGAATCACCCCAATCATGATCATTACAATAAGTACTGGACATTGCAAAATTAGCATCCCCAAGCTTGGGATTTTGCATATTATTAGCACAATTGACATTAATATAATTTATAGTAAAATCATTGCAATCATGCTTTGCATTCAAGGAGTTATCATGAATCACTTTACAAATTTCTTCATCAGAATTTTCAGATTCACGAATCTCAAGCAAAACTTCATAACGATAATCTACTGAGCTCAATTCACTAGCACTTGGTTCATCATAATTCGATCTTTTAAAAAGATTAGCAAGTGGATGAGGATCCATATCAATAAATCTTTAGCAAGTGAAGATGCAAGCAAATAGAAGGCACATGGCAACACAAGCAAACAAAAGAACAAACGAGAAAAGGGCAAACGGAAAGAAGGCAAATGAAATGCAAATTTCTGTGAAGTGGGGGAGATGAAAATGAGAGTCAAATGGAAAATAATGTAAATTGCAAGGATATGAGATTTGTGATTAGGAACCTGATAGATGTTGATGATGTCTCCCCGACAATGACGCAAGAAATTCCTTTTGACGCGTCTCGAAGCTGCGTCAATATTTCCCCAAAGAGGAAGGGATGATGCAACACAGCTACGGTAGGTATTTCCCTCAATTGTGAAACCAAAATATCAATCTAGTAGGAGAACCAAGCAACACTATGTAAACGGTACCTGCACACAAATAACAAATACTTGCAAACCGACGTGTAAGAGGGGTTGTGAATCCACAGTAAAAAGATAGACTGATTTGTAGTAGATTGGATAAATAGCTCTCGATAAAATGCAAAATAAAACAAGTAATAAAAAAGCCAGCAAGGTATTTTTGGGTTTTTGGAATAATAGATCTGAAAATAAAAGCGGCAAATAATAGATCATAAAGCAAACCCGGGGGCGTAGATTTCACTAGTGGCTTCTCTTGAGAAATAGCACACAGTGGGTAAACAATTTACTGTTGGGAAATTGATAGAAGATCAAATAATTATGATGATATCCAAGGCAATGATCAATGTATAAGCATCACGTCCAAGATTAGTAGACCGAAAGGATTCTGCATCTACTACTATTACTCCTCACATCGACCCTTATCCATCATGCATCTAGTGTATTAAGTTCGTGGAGAAACGGAGTAATGCAATAAGAACAATGAAATGATGTGGACGAGATCTATTCATGTAGGAATAGCCCCCATCTTGTTATCCTTAATAGCAACCATACATGCGTGCCTCGCTGCCCCATCTATCACTGGGAGAGGACACCCAAGATCGAACCCATCACGAAGCACCTCTTCCGATGGCAAGAAAAATCGATCTAGTTGGCCTAACTAAACCAAAGATTCGAAGAAGAAATATGAGGCTATAAATAACTATGCATATGAGAGATCAAAGAAGACTCAAATAATATTCATGGATAAAAATCTGATCATAAACTCAAACTTCATCGGATCCCAACAAACACACCGCAAAAAGTCATTACATTGATCTCAAAGAGACCATTGTATTGAGAATCATAAAGGGAGAAGAAGCCATCTAGCTACTGCCTACTGACCCGTAGGTCTATGGTGAACTACTCACGTATCATCGGATAGGCATCAATGAGGATGATGAACCCCTCCGTGATCGTGTTCCCCTCCGGCAGAGTGCCAGAATAGGGCTCTAGATTGGATCTCGTGGTTCTGGGACTTGCGGCAGCTGGAATTGTGTTTTGTCGACTCCCCTAGGGTTTCTGGAATATTTGGGAATTTATAGGGTGAAGAGGCAGTGCAGGAGACCCCCGTGGGCCCCAGAACCCACCAGGGCACGCCTGGGCTCCTGGGTGCGCCCTGGTGTATTGTGGTCATGATGGGACTCCTTCCAGGTGCTTTCTTGGCCCCTAATGTGTCTTCTGGTAAAAAAAAATCGTTAAAAAGTTTTGCTGCGTTTGGACTCCGTTTGGTATTGATGTTTTGCGAAGTAAAAAACAAGCAAATGGCACTAGGCACTATGTCAATAGGTTAGTCCCAAAAAATGATATAAATTTGCTATAAAATGATTGTAAAACATCCAAGAATGATAATATAACAGCATGGAACAATAAAAAATTATAGATACGTTGGAGACGTAGCACCAGCTTCTTGGTGATCTGGTGATCTGGTCGCCCATCACTGCTGGCGAGGCCTTGTTACTACTTTCCACCGACCTTGCTGCTAGCATCGTCACGTCGATCAAGTGAAGACATGGATGATGAAGAGCCCACGGACGCACGGGCAAGGCAACGAATTGTCTCGGCACTCGGAAGGTTGGCGAATCAACTACATCGGCGTAGATGGCTTGCTTGAAGATTGAGCGTGAGTAATTTTTTTTTGTTTTATTTTCCTTTTCGCAATGCTGATGTTCTTTTTTTGTGAAGGGTTACCCCTCTGACTTCCCTACTTTCAACCCCAAAGATCATTCTCATCTTCCTTCAAAGTTGATGATTCATTTGTTTTCTCCATTCATTAATGGTTGGGAGTAATAAACATTATGTTCGCTTTAGCCTAGGGTTGGTGACCCTAAGACGAGTTGACAGCCGTGCTGAGCCAGGAGCGTTTAAATCTGCAACAGCGATGGAATGCCTTGGGGACATCATTGATGGGTGTCCAGGAGTGTGGATTGGTTGCGTTCATGTTCCAAGACATGAAGTGAAGACTTTGTGAACTAGATCAGACCTGCAAACCATGTGTTGGTTTCTTAAAATGAAACCTTTGTTTGAGTATATTCTTATCAATATTCGTCACTTTAATGACCATATAGACTTGATGACCTACTTCTGTTTCTATATGTGGCAGACCTGAATGAACTATAAACCATGAAGTTAACAGAAGCAAGTCATTAACTCTATAAACCATGAAGCTAATGACCTGCTTCGGTTTTCATATGTGGTAGCTAAGAGCACCTCTTTTCAGACTTCTTAGTTC
The DNA here is from genome assembly GCA_034509565.1 of Triticum monococcum. NCBI lineage: Eukaryota > Viridiplantae > Streptophyta > Magnoliopsida > Poales > Poaceae > Triticum > Triticum monococcum. Next base: position 387,980,235 of record CM067842.1, on the reverse strand, counting down.
ATTCAGATACCTTTGTTTGAGTATATTCTTATCAATATTCGTCAAATGAATTCTTATGAATATTGAATCAGTAAAATTCCATGGGTTTGAGATCAGCCTCTTCATACGTTGCTAGCTCTATGAACAATTGGCCAACCAGTATGAATACACGTACAGTAACACTACTTTCAAGTAAATATCAAATGTGTTCTCAATTTTCTGAAGCACCAAGTAGTGTTTTTCATATGAAACAATCTTAATGTTTTTCACTAATTATATAACATTATTCTATCAAAAAATAAATGCTTAGAATTCCGCAGCAACGCGTGGGGTATCTTCTAGTATGATATTAGTTTCTGCGCAGGAAGTCACCCATTGAGATGTGCTTATTACAAATCAAAGTGGGGAATGTGTCCAAATAGCATCTTGACCGACACGAGTCCTGCATCAAGAATCAATTGTCCTACCGCAGGCCCTATCTGTCATGCGGGGTTACCTCGATAATTAAGATAGTGAAATCAGACAAGAGCTTTGGGCCTTTAATGACTACACCTCATTTCTCCCCGAGGATAGGATCCATGTTACCCTACTGAACCTTACTGTCACCGGTGTTCGGTATAACACTTCACGGTTTCCTTGCTCCTAGCCTCAATGGTGCTCGATCTCCATGATCCTGGGTACCTGCAGGGATGAAGATCGTGGACAAGACAATAGACATCTTCACGTAACAATTTTACTTCACACATATGAGACATTTTATCGAAGTCTTCCATTGATCCCCTCAACAAATACCTCGGGTTGCAAGGCTTATGCCTCAACCCATACCTTACTGAACTACTCACACATGGAGATCAAATCGCGGGAAGAAAACATTGAAGAACACATCTCGAGATTAATAGATTGCAATATGTTTTACAATGGATGCCTTGTGTGATGCATGATTACAAGTATGAATGGGATGGATGAGCACTATGGTGGTGGCGGAGATGGCTATGGAGATGGCGGCAACTAGGGTTTGCGGATGATGATGATGATGCAGAGGTTCTGCCTTCTGTGCTCCGTGCTCGTCCCTTTGTTCACATTTCGATGGGGTCCCCTTAACGAAAGTAGTTGGGTTTGACAAACTGTCTTGGAATCCACACCATACGTGCGCTCATACGGGCTCTTGCGCCCGTATGGAACACCATCTTTTGTGTTGTTTCCATGCAGACGTTTCCTGTTGATTCCTTCCTCCTCCATTCTTCATCCATTCAATTTCCACACACGATTTCTTCACTTTTTAGCTTATTTCCCATGGAAACACATGAAAGAGAGGATTTTTTGGAATCCTTTGTATTCATTAGTCATTACACTGGTACAATGAGGTGCTATACAAATGGTTTTAAACCCATTTCTGCCACGACATTCTGGACCGCCACCTAGTGAGTGACTGTGATAAGGGGGTCCTTCCCACACGACCCAGAAACCGTCAGGGATATGCCCTCCTGGCACACACGCTCGGCAAAATGAGGTCGTGTGTGACCGGCGAGCGATCAAATACGGTTATATGCACAGTAGAGCTAAAATACAGTTATACAGGCGAAATCATTTCAGTCGTAAGTACATCCCACATAGTCAGTCCCCGCTAAACGTTTCTGTTCGTATATACATCCCACACAGTCACTCCAAGGAAAACATTTCCGTTCGCAGGTACATCACAGACAATTTTCCCTGTTAAATCGTTTGTGATAGCGTTGCCATTGCACACGATATTAACAATTTTATCGTTTGCGTTATCGAATGCGTCACACACGATGCATAGAAGATACCGTGTGGCAAAGGCTGTCCATCACACACAGTTTTTATGTGGTAAACGTTTCCGCAAGGTGGCCTAACACAAACAGTTTTCAAGAGGATGTCATGTGTGATTGTTCATTGATCCAACACGGTTTATTCCTAGAAACTGCGTGCGTTGCCTGAGGTCATCGCCCACGGTGTTTTCTCAATAACCGTTTGCAATAGAAAACCCCAATTAGCAGGCTAATTGCCCTATTATTAATAATCCATTTATTAATCTAATTGACATTCATATTAAGCACATAATATATTTCATTTCCATATTAAAGAAGCTAGATTTCATAATTGAAACACATTAGAGTACAACATCATATAGCTTCAGCACTCAGCTACCCCATTACACAACTGCACCAGCACCAAGTTTCACATGCAACATATAGAACCTTTCAAAATTAGCATCATAGACGGTACATAGACATATGCATCTCATCTGGAAAACTGCTAAAGCGGAAGGCGAACATTGAGCCTTCATCGATGTTTGATCATCCATCCTTCATCCTCTTCAGGAACACTTCAATATTGAACCATGGTGCTGTATGAAAACCTTCCTCGCCTCCTGACCATAGAGGTGGTTTGAGAGGTAATCATTAGTGAAATGCTTTGGAAAGGCCTGAAAACAAGGATGTGCATAAATATCTTCTATATATTGGAAATGGGACAAAGGAATAAAAAAGGCAAGGTAGAATAGTTAGTACCATCTTGTAGTGAACTGATGTCTTCTTCACTGTGCAAACAAAGATCTTGTTGTTTTTTGTCGCTAATTTCTTTATCCTAACAATCTTTCTGAGTTTCTTGACTTGATTGATATTCATGGACAACTCATTTCCCCATATGCAAAAACGGTCGAACAATGCGTCAAAGCCTCTGACAGCAGGACCTACATGTGCAAGACCAAATTGTTAAAAACCTAAATATTAGAATGGTTCCTGCAATTGCACAAGAATGTGCTATTAGACATGGACCATGCACGTGCTAACCTCGATTGTAAACCTCAGTGCTTCCCATTGTTTCCCTGCAACAGATATAAGGCAGTTAGTCATCAGGTTAAGTGAGGGTTCGCATGCTATGAGTAAAATATGTTGATGAAAAATAAGCACATTGTAGTTTCATTAAATTAATTCAAGCCACATGGAAAACCCATTTATGCAAACCAAGCATGATTAAGAACCAAGAAATATAACACTTGTATATGTTTCTCTTGTATTACGTGCATCCAAATTTGATTTATTCCTCACATGCACTACAATACAAAATTTTACCCACGATAATTGGACATCACATTGCAGAATTGAACCAAGCAGTTAACTAAACTCCACAACAAATGAACCAAACATTAAATGAGCACCACATTGCACAATATAACATTCTCCTAATAGAAGATAAAACAGTTAACCAAACCAAGCATGCTTAACAACTTGCAAATATAGCAATTGTATTTGTTTCTGATGTATTTAGTACATCCAAATTCAATTTATTCCTCACATCGTATATAATAACAGAATGCACCCACAACAATTGAACATCACATTGCAGAATTGAACCAAATAGTTAACTAAACACCACAACAAATGAACCAAATGTTAACTGAGCACCACATTGCACAATATAACATACTCCTAATACAAGATTAGATAGTTAACCAAACCAAGCATGCTTAACAACTTGGAAATATGGAAATTGTGTTTTTTTCTCATGTATTTAGTACAACCAAATTCAATTTAGTTCTCACATGGTATACAATAACAGAATACACCCAGAACTATTGAACACCGCATTGCAGAATTGAACCAAACAGTTAACTAAACACCACAACAAATGAACCAAACGTTAACTGAGCACCACATTGCACAATGTATAACATACTATAAGATCATACATCTAACCAAACCAAGCATGCTTGACAACTTGGAAATATAGAAATTGTGTTCGTTTCTCATGTATTTTGTGAAGATAAATTCGATTTATTTCTCACATGGAAGACAATACAAAATTGCAGCCTAAAGAATTGAACATCACATTTGCACAATTGAACCAAATAGTTAACTGAAGATGGCAACTAATTAACCAAATACTTAATAAGTGAGCACCATACTGCATGACATATAGAACATATACACTAGAGCAACAGATTGCATGGTAAAATTAGATAGCACAATTCACTAGAATTTGTTAAGGAAAGGCAGGAGCAGCACACATAACGGTAAACCGAGCATGCTTAACTGGCGTAGCTAGCAAATGGCAAGGTGCTCCTCCAAGATCTAGGGGTCGGCACGAATGGCAGCCATCGCGACCTCATCCGCGCGTGTGGCTGTGATTTGCTTCTCCGCTGCTAAATGCTCCTTGAGCTCCTGGCTATACTGAGTGCACCATGGCTTAGGGCGACACTTATTTGGTGGAGGGGTCGGTGATTTTGGTGGAAGGTGTTGCGCCGACGGTCGGGGCATGTGGGATGTGGAAGGAGGAGGAGGATGGGGGTCGGGTGTGGATTACCTGCCTGGATAGACGAGGCCGAGCATCGTGAAGGAGGGTCGTCGACGAGGAGGCGGCGCTGCAAGCAAGGAGTGAAGGTTTCAACTTGGAAAGGAAGGTGGAAACAGGGGAAATGTGGCTTTTGGTAAGTGGAGTGGGCGGGGAGGTAGCTATTTTAGCGGAAGCCGGAAATTTCTATCCGTTCAGCGAAAAAACTGGTACGCAAAGTGTCATGAGACACGGTCCCTTATTCAGAACTATGTACGATATGTGAACATCATGACCGATTCAGATAGCTGAACCCGCGTGTGATGAGTTTGAACGTCAAAAATTTTGGTTCGAATTTCCCTTGTTACAGTGGTCATACACGTCATTACATAATTTGGGTACACAAAGGAGACTACAACACACCCACACTTCTTAATCAAGCAAGTTCTGGAATTAAACAGAGCTAGCTCACCTAAACATTACTCTAACAAATTAAAGACCAGAGCTCTTAATTAAACAAAACAAAGAGTACCACTACGGCTGGTGCTCGTTGATCTCCGCCTCCTCCTCCATGTCCAGCTCACGCCCGATGGTCTCGTGGGGAAGGGGCTCCATGGCATTCATCGCACCATACTCAGCAAGCATCTCGCCATTCGCGTCCAACATCTCTTTCGAAAAGGCCGCCACGAGCTGGGCATGGGTGGCCGCGATCTGGGCTTGGACGGGCTCCGTCGTGGCAAGGTATGCGATGGAGGAACGTACGACTGCTCGAATTCTCTCGACGATTGCCAACTCTTCGACCGTGGGTTGTCGACCATTGTCGGAGAAGCTTCATTTAATTTGTGTAGTGACCGCCATGATCTGGGCGTGGGCGGCCTCGACATGGTCGTGCCGTGCCGCTCTCGCCAGTTGCTATCCCCGAGGTAGATGTTGCTGCCACCACATGAGAAGCAACAACAGATGTTTGGGCTGCCTTGGCTGCCCGATCGCAGATTGCGGTAGCGGTCATGCACCTTGTTAGCACGCGCATGGCGGCTGCGGCCGCGCTCTCGCCGGAGTGGGCCTCGAAGTTGCCCTCACGACATGGGTCCACGTCCCCATCTTTCACCGGCGACGATTGAATAGTGAAATGATATTTGGGGAGCGAGCTAGTGTGCTTGACATGCCGGCTGTGGACTATAGCCGACACACCTTCTCGCATAAGCCATAGGCGTACTATACACCGACGGTGCTCCAAGATATTTTGTACTGCATCTCACATGGTTGGTGATAATAAACTGTGTGGTATCTACTTGATTTTCATATTGTTTTGAATTACATAATCGGGTCACAGTGGCAATGGAGGGTGTTTGAATTGCTAGAGCTTTTATCTGCAGTGAACATGCAACTATATGTGTGTTGTAAAAAATTGGAATTATTCAGGGTTTGTTTGGACATTTTATACATTAAATTGGTTTTCTAGCCATTTCAGGTGCATAGTTCAAAATTAAACTACATCCACATGCTCCGGTGTACCAACATGGGTTGTAAAATCGTATATGTGTCCATGGGTTTATGCTTATGTCCCATGCAAGAAATGGGGATGAATTTCGAACACCACGACACCGTGGCTCTCCGGCAAACATTGAGGTACTTGCTTTTGTAATTCTAGTAAATCCAAACCCCGTTTGAAATTCACGAACCTTGTCATGCTATCATGGAATGGCATCAACATGCTGGGGTAAAAAATATTGTCCTATTCACTACTAGGGAAAAACCTAGCAGTAGCGTGGGTTTTAGGCCTACCAGTAGCGCGGGTGGCAGCGCTACTAGTACGACGCTACAGCTAAAGGTTAACAGTAGCGTGGGTTAACCCGCGCTACTGCTATATCCACTTAGTGGTAGCGCTTCCTGGAAAGGGCGCTACTGGTAATTACTAGTAGCGTTTCTCGCAGCCAGCGCTACTACTATTATTCCGTATTATATTTATTTTTATTTCATGTTGTATTCATACACCTTTATACAAGTTTTCATATAGCAGAAATTTAGAGATTGTTTTTACATCATAATGAGCTATACATCACTGGGTGAAAGAACCGTGGACTAGTTTCAAGTGGATGGACATCCACTTGAAACTAATCCGCGATTCTTTCACCCAATGATATAATAAATATCATCATCATCATATCATTAACAACTTATCATCATAATACATCATTGTCAAATAACACCTCCTCATGATCATTGTTTTCATCAATGAGACATCACATAGCAAGTTGGTCACTAGTCATAATCACAACTCCCCCTCATCATCATCAACTCTAACACATTGTATCACATAACAACACATTGTACCTAGGACCTACTTCTCTCTCATAGGACCTACTACCTTCTCTAAGGTAAAATAGCATAAAACAAGATAGGCCCTAACTCTCCATTATGGGGAATGGAGATTATCATGTCTCCAATTCTTGCCTTTCGCACAATGTTGCTTCCAAGTAGCTCCCTATGACTGACCATACATTTTTTCCATTCTTTGATTATCATGTCTTCACCAGTTTTAGAAATCCGATATGAATAGGTGTGATTCGTAGGATGATCTGGCCGTATGTTCAAAACATCAAGGCGACCATTCTGAAACATCAGATGAGGCACACAATCCTTTGGGATTTTATGTTGAAAAACATAGTAATAACTTCGTAGTTAGCAACGTAGTTTAGTTTTAGAAGAATTTATGCAAAAGATGCACGGATGTCGTAATAGTAAAAAATCTTACCATGGCATCTCCATGGATGTTACCATAGTTCAACATGTGCACTAGTGGCACATATTGACCATAATGTGGAGGATTTTGATAATAGATATTGTAATTCTCAAGATCAGTAATAAATGAGATCAGATGATTTTTCTCTTGATAAGTTCATTCTAAGCCATCGGTCTAGTAGGTTCTGTCTACCATCTTCCACACGTTGTTTGAAGAATGAAAATAAGCTGCCAACTATTTTGAAATAAACAATATAAATTAGTTAATAATATGTTTGAGAAACTCACATAGCGGTAGAATTGGAAGCGCATCAACAAGGACCCAAATGTCCATATTGTCTTGGGCGATGTCCGGATCACCAAGATCCATGGTGACAAGCATACCCTCATAAAAACCATACATCTTGCAAATTGCTTCCCAATTTCTGCAACCAAAATGAGTTACACTCTCAGAATTGTACAGATTTACTTCAAAATCCATACCATGATGGGTCCTTAGGTGAATTTTCTTTGTTCCCATACTTTCATGATCTTCAAAATCCATCCTCTCCAAGACATAGCGTCTTGCATGGCATGGGATAAGCTAGTCGAATTGTAAAAGATGAAAATTGCACGTTGAAATAGTTCAAGTCGTGCTTAATTACGAAAAAAACACTCATCGTCGTTGCGTACCATTTCAACATCGAAGGTCTCCTGGAGCTTAATGCTGAAGTGCCGATCTTTGTCCAGGTGAGGCCTGTCGCCAAGACCTCGGTCGTCATTTGTACCGACCCGACCTGAAACGGTCAAGTCTCTGTGCTTAAGTGTCATCCATGGATCGGTATGTTGACACACACAATACTCGAGGATTTATAACAGAGGTAAATCACATGTATAAAGTAACGTAAATACTATTACCTCAATCCATATAGCGGAAGTAACAAAGGTTGTGGATTCCCATCAACACCAACGGCAAAGTTGAGTGTAGAAATTGTAACCCTAACGTATCACTTACTCGTCGTAAGAATCCTGGAACATGAGACGTTGCAGCCACAAATGGTCAGTACATTGAATGTACTGGAAAATTCACATTGTAGAGAAATGATGAATAATGGCTATCACTACATGTATATTTGGCTGGTGGAAAAGCTCTATGGTTACAGTTTTGTGTAAAACCAATTTTTCCCTACTGCAAAGGAATACATTTTATTTAACTATCATGGTGGTTGTTAAACATTGAGAGCGTTGAAACCCTCTCAATCCCATTTAAGCATCATCATCAAAACCCAACAAAATTATTTAAAGTCACATGATGAGATTCACATGATAATCCAAGTACTAGATACTCAAGACGTCCATAACCGGGGACACGACTAATCATGATTAGTTTATACACTCCGCAGAGGTTTGCGCACTTTTCCCCACAAGACTCGATCTCCTCCATTGGATTTCTCGCACTACATGGTGTTTGAGAAAAGGATGACCGAGACACAGTCTTTCAGAAGCGTTTGCACCTTACGATGGGTAGGCCGTACCACCTACATCCCCTACATCTTCTACTCTACCACCGTAAGAGTTCACACGACTTAATCAACTATGCTAGAGCCCATAATAGCTTGTGGCTGCACACGGAAGTTTCCAGTATGAATAATCTCACGTTCCATTTGAGCCTGGGTGGCGGTCCATAAAGAAAAACAGGCAATCGCTGGAATACCCATGTGCCTAAATAGGCAATCGCTGGAATACCCAGGTGCCTCAATCCACCCAGATGTGTATTAAAGTTGCCACCTTAAGTAAACCATTAATTAACAATCTCACATCTGTCATGAACACTCTCAAACCCAATCCACGTCTATGAGCATAGCATAGCAATATAAGCAACGTAATAGTAACTCCCAAGGTTTGAATGCAGGGCAATAGGTTCCTACCTCATCAACTACTTCCCGATACCCACATGTTATCAATCCTACTCATGCAATGTTTGAGGTTGAAACTAATACATAAAAACTGGGTATGAAAGGAATATGATCAAAGTGTGAACTTTCCTACAATGTTGATGAAGATGATTTGCACTCATAACTCTTGATAGATATACTCGTCTCACTCCGGTCAATCTATCCTAAGCAAGCAATAGTAACCACACATAAGCACTCACTCAAAATGTCAGAAAGATCGAAGAAGACGATTCAGAAAACATCAAAACCAAGCAAATAATTCTTGCAGCATAAAACAATTTCTAACAGTACCAAAATTATGTGAATTTGGCCTTATCAGAAAGTTTAGGTTAAGAGCATTAATTTGCAAAAAGAATCAACTCAAACGGAGTTATAAAACCCAAGTTACGATCAAACGAAGTTTGAAATCATATCTGATCTAATTCAAATTTTAAAATATCAAAAACATATTTAAGTTGCTTTACTGGATAGAGGGGACCATAACGAAGAAGTGGGCGTTGGTTTCGTTGGATTTGGACAAATGAGTAAAAAGTAGTGATCGTTTGAAGTACATGGACTAATCTGTGAAGAAAATTATCACGAATAGGTCCCTGGCCGAAATTAAAAAAAAGGAAAAATCTATCGAGCGAATGCTCGCTAACAGAACTAATCTAATGAATCTGTTCACTATCGATCCTAAACGAACGAACGTTCGTTAAATAACCGGTAAATCAAGTTTTTAAGAAAAACCGGAGAGAAAAACCTAACCCTAATAAAATAAACCGGGTCGGGTTTTATTGGTTTATACCGGTTTGAGGGAAATAAACCGGTGGTGGCGGTTAACTCTGGCGAGATCTAGCGATGCGGCAGCGGCGGTTCCGGCGAGGCGACGACAACGGCGGGAGGCGGCACAGGGCGGCGGCGGTGGCAACAGCAGGCGACGGCGGCTCAGATCGGGTGCGGGCGGCGGTGCAACGATCTGTGGTGGTGGCGGCGCAAGAGGAGGGAGAGAGAGAGATCGGGGCAGCGGCGGTACATATAGGAGGCAGGGAGGCGGGCTTGTGTGGAGGAGGAGGCAAGCGGCAAGGCGGCGGCGGGAGTGCGGCTGCGGCACGGGACCGACGACGGCGTCGGCTACGCTCGGGACTCTGTCCCGAGCTCGAGGGCGAAGCGCGGCTAGGCTGGGCCGTGGCCTGGCCCAGATCGGCGAGAAGAAGTTTTTTTAAATAAATATTTATTTGCACAAACTAAAATAAAACAAAAATATTCTATAGGCATATAATATATCAAAATTTTCAGAAAAAGATTTTCTACAACGTGGACATTTTTATAGCATTAAATAAAATACGCACAAATTCTAATAATTTAAAGAGTGCTCATGCTCTAATAAAATCCAATAAAATCAATTTAAAAATACCAAAATGATTTCAAACTTATTTATCTCCAATTTTCTGATGTAGGGAATCATGTTACCCTATTTTCCATGTATTTTATTTTTTGGAGAAAAATTATTTGAATAAAACCCAAATAACTCCTAATCGAAAATAAATTCAATGGGATTTTGAATTTAATTCTTTGAAACTCCCAACTCATATTTCATATGCTTTGAAGAAGTCATTTTATCTTCTCTCATGAAAATCATTGAGTTGCTTGAAGTTTCTGAATTGAAAAATCTTCCCAAATGAAATTCAAATATTTTCAACACCCCTTTTCATTTAAATAAATGGAAGAAGTCATGTCATCTTCTCTCCAGGGTTTTGTGATGAAAAGTATTTGAATTCACGGAGAGCATAAATGCAAAATTGAAAGTTTGGGAAAGTCCTTTTATTCCCTCTCATTTAACTTTCAAGAAGTTTTGAATTCACCCACTTTCAGTCAATCAATCACACAACAAACAAGCAAACAATCAAATCTATCTATTTATTATAACATTTCAAAATTTAGAATTTTGGGATGTTACAAACCTACCACCCTTAAATTGAATCTCGTCCTCGAGATTCGGAGAGGCTAGAAAGAAATAGGTTGGGTTTGGGGGTCTTCTCAAAATCCATCGATCGTCTTTGGGGTCTCGGGTGCTACCACCCTTAGAAGCATGGTTACGGTTCCACCAAAAAAACTCATACCCTTCATCCGTATTCTTGACAGTGTCGGTCTTCTCAAATCTTCAGGACAATTCCTTCTCTGGGCTCTTCTTGTAACAGCATAACCTTTTCCTCAATTCTTTTGTCCTTTTTCTTGGTAAGGTTGTCCGGAGACTGGGTCTTCTTAGCTGACGGGTCTGGCGCCAATACTAAACAACTATCGATATCTCATGGCGGTCATCCAATTATGGTTTCTCCTGCAGGAAATGGGTCTGGTTGATCCTCACCGCATCACCTACGGTTGGCAAAAGCTGCCTTGTAAAAGGGAAAAATTGCTATACCATTCTAAGGTTTAAACAAGGTTTAATGTCGTCGTCTCTCTACTATAGGCAAGTCACTCAGATTTACCATCCCATATAGCAAAGCGAATAATATGAGTAAGTCAGTATGGTGATCAATCCATCCCGCACCCAAATCATTACCTTGTACATGGTTTAGTGAATCTCGCATTCTATCACTCGGTCATCCTTACAAGCATCGCAGAATTTCTCTTGTCGATGAACCAAGTTCGGATGTATCCATTGATTTTGCAAGCCAAACAAACATCTATCATTTCTTCACAACTCTCAGGTTTTGTGTAAACTCCTATAAGATCGTTTGTCGTTAAACGTAACTTCTTCTTCCAGGGTTTTTCCTTCAGCAAGAGTGTGCTTGCTTCTTGGCAGGTCCCGGGGCCTATGGGTTATGGCCCATCTCATCACTTGCAAACCTTGAACTCATCCTCGGGGCAACTGATCGTTATCCCATCATCCAACTTCCTAGTATTCTTAAATCCATCCAATTCTACTGTATTCCTTCCTTCTATTAGCACCCAACTAGGGCATGATTACTCAGACTCATCATAGAATTTCCATTGATCCATATTTCCAACATCATACCTCCTTTATATCCAATAGTAATTCATCTCTTCATCCTCGTGGAATATCCCACATACCGAGACAAGGCTCATTCTTATTTTGTCAAAAATCCACTTCGTGGTATATCATTCTCCTTTCCATGGGTCAAGTGTCCTCATAGGGTACTACCACCCTTAAAATGACACAAACTCATCCATAGACCATATTTCTCATATCCTTGAAAACGGTCAAAATCTTCCTTCACAGAGTAACAACTCATAAGATCCAATCAGTACTAAGGATGCTAACTTTATTAGTCCCCAAATTACTACAATCTCCTGCATAGCACTTCTTCAACTGGGAAACATGAAACACATCATGAACTCCGGACAGTCCTTCGGGTGACTCCAACTTGTTGGCCACTTCTCCCATACGCTCCAAAACTCGGTATGGTCCTACAAATCTCGGGACTAACTTTCCCTTAACTCCAAATCGTTTAACTCCTCGCAGAGGGGACACACGAAGACATGCTCTGTCTCCAATTTCATAGACTACCTCCTTGCATTTTTGAGTCTGCATAACTCTTCTGCCTGGACTGAGCTACCTTCAGTCTATGTCGAATCAACTCTGCCTCCATGATCACATTTGGTCCAAACGACTGACGGTCTCCAACTTCATCCCACATCAACAGTGTCTGGCTCCATCTCCCATACAAAGCTTCAAAAGGGGCCATCTTCAAACTGGCTTGGTAAATGTTGTTGCATGAGAACTCCGCGTAAGGTAGATTATCATCCCTACTAGATCCATAATCTAGTGCACACGCTCTCAACATGTCCTCCAGAATCTGATTGACTCTTTCGGTCTATCCATCTGTCTGCGGATGAAAGGTTGTACTAAACTCTAGCCTAGTACCCAAAGTCTGGTGCAGCTGATTCCCAAACTTAGAGGTAAACTGTGTTCCTCTCTCTGATATGATGGTCCTTGGAACTCCATGCAGACATACGATCCTGGTCATATATATCTTGGCCAACTACGCACCTGTATAGGTGGTTTTCACTGGGATAAAGTGAGCCACTTTGGTCAAGCGAATCAACTACTACCCAGATAGAATCATATTCCGAACGGGTTCTGGGAAATCCGGTAATGAAATCCATGCCAAGCTTATCCCACTTCCATTCGGGTATCGGCATAGGCTATAGTAATCCCGCTGGCTTCTGATGCTCTGCTTTTACTCTCTGTGGCATACATCACCTACGACTACATACTCTGCAATATCCTTCTTCATACTAGTCCACCAGAAATGCTCCGTCAAATCCAAATACATCTTGGTGTTTCCAAGGCGAATCGAGTATGGTGAGTCATGAGCCTCCTGAAGTATTAACTTCCTGATCTTTGCATTATTGGGCACATATACACGGTCCTCGAACCATAAGGTGTCGTGCTCATCCTTACGAAAACCTTTGGCCTTTCCTTTGCCCATCCTTTCTTTTACCTCAGCAATTTCTCTGTCATCTTTCTGAGCTTCACGGATCTTTCCCAACAATGTAGACTGAACTTCCATTGCTGCAACAAAACCTTTGGGAACAATCTCCAACCGAAGTTCCCTGAGATCCTCGGCTAACTCCTTTGGTAATCCTCCTCTTAAGAGGGTATTCGTCCTTATTTTCTTTATATCCTTTCCATAAGGCCTCAACTTCCGGGACACAAGACGAGATCTTTCAGAGTCAACTTACATTCTTCCCAAGTGGTTACTCTTTACCATCCATTGATGGTTTGGTACATCCTCCACCAAGTAGCAGCAACTCTTACAAAGCACTGAAGAGCATGCTGGGCCATGTCCTTTCCGGCTATCGTGTTATACTCCATATGACCTTCCATGTTCTGGATCCATCGGTCTGTCTCCAATTGACTTATCGGTCTAGAAAATACAAGCTCATCTCCATTCATCCTCTATTGGGTCCATGGGTTTTGGGTGGGATAAGAGAGAGAGAGGGATACACACAATACAAACAAAAGTTTTGAAAAGACAGATTTTATTTGTGGCTGTCGAGAAAACATCAAAGAAATGACAGCTCACAAACGTCGTATCTAACGTAGGTATATAACAGGGGTTTGGTCTTCTAAAGGTCAATAAATCTTCAAAGTCATCAAACTCTTCAAGTCTTGTTCATGCCTCCAATGGCTTCTTCCAATCATGCTTGTCTTTTTCCAGTTCTTTTGCCAGATCATCTCTATTGACCGAAGTCTCTCGTGACATCCTTTAATATTTTTGGAGTTGCATTCCAAACTTCCAGGTTTCAACATCCTTGACATGAACCATGGCACAACGGTCCTTCCGTTCCTGACGAATCTCCTGCATCTCGAGGTTTTGCTCCTCCAGCTTGGCTACTTTCAGCTTCTAGGTCATGAGTTCTTCACGAAATGCTTCCTTTCAAATACGGCTTCTTGTAGCTCCATCTTAACTTCTTGATGTAACACTCCAGATCCTGGTGATACACCGGCTAAGGTTAAAACTTCATCCTTTGCTCATAGATGCTCCATCAGCCTTCTACCATCCAATCCTTCCAAATAAATGCATGCTTAACTCAGCACAGTGACAATAGCATAAGCGGGCGATAACATCACAGATAGCCGTGTTTATGCCCATGTCGTTACCATGGGCTATCATTCCATAGTTGATATCTCCCGCCTTAGGGTTTCTTGACAAAACCTTGAGTTCTAATGCTCCATGTTCCAGTCTTTCTCCAACACACCTTGATCTCGGGTATTGACAGCTTCCATAGTCTGGTAGGTTCCATAAGGGTAGCTTTCCTAGGTCATACCAATCTGGAAATTCTTCAGAGCCTTCAAATTCTCCTAGTCTTTGGAGTCTTCAACCGTTGTAGTTTTCCAATTACATGGTAAAATCTTCTTCATTCCAAAATGGTCTTAGTTGTTCGATATCTTGTACTCATTGGAGTGGTCTCATCAGTCGAATCTTTGAGTGGTCAAAAGGGAAAAGGGGTATGGTCTCACTAAAAGGGAATATTTGAATAAGCTCAGAAGAGAAGAGAGGTAAAAGGTCTTTTTAGAAAAGAAGATTTTAGAGAAAATCCTTCCTATGGGCTTGCCAATTTCTAGGGTCACGCCCTACAGTCAACATGTGCTCTGATACCATCTTGTAGCGACCCGACCTCAAACGGTCAAGTCTCTGTGCTTAAGTGTCATCCCTGGATCGGTATGCTGACACACACAGTACTCGAGGATTTATAACAGAGGTAAATCACATGTATAAAGTAACATAAATACTATTACCTCAATCCATATAGCGGAAATAACAAAGGTTGTGGATTCCCATCAACACCAACGGCAAAGTTGAGTGTAGAAATCGTAACCCTAACGTATCACTTACTCGTCATAAGAATCCTGCAACATGAGACATTGCAGCAACAAAGGGCCAGTACATTGAATGTACTGGCAAATTCACACTGTAGAGCAATGATGAATAATGGCTATCACTACATGCATATATGGCTGGTGGAAAAGCTCTATGGTTACTGTTTTGCGTAAAGCCAATTTTTCCCTACTGCAAAGGAATAAATTTTGTTTAACTATCATGGTGGTTGTTAAACATTGAGAGCGTTGACACCCTCTCAATCCCAATTAAGCATCATCATTAAAACCCAACAAAATTATTTAAAGTCACATGATGAGATTCACATGATAATCCAAGTACTAGATACTCAAGACATCCATAACCGGGGACACTGCTAATTATGATTAGTTTATACACTCCGCAGAGGTTTGCGCACTTTTCCCCACAAGACTCGATCTCCTCCGTTGGATTTCTCGCACTACATGGTGTTTGAGAAACGGATGACCGAGACATAGTCTTTCAGAAGCGTTTGCACCTTACGATGGGTAGACCGTACCACCTACATCCCCTACATCTGCTAGTCTATCACTATAAGAGTTCACAGGACTTAATCAACTATGCTAGAGCCCATAATAGCTTGTGGCTGCACACGGAAGTTTCTTGTATGAATAATCTCATGATCCGTTTGAGCCTGGGTGGCGGTCCATAAAGAAAAACAGGCAATCGCTGGAATACCCAGGTGCCTAAACAGGCAATCGCTGGAATACCCAGGTGCCTCAGTCCACCCAGATGTGTGTTAAAGTTGCCACCTTAAGTAAACCATTAATTAACAATCTCACATTTGTCATGAATACTCTCAAACCCAATCCACGTCTATGAGCATAGCATAGCAATATAAGCAACGTAATAGTAACTCCCAAGGTTTGAATGCAGGGCAATAGGTTCCTACCTCATCAACTATTTCCCGATACCCACATGTTATCAATCCTACTCATGCAATGTTTGAGGTTGAAACTAATGCATAAAAACTGGGTATGAAAGGAATATGATCAAAGTGTGAACTTGCCTGCAATGTTGATGAAGATGATTCGCACTCATAAGTCTTGATAGATCTACTCGTCTCACTCCGGTCAATCTATCGTAAGCAAGCTATAGTAACCACACATAAGCACTCACTCAAAAGGTCAGAAAGATTGAAGAAGATGATTCAGAAAACATCAAAACCAAGCAAATAATTCTTGCAGCATAAAACATTTTTTAACAGTACCAAAATTATGTGAATTTGGCATTATGAGAAAGTTTAGGTCAAGAGCTTTAGTTTGCAAAAAGAATCAACTCAAACGGAGTTATAAAACTGAAGTTACGATCAAACAAAGTTTGAAATCAAATCTGATCTAATTCAAATTTTAAAATTTCAAAAACATGTTTAAGTTGCTTTACTGGATAGAGGGGATCATAATGAAGAAGTGGGCGTTGGTTTCGTTGGATTTGGACAAATAAGTAAAAAGTAGTGATCGTTTGAAGTACAGGGACTAATCTGTGAAGAAAATTATCACGAATAGGTCCCTGGCCGAAATTAAAAAGAAAAAGGAAAAATCTATCGAGCGAACGCTCGCTAACAGAACTAATCTAATGAATCTGTTCACTATCGATCCTAAACGAACGAACGTTCGTTAAATAACCGGTAAATTGAGTTTTTAAGAAAAACCGAAGAGAAAAACCTAACCCTAATAAAATAAACCGGGTCAGGTTTTATTGGTTTATACCGATTCGAGGGAAATAAACCGGTGGCGGCGGTTAACTCCGGCGAGATCTGGCGATGCGGCAGCGGCGGTTCCGGCGAGGCGACGACATCGGCGGGAGGTGGCGCGGGGTGGCTACGCGGCGCGAGGCGGCGACAGCGGCGACAGCAGCAGGCGACGGCGGCTCGGATCGGGTGCGGGCGGTGGTGCAACGATCTGTGGTGGTGGCGGCGCGAGAGGAGGGAGAGAGATCGGGGCGGCGGCGGTATATATAGGAGGCGGGGAGGCGGGCTTGCGTGGAGGAGGAGGCAAGCGGCGAGGCAGCGGCGGGAGTCCGGCTGCGGCACAGGATCGGCGGCGGCGTCGGCTACGCTCGGGACTCCGTCCCGAAGTCGAGGGCAAAGCGTAGCTGGGCTGGGCCATGGCCTGGCCTGGGGGTTGGGCCGGCCCAGTTCGGCGAGAAGAAGTTTTTTTAAATAAATATTTATCCGCACAAACTAAAATAAAACAAAAATATTCTATAGGCATATAATATATCAAAATTTTCAGAAAAAGATTTTCTACAACGTGGACATTTTTCTAGCATTAAATAAAATACGCACAAATTCTAATAATTCAAAGAGTGCTCATGCTCTAATAAAATCCAATAAAATCAATTTAAAAATACCAAAATGATTTCAAACTTATTATTTCCAATTTTTTGATGTAGGGAATCATGTTACCCTATTTTCCATGTATTTTATGTTTGGAGAAAAATTATTTGAATAAAACCCAAATAACTCCAAATTGAAAATAAATTCAATGGGATTTTGAATTTAATTCTTTGAAACTCCCAACTCATATTTCATATGCTTTGAAGAAGTCATTTTATCTTCTCTCATGAAAATCATTGAGTTGCTTGAAGTTTCTGAATTGAAAAATCTTAACAAATGAAATTCAAATATTTTCAACACCCCTTTTCATTTAAATAAATGGAAGAAGTCATGTCATCTTCTCTACAGGGTTTTGTGATGAAAAGTATTTGAATTCACGGAGAGCATAAATGCAAAATTGAAAGTTTGGGAAAGTCCTTTTATTCCCTCTCATTTAACTTTCAAAAAGTTTCGAATTCACTCACTTTTAGTCAATCAATCACACAGCAAACAAGCAAACAATCAAATGTATCTATTTATTATAACATTCCAAAATTTAGAATTTTGGGATGTTACATCGTTGCACCAGTCGCACTCCCCCGGGAGACTTTTGTCGTCCGATGACGACATTTCCTATGTTCATAATTCAAAGATTAAACTTGTAAAATTAAATATATGTACTACAAAAACTAAATTAGATCATTATTATTCATCACAGGTTGACTATCGATCTATCGAGTCTTTTCTTGAAAACTCTCAGCTGACGTGGTGTATATATTCGACCGTCGGTGATGGTCGCTCCTCCCTTCATCCCCGAGTGCATTACACCAAAATGTATAGCACACGGGAACGAAGGAGAAGCGACCCCCACGACAACACGTCCTCTCATCTATGGTGGAGACTCTCCCTCACTGATTCCTCTCTAACATTTGCGACCGTCGGTGATGGTCGTTACTCCTCCTTCCCCTAGTGCATAACAAAGGTCTAGCACAAGGTGAAGAAGGAGAAACGACCCCCCATGATATTTCCTACATATTCTAGCACAAGTCATGCCAAAATTCACGGAAAAATCCGGCATGACCTTTGCTAAAAAAGGACATATTGAGCGCCTAAAATTTGTCGGAACGGAAATTAATCAACACTCTGGCAAAACATAGGCCACTTGGAGGTGTAACCTGCAAACATGACCGGCCACTTGGGCAAGCAAATATCCTAATTGAGCAACACAAGATATACATGTTTTTATCTACATCATATGAGCATTCAAACTTGATGGTCATTGCATTTCAATGGTTGAAAATATGGACAAAAACATTTCAAAATATCTTATAGGACTCATATTGACATGGAGATTTTGCTGGTCTCACCTCGAGGTCGGAGGGGGTCGGTGAAGGGGACGACGGAGGGGAGGATGGAGGGGCTCCTTGATTTCTGCAAAAACAAAAACCCTATAAGCTATCAACTAATCAAATGCGTACGCCTTGCATAGTGGGGGTCCAATTTGAGCATTCGAAATAGGAGTACTTCTCCAATTTGAGCATTCAATAAGAAAAACCAAATTGTAAAATAAATAAGTATTCAAATTAGCATGCATTCAAGAAGCAAACCTAAATCATCTCTCGCGTCCGTACATCGTCGAATATTATCACTAATACATCTAGAATAGTATCATACATATAACATCACTAATACAACTAAAACCCTAGCGAACGATGGGTATCGGCGTGGGCGGTGGACACCCAAAGAGAAGGAACCATCACAGGATCATAGCTCTAGTGAGATCCCTGAAGAACCTGCCAGGTATTGGAGAACTTGCCCTCCAACGCAACCATGTAGCGACGTACGTGTTCGTCCTCCTCGTTAAGATGGTGAAGTACCACCTCCGCGGGGTACGAAAGCCTTCGCACCATCACTGGCCCACGCGACCGCCACCAAAGAAGGTTCGAGTCAACGACGGGCTGGCTCCTCACCAAGCCGCGCCCCCAGTAGGTAGCACCTCCGAGTACCAGCCCGGCGGAGCCCAATCTCGGACATGGCCCCTCTGATCAAGAAGTGTCCTCCACCGAGTCGACCACGAGGATGCGGGATAGGCATCGTCGACGTCGATGCGGGAATAATTGCTTTAACTAAAAAAATAACAACAAATGTGACATGTTCAAAATATGACATGTCCACTTCAAACGAATCAACCTAGAATACTGTTAAATACACCTAAAAATAAACTAGTTCTATTAATATTCTTACTAACAATAAACTAGTTCTATTGTAAAATTTTAATTAGATCATCAAATCTCATATACCTAAATTTTCTTACTAAAATTAAACTAGTTCTATTAATTCAACTAAACACTTACTATAAATAAAAATAAACTAGTTCAACTGGTTCTATTAATTTTCTTGCTAAAAATAAACTAGTTCTTACTAAAAATAAACTAGTTCAACTAGTTCTATTAATTTTCTTACTATTTCTATTAAACACTTACTAAAAAATAGTAAAAAAAACTATATTGATTTTTCTCTCTAAACTAAACACTACTGCCCTAATGAACATCTAGTTAGACCCTACTGCCCTACCCTACTGCCCTAGTTCTTAAGCATCTACAAGTACTAACTAATTAGATGAACCCTACCTAGGTACTTAAGCATCTACAACTACTTAAGCACCCATTGATGCACCCTAGGAATTTGTCCTAAAAACTAATTAAGCATCTACAACTACTGCCCTGATTAACATCTAATTTACAATTAAGCATCTACAACTGCTGCCCTAATTAGCATCTAATTTGATGAACCCTAACTAATTTGATGAACTCCAAAATTTGATGAACCCTAGGAACCCTAGCTAGGAAGAGGTAGGGGAGGAGGAGGAGGTGTAGGCGTGCTCACCTCGGGCGTCGGCGGAGTTAGGGAGTGGCTGAGGGAGGGGCAGGCGGCGTCGAGGTCGGGGTCGGGGCTCGGGCGCGCGGCGGAGGGCGGCGTCGAGGTCGGGGTCGGGGGCGGCGTCGAGGGCGTGCAGAGGGCGACGGGAGAGCGCGCGGCGGCCGACGTCGATGTAGGGCGACGGCGGCGGCGAGAGCAGATGAGTTGGATTTTGGGGAAGTGACCGTGGGGAAGAAGAACCGCGTGGTTAAGTCAAAAATAGCAGTAGCACGGGCCAGGAAAAGCACTACTGCTACATTAGCTATAGCTAACTTAGCTATAGCGGTGGCAGACAAAACGTGCTACTACTAAGTTAGCTATAGTGCCTGTCCTGAAAGCACGCTGCTGCTACGCCTTTCTCCTTTATTTTTCATTTTCATTTATTTTCCTTCACATTTTCTTTTTTTCCTTCCCCTTTTTCTATTTCTTTCATTTTCGTTTACTTTTCTATATGTTCTTCATTTTATTTTCCTTTCATTAGTAGTAGCGCTTTCTGCGTAAAACACACTACTTCAACAAACTTAGCAGCAACACGCTTTGCTTAAGCTCGCTACTACTATTGGTAGCCTGGCGAGAACAGTAGGGGAATTGTAGTTGTAGTGCTTCTTCCCTGAGATGCTCTACTGCTATAAATTTAGTTGCAGCGCGTTTGTCTGCCACACGCTAGTGGTAAGTAGTAGTAGCGCTTCTTTTTGACCCACGTTACTGGTAAGATTCTGTGTATAAGGTTTTCCCTTGTAGTGATTTGGGGCGGGTTATGGTATAAGCTTCTCAAAAATCAGAACTTCTCACAAGAAGCCTCATGGTTTCGTTAGGGAAATGTGTCACCTTTGTGGACAAAATGATATTCGTCGCCTCTTCTTCCTTTCAATTTTTTTCTTGGTGTCAACATGGAACAACAGGAGTGTCATGTTAAAGTTTGGATTTTTGGGGGATCGTTTGGATATTTTTATACATTAGCTGAGTTTTCTAGGCATTTATGTGCATAATTCAAAATTGAACTACATGCACATGCTCCAGTCCATAGGAACGGGTTGCAATATCAAATGTTTGTCATTGGTTGCAAGCTTAGGCCACATGCAAGAAATGAGAATGAATGTCAAACACCTTGACACTGTCGCTCAGTCCCTAACATTGAGATACATGGTTTTAAAATTCTAGTAAATCGAAAACTCGTCTGAAATTAGTGAAACTTGAGATGATATCATGGAACGACATCGACATGCCATGGTAAAAATATTGTCCTATTTGGGGAAGGTTTGGGTATAAGCTTCTTGTAAACCAGAGCTTCTCTCACAAGCCTGATGCTTTCGTTAGGGAACGTGCCACCTTGGGGGACGAAACAATATCTGTTGCCTCTTCTTACATTCAATTTTTTCTCGTGTCAACATAGAACTATAGGAGTGTTGTGCCAATTTTTGGGATTTTTCGGGGTTCGCTTGAACATTTTTATACATTAACTAAGTTTTCTATGCATTCATGTGCATAATTTAAATTTTAACTACATGCACATGCTCCAGTGCATATAAATGGGTTCAAAATTGGAATATGTGTCCTTGGTTACATGCTTAAGTCCCATGCAAGAAATGAGAATGAATGTCAAACACCTTGCCACCGTCGCTCGGCCGCTAACATTGAGATACATGGTTTTTAAATTCTAGTAAATTGAAAATGCGTCTAAAATTTATGAAACTTGACATGCTAGCATGGAGCGGTATCAACATGCAGTGGTAAAAATATTATCCCATTTGGGGCAGGTTGGGGTATATAAGCTTCTCACAAACCAGAGCTTCTCGCAACAAGCCTGATGGTTACGGTATGGAGCGTTTCACCTTTTTGGACGAAACGATATCCGTTGCCTCTTCTTGATTTCAATTTTTTTCTAGTGTCAATTTAGGACAACATGAGTGTTGTGTTAATTTTAGGAATTTTTCGGGGTTCATTTGGACATTTTATACATTAACTTAGTTTTCTATGCATTTATGTGCATAATTAAAATTTGAACTACATGCACATGCTCCAGTGCATGTAATTTTTTTGAAAAATCAAATCTGTGTCCTTGGCTGCATGCTTAGGTCCCATGCAAGAAATGAGACTGAATGTCAAACACCTTGCCACCATCGCTCGGCCGCAAACACTGAGATACATGGTTTTTAAATTCTAGTAAATCCAAAACTCGTCTAAAGTTCATGAAACTTGACATGCTATCATGGAGCGGCATCAACATACAGTGGTAAAAAACTGTCCTATTTGGGGCAGGTTTGGGTATAAGGTTCTCGCAAACTAGAGCTTCTCACAGCAAGCCTGATGGTTTCGGGAGGGAACGTGCCACCCTTGGGGACGAAACGATATCCGTTGCCTCTTCTTGCTTTCAAAATTTTTCTAGTGTCAACATAGAATGGCAGGACTGTTGTGTCAATTTTTGGGATTTTTCGGGGTTTGCTTGGACATTTTTATACACTAACTGGGTTTTCTAGGCATTTTATGTGCATAAATCCAATTTGAACTACATGCACATGCTCCAGTGCCGAAAAATGGGTTGACATATGAAATGTGTGTCCTTGGGTGCATGCTTAGGTCCCATGTAAGAAATGGGAATGAATTGCAAACACCAGGGCACTGTTGATTGCCGGAAAAACATCAAGATACTTTGTTTTTAAATTCTAGTAAATCCAAAACACATCTGAAATTAATGAAACTTGGCATGCTATCATGGAATGGCACCCAACATGCTGTGGTATTTTTTGTGTCCATTTTGAGAGAAGGCACATTCGAATAACAGCCAACAAAGGCATTTTGAAAAAAATAGCTGCCACTTTAATATCTCAAACATTGTATAATTCAAATCGTGTGCGTTCTGGTAACCATTCACGCGACGACACGTGTCTTGGTTTTAATGGCTATAGGAGGTGCCGTGCGGACAACTGCTTGACTGAACGAGAGGCGTGCGAGCGCAGTCCGGTGTGCAGGCTGACCGAGAGGTGTGCAAGTTGTCCTCCAATGCGCAGGCTCACCAGGAAGCGTGCGAGCTGTATGCTGTGCAGGTTCATTGGGAAGTGAGCCCTTTGACTTCCATGGCCGCCCGCCTTGCTCTCATCCTCTCCATTAATGGCGCCCGAGCCCCTATTTAATACGGGCAGCCTTACTATTCTCCTCCCATTCCCCTCCCTCCCGCAGACCTCCACCAACGCCATGGCGCAGAAGGATCATCTGCCACTAGTCTTCAAGTTTGGTGAAGTCGACACCGATCCGGAGGAGATAGAAAATAAGGAGGAATGGGGTCTCATGGACATGGTCCTGAACGAGCTGGCCGTGGCGGTTGCTACCGCCGCTCCCGTCCTAGCTCCCATCCCCGTGCCCGCGCCAGTGGCCATCCCTGTAGCATTGACGGGCTGGTCGCCGAGCACTCTCGCAGAGCTAGAAGACGCGGGCGTTAGCGAGGTCTCCGCAGACCCGCACGAGCTCGTGTACATGCCAGCGCCAGCGCCCGTGCCTGTGTGTGCCCGTCCACCCACCGCAGTGCCGGTCCCCGTGCGTTTGGCTGCACCCGCTGTGCCCGTGCTCGCCCCCCTCAGCGGCATGGAACGCCGCCGTCGACCGCTACCTCTCAGCACCGCCATTTGCCATCCTCCCGCGCCCCGCCGTCGATTGCGCGAAGACATGATGTTTGATTTCCATGTGAAGAACATTCTATGCTGCCTTGAAGACTTCAACAACGGTGTCCCAGAGGACGACAACGACAACGACAACGACGGCGTGACACGCCGCCTCCGCCACTGCCGAAGATAGTTTTTTTGGGGTTTAATACTGTATCTCGATCATATGAATATAAATTCATAGTGTGACTGAATGAAAGATATGGTTTGAACGAACTTGCGTTTTTCTCTCTTACTGTATAGACTTATCAAACGATTTTATTTTGAAGAAAAGTCAATGGTTTTTAAATATAAAACACTCATTGCAAACGTTGTAGTTAGAACACCCGTATGCAAACCGACAACCTCCCCAGGAAGCCAAGGGAAAATGTGTCAAGCAAGATTTGTGCAGCTCTTGATCGCAAATGTTTTAGATAGAACACCCGTATGCAAAGTGAGAGCTATGGTCTTCCCCCTTAAGTCAAGGGAAAATTCGTAGCGCAGGATTTGTGCATCTCTTCAACGCAAACATTTCAAATTGAATACAGTATGCAAAGCCAGACTTCAGTGCTAAGCCAAGAGAAAATGTGCCGAGCAGGATTTGTACATCCCTTCAACGCAAACGGTTGTTTTGGATGACCCGTGTGGAACCACGTACAAACAATTTGGTAAGATTGGCATATGTCATATTGGTTATATTGCCATTTGTCAAACTGGAAAGATTGACATTTGTTGATCTAGTAACATTGCCATTGGTCAACCTTGTAACACTGCGATTTGTCAAAATATGCAGCTAAAAATCACTACCACTATCTAATTTTTGCAACTAAAATTCAATAACTAAGCATATATTTCATTCATAGATTAAGCAGTTGTTCTTTATACAAACAGTTCAACTCGACAGCTGAACCGACCAAACTTTCCCCAATTGTTGCCAACCACATACTGAAATAGCTAGTTCTACTATATATATTAGCTAATTTTAAGTACGTTGTATAGTTCCACCACATCTATAGGTAGATGAACTGAACAAAAATGCCCCTAAATACTACTACCACGGAGGGGCTTTGTACTACTTCTAGCAGCCTCTCCTCTGCTGAGCGCGCTTAGTAAGAGACAAAGGAGGAGGAGCCTACCGACGAGCTAGACAACTGCAATACGGTGCCTGCCGCCGCTGCACCTTCAGCGACGCTCACCTTGAACGCCCTCTTCCGCTCCAGACGACCCCTCTCGAAGCGGTGGTTCTCCTCGTAGATCTCCTGATTCCTTGCCTCTGAGGCGGCATGTGCCATGGCCATGGTGGCAGTAAGGCTCTTTGCGTGCTCGACCGCTACCTCTTGAGCACTGCGTTGGTTTTCCCTTGAAGAGGAAAGGGTGATGCAACAAAGTAGCGTCAGTATTTCCCTCAGTTTTTGAGAACCAAGGTATCAATCCAGTAGGAGACTACACGCAAGTCGCCTCTCACCTACACAAACAAATAAGAACCTTGCAACCAACGCGATAAAGGGGTTGTCAATCCCTTCACAGCCACTTGCAAAAATGAGATCTGATAGAGATAATAAGATAAATATTGTTGGTATTTTTATGATATAGATTGAAAATAAAGATTGCAAAGTAAAATAGATTGGAAACTTATATGATGGAAAATAGACCCGGGGCCATAGGTTTCACTAGTGGCTTCTCTCAAAATAGCATAAGTATTATGGTGGGTGAACAAATTACTGTCGAGCAATTGATAGAAAAGTGCATAATTATGAGAATATCTAGGCATGATCATGTATATAGGCATCACGTCTGCGACAAGTAGACCGAAACGATTCTGCATCTACTACTATTACTCCACACATCGACCGCTATCCAGCATGCATCTAGAGTATTAAGTTCATAAGAACAGAGTAACGCATTAGGCAAGATGACATGATGTAGAGGGATAAATTCAAGCAATATGATATAAACCCCATCTTTTTATACTCGATGGCAAAAATACAATACGTGCCTTGCTGCCCCTGCTGTCACGAGGAAAGGACACCGCAAGATTGAACCCAAAGCTAAGCACTTCTCCCATTGCAAGAAAGATCAATCTAGTATGCCAAACCAAACCGATAATTCGAAGAGACTTGCAAATATAACAAATCATACATAAAAGAATTCAGAGAAGAACCAAATATTGTTCATAGATAATCTTGATCATAAACCAACCATTCATCGGATCCCGACAAACACACCGCAAAAAGAATTACATCGAATAGATCTCCAGGAAGATCGAGGAGAACTTTTTATTGAGATCCAAAGAGAGAGAAGAAGCCATCTAGCTAATAACTATGGACCCGAAGGTCTGTGGTAAACTACTCACACATCATCGGAGAGGCTATGGTGTTGATGTAGAAGCCCTCCGTGATCGATTCCCCCTTCGGCGAAGGTCCGGAAAAGGCCCCAAGATGGGATCTCTTGGGTACAGAAGGTTGCGACGGTGGAAATAGGGTTTCGTGGTGCTCTCGGATGTTTTTGGGGTATATGAGTATATATAGGCAAAATAAGTCGGTCAGGGGAGCCACGAGGGGCCCACAAGGGTGGGGGGCGTGCCTCCCTGCCTCGTTTCCTTCCTTGACGTCCACTCCAAGTCTCCTGGATTGCATTTTTTTCTTCCAAAAATCACTCTCCCGAAGGTTTCATTCCGTTTGGATTCCCTTTGATATTCCTTTTCTGCGAAACACTGAAATAGGCAAAAAATAGCAATTTGCACCGGGCCTTTGGTTAGTAGGTTAGTCCCGAAAATTATATAGAAGTGTATAATAAAGCCCATTAAACATCCAAAACAGATAATATAATAGCATGAAACAATCAAAAATTATAGATACGTTGGAGACGTATCATCGATGAGGCGCTCCTCCTCCCGCATGAACTCGGTGTAGCACGCAAGGTCGCTGACGCACATGCGGGCCTCCACCTCTGCCTCCGCCTTGCACCATCGGGCGGCGGCGGTGGAGCGGGTGATGACCCCGACGGTTGACGGTGGGCTGGCGGCCACGGCGGCCGATAGTGGGGTGGTGGCCACGACCACCACCTCCCGCCTTCGGGCCGCGGTGGCGGAGCGGGTGATGGCCACGGTGGCCGACAGTGGGGTGGCAGCCACGACGGCCACCTCCCACCTTCGGGCCGAGGAGACGGAGAAGGCGATGGCCCTGGCTTTCTACGGTGGTGTGGCGGCAACGGCGGCCAGCAACAACTGACTACAGGCATCAGCGGCGGAGCGTGTGGAGGGTGTTCCTACACACCCAACAGGGATGCCACGTGCACTACACTATCCCGGGGACTGCACCACCACGGTATAGCCTCCCAGCTGGAGCTGTCCTCTGATGACGGCGGAGTGGCTGAGCGATGACGACAGACTGGTGTCATTGGCGATTGTGGGAGAAGCAGACAAGATAAGCTATAGGGAGGGAGGGGAAAATGTGACGCATGACTCACCGACCATGAGGGTTTATATAGTAGGCCGGTAAGCATTGGGGTTTTGGGGGATTTCACCGTGTCGGGCAGATGGCTTGCACGGGAACCTGTGAGGTTGCGCGGGAACGGTCTCACCGACGATTCATTGTCGCCAGTTCTAGCCACCGTTTGGCCAAAAGAATGCCCCCGTGCGCTGCACAAGTTTGCGCTGTAAGTCTTCTACGGCAGCAGGGTGACAAGACGTGCGAGGGGAGAACGAAAGGCCACATACACATATGGTTAATAAAAAAACGTTCGCGATTTAACTATCTACTATATCGCCGTCCTGGTTTATAAGTAGGATTTAACTAATGAAATACGAATGCATGTTGCCAAAGGTTATATAGTTGGATTCGTATTTGAACATACACTAAAAAAAAGACACATTCGTGACATTTTGGGCCAAACAATTTTTTTCTGTCATGCTTATGACACTTCTATGACGATAAGTGTGACAAAACCCGGTATCGTCATAGATGTGGTGGGCTCCTACTTCTACAACAAAAAATCATGACATAAAATGGGCTTTTCGTCCTGGGCGGTCCGGAGACGCAGCTGCATGACATTCTTTGGGCCGTCCATGACGGAAAAAACTGTGGTAGAAGCGAGGGCGAGGAAAATATCGGGGAGTTCCCGGTTACGGTGTGTGGCCGGGGCCAAGCGATGCACAGAGGGATTGCGCGTTTCTCTCGTACACGTACGAGCATGGTTGCGAGGCGTTGGGCTCTAACTGAACCCGAGCGAGTGCCTACTGAACCCGGGCGATTGCATTGCAGGCTACGCGTTATTGAAATCGAGCGATTGATCGATTTGGCTATTAGCTAAACCCGATCGAGCGTTTCCTTCACTACTGCTGCTAACTGAAGCCAATCGAACCTGCTGCCTCTTGATGAACAGTGAGTGTTGTTGGGGGATGGATGAACAGTTCCTGGTGGGGGTTGGATGAATAGGACCCCGTGGTAATAGAGGTCGTTTCCGCTGGATGAACAAGACCCTGATCGAGCCGGTTGGGGGTGGATGAACAGGACCCCGTGGAGGCTGGTTGAACAGCAGCCGGTGGAGGGCTGGTTGAACAGTAGCCGGTGGAGGGTTGGATGAATAGTAGCTTGTGGAGGGCTGGTTGAATAGGACCTCGTGGAGAGGGCTGGTTGAATAGTAGCCGGTGGAGGCTGGATGAACAGGAGCCCGTGGATGAATAGTAGCTAGTGGAGGCAGGAGGGAGACATCATGGAGGAACAGTCACAGGTGGAGCCTGGAGGAGGTCGACGGTGGATGAACTGTAGCCCGTGGAGGCTGGAGCGAGGCAATAGACGGTGGATGAACAGTTGCCCGTGGAGTCCTGTTTTGCGATATGCCACACCCCTCCCAATGAACAGGACCCCCATTTCAACCATAGGAGGTCGAAGAGAAGTCCGTTTCCTCCGTTTTGCGGTACGCCACACCCCTCCCGATCAATAGGACCCCGTTTCGACCGTAGGAGGTCGAAGAGAAGTCTGTTTCCTCCATTTTGCGGTATGCCACACCCCTGCCGATCAACAGGACCCTGTTTCGACTGTAGGAGGTCAAAGAGAAGTCCATTTTCTCCGTTTTGCGGTACACCAGACCCCTCCCGGTGAACAAGATCCCATTTTGACCATAGGCAGTCGAACACAAGGCCGTTTCCTCCATTCCGCGGTACGCCAGGCCTCGTTTCAGCTGTTTCGTCCAAGCATTGGCTCCCGATGAGCATGACGCATTCCATTTCCTCCCGATGAACACGATGCAGTTTCTCCATTCCAACCTAGCCGGTTGGCTACCGATGAACATGACGCCGTTGCTTCTCTTTCTTTCCTCTCCATGTATATGAGCCCTGGCCGTACGTATGCGTGAGTAGGCGTTCGAGACCCCGCCCATATGTAAGTACGTGGCCGTATTTACTTTCTTACACCCTGGCTGTACGTACGTGTACATGATATTGACGGGACTATGTGACATGCTACATTCTCGCCTCTACTAGGACACATGCCCTTCTTTACTCGTCCACGGTTCATCGTTGCAGCATGTAGATAGACCGGTCGACCAATATGTGATACGTCTCCAACATACTGATGTCGCTTGAAGCTACGTCGGTATTTCCCCAAAGAGGAAGGGATGATGCAACACATCAGCGGTAGGTATTTCCCACAGATGTGAAACCAAGGTTATCGAACCAGTAGGAGAACCAAGCAACACAACGTAAACAACACCTGCACACAAATAACAACTTCTTGCAACCCGATGTGTTAAAGGGGTTGTCAATCCCTTCCGGGTTACGGCGCCTCAAGATAGGAAAATGGTCATGAGGTAAAATTGTAGTAGATTGATAGATCGAACACAAAATAAAATGGATTTTTATAACTACCAAACATTCGGATTTTAGCAATAGGCAAGAACGATTCTTATTTCACTCTAATTATATACATGCATGCAATAGAATGACTAATTTTACTTTCACGTGCACTCCTCCCTCTAATTACATGCTTATATGCACTAGAGGACAAAAAGCTGATGTCACCCTATATTCTTTCTTTTTGTCAAACTTCAAAATGTTTTGTAGCTCAAACCATCGCCCCAAATGAAATACCGTCTTCACAAAAAATAATCGTCTCGACGAGATCTTCAAAACTAGATCCTATGTTGATATGTTCTAATGACTTTTTTCTGGACCAAAAGTTACCACATCCGGGCTACGTGAGTTACCACATCTGTCGTACACAAGTTACCTTGTCATTTACACAAAAGTTTCATGGGTATGTTTTCAACAAACTTTTGTTCGAGGGGTCAAAAAGTGATTATGATGTTTGTAGTGAGTTATCAGCTTTGTTGTGTATATTACCATGTTACACAAAAGTTATCGGGGGTATCTTTTTCAACAATTTTCACTCCTTCAGTCAAAAATTACTGTGATATTTGTATATGAGTTATCAGCTCTCATGTGCGTGTATTATCATGTTGTTCACATATGAGTTATTGGGAGGTATTTTTAACAACATTTTCCATGTTATCAGCTCATGTTATTTACATGAGAAGTTATGAGTGGTATGTTTTCAACACATTTTTTCGTGTCAAAGTTATCATGGTGTTTGTTCCTAAGTTATCAGGGCCGAGAACCTATATTATCATGCTATTTACACAAAAATATCAGGGTATGTTTTCAACAACTTTTTTTCAAGGGTCAAAGTTATCGTGGTGTCTGTACCTAAGTTATCAGGTCCGGAAACCTATACTATCATGCTATTTACACAAAAAGTTATCAGGGTATGTTTTCAACAACTTTTTTTCATGGGTCAAAGTTATCGTGGTGTTTGTACCTAAGTTATCAGGTCCGGAAGCCTATATTACCATGTTATTTACAGAGATGTTACCGGAGTATGTTTTCAATAAAATTTTTCTATGAGTCAAAGTTATCATGGTGTACTAGTGTTTATACTTAACATATCAAGTCTGGGAGTGTATATTATCATGCTATTTACAAAGAAATTATCGGTTGTATGTTTTCAACAATTTTTTTCATGGGTCAAAGTTATCATGGTGTTTGTACCCAAGTTATTGGGACCGGGAGCCTATATTATCATGCTATTTACACAAGACAAGTTATCAGAGTATGTTTTCAACATCTTTTTCTCACGGGTCAAAATTATCATGGTGTTTGCAGCTAAGTTATCAGGTCTAGGAGCCTATATTACCATGTTATTTACACAAATATTACCGGAGTATGTTTTCAACAATTTTTTCCACGGATGAAAGTTATCATGGTGTTTATTCCTAAGTTACCAAGTCCGAAAGTGTATATTATCATGCTATTTACAAATAAATTATCGGTGGTATGTTTTCAACAACTTTTATCCATGGGGCAAAGTTATCATGATTTATGTACCGAAGTTATCAAGTCCAAGAGCCCGATGACATGTATTGGTTGCATGCTCCTGGTCTTGAAATGGAGAGACACATGCTACCATAATGGGAGCAAGGATTGCGTTCTCCCATTTCAATCCTCTTAATTTTCCAGTCCATTATTTACATTCCTCGGACAAGGTAGAAATGGGAGCAAGACAATGAGACATACTACCGTAATGTAGAGAGACATCAGCGTTTTTAATACTATATATGGATACTGCCTACTGTAACCAACAGGCTATTTAAATGCATAAAATTAGGGGGTAAGACAACAAAAGTAATTTAAGTGAGCTGGTTAATGGGCCAGAGCTTAGTTACGAGAGACTCAAGTCCGAGTCCGAAGGCACCCCACACACAACATCAAATTTTTTTTTCTAATTTTTTGGCTGTAGATGCAAAGGAGCAGTGATACGATAAAATAAAATGTAACATATCCTTGGTCACATGAAATACATAGCTGGGTTGGTTACCGGTAGTAGAAGGCATGCAGCAGGTGCAAGGATTGAATCCCTCTGCTGCTGATATTTTTTGCGAAAAATAAAAAGCGGGCGGAAGGTGGAGCGCTGGAGCCAAACTCGTTCGGATCTATCAACAAGGTGAGAACATTAGGAAATTACAATTTCCAAAATAAAATAAATAAGAATAAATTGCAGTAAGGTATTTTTGTATTTTTGGTTTAGTAGATCTGAAAATAAATGCAAAAGAAAAGTAGATCACATAGGCAAATATATGAGAAAGAGACCAGGGAGCCGTAGGTTTCACTAGTGGCTTCTCTTGAGAAAAATAGAAAACGGTGGGTGAACAAATTACTGTTGGTCAATTGATAGAACTTCAAATACTCATGACGATATCCAGGCAATGATCATTACATAGGCATCACGCCCAAGATTAGTAGACCGACTCCTGCCTGCATGCACTACTATTACTCCACACATCGACCGCTATCTAGCATGCATCTAGTGTATTAAGTTCATGGAGAAACGAAGTAACGCAATAAGAACGATGACATGATGTAGACAAGATCTATCTATGTAGATATAGACCCCATCGTTTTATCCTTAGTAGCAACGATACATACGTGTCGGTTCCCCTTCTGTCTCTAGGATCAAGCACCATAAGATCGAACCCACTACAAAGCACCTATTCCCATTGCAGATAAATAGATCAAGTTGTCCGAACAAAACTCAAATAGCGGTGAAGAAATACGAGGCTATAAGCAATCATGCATAAAAGAGATCAAAGAAACTCAAATACTTTCATGGATATAAAACGATAGATCTGATCATAAACTCAAAGTTCATCGGATCCGAACAAACACACCGCAAAAGAGTTACATCATATGGATCTCCAAGAGAGCATTGTATTGAGAATCAAGAGAGAGAGAGGAAGACATATAGCTACTAATTATGGACCCGAAGGTCTACCAAGAACTACTCATGCATCATCGGAGAGGCACCAATGGAGGTGGTGAACCCCATCCGAGATGGTGTCTAGATTGGATCTGGTGGTTCTAGACTCTGTGGCGGCTGGATCAATATTTTGTCGACTCCCCTAGGGTTTTGGGAATATTGGGGTATTTATAGAGCAAAGAGGCGGTCCGGGGGCACCCGAGGTGGGCACAACCCACCAGGGCGCGCCTGGGCCTCCTGGCGTGCCCTGCTGGGTTGTGCTCTCCTTGGAGAACCCCCAGGCGCAGCCAGGGCCCATTATGTTCCTTCTGGTCCATAAAAAATCTCCGTAAAGTTTTGTGCATTTGGAATTCCTTTGATATTGATTTTCTATGATGTAAAAAACATGGAGAAACAACAACTGGCACTTGGCACTATGTCAATAGGTTAGTACCAAAAAATGATATAAAATGACTATAAAATGATTAGAAAACATCCAAGATTGATAATATAACAACATGGAACAATAAAACATTATAGATACGTTGGAGACGTATCAATATATAATTTTCCTAACGCTTTTCCTCTTGTTTTGGACTCTAATTTGCATGATTTGAATGAAACTAACCCTAGATTGACGCTGTTTTCAGCAGAACTACCATGGTGTTGTTTTTGTGCAGAAATAAAAGTTCTCGGAAAGGAACGAAACTTGGGGGGGGGGCACTTGGGTGGGCACAACCCACCAGGGCGCCCCCCTTCTGGAGCGCCCAGGTGAGTTGTCCCCACCTGGTGGCCCCGCAGACCCTGAAATCGACGCTATAAAATCCCGTATTTCCAGAAAAAAACCAGGGAGAAAGAATTATTGCGATCCACGAGACAAAGCCGCCGTCACCTCTCATTCTTCATCGGGAGGCCAGATCTGGAGTCCGTTCGGGGCTCCGGAGAGGGGGATCTTCGTTCTTCGTCATCACCAACCCTTCTCCATCGCCAATTCCATGATGCTCCCCACCGGGAGTGAGTAATTCCTTCGTAGACTCGCTGGTCGGTGAGGAGTTGGATGAGATTCATCATGTAATTTAGTTAGTTTTGTTAGGGCCTGATCCCTAGTATCCACTATGTTCTGATATTGATGTTGCTATGACTTTGACATGCTTAATGCTTGTCTCTTTGGGCCCGAGTGCCATGATTTCAGATCTGAACCATTTATGTTATCACCATTATATCCATGTCCTAGATCCGATCTTGCAAGTTATAGTCACCAACTACGTGTTATGATCCGGCAACCCTGGAGTGACATAGCCGGGACCACTCTTGGTGATGACTGTAGTTTGAGGAGTTCATGTATTCACCATGTGTTAATGCTTTGTTCCGCTTCTCTATTAAAAGGAGGCCTTAATATCGCTTAGTTTCCAATTGGACCCCGCTGCCACGGGAGGGTAGGACAAAAGATGTCATGCAAGTTCTTTCCATAAGCACGTATGACTATTTAAGGAATACATGCCTACATTATATTTATGAATTGGAGCTAGTGCCGTATCGCCCTAGGTTATGACTGTCACATGATGAATATCATCCAGCAAGTCACCAATCCAATGCCTATGAATTTATCTTATATTGTTCTTGCTAAGTTACTACTGCTATCATTACTGTTGCAGTTGCTACAAAACTATTGCTATCACTGTTACCGTTACCATTGCTGCTGCTACTGTTATCAAAACTATCATATTACTTTGCTACTGATCACTTTGCTGCAGATAATTAATCTCCAGGTGTGGTTGAATTGACAACTCAACTGCTAATACTTACAAATATTCTTTAGCTCCCCTTGTGTTGAATCTATAAATTTGGGTTGAATACTCTACCCTTGAAAACTGTTGCGTCCCCTATACTTGTGGGTTATCAAAACCTTTTTCTGGCGCTGTTGCTGGGGAGCATAGCTATATTTGTTGAGTCACTTGGGATTATTATCAATTTATCACGATGAAGAATCTGAAGGATGCTAAGACTAAGATTTATCCCTCTAAGATGAGGGGAGGTAAGGAACTGCCATCTAGTTCTGCTTTAGATTCACCTTTTGTTATAAGTAAACTTGCAACACCACCACATGCTATTAATCCTAATATGTCGCAAGTTATTGATGATGCTACTTCTACTATGAATGATACTTATGATGATGCTAGTACCTTGCTTGATGATGATGATGTGCCACTTGGTGATTTTCTTGATTAACAAATTGCTAGAGTAATTCAACATGATGTTGTTGAATCTGATGATGAGCTTGAAACTGAAAATCTTGAAACACCTACTAGAACTAACCCTCCTAGATATGAATTTCCTAAGGTACCCGAAGGCTATGTTATGAATGAAGAGACAACTAGATATATTCTTGCTTGTAAGGATAGAGATGATCTAGAGAAATTACTATGCAAGTATAAAGAAAATTATCTGAATGCTGGAATGCAATATGATCCTAAGTTTGCTAATTCACCTATCTTTATTGTTGGTAAAGATTATGAATTGTCTGTCAACCCAGAGTTAATTAATTTGGTTGAATTTGATCCTTTCCATGGTTATGAAACTGAAACTGTTGTGGCACATCTTACTAAGTTGAATGACATAGCCACCCTTTTTACTCATTATGAGAAAACTCGCTATTACTTTATTCTCAAATTATTTCCTTTCTCATTAAAGGGTGATACTAAAGCTTGGTACAATACTCTTTTTCCTGGTTGTGCGCGTAGTCCCCAGGATATGATTTATTACTTCTCTGAAAAATATTTCCCTGCTCATAAGAAACAAGCTGCTTTATAGGAAATATTTAACTTTGTGCAAATTAAAGAACAGAGTCTCCCACAAGCTTTGGGGAGGCTTTGCAAATTACTTAATGCTTTGCATGATCATCCTCTTAAGAAAAATGAAATATTTGATATCTTCTATAATGGACTAACCGATGTTTCTAGGGATTTCCTAGATAGTTGTGCTGGTTGTGTTTTCAGGGAATGAGCTGTTGGGCAAGTTGAGGAATTATTGAATAACATATTGAAAAGTTATGATGATTGGACTCTTCCTGAACCACCGGCTAAACCCATTCCAAAGAAGAGGGGTATATTATATTTCGGCCCCGAAGATATGCAAGTGGCAAAGAAATCTATGAAGGAAAAATGTATTAAAGCTGAGGATGTTAAAAATTTACCTCCTATTGAAGAAATACATGGGCTTAATACACCACCACTGCCTAAGGTGGTAGAGGTAAATTCTCTAAGGAAATTCAATGATAGTGACAATCCTCACAATATGCACCCTAGCCAATGCCTTTATGAGTTTGAAAACTACATTAGAAAACAAGATCACTTCAATGCAAATGTTATGAAACAATTGAAATACAATTATGATATGATTGCTCGCTTGAGTGTTTTGTTATTTAGAATCTCAAATGATGTTAGAGGTGTTGGAAAACATGCTTCTATGGTTAAAACTCAGTGAGAACAATTTGCTAAATCTCAAAGAGAATTGCTTGATGAAATAAATAACAACATACATGACTTTGCTATTAGAGTTGCAACTACAGGAGGTAAAATGACTCAGGAACCACTTTATCCCGAGGGACACCCAAAGAGAATTTAACTTGCCTCACAAAGAAATAACACTGATGCACATAGTCCTTCTAAAAAGAAGAAGAAAAAGAAAAATGATATGACTTTGCATGCTTCTAGTGAACCTGAAGTAGAAAAACCTCCTGATAATGATAATGAAGTTTCTATCTCTGATGCTGAAACTCAATCTGGTAATGAACACTCACCTTCTGATAATGAAAATGATAATGACGTGGTTCATGAAAATACTGAAACAAATAATAAAGAACCAGACAATGATGTTGAGATAGAACCACCAGTTGATATTGATAACCCACAACCTAAGAATACAAGATATGATAAAAACACTTCATTGCTAGAAAACACGGTAAAGAAAGAGAACCATGGGTTCAAAAAACTATGCCTTTTCCACCCAAGTCAACTAAAAAGAAATATGATGAAGAATTTGAACGTTTCGCTGAAATGCCGAAGGCAGTATTTTTGCGTACTCGCTTGACTGATATCTTGAAAATGCCTCCTTATGCAAAGTACATGTAGGATCGAAAGTATGTCTAGAGGGGGGGGGGTGATTAGATTACTTGACCAAATAAAAATCTAGCCCTTATCCAATTTTAAGTTTTGGCAGATTTTAGCAACTTAGCACAAGTCAAGCAATCAACCTACACATGCAAGTCTAAGAGTATAGCAGCGAAATGTAAAACATTGCATATGAAGGTAAAGGGAGGAGATCGGAGGGAGAAAACGCAATGTAGACACGTAGATTTTTGGCATGGTTCCGATAGGTGGTGCTATCGTACATCCACGTTGATGGAGACTTCAACCCATGAAGGGTAATAGTTGCGCGAGTCCACGGAGGGCTCCACCCACGAAGGGTCCACAAAGAAGCAACCTTGTCAATCCCACCATGGCCATCGCCCACTAAGGACTTGCCTCACTAGGGTAGATCTTCATGAAGTAGGCGATCTCCTTGCCCTTACAAACTCCTTGGTTCTACTCCACAATCTTGTGAGAGGCTCCAAAGTGACACCTAACCAATCTAGGAGACAACACTCTCCAAAAGGTAATAGATGGTGTGTTGATGATGAACTCCTTGCTCTTTTGCTTCAAATGATAGTCTCCCCAATACTCAACTCTCTCTCATAGATTTGGATTTGGTGGAAAGATGATTTGAGTGGAAAGCACCTTGGGAAAGGCTAGAGATCAAGATTCTTGTGGTTGGAATGGAATATCTTGGTCTCAACACATGAGTAGGTGGTTCTCTCTCAGAAAATGTATGTTGAAGTGTAGGCATGTTCTGATGGCTCTCCTTACTAATGAAGGAATGGTGGAGGGGTATATATAGCCTCCACACAAAATATAACCATTACACACAAATCATCAAACTCGGTGGAACCAAATCATGAAACTCGGTCAGACCGATTTAGTTCAAAATGTGAACGTTAGGATTTTTCGGTGGGCCGACATGTCAACTCGGTGGGACCGATTTCATTAGGGTTAGGGTATAACATAATCTCGGTGAGACCGATCACATAAACTCGGTAGGACCGATTTCTGTAATAGGCAAACTCGGTGGGACCGATTCGCTCATTTCGGTGAGACCAAAATGTTACGAAAGGGAAACATAGAGTTTGCATTACGAACTTGGTGGGACCGATCTCTCATCTCAGTTGGACCGAAACGTTACGAAGGGAAATAGAGAGTTTGCAATCCCATCTCGGTGAGACTAAGATCCCTATCGGTGAGATCGAAGTGACTAGGGTTTCTGGCAGTGGCTATGTCAAGTGAACTCGGTGGCGCCGGATAGATCAAATCGGTAGGGCTGAGTTTGACTTTTGGTTTGGGACATATGTGGATATGAGGAAGTGGTTGAGGGCTTTTGGAGTATATCACTAAGCATTTTGAGCAAGCAAGCCATTAAGCAACACCTCATCCCCTTTTAATAGTATTGGCTTTTCCTATGGACTCAATGTGATCTTGGATCACTAAAATGAAAAGGTAGAGTCTTGAGCTTGAGCCAATATGTGTCCTTAGCATTTTGAGGGGTCCACATTCCTAATCCATGCCATGCCAATCATTGAACTTTCTGAAATGATCATCTTGAAATAGCATTAGTTCAATGAGCTACATGTTGTTAGGAATTACCAAAATCACCCAGGGAGAGTTGCACTTTCAATCTCCCCCTTTTTGGTAATTGATGACAACATATAGGTCAAAGCTTCGACAAATGATAATAAGATTTAAAGTACATCATCGCTTTGAGAAGTATGTGATAAGCAAGAGCTCCCCCTAAATTTGTGCATTATTTGAACATTTCTTTTGAATGCAAATGCACAATCGATTAGGATCATGGGTCAGTCTTCCATGTCACATACATCTTGGTGTAGCGCTCAAAATGATCGGAATTAAAACATGCACTAATCACCAAGCAAAGTGAATGATCATATATGAGATATAAAAGATAATATCATCCAAGCATAAGCATTAAGGTAGGTATGATCAAACACATGATCATACAAGTATCTCACACACAGACATAAAGTATCAAACGAGCACACACAAAAGTGTCAACCAAATAGCAAAAAAGACAAAGAAGTAAAGCACTCTCTCTCGAAGCCTAAGATCTATGCACTTCTCCCCCTTTGGCAACAAGTTACCCAAAACTTTGAAAATGCATAGTGCTATGCGTCTCTCTAGGCTTGATCTTCAAGAGGTGGTGTAGAAAGGACTCCAAGGACGAAGACATTAGTAGATGTTGTTGGAGCTGGTGGAGTGGCAACTGGAGGTGGCACTGAAGCTGTTGCTGCTGGTGCTAAAGTAGTTGCTCTAGTGTCAGGCACTAGCACCACGACAGATCTCTGACCTCTAGGCACTCTCTAAAAAGCATATGTAGTAGCCTGCCCTTTCCTCTCCTCTGCTTCCTCCTGGAGCTGCTCAACAGCTGACTGTATCTCTGTTACTTTCAGATCAATATCATTAAATTTGGTCTCTATGATCCTGTCCAAGCTCTCCTGATTCTTGTTCAGGGTGGCCAACCCCTTCTGAATCCTCAAAGTTGCTTGAATTAGATATGCAAGATGATCTTGTTTTGACTTCAGAAAAACTTGAGATGCCTCCTCAACACTTGGTATCTTTGCAGCCTTCTCAGCCTTTGCCTTTGCTCTCTTCTCTTGTGCTTGCACATATGTGGGAACATCCTCATTCATCACAACTGTGTTATCTTCAAATTCTAGTCTCAAAGGTAAATGCTCCTTGTCCAACAAATAAGTGTCTGTGCCCATGTTGGAGCCGATGAGCACCTGAATGTGTGGAGCATACCCACAAGATCTCTTCTGATCTACATCTATCCTTTTGATTGTTTCAACAATGAGGCTCATGACCTTGAATTTCCGAGGCACATCAAATATCTGCAGCAAGTTGATTGAATGGCCTTTTATCATCTTGTGATCTCCAGATTTGGGCAACAATGTATGCCTCAATATAGTGTTGATTGTAACTAGACCAGGCAATAAGTAATGTACAGATCCAAGCTTATGTGTTTCCAAAGCTTTGTCTGGGATCTCTTTGTACATGTTGGCCATAGAGTTGTGGTCTTTCTTCTTCTTGGCATAGACATCCAAGTCATCTTCATGGTCTCCAGGGGCATTTATCAACT
The DNA here is from genome assembly GCA_034509565.1 of Triticum monococcum. Lineage (NCBI taxonomy): Eukaryota > Viridiplantae > Streptophyta > Magnoliopsida > Poales > Poaceae > Triticum > Triticum monococcum. Next base: position 387,940,014 of record CM067842.1, on the reverse strand, counting down.
TGGCCCACTCATCAACAGCTGACTGGTACCTTGTACCCTCAGACATCCATACGATCCTACCATCTGGATAAAAATGAGTAGTGGAGTAGAATTGCATGATGAGTCCATCATTCCTTTTTGTTAGATCTTGACCCACAAACTTGTCAACACCAGATGATCTAAAGCTCTCATGTACACCTGGAAAATGATCTTCATTCTCATCAATGTACTCCGAATCAACCCACTTCATGTCACAAACTATAGGCTTCTTGTCCAACAGAATAGTCTCATAGAAATCTTGTTGTTCTTTGGTGTGGAACCTATAGTCCACAACAATCTTCCTTCTCACAAAATATGGACCAGACTGTCTCCAAAGTCTCAGACCTGCATCCTTCCTAATGTTCATATCCTCTGCCACTGGATGACTGTCATTATGATCTGGAATCTTTGGTTTATGTTTCCTGAGCACTTGGGCTTCAACATCTTCTTCTTCTTCCATTTCAGGCACTGGGGCCTTGTTCTTCTCTTCAACTGGAATGTTCCTAGTGCTTCTCTTGGGCTTAGAAGTCTTTCGAGCTTGAGCAGCAGCTTTGGGGGTAGTCTTAGGCTTTGAAGTAGCAGCCCCTGACTTAATAGAATCCCCCATAAGCTTTTGGGACTTGGGTGCTGGTGCAACATCCTCTTCCTCTTCATCTTCTTCAGCTGGATCTCTCATTATAGAGGATCTACCAATGACTCTGGCAATGGCCTTCTTGACCCTCTCTTTCCTTTTCTTACTCTCTCCAGCAGCCTCTTCAGTTGGCTTAGAAGTTTCAACAGTTGAGACCCTAGACTTTAAGGTTGGCACCCTCTTGGCAGGGGCCTTCTTATGCGATCCATGCTTTGTTGTAGCCGCAGTACCATATTCCTTCTTCAGCACTTTCTTTCTGGAGCTCACTTCTTCCTCAACAGCCACATAATCCTCATCCTCAAAGTCTGAGGTTCTCTTCTTCCTTGATATGGTGGATGCCTTGGGAAAATTGCTTGGAGTGCTCCTGCTGCCCTCATCATAGCTGCTTGAGGGACTAGTGCCCTCACTCATGTGCACTTGCTCTTCTGATTTGTTCTGGCTATCACTCTGGTCAGACATTCTGGCAAGCAAACTGATAGCAGACCCTGTGAATAGATATAGATGAGGTAGAGTGGATGAGCATCACAAAGTGTAGAGTTTTTGCAAAACAGATGAGTCAAAATCTTAGTTTTAGTTCTCCACAGAAAGCATTTCGGAGCTATCGATTTGTTAAACTCGGTGACACCAAAGAAACTTTTGGAGTCTAAACTAGTGAACTCGGTCAGACCGAGTCATAGTTCGGTGACTCCGAGATTTATAGGGTTTCACAGAGAGTCGAACTCGATCGCACCGATTTGCAACTTTCGGTCAGACCGAAAAGTGCAAGTGCAATGGCCTAAGCCAAATCGGTGAGACCGATTTCTACAACTCGGTCGGTCCGAGATGAGTTCGGCAGAAACCTTACCCTAAATTTTCGAATCAAACCTAATCTAAGGAACACTTTCTCTGGATAGATTGATTTCATATGTGGTAAAGAACATGGCATTGCATTGTGCTAAGAATCGGAGTAAGGAATTAGCACAAAAGATCGAACTCATACCCTAGTTCGGCGGTGAGTTCTCTACGGCGGCAATGGTGGGGTTGAATCCCGTTGACATCGATGGAAACCAGCGGCGGGAGGTCGCTGGCGACAAGAAGACAATTCGGAGACCCGAGACGATAGAGCAGGACACACGCGGGCTGAGGAGTTTTTGAAGAAATTTCCAAAATCTCACCCGTGCATTTACATATCCCGACCCTGTCGGTGTGACCGAGTGGAGCAACTCGGTGGCACTGAGATGCAGAATCGCAAGCGGTTACTGCAACTCGGTGTGACCAAAAAGTTCAAATCGGTTGCACCGAGATTGAAAACCTAGATGAACTCAGTGAATTCGGTGTGACCGAAGTTGATGGATCGGTCAGACCGAAATGCATAGAGAGGTTTTGGTAGTTTAAGTCTATGACGAGTCGGGGACTCCGAGTGCTCCTCACACAGAGTGGTTCGAAGCTGACTTGATCAAACTTTGTGATGTAGCATTAATAGAGTTTGAGACGAGAAAAGCATAGATAGCTAGAGGAAGTTCTTAGGCATTCTTGTCCATCCATTTGACAAAAGAGAAAAGGCCAAATAATCAAGGCAACAAATGGATGTCCTTGAATGAGTAAAATATGTAATCAACATGCCCACACAATAAAATGGCAAATGAAATATGTGAAAAAGCATGCACAAACACTCTAGCATCTATCAAGCAATTGGTGATGACTAGGTCATCTATATATGAGTATATTGACTTAGGAGTCAAATGAGAACACTTGATCATAGGTCATACTCATCGTTTAAGCACAAGTGGTGTTACCACTTTTACATAAAGCATTGTTGTGTTCACACCATTAGAGTTGCTTTAGCTCAATTGATTAGAGTAAAGCTCCCCCTAAATGTGCTATCCCCCCTAAGAGGGATGAACTAACCTTGGGTTTTGTCGATGATGACTTCATGTAGATGTTGAAGATGTGGATGCTCAATGTTGATGTAGACCATTTGGAGCAATCCATTGGAGTGAGTTGCACTTTCAATACCTACACGGGTTAGTCCCACAAGGACCAAACAAGGATATCCATAGACATAGAGTGATGTACACACAAGATGATGTCCATGAAAGCATTAGGTTACCTTGTCCCTTGTCTTAGCAACAAGAGGGTTTGTGACTCCTTGAACTAGTGCAAGTTGTGGAAGTTGTTTGCACTTGTCCTCGCCAAAATAATATGAGTGAAGTATGTTGGCGGAGTCACCCTCAAGAACTCTCTAGTCCTTCTCCGGGATCCACATCATCTTGATGGGAATCCTTGGAGTTGTAGTCATACTTGATGAAGTAGAGCTTGATCTAGTCTTGGGAACCCACTTGACCAAGGCCTTAGGAGCTTCTTCAAATGCGTCAATCTCCTCTTGATCTCCTATTGAGGAACAAACTTAGTTTTGGGTTATTGATCTTCATCCCACTCAACTCCATTGGCATTGAACTTTCGTTCAAAACCAATACATTGATTCTTCCGGTGCCTTCCTTGCTTGCGTACAATTTCCTAAAATTGCTTACTCCCAGCAAGGCTCTTGTAAACACCTTTCTATATAATTCCCTTCAATAAGCTATTTTCTTACTCAAGTGTAACTTGACTAAGAGAATCATTAGTGGAATCAAGAGAACTACTAGAAGTAACAATATTGGATTTATCATGATTGTTGTTGTTACTACTAGAAGAAGAATCTTTCTTACTCTTGTTGCTAGATTTAACTTGTGGCATATAAGTAGACAAGAGTAACCGCTTGGCAATGTAAGAAGAGCTTTTCTTGTGAAGATCATCATTGATTGCTTTTAAGAACCCATGCTCTTGCTCAAGGTTGAGGTTTTCAAAGCGTAACTTCTCATGAGTCTTTAAAAGTTCTCGATGATCTTCCAAGGTAGTTTCATGAGCTAACTTAAGAGTGTTTAGTTCTTTAGTTAGATGCTCAATATCCTTCTTAGCATCATCATTCATTTTATCTTGATTAGCATGATTAATAGCAAGTTCATCATAGTTTTCACTAGAATTGTCAACAAGTAAATCATCATCACCTAGCAAGTCATCTTCATCACTATTGAAATCAACATACACGGGGTGTGATACCTTTGGGCCTTTAGCCATGGAGAATCTCCCAATTACTTCATTTGGTGAGTCAAATATGCCGTAGGAGTTGGTTGACACAAGCGCTAGACCGGCAACACCTTCATCTTGAGTATATTCAGAGTCAGAGTGATAACTTCTTTCGGAGTGATGGTCGGAGTCGGCGCCGGATACCCATTCACCAACATGAGCTTGATGTCTTCGTTTTGTGTAGCTCCTTGATGACTTGTCATTCCTTTCTGAATCCTTGCTTCTCCAAGAGGTTCTTCGTTCATAATGATCATCTCTACTCCTCTCTCTAGGTGGTGATTCTTCTCTTGTACTTCTCCTTTTGGGTGAATCTTCTCTTCTTTTGTAGGGGGTCGTACACTCATTGGAGTAGTGTCCGGGTCTTCCACAATTGTAGCAATTACGCTCACGACTAGAAGATCTTTTGTCATTGTAGGACCTTGACTTGGAACTTCTTTCCTTGCTTCTACTTTTGTAGAACTTGTTGAAGTTCTTCACCATTAGGCTCAATTCCTCATTGAAGGTTTTTTCTCACTTGATGATGTAGGAGCATCACATGAGGCTTTGTAAGCACCACTTGACTTGTTGTGAAGCTATTCCTTATCCTTGAGTGACATCTCATGGGCAACAATTCTTCCAATGACTTCAGTTGTCTTGAGATCTTTGTAATTGGGCATCATTTGGATCAATGTGCACACGGTATAATATTTTCCATCCAAGGCTCTTGGGATCTTCTTGATGATGAATCTATCGGTCATCTCTTCACTTTCTAAGCCGGCAATCTCATTTGTGATGAGAGCAAGCCTAGAGTACATTTCAGCGACACCTTCACCATCCTTCATTTTGAACTTGTCAAGTTGACTTTGAAGCACGTCCAATTTGGATTCCTTGATGGAGTTGGTACCCTCGTGCATATCAATCAAAGTATCCCAAATTTCCTTTGCATTCTCAAGACAACTGATTTTGTTGAATTCTTCAGGGCACATATTGAAGAGGATATCGCAAGCTTGAGCATTATATTGCAGCATCTTCAACTCTTCCGCTGTAGCTTCACGGTTCGGTTCTCTCCCATCAAAGAATTCACCTTGCAAGCCAATACACACAATAGCCCAAACGGTAGGGTTATGTCCAAGAATATGCATTTTAATCTTATGTTTCCAACTAGCAAAATGAGTAGCATCAAAGTAAGGACCTCTACAATGGTAATTTCCTTCACTAGACGCCATACTCTCCTAGGTTGTGAAACCAAGACTATGATCACCAAAATCTATGGAAATCAAGGCAAATGGAGACCAAAGCTCTGATACCACTTGTAGGATCAAAAATATGTCTAGAGGGGGGTGATTAGACTACTTGACGAAACAAAAATCTAGCCTTTTCCCAATTTTAAGTTTTGGCAAATTTTAGAAACTTAGCACAAGTCAAGCAATCAACCTACACATGCAAGCCTAAGAGTATAGCAGCGGAATGTAAAACATTGCATATGAAGGTAAAGGGAGGAGATTGGAGGGAGCAAACGCAATGTAGACACGTAGATTTTTGGCGTGGTTACGATAGGTGGTGCTATTATACACCCACGTTGATGGAGGCATCAACCCACGAAGGGTAACGGTTGCACGAGTCCACGGAGGGCTCCACCCACGAAGGGTCCACGAAGAAGCAACCTTTTCTATCCCACCATGGCCATCGCCCACAAAGGACTTGCCTCACTAGGGTAGATATTCACGAAGTAGGCAATCTCCTTTCCCTTACAAACACCTTGGTTCAACTCCACAACCTTGTCGGAGGCTCCCAAGTGACACCTAACCAATCTAGGAGACACCACTCTCCAAAAGGTAATAGATGGTGTGTTGATGATGAACTCTTTGCTCTTGTGCTTCAAATGATAGTCTCCCCAACATTCAACTCTCTCTCACAGATTTGGATTTGGTGGAAAGATGATTTGAGTGGAAAGCAACTTGGGGAAGGCTAGAGATCAAGATTCTTGTGGTTGGAATGGAATATCTTGGTCTGAACACATGAGTGGGTGGTTCTCTTTCAGAAAATGTATGTTGAAGTGTAGGCACGTTCTGATGGCTCTCCTTACTAATGAAGGAAGGGTGGAGGGGTATATATAGCCTCCACACAAAATCTGACTGTTACACATAAATCACCAAAATCGGTGGGACCGAATCATGAAACTCGGTCAGACCGATTTAGTTCAAAATGTGAACGTTAGGATTTTTGCTGGGACCGACATGTAAACTCGGTGGGCCCGATTTCATTAGGGTTAGGGCATAATGTAATCTCGGTGAGACCGATCACATAAACTCGGTAGGATCGATTTCTGTAATAGGCAGACAGAGAGTTGGTCAGGCAAACTCGGTGGGGCCGATTCGCTCATTTCGGTGAGACCGAAATGTTACCAAAGGGAAACAAAGAGTTTGCATTGCGAACTCAGTGGGACCGATCGCTTATCTTGGTTGGACCGAAACGTTACGAAGGGAAATAGAGAGATTGCAACCCCATCTCAGCGAGACCGAGATCCCTATTGGTGAGACCAAAGTGATTAGGGTTTCTGGCAGTGGCTATGCCTAGTGAACTCGGTGGTGCCAGATAGATCTAATCGGTAGGGCCGAGTTTGACTTTTGGTTTGGGACATATGTGGATATGTGAAAGTGGTTGAGGGATTTTGGAGCATATCACTAAGCATTTTGAGCAAGCAAGCCATTAAGCAACACCTCATCCCCTTTTAATAGTACTAGCTTTTCCTATGGACTCAATCTGATCTTGGATCACTAAAATGAAAAAGTAGAGTCTTTAGCTTGAGCCAATATGTGTCCTTAGCATTTTGAGGGGTCCACATTCCTAATCCAGGCCATGCCAATCATTGAATTTTCTGAAATGATCATCTTGAAATAGCATTAGTTCAATGAGCTATATGTTGTTAGGAATTACCAAAACCACCCAGGGATAGTTGCACTTTCAGTACATGAAAGCCATCATCACTAATAAAAGAAAAATACTGGAAGTTGAAATCTCCACCGTGCTTGTTAATTATACTTTTAAGGATGGAGTACCTAAAAAACTTGGAGATCCGAGAATACCAACTATACCTTGCTCTATCAAAAAGAATTATGTGAAAACCGCTCTATGTGATTTAGGAGCTGGTGTTAGTGTTATGCCTTTCTCTTTATATAAAATACTTGATTTGAATAAACTCACACCTACTGAAATATCTTTGCAAATGGCTGACAAATCAACTGCCATACCTATCGGTATCTGTGAAAATGTGCCCATTGTTGTTGCTAATGTTACTATTTTGACTGACTTTGTTATACTTGAGATGTCCGAGGACGACAACATGTCGATTATCCTTGGTAGACCCTTCTTGAATACTGCAGGGGCTGTTATTGATTGCGATAAAAGCAAGGTCACTTTTCATATCAATGGTAATGAGCATACCGTGCACTTTCCGAAGAAACAATTCCAAGTGAATGGTATTAATGTTATTGAAAAATCTCCGACAATCACTATTGAAAGTGTTCAAATACCTCTACCTACTGTCAAAAAGAAATATGAAATGCTTATTGTTGGGGACATTCATATCCCCGTTGAGGCAACTTAGTGATTTACCAAAGTTCTTCAGTTTCATGCTAATCGAAAGTGGTTGTTAATATGACCTGATCAACCTTATTAATGGATCATTTTTGAGAGGTATGAAGTTGACGAATTTAGTAAGCACTACCTTCTGTCCCCACCTTTTGTTTTCTGTTTTTATTTGTTAAATAAAATAAAATGCCATGTTTTGTCCGTTTTCTGAATTTCTCGTGCAATAAAAATTGACCTAAAAATAAAGGTTCTCAGAATGCCTTGAAAATTTAATACGATTTTTTTGTGAATCTGTAAGATCAGAGGGAGGTGCACCAGGTGGGCACAACCCACTTGGGCGCGCCAGGACCCCCAGGCGCGCCCTGGCGGGTTGTGGTCCCCATGTGGGCGCCTCACTTATCTCTTCACACCACATCATCACCTACCTCCAGAAAAAATTCTCCATTGCTCTCGCTCCCGTGTTCTTGGTCTCAAACCCACGGATTTTGATCTCTTTGCTCGAAGCTCCATTTCGAAACTGTTTCGGGGAATTGTTGCTTGGTATGTGACTCCACCGTTTTTCCAATGAGTTTTTGTTTTAATGGTTTATATTTTGAATAATTAGCTACTGTTGGTGCTGCTGTGGATGAGCTTGCATGTTGAATTCTTAGAGTTCTACATAGTTTAAATGCTTGGTATGGCCTCTATGTATCCTAATGAGTAGTTGCTATCAATCTTGTTAAGTTTTGTTGATAAATTTTTGTCACCCAAAAATTTTCAAAAAATTGTATGCGAACATTATGAACCTATTTGGAAGGAGTTCTTCAAGGAGAAGGTCCTCGGAGGAATCTTCTAGTGACAGCTCCGCTCGTCGGTCTTATGTTGAACCAAGTGAAAGTTCCATTTGAGATGCCGCTACCAAAACATGCGTATGGCCATGCGATGATTAAATGGTGCGTGTGTGCATTAAGGAGGAATTTGAACAATATGTTCACAATGCCGGTCTCGGTACCTACATTTCAGATAAGTGCGATCAACACCACACTCTCACTGAATCATTTGTCAAAGGATTTAAATTCCGTCCCCGTGAGTCTAGGGTGTCATTTAAGCTTTACGAAAATCCATTTACCATTTCACTAGAGAGTTTTGCTCACCACTGCAAACTCCCATTCTGGGGTTCGCTTGATGAACCACCAAGGGCTGAGTACCAATCATTCTTGACTAGTCTTTGCTAAGGTGAGACAAGGGGGTGACGCAAGGTAGAATAAAGAGCATTCATTTCCCCGCAATTCAGTACTTTGCATTATTTAACGGGAAATGTATCGTAGGCAAGCAAGATTGTAGTACACTTTGTGCTCTAGACTTGAGCCTCATACGCACCGCTCTCACCGATGATAGGAGTTGTAATCTTGGAGCGACTGTTGCACGCAAACTGCAGCATAACGCTAATAGTGGCTATTTCTATGGTTGAATTTATGCCACACGTTTAGCCTGAGGGTTGGGTGTTTCAACTTTGCCCTTCGACCCTATCCTACCCACGCAGTATTTAGACTTTGATGCTATGAAAAACCATAAGATCCTTAAAGGAGATATTCATAATTTCACCTATAACTTGTTGTTTAACCAAGCATCTGTTATGCACACATATTTTCCTACGCCTGCTGTTTTTGACTATCACAGCAAGGGAAGATATTTTGTTCTTGAGAGCAAGGCCCGAGCTCACAACGCGGTGGTGGAGGTAGCACGGCAAGCCGAGGCATCCACACCGAGAGCCACTGTGAGCTACCACGCTGACTACTATCCAGACTACTGATTGATTACCAAGTTAGGCCAAAAGCCTATGCTTGGGGGAGTACATGTTTCTCAGCGATATTACATTCATGTTCACACTTCTCATTCCAATTGTTGGTGTCCACACTTTTTCATTGTATCATCCATGCTTAATTTTATTTTCTCGCTTTCTTCTTGTGTGTTTGAAAACCTTAGACAACCCAAAAAAATTAGTCGTAGTTAGTTTACTTTCTATGCATGCTTAGTTGTACTACTAAAAAGAAAATCCAAAAAGTTTTCCTTGTTCTTCTTCTGCTTGTTGGGAGCTTTCCCATGTAAATAGTTTTTCTCGTTTTTGCTTTTCCCTTTTATTTGCTTGTTCAAGAAAATCAAAAACTCCAAAATTATTTCAGTGTGTTTCTCTAAACTTCTTTTCCTTTTATTCGAGTCTTACCGAGGAGAAGACCATGATGAAAATGTTGAGTGGATCTTATTTGCATAATTGTTTATCTAACAAAGAGCCCATTTTACCTTGTCTTCTCCTGTTGAATAAAATACAGATTCCAGCTTAGTCCATGACACGCTTGCACTATTATTATTTTCACATCGTTCGGTCGTGCAAGTGAAAGGCAATAATGACGATATTCGATGAACTGGCCGTGGCAGAGAGAAACTGGTATGAACTCGACTTGTTCTGTTTGTGTAAATATGTTTAACCTAGTATCCATAATTCAGCCCATTATGATTAAACATGTTTGTAATGACAATTAGAGATTATAGTTTCTCATGCCATGCATAAGTAGCTAGGAGTGGATAATGATTTATCTTGGATATCAACATTGCATTAAAATGATTGTGATGTGGTACGATGATATGGTATCCTCCTCTAAATGTTCGAGTGGCTTGACTTGGCACATGTTCATGCATGTAGTTGAATCAAAACCAACATAGCCTCTATGATATTTATGTTCATGGTGTTCATATCCTACTCATGCTAGTGTCCAATGTTCACTACAAAAAAATACACTTCCGTGATGATACATGTTTGTCAAAGTAGGTCAGGTTTTCTGTCATGCATGTACATCCATGACGATTTTATGGCAGAATCAAGATAGTCATACCTGTGTTGTCGTAGAAGTGTTCCATGACATTACCAAAATTTTCATCATGGAAGTGTCCACTTCCATGACAATAAATCGTGTATCATAGAAGTGTTTTCATCAAGGGTGACCGACACATGGCATCCACCGTAACAGGTCGCTGTTAAGCTACCGGGTCCGATTTTGGATCCGGTAACCCGTTAACAGCCTGGACCAATGGGGATTTTCCACATGTAAAATTATCATTGGCCAGAGGAAACACATGTTGACTCACCATTGGGACAGATGTCATCCACTCATTGGACAGGAGGCGCCTATGATACGTCGACACGTGGCACGGCCCAACAGAGGCCCATTCTGGTGAAAAGGCCAGCCCATTTGACTTGGTCAAAAGGTAACGAGCCGGCCCACGGAAAGCCTGTTAACGACCTGTTCGTATACCGCCATTTACGGCCCGCTAACTCCCGACCCGTTATGGCCTATCAGAATTAAGCCCAGTAGCTTCATCTAGGCTGTCCAATAAGATTCCAGCCCGTTGTTACTTTCGGCCCATGTATGACCCATGATGTCTTTCGGACCATATGAGGCCCTTCGTAACTCTAGGCCCAATAAATGCCCGAGATGAAACTGGCCCATAATGAACAATGTATCGCTTTATACCCATTAACGGCCCATTATTCCTTCGGTCGTTTCCAGCCCGTGTTAACTTTCGGCCTTCTAAGGGCCCATTTATTCTTGGGCTCATTTCTAGAATTCGGTTTGTTACGGTCCGTTACTGGCCTGTTCCGTTTGTGGGCCAAATTCAGCCCGTGGTAACATTGGGCCCGTTTGTGGCCCATTAACCCGTTGGGCTGTTTTCATAGCGTTATCAAATACGGCCTATTAACGGCCTGTTATGGTCCACAAATAGTACGCCAATCACTACAGGAATCAGCTACTTTGCCGTCTGCCACGGCGGACGGCAAAGGCATGAACGGCGGACGGCAAAGGCCTTTGCCGTCAGCCGCGGACGGCAAAAGGCTCCGGCAAATTAGGCTACGGCAAAAGGCTCCGGCAAAGTAGGCTACGGCGGGTGGTGTGGGGGCGGAGGGGTGGTGGGGGCTGCTCTGGGAGGCGGGGGTGGCGCCGGACGGTGCCGGGCGGTGGGTGGCAGGGCGACGCCGGGCAGCGGGTGGCGGGGGCGGCGCCGGGCAGCGGGTGGCGGGGCGGGGGCGGCGCCGGGCGGGTTCGGCGGCGGGTGGCGGGGGCGGCGCCGGGCGGCGGTGGGTGTGGATCTGGTGGGCGTCGGGGAGGAGAGAGGGAGAGAAGAGATAATAGGCGGGGGGGGGGGGGCGTGGTGCGGTGTGGATCTGGTTTGCCATCTGCCGTTTTGTCTCTTTGCCGTCTGCTAGCAGATGGCAAAGAGGGGGCGTTTTTTTCCGTAAACGGCTCGTTAGTGGGGGGCCACCTCTCTCTTTGCCGTCCGCCAGCTGATGGCAAAGATTCTTTGTCGTCCGCCAGCTGATGGCAAAGAAGTGACTGATGGCAAAGGCCTGTTTTGCCGTCAGCCATTTCTTTGCCATCCGCTTTTGGGTAGCTGATGGCAAAGACCTTCTTTGCCATCTGCTAGCAGACGGCAAAGAGCTGGCAGATGGCAAATTAGCTGATTCTAGTAGTGCATGTTCACGAAATGATTATACGCCCCGTAGAATGCCCATGGATCATACGGCCCGTAGAAGACCAATAGACCCTACGGTCCATAGAAGGCCCATGGATCATAAGGCCCGTAGAAAGTCCATGGATCCTACGGCCCGTGGATCCTACGGCCCATGGAAGGCCCATGGATCCTATGGCCCGTAGAAGGCCCATGGATCCTATGGCCCGCAGGAGGCCCATGGTTACAACAGTCCGTGTGTTGCCATGATTATTGTGGCCTAGTTACCAAAAATAGGTTATTGTGGACACTACAAAAATGCGGAAAAAGAACTGTAGTGACTACAAGCAAACAAGTAAACAAGACAATAAGGAAATAAATAACCAAGCAACTAACACTAGCATATTACAACTATTACACATATTACATCCACTGGTCATCAAAGTTCGCCACCAGTGCAAATATAGGGAACAACGCAGCATATTACATACACTAGCCGTCAAAATTGGCCACAAGTGCAAATAAACATGGCAGCAAAACAAGAGCATAAGTGAAACAACGTCAGAAGAGCTCAAGAAATGTTATCCTCGGTATCCACCATGCTGGCAATAAGCTTAGCAATGTTTGGCGCTAAAATCCTTCAACGCTTGCTGTTGCACCAGAAAGAATGCATCTGAATGCTCCAGGGATTTCCGCAGTCCTTCCGCTTCTTGTCGCAGCACAGGTGATCGATGTCTTTCAGCTTTTAGTTGAGACTCAAGAAACTGAACTGATTCAGACAGTGAGTTTGAATAGCTTGTGCAAGCAGTAGTGGCCAGTAACTCAAACACTAAACCAAGACAGGACTTTGGGGTTGTCTCACTGTCTTCAAGATAGTCTTCCTTAGCTGTTTTATCAGCTTCGTTGGAGACCAACAAGGATATCTCACTATCCTGAACCTTATCTGCATTACTTCCTTTACCATTGCTTAATAAGGCACTCTTCCCCAGTATTCTATCAGCATTCTAAAAGAAGAAACAAGCAGACACATAACATGTTTAGCATGTACTAGTATATGAAACTCATTTCGGTGAACCAATTCATTAGTAAGGTGGACAGGATTAAACTACCAAGTCTTCTATTACCATGTACTAGTAAATAATAAAAGCATCAACGAAACACACACACACACATATGTCCTATGGTCACTACATTATCTCGCCAAATCAAAATAGAGACACGGTTCAAATCATATCAGTTCAAGACAAAGCAGCAGTGAAAGAATACAAAGCGTGGGAAACTACACCGCACAACCAGATTTCAGATGGGTACCACGGATCTACATGTACAACAACACTATTGGCTCTATTGTGATGCTAGTAATGTGCATGATATGAGAAGTCAATTGTATACACAACTGAAATTGAAATCAACAGAGCTATTGATAAGAGCAAACCTGTTAAAGAAACATGCGTGAACATACCTGCTGTGCCATTGGAGTTTCAATTGGACCCTTCAATTTAAAAATAAGTTTGTATGAGTAAATACAGTGATACAAGAGCAAAGCAGTATGCACAATAACAATGGAATCTTAAATTAGAAAAATTGTTCTTCAGGTTTAAGCACTTGTTCTACATGAATAGAGTACATTAAGACACAAGATACAATACTTAAAAAAATGAGCTCACAGACCTTACCCCATTCTTGGTTCGGGACCAGTACAGAACAAGGCGTTCCCAGTCATCATCCAGTAAATGTGTCTCACGAGAACGTAAGGGAATTTGATGAGTTTCTTTGCCAGTGAAGTACGCTTTCTTCAGGTAATTCCGATACTACCACCAAGCATTCTTGAAGATAGCAGAGGTATTAGCACAGGTTACCTCATCCTAAGTTTCCAAATCGGTCCTTCTCTATAGAGAAAAATGGGAAAATTTGCTGTATTATAACCATCATGGAGGTAGAATGTATGGGACAAAGCAAAGTAATTGTCATGAATAACATTACTTACACATAACTCCTGGACAAACACCTTCAACTGGCATTTTCCTTCATCTTCAGTATACTATTTCCAAGATGGGAATATACGCACATAGGATTTAACAACATCAAATGCGATAGATGCTAAACTACGACTGGCAGGTTGTTCTTCCTCCACAGGAATAGGCGCACTAACTGGTGGAGTTGGGGTTCACCGTGGTAGTACTGGTCCTTTGGGCACTGGAGCTGCCTTACTAACTGCTCTTGTCGGGGATATACCCCACGGTGTAAACTAGCCGGAAGTATAACCCGGCTGGATTAGGCGTTTCATTGGTAAATCGCCAGAGGATTGGCGGTTTACGTGTCTGGCGGTTCACTGGTATGATGATTCACAAGCCTGAAGACTCACTGGTGACCCGGCGTGTATTCCAGATGGATGACAAGGCCCAAGGCCCAGCAGGCCGGTTTAGGTTAACGGTGGGCCGGTTTAAGAGGAAAGGCATGAGGAACATTTATCTTACAAGGAGTTAAGACCTGGACTTGTATCTGGTTTGTATTAGAGATAGACTAGTCCTAATCCTAATAGGACTCTACATGTAACCCGCCCCTCCAACATATATAAGGAGGGGCAGGGCTCCCCAAAAGGGGACAAGATTGACAAGTTCCATGAGTTGGACAAGTTAGGTTTAGACAATAGTGTTGGGGAACGTTGTAGAAACAAAAAATTTTCCTACGGTTTCACCAAGATCCATCTATGAGTTCATCTAGCAACGAGTGATCGGATGCATCTACATACCTTTGTAGATCGCGAGCAGAAGCATTCAAATAACGGGGATGAGGGAGTCGTACTCGACGTGATCCAAATCACCGGAGATCCTAGCGCCGAATAGAAGGCACCTCCGCGTTCAACACACGTACGGTCAGCGTGACGTCTCCTTCTTCTTGATCCAGCAAGGGGGAAGGAGAGTTTGAGGAAGATGGCTCCAGCAGCAGCACGACGGCGTGGTGGTGATGGAGCTGCAGTACTCCGGCAGGGCTTCGCCAAGCTCTATGGAGGAGGAGGATGTGTTGGAGAGGGAGAGGGAGGCACCAACGGCAAAGGTAAGAGGTCCTCCATCCCCCCACTATATATAGGGGGGCCTAGGGGGGGGGCACCAGCCCTAGGAGATGCAATCTCCTAGGGGGGCGGCGGCCAAGGGGTGGGGGGCTTGCCCCCCAAGCAAGGGGCGCCCCCCTTTAGGGTTTCCCCCACCCTAGGCGCATGGGACCTAGGGGAAGTGGCGCCCCAGCCCACTTTGGGCTGGATCCCTTCCCGCTTCAGCCCATGGGGCCCTCCGGGATAGGTGGCCCCACCCGGTGGACCCCCAGGACCCTTCCGGTGGTCCCGGTACAATACCGGTGACCCCGAAACTTGTCCCGATGGCCGAAATAGCCCATCCTATATATAATTCTTTACCTCCGGACCATTCCGGAATTCCTCGTGACGTCCAAGATCTCATCCGGGACTCCGAACAACATTCGGGTTACTGCATATACATATCCCTACAACCCCAGCATCACCGAACCTTAAGTGTGTAGACCCTACGGGTTCGGGAGACATGTAGACATGACCGAGATTGCTCTCCGGTCAATAACTAACAGCGGGATCTAGATACCCATGTTGGATCCCACATGCTCCTCGTTGATCTCATTGGATGAACCACGATGTTGAGGATTCAAGCAACCCCGTATACAATTCCCTTTGTCAATCGGTATGCTACTTGCCCGAGATTCGATCGTCGGTATCCCAATACCTTGTTCAATCTTGTTACCGGCAAGTCACTTTACTCGTACTGTAATGCATGATCCCGTGACCAGAAACTTGGTCACTTTGAGCTCATAATGATGATGCATTACCGAGTGGGCCCAGTGATACCTCTCCGTCATACGGAGTGACAAATCCCAGTCTTGATCCGTGTCAACCCAATAGACACTTTCGGAGAAACCCGTAGTATACCTTTATAGTCACCCAGTTACGTTGTGACGTTTGGTACACCCAAGGCACTCCTACGGTATCTGGGAGTTACACGATCTCATGGTCTAAGGAAAGGATACTTGACATTGGAAAAACTCTAGCAAACGAACTATACGATCTTATGCTATGTTTAGGATTGGGTCTTGTCCATCACATCATTCTCCTAATGATGTGATCTCGTTATCAATGACATCCAATCTCCATAGTCAGGAAACCATGACTATCTGTTGATCAACGAGCTAGTCAACTAGAGGCTTACTAGGGACATGTTTGTGTCTATTATTCACACATGTATTACAATTTCCGGATAACACAATTATAGCATGAATAAAGACAATTATCATGAACAAGGAAATATAATAATAATGCTTTTATTATTGCCTCTAGGGCATATTTCCAACAGTCTCCCACTTGCACTATAGTCAATAATCTAGTTACATTGTGATGAATCGAACACCCATGGAATTCTGGTGTTGATCATGTTTTGCTCTAGGGAGAGGTTTAGTCAACGGATCTGCTACATTCAGGTCCGTATGTACTTTACAAATATCTATGTCTCCATCTTGAACATTTTCACGGATGGAGTTGAAGCGACGCTTGATGTGCCTGGTCTTCTTGTGAAACCTGGGCTCCTTGGCAAGTGCAATAGCTCCAGTGTTGTCACAGAAGAGTTTGATTGGCCCCGACGCATTAGGTATGACTCCTAGGTCGGTGATGAACTCCTTCACCCAAATTTCTTCATGCGCTGCCTCCGAGGCTGCCATGTACTCCGCTTCACATGTAGATCCCGCCACGACGCTCTGCTTGCAACTGCACCAGCTTACTGCCCCACCATTCAAAATATACACGTATCTGGTTTGGGACTTGGAGTCATCCAGATCTGTGTCGAAGCTAGCGTCGATGTAACCTTTTATGACGAGCTCTTCGTCACCTCCATAAAAGAGAAACATTTCCTTAGTCCTTTTCAGGTACTTCAGGATATTCTTGACCGCTGTCCAGTGTTCCTTGCCGGGATTACTTTGGTACCTTCCTACCAAACTTACGGCAAGGTTTACATCAGGTCTGGTACACAACATGGCATACATAATAGAACCTATGGCTGAGGCATAGGGGATGACACTCATCTCTTCTATATCTTCTGCCGTGGTCGGACATTGAGCTGAGCTCAATTTCACACCTTGTAACACAGGCAAGAACCCCTTCTTAGACTGATCCATATTGAATTTCTTCAATATCTTATCAAGGTATGTGCTTTGTGAAAGACCTATGAGGTGTCTTGATCTATCTCTATAGATCTTGATGGCTAATATATATGCAGCTTCTCCAAGGTCCTTCATTGAAAAACTCTTATTCAAGTAGGCCTTAATGCTGTCCAAGAGTTCTATATCATTTCCCATCAAAAGTATGTCATCTACATATAATATGAGAAATGCTACAGAGCTCCCACTCACTTTCTTGTAAACACAGGCTTCTCGATAAGTCTGCGTAAACCCAAATGCTTTGATCATCTCATCAAAGCGAATGTTCCAACTCCGAGATGCTTGCACCAGCCCATAAATCGAGCGTTGGAGCTTGCACACCTTGTCAGCATTCTTAGGATCGACAAAACCTTCCGGCTGCATCATATACAATTCTTCCTTAAGGAAACCATTAAGGAATGCCGTTTTGACGTCCATTTGCCATATCTCATAATCATAGAATGCGGCAATTGCTAACATGATTCGGACGGACTTTAGCTTCGCTACCGGTGAGAAAGTCTCATCGTAGTCAACCCCTTGAACTTGTCGATAACCCTTAGCGACAAGCCGAGCTTTATAGATGGTCACATTACCATCCGCGTCTGTCTTCTTCTTAAAGATCCATTTATTTTCTATGGCTCTCCGCTCAACAGGCAAGTCAGTCAAAGTCCATACTTCGTTTTCATACATGGATCCTATCTCAGATTTCATGGCTTCTAGCCATTTGTCGGAATCCGGGCCTGCCATCGCTTCTTCATAGTTCGAAGGTTCACCGTTGTCTAACAACATGATTTCCAAGACAGGGTTGCCGTACCACTCAGGTGCGGAACGTGTCCTTGTGGACCTACGAAGTTCAGTAGCAACTTGATCTGAAGTTTCATGATCATCATCATTAACTTCCTCTCTAGTCGGTGCAGGCACCTCAGGAACATTTTCTTGAGTTGCACCATTTTCCGGTTCAAGAGGTAATACTTCATCAAGTTCTACTTTCCTCCCACTTACTTGTTTCGAGAGAAACTCTTTCTCTATAAAGGGTCCATTCTTGGCAACAAAAATCTTGCCTTCGGATCTAAGGTAGAAGGTATACCCAATAGTTTCTTTAGGGTATCCTATGAAGACGCATTTTTCCGACTTGGGTTCGAGCTTTTCAGGTTGAAGTTTCTTGACATAAGCATCGCATCCCCAAAGTTTTAGAAATGACAACTTAGGTTTCTTCCCAAACCATAATTCATATGGTGTCATCTCAACGGATTTCGACGGAGCCCTATTTAAAGTGAATGCGTCAGTCTCTAAAGCATAGCCCCAAAAAGATAGCGGTAAATCGGTAAGAGACATCATAGATCGCACCATATCTAATAGAGTGCGATTACGATGTTCGGACGCACCATTACGCTGAGGTGTTCCAGGCGGCGTGAGTTGTGAAACTATTCCACATTTTCTTAAGTGTGTGCCAAATTCGTGACTCAAGTATTCTCCTCCACGATCTGATCGCAAAAACTTGATTTTTCTATCACGTTGATTCTCAACCTCACTCTGAAATTCCTTGAACTTTTCAAAGGTTTCAGACTTGTGTTTCATTAAGTAGACATACCCATATCTACTCAAGTCATCAGTGAGGGTGAGAACATAACGATAGCCACCGCGAGCCTCAACGCACATTGGACCGCACACATCAGTATGTATGATTTCCAATAAGTTGGTTGCTCGCTCCATTGTTCCTGAGAACGGAGTCTTGGTCATTTTACCCATGAGGCATGGTTCGCACGTGTCAAATGATTCATAATCAAGAGACTCTAAAATTCCATCTGCATGGAGCTTCTTCATGCGTTTGACACCTATGTGACCAAGGCGGCAGTGCCACAAGTATGTGGGACTATCATTATCAACCTTACATGTTTTGGTATTCACACTATGAACATGTGTAGCATTATGCTCGAGATTCATTAAGAATAAACCATTCACCATCGGAGCATGACCATAAAACACATCTCTCATATAAATAGAACAACCACTATTCTCGGATTTAAATGAGTAGCCATCTCGAATTAAACGAGATCCCGATACAATGTTCATGCTCAAAGCTGGCACTAAATAACAATTATTGAGATTTAAAACTAATCCCGTAGGTAAATGCAGAGGTAGCGTGCCGACGGTGATCACATCGACCCTGGAACCATTCCCGTCGCGCATCGTCACCTCGTCCTTCGCCAGTCTCCGCTTATTCCGCAGCTCCTGCTTTGAGTTACAAATGTGAGCAACTGCACCGGTATCAAATACCCAGGAGCTACTACGAGTACTGGTAAGGTACACATCAATTACATGTATATCACATATACCTTTTGTTTTGCCGGCCTTCTTGTCTGCTAAGTATTTGGGGCAGTTCCGCTTCCAGTGACCACTTCCCTTGCAATAAAAGCACTCAGTCTTGGGCTTGGGTCCATTCTTTGGCTTCTTCCCGGTAGCTTGCTTACCGGGCGTGGCAACTCCCTTGCCGTCCTTCTTGAAGTTCTTCTTACCCTTGCCTTTCTTGAAGTTAGTGGTTTTATTCACCATCAACACTTGATGTTCCTTTTTGACTTCTACCTCTGCTGATTTTAGCATTGCAAATAATTCGGGAATGGTCTTTTCCATCCCCTGCATATTGAAGTTCATCACAAAGCTCTTGTAGCTTGGTGGAAGCGACTGAAGGATTCTATCAATGACTGCGTCATCCGTGAGATTAACTCCCAGCTGAGTCAAGCGGTTATGTAACCCAGACATTGTGAGTATGTGCTCACTGATAGAACTATTTTCCTCCATCTTACAGCTGAAAAACTTGTCGGAGACTTCATATCTCTCGACCCGGGCATGAGCTTGGAAAACCATTTTCAGCTCTTCGAACATCTCATATGCTCCGTGTCTCTCAAAACGTTTTTGGATCCCCCGTTCTAAGCTGTAAAGCATGCCGCACTGAACGAGGGAGTAATCATCAGCACATGTCTGCCAAGCGTTCATAACGTCTTGGTTCTGTGGGACGGGTGCGTCACCTAGCGGTGCTTGTAGGACATAATCTTTCTTGGCAGCTATGAGGATGATCCTCAGGTTTTGGACCCAGTCCGTATAGTTGCTGCCATCGTCTTTCACCTTGGTTTTCTCTAGGAACGCGTTGAAGTTGAGGGAAACGTTGGCCATTTGATCTACAAGACATATTGTAAAGATTTTAGACTAAGTTCATGATAATTAAGTTCATCTAATCAAATTATTCAATGAACTCCCACTCAGATAGACATCCCTCCAGTCATCTAAGTATAACATGATCCAAGTTAACTAGGCCGTGTCCGATCATCACGTGAGACGAACTAGTCAACGTCGGTGAACATCTTCATGTTGATCGTATCTTCTATACGACTCATGCTCGACCTTTCGGTCTTCTTTGTTCCGAGGCCATGTCTGTACATGCTAGGCTCGTCAAGTCAACCTAAGTGTTTGCATGTGTAAATCTGTCTTACACCCGTTGTATGTGAACGTTGGAATCTATCACACCCGATCATCACGTGGTGCTTCGAAACAACGAACTATCGCAATGGTAAACAGTTAGGGGGAACACTTTCTTGAAATTATTATGAGGGATCATCTTATTTACTACCGTCGTTCTAAGCAAACAAGATGTACAAAACATGATAAACATCACATGCAATCAAATAATAATAGTGACATGATATGGCCAATATCACATAGCTCCTTTGATCTCCATCTTGGGGCTCCATGATCATATTGTCACCGGCATGACACCATGATCTCCATCATCATGATCTCCATCATCGTGTCTCCATGAAGTTGCTCGCCAACTATTACTTCTACTACTATGGTTAACGCGTTTAGCAATAAAGTAAAGTAATTTACATGGCGTTTCTCAATGACACGCAGGTCATACAAAAAATAAAGACAACTCCTATGGCTCCTGCCGGTTGTCATACTCATCGACATGCAAGTCGTGATTCCTATTACAATAGCATGAACATCTCATACATCACATATATATCATTCATCATTCATCACAACTTTGGCCATATCACATCATAGAACACTTGCTGCAAAAACAAGTTAGACGTCCTCTAATTGTTGTTGCAAGTTTTACGTGGCTGCAATAGGGTTCTAGCAATAATGTTTTCTTACCTACGTGAAAGCCACAACGTGATTTGTCAACTTCTATTTACCCTTCATAAGGACCGTTTTCATTGAATCCGCTCCAACTAAAGTGGGAGAGACAGACACCCGCAACCACCTTATGCAACTTGTGCATGTTAGTCGGTGGAACCGGTCTCACGTAAGCGTACGTGTAAGGTTGGTCCGGGCCGCTTCATCCCACAATACCACTGAAGCAAGATAAGACTAGTAGCGGCAAGAAAGTTGACAACATCTACGCCGACAACAAATTGTGTTCTACTCGTGCAAAGAGAACTACGCATAGACCTAGCTCATGATGCCACTATTGGGGAACGTTGCAGAAAACAAAACATTTTCCTACGGTTTCATGAAGATCCATCTATGAGTTCATCTAGCAACCAGTGATCGGATGCATCTACATACCTTTGTAGATCGCAAGTGGAAGCGTTCAAAGAACGGGGATGAGGGAGTCGTACTCGACGTGATCCAAATCACCGGAGATCCTAGCGCCGAACGGACGGCACCTCCGCGTTCAACACACGTATGGTCAGCATGACGTCTCCTTCTTCTTGATCCAGCAAGGGGGAAGGAGAGGTTGAGGAAGATGGCTCCAGCAGCAGCACGACGGCGTGGTGGTGATGGAGCTGCAGTACTCCGGTAGGGCTTCACCAAGCTCTATGGAGGAGGAGGATGTGTTGGAGAGGGAGAGGGAGGCACCAAAGGAAAAGGTAAGAGGTCCTCCATCCCCCCCACTATATATAGGGGGGCCTAGGGGGGGCACCGGCCCTAGGAGATGCAATCTCCTAGGGGGGGCGGCGGCCAAGGGGTGGGGGGCTTGCCCCCCAAGCAAGGGGGCGCCCCCCTTTAGGGTTTCCCCACCCTAGGCGCATGGGCCCTAGGGGAAGTGGCACCCCAGCCCACTTTGGGCTGGATCCCTTCCCTCTTCAGCCCATGCGGCCCTCCGGGATAGGTGACCCCACCCGGTGGACCCCCGGGACCCTTCCGGTGGTCCCGGTACAATATCGGTGACCCCGAAACTTGTCCCGATGGCCGAAATAGCACTTCCTATATATAATTCTTTACCTCCGGACCATTCCGGAATTCCTCATGACGTCCGGGATCTCATACGGGACTCCGAACAACATTCGGGTTACTGCATATACATATCCCTACAACCCTAGCGTCACCGAACCTTAAGTGTGTAGACCCTACGGGTTCGGGAGACATGTAGACATGACCGAGATTGCTCTCCGGTCAATAACCAACAGTGGGATCTGGATACCCATGTTGGCTCCCACATGCTCCTCGATGATCTCATCGGATGAACCACGATGTCGAGGATTCAAGCAACCCCATATACAATTCCCTTTGTCAATCGGTATGCTACTTGCCCGAGATTCGATCGTCCGTGTCCCAATACCTTGTTCAATCTCGTTACCGACAAGTCACTTTACTCGTACCGTAATGCATGATCCCATGACCAGACACTTGGTCACTTTGAGCTCATAATGATGATGCATTACCGAGTGGGCCCAGTGATACCTCTCCGTCATACGGAGTGACAAATCCCAGTCTTGATCCGTGTCAACCCAACAGACACTTTCGGAGATACCCGTAGTATACCTTTATAGTCACCCAGTTACGTTGTGACGTTTGGTACACCCAAAGCACTCCTACGGTATCCGGGAGTTACATGATCTCATGGTCTAAGGAAAGGATACTTGACATTGGAAAAACTCTAGAAAACGAACTATACGATCTTATGCTATGTTTAGGATTGGGTCTTGTCCATCACATCATTCTCCTAATGATGTGATCTCGTTATCAATGACATCCAATCTCCATAGTCAGGAAAACATGACTATCTGTTGATCAACGAGCTAGTCAACTAGAGGCTTACTAGGGACATGTTGGTGTCTATTATTCACACATGTATTACGATTTTCGGATAACACAATTATAGCATGAATAAAGAAAATTATCATGAACAAGGAAATATAATAATAATGCTTTTATTATTGCCTCTAGGGCATATTTCCAACAGTCTCCCACTTGCACTAGAGCCAATAATCTAGTTACATTGTGATGAATCGAACACCCATGGAATTCTGGTGTTGATCATGTTTTGCTCTAGGGAGAGGTTTAGTCAACGGATCTGCTACATTCAGGTCCGTATGTACTTTACAAATATCTATGTCTCCATCTTGAACATTTTCACGAATGGAGTTGAAGCGACGCTTGATGTGCCTGGTCTTCTTGTGAAACATGGGCTCCTTGGCAAGTGCAATAGCTCCAGTGTTGTCACAGAAGAGTTTGATTGGCCCCGACGCATTGGGTATGACTCCTAGGTCGGTGATGAACTCCTTCACCCAAATTGCTTCATGCGTTGCCTCCGAGGCTGCCATGTACTCCGCTTCACATGTAGATCCCGCCATGACGCTCTGCTTGCAACTGCACCAGCTTACTGCCCCACCATTCAAAATATACACGTATCCGGTTTGTGACTTGGAGTCATCCAGATCTATGTCGAAGCTAGCATCGACGTAACCTTTTACAACGAGCTCTTCGTCACCTCCATAAACGAGAAACATTTCCTTAGTCCTTTTCAGGTACTTCAGGATATTCTTGACCGTTGTCCAGTGTTCCTTGCCGGGATTACTTTGGTACCTTCCTACCAAACTTACGGCAAGGTTTACATCAGGTCTGGTACACAGCATGGCATACATAATAGAACCTATGGCTGAGGCATAGGGGATGACACTCATCTCTTCTATATCTTCTGCCGTGGTCGGACATTGAGCTGAGCTCAATTTCACACCTTGTAACACAGGTAAGAACCCCTTCTTAGACTGATCCATATTGAATTTCTTCAATATCTTATCAAGGTATGTGCTTTGTGAAAGACCTATGAGGCGTCTTGATCTATCTCTATAGATCTTGATGCCTAATATATATGCAGCTTCTCCAAGGTCCTTCATTGAAAAACTCTTATTCAAGTAGGCCTTAATGCTGTCCAAGAGTTCTATATCATTTCCCATCAAAAGTATGTCATCTACATATAATATGAGAAATGCTACAGAGCACCCACTCACTTTCTTGTAAACACAGGCTTCTCCATAAGTCTGCGTAAACCCAAACGCTTTGATCATCTCATCAAAGCGAATGTTCCAACTCCGAGATGCTTGCACCAGCCCATAAATCGAGCGTTGGAGCTTGCACACCTTGTCAGCATTCTTAGGATCGACAAAACCTTCCGGCTGCATCATATACAATTCTTCCTTAAGGAAACCATTAAGGAATGCCGTTTTGACGTCCATTTGCCATATCTCATAATCATAGAATGCGGCAATTGCTAACATGATTCGGACGGACTTTAGCTTCGCTACCGGTGAGAAAGTCTCATCGTAGTCAACCCCTTGAACTTGTCGATAACCCTTAGCGACAAGCCGAGCTTTATAGATGGTCACATTACCATCCGCGTCTGTCTTCTTCTTAAAGATCCATTTATTTTCTATGGCTCGCCGCTCAACAGGCAAGTCAGTCAAAGTCCATACTTCGTTTTCATACATGGATCCTATCTCGGATTTCATGGCTTCTAGCCATTTGTCGGAATCCGGGCCCGCCATCGCTTCTTCATAGTTCGAAGGTTCACCGTTGTCTAACAACATGATTTCCAAGACAGGGTTGCCGTACCACTCTCGTGCGGAACGTGTCCTTGTGGACCTACGAAGTTCAGTAGCAACTCGATCTGAAGTTTCATGATCATCATCATTAACTTCCTCTCTAGTCGGTGCAGGCACCTCAGGAACATTTTCTTGAGTTGTGCCATTTTCCGGTTCAGGAGGTAATACTTCATCAAGTTCTACTTTCCTCCCACTTACTTCTTTCGAGAGAAACTCTTTCTCTAGAAATGATCCATTCTTGGCAACAAAGATCTTTCCTTCGGATCTGAGGTAGAAGGTATACCCAATAGTTTCTTTAGGGTATCCTATGAAGATGCATTTTTCCTACTTGGGTTCGAGATTTTCAGGTTGAAGTTTCTTGACATAAGCATCGCATCCCCAAACTTTTAGAAACGACAGCTTAGGTTTCGTCCCAAACCATAATTCATACGGTGTCGTCTCAACGGGTTTCGACGGAGCCCTATTTAAAGTGAATGCGGCAGTCTCTAAAGCATAGCCCCAAAAAGATAGCGGTAAATTGGTAAGAGACATCATAGATCGCACCATATCTAATAGAGTGCGATTATGACGTTAAGACCTGGACTTGTATCTGGTTTGTATTAGAGATAGACTAGTCCTAATCCTAATAGGACTCTACATGTAACCCGCCCCTCCAACATATATAAGGAGGGGCAGGGCTCCCCAAAAGGGGACAAGATTGACAAGTTCCACGAGTTGGACAAGTTAGGTTTAGACAATAGCGCTCAAGATAGAGCACTCTTGTAACCGTGATCATCATCATCATCATCATCAATATCAATGAAGCAGGACGTAGGCTTTTACCTCCACCGTGAGGGGCCGAACCTGGGTAAAACATCGCGTCTCTCGTCCCGCTCAACCCCTCTCAAGCTACCACATAGATGCGTTGGCCTCGCGACTAAGTCTTGACACTAAGGACATCTGCCGTGACAATTCCACGATAGTTGGCGCCCACCGTGGGGCTACCACATGGTGGTGTTGAGTTCTTGAAGGGATCTCTTTAGGGTTCGAGAGGTTCGCAATTTTCCGGTGAAACAAGAGCCGGCGTGGAAAATTCACATCAACAATAAATTCACCAGTCAAGATTGACGAAGTGTTCTGCGGCAGCGGATATGAGATTAAGAGTGTTTTTAGGGTTACATGCTAAACGGCCGCCTCACGCGCCGTGTTAATTCGCCGAGACAGAAAAAAAGTATTGTTGGGATCTGTTATGGCTTTGGATGGAGTATGGTGGATAATCCATGATGCAAATACCAGAATTGTCAGATCGGGTCGCCTACGCTCTTGCAATATCTGGATGAAGGAAAATCATCAGGAATCAAAATCAATTTTCAGATGCTCAAGTCTTGAGTGCGGCGAGTCACGAGGAGATTTGATTAATCAATGCCGATGTTCATCTTAGGGAAAACCCATGCCGGTACATAACAAGAAAAAAAGCACTAGACTAGTAGTGCTACTTCAAACTAGTACCCTGCCACGTGAAGTTCTTTTTGAAGAGGACCAGTGCTACTTGAGTATTACTAGATCATACATGTTTGGCCCGTGGTTGCTATATCCATCTGATTAGGAAGAGATCAATTGCTGCTTGCTGTTCATCTAAATAATTTTCAAAGGAAAAAATATAGCAGGAGAGAAGGGCCACAACCTGGAAGGGACAGGGATGGATTCTTTCAAAACTACGACGACTCGTAGGAGGAAAGATGCCTTGACTGCTTTGTGTCCGTTCCAGGCCGCCCTGGCCTCGCAGAACGGCCGCCGGATGCCAAACCATCGTCGCCTGAATCGTGGCCGAACCGTCGCCCGAATTGTCAGATCAACCAGTGGCAGCCGCGCTGAGCCGCCGCAGCCTCGTTCCAGCTTCCCTCAGTGGCCAAGAGCCGCCGTGGCTGTAACCTGGCGCGCCTTGAACCGCCACGCCGCAGCGGCCTTGTCCCGCCGCCGCACCTGTCAACTGGCTCATGGCCAAGGATCATATTGAGTCGCCGACCAGCCTAAACCGCCTCTGTCGCGATGAACAGATCATCCGTTGTCCGAACAAAAAACATCAGGTGAAATCCATCCAATATATTTTTATATTATATATTGCTTTCTTTGAAAGAGCAATTACACCGGCTTGCAAAGTTATCTAAATGCAGGACCCTAAACCGCCATATTGGTGCAAATTTTAAAGACCGTTAGAAAATTTCCGGCTAAAAATGAAGATTCCGGTTTAAAATCCCGTTCAAGGGAAAGATATCTCCCACACAACTTTGAAGCTCTCAATATCCGGTTTAACATCCGGTTCAAGACGGATTTATCTCTTGCAAAAAGTTAAAAGGTGCCAAAGAGGACCTGCTGCCATGATGCGCGGTTCAAACTTGGGTATCATGCCTTATTGGCTTATCATATTATTGATCACTTTGGGGCTTGGTCGTATCCGAACCATAGCTGCACCTCTTGATCAGCGCAATGCCATAATATCACTTGGGGGCTTGGTCGTATCCGAACCAATGCAACACCTTTTGATAGGCGAAAGCCACCAGATCATTTGGGGATATGGTCAAGTCTAAACCAGTCACGCCTCTTGGTCGGCCTAAGGCCACAGAATCACTTGGGGGCTTTGGTCGAACCCGAACCATCGCTATACCTCTTGATCGGCGTAATGCCAATGCATCACTTGGGGACTTGTGGTCATGTCTGAACCATAGTCACGCTTCTTGATCGGCCTAAGGCCACAGAATCACTTGGGGGCTTGGTCGAACACGAACCATTGCCACGCCTTTTGATCGGCATAATGCCACTGTTTCATTTGGGGACCTGGCTGACTTGAACCATAGCTACGCCTATCGGGGGCTTGGTCGTGTCCGACCATGGTAACGCCATTTGATCGGCTCAATAGCCTCTTTTTGCAAATGGTTTTATCATTTGCCTTTGCTTGAAATTTTGTTTTGATAAATATTTCTTTTGTTGCATTTTAAATCGACAATTCTTAAACCGGTTCGACTGTCAAATTACAAATTGACTGAACACGGTCAAATCTTAATCCGGAGGCTATCTGCCTGGTTTGATTTTCTGTTACCATCCTATTATGGAGTAAAGCGGTGTTTATCAACCCGGCTCGGCTTTCAACTACAAGCTGTCAGTACACGATCAAGTTATAATCCGGAGACTATCAGCCCGGTCTGGTTTGACTACGAGTCGCCAGTATTATATATGGTGTTTATCACAACCCAGTACGGTTTTATCATAAACCGGCACAATATGGAAGGAGTTATCAGTACTCAAGATTGGGATTATCACCCTTACTACAAAAAGTTGGTAAAACCAACAATGTGATTCAATGTCACAGGTATGATATATTTCATATTTGATTATTTTTGAGTACAACCTTGGTTATAAACCTGGGTTATATGTTGGGCATTATGACCCGTCCGGCGGTAAACCGCCAGGACACTTTAAATTTGTTGTATCCAGAAATAGGTTGAATAAAGCATGATTATAAATCACCGGCGTTTATTAACCCGGCTTGGCTTTGGACTATAAGTCGCCAGTATGAGATAAGATAATATCCGGTGTTGATTGACCCGGCCTGCCTTTCGACTATAAGTCGCCAGTATATATTTGGATTGCGCCATTGGAATCACGCTCTTATAAATCATTGGGTTATATTATTCAAATAGCCAAACTTGGCTGAATTTTCATTATGATATTGAATGAATAAGGTTTTCATACCGGATTATATTATCTTGAATAGCCAACATGGCTGGATTTTTATGGTTATTAATAATCGGTATTATTGAGTTTTCAAAGTCGCTTTAGCGCAATGGCTATTATTTTATCAAAGGATATGATTTATTATACAATGGAAGGAATAGTCCCGAGTCGCTGCAAGCTTACAACCCGTCACTTGGGGGCTACATTATTTAAATTGTGATTACATGCAAGTCGCATGTCGCTGCAAGCATGCACCATGACACTTGGGGGCTAATGCAAAGTCATTTTTACTAGTCTTATTGAAGATCCGACTCATCATATTATAATGAGCCGGCCCTTGGGGGCTACCAATTGCTCCTGTCAACAATTTAAGGCACACAAGTTTTCGTCCATAATATTGAAGGATCCATTGCTCAGTTGGTAAAGCACAAAACTCTTAACCTTGTGGACGTGGGTTCAAGCCCTATGATGGAAGCTACATTATAAGATGTTATTTTCATTGAAGTATATATCAAGTCCCGGTTCAGTATTATCTTACTAAGCCGGCCCTTGGGGGCTATACATCACTGCTAAAATCCCTGCTCATTATTGCATAATGACCCGGCCCTTGGGGGTTACACCGATTGAAGTCTTTATAAGCAATTACAAGTCCTAGGTTGCTGCAAGCATGACAACCCAGTACTTGGGGGCTACATATATGGAGTATTCAATTTATATGATTGAGATGAACAAACCGGATTTCTTCAAGGTTGAAACACTTATTGGAGCAAGTCTTAAGTTATCACTATGTTCTCCTCTTAAGACTTGGGGGCTATAGGTATTATGCATATAAAGGAGGAACATCTTCATTTTATCAGTTTTGAGCAAATTAGGAAGATCAATTACATGACCCGGTGTCGACAACAATTATGACCCGGTGCCATCGATATTTATAAACCGGCCATTTTGGTAATATTAAACCGACAAGTTTTACATCTTCAAACCGGCTGAATATCAGATAAGTATTTTCAGACCCATATTTCTTAAACCGGCGCTTTGGGAGCTGAGTCAAAGGAGTTATTCTTCACAATATTTCTCGGTGACAAACTAATATCAGCAAATTGATTATGAAGCTGGTCTGTTGACCTGGATTTCCCAGAAGGAGGAAATAACAAGGACTTAAGGGTGATCAGGTACCGGTTTACAAAAATTCTTAACCCGGAGCATAACCTGTCAAATTTGTTCTTGTGTTTATTTTGCAGCATAAGTTTACCATGGATAAATCCAAGCTAAACTTGGGGGCTAATGTCGGGGATATACCCCACGGTGTAAACCGGCCGGAAGTATAACCTGGCCGGATTAGGTGTTTCATTGGTAAACTGCCAGAGGATTGGCAGTTTACGTGTCTGGCGGTTCACTGGTATGACGATTCACGAGCCTGAAGACTCACTGGTGACCCGACGCGTATTCCAGATGTATGACAAGGCCCAAGGCCCAGCAGGCCGGTTTAGGTTAATGGTGGGCCGGTTTAAGAGGAAAGGCATGAGGAACGTTTATCTTACAAGGAGTTAAGACCTGGACTTGTATCTGGTTTGTATTAGAGATAGACTAGTCCTAATCCTAATAGGACTCTACACGTAACCCGCCCCTCCAACATATATAAGGAGGGGCAGGGCTCCCCAAAAGGGGACAAGATTGACAAGTTCCACGAGTTGGACAAGTTAGGTTTAGACAATAGCTCTCAAGATAGAGCACTCTTGTAACCGTGATCATCATCATCATCAATATCAATGAAGCAGGACGTAGGCTTTTACCTCCACCGTGAGGGGCCGAACCTGGGTAAAACATCGCGTCTCTCGTCCCGCTCAACCCCTCTCAAGCTACCACATAGATGCGTTGGCCTCGCGACTAAGTCCTGACACTAAGGACATCTGCCGTGACAATTCCACGACAGCTCTTGTTTGGGAGCTTTGTTGTGGAGATGGTGTTGTGTCAACAGGAATTGGGTTACTATCTGCTGGGGTTGGGGTTAGATTGGGTGAAGCTGGTTCCCTGACCATCGCAGTAGGGTACAATCTGCGAGAGTGTGGGTTATGTGTGGTAGGGATGGTTCTCGTGCATGTACAACCGGGGTGCTATCTCCACCAAGAGGTAGCACTGTTTTATTTGAAGACCGTGTTTTTACTCCGCTAGATATTGGCATCACCCACTCCAATTCAAATGGCTGATAAACAGGAAACATAGTTGAATGTACAAACATTGTATGAGAGACAGATGCAATAGATAGTGTGGAAAAAAGAGGGCATGAAATAGTTGACATGTATATTGTTTAACTAACATGGATAGCATGACATAATTTCACATATATGATGTCTATCTAAACTGGATAGCATAGCATAACATAATTCAAAGATATGCTGAATAACTAAACAGGATCGCATGACGTAATTCACATACATGTTATCTAAGTAATCAGGATCGCATGATTTAATTCACATATGTGATTTATATGCTAAAAAGAGGGCATTAGATATGATGTATAAACTAAGAACATGGTGTTGAATATTGTGTATATGATGTCTAAACTATGCAATGCAAGACACCATATGCATGATATGAGCAGTATAACCGTGCCAAGTTAAATTCCAAGTTAGAGCATACACCTCGATGGGGGAATATGACTGGTCATCTGTCTCTGAATCCATCTCTGAGGAGCTAGCTGTACCCAACAAGAGATCAGCTCCGACAGGTAGCACTGTGTGCTCTGAAGGCCTTGTTTTCACTCCAGATTTTTCCATCTCCCACCCAAATGGCTGATTCACGGGAAGAGTAGTTTAATGTACAAACATTGTTAACAAATGGAAATGTAATGAAGAAAAGGATGGGCAAGTTTTCATTCAAATGTATGATGCCTTGTTAAACAGGATGGCATTGCACATTTCACATATATTATGGCTGGCTAAAAGACATGAGACTGCATAGTTCCCATATATGATATAGAAACTAAACAGGTGGCATTACAGAACATGTCTAAACTAAGCAGATGAAATATATGATGTCAAAAGTAGGCACTACAGGGCAACATATCCATGATATGACTAACATCATCATGCCAAGGTAGAGCAAACACCTTGGGGGGTAAATAGGAGTGGTCAGCTGCGTCTGAATCCACCTTAGAACAGATATCTTCCTCTGGATTACAATCTGGAGAGGGGGTGAGAGGGTTTGCATTTGAACCCACCATGGAGCGATGTCTGCATGACATTGTATTGCCACGCAAAACTCTTCTCTTTTTCTCTACATGTTGAACATGACTGTGTACAATATCTGACATGCATACGAAAAAAATATGGTGAGATTGTGTAAGGAGAGCATGAAGAAATCTAGAGTGACGGTAACAACCAGTGGATGGATCCAAAAATAATGATAGCAGGCTGATGATTGCTTTCATTTAATAAAAAGACAAATGATGATTGCTTTACTATTTGTTTCCCACCCAATACGAACAACATAGGCATACCCTAGGTGAAAAAGATATTAGACAGAGATATTATTCATTGCTGCCTCGATATGTGCCCCACAACTAATTTAGAACTCAAGTTTGATCATTAATTTGGACCTGACTTGGAGTCTAAGAGGTGAACAGGACGATAAAGTAGCAGGTAATTTTAAGAAGTGCATAACATAATCAGAAACAAAAGAGTGCGACCTCTCTTGTGGACCCATGTACTCCTCAGGTTCATCTGTTGAGTCGATGATGGTGATGTCAGTGCGGTGGGTGCCGACGGCAGGGAAGGAGATCTGACGCGGCGAAAGACGGTCAGGAGTCATGATGTCTGGTTTGGTGGATGCTTCCGTCGATGGAGCGACTCAAGTGAGGTGGACGGCGCCGTGGTAGGAGCAGGACAAACCACACAAAGTTTCCTTCGACACCTACCTGTAACTAAAGTGATTCTGTAAGGGCTCATTTGGCTTGCATGATTCTAAAAATGGAGGGATAGGAAAAACACTGGAATAGGATAGGAATGCACATGGTAAACAGGGCATTTGTAAACACAAGATCTTTGTCAACTTGGGTGTTTGGTTCATAGGAAATGGAAGAGCAGAGGAATGCAAAGAAACATGGCCAAAATAAAGCGAAACCATATGAAAGCGTGTATAGTTAGAATGTTATTCTGCCAGTAATGCACTTGGTCTTGTTTTCATGCATAGAATTTTGAAAAGTAGGTCTAGGTGGATGTTTTGCTCCATTCCTTTCAACAAAATGCATGAATAATTGAATAGTAGAGTGCCATAGGAAAATTTCCTATTGCTATGTTTTTTCGTCGAAGCAAAATAGCCCTAATGGATCGACATGAATGTAGAGTAATAAGTGATGCAACAACTCTACAGCCTTTTTGTCGTAGCCGTGTCGACCTCAGCATCACTGGGTTGGTCACTGAAGAAGTTGAGGCAGAGGTGGCAATCGGAGGTGTGGTGGAAGATATGAGGAATCTGCAGATGGAGTCCAGGGCACTGCTCTGTTGTGATGGATCGTTCTGTCGTTGGAGCAGCTCCGGTGAGCCGTAAGACGTTAAGGCTGAAGCAACACAAGACATACATCGTTAATCTCAAGTGGGATTCTAATAGCATATCCAATAGATGATGTAAAATAGATGTAAAATTTACGTCACCAAAAACCACCTGACTACAACAGATGAGGTAAAAACTATTGACACTGAACTTAACTGTCGAAACTGAAATTTACCGTGGAATCTGAATGCTACTATCGAAACTGAACGCAATGGTAGTAGAGAGGCACTTGACATGTAGTTTAGGGAGGGCCTGAGTTCATTTCAACCTGCACCCCCCTAAGCCGCCAGCCACCATCGGCCGAACCGCCGGCCCCCGCGCCGCCTCGTCGCCCCGAAACAACTCCCCACCACCGGTCCGCCGCCGCCCTGAAACAACTCCCCACCGCCGGTCCGCCGCCGCCCCGGACACCGCCCCACAGTCGGCGACCACCTCCCCACCCTAAACCCTAAGATAGATAGTAGGGTACCTCTCCGGCGAGCCCCCTCCCCACTGCGGGTGGTTCTTCCTTAACTCCGGTGAGCCCCCCACCCTCTGCAAATCAACTGACCCAAAAGTCGATTCAATCGACTGAAGTGTAGCTAAATCAGAGCAGAGCAACAGCACAAGCGAGGGGGAGAGCAACAACAGCAGTAGCGCGAGCGAGCGAGAGCCAGAGCAGCAGCAGCAGCGCGAGCAAGCAAGAGCCGGAGCAGCAACAGCTGGGCGAGCGAGCGAGAGCCAGAGCAGCAGTAGTAGCAGATCCGGCTGGTATGGACGCCGCCGCCGAAGGGGCCTCGCACTGGGGGAGAGTCGCCTGGAGATGTCGCCCGCAGCGCTGGCTTCGAGGTAGCTGCTCCATGGGGGTGCGGGATGGAGCACCATCGGCGCCGGGAGGTCGAGTTAAGGAGAAGGTGCGATGCGAGTAGGCCTCGGCTTCGTCCGAGGAGTCGGTGAGGATGCTGCGGTTCCGGTGGAGCAAGTTAAGGTGGTGTTGTGGGGATGGAGTAGCCGCGATAGATGAGGCGATCGTTGGAGCAGCTCCTTGGAGGTGGAGGACGTGGCGACTGAACCGGCGGGACGGCGAGATGGACTTCGGGTCCTCATCCAGGGAGGTGGATGAGGGACGTCGAGCTGTTGCGGTGGACGACGTCGTTGGGGAAGAGGCTCCGGCTGGGCAGCGGTGAGGTGGCGGACGGAGGATGGTGGGGTTTCGCGGCTGGTGCGGAGAGGTTATGGCAGCCTGTGATACATCCATTTTGCATCATGCTTTTATATCGATATTTATTGCATTATGGGCTTTTATTACACATTAGGTCACAATACTTATGCCTATTCTCTCTTATTTTACAAGGTTTACATGAAGAGGGGGGTGTCGGCAGCTGGAATTCTGGGCTGGAAAAGGAGAAAATATTAGAGATCTATTCTGCACATCTCCAAAAGTCCTGAAACTTCACGGGAGCATGTTTCAGAATATATAAAAAATATTGGGCGAAAGAAGTACCAGAGGGGGGCCACCAACCGTCCACGAGGGTGGGGGCGCGCCCTACCCCCTGGGCGCGCCCCCTACCTCGTGGGCCCCCTGGCAGCCTTTTGATGCCCATCTTTGGCTATATGGAGTCTTTCGTCAAGGAAAAAAAATCATAAACAAGCTTTCGGGAAGAAACTCCGCCTCCACGAGGCGGAACCTTGGCGGAACCAATCTAGGGCTCCGGCGGAGCTTTTCTGCCGGGGAAACTTCCCTTCGGGAGGGGGAAATCATCACCATCGTCATCACCAATGATCCTCTCATCGGGAGGGGGTCAATCTCCATCAATATCTTCACCAGCACCATCTCATCTCAAATCCTAGTTCATCTCTTGTATCCAATCTTTGTCCCAAAGCCTCAGATTGGTACCTGTGGGTTGCTAGTAGTGTTGATTACTCCTTGTAGTTGATGCTAGTTGGTTTATTCGGTGGAAGATCATATGTTCAGATCCCTTATGCATATTAATACCCCTCTGATTATGAACATGAATATGGTTTTTGAGTAGTTACATTTGTTCCTGAGGACATGGGAGAAGTCTTGCTATAAGTAGTCATGTGAATTTGGTATTCGTTCGATATTTTGATGAGATGTATGTTGTCTCTCCTCTAGTGGTGTCGTGTGAACGTCGACTACATGACACTTCACCATTGTTTGGGCCTAAAGGAAGGCATTGGGAAGTAATAAGTAGATGATGGGTTGCTACAGTGACAGAAGCTTAAGCCCTAGTTTATGCATTGCTTCGTAAGGGGCTGATTTGGTTCCATATGTTTCATGCTATGGTTAGGTTTACCTTAATACTTCTGTTGTAGTTGCGTATGCTTGCAATAGGGGTTAATCATAAGTGGGATGCTTGTCCAAGGAAGGACAGTACCCAAGCACCGGTCCACCGACATATCAAATTATCAAAGTACCGAACACGAATCATATGAACGTGATGAAAAATAGCTTGACGATAATTCATGTGTCCACGGGAGCGCTTTCCTTTATATAAGAGTTTGTCCAGGCTTGTCCTTTGCTACAAAAAGGATTCGGCCATCTTGCTGCACCTTATTTACTTTTATTATTTGTTACCCGTTAGAAATTACCTTATGAAAAAACTATCTGTTACCGATAATTTCAGTGCTTGCAGAGAATACCTTGCTGAAAACCGCTTATCATTTCCTTCTGCTCCTTGTTGGGTTCGACACTCTTACTTATCGAAAGAACTACGATAGATCCCCTGCACTTGTGGGTCATCAGCCTGGGATTTCGAATGGCGAAAAGGAGGCGATGGGAGGGGGGAACCATGACCTAGGGACGCGCTTGTCCAAAATGTAGGGTGTGTTACAAAAGTACCCCCACCGATTTGATCTAGCGGCCCTTTCGGCTCAGGGTTAGAAGGGGGATTTCGTGTGTCAGTATTTAGAAGCTGGAGGGAGTTTTCGCGTGCGTTGTAATTTCGGGATAGCAAGGAGCGGGTTGTGAAGGCGCCAGTTTTGGGAGCATGACATCTGAATTTTTGGGATATAACAAGGCGCGGGTTGAATTTTAGGGACAAGCCTAACGTGTAATATTGTACTTGTACATACCAAATCAATTTGCACTTCCCTCAATGAAAAAAAACCAAAAAATAAAACTATTCACACCACACAAAGAGAGAGTCTTGTCCCGTTTTACTATACAAATGCTATTCAAAGCTACTCATACCAACATCTTATGTCCAATTAAATTTTTTTGTTGGCTGTATAATGCATGTAACCTACTCATACCAACATTTTAGTGCATTCCAAATGTATATACTACCACTGCAATTCGAACTAAATTTGAATTCGTTTCTCTATTTCAATAAGAATGTACAATCATGATTGTTGCCAACTTCAACCATCATTCGTGTATTACCTTAACAACACACCACATGATTACTATAGAGATAGATATGAACTATGTGTACTATATGAACTCGAATTCAACTTTTTGAATACACTTGATTTTGATTCCAAATAACAGTACATTTGATGTACTAACTATATATTCATAATCTAAACCATGTTCCATACGTACACCGTGTTTATCACACAAAGTATAGTGCCCCACCCCTACATTATTACAAGTATTTAGCCCTAAGCTGCAAAAGGCACACATTAGCCCAAATTACAATCAATGTTCTACATTATGATATCTTCTTCAAGTATCGGTATCCACTTTTTTATAATGAATTATGATATATGTTCGTCTTTTACACCTTCATGATCCTCTTCTCTTTGTAGCAAGCTAGCGCTAACTTTCTATCGTGCATGCACACGCCCGCCCCCTCTCACCCTCCCTCAGCATCCCCTCCATCGCGCACGTTTGGTATTTCTCTTTAGGTCGTTCACCTGCAGTGTGTGTAGGCCCCTCGGCTCCTTCTTTCCGGCACACACTGGTCGATATACCTATCTAGCCAAGTGTGCCTACCACAAACACATACTTCCCATCTTCTCTTCTCACTGTCATGCCCCCTATGTCCAATACGGCTCCACGCAGGTGCACACTCCCGCCCCTCTTTTCATCGATCTCATACTCGACACTCCTCCCCCCTCGACATGGTAGGCATCTCGCACCACCTCCAAGCCGCACCCCTCTCCCCCTGTCTGTCTCTCCAGACCCTATTTGCTTCTAACACATGCATGCATGTCTACGTACCGATCTCCCTACATATAGCCGGGTCGACTATAATTCGTTTTCCCCACGCACTGATAGACTTACCTCACTAGTTATGTCTCTCCCTTTCTTGGACACATGACGGTTGATCTTCCTATGTAGTTACATATGCTTACCACGACCATATCATCTCCCCTCATCATCCTTGCATACCTCCCGACCCGTCTCTCACATGCACGTGCATATAAAGACAGACATCCCTCACCCTCTCTTACTTATATTGCACTTGTATCGTCCGTTTGTCTAGCAGGCCTCTCCCACCATTTGTGAGACGCCACTCCACCACCAACCCTCCGACGCTCTACCTCTGTCTTGCTCCCAACCTTATTCCTCCGCCACACATATCCATGGATGTCGATTGATCTCCCTCAATACATAGCTAGGCCCCTCTCCTTCCCCACACATATACTAGTCGATCGGTCTTTGCCCCCCCCCCCACACCGATAGTCGAACGTTGTAGGTAGGTATCCATGCCATAGAGAAAAACTGCACCTCTACCCTCTCAAATTCCAGTAAAATAGCTGCCCTGTATCTTTGACGTGGGCAAACACAAATTCAATGGCACTCTTTATTGATCGTGTAGCCACACACTTCATCCCTATTTTTGATTCAATCGATATCTCACGTCCATGACTCCGTTTCACACACATTGCATATGTTATGTTTTTTGTATGAGATATCATCGACACATTGCCTCTGTTTCGCACAAACCATCTCTCTCACACCCACCCACATACGTACCTGCACCTAAAGAAGAGGTGCACGTAGGATGCACGTACTCACGTCACGTTCCCGGCCACACCCGCGCGGGTACACGGTGGAGTTCGTTCCTGGACGAAAAGGCAGCCCATGTGATAATTTGACGCATGTAGCGGTTGTTTACTCGAAGGAGGGTCGGGTACCACGCCTATATGGAATAAAGTTCGACTTGACGCATTAGTATTAAATAAAGTTATATATTCCTCAATGGCACGTACAGAATATAAAATGATTGCCGTGGGGAAAATGGAAAAAATCTGCTCCCCTATATAGAACGGAGCCTGCCTGCCGGGGTTTGTCTCTCGTCACACCATCTCACATAAGGCGGCGGTGGCCTCTCTCTCTCACCATTGGTCCGTGATACGGCCGCATCCCATCCGCCGGTGAAAAGGGAGGATGTGCACCGTTTCTCCATTCGACGACGTTGAGGCAGCACGACCTGATCTACGGTATCCGCCGTTCTCTCTAACCAAGCTCCGGCGTGGTAGCGCCTTTGCCACTTGCTCGCTGCCATAGTATGGGCAGATCCAGGCTGCCGGCGCCCTCCTAGTAACATCCTGACGACCCAGGTATTGTAACACCCTTGATGCGACTATATCTCCCACGTGTCGAGGCACGAGTTAGAGGCATAATCACATTGAAGGCATATGTCGCAAGTTAGGCAATCTTCACAACATCCCATGTAATATAGATAATAAAAGGGGAGATAACATAGTTGGCTTACACTCGCCACGTCAATCAAGTACATAAATAGCATTACATCATTCAAGCACTCATGGCCCGACTATGGCGCCAAAATAAAAGATAACCCAACATGCGACACGGTCCCGATCACCCCACCTGGGCACCACTACTGATCATCAGGAAAAGAAACATAGTATCGTTGAGAGTCCTCGTTGGACTCCCACTTGATCTCAAGCGCGCCCTCTAGAGCGCAATCATCAGGCCCTACATCTGGTGTAATAGTAATCTGTGAGCCACAGGGACTCAGAAATCTCGCACCCTCGCGATCAAGACTATTTAAGCTTATAGGCAAGGCAAGGTAAATATATGTGGAGCTGCAGCAAGCGACTAGCATATATGGTGGCTAACCTGTTCGCAAAAAAGAGCGAGAAGAGGAGGCAAAGCGCGCGCGAGCAACTAGAGGACAACCCACGCAAACATTACTCCAACACCGTGTCCACTTCCCGGACTCCGCCGAGAAGAGGCCATCACGGTAACTCACACAGTTGATTCATTTTAATTAAGTTAAGGTTCAAGTTATCTACAACCGGACATTAACAAATTCCCATCTGCCCATAACCACGGGCACGACTTTTGAAAGTTCAAATCCCTGCAGGGGAGTCCCAACTTAGCCCATGACAAGCTCTCATGGTCAACGAAGGAAAAGACCTCCTCCCGAGACGTTTCGATCAGACTCGGTACCTCGGTTCTTCAAGACATTTCGACAGGTTAAAACAAATCCAGCAACACCGCCTGAATGTGCCGACAAATCCCGATAGGAGCTGCACATATCTCTTTCTCAGGGCACACTCAGATTGTCTAAACTTCCGGTAGGCCAGCCCAGAGTTGCCCC
This sequence comes from Triticum monococcum, assembly GCA_034509565.1. Taxonomy (NCBI): domain Eukaryota; kingdom Viridiplantae; phylum Streptophyta; class Magnoliopsida; order Poales; family Poaceae; genus Triticum; species Triticum monococcum. Next base: position 387,900,388 of record CM067842.1, on the reverse strand, counting down.
TGGTAGCCACCGGCGGCTGACGAGTTGGACCAACACTCAGAGGAGCACTGGCCCGGGGGGGGGGGGGGGGGTTAAAATAAGATGACCCTCGGGCTCTGGAAACCAAAGGGAAAAAGGGGCTAGGTGGCAAATGGTAAAACCAAGGTTGGGCATTGCTGGAAAAGCTTTAATCAAGGCGAACTATCAAGGGGTTCCCATTATAACCCAACCGCGTATGGAACGCAAAATCCGGGAACATAACACCGATATGACGGAAACTAGGGGGGCAACAGTGGAACAAAACACTAGGCGAGAGGCCGAGCCTTCCACCCTTTACCAAGTATATAGATGCATTAAGGTAACATGGCAATATAGTGATATCCCAACAAGTAAATAATGTTCCAATAAGGAACGATCTCCAATCTTCACCTGCAACTAGCAACGCTATAAGAGGGGCTGAGCTAAGCGGTAACATAGCCAATCAACGGTTTGCTAGGACATGGTGGGTTAGAGGCTGAACATGGCAATTTGGGAGGCTTGAAAGCAAGTGGTAGGCATCGTAGCATTGGCATAGCAAAAGAGCGAGCATCTAGCAAAGCAAAGATAGTAGTGATTTCGAGGGTATGATCATCTTGCCTGCAAAGTTGTCAGAGTTGACTGGATCCTCGAAAGAAAACTCAACGGGCTCCTCGTTAGTGAACTTGTCTCCCGGCTCTACGCAAACAAGACAACCAGCAATAAGGACACAATCAACCATGTGCAAGGATCAAACAAGATGGTGCAAACATGGTATGCTATGCGGGATGCAATATGTGATGCATATGCAAGATTTGACAAGGAAAGCATGACCCTGGCCTCAACTTGGAAAACCAAGTGTGCCACTGGAAAGATGAGATGAAATCGCTTGAAAACGATATAAAGATCACCGGAAATGGAGTTATGGTTTGGAAATGGCATGCGATTCAAATATGACCACGTTCTGCGATTTACCACAAGTAGCCATCTAAATGCAATGAAAAGAACATGCTACAACACCCAAACATGACAAAAAAAATACATGGCAGGGATGCATTCAAGATGCTAAACAAAAGTCTAGCACTGAGCTATGGCCAATTCATCCATTAACAGGTTCAAACAAGCATGGCAAAAATGCATAAGGTAAACAGATTTCAGACTTAGTGAAATTAACACTAGTCTGGAATTTCAGATCAGATAGCACTCTTCGGAGCAACAAAACTACATGCTTCAGGACCTGAACATGACAAAGTAAAGCATGGTATGGAGCTACTGAAAGAGCTTAACAGAACTCCCTTAGTGACCTTGAGCCAAAAGGGATCAGAAAATACATTTGCAAGCATGTGAACATGGCAAAAACATAATCAGTTCTCAGACTTAGTGAAAACTGGAGCATGCTGAAAACATATCTGAAGTAGGCATGTTTACAAGCTCGATGCACTCACTACAGAGAAAGTCATGGAAACATAAGCATACATCCATCAAGAATACACAAAATGCAAGCTAGACATGGAAAGAACAATAACATAGCATGCACGGATCAACTACAACATCCTCGGCAAAATCGCTAACAAGTAGACAATCTGCCCAGATTCACGAAGTAGCAAAAGTAGAGCTCGATTGATTCAAGCTAGGGTGCTCCATAATTTCAAACAAAGACATGGATGGATAGAGCACTACAAGATTAACAAAACATCCTTACTGATCATCCTCGAAAGAGGCACGGATCACTAGGAAACAACATGAACATATGGCCATTTGAGATAAACAGGTCAAGGACTTCGTGGAAATGCTAAGTCCCTGAAATCAGCATTACCAAGTGCCTCACTTTGCAAGCTCGTGCTAGTCACCACACACATCACAAAAATACATGGGTTTCACCTCTGGAAAGACGGCAAAACCCTTAACAAAACATATGTAGAGCTCATGGGCATATCATGCACACAATAATCATGGAAAAATGACAAATATCTAAATGGAGCAGCAGATCTGACAATTAACTCAAGTAGGCCTCTTCTAGTAGCATTTCGGGCATCAAGATGAACTCAAATGAAAATGATGCAATGGAATGAAATGATTTACTCTCTGAGATGAACATTTTGATATGCTATATGTCAAAAACGGAGCTACGGATGCGGAGATATAACATGATGAAGATGGGCACATGAACTAGGGTTTCAGGGCAAAAGTCAACCCTGGAAGTTTTGGATCTGAGGTCTGCACTGTAGCGGCGGCGGGTTCTTCGAGGTTCATCGGAGAGGACGTCGGCGGACTTGCCGCGGAGGACGAGGGGGCCGGTCGGAGTCGCGGACGGGCGCCGGAGCGAGGCGGCGGCATCGGCCGGCGATGGCGGGGCCGGAGCGAGGCGGCGGCGGCGGGCATCGATGGCGGCGCGAAGACCCGGCGAGGCGCGCGGCGGCGCCGGCGAGCCGGAGTGGAGGAGGGTGAAGGCGGGCGGCGGCGGATCCGGATAGGCCTCGGGGGCCTGATGCGGGCTCCCCGGGCCGGCGACGGGACGAGCGGCTCCGCACCACATGGCGGAGCGTGGTTGGCGGCGGCGGGATGTCCGGCCAGGGCGGACGTGTCCGGCCGGCGCAGAGATGATTTTTTTAGGGTTTCGGACGAGGGAGATCCGGATTTCGGAGGGGGTCTATTTATAGAGGTAGAGGGAGCTAGGAGAGTCCAAATGAGGTGCGGTTTTCGGCCAGGCGATCGTGATCGAACGCTCTAGAAGATGGAGAAGGGTTAGGTGGGTTTTGGGCCAAATTGGAGGGGTGTTGGGCTGCAACACACACGAGGCCTTTTCGGTCCCTCGGTTAACCGTTGGAGTATCAAACGAAGTCCAAATGATACGAAACTTGATAGTCGGTCTACCGGTAGTAAACCAAGGCCGCTTGGCAAGTCTCGGTCCAATCCGGAAATGTTTAATCCCCACACATGAAAGAAAGGTAGAGATGACCACCGGAGGAGAACGAAGTACCGGAATGCAAAATGGACAACGGGGAAAATGCTCGGATGCATGAGACGAACATGTAATGCACATGATGACATGATATGAGATACATGACAACGATAACAACACACGGAGACAAAGACCCAAACCCGAGAAAATAGAATAACTTAAGGCCGGAAACGGCAAGAGTTGGAGTACAAATTGGGTAAATCATATCCGGGGTGTTACAACACTCCACCACTACGAAAGGATCTTGTCCTGAGATCTAGGGCTGAAAGAATGCCGGGTATTCAGAACGGAGGTGATCCTCGCGTTCCCAGGTAGCTTCACGGTCGGAATGGTGTGACCACTTGACTTTGAGGAACTTGATCGACTTGTTGCAAGTCTTGCGTTCAGTCTCTTCAAGGATAGCAACGGGGTGCTCACGATAGGAGAGATCTTCTTGGAGCTCAATGTCCTCGAAGTTGACGGTGCGATCAGGAGTCTTGAAGCACTTTCGGAGCTGAGAGACATGGAACACATCATGAACATTTGCAAAGTTTGAAGGAAGCTCGAGTTGATAGGCGAGATCGCCTCTCTTGCTGAGAATCTTGAAAGGTCCCACGTATCTAGGGGCAAGCTTCCCTTTGATACCGAAGCGACGAGTCCCTTTCATAGGAGAGACACGGAGGTAAACATGATCTCCGATCTCGAAAGCCAAATCACGGTGCTTACTATCATAGTAGCTCTTCTGACGGGATTAGGATGCTTTGAGGTTATCTCGAATGACTTTGCACATTTCCTATGCCTCTGTGATTAAGTCGTTTCCGAGAAGCTAACGTTCACCGGTTTCAGACCAGTTGAGAGGGGTACGGCACTTCCTGCCATCCAGAATTTCAAAAGGGGCCTTGCCCGAACTTGCTTGAAAACTGTTGTTGTAGGAGAATTCAGCATAAGGAAGACAATCCTCCCACTTCATGCCGAAGGAGATCTCACAAGCCCTTAGCATATCTTCAAGAATCTGGTTGACACGCTCGACTTGACCGCTAGATTGAGGATGGAAAGCTGTGCTGAAGCGGATGTTGGTGCCCATGGCCTTCTAAAAAGAGTCCCAAAACTTGGAGGTAAAGATGCTGCCACGGTCTGAAGAGATCACTTGAGGAATACCGTGCAGAGAGACAATACGAGAGGTATAGAGTTCCACCAATTGAGATGCAGTGATTGACTCTTTGATAGGCAGAAAGTGAGCCACTTTAGTGAGTTTGTCGATGACAACGAATATAGCATCATTGCCACGGTTGGACTTTGGAAACCCAGTCACGAAGTCCATCTCATTGTGGTCAAACTTCCATTCTGGAATGGCAAGAGGTTGGAGGAGACCCGCTGGCCTTTGATGTTCTGCCTTCACTCTTCTGCAGACATCACATTCATTCACGAACTGAGCAATCTCGCGCTTCATTCGAGTCCACCAATAAGTTTGCTTGAGGTCCTGATACATCTTCGTGCTCCCAGGGTGGATGGAGAGGAGAGAATTGTGAGCCTCATTCATGATCACTTTACAAAGTTCACCTTTGGGCACAACAATGCGATCCTCGAAGAAGAGAGTATCCTTGTCATCAAGGCGGTAGCACTTGTACTTGGGTTGACTCTTGGCAATCCCAATCTTCACCTTCTTCACCATAGCATCAAGAAGCTGAGCTTGGCGAATCTGGTCTTCCAAGGTAGGAGAGACTTGAAGGTTGGCTAGGAAACCTTGAGGAACAAGTTGCAGATTAAGTTTGCGGAAAGCTTCACAAAGCTCGGGTTGATAAGGCTTTAGAATCAGGCTGTTGCAATAAGCCTTCCTGCTCAATGCGTCAGCAATCACATTGGCCTTGCCTGGAGTATACTCGATACTCGGATTATACTCTTGAATCATTTCGACCCATCGAGTTTGTCTGAGGTTGAGATTAGGCTGAGTGAAGATGTACTTGAGACTCTTGTGATCAGTGAAAATGTCCACTTTTCTTCCCAATAAGAGATGTCTCCAAGTCAAAAGAGCATGCACAACTGCCGCCAACTCGAGATCATGAGTGGGGTAGTTCTTCTCATTGGGCTTCAACTGGCGAGAGGTATAAGCAACAACTTTCTTCTCTTGCATCAACACTGCACCGAGACCTTGGAGAGAGGCATCACAAAAGACCTCGTGCGGTTTGGATTCATCAGGCGGAGTCAGAACTGGAGCAGTGATCAATTTCTCTTTCAAAGTGGTGAAAGCAATGTCACACTCTAGAGACCAAACGTATTTGACGTGCTTCTGGAGAAGATTTGAGAGAGGCTTCGCGATCTTAGAAAAGTTTTCAACGAATCTTCGACAGTAGCTTGCGAGACCGAGGAAGCTACGGAGTTGCTTCACGTTCTGAGGAGGTTCCCAATTCACAATTGCAGACACCTTCTCAAGATTCACGGCAATTCCCTTGGCAGAGATGATATGACGAAGATAAAGAACTTCATCAAGCCAAAATTCGCACTTGGAGAACTTGGCGTAGAACTGGTGTTCCCTCAGCTTGTCGAGAACCAAACGCAAGTGCTTGGCATGATCTTCCTTGTTCTTGGAGAAAACCAGAATGTCGTCGAGATAGACCAAAACGAAGTCATTGGTGTAGGCGTTGAAGATGAAGTTCATCATGCGAGAGAAAGTTGGAGGAGCGTTGACGAGGCCAAAAGACATGACAGTGTATTCATATGAACCATAGCTTGTCCTCAAAGCCGTCTTGGGAATATCTTGCTCACGGATTCGAATCTGATGATAACCCATACGGAGGTCAAGCTTGGAGAATACTTGGGCACCTTTGAGTTGTTCGAATAGCTCGTTGATGTTGGGAAGTGGGTATTTGTTCTTGATGGTGTTCTTGTTCAATGGACGGTAGTCAACACAAAGTCGGTCCGTTCCATCCTTCTTCTTCACAAAAAGAACACCACAACCCCACGGAGAAGAACTAGGCCGGATGAGACCCATTCTTTCTTGAATATCGAGTTGCTTCTTCAGCTCCTTCAACTCTTCAGGTCCGAGCTTATAAGGACGCTTGCACACAGGTTCCGTGCCAGGCTCAAGATCAATGACGAATTCAACTGGCCGGTGCGGAGGCATTCCTGGAAGCTCTTCTGGAAAGACGTCTTGATATTCGCAAACGACTGGAATCTACGAGATAGCATCCAATTCACCCTTCTCATTGAGAGAAAGCAGACGGATTGTATTATCCCGAGCGGCAAAGACAATTACATCCTCAGATGAATGAGTCAATTGAATCTGCATGGCTGCACAATCAAGCTGAGCCTTGTGCTTAGAAAGCCAATCCATCCCGAGAATAAGATCAATATCCGAGTTACCAAGGATCATTGGAGAGGCCAGAAACTTGAAATCACCCATCGAGATAGAAATATCCGGAACCTCGTAGTTAGCAAGCAAGCATCTACCCGGAGAGACAACTGCTAATGGCTTATGCATAACTTGAGAAAACCACCCATGCTTAGATGCAAAAGGTCTCGAGATAAAACAATGCGATGCACCAGTGTCAAAAAGAACTTTTGCGGGAACATCGTTAACAGGAAGGTTACCCATGATGACATCTGATGAATCCTCTGCCTGAGCTGCATTCACCATATTGACCTTGGCGTACTTGGGGTTATGCTTGACCACAACTGTACTTGCCGATCTCACAGGAGGAGGAGGAGGAAGATGCCTCTGGTTGAAACACTTGTTGGCATAGTGACCCTTCTGTTGGCACTTGTTGCACGTGACCTCTGAAAGCGGGCGGTGGTACGGAGCACTTGATCTTGGAGCTTGAGATGAAGCCTTGTTCTGAAAGCCAGGGTTGGGTGGGTGGGAAGAACCACTGCCACCTTTGCTATTCTGATACGGCTGACGGAACGGAGGAGGAGGAAGCCAATACTTCTGCTGCTTGGCCACTTGAGTAGAGGAAGAAGGAGTAGCATCTCTGACTCGCTTCTTGGAAGCATCACACCTCAGTTGAGTGGCCTCTTCCTTCAGTGCCATGTTGTAGAACTCGTCGTACCTCAAGGGCTCAAAAAGAATGAGAGCTAGCTGAATTTCTTCTCTGAGACCACCCCTGAACTGGTATATCATGCTCTTCTCATCAGGGACGTCCTGCTTGGCAAAGCGGGCGAGCTTCTGGAACAACTTGTTGTAGTCATAGACAGACAAAGAGCCTTGCTTCAGGTTGCGGAATTCCTCACGCTTGCTTTCAGTCACACTCTGAGGGATATGATGAGCTTGGAAATCTTGGCGAAATTCATCCCAAGTGATCACACGTCCACCTCTGGAATCCTTGTACTGCTGGAACCACTTTGGGGCTTGGTCTTTGAGTTGGAAGGAAGCGAACTTGACAAAGTCCTCAGGCCTGACGTTATGTCGGTGTACTAAAGTAGGGGTACCTTAGTATCCCGAACTTGTGCACGGGCAGTCGCAGCACCCCGCGGCAAGGCTTGCCGGGCGACCGCCAAGATCCTCTGTGGTTCCCTTGGAGCTATTCAAGAACAAAGTATCCAAGGCCCCGGCAAGAGGAGCTTGCCAGGAAGGCCACTCGAAGCACAAAGACCCCGGCAAGAGGAGCTTGCCGGGAAGGAGACAAGACCCCGGCAAGAGGAGCTTGCCGGGGAGGCCCACCAAGGCATCTCGAGAAGCTTGCTGCAACACGCTGCGGATCCCGGCAAGACCCGGTGAGCGAAAAGCTCCCGGCCGTGACAAGACCCGGTGAGCGACAAGCTCCCGGACGCGACAAGACAACATCCGCGGCAAGGCACTTGCCGGGGCAAGCTACTACTCCGCAGCCCGCCCTCCAGCTCACCCGCCAACGTGTCGCCCTGGGACCGTTCCTGGCGTACGTGGCGGGAGGCTATGCAGCCAGGGGCATACGGTGGCAAGCAGGTGCTGACAAGATAGCCATCGTGGCAAACGGTGGCGCCCCTGACGGTCCCTTTCCGCGCCGTCTGGGCGACACAGACAGGCATTTAATGCCTTTGTCCCCTGCCGTCAGGGTTAGGTATGATACAACTGTAGCAAGCGGTGGCGCCAACTACCACCGCTTTTACATTTTTACCCTCACCTCTGTTGCCACCTGTCGGTGAACCCTTTTGGCATATAAAAGGAGGCCCATGCGCAACAGTGAGGGGGGGACAACCACTCTCAGGCTTGGTGTCGCTAGCCATCCAAGTGTACTGTAGCAGTCATCACTCCCGAGCAAGAACACCAATACAAACCAAAGCAGGAGTAGGGTTTTACGCATCCGTGCGGCCCGAACCTGGGTTAACCGATCGCGTGTGCTCGTGCATTCGCCTCGATCTGCTCTTCGTGCACTCTCCGCCCCCCTGCCGAACCGAAAGGGGCCTCGGTCCGCCGCGGTCCCATAGGTGTCCGTGGGATCAGTCACCCCCGACATCTTTGGCGCGCCAGGTAGGGGTGCATCGAGGCTGTGTGAATCTGATCCGGCGTTCGCACGAGCCGAATCTTCGTCATCTTCATCAACATGCCACCGAAGAAGAAGATTTCGGAGGCAGCTGTTCCGTCTGCGCCGATCCCACCATCGCCGGAGCGAGCGGCTGGTGGAGAAGGCGCCGGCGGAAGAGCGGGCGCCGACGAGGAGGCTCGTGGTGCTGCCAGGTCCAAGGACAAGACCGCGCTACACATCGGCGGCGCGGTCGGCTCCCACAACAACCGGGCGCACTCCAAGACCTCGGCGTCCGTACACGCACCACGCCCGTCCCAGGAGGCGCGGGACTAGCAGCGTCATGGTACCCACGGTACCATACGTCTGCTGGGCCAAGATCAAGCTGGCGGATCCCGGAGCGCTCAAGACCAGCATGCACGAGCGTGGCACGGTCGCTTGGACGAGATGTTGCTCCTTCTAACGTAGTTAGAAGCCCGAGCATATCCCGTTCCTCGTACCGTTCGCCGCCGCCGCCTGCCACTCCGGCAGAAGCGTTGGCACGGGCCCAACTGCTACTAGCCACCCTTCGCTCTAGTCTATGGAGCGGAGGCAGTTATCCCCACGGAACTCGTATACGGGTCGCCTCGAGTGCTCGCTTACGATGAGCTTGAGCAAGAGCAGCTGCGGCAAGATGACGCGCTGCTCCTTGAGGAAGACCGTCTTCAGGCTGCTGTGCGAGCCGCTCGCTACCAGCAAGCTTTGCGTCGCTACCATAGCCGCAAAGTTAACGCCAGAAGTCACGAGGAAGGCGACCTTGTTCTTCGGCGCGTTCAGTCCGCCAAGAATTCCAACAAGTTGACGCCGAAGTGGGAGGTCCCTTACCAGGCGAAACGAGTCACCAGGCCTGGTGCTGTCCGCCTGGAGACCGAAGATGGCATCCCAGTGAGCAACTCCTGGAATATTAAGCATCTTCGTAAGTTTTACCCATATGGCGCGGTTGTCGGACCCTGTCCGGCAACCACCTTTTTGTACAAGTCTTGCCGCTGTTGCATGTAATCCTTTGTACAAAGCCGGGCGCAGACACCGTGCATAAAGGTCATGTGCTTAGCACACCTTGTCTATTTCATGCTTTTTGAGTTTTGCATCTATTATCTGACATTTTGTTAAGCACTTACTCCCAGTAAGCAATAACGGGCCATAAGGCTCCATACTGTTACCCCGTCTCCTTTCTTTTTCACAAGGAAAAGGGGGTTCCCTCGCGCACAAGTTTGTCGGGGGGGGGGGGGAGGGAGAAGATACGGTATGGACCAGGCGTCGTTCAAGAAGCCTTGCCGGGAGCAAATAACAGAAAAGATAAGTTGCCAAAGTCTGAGCAATCAAATTTCCTTTAAATTTTTAAGTTATTTTCCTTGAACAACCGTGCTTTGTATGGAAAACCTGTGCGCGGAGGAACCAACTCGTAGCTAGTTGCGCCCTTACTGTTGTTTCGAGTCCGCTCAACAACTCAAGTGAGCTGCAACTAGCTCTGCGACAAGGTTTCTTGTCGGCCGCGGCACCGCCCGCAGATTGCTGACGTTCCGCACTCAGCACTCGCGGCAAGCGTGCCCGCGCCGGCAAGTTCCCTAAAAGCGTAGGGTAAAGACATACAAAGGAAGGAGTCAAGTAAAGGAAATAACATAGCAATTAAATATATAGAGTTATCTTCCTTGAACGACCATCCCTTGTATGGAAAACCTGTGCGCGGAGGAACCAACTCGTAGCTAGTTGCGCCCTTACTGTTGTTTCGAGTCCGCTCAACAACTTAAGTGAGCTGCAACTAGCTCTGCGACAAGGTTTCTTGTCGGCCGTGGCACCGCTCACAAGTTGCTGACATTCCGCACTCAGCACTCGCAGCAAGCGTGCCCGCGCTGGCAAGTTCCCTAAAAGCGTAGGGTAAAAACATACAAGGGAAGGAGTCGAGTAAAGGAAATAACATAGCAATTACTACCAAGGATAGAGTATATTACAAAATGACTTGTCGTAGCTCTAACAGACTGTTTTTCATAACATGATTAACAGCGTCAAGGAAAGAAGAAGGTAAATGGCCTAGTCTACACGGTCGCCTTCGACCCTCCTGATTCCGCTCACCTTGTCCACAATAGGTGCGACAAGGGCCTTGAGCTCCTCCAGATCAGCATCTGGCGATAGGCCTCGGAGGACGTTGTTGAGGCGGAGGCATGGGTTGCGGAAGGCCACCTTCATCAGCACCTTCTGGAGAGCTCCCGTGCAGATCTTGCGCGACTCGTCGGCAAGCTGTTTTGGGATCTGCTCCCGGAGTCGCTGGAGCGCCGTCGCCACGCCCTTGAAGAACAGAGTCAGCTTGGCGCTGGGTTGGAGATTCTCGTCGGAGGAGTACCCGAGATCCACCATCCCCAATTGCGCCAGCTCCTTGTCGACATCCACGGCGACGTTCACTAGACCCTCCGTCCAGTGCTCCACGTTCTCCGACAAGGTCTTCTGGGCGGCAGCAGCATTCGCCAGCAGCACCTTGCCAGCCTCGACTTCCTCCCTCAAGGCCGTCTCCCGCTCCTTGGCGCCGTCCAGAGATTGCGTCAATGCTGCTAGCTTCACTTCGAGATCAGCGTTGGTGTTCTTGGCAGCGTCCAGTTCCTTGCCCTTCTCGGCGAAAAGGGCCTGCAGCTCCGAGTAGCTGTTGGCGTCCCTCTCCCGCTCAAGTTTGAGCGCGGCAAGCTCGTCGCCGCTCGCCTTGAGGCTCGCCTCCAGCTGCACCACCTTCAGCTCCAGCTCAGTCTTGGCGGCCTCGGCAGCTGCAGCGGCATCCTCGGCTTGCTTGAGGGCTCCGCCGACTTCTCGCTCGCGCGCGGCCAGTTCTTCCTCGTGGCTGTCGAGGTTGACCTTCCGCTGCGTCAAGTCACCTTCTTGTGAAGACAATATCTCCGCGGCAAGGCGTTGGCGCTCTTCGACGTCGGCCTTCTCGAGGAGGAAGGCCTGCTGCGCTTCCGCAAGGGCTTCCCGCTCCTTTGCCAGGGAGTGGAGAGCTTCCTGGTTGGCGCCCCGGAGCTCTTCTGCGCGCTTCTCGATATTAGCACCGGCCTTCACGACGAGCGCTTCGCGGGACTCCAGCTTGGCCTGCCGGGCATGGTAGAGCGCCACTAGCTTCCGCAGCAGACGCTCCTCTTCAGGTTCGCCGCTGCTGCTGCCTGGCGCGTCGACCAGCTTCAGCCCGGCGGAGGCAAGCACCTCTCCGTCAAGCATTTCTCCCTCGACCGGCGCCCTGGAGCCCGACGCCCAAGGAGGTTGATGAAGATGTTCTCGCCGGCTTTCAGGTAGACGCCAGGCTGGGGCTCTTTGGAGCCTGGCGCGGCGGCTGCGGCGGAGGAGTCGGTGGTCGGAGCGGCGCTTGGCGCTCCTGCGGCCTCCGGGTCGTCAGTACGACCGCCAGACTCCCCGCCCGCCCCTGCGGCGGCAGCACTGGCGGCCTCCTCGCCGGCGCCGGCTGCGTCCTCGGCGGTGACTTCAGTCTCCATCGGCTCTGCGGCAGATGGACCTGACGGCCAGAAGAGGGGAGAAAATCCAAGCAAAATTTGAACAAAATCCAAGAGAAAGATCAAGAAGGCGAAGAAGCCAAGGGGAGTTTGGAAGCGAGGAAGTTACCTGTGCCAGGGTCCGCAGCTGTGGTCTCCATTGCCGGGGGCTCCTCCCTTGCCGGAGATCCTTCCCTTGCCGGGGGCTCCTCCCTCGCCGGAGATCCTTCCCTTGCCGGGGGCTCCTCCCTTGTCGGAGTCTCCTCCCTTGCCGGAGACCTCTCCCTCGCCGGAGGACTCTCCCTTGGCACTTCAGGGGCGACCTCCGGGCGCTCCTATTGAGGCTGCTCCGCTCCTGCGCAAATCAGCAAATATCAGCAAAGCAAAGCTCTTCATGCGCGCCTGACAGCGGGAAGAAAACAAGACAATTACGCTGGGGGCTGCTCTGAAGATCAGCCGCCGGGTCCGCCGGGTTTGTCTTAGGCACGTCCCCTGTTGATGCAGTGGGTTCGTCCTCGATGACGATCATCGGCACCTTGGCTCTCTTTGCCGCTCTCTGCGCCAGAGTCCTAAGAAGGAACAGATACGGGGAAAGGCAAGTGAGAAGCAAGTAGAGACAAAAACAACGGAAATCAAGGAACTGCAAGTACAATAAGAAGAACTTACTCCTCTTCTTCCTCATCGGAGCTAAACGCAGAGAAGTCAAAATCCGGCCCGCGTCTGGCGCGGGAAGGTGTAGGAGTAGGCTCCCTTGGTCGCTTGGCGGGAGCAGAAGCGGCAGTCCGGGAAGACCCCGCTCCAGTCGAAGCAGCAGCATGGGGCGCTCCCGCGGCAACAGTGCTTGCCGCGGTGGAGCGCGTCGTGCAGCGCGGCGACTGCTGGCCCGCCTGCCGCCTTGCTATGTTCCCGGCCTTGCGGAGACGCCTTCTTGGTGGAGACGGAGACGCTGCTGGCGGCGTGCTGTCGGAGGACGAAGTGGAGGAGGAATCGATCTCCAAAGAGCCGCTCGCATCATCGGCAGGCTCGCTCGATTCGACGTCGTGCCCGGCAACCTGGCTCGGTTCAGCATCGCGCCCGGCAACCTCCTTCTTGCCGGCAAGATCCTTTTTGCCGGCGAGGTCTTCCCGCTCGACACGGTTTGCCGCCTCTGCCGCCGCTGCCCTCTCCAAGGTGAAGCCGAACTCGCCCACCGCGGCAACTGCCGCCGCCTCTTCCAACCTGGTGGCGATGTACGCCAACTCCGCCTCGGTGGTGTCATGGGTGAGGCTGTCCTTCTCGTCGGCGCGGATTGGCACCTCCACCAAGTCGTCGAAGAATTGCTGCACCACGTCGTCCTCTGGCTCTTGCCAAGTTGGCACAATTCCGTGCAAATCGCACAGTGGCATCATCGCCTTGATGCGGTCGAGCGCCGAATTGTTGCACAAAGGGACGACGCCCTGCGGCAACCTGAAGACCTCGGGGCGATCCAAATCGTACTTGAAGAGCTCCTGCAGTATTCCATTGAGCTCAAGGACAGTAAAATTGTAGTTGAGGCCTGGGCGCAGCCTCATGATGTCTGCCGCGTTCTTGAACTCCCAAGCAGGCCTGCTCCGTTCCTGCAGGGGGGCAATGCGGCGGCGAAGGAAGTCTGCGCCAACGGCCCCAACAGTGAGCCCGGCAAGCCTGAGGCGCTGGATCCTGGTGACGGCAATCCTTAGCCTGCTGTCCTCCAGGGCCACGTCGCTTAGTCGCTGCCGCACACTGCTGCTACTTGGCGCCGGGCGGTGAATGGCTACGGGCTCTCCTCGACAATCCAGCACCAGTCAGCCCTCCACTCCTCCCACTTGCCGTGGATTCGCCCTCCAAGTAGGAATCCTTCTTGCCGGCCCTAGTGACCCAGGCAATTCCGCCGGACAAGGGTTCTCCTCTCTCTACCCGGGGAATAAAGAAATGACGAAAAAGGGCTACGCTAGGATGGACTCCGACGAAGTTCTCGCAGTGGTGGGCGAAAACGGCCATGGTGAGGACGGCGTTGGGAGTGAAGTCAAGGAGGCAGAGATCGTAGGTATTCATGATATCACAGAAGAACTCGCAAAAGGCGGGCAGAGCCCACAATAGAAGAAGACAACGAAGAAAGGGTACCCGTCCGGAGCCGTCGCGTGAGCAACGGCCGGGAGCACCCTGGTCCGCAGGTGAGCTCGCATCTCCGTCGCCCAAAAGAGGTAGTAGTACTCCCGCAGCTCCTTGGCTCCGAGCTTGGGGGAAGATGGCTCGCTCCCTCCGCATCGCCGCGAGCTGCTGCGC